>OZ022529.1:6250709-7701418 GCA_963989415.1 Cerceris ruficornis
GTGGTTGAAAACTCATCTAAAATTTGCAAAGGTTGCAAAGTATATTGATGTATAAAATAGAATGATGATTGCAAAAATTGAAATTTAATTTTTGGCGTTTTTGAGTTGAGCTGGAAATAGAGGAACTCTATGAGTTTTCTAGAGAAAGTAGTTTAGATAATACTGTCAGGTACTGAAATACTCGACGATATCTAGTCCAGGTGTCATCGATGAATTATCGTCACTTTTTTTACAGCTTGACGAAGATAAATGGCAAATATGATTCGGTGATATTACTGAAATTCTTTATGTGTGCTCTGTGACTCTTTCGCAAAATCAGTTTCTCTAACCGTCATTGGAAAATCAAGATTTTAAATTGGATTTTTAAGATTCAAGAATACTCGTCAACAAACTTACCAAATAATTGAATATTTATCAAGCCTAAGCTCAATTTTAATTTGTTTTTATACGGCGACGAGAAACGTTTCAAAATTTACTCAATCCAACCTGCACCCCCTCCACGTCAATATCAATTGATATAAAACCTAAATCTAAACCTCAACATCCCCCTCTCGCATTTCCGAATAAAATCTTAAACCCCTAAAGAAGTGAAAATTCCAATTGCAACTTCCAGACTTCAACAACCCCCACCAACACAACTTTCAAATTACAGATTTTAGAAACTTTTCGTATAACGGTACGTGTAGAAGTTTCCGATATTCCATGATTGGCATTTGCTCTCTTACATTGTCACTGCACCCATGTTCTGAAGATATCGAATTTGTCTATTTAATTGTCTTGTTCGTCGTACTGTTAGGTTGGTGCATATGAAATGTCGGATTAGGTCTATACACTACATTTTGGCCATATTTTGTAAATAGGTAGGCGTAAAATTAATAATTTTACAGTTGAAACAGGTTGTTTGGTCTATATGCTCAATATTGAAATGTATTTTATTTGGAAGACACCTAATTTCTTTAAAAAAATATACTTTTTTGTGCAATGCGAACAGTGAACCGATATGAATTTAAACTTGGTAATAATGCTGGAGCTACAAGTCTTAATATAAACAGAGCGTATGGGAGGCAATTGTTAACAAAAAAAATCGTACAATGTTGGTTCAAAAAGTTTCGTTCTGGATATAAGTATCTTCAAAATGCGTCTCGTGGTAGACCAACAACTGTATGCCACAATGATGTCCTATCTATACATGGAAAGCTGAACTTCCATTTTTCCAAGGCGTTGAAAGCATTACCACTGACAGATACTGTAAAAACATTGACCAAATGCTCGTAGAACTGAAAATACTGCGTTCAGTTTCAATTAATCGGCGGAGGCCTACTTTATTGCACGACAATGCAAGACTATATCCGTGAAAAATGAGCTCAACAAAATTTCGTGAACTAAAATATGAAATTTTACGGTACCCACCTTATTCACCTGATCTTCCTTTAATGGATTATCACATTTATAAACACTTAGACTGCTTCATTACAGAAAAAAAAATTCAATAATGAAGGTGACCTTAAAAAAGTCGCCTCCAATTTTATTCTTTCTAAAAACTCAGATTTTATTAAAAATTGTATAAAAGCCCTTGTGGATCTTTGATAGAAGTGTATTGATGTTGATGGAAATTATTTTCATTTATAGACATCAAAAACTGCGGCATTTTAATTTCGCCGTATACAATCCGACATTTCATATGCACCAACCTCATATTATAAAAGTGTTGTAAATATATTAACACGTCGAACGCCCCGTCACCGGTATATGGGTGACGTTCTTCTTCGCTCAGTTAAATATTTTATTAAAAATCGTATAAAAACCCTTGTGGATCTTTGGTAGAAGTGTATTGATGTCGATGGAAATTATTTTCATTTGTAAACATGCATTTTGCAAAAACTGCGGCATTTTAATTTCGCCGTATACAATCCGACATTTCATATGCACCAACCTCATATTATAAAAGTGTCGTAAATATATTAACACGTCGAACGCCCCGTCACCCGCATAAGGGTGACGTTCTTCTTCGCCCAGTTAAATAAGATTTTACAAGTAATTTACAACGATATCAATAACATTTTAAACAACAGTTCATACTGTTAATCTGTCACATTACGCTGAAGCTCGGATACGGACCCGAAGGAAGCATATCTGATTCTTGCTGGGCGTTCAATGTGCCAATAATATTATATCCACGAGTATGATACTTTCTATGGTGAAAGAATAAATAATATATATAATTGAGCCGTTCAGTGCACAAATCGATTAACTCCATAAAACCTAAAGTGGAGAAACATGATGAAATAGTATACACTCCTTTTTAAAATTCCCTTCAAAATATAAATACAAATAAGTATTGTATAATATATAATCGCACTTAACTTTCCTCTAACGAAGTACAACATAAATAAGGTGGAATAGCCTTGGAATTAATTATATTGACTTCTGAATTCAGTTATTTATTATTCGATGGCCAAACAAACTTCGTTATTTAATAGTGTTAATCGTTATTATTATAAAAATTTGTTCTAAACGTAAAAAGTTAGGATTCAATCGAGTGCTTTGAGACTTAAATTTATAAAAATTCAAAAAGTGGAGTTAATCGATTTGTGCATTGAACGGCTCAATTAATTAACCCTTAGCGAATGAATGCCGCCATATTCGCGACATTATAAGTATTCCAAGAAAATCGAATGCCGCCATACAGACGGCATGACGTGATATTTGTACTAAAAAACCTGGTATTCACATAAGGGACTATTGGGAGAAGTACTACACTCAAAAAATATATAAGTAATTGTTTACTTTTTTACGTTTTATTATTCCGTCGATCTACTAGTCATTGTTCTAGAAAAATGCGCTCGTTCGTTAAGGGTTAAATTACAGTATCACGACTAATAGAATGCTTTGTAAGTCTTTTAACCCATTCACTGCCAGGAAAACTTAGGAAATATTACCTTTGCTTGTTAAAATTTGAGAAGATGACAGAAAGTTTTTAGAACATTGGTTTCATTAATGAAAAATATAATCTCGACATTTGCAATGATGCGAAGAAGATTATTGTTTTAAAATTTCTATACACGTTCAGCCATTATCATTAACTTATTAATTCAAACTTATAGTGCAGCTACAAGATATCTCGTAGTTGGCAGTCAATGGATTAAGTGGATGTATCGAACTGTGAAAGTCGAATTCGTAATTTCTCTGCGTTTTCAAACATTTCAAATTACCTCCATATTTTATATCTTTACAATTTGTTATTCAAATCACCAAGTACCGGAATCACCTAAAAATTCTACGAGTCCCATGTCGCAGCACCGAAGCGACGGGGTTTAACCTGAACGATCAAGAATTTCAATCTAATGTGGATTTAACGCGCACGCGAAACCGGAGATGAAAGCTGTCGCAGGATCGATCAGGGGTTTGTTTGCCGAAAGCTCGCGCGAATCCCAGACGCGGCCACATCCGCTCTCTAAATATGTCGGCGTAGGGTTGAACGGGGGTTGGGGATAGTATTGGATACGTTGCGCCCGCGATTTGCCATCCCTCTCGCCTCCTCGATAAACGATCGATTATCGGCAAAGATACTTAAGCTTGTCGAATCGCATACTCGATGTATTTTTCTCGATATTTCGCATCTGCCGTGGTGACACTCGACAAACGGTACTTTTTACTTTTAACCTCGTACGGGATTTTATAGACGGGGTTGAGAGATGTAACGGGTTGAAATTGATCTGATTTAAGGCCATCGAGAATTATTTTTGCGTTCGGGAAATGTAGTTTTTTAAAGAGGAAGGAAATGAAACATTTATTTTAGTTCTTTTTTTTACATTTGGTTGGTATATCTTTTTATGGGATTTTTGGGATTGATTATCGTCGTTTTTTGAAAGATTGCAGTAGTGTTATTTGAATTTGTTGAAGTACTTGTTTTTTTGTTGATTGTTTCGATTTGGAAATTACAATATGATCAATATTTTGTAGAGTTTCCTTTCTTTTATACGATAAAAAATAATTTACGTTGATGCCTTTGTCATTGAAGTATAAGCTGTTTTCTGTACTTATCGTGTAATTTTTCTTAAATATTATAATACCTAAATTGAATAATTATTTTTTACAATGAACATGAACAAATCTAATTTATAAGAACCGAAGGAAAATCCGATAACCAGCCGAGAAAAATGAAAGAAACTAGAATATCCCGCAGCTGGTAAAACTGATAATTAATGACAATCGGGCACGGTGTTGTAATTAATGATTCCCCGTCTTTTCTTCGGTGGTATCACCACCTTAACACGAAGAAGCAATTACAATCCCTTCTCTTACCATGAACAGTCATTAACCTTCGTTATTATGGTGCAAGATCCAAGTTTTTCCTTATCCTTTTTTCCCTCCACCGTAAGATATAAAACAATGCTAAGCAAATTAAATACAATGACTCGATCAAATTCTTTCGCCCGCTCTTTGAGATGTGTAAGAGGGCAATGAGACAAAAATGGCAAAAATTGATCGTGCGAATTTCCTGCTACGATTAATGGCTGCCTCCTTGGACGAATTTAGTCAAATGATTCGGCAGAAATCTTGATATCGAGCTGATAACCGATACAGATACGCTGACGCCACTAAAATTGGTGTTTATATGTAAAAATTCTTAAAATAAGTGTTACGTTCCGTTAACGCTAATTTCTTTCTATATTCTTTAATTATTTTTTAATGAATTGCAAAATGGAAAATTTACTTTCAAGCGCGTAATAAAATATATGAATCACTCTTTTTCGGAAAGACGTAAATCCAGTTTTGAGAATTGGAGTGTCGGTTAGCTTCAACTAAACCCAAATATCCTTTTTAAAATTCTTGCAAAGCGGTAGAATAGAATATTCTCATAAACTCGTTAAAAGTTCCAGCTGGACATTATTGCGTGAAAACTTTTCTGCACAGCCACAAATATATCAGTTCGAAAATCCAGTCTCAATAAGAATTTCTCAATAAAACAGAAATAGACTCAAAGTTTGAAAAAGCCCATACATTTGCTTTCTATAAAAAATGCTGGAAGTAAAATATTTGCGATTAAAGTCGATTAAAAAACAATTCTATGATAACAGAATGTTCCTATAGAAGACACCGAGATGAAAGGCTATGAAAAAGTGAACTTTAAAGTGCAAGTGAAATAAGAAACGAGGCAGAAATAAATAGCACTCAAACCGAAACCCCGATTGGACGTTCTTCGCGAAGACAAGGGCGTCCAAGAAACGTCAGAAGTCAGACAACGAGATTAAACCGGAAGACGGAAGTTCGGTATTATTCCAGTTGGTCCCTGCTGTGCATTCGTTTCGCAAATCTCAATAACGAGCTGTCAAACTTAGGTCCCAGAACGCAAATCAGCTTTCGCGGAGCCGAAGCGCCGCTGGAAAGTCATCTAATGAGTTCGTTATTACCCCTAGCTAAATATATCCTCGTTTTAACACCATGGCGAATGAAATAATCGTTAAAAGGTAAACGAAGTTTTCCGATAATTATCAACCTTTCTCAATGTTCCATCTGATCTTATGTTGCGGTGGAATAAAAAAGAAACATAACATTAATTCGACTTGAAGTTGTTGCCGGCGATCGCTCAAGGGGATTCGGTTTATCGATGTTGTTGTTTTAGAGTTATGGCGGTAATTCCGGCGGAAGTCTGGATTTCGGGGTTGGAGAGTTCTATCATTAGGATGGGAAAAGGGAGAAAATAATTTGCAATATTTACTTGTGAAATGTTAAATTTGCAGCAAGAATCGACAGATTTGAAATAATTAATATTAATAGTTCTAGAAATTCTCATTTTAGTTACCACTATTAATCATTTTGGTTAAATAATATTAATAAACCTTTATTGCGAAAGAATACAGTTGGCACATACAATAAGAATAGTTACATGTTTTAAACCAGTTGGTTTGTCTAACATTCAAACGTTACAGAGCACTTGAGGACTAATAAATCTAATCTAAAAATAAGGGTGGAGGAAAAATTAGAATTAAAAAAGAACCTTCAAATATTGGTTAAATGTCATTTATCAACGAGAAGTAAATATGCAATAATTGTCAGCCAAATTAATTTGAACACCTGCCAACTCTCAATTTACTCTCAACACATCAACACCACCATTACAATTCTTACCAGCGAAAAATTGAATCCTCAATATCCATTTCAATTTTCGAAAAAATTCAACCGAACACAAATTTCCATAGAATACAATTCCACGTGTTTCCCAACGACTGTGACGAATTGTCGTACATCGCAAAGGGGGTTAATGGCATCCGGGGGTGGCGGCGTAATCGTCCCTCTCTGTTAATCCGACCTGACGGCGCAACCGTCGGTGTCGTATTATGTCAAAATGAAGTTTGCAGAAAATTATCCGGCATTCCGGGACACACTGTGCGACATTTGCGCGTGGAATGCGAATCACTAGAGGGACTCTTTTGTGTAACGAATTTTGCACACGGTCCAAGTGTGACGGTCGTTCGTGTAATTTGAAGTATGCCAAAAAGGGCGCAAATATGGGGCTGGAAAGGGGATGATTCGTGTTGTTGAAATTCTGCTATACGGGTTAGATCAACCGGAGGTGAGAGGACTGTGTTTGATGCTGCTTGATGATTCGTGTGTATTTGGATAACACGTTTATTTGTGCTTGAGTTTATTTAATGGTAATGTGAAATGGGGTGAAGTTTTGTAGGACAATGTTTGTAGTTAAAAATACAGACATTCAGGAGCTGTTTTTTTAATTTTTACCTTGTACAGGGTGTTTCAAAATTATGTGTCACGATCTACCAAGTGTTGTTCTACACCTTCTGATCAATGGAGATTTGTGAAAGAACCTTGCCGCAAAATCCGTGAAAGGGTTAAAAACTAAAGTCTTTTTTATTGGCTCATTGCGTAGGTAAAACGTCCGAAAGGATCCATGGGTCAGAAGTGAACCATTTTCTTGCAAATTAATGGTAAAATTCCAGTTACGTGATTAGCTTTCCGAACGGAAGGTCCATCTATTCGTAGGTGTAGAACAACGGCTGGTAAGACCCGACACATAATTTTGAAACACCCTGTACAAATGAAGCTTTGACGTCAAGGTCATGCCAAGGTCAAACCTTCTTAAGTACACGTAATATTCATTCGAATTTTCCAGTGATAGAAAACAAGAAAAATGTTTGACATTAATAATATTAATAAAATAGGATAAAATGACAGTAGAGAAGTGTCAAAGAAATATCTGCATTCCTGCTACGATATTGCACTGAGAAAATAACCGTGTAAACTTTGTTACTTCGTCAAAAGCACACATACCTGCGAGAGGTACTCGTACAAGTGTATCGGCTCTTGGTTAGCTTTGAAATATGTTTTTTTTTTCACTCGGAGCGAAGAACGTAAGGATTAATTACCGAGGAGGGTTCACTTCAACCCTCTCTCGTTGGAATAAGAGCCAGCCGCGATAGTATCAACGAGGTGAAATTTTTTCCGCCAACAGTTTCGAATGTTTCTCCATTGAAATTCGGCCTTCGAAGAGTGCACGCGCATTAACATTGCATCGTTTTAACGATGGAGTATCGCGCAGAGGAGTTAATTACTCGGAAAAGTCTCGTTTAAAGTTCCCCGCATGAATAAGTCGACGATGAGCAGTCGCGAATTCGTATTCTCTTGAAATGCTGCGGAATCGATTCCCAAAAAATTGTTTATCATTGCGATAATTGTAGTACCGTGTGGATGGAATGGAAGAACTTCAAGTCAAGGATGAAATTTCCCAAAGTATTTTTATTCTGGTAAAAGTTCTTGCGGGAAAGGAAAGAAATCCGAAGGAAGACTTACGTACGATGGAACATTAATTAATCGAATGGGTTAAAGCGTGCGGATCGAATAACCTAAATGACCCGAGGCTTAATTAGAGAGGGAAGCTTATTTTCACGCTCCAGCTCGATTAAGGACCTCCAGCGAACTCCGAGAACTCCAAGTTTCTTCCCTTCTCCCTCCTACTCCACTTTCTTACCGTATACCTGGCCCTGTCAGATGCTCTGCGTCTCTCTTTTCAACCCTTGCAAAACTGCACCCCTCTCTCCATTACTCTAGCCCTCTTTGTCAAACTCCTTTCACTCCTTTGTCTCCCTTCTATCTCCTACTTTCCCTCGATCGCTTTGTGTCTTCTACTTACTCCTGACCACTGTGTAATTCTGTTTCCCTCTATCTCCCGTTCCTCAATATTTCGTTTCCACTCTTTATAACTTCTTTCACCCCTTTCTCTCTCCGATTTCCTCTCAATCGCTATCTTCCCCTTTCTCCGTTCTCTCACTCTATCAGTAATTCTCAGCATCCCCCTCACTACCCTTCCTCAATTTTCATCTCCCTCAGCCTCTCTCTTATCCTCCTCCGCTTTTGCAAAACCTCATTCACCCCTTTCCCCCTCCTATCGTCACACAATCGCTACCGCCCCGAAAGACAAGACAAGTCCTCTGGCCTTTGGTTTGTTCTGATTCGCCTATCGCAGTGGTCGGTAAAGTGCGGCTCCAGAGCCGCATGTGGCTCTTTGGCTCCTTAAGTGCGGCTCTGGCACAAATATCCGCGGAAGGCGCAATAATATTTTCATTTAAAAAAAAACTTGGTAAGAAAAAAATTACATCTTATTTTGATAAATTAAAATTCTTCTATAAATCGAGAACATGTATAATTTTTTGTTTAAGTTAAAAGATAGATAGGTAATTAAAATTTTATATTGTTGTAAAAATACGTAACGAACATCGAGTTTAATTTTATTAGTTTTCGTAAACGTAAACACAAACCATGTACAAGCTACCGGCTGAAATTGTTCGTATGTTTTCGATTTTATTACACCTGCTATGTATGTTTGTGGTTCCGGTACAAAATTTGTAATCGATTTTTCGATAACTTCTATTTGTCCAAATGTTGAAAGTTTTCTTCCATTTTTGGTCATATTATCAAGAGTAAACTGACAAGTCGTCTTATTGATGAGAACTTGGAATCATGCCTAAAATTAAAAACAACAACATACAAACCTGACTTACTCAAACTTTCCAAGGAGATGCAAGCACATTGTTCGCATTAATAAATATTTATTAAGTATGAAATTTAGTTTTATTTAGTGTACTACTTATTTAGTGTAATAAAAGTTTACTAAACAAGCAGATTTGGCTCCCAATTTCTTTTTAAATTATTGTAATGTTCATATTTGGCTCTTTGGCCAATAAGTTTGCCGACCACTGGCCTATCGGATGGAGACATCCCTCATTCTGACGTCATTTTCGATTCTAACGCGCGATTGGCCGATAATGCGGCACATTCGTTGCGTCGTCATGTGAACGTCGAAAGAAGTGTTTTGTTTTCGGTTGCAATTAGTCCATCACAGATTTCCAGGACCGATATGGCGGGAGAAGGCGATGCGAGCGACACTCTCTATTTACCCCGTGCCCCATATAATGCTGGAACGGTAAGAAGACAGCTGAGGGGTAATTTGCTCTGATTCGCCCGACGGATAGGGACATCCCTCTCCCTCACGCATTTTCGATTTTGACGCGCTATTGGCAAGAGAGACCCGCCATTCGTTGCGTCGTCATGTGAACGACGAAAGTAGTGTTTTATTTTCGGTTGTCATTCGTCGATCTGAGGTTTTCAGGACCAACATGGCGGGGATAGGCGGTGCGAGAGCAATCTCCCCTTCCCGTCTCAGCTGCCTTCTTACCGTTCCAGCATTATACCGCGTGCCTTCTTTCCCTTTTGGCTATGATGTATTCCCCTTCTTCGTTCTCTCAGTCTCACTAATTCTCAGCGCCCCTCTCACTAGCTTTCCTCAACTTTCATCTCCCTCAGATATAATGAGTATACATTGTTATTGAAGGTTTTGCTAATTTTACAAGTGGAAAACTAATTAATCTGGGAGAAATTAATACAAAATTTGATGAGGGTCTATGGCGGATGTGGAGTTAATGGTCTCAATCGCAAACTTCCACTTTTTGGTCTTCCCAGCCTCTCAGTAATTCTCAGCATCCATCCCACTACCGTAGGGTCCTACTCTAATTTAATCTTACAGCAACCAAAGAATATCGGTGCTCGTCTTTGAATAAACCGAACAGATTCCCTTAGAAATAATCAACAATATCATAACCTGGAAACTAAATTTAACGCGTGTAATTAAAAAACAAGTGACTAACTTTATTAACTAGATAAAAATACAAAACTCTTAACAATACTAAAATAACTCTAAAAATCTCTCCTCTCACGCTATAACTCTCACTCTTTGTATTCTCCACTCAACTGCGTATCCTTAACTCAACTCAACTGACTCTTTTCGAAATTCACGCTCGCATCCACCCTCGATACTCTTTCTCACATGAAGCATTCTTCGTCTTTCTCACAGCATGCGTTCTCTGTTGCACTCACTCATTTTCTCTTTATCCATAGACTAAACATTCATGCTAGCCCTGACATCCGTCGTCTTCCAAATCACGTACTCTAACATCCACTCTCACTTATATACAAACTATCCACACTCACTAATTCCAAAATTAATAATATTTATGAGTGTAAGAAACTCCGTTCCTACACTACTTTTCCACAACTTTCATATCCCTGAGATATAGAGAATATACATTGCTATTGAAGTTTTTTGCTAATTTTGCAAGTTAAAAACTAATTAATCTACGAAACATTAACACATTGTTGACCGGTCACGAGTTAACTCGTGTTTTCATGCCCAAACGTTGTTGACCGGTCACGAGATAACTCGTTTTTGCACTTGCATCAGCTATTTGAATTTTGCCACACCAAAAAAATTGCTAAAATATATAATATGTATAAACTATAATACACAGCAGATATGTACAAAGTGTCATTTAAATTCATTATGTATAAGCAAAGAATACTGAAGTTTATTTCGGTTCTTTACAATTACGGAAAAAATAGCCGGTGACATGAGTTAACTTCTACGTAAAATTGCCGGTCAACAATGTGTTAATACAAAATTTAATGAGGGTCTATGGCGGATGTGGAGTTAATGGTCTCAACCGCAGTCTTCCCTTTTTCGTTCTTCCAGCCTCTCAGTAATTCTCAGCAAACATCCCACTACTTTTCCACAACTTTCATCTCCGTAAGATATAGAGAATATACATTTCTCTTGAAGGTGTTGCTAATTTTGCAAGTGAAAAACTAATTAATCTAAGAAACATTAATACAAAATTTGATGAGGGTCCATGGCGGATGTGAAGTTAGTGGTCTCAACCGCAGTCTTCCCTTTTTCGTTCTCCCAGCCTCTCAGTAATTCTCAGGTGTTCCCCTCGCTATCTTTCCTCAACTTCCATATCCCTCTCCCTCTCTCTTATCCTCCTCCTTTTTCCAAAACATCATTCACCCCTTTCTCTCCCCCACTTTCTGCCAATAGGTATCTCTTCATTCTATTTTCCCCAGCCACTCTAATTTCCCTGAACATCCCTCTCTCTATCGTTCGTCAATCTTCCTCTCTCACTCTCTTTCTCCCTCTCCCTCTCTCGTTTATCCTCCCACTCCATCCCTTTCTCGAGTCAACACCCGGGGGACACTAACGTGTGGACCACAGTACGATATAAACGGCCTCAGCACTGTCCGCCCTCTCTGGAAACTTCGTGCGGGAAAATACGCCCCAAGCGACACTACCCCCGTGCTAACAGGAAGAGACGATTACGCTGCCGTCCGACGTCCACCAGCCATTAACCTTCTTCGTCCTCTGATATACGGTTGCCGGTTCGTTATACATACGGAAGAAACCTCCGTGAATACTGACTATACTCTCAGGATCTATCCACTATTCCGCACAATCGTCCTCTTACTTTCTGATCTACCGTACTCCGCGACTTTAACTTCCACGGCGCTGAATAGCCTTGGAATCGCAAATCGCCCTGGGTGGAAATGCTGTTTCCACTTTGCGGAAATAACTTCCGGTGTTGGAGCTTGCGAGGATCGTTGTATCGGTTAGTGGAAATGGAATACGATCGATTTAAGGTGATGGTTGAGAATGGTATTCGATTTTCGAGATATCGAGGATGATGTGTCGGAATGTGATGGTGTTTAGGGAGAATTGGGGTTTATGTTGGTGCAGTTGATGAGTATTTATCGAGTAGAGGGAAATGGGAGGCAATGAGATGTGGAGAATTGAGATTTATTTGGAACCATCGATACTGTGATGAATAAGTATTGGATGTATGAAAAAGTTTTAGTACTTTTTAAATTTTATTTTATTTCTGCATAATGTAAGCGTTGCAGTTGCCTTGAAACAGTTTCTTCATCCACTACTGACTGTTCTGCAAGTTGTTTTTGCGTTTGCAAAAAATCTTTTACCAATAACACCTTCGACTTATCAGCTTTCAACTTTCCTAGCATTCCAGAACTTGGCCGGTCATTTCGTCAAAAATATCGTTTTGAACTCTAGAACTACCGGCGTTAAGTCTATCATATTTCAATATGTTAAATAAGTACTTTGAAAAAGGAGGAATCGAGAGGCGGAAAAGAAGATCGATTCGGAGATTTATGTTTTTTGAGATGGGCGCAGAATATTTATTCTATGACTCTCCTATAAACTTGGGGAATTTTTGGAAAAGTCATTCTGCCTGGGTTGGTAGCTCTGGTGATAAAACTTCGAAACCAATATTTACACGTATTATGAGATAAGAGAGAGAAAGAGGTGAAAGGGGGGAGGATAAGATTGACTTCATATGACATTTAAATTATAATATTTACAAATTTTCTAATACCTTCAATATTTAAATATTTCCGTTAAAAAGATAA
Source organism: Cerceris ruficornis (assembly GCA_963989415.1). Lineage (NCBI taxonomy): Eukaryota > Metazoa > Arthropoda > Insecta > Hymenoptera > Crabronidae > Cerceris > Cerceris ruficornis. The sequence goes on from OZ022529.1 coordinate 6,263,478, forward strand.
ATAGAATGTAGAATATATATTTATTTGTGTCTTTAAAGTTTCTGCTTTACAAATATATGACTTTAATAAAAAAATGCCTACTTTTGTAGTAATGATGAAATTGGCGAATATCCATAGCGTTCCAAGTTGTTATAACGAATAGCACATTTAAGAAAAATCATCCAGAAATTACAAGGATTTCAAGTCAATCCCGCTAGCTGGACGTCCAACCCTTCAGCTCCACATCCGCCATAGACCCTGATCAAATTTTGTATTAATTTTTCGTAGATTAATTAGTTTGGCACTTGCAAAATTGACAAAACCTTCAATGGTAATATACAGGGTGTCCCAGGTTTTAATGTTCAAACTTTGCCAGTATATTCTATGACACTAAATAAGAAAAAACTGTTATGTAAACATAGGTCACATAGAGCTTTATTAAAAAGTTATAACAAAAATACAGAATAGAAGTAATGTAGGAATAGTAACCCACTTGTTGTTACTTCTATCTGTGGGGAACTTTGAAAGATAAAGTATATCAAACACGAATAAATTCACGTAATGAATTAATACAAAAGATTAATAATGCATTCAATGAAATAAAACAAAATAGAAGCGAAATTTCCACAGTTATAAATTCGATCTTTGATCGCTGTCAATCATGTATTGTCAAGAACGATAGACATTTTGAAATGGAGAATTAATTAACACTAGAACTACCAAATAAAGTCAAAATGACTGGTGCACAATTTTTTCCAAAAATTCTCCAAGTTTATAGAAGAGTCTTAGAATAAATATCCTACAACCATCTTAAAAAACATAAATCACCGAATCGATTATCTTTTTCGCCTCTTGATTCCTCCTTTTTCAAAGTATTTATTTAATATTTAGAAATATGGTAGATTTAACGCCGGTAGTTCTAGTGTTAACTGTGGAAGTGACGATGTCAAGTAGTAAATACATTGTTCTATTTCAGCTAATGCTTGCAATAACAGCAAGTCGGTTACTATTCCTATATTACTAATGTATATTACTCCTATATTACTATAATTAAGACCCTAATGCGACCTAGGTTTACAAAACATTTTTTTCTTACTTACAATTAGTGCCGTAGAATATACTGACAAAGTTTGAACATTAAAACCTGCGACACTCTGTATATGTAGGATTGGACTTACGAATTCACGAGAATATCGAGATAGAACATACTTTATTATAAAATATTAGGAGAAAGAATAGGAAACACAAGGATATCTAATACAAAAAAATTACAATACTACGGATCGCTGTTAACCCATTTTCATCATAGCTCGAAATACGGCAGAAGACCCGTAGTACCATGCACTTCCGCGCGCAGCAGTTTAGCATTATACAGGGCGGAATATTCCACGGCTGGTGAAAAAGCTGGTCGTCACCAGCGGAATATTCCGCTTACGGATGAATGAGTTAATACTTCGCTGTCGCTAACCAGACTACCGAAACGCGGCTCACCGGCTTCGGTCCCTTCTTCCAGTGCGAGGTCGCACGTCGTTTATTTATCTTATCACGCCGAGATAAGCGGCCAACATCCTTCATATTGTTGTGCCTGGCGGAGGAGCGTTTGGTTCTCGACATTACGGAATTCTTTAATTACAATAAAATGAGTATGAACTGCGTTCGAACGTCCGTAACGTTCGAGAGTGCAGTGGCGACTCCCGGTATCAACGCTTCCGTTCTATATGCAACCAGCCGATCGATATCCCTATTCGATCCTCGAATCTGACAGGTTCGAGGGAGCAGCTTCGTTCGGTACGCCGACTTCATGCTGGCGTAACAATATATTCGCTACATCTCCGTTAAAAAAGTTTATATTTTGTCAAAGCATCTCTGAATTTCTTTCCACCAAGGCAGAACTCATTGAACAACCGTCAATACCAAATTTCGCATGGTAACGGACAATTACTTATTTCACCGGGCCAACTAGTCGATAACGAAAAGCAGCGTGCAAGTTCATCGATAATACCGTTTAACAAGCACGTCGATATTTCCACGTTAAAACGTGGCCGCAGCAATTTCCAACGGTCCTCCTCCTCTGCGGGAACGGAAGTCACCCTGCAATTTTTTCCCGCCGTGCAAAAAGAGCGCCGAGACTCGTAATTCATGCCTCTGTCCAAGTAAAACGTAGCTGCTGCATTATCGGCTGGTGTTGAGCTTTTTTTTCTCGACGGTCTTGCTTCCACGATAAAGAAAAAAATTGCACAACGGTTGGGAAAGTTTTGAATAAAAAGTCGATCAACCGTCACTACGTGAACTGACGCTGAAAACAACGGTTGTTGTTGGACGAACGTGGAATTGCGTAAGTTAAAACAAAGCGACAGACGAGGAAACGTTTTCTCGTTTGCTCGACAAAACGATCCGTGTTAGTTTGAAGGGTCGAAGGAAATTCGCGATATCGAAGAACGATTAAAGTTGATAACGATGGTATTTACCGTGGGATGGTATAATGGTTGGATAAATATGAAATTGGACCGTTGTGTTTCGTGATCGTGAGAAATAAATTATCTGTTTTGTCGATGAATATTATTACCAACCGCTGCGGTTGGTATAATCGGTCTGCTATTATTGTTATCGTGGGGAATAAACAAGGTGGAAGCCAGTTAACATACGTGCAATATTGTTTATTTATGCGTTGCCCAGTCTGCTGGTTTTATGATTGGTTTGCCAACTTATGTCAATTGTTGGATATTTAATTTGTGTATTTTGTTACTGATGTGACTACTTTTCATTTATTTTCTATATGTCGGATCGGGCGGTGCCCCTGCTATTAAGAACTTTAGAGAAATGGACGTGAAAAAGAATTATAATAAGTAAAAGGACGCTGGCGCAGTGGATTCTTCTACTTGGATGATTTAGTGCGCGCATCACTCTTTCTTTTTCATGATCCAACATATATATTCCAAATAATTAGAAAAATCGTAACCAATTAAACAAAAACTACTGAGACGGCACGACCTCGTCGCCACAATCCGATCTACCGGCAGCTATTACTTCCTCGTACTAGTTTAAGGATCGCCCGCTAGAGTTCGTTTCCCTTGAGGAATAGCTCCCGCAAGTACTCCACCGACGCCCGGTTTCTACATATACCGCCGACCGGCAGTACACATCGTCCAAACCGGAGCACAATGCTTAGTTCAGGGCCTGTTCAGTAGTAGTCAGTCAGCCCTGCTGTGACGAGTCCCAAAAATAGGCCGAGGAAGAACACAAAACGCTGACTAAATACCACCATATTTTACCCCTTTCCTACGAAAACCCCCCAGGGGCCTGTCCCGTACTTAGGCGGGACAGGTACGGGTTTGACGCACCCGGGGTCACCCGAGTCCGCGTGTCACTAAAAAAACATATTGGTAGTAGCATTTTTTAGGGTTTAGCCGAGCTTTTTACGCCCCAGCCTCCGCAACAACGAGTAAAATTAATAATACGGGGACACTAAACTGGGGCTTTTCAAGCTCCAGGACAATTCTTCGCCCTGGCCGGGTCCTATCAGACTCGCGGGGGCCAGCAGTGGGCCTAAATCGTTAGGAAGAGATTGGTGGTGGGTGGGTGGGACTACTACCTCGGCGGGTGGAAGATACTGCGCTTGATTCAGCTCCGGGCAGACTTGACCACTGCATAGGTGGTAGTAGAGGTTTTAGTAAAAGGGCTGGTAAGTAGAGAAGTTCAGAAGGGGGGGGGGGGGGGGCCCTACCAGTGGGCCAAACTGGGTAGCATGCGCTGTTTTGCGTATGTACGCTGATTAGTCGTATCTCAAATCATTTGCTCAAATGGGTCTGCGTGGTTAAAGGAGCAGCATTGGCGATAACACACGTTAAACAATCCACGAGATCTCTTAGGAACAAAAGTTCGAAGACACCGATCGACCGATGACCTTCTCAACTGGGTGTGGATGGGACCCAGTCTGGAACTGCGGCTGCCCAGAGCTCGGTCTCCTTCACCACCCAATCCCACAAAACTTCCAAAAACCATAAAACCACAAGAATCTCAGGCTATAAGTATCACACGACACCGAGTTTAAAAAAACCTACCGAACGAAAAGGAAAAGCGTATTAGAACACGTTCTCGTAACATTCAAATTGAAATCCTCGCACCTTTTCCCCTCGCCCTTGAAAACCCTCCGCGGAATGGATATCACCGTTGAAAGGGATACTCCCCCGCTACTGTGGGAAATACGTAAACGTAAATCCAATATCTCGAAGTAGCATTAATCAGGTAATTTTTCGGGAGGGCAATAACTTCCCTCGGTGATCGGTTGAAAGCTTTCGATGTAAATTGAGAATCTACTCCGAACCCTTCGGTGTAACAAAAAAGGTAAATACATCCGTGCACAGTGGAGAGAAATGCGCACTCTACGTGCAAAGAATTTAGACTTCTTTCGTGCACTCCCACTTCCAAAGCTTTTAATACTTTTTTTCGCAAATTTCACTATTCTGTTTTCGTCAGTAGCAGAAAAACCAAGCGTTCTACAATCATATTTCCACCATGACACGGTAGGTAAAGTATCAACGAACGCAGAGTGTGAACTTTCATCAAGATCGACCGAGAAATTCGCGAGATATGACATTTTCTATTTCTTATCCATTTTTCGCAAAGGGTCATGACCCCGGGGTCGTCACAAATCGGCCGGATTTTGAGAAACTTCAAATTTATATTCCTCGGCCCGTTCTACACAGAATTTAATACTCTTTCGTGTTCTCCCACATATAAACGTCTATCTTTTAATTTATCTTTATTCTTTAATTTTTATTCTCCCGACTCCACCAAGAAATTGCCTTTTCAAATGCTGTTTCGTTTCTTTCTCGAGTTTCAAAGAAAAAATAATGTTACCCTTTAAATAATCCTGAAGAAATATAACAAATAAAAAGTGTATACAACATTTGCGTTCTCGCCACGATACTATGAAACTTTGTGCATTTAACATTTTTCCTTGGAGTGAATGTTTTTCGAGTTATTATTTTTATCCACCCAGAATGTCGATTCGTTCCACTGTGCGCCAGAGTACTCTCCATTATGGACGCTTCTCTTATTTTCCCTATGGCGGGGAAAAAATGAAAGAAGAGGAAGAAGAAGAAGAAGTCACACACCCTTCTGTGTCGGCCTTCGACGACATCGCCGTCGGCGGCGAAGACGACGACGTCGTCGCAAAGCGCGAATGTGAACCCTCGAAGCAATCTCGTAAGAGACCGCACGTACGCGGTTAATCCGAGTTGAAGACGTCATTCGGTTTACCTTAGGATATCCCATGAGTCGCGTATTTGCATTGCACAGCGATGGTACACAATCAGGATGCGAATATATTCCCCTCTCACGATGGGTAATCGAATTTCTCAAGAAAGTTTTCCATTTGCCACTTTCCGAGAGATTCTGACCCATCATAATGCGACGTTTTCTCGTAGTTTCCTTGGAAATGGGATCTACTCGAGAATGATGTCTTATTATTTGAAAATGAAAGTGAATATATCGACGATGGTGTTGTCGATGATTTTGCTTTATCGTTTTTGCAATAGCTGATGGAGGAGAATTTTCGCGCAATTTTGAATCTTAATATTTAAAAATTGGCGGGCAATTTACAGAGGCACATATTGCTTCCGATATAATGAAAATTAGGTTCTATTAAATGAAAAATTTACCTCCCTCAGTGGGAACAGGACAGGCACAGAACAGGCAGGATCAAACAGCATGTAAAATTTTGGAATTTTTCTTCTTTTAATCAAGCCTGATCAAACCGGATCAAAGAACTTTGTAGTTTTGGAATTTTCTCCTTTTAATCAAAATGGGTGAAACCGGTTCAAACCGGATTAAAGAACTTTGTAAAATTTCGGAATTTTTCTTCTTTTGAATTAAATCTATCCTGCGTTTTCCTGCTTGTGCCCTGCGTGTCATGCCTGTCCTGTCTGTCTTTCCCGGATTTCGTAAAAGTACCGTATGATATAGGACTAGTGACTATAGTTCTATAGTGGCTATAGGACTGTAGTTCTATTGGCCTAGTCTAAGGACATAGTTAACACTAGACAGACTGAAACTTATTATATACCTATATTGCCCAAAAGCAGTCAAAATGACTGCATTGTGAAAGAATAACTAATGTGTAAAGAAATTTAGTTAAAATTAATTTTTAATATTTTTTTATATTATTTACAGTTATATAACAGGTTATTAGTAAATATTAACAATAAAAAAATTTGTTTCACTTGGAAAAAAAAATTTATGCATTATTATTTGTACATTTTATGCGCGGTAGGGAGTTACGCGGAAAGAGACGAAGCTATGATGCTAGCATCAACGGTTCATTTCTAACCCATGGTTCCTCTCAGACATTTTAACTACGTAGCAATACGAATAAAATGGCCCAGCCAGATTGAATCAAGATTGAGATTTTTACAAATCTCCATCCAATCCGAGCTCTAGAACAACCCCCGGAAGCCATGACAATCACCTTCTGAAACACCCTGTACTTGTATGTTATCATGTAACGGTAATCGAAAAAAATGAAAAATGTTATTTCAATACAGAGCCGAACTGGTCATATAAGAAATTTACTCAATTCAATAATAGGAGTCATTTGATTATTTTAAATTTCCCAAGCAGCCGAAACGACTGCTTTTGGGCAATATAGGTATAACACATATATAGGGTGGTCCACGTAACTTGTGCACCTCGAATAACTTTTAAAGTATGCGTTGCACGAAAGAATGTTATATACAAAAGTTACATGGTTTAAAAGGGTACACTATGTACCGTGTTAATTTTTTTTATAGGTGGAGGCGTTTCGGAGATTTGAAGGTCAACTTTGTTTTTTTAAATGGAATGATATGTTTTTTTATTCATCATGAAATAGTACGTTTCAAGACGAGTTCAATGACCTATGACTCAAGTTCATTCAAGGTCAAACTTGCTTGAATATTAAGTAACTATAATTCAAAGTATGTCGTGTTTAGTACCATTTTAATCAGAAAAATCGGGAGGATCGGCTGTTTTCATTTTCGATTTTTTTTCTAAACCTTTGCTAACGTATTTGTGAGATTTTTCTGATTATAATGATACCAAACACTACATACTTTGAATTATAGTTACGTTCCCTTATTATCAAATAAGTAACAGAGCAAGTTAAACAGTATCGGGTACATCATTTGACTTTCCATGCTCTACAGTAGCAGTAACAAGTCTCTAATAGACTCTTTTTTGTTAAATATTCTTTTAAGGTGGTGGGGAGAAGGAACTGAAAGGGGTAAGGTGAGGCTCTGCGTCTAGTCCCTTTGTCCCTGTGTTATCCAGTTTGCACAACACTTAACATCTCTGCAGAGTACTTAGAATTTCACGAACGTGTCATTCAAGACGGCTACCCGATCAGCAAAGACATTCGACAACTCGCCGCACAAAGGTCCTAGAAACGCGCCTAAACGTATGCATTTGGCTGTGTTATGCTCTACTAAAAGGGCTCTGCAGAAACTTGGCGTTTACATTGCAGTAACCGCAAAAGGTCAAACCGAGAAGCATTTCCCGCGAGTGTTTGGAGCGCTTAATGCGACCCGGCAGGAAGACGACGAAGGCGAAACTTGGAGAACGTGGAGAACGCGGAATTAGGAATGGATGTGCCGTTTCACTTTACCTTCCACTGTCGAAGGGTGCATCGTGATCGAGTGGGAGATTATTGTCTCGGAGATATTGACTTTCGAAATTGAAAGGAAGTACCACGATTTCTGAGAAATTGCATCGGTGGCTGCGAAGACTGTCAGTGTTGTTTTCTTACTTAGCGGATTTTTTTTAAATCAGTTTTATCGATCGTGAAAGAGGATTTATGGTTTGAAGGTCGTGAAAGGAGAGTCGTTGAATATTTGAGAATAATTTCTGCCTGGGTTTATTGTAATAAAGTTAAATATATGAACAGTGGCAGAATGTGGAGTCAGAAGTTTGTGGTGTTTCACTGTTTGCACGTTTACGTGGAGCAGCTGAGGAAATGGCGACAGAGATGGGTGATGAAGTGGAAACATTGTTGTAGAGAAAGGAGAGAGTTAGTAAAGGCCTGTAAATACTGAAATGGTTATAAGGTTTCTAAAATTATTCTGCAGAAATGCACAGCGTTAAAAAAATTGATTCTGTGATATAACACGCCTGGCATAATTCTAACTCGTTTGTTTTAACTTTTAACCGAATCCGGGAGGAGTTAATTATACTTAAAACAACTATTCGAGCCTTCTACGCTCATCCTTGCTCCTCAAGAAATTACAAATTTCCAGAAATAAACTCAAAAACATTTCTTTACATTACATAAAAGTAAACTTTTCTATATAACACTCTATCAAGAATCCTACTTATCCTCATCCTGCAAATATATCAAGTATAATCTAAAGAAATCCTAACTTCGAATACACGAAAATTGTCGAAATCATCGACATAAAGGAAAAATCAAGGGAGTATAGAATCGCGCAAAAAAAATCCAAGGTACGAACATCATTTAAAAATGAAGAATTCCAATGTTACACTTATCAGTCGCCGAGATAGAGACCAGAAATTACAATATAGAAATATCGCGAGTTCGGTTTCGCCCGGCAGTCGGTTAATTGTTATATTAATGCAGAAATACACGGATAGTACGCGAGGCAGATATAACGTGCGAACAGTAGCTCGCCAGCAGCATCTAAATCGCGAGAATCGGGCCGGATAATTTGGGTCACAATAGATAGTAACTCGGCCGTATAATTCGTATGAAATTCAAATGTGAATTGGACCCACTAAATCTATTCGGATATAATAACAGTGTAGATGCTAAGGCACCAACGATAGGATCAATAACAAAGAAAATGGGATTGAACGATGATCTTGGAGCTGCTGGGACGAAGGAGACTTTTGTTATGCGCTCATTTTATCGTTTTACTTTATATCTCGATACTGTGATGCATTTGCTCCATAGATTAGTAATTGTATATTTATTGTGTGAGTTTTATGAAATGATGGAATTATGAATGTATTTGGAGACAATTAACCCCTTGCCTTACGATTTCTATTTTGACAACGTGCGTAATACCCCAGAATTAATTCCAGAAATAAAAATTTCTCTCTGATCTTTAACATTTGGCATAACTGACTGGAATATTAATATTATAGAAATAATTTTACCGTCTCGTGATCGACTGATATTTTCAATTTAATAATTTTTTAAAAACTTCAAAATTTCGTATTCCATTTATCGCCTCACGTGTGTCACACGTTATTGTAAGCTAAGGGGTTAAAAAAGTGGACAAAAATGAAGAGATGTTTGTACGCCTATCAAAGGTTGCTACGATGTTTCTGTGAGTTACTGTTATTTATTTTCCGTACGCACCATTCGTGAGGCAGCGCATTTATGTTGAAACGGAATATCGTGTTTTACTTATTGTTGTATTATATCCGATATTTTGTTTTTGGAAATTTCAAGTTCAGATTAGTCAGCAGCGACCCAAAAAACATTAGGATATTAATTTTGGCGCGGAACCAACAGTTTTTCAATATCCACGTTCACCGTATTAAGTCCGCCAGTTTGTTTTTGGAATTTTCGAGTTCAGATCTGTGTCCAGCGACTCAATGTCATTAGAATACTAATTTCTATGTGGAACCTACGATTTTTCTATATGTACGTTCGCCGTATTGATTCCTCCATTTTATCTTTGGCAATTTTTACTTAAGATTCGTAATCATGATGTGCCCATGGACTTAACATTACTTTCACCTCAAATCTGCTAATACTATACGGTCCTACTCTAATTTAATCCCGGACGAGCCCCCAAAGAATATAGATACTCGTCTTAGAAAATAACCGAATAGGTTCCCTTAAAATTAAGTAATGATATCGTAGCCTAGAAACTTAACTGAACGCGTGTAATTAAAACAGATGACTAACTTTATTAAATATATATAAATGTAAAAACAACAAAACTCATTAACATAAACTAACTCTAAAGTAACTCTAAACCTCGCAAAATCTCTCTCCATTCACGATTTGTACTTCACTCTCTAGACTCTCAATTCAACTGACACTACCAAAATTCACGCTCGCATCCACCCTCGATACTCTTTCTCACGGCATGCATTTTCTATTGCACTCACTCATTTTCTCCTCATCCACAGACTAAATATTCACGCTACCCCAAGCATTCGTCGTCTTCTAAATCACGCACTTTAAACATCCACTCTCGCTTGTATACAAGCCATCAACACTCACTGATTCTGAAAATTAAAACTATTTACGAGCATAAAAATTCCATTCCTGCAATACTCTCTCAATGCCACCACGATAAGATGTATTAAAAGTATGCAAAAAAGAAGTAATCAAAATTCTAATACAATAATCAGCAATATCGTTAAAACATCCCCCAAAACGAAGAGAGCGGTCGTCTCGCCTTGAAATTCCATGGATTCCACGAATGAGGACGAGCAGGATGGTTCGAGAGTGTAAGTAAATTACACGCTTACAATTAGTGTTCACTGGAATTTGAATTCAACGAAAGGTAGTCGAGGCAGTGACGAGATCTAGGCGCGTTCCGAGTGCCGACAGCCGCAAGGAACGTGTTGCCCTGAAATTAACGACTACGTGCCTTATCTGCCGTCCTCTTCTTTCTGGATTTTCTCTTCGGGGATAAACTACAGAGGGAAGAAAATAGTAACGGCGAGATCTAACACCGCAAGGTAGAAAATAAACCGGGAATTCCCGTTAGTAGGAGATCTCTTTCGGGTAGTCGAAATGTTTTGAAAGAAATTACATCTTATTTTTTGCTCGTCGGATGCAATCGTAGAGAGTTTGTCCGTCGTTTCTGAAAATTGCACGGGTATTTGTATTATTTTTGTGGTAGAAATTCGATCGATTCGTTTATTCGGTAGCACGTCTACGCGTTTCGTGAGTGATGTTATCACGCAAGGATAAAATGCGCATCATCGCTTAACACTACAACTGCCGACTTTAAATCTATAATATTATATTTAAATATACTAATTAAGATCTTCGGAAAAAGAGAAATCAAGAGGTGAAAACCATGATCAATTAAGTGATTTAGGTTTTATAAGATAGAAGTGGAATATATACTTCACGGCTCCCCTATCACGTTGGGAAATATTTATAAAAAAATTGGTACCGGTCGTTTTGACCGTCTTGGTAGGTTTAGTGTTAATCAATTGTTTCTTGCAATCCGTGCAGATCCTTCTCCGTGGTTCGACGCATTGTTCTTCACTCGGACCTCGTGTATTCTCGTGAACTTTGTATAGTCTCAATCTGTACTGCCTTCGTTGATACGATTATAATTTTCACCGGTGAAATAGATGTTTTGTTAGGTAGTTTACAGTTTCACTGGTGATGAGGGTTGTTAGTGATATTTTCTAGTGTTTTAGAGCTTCTAATATATTTTATATTATTTTGTGATGTCTCTCATTATTTATGATTCTTTGTCCAAAAGAAAATGAGGCAAAAAAAATTCACCTGAAAAATCTACTTGCAGAATGAAAAAATATTGACTATTAGTTGTAACTACTTTAAAGATAAAGACAGACTTGTGTTACAATGAATAATTCATAAAAATCAGGAAGTGTTTGCCAATACAAAATTATGCAAAAATTCAAAGAACATCGATTGGAAGAAAAACGATATAAATATTAATATTGCAGCTAATAAAAGTTCAGAATATATTACAAATATCGAACTTCATTCAACAGCAACAATTTTGCATACTATGTAGAAGCCAACGCTAATTTTCTATACTTCACGAAATTGACCTCCCTTTCTTTTTTAAAATAAATATCCAATACAGGAATTTTTGAATGTACTCTAGAGTTATTTAAAAAAATAGATGCCGAATGTAAGAATCTTTGATTATAGGCGAGGGTTATTTAACAAAATAAATACCCAAGGCAAGAATCTTTGAATATGCTCCAGGGCTATTTAAAAAAATAGATACCGAAAGCACGAATCTTTGGATATACTCTACGGTAGTTTAACAAATAGATACCGAAAGCACGAATCTTTGGATATACTCTACGGTTGTTTAAAAAAATAGATACCCAAAGCAAGAATCTTTGAATATACTCCAGGGCTAATTAAAAAAATAAATACCTAACACAAGAATCTTTGATTATAGGAGAGGGTCATTCAACAAAATAAATACCCAACTCAAGAATCTTTGAATATGCTCCAGGGCTATTTAAAAAAATAGATACTGAAAGCACGATTCTTTCGATATACTCTACAGTTGTTTAAAAAAATAAATATCCAAAGCAAGAATCTTTGAATAGACTCCGGGGCTAATTAAAAAAATAAATACCTAACACAAGAATCTTTGATTATAGGCGAGGGTTATTTAACAAAATAAATACCCAACGCAAGAATCTTTGAATATGCTCCCGGGCTATTTAAAAAAATAGATACCGAAAGCAAGAATCTTTGAATATACTCGAAGGTTACTTTAAAAAATAAATGTCCCACGCAAGAATCTTTGATTATACTCGAGGGTTACTTTAAAAAATAAACACCCAACGCAAGAATCGTCGAAAATTCACACTTACAACAGATTGGAGAAATCCAATAGACGATAAAGGATTAAAACGACCGAGCAGCACAAACGAGAGCGGAAGGCAGTTTTCATCGCACAACCTAAACTTCGCCGGTGAATGTCTGTCGTTCTTGTAGCTACCGAATTTCGTCTTTGCGAGAACAGACGAGACAGCTGCGAGAGAAATTAATTTAAGCCCCTCAAGGTCTGACGACCTCTTTCGCCTATTCTAGCCCTCGACCCTTTCGACGTGACCGAGCATTAGCCGGCTAATCTTCTCGCTCGAATTTTCGGCACCGGAATCAGCAACCCGTGAAATTCGCATACTTTCTTGTCAGAATTTCGCGAGTGCCGTGCTCTAATCGTTACGCGCGAAATAATCGGTGCTCAATGCCCCGATTGTGATAATAATGCGGAAAAAAATATATCGTGCGGAACGTCAGAGAAGGCGAGCGGAAGGAATGCGAATGGAATGCGGGTCTGATTCGTCAGACGAGAAGAGTCATCCCTCGGCTCCCACGTATTTTCGATTCTAACGCGCTATTTGCTGAAAGAGTCGCATCACTCGCATCGAAACTGACTCAAAAGGGAAGTTCTGGAACTGACACACTCAGATTTTTATGAAACTTTGCATAATTATTTATTAGACTTATCTAAGAAGATAGCTGTAATTCCTTTGTGCCAGTTTTGAACTTTGAGCGAGATATCACATCCCTTTGTCCAAATCACCCTTTCTATATACGTGCTTGTAAGTCGTAAGCAACAAAAGATATAAAAAAAATAGTTCGAATAAAATTTATACTGTTTCTTGAGATCTATAAAGCTGCATGGCAGACAGCTTTTACAGTAGTGAAATTCTTCCCAAAAGTGTTTGAACCGTAAATATTTCTTACGTAAAGCACTGTTGACTCGTCGGACAATTAAGTCGTCGGAATCTAGTTTGTTTTTTTCTTCTCCCGAAAATAAACTTGACATTCCGTAGGTTTGGCGTGCTGGTTTATTATAGCGAAAAGCAAGAGTATATACAGAACAACAAGAATAACGATGTAACAGATAACAAAAAAGTATGAAAGTTTTCCAAAAATTGTTAAATTGAAAATATCTGTAAGTCGCAAGACGATCAAATTATTTTTACAATGTTAATATAGCGTTCAATTATAGGAAACATTAGAAATTAGAGAGAAAATTTGATTTCAGGAATTAATTCTGAGTTATTGCACACGCAGTCACAATAGAAATCATAGGGCAAGCGGTTAATTTCCATTATAACGCACTATTTGCTGAAAGAACACATTCAAATCTGGCAGGAATAGGCGGTGCGCTGCGAGATGCTCCGTTTGCCCCTGTACCTTCGCGATAGACTTCTTTCGTTTTTCTGTCTGTATATATGTAGGGAATGCTTGGTCGAAGTAGAATCGAAGTGGTACACTTTTTTTTATTCTAAGGTTAGAATTGTTAAGCAATAGTGCTCTTTTATCCGGGGAGTTTAGGGTTTTAGAGACTTCTTGCTCATTTCATTCTACTTCGAATAGAATTAATTCTGTGCTTTATAAATATTTGTATCTTGATCGATGGTCAATGACGTTCTTTCTGAAGAGTTTCGAGTTGTAGGGAGTTCTTGATTTTTGAGGGAATTAACGCCGTATTTTATAAATATTTGTATCTTAGTCGATGGTATTGTTTTGAGGATTTGGGGGCCTTTTTCTAATTTTGCACTTCTGGCGGAGTGATTTTAGTACTTTATAAATATTTGTCCGTTATCTAATAAAATTCGTCTTCTCGGAGAGTTTTTCCTGGCACTGCAACTCTTAAGTCCATTTGCCGTTTAATTCAATTACGGGGTTGACTTTCTTTTGAATGGTTCAAACGGTAAAATTAATTTGTAAAAAAAAATGCGAGTATCGCAGAGTTTCGGCGTCGGTTCTTCTTAAAGAAACGGAGTTGTAGAGAGTGTACAACTTCCTGAAATTCCAACTATGGAAAGAAAAACATTTTTTTCACGTGACTGTTACACCTCGATAAAAAATGAGATTTTTCCCTCAACTTTCTCTCCGATTTTTCCCCACCCTTTCGCCCTGATTTATGCAAAATACGTTGCAACGAATCGACTTAATTCTCCCTCGAGAACACGAAATATCGCTCGAGAATTCGAGGTCTCAGAGCAACCCTTTAGCGATACGACGCTTCGACGTCTGAATTAATCAACACCTCAGAATTCCTCTCCAAAGTGACTATCAAACTATTACAAAGCATAAAGAAAATTTTCAAGAAATAAACATTCAAGTCTTCTAGACGCCTTCACCAACGTCCACCGACATCTCAATGGAATGACACTTTCAAAGGGTGCAATTTTCATAAATAAATTCTTCCATTGTTCGATATATATTTAAAAGTGATTTCGATAAGTACAAAATTAACAGTGTGAGCTGTCCATCACTAAGCATGAGCTCAAATCGCAATCACCTATGGAAAATTATTTCGAAATTATTATTTAAGGTCCATAATCTATGATTCGGTGAAATCAATTTGGTGAATTGAAACCGAAAGAACACAAAAAGAAAAAGGAGACGTCCGAAGCGCCAACAACCTTAAATAAACATTAATAATATAACCCTACAGTATAAACACTAGAGCTACCAAGGCAGTCAAAGTGACTCGCTCCTCAATTTTTATAAAAATTTTCCTAGTTTATAGGGTAACCATAGAGTAGATATTCTGCATCCATCGTATAAAATACAAATTACCCAACTAATCATCGTTTCCACCTTTGAGAATCATCACGACGCTAATAGCAATTCATAATTTCTATACATTAGCACTCTGATTGTCTCATAAAAAAGCGCTTTTCGATTGCCAGATAAATAGTTATCCCTCAAAAAAAAGTCTTCACCCACAAAGGGTTATTTCCACTTTTTCTGTAAATATAATAAATTTAACGCCGGTATAACTACCGTATATTAGTATCGTAGCATTAACCGTTTGAGTCCCAAGCAGCGCGATCGCGCTGTTCAGATTTTATATCGAGAAAACCCAGCACATTTTAACCATTGTGGACAACTGACGGTGCGATACCGATTGTCGAAATCGCGCGCTCAGATTTACTGACGCAAGTACATCACACAGCTCCGTTGAATGTAAATAGTACATTTTACAATAGGTAGAATAATACTATAATAAAGCAATAATACATTACAAAATGAAAATTTTTATTTCATTGTTATCTTCTCAATCATTTTTATCGAACAAAACTTGAAATATTTATAAATTTTACAGTATGCATATGTAATAATACATATGCATTTTATAAAATAACGAATTACAAATTAACAATATTTTTGTGTTATGAACAATCAATTTAAATGGAGAGTAACACTTATAATTTGTAACGTCGGTGTTTATCAAAACATATTGGATGAATTCCTTTTTTACATGGGACGCAAATTAAATGTGATCTTTTTATTGGATTTTTGGTGCTGCAGACTACGCATTGTCGATATAAAATAAACAAAGCGCTATCGCGCCGCTTGGTATTTCTCGACATAAAATAAAACAAGCGCTATCGCGCTGCTTGGGTCTTTTCGTACTCGTTTAGAGAAAGCGCGGTTGCGCTGTTTGGGATTCTTCGACAGTGGTTTTTCAATACCCCCTGGGACTCAAACGGTTAATATCGAAATTCAATTCCTCCGAAACCGCCCACAGAAAAATGGTACCACCGTTCGACACGGTTCTCCATCTCTCACACTGCGCCATGCCGTATTAAGAGTAGAAAAGTTGAGAGCCTAGCTGGGCGCAATAAATCGCCGATAAGTGGAGAGAAAGACGAAAATGCGGGGGCAAGCATGTGGAACATAGACGTGTAATGGGATCCGCGGTTCCTTTGGCCAGTTTGTGGCCACACATCGACCGACACACAGAGACAGAGGCGAGCCTGTCTTAACCGCAACAACGTACCTTCTCTTCTCTGTAATGGTAGATGCATATAACTACTTTGGCTCTGAGCAATCCTTTTTAAAACCTACCCCTCCCTCCGCTTCGCTTCACGATTCTGATAATTTTTATTCACGGACTGTCCCGCTTCAAATTGGCGACTTGTTTGTTAGTGGTGATTTTATTTCTATTTTGGTTTCTTTGAAGCTTAGCCGATGTGGTGACTGTGACTAGGGCGTAATGTTTAAGATTTCACTAAAACGAGGCTATGTTAACCCTTTGCAGTCCTATGTCGAGTGTGACTCGACATCAGTTTTTATCTCAGGAGCTTCTTTGTCGAGTCCCACTTGACATTTTTTCATGTCCAAATAAATAGATGTCGCGCACACGTTATCGACGCTCTTACCGACCTGATTTATTATTATTACTATTATTAAGAAAGAGAAAACTTACCTAACTTACATCAACCTGCTCAGAGTTTGAAAACTGTATAACCGTTACCCTCTAAATATTTACAATGAGTGAAAGGAACGAAATAAATAAGGACTTTGACAGTACTGTTAGTGATGACTATATGCAAGAAGTAGATCTTGAGGACAATATAGTCGACGAAGAGGATAATACAAATGATCTTGCTAGTGGTATCGCAGAGGTCAATATAAGTCAAAATTCGGATACAGACTCGGAAACATATTTCCATCGTCGGCGCCGTCCTCAACGTGTTAAAGTAAATTTCAAATAAAACACTTAAAAGCGTTTGGAGCTGCTGGTAACGAAATTGAAATAAAATTCGGAGTGCAAAGGGTTAAACCACCATGTGAGGATGTGGTGAGGGTGATTGTTTTTATTAACAGGAATGAATGAGATAATACATCTATTAACACGTTGTATGCCATGGGGGGTCACCGGTGACGGCACTGTTGAATTCGATTTCTTATGATCTTTAAATTGCGATGTTCACGGATATGCTAATATATTCAATATTAAAATACTGCTGTTAGAAAAGTGAAGTATTACTGAGAACATAACTATTCTTACTTTTAAGATTTCTGGTTTATAAAGATGTGATTTTAATAGAAACAGTTTCGGTTTGAATTTTTTTAATTGATAGGGCAGCCATGAAGTAAATATTCCACTTCTATCTTATAAAACCTAAATTAATTAATTAATCATCTTTTTCACCCCTTGATTTTGTCTTTTTCCAAAGTACTTGTTCAGTATATCTAAAACTTAGTTAATTTAACATCGGTAGGTCTAGTGTTAAAAGGGTAAAGTCCTGCGGGCTATGTCTATTTGCGTTTTGAAGGTATCTGCTTTGTAAAGATGCGATTTAAATAGAAAAATTTCACTTCTGTAAAAATGATGAAACTATCGAAATACCGGTGGCGTTGAGCATGTTAACACTAGAACTACCGGCGTTAAAACTATCATATTTTAAAATATTCAATAAGTACTTTGAAAAACGAGGAATCGAGAGGCGGGAGAGATAATAGATTCGGTGATTTATGTATTTTAAGATGGACAGAGAATATTTATTATAAGACTCTTCTATAAATTTGGAGAATTTTTGGAAAAAATTGTGTACCAGTCATTTTGACTGGTTTGGTAGTTCTAGTGTTAATATAGTTTAACACGTTCGCGGACAGTAAAAATTTCAGTGAGCTGCAAAAATAGACAATCAAGTATTACACTTCTAACTTACACTTCTAACTACATAGAGAAAAAATAAAATAGTATGAAAATACTCAATGAATCACTGGGCCATCACTTTAAACTGCATAATAATTACAAAAAATTAAGGTTATATGAAATTAAATGAATTACAATTGGCCTTAACATTTGACATGACATGAATGCTATAGCATTCATGTCATTCTACATTACGATGAAAATGGATGTTATAGCATTCACGTCCGCGAACGTGTTAATTGTTATTGTTGAAAGAGAAAAGAAAAGACTCTATCTCTCTCTGTCTATCTATCTCTCGATCCACGTCCAAATTAACCATCCTTCTCGGTGTTGCTGAAAATTATTCTCTATAAAAGTATCTTAAGTTGCACTTCGAAAACTTTAAAATTGCATAGACCCTCACAATTTATCAAAACGTATTCCTCAATATTGTCATTTCTACCTGAAGCACCTGCCGCCGAAGGCACAGGTATAGATGCTACCTCGACAACAGATATATTCAAACATCACATTATGACAGTTCGCACACTGTCACTCGCATAGTTTGACATTAGAATACCGCAGTATTGTTCCCCAAAGTGTTCTCATGCCGCTATATCGCCAAAATTCTGGCAATGATACGCGAACACAATGGCACAACGATGAGTGATTCCACACCTTAATATTCTTCAGAGCCATCATGGATTTATCACCATGGTGTTCGATAAAACGGCCGAATATTTATTACCACTGATATTTGACGCTCTGGTCCTACATCATCGTGACATTTCTCGATTTTTTTCAGCTGCGAAAAAAAAGCGGCAAGCCATGAAAGTTACGAGGATAGTGAAACGAACATTTCTAACATTTTGCAGTCTAAATTATCCTTGCAATATTTAATGGACTAAGTCAAATTAATTTTATGAAATTCTCTAACATCGATTATTTGTTTTTATCTAATAGTTCTGACAAATGTAAGTGTCAAGCAATATTTATGTAAAAATACAAAATTACCGTGGAATTTCAAAATCAAAATTAAAGACACATTGTCGACAGAAATTAATAGTGTGAACCTAAAGCTCCAAATAGTTGATATTATAAAATATAAGATTGTTATCGAAATGTAATTTAAACAAGTACCATACTTTTTTTTAAACTATGTATAAATCGCAAGGTTCGTTTGAAAATACGACATTATAGTTGAAACTGTCGGATAAAAAGAAATATATTAACGACACTGTGAGTATTAATGTAACACAGTACCCAGGCTTCCCCATAAAAGGAACGGGAAGTGTTTTGGGGCGAAAGTCGTGACACTTAAGTGGCCGAGGAAGTTGATTGACATTATTTTGATAGTCGTTGTTGAGTGAGCTCGAAGCATCGTTCCAAGGGGAGAAGAAAAGTGTCCCAAGGTTATAGAATCAACATCCAATCGATCTAGCGAGACTGCTTCGCAGATTGCCGGTATTTCTCGGGGGAAATTGTTTCCGACATGACGACGCCCCATTGCTTTCTGAATACACAGCTACCGTCCATGGTTTTCGCCGATTTCGAAAGAAAAAAAAAATTTTTTTTTGGCAAAATTTCTGTTCAAAGAATTTCACTTCCGTCAGGTTATGCTTCGCGGTCGTTAAAACTTTCGGGGATGGAACTTAAGGGCGATTTTTAACTTTTGTTTTCATCAAGTTTGGAAAAAGATTGAAGATAGGAATGAGGGTGAGTGAGGGCTGGCATTTTAATTAATATTAGTCATATTTAATTGCAGTAATTATTAAATGCAGGATTTCTTTTGATACTCATGCTTCTGTTAGATCTATGTCCCTTTATCAACATGCTACTTTTCAAAGTTGTGTATAATTAATTCTTAGTAATGTAATTGGCGTACAGCAAAAGAAAATTGTATTGGAACAGCAATTATTGTTAGTATTTTTCATAACATCGTCTCCCAGTTAAATTACAGTGCCCCCCGTATATGATAAAAATTTGATTGTTAAAAAATTAATAACTTTCAAAATATTCCTCTCATTCAAAAATGAAAATTCCATCTAGACGACTAAAACAGTCAATATTTCGATATTCATTTCATCCCAATCCAATTAACGTGCCCGCCTAGCATAAAAAAAGAATTATATTTCCCCAAAATTGTTAACTTTCAGCGACGTCATTTAGTATCAAGCAAGAAAATTACATTCATACAACGATTATCTGCAGTACTCCACTTTACATTGTCTCCCAATTAAATCAACGTTCCCCCCTCGCGTGTAATAAATTTAATAAGCACCATAGCATGGCCGAGAACGAATGAAAGAGAAATAAAGGGAGAACAAGCGATCCCAAAGGCGGACACGGTAAATGTTCCAGGGGATGTTTTCTTTTCTCTCTCATCAGGCGCCATCGAGGCAAAAAACAGCGGCGGATTGGGTGCAGGAATATTAATTAAGTCCAGCGTCCGCTGGTCGCGGTGCTTATTAAAGCCGATACCTCTGCTGTTATTGCGTTTGTGTAATTCATGGTGAAACGCGCCAACAGTTTCTTCCATTGTTCTCTCATTTACTTAATCTTTCTTGCATCGATAATATTTTGTCTTTTAACTTATCGGTGCTTTACGAAGAGTTCTATTTTTGAGAATTATAAGTTGTTTCATGAGGTTTTCGGTTGCATTGTGGGGTCAGAGTTAATTTACTATGAACCATGGGGAATTTTTAATTGTTTGTTGAGGTTATCGAGTCGATGATGGGATTTTTTGGTGTAAATACTGTAAGGGGAGTTGAATTTGCGTTTTTATTAGACTGAGGGGTGCTTTGGATTTTTCCCCTATTTTATTGTATTTTGTTTTTCAGATTTAACTGCTATGGTGGTTTCATCCAGAACTTATGGGTTTAAGTGGATTCTATTCAGGCTATGGTATGCGCATTATCTAGAAAATGTCTTCCAAAACTTATGCAGTTTTGTATTCGGGCCTCGAGGTCTAGGGTTCGAGATTTTAACCTCATGGCCACCATAGCCAGCTCTACTTCCACTCTTTCAATTTTGCACATCAAAAAATTGCAAATTAATCGTTCACAAAATATTCTCATCTCGTCTAAATAACTAAATATGCAGCACAAACATCGTCAACAAATTTTACAAACGAGGCTAACATTACGAGCTAATATTATTGATATTCCAAACGGAAAAGTAATTGGAATCTCATTCCACATATACAGAAAACTAAATTGGCAAACTCTTAATTATCGTAGCGCAATTTTTATATTTTCATTGTTAAGAAAAAAAGGCACATTTACATAATTTGACCGTACATTTATATAATTTGCCAACACAAAGAAATTGTCGCCGTACAAACACCTCCAGTTTATTATTAACATTATGGGATTTTTTAATGCAGGAAAAAAGACGATTATCGCCGCTGGGAAATCAAGCAGCGTGGAATCAGGTGAAAGAGTTTGAATGAGAATTAATAGGGACACTTCGAACAGTACAGTGACGCGAGATGAAAATACCCGGACGAAAAATCGGGACAGGCTGCAACTGGTGGCCGCTTGTAAACCGAATTCCAATTTAATCTTTCGACTAACGACATGGACATTTCGCGGTATTAATGTACTACACACAAATTACATATAAATTCTGCAGGACTTTAACTTTAATCCAGCCATGCTTCTCGGCAATCGTTAATAACATCCGTGAATTACGATCTTCGAAAGTGCGCCCATTTTCATTCGGTTCAATTACCCCGAGCTTATAAACAAGCGTGCGAGGTATTATTTTTAATTAACGCAATCGACGAAAATTTCTTCGTACGCGAAATTTCAAGAGTATTTTAATCTGGATTTATAAGTGGAGAGCTTGAAATTTGTAAAATTAAAGAGTTGGTTTTCGCTGAGCTGAAAAAAAAATTGCTCCAGTATAAACTGTGTTACTGCACAGGTTTGAAATTGCCCAGAATTTCTATACAAAAATCCAGCAATCTGAGAATTCGTAAAATTCAAAAATCCAAAATTACAGATGTAAAAAAAGCCATATTAACGTACTATAAATTGTACCACTTCACGAGTTTGAAATTACTCAGGATTTTTATGCAAAAATTCAACAACCAAATGAAACATTAACTCAGTATAAATTTTACCATCCGCCAAATATAAAATTACTCCGAATTTTTCTACAAAAACTCACTAATTTAAATCCAGAATATTTTCCTTCAAACATCAACACACCTAAAAATTCTATTTCCTAATTATTCATCACGCACAGTAATAAATTTATACACACAAAAATACATAAATATTCCCGGCAAAAAAAAAAAATAAATAATTTCCAAACACAAATCACCATCCCGAAATTCAATAAAGCTTCTTGTCGATCGCCAGCGATCTGGCACGCAAACGACGACTCGTCGCCGGAATCCAATCAGAACCGGAAGCAAATGGGGGAGCAGAAGGGGGCCTTGGTTGTTTGTTAACCGAATTCCAATTTAATCTTCCGCCACTCTGGAAAACCGACTCACGTATCGTCGAATAAATCCGCAGGGCAGGAAAGGGATCTTTCTTCGTGCCTCTCGCGCGGAGCAATCCCTTTAAATTCGGCGTCGAACGATTTTAATCGACGAAGGAGATTTCGAGACTGCACCACCGAGCGGCTCAAAGGGAAGCGCGGTTATTAAAATTGGCCGGTCATGCGTGCATTCATCGCGATGCAAATTCTCTCTGAATTTTGTCGTTTAATCGCCAACACGAACCGCCGTTATATCCGAGCCTTTATTGAGCTTGAAATTGAGAAGGGGTTGTGTCGTAGGAATCGGGGATGAAAGGTGGGCAGTTATTCGTTTTATTTGCCAGGCAAACAAACGAAGCTCGTTACAGGGTGGAAGAAGGGTGTGAGAGACGTCGGGGAATTTTTCCCCGGGAAAAGAGGAACACTTCTTTTTTTTTCAGGCTTTACAGTTTGAATATGAAATTTTTTCGTCGGTGGATCACAAAGGGAGGACGTGTTTGACGTGGTTTGAAGACGAGTTTCTACGTGTTTGCGGGGAAATAAGATTTTATTTCAGGTTTTGCCTGCCATTGGAATTAATAATGCTGTTTGATTTGATTGTCGGAGAGTGGATTTAAAGATGTTTGACGATGTTTGAAGAAGCAATTTCGTCCCGGTAAGAGGTCATTTATCGGTCGTAAATATCGTGCGAACAATTAGCAATAAACGCCAGGATGCATCGGCATTTCTGCATTGTAAAATGCAACTGAAGTGTTGGAGTCTCGTAAAAGGGATGCTGAAAGGGCAGCGATGAAACGCATTTGCAAAATGGCACGTTGTAAAGGCATGGCCTCGAAATTCCCGCGAATCGACGATGTTTTAAGCAGTTATTAGCGAAAACTGCACACTCGACAGTACCAGCAATAATGTATGACGGCGCTGGGTCAATTTGCAGTAAATCATTCTTAATTAAACGCCGTCACGCCGCGTTGGTAATTAACTACCCGGGGATTCCTGTTGTTGCAGATCTTTGCAAAACTTTGCAAAAACTGCAATACCTTGATGGGTTGTTGTTATTGCTACCACTTGAATTTACATCCAAGTTACTATCCGAAGGAATTTCCTACCCTGAAATAAAATCTTCGCGAGATAAAACCTCTTGTTTTGCAATTATGTCAACAATTTCTTCTTGTCTGACTGTGAGAAGTGCAAACGATTATACCACTGCATCGACTTAAGTAAATCTTTCCCTGTCTGCGCAGATTCTCTCTCTCTCTCTCTCTCTCTCTCTCTCTCTCTCTGTCCTAAATCACTTTAACACTAGAATTACCGGCGTTAAATCTGTTATATTTAAACATATTAATTAAGTATTTTGAAAAAAGGGGAATTCAGAGGTGGAACAGATGATCGATTGGTGTAATTTATGTTTTAGAAGGTAGACGCAGAATATATATTCTATGACTCTTCTATAAACTTGGAGAATTTTTGAAAAAAATTGTGTACCAGTAATTTTGACTGGTTTGGTTGTTCTAGTGTTAAACATTACAATTACATTTCGAAAATTCCTGGCAATCTGAAACAAATAAAATCATATCCACATTCTTCAACAATTTACAAGAATTCCAATAATCTAACCGATCGAGCATCCAGAAATGTCGTGAAAATGAAAATCCAATCCGTCCTACAACCACACCCTGTAAAATCATCCCTTAAAGCAATTACTATCACGCGTACTCATGGTAAACGTAGAGAGTCAGAGGCCATGGAATTCCGGGGTGAATATTAACGCGACAGAGGACTTTTCCCGGGAAAAAATTGAATCGTTACCGTGAACCGCAGCCGGCTAAGGCTGACGCGTGCGGTTTTGTTGCTCGTGCCGGCTTATGACAGAACTATCGATCCTACTACTGGTCCAACTCGAACTTTTCTCTGCGTCTCACCACCCTCAGCTCTTATCCCAAATTCTGCTCTCTCTTTTCTCCCTCTGCCTCCCCCACTCGCCTTGTTTCTCTTCATTTTTCTGCCGCCACCGCTTTCTTTTGTTTTTTCCCACACTGTCTTTTTCTCCTGCTTTTCCTCGCTCCTCCGGTGTTTAAGTTTCTTTCATCTCCATTTATTTTGCTCTGCTGTTTTTCCTATTCTTTTTAGTTTAATTATTACTGTCATTTCACCTGGGACGTACTGCTTTAGGTGGATTCTAAATCGTGTAGGTTATTATTTTGTTTATTTTTATTTTGACCGCTATGGTCATTGGGCCTAGAGGCTATTGTTGTAGGTGGTTCCGAAGCAGCATAATGAATTATTTTTTCTACTTTAACGCTATGGTCGTTTCACCTGGGACATACTTTCTTACGTTAATGTAGAGCCACGAAAACTATGTCGTGCTGAATAATAAGTTAGAAAAAATTGCCAAGGATGAGGGACAGGGATTTGAACTCGGAGTCACCGATTGTGAGTTCGTACGTTCACCTCCTTATCGAACGAAACTCCTCCATTTATTTATTTCCATGTTTGATCAGTGAATTGTAACATGAGATTGATTCCGCTACTGACGCCCGTGATTATTAAGTTTGAAATAACGTAAGCACGTCTGCTAAAGGGAGAAAAAAATACAATCTTCAAAAGAAGACGTGTTACGGAAAGGAAATGTAGAATACCCGCCGAATTCGCAAGTTCTTCGGAAGACGGTGTAAAAGAATAGGGAAACAGAAAAGTTACGCAATTCCCTGCTTATAGGACCGTGCATTTCGAAACTTCCCGGTAATCTGCAGAGCGAAGGAATTTTTTAATCTCACAGGCCGTACAATTCAATCCATTACTTCTGCCTCCTTTAACACGCGAACAACAAAGACGCTACGTCGATTTCAAAAGTGATGCGTTTACGTTGAACTACTTCGAGAACAATGCCAAAGATAATAAGATAACGGTCGCTCCGCGACCAAAGATTCGACGACGAAGGAAACGAAAAGGGGTTACCGGGGAACGGCCAAAACTACAGGCCACCCCCTTGTCCCTTCATCCCCATAGAGTTTGCCAGGGTGGGTGCGATAAGAAAGTTTTCAGCTCGCTTTCATTGCACGATGAGATTTCACGGCTGCCACTGTGTCGTTCTATTCTACTGCGAGTCGGACATTGTTGCGTGTAGCATTGGTCAAGGATTTCTGATAGTAAACAGGAATGTAATAATTGATGTTGCTATCTGAAAATTTTAGAAATTTATACTTTCATTTATTTGTTAAAATTCAGCTGTATATTAACATATAATATACACTTTATTTATTCGAGTTAATCGTGGAAATTTACAATCTGCCAGTCCACGGGGAAATTGGAATTGATACGGTGAATGAAATCGAAAATATATTGGGTATATTGGATACTGTGTTTCCAGCAGCGGAAGAATGAAGGGGATGATACAGCTTCGTGATATTCTACTGAGAGAAGCACGTTCTGCAAGTGGTAGGGGTCAACCATTGCTGATACAAAACAACGATGAAATGCGTCATCTCATAATTTCGAATATTTACAAAATTGTGGTCCGTTGTATTCGTTAGAATTCAGCCACTTGATTATTAATGATCACTTTATTTGCTCAAATTAATGAACAAACTTTGAAATAAATAATTCGGCATGGAAAATTGGAATCGATACCTCATCAAGTGGAAGGGCGATCATGCTGATAATGTAGCCGTCTGTTCTACTGCAAGGAATATTTATCTCATTTGTTCAATAAATTTGAATATAAGCAATTTCACGAGAAAATTTTGAAGAATATGGAAATAAATAATTGCAGTGGTAAGGTCATTCCATAGTGCATTAATAATGAGGCAGTTACATTTTCCTCCTATTCTACTGCGAGGAGAAAGTTGCTGAAAGTAATACACGTCAGCAATTGCTAATAGAAAACTAAATAACTGGTCTAACATTTGGAATACTTAATACATCTACCGTCAAAAGTCAGCCAACTGATTACTAGTATTCATTTCACTTATTAAATTTGTTCAATAAATTTGAATACAAGCAATTTTACGAGAGAAATTTGTAGATCATGGAAATAAATAATTACACTGGTCACTACATTCCATAGTGCAATAACGATGAGGCAATTAGATTTTCTTCCTATTTTACTGCAAACATCAAGTTGCCGAAAGTAAAACACGTCAGCAATTGCTGATAGAAAACAACGAAATAACTTATGTAACATTTTGAATATTTGATACATCTACCGTCAAAATTCAGCCATCTGATTATTAATATTCACCTTCATTATTTAATAAAATCGATAATATTTCAAATAAATAATTTCAATCCGAAAGTCTAAAACAATATGAACATTATAATTAAAAATCTATAGCAGTTCTGGTCGCTGCATTTCATACTGTAACAAAATGAAGAGGCTGATACTTTACCATCATATTCTACAGCGAGGAATATTTATTTAAATTAATCAGCGAACATTAAAATCGATTTTATAATTTCGCATGAAAAATGCGAAACAATATGGAGAATAAAATTGAAAATTAATGGCGGTTCTGTTGTTTGCATTTCACCTGGAACATAGTGAAGAGGCTGATACCTTACCATCATATTCTACAGCCAGGAATATTTATTTAATTTAATCAGCGAACATTAAAATCGATTTTATAATCCCATATGAAAAATGCGAAACAATATGGAGAATAAAATTGAAAATTAATGGCAGTTCTGTTGTCTGCATTTCATCTGGAACATAGTGAAGAGGCTGATACTTTATCGTCCTATTCTACTGCGAGGAACATCGGTCAGCCGTGTCCCGTGAGGAACACCATAGCTATAAATGGTTTTGGGATGTTAATATTTCAAGACTTACCGTGCCTTGTTTTCTATTGTATTTTTTTTTTCTCACTGTGTATTTAATTCAACCAGAGGACAGTCGGACGAATAATTGGGCAGGCATGGAAAATGAAAATCAGAGAGGGGAATGGAATTGAAACAAATGTAGCGGTTGCTCGATTCGATGTCACGCAAGAGAAAGATGAGATTTTGCGGATGGCATTGTGTCATCCTGTTTCACTCTGAAGAGCACGTTGCTGCGAATTGTGTATTGGTCAACTGCTCGATGCAGCAAATGTCGACGAAATAAATGATTTAACATTGTTACAAATTTCCGACATTGCTGTTCAATTCGCGAATATAAATACAAAGAATTTTCTGTTTCTTCAATTCTGTTTACGATTTTGTTGAATTCAGTTTCCGGGAAAAATATAAAAATCAATACTGGGAGAAAATTGAGACTAAATATATTTTATAATATTTCATATATTTAAAAAAAGAGAGAATTATAAATACTGTGGACCGAATTTAATAAATCTTCTTGTACAGGGTGCTAAAAAAATGACAGAGCAAAGGAATTCAAGCAGCAGAAAGTTTCTTTCACAGTGAAAAGAATAGTGGCTCTTGTTAGAATTCCTAAAACATCAATTTTTTGTCTTCAGCCCTGATTAACACTTTAAAAGAAAAAAGAAACATAGAGCAAAGCACAGAGGGGAATAATTTGATGGGGAAACATGGCTCGCAATTAATTCCGGTTTCTATTTCTATCCAGAAAATTCCCCAGTAAAAACGTACGCCATTATATGAGATTTGCAAGGGCAATTAAGTGGAAGGGAACAAATCGCAGTTACGAACACGCGTGCGACGACGGAGGATTAGAAAATTTGTACGTCCAACTTCGAGAAAGTAGCGCTTAATTTTCCTGTACAAAAACCTAACCTCATTTTGCTCGTGATTCAACGAATTCATTTAAAACTCAACCTAACAAGTCAGACGCAATCGCTTTTTTCAACAAATTATTTATTGGTACTGCAATATCTTGACATTAATTGCTATGCTCGTTTCGTATAGAACCTTCAATATGGCTCTTTTTCATTGAATGATAAATTTCGAAAAATCTTCCAGAGGAAATGGAAATTGGACCTTGCCTTCGCTGATTGGAAATTTGAGCTTTTTACTCTATAAACACCATAGCCCTACTCATTTTCTTTTGAGATAACAATTTGTTAATTCATTACCTAATATTTTCCTACTATCTCTACATAATTATTACTAAATTTCTATAATTTTAATTATAAAACTTCAATTTATTTCCACTATTCTTAATCAAACCAATTTCTATCGCAACACATTTCATCGATCACCAACAATACTACTAAACCAAGCCGTCATTCTAAATCCTACCCCCAAAAATAAATCGGAACACCAGAACTCCAATCAACAACTTCGCAATACTATTTATCCAGTGTACACGATTCACACCGAGATAAACGAAAATTAATATCACTCTGTTCGCAACTGGAATTGTTAATTTCTTATCGGTTCGATTCACACTGTCGCCGATAATTTTTAATCATCACCTCCCCACATCTGTCAGCCACGTGCAACGATAAAACGTTCTTTCCACGACGTACGACTGAAAATGGCAGAGTAAATGAATTACACCGAGGCGAAGATAAATAATCTGAAATACAGATTGCAAAATCGTCGTTGATTCAATCCAATGAGATTGAATGTTTAAAAATATCTCGAAAGAACGAACAGCAGGTAACATCGTCGCGATAGGAATTTAACTGAAGGAAGTGAGTTTAAAAATGATGGTATAAACGTTAAGATTTCGAGTGAACTTTAAATTCGTCGAGTGCTTAAGCTCGATACGAAGGTGAAGGGAGGATACAAAGTAGGTTATAAGTAGCTTACTCGAAGTTTAATCTTTTAATGGTCAGATCTATCGTGAGGTTGCGAGAAGTACGCTGAGTTCTCGCTTAAATAATTACCCCCTAACCCTCCGCGCTTCTTATTCTTATTCCTCTTTCTTCAGCGCCAATTTCGGATATTGCGAAAACGTTCTCCGTTCGATCGAATTACAAAGGGATCCGATTTTCCGGACGAATTCTTTCGTGTGAATTAGCGATTTAATGGAAACGTGTCATAGAAAATGGCACCGACGGGGGTGAGTTTTGCTGGATGCTGATGAGGCTGTTGATTTTGAGCTGATTGGCTCGAAGTGTAAACTGAGAGTTCTGTTAATTTTGCGACGGGCTGAAGAACTCGTGAAATGTAAATAATTTAGATTTAATACTGGAACTATCGAAACGGTCGGTTACTTTCTTTCTCTCTCTCTCTTTTGAGGTGGCGGAAGTGAATTTGAATTTGGACCTTCTGATGTCGGGTTCGAGCTTTCACCTTTAGTCGCCATGGGCCCCTAATTTTAATCATTTTAAATTGGATCTACTGTTAGTAGGGTAGTTAGATGGGTGTCAAACTTCAAAGTCTATGATATATTAATTAATTAATTAGGAAAAATCTGCCAGAGATGACAGAGAACAATCGGAACTTGAACCTACTGTTTGCGAGTCTGAGCATTTACTTACTTAACTACTATAGCCAAGGGGCTATAATTAGGGGAATGCTATAGTCACTTTGTCTAGGATCTGCTTTCTTAGGTCGGTGGCGAATTTCAGAGGCAATGATATAAACAGTAATTAATTAACACAAATCTGCCAAAGGCAACGGGGAACAATTGGAGCTTGGACAAGCTGATAGGGAATCTGAGCCTTTCCTTCCTTCACCACCATAACCAGGGGACTATAATTAGGGAGTTGCTATACTCTTTTACCTTGAACCTGTAGTTTTAGGTTGCTACCAAACTTTAAAGTCTATGATTTATTAAATAATTAATTAGGAAAAATCTGTCAGAGGTGACAGAAACAATTGGAGCTTGGACTTACTGGTTGTGAGGCCGAACCTTTTTGTAAAAATTCTTCAGTAGAGAAGCAGTACATTAGGCATTCCTTCTTTGCCGCTGAATTTCTCTTCTTTCAAAATACTTATTTAATATATTTAAGTGTAACAGATTTAACGCTGGCAGCTTTAGCGTTAAATCTGAAGTAATATGTTTTTAAATGAGAATTTTTTAAGTTTCATTTCGAAAGGAGGAAACTTCTGCTTTGTGTTTGAAACAATTTTCGTTTCGCGAATGTCACTTTTTCATGGCGTAGGTTGAAATCAGCGAGGAGAAAAATGGAAGGATAAATTTCATTTGTTGCAGTGCTGAATTATTGGATGCATTCTACCTGCATCAAATTGTAGCTTGTATTAGTTTTACAATGAGGGGAATTGCAAGACTTTGCGAAATTTTTTCGTTAGATTTGCCTGAATATTAGAAGAAATATAGGATAGAATTACAAGAATTTATTAATTTCTGAACAATCTGAGAGGTTCTTGATTTTCGTCGCCGAAAATTATCGCACAAAGTCTAAAACGCCAGGCTCTTTGGTTAAATTTAATTTAATAGAATTCAGAGCCACTCGCTTTGACGCGTCAAGGTATTAATTAAATTCGTCATTCAACTTTGAATAACGATGTAACAATTCATGTATTAACATAAACTAACATAAAATCCTATATTAATATAAATAATAATTTCTATGTAAAATTCAAGAAACTAGAATTACTAAAACTTGAAGAACAACTGAATCATCGATAATCGACGGAGTAAGAAAGTTCCTTAAACAAAATAAATTGTAATAACACGAAAAAATGATTAAGAAATATATTCGAGGACGCAGAAATATATGAAACACGAAATGGAAAATACAGAATTAATGCCTCGTATATTCCAGAGGATATTCCAAAATTTGTAATAGAATTTCCCCGAAATTCTGGCGCCCCACTGAAGAATAATTCCGAGCGCGAGTGGTTAAATTCACCTCGGTAAATTTGACGGACGAACAACGCCGCAGCAACGCCAAAACAACGTGCGATATTGCAGCCGAGAAATCAAGGATGCCTGCATTTGTCGTGCATCTCACGTAATTGAGTTACACGCCGCATTCCGTTCGAAGGAAACCCTCCTCTCCGGCTCGTTGCAGCGGAAGAACGAAACTTCCGAAAAATTAGTTTAATAAATATTGACATCAATCTCAGGTTTCGAACGATATAGATTTTACGCGAATATTTCACTCAAAGTTGTACTAATTTCATTTTTTTCCGTTTGTGATGATACTGCTAAAATGAAATTTTTGAAAAAAAGTGCATTTGGCTGAAAGAATTTCTTACATTTCTTCACAGAAATTAGAAGATTAGAAATTAGCAGCGTAATACTTTACGATAAATATTGAAATAAATCTTTTAAAGCATCTAAAATTATATTTCCTCTTATAGAAATAAAGTTGATCTCAAAATCTCATCTACAACCGGACCACTTTAAACAATAATTCACAAAACACCCCTCGTACCAAACAGCCTTTGCCAAAACACCTTTTTCTCATATTCAATCCCCGCAAATACAACAGTTTCCGATTAAACCTTTACTGTTCACCCTCCAGTACCAGTCAAAGATGAAAATTCTAAAAGCAATAAAAAACAGGGAATATTTAACACTATTCCTACCACGACCGGTCAAATGACCGTTTTTAAAATTTCGATTAGAATTTCCTATATACAACGTAATTGAATCGCCTTTAAACTTCACGACTTTTCCTCAAATATACGTATAATACATTCACATTATAATACATTTTTCAGTATTCACTTCTGTTTTTACTGTTCATTTTCTGGGAAAAAATTATCATTTGACAAATTCACCGGTTGCGGTAGGGAAAGGTATACGTGAAGTGTCGGTAGGAATAGTGTTAATCACAATAAAATCTACAATTTATATGGACTAAAAGCCCAAAACATCGACACCCCATGAAACGTCAGAAACAATGATGTCTCTATCGTCGAGCGTCGCTCATCGTTGCACAAATGTCGCGCACAAGAATAATGGTCGTCGCGTGCACCACGAGTGTAACTACGTTACAATGGCCATAACGCGGTCGTTTTGACACCTTCGTACGGTGACAGTGGTGGTCATTATTGTCAATTTTTGCCCAACATCGATTCTCTCGTTAGTGCATCGTCACGTTAACCCCCGCTGTTGCACCATCGTCCGATCGTTCTCGGCCTGCCGCCATTATCGGGGAAGAGTTTAACAATTTGCGGGATGGCTGGTACATACGGCCGAATGCTTCAATGGAAAATTCAACCAGGGAGATTAACGCCGGCACGTACAATCGAGCCGTGAAAATTGCCGTGTTCGATTTTCATATTCGGATGGGCTTCCGGTTCTGGTTCTTTCTTTGTAAAACGGAAAGGGATGATTGTTGCAATGATAGGTTTTACTGGATGGAATAACAGGAAGGGGAAGGAGCTGTGGAGGTGTGGAAGTTAAAGTGTTAGATTTTCAATGAGTGGGTTTGGGTTCATGTCCTCCTCCAAGCTGTGGGATTTTTTCTTTAACCTGTTTTTGTAATACTCGATTTTGATATTCGGATAGGCTTCCGGTTCTGGTTCTTTCTTTGTAAAAGGGAAAGGGATGATTGTTGTAATGATAGGTGTTACTGGGTGGAATACCAGAAAGGGGAGGGAGCTACGGGGGTGTGGAGTTAAATGGTTGGACTTGCAATCAGTGGATTTCAGTTCAAATTTTTCTCCTGACTGTGAAAGAATTTTTTTTGTGTGCTTTTGCCGTATTCGATTGTGATATTTAGAGGAGATTCCGGTTCTAGTTCTTTCTTTGTGAAAGAGGAAGGGATGAATGTCGCAATGGTAGTTGTCACTGGGTAGAATAACAGGAAGGGGAGGGAGCTACGGGGGTGTGGAGTTAAATGGTTGGACTTGCAATCAGTGGATTTGAGTCTTACTGGCTGTGGGACATTTTTGTTGTGTGTTTTTATGTGTTCGATTTTGATATTTGAATGGGATTCTGGTTCTAGTTCTTTCTTTTTGAAAGAGGAAGGGATGATTATTACGGTGATAGGTGTTACTGGGTGGAATAACAGGAAGGGGAGGGAGCTACGGGGGTGTGGAGTTAAATGGTTGGACTTGCAATCAGTGGATTTCAGTTCAAATTTTTCTCCTGACTGTGAAAGAATTTTTTTTGTGTGCTTTTGCCGTATTCGATTGTGATATTTAGAGGAGATTCCGGTTCTAGTTCTTTCTTTGTGAAAGAGGAAGGGATGATTGTCGCAATGGTAGTTGTCACTGGGTAGAATAACAGGAAGGGGAGGGAGCTACGGGGGTGTGGAGTTAAATGGTTGGACTTGCAATCAGTGGATTTCAGTTCAAATTTTTCTCCTGACTGTGAAAGAATTTTTTTTGTGTGCTTTTGCCGTATTCGATTGTGATATTTAGAGGAGATTCCGGTTCTAGTTCTTTCTTTGTGAAAGAGGAAGGGATGAATGTCGCAATGGTAGTTGTCACTGGGTAGAATAACAGGAAGGGGAGGGAGCTACGGGGGTGTGGAGTTAAATGGTTGGACTTGCAATCAGTGGATTTGAGTCCTACTGGCTGTGGGACATTTTTGTTGTGTGTTTTTATGTGTTCGATTTTGATATTTGAATGGGATTCTGGTTCTAGTTCTTTCTTTTTGAAAGAGGAAGGGATGATTATTGCGGTGATAGGTGTTACTGGGTGGAATAACAGGAAGGGGAGGGAGCTACGGGGGTGTGGAGTTAAATGGTTGGACATGCAATCAGTGGATTAGAGTTCAAATTTTCCTACTGGCTGTGGGACATTTTTGTAGTGTGTTTTTGTGTGTTCGATTCTGATATTTGAATGGGATCTAGTTCTTTCTTTTTGAAAGACGAAGGGATGATTATTGCGGTGATAGGTGTTACTGGGTGGAATAACAGGAAGGGGAGGGAGCTACGGGGGTGTGGAGTTAAATGGTTGAACTTGGAATCAGTTCATTTGAGTTCAAATTTTCCTACTGGCTGTGGGACATTTTTGCCGTGTGTTTTTGTATGTTCGCTTTTGATATTTAGATGGGATTCCAGTTGTGGTTCTTTCTTTGCAGAAGGGAAGGGAT
The DNA here is from genome assembly GCA_963989415.1 of Cerceris ruficornis. Lineage (NCBI taxonomy): Eukaryota > Metazoa > Arthropoda > Insecta > Hymenoptera > Crabronidae > Cerceris > Cerceris ruficornis. The sequence continues at coordinate 6,297,951 of OZ022529.1, forward strand.
GATCGTTGCAATGAGGAGAACGTTATAACTGGATTACGAAAAGGTGCAGATGTACGACAATGGTAGGTCAAATTTAGGAAGAAATACGGAGATAACTTCAGAGATAAATATAGGGATGATTACAATAATTATTATCAAGTTACCAATAATTCTAACTGTAATAATTATAACTTTAATCACCAGAGTGGAGAACGTTCCGGCGAGCTTATGGGGGACAGCACAGAAATATAACAGCCAGAGTTGTATAAAAGTAACAAGTACAGAGGTTATTTTCAAAATGATTAGAAAAATTGTTGTGGTAACACCGCTAGCTGCAGCAGCTATGACAATAATACCTAAAGTAAAACAATAATAGCGAAAATGCCATGATAAGACCTTGTTACGGTAGAGAAGGATACAGGGATAATTTTGAGAGACGATTAGAAAAAATTGTTGCCGTAACGGCAATAGCTGTAACAATAACAGTCAGAATGGAGAACGTTATAATGGTATTGCAAGAATGGTTGCAGAATTTCGACGACGAGAGCTGCTGCAACAGGGAGAAATGCGGGGGTGGATTGTAGAAAAGATTGAGAAAATTGTCGTAGTAATGACAATACATGTAACGGCAACAAAACTGAGAGACAGTCGCGATAATATTAAAAATGAGGACAATGACGATAGCTGCGGAAGCGGTACGAATAAAATTGACCGGGAAAATCGTTTTATTCTAGTTAATGGAATTTTTCGGGAGGTTGACAGGCATTCGTCGTGAAAAGTTGAAATTGTTTCGTGATATCCGGTCGACTCATAAAGAGAGACTGCCACGTCAATTGTCGATGCGTGAAATTTAAAAGAGCACTGCACGGAATTGTTTTTTAGCCACTTTTTTCGGGCAAATTTTTCTTCTCTTTCCCGCGTGCGATCTAAACGCCAGCAGGAGTATTATTTTTCGAGGATTTCAACCTGTTGACTTGGACTAAAAAGTACCAACGATAAGGACTATTTTAAGTGGAAAATATAAATTTTCAAATCTTCTCAAGGAGATGAAGAATTAACAAAAATGTAAATTGAGTTTCGCGTCTTCGAGCTTTCAATCGTAATAATAATGTACATTTTTGTATTTAATAATTCACCCTTCAAAATACAATGATATCATTTCTAGACTCTTGCATACACAAATCGCATTACAGCGCCCCTTGCAACTTTAAGACTTTTCACTCGTCCTCTCAGAAGATAATTTATTTCAGCTCGTCGCGATTGGCCTCCATCGAGGAGTGACTAATTAAATCAGTCGCCTACCTAGCCCGATAATGCGGTTATCGGACATCATCGAGTCAATCTTCACCGAAGCGTTACGTCCTCTTGATTTTCTCCAGGGGTGGTAATTAAGTATGGTATAGGTTATATCAAACCTGAGTAAAGAACTATGGTAAAATTTTTTGGATATTTCTTAAATGATGTTCTATGCATATGTGTGTAGTCAAATAAGTTAAAAGGCGTCAGAACTCTGCAGATTGTTAGATAAATTAAAAATTGTAAAAACGTAATTGAGGAAATCAAATACAAGCCCAGATAGATTTCGCTCGAAGTCTAATCATCAGAGACGACTATAGTTAAATTATAGTGTGCAAAATACTTGAAATATTCTACTAGGGAATTTTCCTTTTTAGATATCGACTTCTCATCGATCTAACCTTGCGGATGTCTGACAAAATGGTTGTCAAATGGAGATCCAAAGATCTCTGACGAAACAGTAACAAAATAGCATTTTACTTATCACATTATTTGCAATAAATGGCACACACAAGATTGCATGTATTCATTGAAATAATCGCCCTACTTGAAGCACAGTAATAGGGAATTTTTCCCTCGTCCTACGCTCGTCATAACTTCAAAAGCCACTTAACTGTCCTCGAACTGAATTTGTAGACCTCTAATCGTAGGTCCTTGACGAAACAACCGTGCTATCTGAATCGCAATAGTAGAGAATTTTACGCGGACGTACATCACGAAACAACCGCACTTCGAACACAATAATATGGAATTTTTTCCCCATCATACACTCGTCGTAACCTCAAAGATTTTTAACCCACCTCACACTATAAATTCTCTGCGATATAAACCAAAATACGAAAACCTTCAACTATAAGATCAATCTTTTAAACAAAAATCAGATTGCTTTATAAAATAACTTTGCTTTAATCTGCAAATACTTTAAACCAGAATATTTTAGACCAGAAAAAAATTCAAATCCTCAACATTGCCGTCAACAAAAGCAAATTGTCCCTCTACACAGAACTCTATCACTATTCCTACCACGACCGGTCAAATGACCGTTTTTAAAATTTCGATTAGAATTTCCTATATACAACGTAATTGAATCGCCTTCACGACTTTTCCTCAAATATACGTATAATACATTCACATCATACTACATTTTTCAATATTCGCTTCTTTTTTTACTGTTCATTTTCTGGGAAAAAATTATCATTTGACAAATTCATAGTGCTATACAACGTTGTAACAGGAGCTCTTTCAGTGTAACCAACTTCCTTGAACAATAACGAAATCCATGCACCAAATAAATCAAAAAATTAAACATGAAATCCTCGAGACAGAATGAATGAAGGAAGGTGCGTCTGTTGTCACGACGTTCGCTGAATTATTGAGAGAGGATCTTCCAATTCGAGGAATCCCTTAACGTCATGAGTGGCCTCAAAACAAGAATCTTCTCGTGAAAGACCCGTCTGTGGCGTGCGAGGAAGAAAAGAAGAATTCGCTTTCATATCGCCAACAAACGGGAATGCTCGAAAGTTTAGCTTTTATTCGTAAAATAGGGAATATAACGTGGCCCGCATACAAAGCGTCATGCTTTTCTTCGCTTTTTGCTTTGCATTACGTGTAAGTGAATGCAGTTCCGAACGTTTCCGGTCCCTCTGTTGACCCGGGGGACGTACCTTCAACGAATACAAACCTCGTCCTTGTCTTCGAGGAGGAATCGTCCTCTTAAATGTTTCCTCTCGCCGACGAATTGCGAGATTCGGGTTTGCGAGGGCATCGATTCTGCTACTTCGAAAATCAGATATTCGAATTGCTCTGACTATGAGAATTGGGGTATTTTGAGTTGTGGAGGAAACTGGAGATTTTTTTTGTCGTTGTAATTGTTTGTAGGGATTTCCAGAAGTGAGTGCACTTGAAGTTGGAGATTTTCTGGTGATACGGAGGTCGTTAAGGTATTTTCAAAGGATTAGAGAAAGTGAAATAATGTAGTTGGTTGAAAATTTGAACTTTTAAAGGGAAACATATTTTTTTTCAATTCTAATGTTGTTTTGAGAAGTTACTGAACTTCTGCTGGAGGTTTCCCTGCTAACGAAAATGTTAATACCGTATTTCTAGAGGGTTGGAAAAACTGAAATCACCCATTTATTTCAAAATTTAAAATTACCAAAGATCATCACTTTTCTAATTCACATAGTACTACAAAAATCACTAAACCTTAGTCTGCAATCTTTCTAACATCAGAGTCTTTAACCCCTTGGCGTAAAATTTCTTTTCTGACTGCCACCGCAATAATTCAGAATGAAATCAGTAAAATAAAAATTGGTCAATGATTCTTCATATAACGTATAATTTAACATAATATTAATATCATAGAAATAATTTTACCGCGACGCGTCTCACTGATATTTTCAATTTCATAGACTTTGCAAAACTAGACAATTTTCCATCTAATTTACCGAATCGCGAATGTCATTCGTTATTGTGGGGAAAGGGGTTAACAAAATACCTAAAAAGATTGAAAAACTGAAACTATTCAGCAACTCCAAAATCTGACTTCCCAAACAAGGTCACCTTCTATCAACATCAACTTTTTTTTATCCCTTCTCTTCGCTCTCAGCTTCCCCATTGGGCGAAACTGTTAGGTTGGTGCGTATGAAATGTCGGATTGTATACGGCGACATTAAAATGACTACAGTTTTTGCAAAATGAATGTTTATAAATCAAAATAATTTTCATCCACATCAATACACTTCTGCCAAAGATCCACAAGGGCTTTTATACCATTTTCAATAAAATCTGAGTTTTTAGAAAGGATGAAATTGGAGGCTACTTTTTTATTGTCACCTTCGTTATCGAATTTTTTTTCTATAATGAAGTGGTCTAAGTGTTTAAAAAATGTGATAATCCGTTACAGGAAGATCAGGTGAATAACGTGGGTACGTAAAAATTCATATTTCAATTCGCGAAATTTTTTTGAGCTCACTTTTAACGGATATGGTCTTGCGTTGTCGTGCAATAAAGTAGGCCCCCGCCGATTAATTGAAACCGGACGCAGTATTTTCAATTCTACGATCATTTGTTCAATTTTTGTACAGTATCTGTCAATAGTAATGCTGTCAACGCCCTGGAAAAATGGAAGTTCAGCTTTCCATGTATAGATAGGACATCATTATAGCATACGGTTGTGGGTTTACCACGTGGCGCATTTTGAAGATACTTATATCCAGAACGAAACTTTTTGAACTAACATTGTACGATTTTTTTTATTAAGAATTGCCTCCCATATGCTCTGTTTATGTTAAGACTTGCAGCTGCAGCATTATTACCAAGTTCAAATTCATATCGGTTTACTACTCGTATTTCACTACTATTCGCGTTGCACAAAAAAGTTTATTTTTTTATAGAAATTAGGTGTCTTCCAAATAAAATACATCTCAATATTGAGCATATAGACCAACAACCTGTTTCAATTGTAAAATTATTAATTTTACGTCTACCTATTTACAAAATCTGGCCAAAATGTAGTGTACAGACCTAATCCGACATTTCATATGCACCAACCTAATACTTTCGCATTACTTCGCCCAAATCCTTCAACAATGTCCATCAACATAAATAATAATCATAAACACCAACAATGTCCTTCACCATCCACTTGAACTTCGCTGACATATAATCCAATGCACCAAAGGAACACAATGCCCGAGTAAAGTCAATCCTTGTTCCTCCACCAACCAACAGCATAACCCAAGAAATTTGTGTTCCCGCAAATGGAAAACAAACCGGAACAGAGGATGTATTCTTTTTATTTACACTCGTTTGTATTCTTTGGCGGAATGTCCCCTGGTCCTGCCAGTTGCACCGACTTGGAGCGACAACCGACTGGAATTCTTCAAGGACCCTCTCAGAAGGATGCCCGACATTCTTGGCGCGTATGTCCGCGAACTCCTACGACAATAAGTCGCTCCCGAATTCGCAATATCATCCACACTGAAGCACTCTCGGTGGAAATTTGCAGATAGGCAAATTTTGGCAGCCGTCAGACGATAAAGAGACGCGTTAACTTCTGGACAGGAAGAATGACCGTAGGGATGTGCAACGACACGAATTCACGAAGTTTATTGGATTTTTAAACCTTTGCTGAAGTCCTTGCTGAAGAGGTGTCTTTTATTTTTGATGAAATTCAAAGATGGAAAGGGTGGTCATTGTTTACTGCTGTGAAAATCAACCCTTTGAAGATTCTCACCCTCCTGGTTGGCGATCACGTGAAATTGGGGTAATGCAAGCATTTTCGTGAGGGATGCTTTGAAAGTGGACTTTTTTGAAGGGGGGGAATTTTGAAGTTGGTTTTGAGAAGAAAGTTTGTTTGGGATTTTTGGAATGTTTCGTTTTGCGGGGTTTTCCGGGTAGGAGTTGAAGGGAGGTTCGTTTGGTCTTGTTTCAATGGGGTTAGGTGGAATGTAGATTTCTGGGCTAATTTAAATTTTTACGAGAAGGTAGAACTCAGTTAAATGTTACAACGTGCACAATATTTTGCATATTTTACATATTTTCTAATGTCACATGCAGTACGTGAATATTTGCAATTTAAATTTGCTATATGTGCATTTGATTCGCAGTCTACTGACAAATATGATTTATTAAATATCTTAAACTTTGACCTATCATGTTCTGCAATATTTGTAATTACTTAATTATCGTGTTGATTGACAATATTTAAAATTTTCTATGTTACAACCACTGCTAAAATCCAGGTAAAGCGCAGCCTTTTATAACAGAAATAAAGATTTAAATATTGCCAAAACACCGATAGAAATATAGTTGTTTCAACGGAAGGTTCATCGCATTGCCGAGAAATATTAGCACTCTCATCTCAAAATAATCGCAGCCGCAGTGCCATGAGCTAAAGATCGAACATCGGTTACACCTATTGTCGTGTATTTGCATATTTTTCTGGCCCCACTTCGGCAGAGTATCGTGCAAACACAAACCGCGATGCTCGACTTCTGCAAATAAATCGCGCCGGTATATTTATATTGCAAACTATTCGCAGCATTTTTGCGCCCGGAGGAGACCCAAGTATCGACGAGGAAATTTATTTTTAACGAGCCCCTGCGCCGACTTCGCGAGATTTTTCACGACCCGAGAAATCGTTCTAAAACGATGAAAAAAAGAAAGAAAGCTAAAAAAAAATATTCCACGATCCACTTAAACTTTTTTACAAGTTTTTAAGCTTCCAACGAACGTTAAATTTCTATAAAGTATTTTAAAATGGTATCGTGTTTCGCGCGTTTTTTTCCCCATCCACGAAATGTGTAGCTTTATTGAAATTCCGCGGGAATTTTGAATTGTATCTTTACAAAGGGAGAGGAACGATGGGAAATATTGAGTTACATGGATCAAAGGGGGATGAGAACGATAGGATGGCTCGAGTGTAAGATAATTTGCGTTATCTCGTAGCTTTGCGATGCAAGAACAAAACAGAAACATGTCACCAGACACCGATGACGACTTTACGCACGGACGAGCTCTAAAAGGCACTTCGATGCGACGGAAATGCAACGCAGACAGCCTGACTGGTTGCAATCCCATTGGACGTCTCTGGTCGCGTGGAGTTTCTGCTTATTTGACGAATTATTTTCGAAATCGAATTTATGCACGAGCTCGGAGCGAAATGTTTCATTTATGGGCAGAAGTAGGACAGGAATATAAAATATTTGAGGCGAAAGATAAATTCGAGGGGGCGATGTCTATTTTTATTTGGATCAAATGTTTAACTACTGTTGACGAATTAAAAATAGAAAGTTCGCAGAATAAATAATTGGGGTTTACCGTCTCGCGAAATAACATTACGAAATTCTCAGTTAGGGAGATCATCGAACGCCCTGCTACCCTCCTCACCGTGTTTACATTAAGTAGATAAAGCTATTTTTATATATTTACGTAATTCACCTCAATATTCCGATTCCTCCACAAATAATACAGGCTTTGTATTCATTCATATAACGTTACACACAAAAAGAAACAATCCCCGACCACGCAACAACCAACGCGAAAAGACGTCACCTACTTCCCCTGAATTCTACAATGACACAAAAGTCACATCCCTCGCTTCCAATTATGTAAACATCTACCAGCGTCCAGCATGTCGATAACCACCTACAATCCATCCATAAAACACCAACACCATGTGACCATACCTTCTCCCCCACTCACTAATCCCAAATCCCTAAAACAAGGCAGCAAAAACTCTCACCGTCGAATAACCTTCGTCCGAATCCTCCTTTCGACTTCCTCCGTTCCATTCGCAGGACCAAGATGCTTCTCGAACTTCTGTCGTTTCGAGGCACGGTCAATACGCGCTACATGATAAATCTTACCTCAAAAGAGGCGACCGAAAGGCGAGAGAGTAGAAGGAGAGGAATAAGGCTGCTGGACGATCCTGGCTGCCTCGAGGGAAGCTCGCCCGGGCGGCATGGCTCCCACCTCTTCGCCCTGCGATCCTCCCGGCTGCTGCTACTGCTGCCCGGCAGGGTGTCCTTCCTCTTCGTCCTGCTGCGAACCTGCCAGCACCGCCCCACGGAACAGTCCTTGATGCACGTTTCACGGGAAACGTCAACGTTCCTATTACCACCAAGAGAGATCTTTCCCTCTCCGTACCACCAGCAGCCGGTCCTCCGAGACCTCACCGGGTGTCACGACGCGTCACGATTATCCTCATCGCGTCCTTCCTCGACGCACCGTACGAGAGAGAGAAGACGGACGAAGGCGGAACGGAACGAGAAGAACCGAACGACCGCGAACAGACGGACGGAGATGACCGAAGTGACAGGTAGAAATAGTATTGGGAGGGAGAAGTAGGAAGAAGAGGTATTAAGAGGAGAACGTACGTCAGGGTCGAAGGTAAAAGGGACGATCTCTCTCTGTGGGGTGATCCGCGACGACTGTCGAGAAGGATCGGAGAAGAGGAGAGCACAGAGACCCAGGCACAGGACACGATGGCCCGGCCACTGCGCCGGCACTGAGGCTACGCCGCAGCCTCGCTCTCCTGGTACACCCTCCTTCCTCTCCCTCGGTCCTCCACTCCTCCCTCTGTCCCTCACCTAACCGTCTTTTGCTTTCTCTCTCTCTCTCTCCGCACCTCGCGAATTCTCCCTCTTTCATTTACCACCCCTAGTTCGCGTCCTCCCTGCCGTGTCTTCTCTCTGTTTCTCCTTCGAGAATTTCTCTTTCACCGTCCTTCTTCAACCAAAACATCGCGCCGTCCTTCCTCCACGTTCGGATGGATTCTTCTCTTTCTCCGTTTCACAATCCACCCCCACGGACGGTTGTTCCTCTCTCGTTCGGTTCGCTGTTGTAGCTCGATCCTTCTCCATCGAATCTATCTCCTCCTCCCCCGGGATGGTGGTTCCTCTTGCTTCTGTGTCGTTTTTCATCCTCCTTACTCGCTCCGCACGATTCATTCCCCTCTCTTCGTTCACTCGGTACTTCTCTTTCTCCCTCTCAATTTCGTCTTCGTTCCACGTCCCCCTGTTTTTCCTCTTTTTCTTTCTACACGTATGCGTTACTCTCTGCACCCCTGTCTCTCGCTGCCTCTCGTTTCTCCGCCGCTTTCCTCCCTCGCGCGAAATTCCCTCGGAGTTTCCGTGCGCGTTGCTCTCTTTCCGCTACTGCCTGCCCTATATATGCACGTTTGTATCTATCCTCGCCTCATCTCTCTTCCTCGTTTTTTTTTCTTTCTTCTTCTTTCTCGCTCTTTCCGCTCTTCGTTCGCGTCCTTTTTCGATAGAAGTTCCTTCGCGCGATTCTCGCGCGTGTCCTCTTCTTGGCGAGATCCTCCTCGCGTTTTCCATCCTCTCGTTTCTCCTCCGTTCGTCGCGCGCTCTCCGTTTCCACTGTGTCTGATCTTCGTTGATTCTACTTCTTTCGCAGGCAACGCTGTCGTGTTCTTGTTCTTCTTCATCCTCGCGCTCGTTTTTCTCCTGCGTTCTACAACGTGTTCTACTCGACTTTCGTGCGCGATCCTTTCCACGGAGATTTGCCTACGTTAATCCCGTGGTCTATTCTTCGTTAATATCCTATTCTTTCGTTCTCGACGCGTCGCTTTTTCTACTTTTTCTCGCTGTTCCTTTCGACTCGTGCTTCTCGCTGTGCGGCTTGTACTTTTTTGTCGAGTGATTACTTCTGCTTCTGCTCGTTTTGGGTTCGAAATTTTAGTATTCTTGCGAGGATTCTTTAACATTTTGTCAGCGGTGGATTTAATGGGAATTAAGATTGTATTTTTAGCCCGTTCTGGGAAGGACGTCGAATGTGATTTTTAATTAACACTGGAACCGCCAAGGCAGTAGCAATGGCCGGTTTGAAATTTTTGTAGAAAAATTTTCCTAATTTCTAGGAGAGAGCCATACAGTAGATATTCCACGGCGACCTTTTAAAACATAGATTACTGAACCGATCATTGGTGTTACTTATTGATTCCTCTTTCGCCGAGGTAGTTATTTAATATATTTAAATATAATAGATTTGACGCTGGTAGTTACAGTGATAATGTGGTGGAGGTTTGGTTTATGAAGATTCATTGCATAAATTTGGTGGTGATTATGAAAATGCTATAAGAATTGATCACTTGTATTAGTATTTTTCTTTCTACTTCAACTGATACGGTTATTTTGCCTAGGACCCATTCTATCAGGTGGGTTCCCTACCATCGAGGTTACGATACACATAGAAATATTTAATTTTCCATTTTACAATATCATAGAAATATTTCATGAAATGATAAAAAAAGTTGAACCACTTAATCCAACCAATTACTTCGTTTTCATTTTTCCAGCTTCAAGTGTTGCAGTTATTTGATCTACGACCAACCATTAGCAAAGAAAACAAACCTCGATCTCAAATTTTCTGTATTGTTGTACTGCAACTTCAAGTCGATAATATTTTTGCAACAACACAATTTTCACCTTGGTTACCCCATATCGAACAAACCGCAAATATATCAAAGTATATTTATTAATTCCACGCTAATAAAATTCACAAAGTCAGTTGAATATTTGCAAAACGTGTATTACAAATGAACAATCTCCGACCACCAATCGAGCGTCAATTTTAAAAACAAGAAAACCTCTCCACTTGGACGTGCACCTTTCTCTCCGAGATCTTTCGTTTTCCCAGCCATTTACCACTGGCGGTAACGAGAAACTGTATTTTATCCTAACTTCTCGTCCGCCATTCTCTCTATTCATCATTCCTCGCCGGTGCTTTTGCGCGCATTTCCCTCTTTGCCTGCCCGCCGGTAGTAACAGGGTGAAAGAGGAGGAGGGGGTCGAAGCATTTGTTAGCCGCCACTTTTCACCTACCCCTTTCTATCCGTCATTTCGTTCTTGCATTTCTCCCAATCCTCCTACATTCAGCTTACCGTTTTCCGTCGCCTATTTTAATCAACCCCGTCACTACGATCTTTTGGATTATTTTCAACCCTCTTCGGTAACTCCCGAAACGTTCTCCTGGTTTTAATCGTGCGTCCCTTTGCATCTCTCAACTCTCGCGTCTGCCATGAATTTATGTTTACAGGATTTCCTGGATATTTCGACGATTTACGACGGTAGGTTTATTAAGCTTGCGCGAGGACACTGCAACTGGTGCTTCGTTGAGGTTTCAGGATATCGATGGATGTAAGATGGGGATAGGTTTATTGGGTGGCGGTTTCCAGAGGCTGTATCAGTCCAGGATGTGGTGCATTCATTATGTACTAGCAAGCCTTTAACTCTCGACTCACCGTATCTTTTGAGTGGATGGTTAAAAAAGGTGATGAATTAGAGTAAATTTAATTATTTCGGGACCGATTATAACCAACGTCCCTCGGAATAAATTGCGTAGGAATAAAACAGAAAATGTTATGAAGATATACTAGAACGTTTAACTTTTGAGCCACCATAGCTCTTCAATGGATGGTTAAAAAGGGAAGAAATTAGTGTAAATGTAATTATTTTGGCTCCGATTATAATCAACGTTATTAGAAATAAATTGCTTGGCAATAAAATAGAAAATGTTATGAAGATATGCTAGACGCTTTAACTTTTGGGCCACCATAGCTCTTCAATGGATGGTTAAAAAGGGAGAAATTAGTGTAAATGTAATTATTTTGGCTTCGATTATAATCAACGTCTCTTGGAATAAATTGCGTAGTAATAAAGCAGAAAATGTTATAAAGATATACAAAAATGTTTAACTTTCGAGCCACCATAGCTCTTCAATGGATGGTTAAAAAGGGAGAAATTAGTGTAAACGTAATTATTTTGGCTCCGATTATAATCAACGTCCCTTGGAATAAATTGCGTAGTAATAAAACAGAAAATGTTATAAAGATATACAAGAACGTTTAACTTCTGACCCACCATAGCTCTTCAATGGATGGTTAAAAAGGAATAAATTAGTGTAAATGTGTTTATTTTGGCTTCGATTAAAATCAACGTCATTGGGAATAAATTGCTTGGTAATAAAATAGAAAATGTTATGAAGATATGCTAGACGCTTTAACTTTTGATCCACCATAGCACACGAGTGGATGGTTAAAAAGGGAATAAATTAGTGCAAATGTTTTTACTTTGGCTCGTACAATGGGCGAAATCTTTAAGAAAAAGTTGTTCAGCTATAAAAAAGGAAAATGTCATTGAGACACGATTGAACCGCGGACTTTCAGCAAAAAGTGGAAAAAGGAACAAGACACTATCTGCTTCTGTCAAATCTCCTCTTAACCCCATATGGACTACCGCAACTTTGAGGCTGCAATTATTGAAATTATTTTTTTAACTTGCGTATTACTGCATTTAAATTCTCAAAATCAGAAAACTTTTCCTTCCAATTAAATTCTCGTAAATTAAAAGCAAACTATTATTAAAGATTAGAATTTCTACGCACAAAATATGAAATCACCAGGACACAGAGTATCTGAAGAAATCCAAAAGTCCTAATCCAAATCTTCAAACATCAATAACTTCATTATTTTTACAAATTTCAGTAGATCCCCCACCACATAGAAAACGTAAAAAAGTCTCCGTAAAGAAGAAACATACATTTTTTTAAAGTCCCAGGCTACAATACTCGCCAGAACATTATTGGAAGAAAACATCGTTCGAGAATTTCCGTGCCTCTTCCATCCATTCATTCACATTTTATTCACACCACAAGAAGCCTTTTCATTCTCCACAGCTATTTTCGCGGCATCGGGATTCTTCTTTCCTCCACTTCCGCCGCGAAATTCACCTCTGTGACGTTTCCGGTGCACGGTATTACCCTCCTCGCACCTTCCCCGATGAAACACGGGGGCTTCAGGGAATCCCATGGCGTGTAACACCAAAATCGCCCTTCCTTTCCATCCATTGTCGACCGTACGATCACTTTTGCGAGCATTACTTTCAATGAGAATCGAGAGAGAATCGGATTTCCTGTGAACTGTAATCTTCCCGCGCGATTTCAGGCTTGTTAAGTTTCAGAGTCGTAAATAAATGGTAGAATTTTTCGTTTCATGGGATTTCATGGAGCAGAGAATAATGAGAGGTCGTATTTGAAAATTTCGAATCATTTATCTCCATGAATACTCGATTAATGCAAATTTTGAGAGGCTTAGGAGGATTGAGTGTTAAAAGTTCGAAGAAAATATATATTGATTCTTTGCCATTCTGCTGTGGGATTTTGAACGAATGTGAAAGTTGAAATAGTGTTTTAAATGTTTAGGTATGGTAATTTATCCCCATGAAGGGATTAGGGAAGTTTTGACGACGGCTCGTAAACAGCTCGATAGTAAACTTTAGTGTAGGAAATTATAAATTGTTAGAATTGCTTTGTATTTCAATTTTTCTGTTGAATATTTACTTGAATCTTGGGTCTTGGGATATTGTGGGGCCTTATGGAGTTCTGTTTTGATTCAGAGGCGGAATGGCTACTCGGAAGCGTCGATTCTATGGAACAACCCTTGAAATTTTTACAGGGTGAAATAGGGAACTCGAATAGCTAGAATTATTTTACTATTCCACGTCGATCGAATTTTTTCGAAAGACCTCCTATCAACAAATTAGAAACTAAATTCATTAACTATGATTGTAGAATAAAATTTACCTTCCTTTTTCAAGTTTTTAATTAATAATTTCCGAATTAAAATACTTATCATATATTCGTTCTACTTTTCTGAGAAAATTTGATATAAAACTACCAAAATTAGTTTCAATGCCCACTAAAAAACATTATAAAAATTACAAATTCATCCCAAAAAAACCGAAAGCAGTCCAGAAAAACAATTCGTCAAAAACTCAAATACAATGACCTCAAAGCACTCTCCAACCCTTGTAACACCATATATCAGGTAATACGAAAAGAAATGTTTTTTTTAAGTACCCACTATGATATGTCGAGTACGATCCATTGTGAATTATTAAAACCTGGTTCGTCTATCACAACCGAGCTCTATTTTACGCAAGCAGAGAGAAAAAATATTACATATTTATTTGGATAGAAATTTGTTTTGCAAAACAAAAACGACATTTCTTCTTGATTTACCTAACAATTCATTCCTCAATTCGTCCTAGGAATATTAAAAACAAAGCGACATTCCATCCAGCAAACCCCATTTCACATTCCCACACCATAAACCGTCTCCCATGGGCCACTGGCGTGTTAAGTGCATTTCTGATTTACGATCGTGCATAAAGTCAGACGATTCCTAAGGCATTTCCCATTGTAATGGTAATGCCACGGGACACGTCGTGTCGATACAATAGAGATTTCCCCGTTTAACCCGAGGTTGGCCGCGTTATCGCGAAATTCCTCACGCAATCGCATTACAAGGAGCGCGATGATAAAGATAGACGACCGACGAAAATAGGAGTTGCATACGTTTTCCCCATATATGCATCGGCCTTTGAACGACTCCGCTCACGTAAATGGAATCACAAAATTCTGCTCCCTTCAATCTCGTGACACGATTTGCAACCGCCATCCCCTTCACTCCCGCCACCCACCATCGATTTCGGGGAAGAAAAACTTGGCAGCGTATTATCTTACCGTGCCACGAATTTATCGGGGAAATTTGTATTTCGCGTAATCATCTCGGTGCAGTTGTTTCGAGGAAATTTCTACGGTGGTCATACGAATTTTGTTGATGTGACGATCGACTGTGAAATAATTGCATCGGTGATTTTTGGGTTTGACGAGTTTTATCGATTCTTCTTTTCTTTTATACCTTTTTATTGTGCTTGTATTGCTGTAAATTGATTTAATAGGAAATTAAATAATTTTTGATAAACTTGAAAGGATAGAAGGGAATTATTAATAAAAATTGACAGCTCCGGAATTTCCTTGTGTATCATAAATCTAGAATTTGTGCTCACATTGAAACCAGAACTACCAAGCCAGTCACAATTAGAGGTTCCTAATTTTTTAAAATTCTGAAAATCTATAGGAGAGCCTTACAGTGAATATTGCACATTTATCTTGTAAAACATAAATTACTAAATCGATTATCGTTTGCACCTTTTGATACCTCTTTCGCCAAAGTATTTATTTATACATTTAAATGTAGAGATTTAACGCTGGTTGTTCTAATGTTAATACAGGAAGGCGAAGAAAATTGCATTCTCTTCTGAGAATTCTTCTCTAATCTCCCGGTAAATGAAGAAAGAAAATAACAAAAAACTGACTGTACGCACCCTGAAAACGTCTAAAATATCAAACGAAAAGAATTTAACAATAACACTATATATTAACACTAGCCGTAACGGCACTTTATTTGCATCTATTCTTTGTCAGTTTAATATTTAAAGTATCGCAAAAAGCAGCTTTTAGCTAATAACACAAAAAATGACAAATTTTCTTTCCGTTGAACTGGTCATTTAACAGCATATGTTACGGTTAATGTTAAAATATAAAAAATGTATTAAAACATTCAAAGATTTTTCCTCTCAACAATATAAAAAAGTCATTTAATAAATTCTGCAGAAAGTAACATGAATTTATTCATAGACCATTAAAATTGCATTTTAATCGCGTAATAACCGAAAATAAAAAAGGACTACGTCAACGCTACACCATGAAAATACTCTAAATCATAGATTCCCAATATTTTTTGAATGAACGCCCACTTTTTCAGTGAATGATTCAATAACAGGCCCCTGGGAAATTGTATATATTCCACATATCTATAGTGCAAAAACAAAAGCAGATTTGAAAAATTCTTTTATTAGAATATTATTATTTCGATTCAGTAAGGCCCCATAGATCTCTTCAACCCCCATAAGTGGGCTGCAGCGTTCCCATTGAGAACCTATACTCCACACCAGAGGTGCAGAAATTTTGCACGCCAGAGCCGTTCTTGGGGAAACCCCGCCTACTTCACCCATTTACACAGCTGAGATGTTACTGATTCATAGGCACTCTCTCGGCGTCATAGCCGGCTCTATTGGCACGAGCGTGGTGGCGCATTGGGGCGACATTCGTATCTAACCACTCGCGCTGGAAAGACGTGCCACGCACGTCGGTCACGGAGATCAAAACAATTTGCGTGTCATTTACAAACGCCTGTCTTGCAATCTTTTTCGCAGAATATATTCTTCTAATTCTATCATTTGCGGGAAAACCAAGCATCCTGCAATTAATTGCTCACCGCGAAATGATAGCTAAGACTTCAGCGAACACGGGGAGCGCAAGATTTTCAAGATCGGCCCAGTGGGTCCGGAGATATTGAACTTTGAAGATTTACACTGATTATTGACGATTTTTGGCAAAATTCTACGACCGGCGAGTATGGCGAAATTTCAAAAATTTCAAGTTTAAATTTCTCGGCTTCTAAACGGGTTAGCGGAGTTTTTTCTGCGTCATTCGGCGCAGAATTGACTACACTTGCGTGTAGGCGCACGCTTTCCAGTGTGACTGATTAAATACGAATGTCGCCCCAATACGCCAGCACGCTCGTGGCAATAGGTTCGCGCCTGGCAAGTGAATTGTTGGGCAATCAGCGAGCTCTGGATTCCAAGGGAAGGGGTAACAAGCGGAGTTCCTTCAAGGATGACTCTGGCGTGCAAAATTTCGGCACCTCTGCTCCACACCATCAAAAGCACCGACACCATATAAGAAAAACCTCTGCACCATCGAATGAAAAAATTAACCGACAAAAAATAAAACACAGGCACCTGTATGATGCACCAATCGATTGTATCGGAGGTAAATAAATAATCGTGCAGTTTTATAGCGAAAATAAAATCTGGCGCACGGCGAACGTAAAGCGTTTGTACACGTTGCAGATTCAGTGCGAGACACAGCGACTGCGGATGCACCATTTGACGGGATTGTTTCTTTTTTCGGATTCGATTTTATCCAGCATCTACGAGAGTTAGATATTTTGTGGCATTAAACGAGGATAGTAGCAGGAAAAGCGTTTTCCACCGCAACAAAATGGAGGATCGTGTTGGAGATGTTACAGATTGCCTGTAAGACATTGAAACCATTCGTTTCGACGTTGGGATCTCTGTTCTACTTGTTCCAATAGAACGATAGGCACTTCGTTTCTCTGTCATTAGATAAAAGACCGAGCGTTTCGATAATACAAGCAGTTAATTCGATAGTTTTACCTTTTTCTTGTATTTCGCATTTTTTTCGACTTCCACTGCTGTGGTTATTTCGTCGAGGACTACCATTGGCTTAGATTGACTCTAAACCGTGGAGGCTGTGATATAGTAAATAATAATTTGACAAAGAAATTTCTACAGCTACCATGAAACCCTACGATTTTTTTAGATTTCCCAGAAAATAGAATTACGGGCAATTAAAAAGTAAAGTCTCTCACTCGCGATCAGTAGGCCAGAGTTCAAATCCGCCTCCGCCACCTCTAGGAAATGTTTCCAACTTCCATATTTAACCCTTTGCGGTCCGAATTATTTTCTCGATTTTGTAGTGAGCTAAATGAAATTAATTTCATGACATTCTCTATCGTGGTTATTCATTTTTTTTTTTAAATTATAACAATAACTATAAATACTGACGGATATTTAGGTGACATTACAACATCATTATGAAATTGGAAAGTTGATATTAAATCGTTAGAAAATAATAGCTATATATAATAATAGAAAAGAAAAGAAAATAATAGAAGAGCTATGTCGAGTATAGCTTGACATATGGACTGTAAAGGGTTAATATATAATTGCCACGGTGGTTCAATCCACTTAAAAATGTAAGCTCTAGGCAAAATGACAATAGCAATTGCAGGACTATGGTTGGAGAAACAATTACAGTCTCAGACTCACAATCAGTCGGCCCGAGTTCAAATCCTCCTCCATCACCTACGGTAAATTTTTCCTAATTTAATATTTAATATATGATAACCGGTCGGTGGTTCAGGAACCGCCTACAACAGTAGGTCGTAGGCGAAATGACAATAGCAATTAGGAGGCTATGGTGCGTAAAAAGGTAGAACTTCAAGCACACAAACAATGGGCCTTACCTCCACCGTCACCATTGGAAAACGAAAGATTTATCCTGCGTGATAAGTATGTTGCATCACTTTAGTTTGATAACCACCGTAAAACAGTAGATCCTAGGAGATCTGTCGATAGTCGTTAACATCGAAAAATACAGAAAAGTAAATAAATACCCTCATTCCAAACTTCAACGTTGCAACATCGGAACTCTACTTTTTCTTCGGACCAAAAGCAAAGGTAAAATGATATAAAAAAGTACAATGGCTCAACGAAAATTGTAAAACGTTGAAATACTCTTTTCAGTTGTTTGAGATCGTCGGTTTTCGGCGTATCGGATTAGCAATGGCGTTTTCCTCGTGCCAAGTGAAATTGATTACTGCGGCAATACTTTATGCTGTCTTGAGTAAAATATGACGCGGGAAATTAATATCACGGTTTGTTGAACCGTCGCTTTTGTCTTTCGTTATCTTCTCTTTGCCGATCTATCGAAATAGGATTGGGAGAGTACCTTGTCGCGACGATTAAAAACAATTGTCTCGGCGATCTTTTCGGGTTTCGCGAAACGGCGCGGTGGAAATAGATTACTGGTTTCCGGAAATTCCCATTCAGCGTTCCGGCGTCGAGACAGTGATTCTATTATTATTTGTCGTTTGCTGAATTTTAGTTGGAATTGGGCGAATTTGTAGCTTTGAATGGATGCATTTATTCTCCGTCGGAATTTCTGTGTTTTTAGGTTGACGAAGTTTAAATAAAGTGTCAGGTAAATAATTCGTCGTATTTTGCAGTCTAGACAGTAATAAAAAACTTATCATGATTTTCATAATTTATTTTGCAAATTTTCTACCGATTTGTTACCAATTGGAGAATACATTTTGTTACTTTTCTATTATTTTATTATTAATTTTCCCGCTTTGTTATTGTCTGGTGATAAATAACTGACAGAAAGCAAAATAAAAAAATACGAGTGAATCAAAATTGCAGTCGAAATCAATTTTAACAATAATATCGCAGCACCGAATATTTTTGGCCCTCTGTAATCCTATAACGAGCTACAATGAATATTGTTTCCCAATACAACAATTATTTCATCCACTAAATCTCAACATTCGAAACATACAATAATTTCATACATTCACTTGCACATTTCTGTAACCCTAAACGCTATAAACTTTCGCAAAATTAACTTTGCCAAATCAAAAGAAAATTCTTTATACTAACCAAAATAAAACCTACTAATTCACACACCTTTCGAAATTCTCCGTACCCTAAAACAATTATTTTTTTCAAATTCCACATCCTTAACACTAGAACTACCAAACCAGTCAAAATGACTGGTACACCATTTTTTCCAAAAATTCTCAAAGATTATAGGACAGTCATAGAATAGATATTCTACGTTCATCTCATAAAACACAAATTACCAAATCGATCATGTTTTCCACCACCGTATTCCCCTTTTTTAAAGTACTTATTTAATATATTTAAATATAACAGATTTAACGCCGGTAGTTCTAGTGTTAATCGTCTACATCCATCTGCCTAGAGAAAATTGTAGCAAGAGAACTACAAAAGTAAGAATTTTACAAAATAAATTCCACCCACTCAACAAAATAAAAAAAAAAACAATTCCAAATGCAACTGTAGAATACGAATTCCCATATTATTTCCATTCGAAACTGCATTCCTCGTTTTTAACTCGAACATCCTCCTCCGTCACCTCTCAAACATCACTTACACCCTTATCCTCTCGCCAATGACATAATACATCAAATGTCCGTTACCACCCTCCTATATTCTCTATCCATCCCCTAAACGTCTTGGCCGTATCAGCCGCGCTCACGAGGACACATTTTTCTCGTTTCACGCGAATCGAATTACCTATTCGTGGGGGAGGGCAAACGGCTGGCACGTAGCTCGTTAAATCGAGCACCAGCCGGAAGGTTTCTTCCCTTTTGTTGGTCACGCAAAATGGAAAGCCGCGGTCTAACCTTGTTCCTCCGCATCGATTTCCACCGACAGGAGACGCTTGCATGCGCGTCCTTGACTCCGAGAACCTTTCCATTTCCGGGGTCAAGGTCGGCAGGTGCAAGATTAATCGTCCAGGAAATTCGCGGCCGTTTGCAAATAAGGACGAAGGCTTAGAATCGCGGAATCACGAAGCCGAGTTGCGATTGTGTTTCTTGCTCGGGTGATTCATTATTTGAACTTTGATTCTGATTAGTTTGCGTACACGTTTTAGGTAGTTTTCGAGGGTTTCTTTTGAGGGGGGTGGGAGAGGTTTTAATTCATTTTGATAGGAAAGTTTGGGGTGATGGTTGGTGTGAGTTTTTTTTGGGTTTTCATTTATTGTTAATGGGATTTTTTGATAATTTAATTTTAAATTTGACACAGTCGGTAGATAGATTTTGATGGGTGATGAATTGTTTGAACTGTGATCCTCAACAATTTTTGTCGATGGTTTTGAGGTATTTAAAACATTATTTTTGAGGGATCGAGGTTAGATTTAATTTATTTTTCAATATTATCTTACTAGAATGAAACTGAATTATTTTGTTCACCATTATTGATTTCAGAACCATCGTTTTTCAGCAATTTTTGTCGCTGATTTTGAGGTATTTAAAACATTATTTTTGAGGAATCGAGGTTAGATTTAATTTATTTTCAATATTATCTTACTAGACTGTAACTGAATTATTTTGTTCACCATTATTGATTTCAGAATCATCGTTTTTCCACAGATTTGATACAGTTTTAGAATTCCAAATGACCGAGGCTATATCATATTAAGTAAAAATTTCTAAAAACTACCCCGTAGCTGATGGTGATTTCAACTCAATCCCATTAATTGAGAGCCCATATCTCCACATCCACAATCATCCCATTTGTCACAACTAATCAACAATTAGCCAATTATTCCTACAATTATTCCCCAAACTACTTTATTCCTCCAAAAGCTACTGTTTTAACAAAATTCTAATGATTTCAGTTAAATAAACCGTTCGACACTCCAAAACTATTATCCCAAATTAGAAATCTCTCGATGAGCTAAAATTTTAATTATAAATATAAAGATCATAAGAAAAAAACTCCATGTAAACGAGATTTTACGTGATCTTTGATGTCGCTGTCCTAAAAGGTGGAAAAATCGAGTCCGCTCGGCGGCGTTTGCTCAAAGGCTCGATAATCTCAGCTGCCCTAAGAAAAACAAAAGACACACGTGCTCGGCTGCCAGCAGCTGATATTTTTCCAGGAGCTTGTGGTGAATTTTCGAAATGTTTCGTGGTTGTTTTATCGTACCACCGTGAAATGGCTTTCAGCCGGACAGGAGTCGAGCGTTTAACGAAAAACGTCCCGGCTTTCCGTTGGATAAAAAGCTCACGAAAATGGCCAATAAATTAGTCGATGAAGTGAAAGGAGTACTGCGAAGAGATGGATGTTAGACTTCTGTCTCTTTTTCAATTTTCTACAGCTTACATTATTGTATTCCATTAACGTGTTGATTTTTTTAATACAATTTTGTTTGTTAACACTAAACCTACCGGCTTTATATCTGTTATATTGAAATATACGAAATAAGTACTTCAGAAAAAGAGATTTGAAAAGGTGAAAAAGATGATCAGTTAAGTAATTTTTGTTTTATGCGATAGACCTAAAATATTTACTGAATGGCTGCCCAATCAATTTGGGGAATTTTTAGAAAAAATCAGAAAGCGGTAATTTGACCGCCATGGTAGGTTTATTGTTAAAAGATCATTCAATTTTTTTTACAATTTTTTAATTCTTTTATTTAGACGACCGACCTGAAAAGTATTTCGAGAAATTAAAGTTTCTTGTATGGAAGACTTGGGTTTACTTGAAAATTATAATTTTGAACTTTGAATTGACGCCATATATTTGCATTTTCGCACTTTCTGACCATTTCTTTTTTGTCAGTAATTTCATTAAATCTCGTTGGCTCCCGCGCCAAATACAATTTTAAATTCTTTCTTTTTTGCATTCGCGCGCTTTTGGTGTACATTTCCTGCAGCTTTTTTCGTCCGGCGTTTTTAAAAGCGAATAAAATTTCGCGGAAAAGCGGTAGCCGAAGAAATTTCTCGGGCTTCCTGTCGCTTACGTAAAAATGGATTCGCGATTTCAACGCGTGCTTCCGTTAAAGCAATCGAGCGATTAAATGTTCTCGTAAATTTTGCACTAGCATTGCAATTATTCAGTCGAAATAGCACGGCACGTGGAATTTGACCGCTGACAAAAGCGAGATAAAATAATTAACCTGAGCATAATAAAATCACGTTTTAATTCTTATAGGATGCGTTAATTACGCAGTTAATCACACGTTGTTATTAATAAGAAGAAGAGTACAAAAGTGATATGCTATTCGTCACAAAAACAAAAAGGAAAAGAGGGAGCTATGGTGGACAAAGAGGTAAAGGCCCAAAGTCTCCATCAATAGCCCCCGTTTCAAATCAGCCGTCGCCTATGGGAAAATGTTCTTAATTTATTATTTAATATACCATAATCCTAGTGTTAAAACCCATAAAAACCATAAGTTCTTGGCAAAATTACTATAACAGTTGATGGATTTTTTGTAAAAAATGGTTTTATTGATTTAACACTAGAACTACTGGCGTTAAATCTATTATATTTCGATATATTAAATAAGTACTTTGAGAAAAGAGGAATCAAGAGGCAGGAAAGATGGTCAATTCGGTCATTTATGTTTTTTGAGTAGGGCGTAGAATATTTCTCCTATGTCTCTCTTATAAACTTTGAGAATTTTTTTATAAAATCGTGTACCAGTCATTTTGACTGGTTTGGTAGTTCTAGTGTTAAAGAATAAGAAGATATAATGAAATAAAGCTGTTTTAAATATAAATGCAAAAATAAGAATATAAAATAAAATATGATGTGCTGTCTGCGGCTGTGACTTTGGAACTGAGGACGGAGGTTCTACAGCACGAGGAGCGGCTCTGCTTCAATGTAAACAATTTTGAAAACCGTTATCGCTTCCTCATACAGCCGTTGAACGTTGCATCGTTGTACTGCAACAACAGTAAAAAAAGAGTAGAGAAGAAAACGAGAATTATTATTATTACACCCGTATCGTTACCACACGTTATAGAACCTAAATTAATTACAATATCAACAATTATCGATCACTCCCAGCTATATCTGTCGTCCCTCACAATATTTTTTAAAAAGTCACATAAGAAGAAAGACCTAGTAAAATTTCGAATTGGCGAGAACATGGCGAAGGAAGAAATTCACGACGAATGATTGAAGAGTTCATGGTGTAATTTTTTTGAAAGGCA
Source organism: Cerceris ruficornis (assembly GCA_963989415.1). Classification (NCBI taxonomy): domain Eukaryota; kingdom Metazoa; phylum Arthropoda; class Insecta; order Hymenoptera; family Crabronidae; genus Cerceris; species Cerceris ruficornis. The sequence continues at coordinate 6,320,992 of OZ022529.1, forward strand.
ATCCCATGAAAAGAACGGGATGGTCGATTTCCGGGGGCTGAAATTGAAACTATCCGATTTTGGAAAAGTCATTGCAGGCCGGAAGACAGTGAAAGAGCGACAGGAACTCGCGGGTTCGCTGAAAATTCGACGATTTGAATTCAGAGTTCGAAATGGGGTACCGTGCGAGGGGTTTTACGGGAAATTGAATACTCCGACACGTAGGCGGAACTAATTATCTCGGACGAACGGAGAATTCTGACGCGTGGTCAATTTTTCCTGCGATTCTCGAAAATCGAGTTGTTGGAAACAAAGTTGGAAAATTGACGAAAAGCACAAAATTCTACAAAGTAAATACAGGATTGAATGTAAACATTGAACGATCGATCGGTTAAAATTCGACAAATATTCCATACTTTTTTCCTGTGAAATTTGACAAAAATTCAGGGCGAACTAGATTCCTCAAAAATTGTACAGTTTATCTCATTTCAATTAAAATGAACCGGTTGTCATTTAATTGAAATTAATTCTGTAATGTTCTCTACTATTTATTTTTCTTCGCAGGTAACTATAGAACTGCTAAAATAATTACACAAAAGAATTATTAAAATCTAGTCCAAATTACATTAACAAAAATCCCATCAAAAATTAAATCAGCCGCATCCCTTTGCATCATAAAGTATGAAAATTCATAAAATCAATAAACTCTTCGTTTACATCAACAACGTCAATCCCAAAATGAAAAATTTCACAATTTATCGAATTTCAATTAAATTCAACCTATTTTCAATCATTTGAGATTAATTTCGTAATGTTCTCTACTATTGAATATTGATTTTTCTTTGAAGATAACTATAGAACTTCTAAAATAAGTATACAAAAGAATTATTAAAATCTAGTCCAAATTACATTAACAAAAATCCCATCAAAAATTAAGCCAGCCGCACCCCTTTGCATCATAAAGTATTAAAATTCATAAAATCAATAAACTCTTCGTTTACAACAACAAAGTCAAGCCAAAAATGAAATATTTCCATAGAAGATACTTCCATTGTCATAAAAACGTCGCTATAAAATATAATAGAAGAACAACCTCTTCAACTTCACCCCCGAAATATGAGGATGCAAGAACCACCCCGTTCGACTATGCTCGCATTGAAAAGGATTTGCATTGGTGAACAAATTGAACCGGGTCTCTCGAAATAAAATGCTTCCACTTTGAATCTTCGTGCTGCATTTGCCGCGGGGTTGAAATCGCGACACGTATTCCAGGGGTTGGTTCTTGTTTCACGGGATGATCGGTGCGCCCGTAAAATTCCTAAACGGCGCCGAATGTGCAAAGGTTTCCCCGCGGAAAGGAGACACTGGAGTGTAATTTCCTAGAAAAGGCTCATCTTCAAATGTCTTGCAATCTGATTTTACCAAAATTCTTTGTATTTTAACCCTTTGAAGACGGGCGATATATATGTGGTCTGTGAAAAAGCATTATTATGATTTATCGCCGCATGCATACACGGTTAAAAGTTTCAAAATTGAAATAGAACCGTTGAAATATGATTACAAATATAGTAATTTATAATGTATATACATTAACAATCTAACTTTCTCATAAAGAGGTGGTTTTATATCGTCAAATAAATGATTATCTCTCAATATTCAAAAATGTCTCCGTCCGCAAGGGGTTAATAATTGATGGTGGTAAATGCTATGGATTTCTTTAAGTCTCTCTCAAAATCCATCGGGTAATAATTACAAAAAAAACAATACCTCTTAGAAATTACCTTTAACCTTCCAATTTTATTTAATTCTATCCTTCTTTCTTTTCTTATTCTTCGCCCAGCTGTCCTTGACATTAGAACTACCACCGTTAAATTTATTATAATTAAATATATTAACTAAGTTCTCTGAAAAAAGGAGAATCGAAAGGTATAACGAATTATCAATGCAGTAATTTATATTTTATAAGATAGGCGTGTAATATTAACTGTATGGTTTCCCTACTTTAGAAGATTCTTATAAAAAATTAAGAACTAGGCATTTTTTCTATCTTGGTAGTTCTAGTGTTAATTCTCCCAAAATCCATCGATATAAGAATGAAGAAGCAAAGCCAAAATACGTCTCAAAAACGATCTCTCTTCCCCTAAAATTTCATCTATCCAGAAACCTCAAGGACGAAATCTCTCAAATTTCAAATAAACACGAAGGGCCAGAATCGAGTGCACGAAACTGCCTTCCAAAATAGACAGAGTTAGAATGAAAGTACGAATTGTCGGTTATCCTGAAAATCTCTCTTCACGAGTATCGCCGTGGATCATATTTACTGCCATTTTCACGTGAAACGACTCCCAGGGACGTTTTCGTCCTGGACATCGCCGAGCATTCAGCTACATATCGCGAATGAACTTTTATGATCTATCGTTCGATAAGTCGTCTTTCTCGAAAGTGGAAAATCGCAGCTGGATATCCACGAGGAACCCTCCTACCATCGTCTGTGGTCCGTGTTTGCATGGAACGATGATCGTAGCGATTCTCGGAATAAATGTCAACCCCTTTAGGAAATAAAATCTCCTCTCCGTATGTCCTCGCCGATTGTGCACGTTTCAAATTGCTATTCCAGTGTCCATTTGTATCGTCCCTCTTTTTTTCTAAATTGCCATGAAATCGTGAATATTATTGTTGAGTCTTTATGCTGGATTTTTTTATATTGTTTGTACTTATACAAAAAGGGTGGAAACGCATGTAGAAATACAAGTTGAAATTTTATTTAGGCTATTTTATAGTTCAATTTGGACGACGTTTATGGGTTGAAAGTTTATTCCACGTTAGTGTCTGTGTTTGAGGATTTTGCTTTTTTTAATTCGGACGCAATTGTAGTTAGTGTTGTGGATCTGAAAAAAATTAGGTGTTGTCGGAACTATATAAATAGAATTGTTTGAAATGAATTAAGTGCTGAATACGATTATGAAGTCAAAGGTATTAGATTTTTACTGGTATATTAATTTTGAGGGCATTTTATTGCTTCTAAGTAATTTAGGTGACGTAGTAGCTGTGTAAATAGAATTTTTATAACATAAGAGTGCAATTTCAAGTAAATTAAATAGTAAACAAGATTAAGAGTTCCAAAGAATTCAGAATTGACCACTAAATTAATTTCAGTACTCTCAATTACTTCCAATTGCTTTACGTGATGTAATAGTTATATTAATATCATTTTTATAAAGTAATAGTGTAATTTCAAGTAAATTAAATACTAAATAAGATTAAAAGTTCCAAAGGATTAAAAACTTATCACTAAATTAATTTCAGTACCTTCAATTGCTTCCAAGCCAGAATTGACCACTAAATTAATTTCAGTACTCTCAATTACTTCGAATTGCTCTACGTGATGTAATAGTTATATTAATATAATTTTTATAAAGTAATAGTGTAATTTCAAGTAAATTAAATACTAAATAAGATTAGAAGTTCCAAAGGATTAAAAACTTATCACTAAATTAATTTCAGTACCCTCAATTGCTTCCAAGCAGTTCCGGAAGACCAGGACGGAAGTTAATTACAAAGAAAAAGAAAAGTCACCGAACAACGTCGACGTAGAACATCGGGCGATAGTCGAAGCTCGTTAAATCGCGATTTTGGATTTCTTTTTAATCTCCTGAGTGACTCCACCCATTCAGTTTTCAATCTCGCGAAACTTCCACGACCGCCGAACTTTCTTACCCTTTCGCAGCGGACTTCCGGAACTCTTTCATCACTCTTCGCGCGAATGCCGCCCGGCGATTAATTCGAGGTTTGAAAGTAAACACTCGATTCCATCGAAATAACGTCAATCGACGAATTCATCTTCGTTTCGACAGTTTGTCGGTTTCGATATAGTCTATTTCATGTGTTCATGGCGTTCTAATATATTTAAGCCGACGCGGTAGCAATTTGAGTCGTACGACTTCAAACATCCGAGTCATTCCTTTCTTGTGATCAGAAAAATAAGAATAAATAACAAATAAAATAAATGACACGAAATACCATTAAGAATATTAATACGATGATAGTATAAAAACGAAATTCTTTTTTATATATTTTTCGGGTTTGAATCTTATAATCATTTTGCTGAGGTCCCATTGTTGTCGGTAGGATTCAAACCATCGAGGCTAGTTTATATTAACAGTAGAACTACCAACCGGTCAAAATGACCGGTACACAATTTTTTTCCAAAAATTCTCCAAGTTTATAGAAAACTCATAGAATAAATATTCTACGTCCATGCCAAAGAACATAAATCACCGAATCGATAATCTTTTCCGCCTCTGGGTTCCTCTTTTTTCATAGTACTTATTTAATATGATAAACTATAATAGATTTAACGTCGGTAGTTCAAGTGTTAAGTAATAATTTAGAAATGTTACAGTTTACACTTCCAAATACAATGCATCTACGTGAATAGCGAATGTTACTTGTATTACAAATTTTAAAAGTGACAGACCGGAACGTATAGAATTAACAGGAAGTTAGTACATATACGGAAACAAATAAACATACGAGAGAGCATTTCAAGTAACCGATACTTCAATATTATTTTTAATTCTCCATCTCTGTCTCTCTAACAAAAAAAAAAGATAATCTCCCAGTGATAACAGAGATTTGAACTCTTACCTAGTAATTGCCAGTACGAGTCTTCAACTCTATACTCACCATAGCCCCAAAAAGAAATGAGGAACTAACAACAAGAAGAAAACCAACGTGCATCACAGGCTGGTACAAAATTCCGCACACCTATAGTTCAAGGTTGAGTGTCTCTATTTCGAGGCGGAGAAACCGATGTTACTGATGGTTCACTATCACGCTAGACTCTGATAAACACCGTCACGTGATTACGTGGATTCTCCTTGGCACCTCGAATCTCTGGTACCTTTTAACTCAGTCAGGCTTGGATTTCCGGCGTGTCACGCAACACCGAGAGTGGGGTTGTTACCTTGTCCGTCGCACCTCCATCTATCGATTCTCGTTCGAGGGGATTCGCCACTGAGCGACTTAAGTTTCACAGTGGGAATTGATGATGTTGCTTCAATTGTATTTTTATTTCTTTTTCGGTTAAACTGGTATGATGATTTTGCTTAGGACGTGCTGTTTTACGCGGGTGTCAAACTTCAGAGGCTGTGATATATTAATTAATAAGAAAAATTTCTCGGATGTGACAGCGAAGGACTTGAAGCTGGCCCACTGATTGCAAGTTTGAGACTTTGCTTTCTTAGTAACCATAGTCCTCTAATTGCTATAGTCACTCCACCTAAGACCTTCTAGTTTTAGGGGGGCGGGGGGTGCCAAACTTCACAGACTATGATACATTAATTAATAAGAAAAATTGCGCGGATCCGACAGCGGAGGATTAGAACTTGGTCCCACTGACTGCAAGTTTGAGACCTTACTATTTTATCAACCATAGTCCTCTAATTGCTTATAGTCCTTCCGCCTAGGATCTGCTGCTTTAGGGGGTGTCAAACTTCACAGGCTATGATATATTAATTAATAAGAAAATTGTCCATGATGCGACAGCGAAGTATTTGAAGTTGGCCCACTGATTGCAAGTTTGAGACTTTACCGTTTTACCAACCTCCTCTAATTGCTATAGTCATTCCGCCTAGGATCTGCTGCTTTAGGGGATGTCAAACTTCACAGGCTATGATATATTAATTAATAAGAAAATTTTCCATGATGCGACAGCGAAGGATTTGAAGTTGGCCCACTGATTGCAAATTTGAGACTTTACCGTTTTACCAACCTTCTCTAATTGCTATAGTCATTCCGCCTAGGATCAGCTGATTTAGGGGGTGTCAAACTTAATAGACTATGATATATTAATTAATAAGAAAATTTCCCATGATGCGACAGCGAAGGATTTGAAGCTGACCCACTAATTGCAAGTCTCAGGCTTTACGTTCTTAGTAACCATAGTCCTCTTATTGCTATAATCATTCTACCTATGACCTTCTGTTTTAGGTGAGTGTCAAACGTCGGAGGCTACGATATATTAATTAATAATTTCGGAAAAATTTCCCGGATGTGGTAGCGCAGAAAATTGGTCTCACTGATTGCAAGTCAGGGTTTTCACCTGCTCACCAACCATAGTCCTCTAACTGATATAGTAATTTCAGCTGGATCCTTCTATTTTAGGTGGGTGTCAAACTTCAGAGGCTACGATATATTAATTAATAAACAAATTTTCCCTGATGTGACAGCGAAGGATTTGATGTTGGCCATAGTCCTCTAATTGCTATAGTCATTCCACCTAGGACCTTCTGTTTTAGGTGGGTGTCAAACGTCAGAGGCTATGATATATTAATTAATAAACAAATTTTCCCTGATGTGACAGCGAAGGATTTGCAGTTGGCCATAGTCCTCTAATTGCTATAGTCATTCCACCTAGGACCTTCTGTTTTAGGTGGGTGTCAAACGTCAGAGGCTATGATATATTAATTAATAAACAAATTTTCCCTGGTGTGACGGCGAAGGATTTGAAGTTGGCCATAGTCCTCTAATTGCTATAGTCATTCCACCTAGGACCTTCTGTTTTAGGTGGGTGCCAAACTTCACAGGCTATGATATATTAATTAATAATTTCGGACAATGTTCCCAGATGTGACGGGGGGTATCCGAACTCGACCCTAGTGATTTTAAGTCCCAACCTTCACCTCCTCCATATCCTCCCGCTCATTTGCGTTGCAGCAATGATCATCACAATACAAACTACTTTATTAACCCCTTCGGACACTGTGCACATTGTAATGTACATAATACTTTTCGTGCTGTATCTTATTACGTATAGGTTTAAACTTAGTTTCATCACCTAACGTATCTACCAGTGATCGTCTAATATGACAAAATAACGTCTGCAACGTCATCTGTTTTTTCTGTGTGTGTATGAATTAAGTTAATCTCAATATAAAAATAATTTTTCTTAGGCGAAAGAAAAGAATTCGGGTCCGAAGGGGTTAATACGATAAAAGACTTGAGCTTCTCTTTTCTCACAAGCCTCCATCTGCAAATATAAATTCGAGGAGAAGCAACCACGACGCAAAGCAGGCGAGAAGAACAGGTGAAACGATAAGCGCAAAACAAACGCGAAAGAAAGGACAATCTACAAAACGTGCGGTATACGTGAACGGATGAGATGAGCTACACGAGGAAAAACAGGGGAGAAAGGCGAGAAACAGTGCGAAAGGGCGAACAAAACGTAGACATCAGAAGCAGAAGAGAACGTGCAGCAAGGAAAAAATAAAATAGAATGCGAAGCTCGCAAGGGTAGGGAGAAACCGAAAGAGAGGGAGAATGAAAAGCCACGGCTAGACAAAAGGGACGAAGTCTATTTCCCGCGTTGAAGGTGCTCCCGATGAGGGTTGGAGGGGTGCGTCGCGAAGCTGGGCTGCAACCCATTGTCAACAACACCCCCGTTCCGGAGTTGCAACAATAGCGTTCCCTGTCACGGACGCTTTTCATGCCGCGTGAGCGCTATCGGTGACGCGGATACCGATCTCCATGTTCCTCGAGATGAGGCCGCGAGAAAGGGGCTGCCGGATACCAGCCTGGCTTCCTTCCTTCGACTCGTCGACGGGGATCCCATGGAGGACGCCAGAAATGACAAATCGCTCCCTGGTATCGCTAATCGCGGAGAATTTGTCGCAGGAACGACACGCTTGCTGAGATGCGTCGGGAAGAGCCGTGTGGACAAGCGCTGCGTGGAGGGGGTTGTTCTTTTTTTCATTTTCCGAAGTTGATGAAGGTTGTTCCGGGGAAAAGGTGCAGATTAGGTGGTCCATGATGTCATGGTGTGGATGTTGGAAGGAATTCGTTGCTGTGGTAATTTGGACGGTGTGGTGATGTTGTAAAGTTACAGCTTTGAGAGGGGTTGAAATTACTGAGATTATTACACGCAAGTAATTGAAATTCAATTGTATTGTGATATAAATATGGTAAATTAATTTACCATATTTAATACCATATTTATTTACCATATTTAATTTACCATAATTAAACATGGTACTTTTCATTTTATTTTGACATTTGTGATGATGAAAATTGTTAATCATAATTTGACGACTACAGCGAGATTTTCCATGCTCCACAATTTTTAGATGGCTTCTAAACCACCTTAGGACATTCTATACCAACTCACGAGGGAAAATTTCCTAGGTCTAATAAGGGTGTTCGAATTCGACCCCATTAATTGGTAATCCAAGATCATCCCTGGTATCAGCGTTCGATGCAAAGACACGAAGGGACCTATGGTAAAATTGGCATCCTATAAATTGCATTATCCGTTCTTTTTAAACATTTTTCAACCTCCAATATCGACACTTTGAACAGAAACTATTTAAACTCAATGAATCGTGAGTGAAATTGTAGCGATTCAACGAAGAATTCCACTGTTTTCTGCGACGATTTCTTCAATATTAACGAAAGAGCGAAACGATGGCAAATGGATGAAAGGAAATGCGATCTCCATTGTCGATAAAAGCATGCGAGTTCTCCGGGGAGAAATGAAGGAAATTCAGTGACTTAAAGGGCAATTTGAGCGGTGAAACAATATCACGGCATTCATTTTTATACGATTTTCTTCCACGTTATCGATTCATAATGAAGGGGTGAAGTTACCCCCGACGAGGTAATAACTGAGAAATAATCTCTCGGGGCGTAAAGATCTTACGAATCTTCGCACGCTCGATTAATGCCGATAATGGCGAAAATCCTGCGAATCTCTAATGAGTCGCGAAATATCCGTTCTATCGATACGATTGTAAATGATAACAGTACGTTTCACTCCTTATCAACGGAGTCATCTAAAGAGACCTTCATTTTTCGCAATAAAATTTGCACTTTTATTTATTCGGTGCAAATAAAAAATCGAATTTATAATTTAACAAGATACGATTATAATACTGTTTTATTAATACTGTAATTTATCATAGAGGAATGATATTATTTTTCTTATTCGCTTCTAAAGTACAATTCTAATTATTCTCTCGATTTTGATTAAAAGTTTCACAAGTAAACCTATTGTAATGTATTATTTATTCAGTCGTATGGTAAAAAGACTATGAAATTTCCGTGCTACGTTGATCCGAAGTAATTGTTTTCAAGAATTAATATTATGCTCTTGACCTGGCCATATCCAAAAGTTCCGAAAATGAATCTTTTCTAATTCAGAATTTATCCAGCTATATCGGAAAATCTCTGATATTTTAACGTCTACCTGAAACCATTGTTATCAAGAATAAACATTACGTTCTTCACGAAACCATTTGAGCAGCTCGATCCCAGTTACATCGTCCAACCCCTTTCAGACTTGCATTCATCAAATATTTTTTCTCCTTCGTCTGCCAAAGCATAGAAACGTTAAGTCCAAATTGTCCGCTCGTTTCGAGCACGCGACATTTCATCTTTAAGAAGATCCATCGGCCTCCATTCAGCCATACGAACAATTCGCGATTGTAAATCAAGCGGAATAGCTGCCGGAGAACGTGGATTCGCGTGCCAGGACGACCTTCGCGATGTTCCTCGGTTATTAAAGCGCCGTTTAAACTGTCAGGATGTACATACACACAAATAAGGGAGGCCTTACCCCAGTTCACCGAGGGAATATTCTTGGACGGCTCTAATGTTCTCATTGCGATCAAGATAACGACCAATTCGGGAATACCGAAAGGATACTTAGCACGTTCGATGTTTGGCAGGAATGTTTACTTGTCGCTTTTGGGGATGGATATGAAAAAGAAGCGGTTTAACACCATGGGTATTTCGCTGGTTTCGTCGTTTTTAACACTAGAACTACCAAACCAGTCAAAATGACTGGTACACAATTTTTTCCTAAAATTCTCCAAGTTTATAGAAGAGTTTTAGAATAAATATTCTGTGGCAATCTTAAAAAACATAAATCATCGAATCGATTAGCTTTTCCGCCTCTTGGTCTCTCCTTTTTCAAAGTACTTATTTAATATTTTGAAATATAATAGATTTAACGCCGGTAGTTCTAGTGTTAACTTAAGCAAAACTTTTCCTATTAACCCCTTGCCGTACAATAACGAATGACAGTCGTGACGAAATAAATGGAGTAAGAAATTTTGAAGTTTTGCAAAAATTATTAAATTAAAAGCATCTGTCGGTTACGATACTATCAAATTATTTCTATGCTATTAACATTGCGTGTAGTTATAAGTTATATCAGAAGTCAGGGATAGATTGTTATTTTAGCAATTAATTCTGAGTTACTGCGAATTCAGTCACAAAGGAAATGGTACGCCAAGGGGTTAAAACCCACATTTTTACAAAGTGGAAACCTTAACCCCTTCCGATAGATTCCTTTTGTGACTGCCACCGCAATAATTCCAAATTAAATTGGTAAAATAAAAATTGATCGGTGTTATTTGATATATAGTACAATTTAACGTAATATTAATATTATAGAAATAATTTTATGGTGTTGGGTCTCATCGATAATTTTAATTTCATAGGTCTTGCAAAACTTGAAAATTTCCTATCCAATTTAACGCATTACGCGTGTCACTCGTTATTGTACGGCAAAGGGTTAAAGACACAAATAGATATGTGGCCAGCAGAGCTTTACCCTTTTCAATGTCAATGTTTAAATATTGAATATATTAGAAAATTCGTAAATATTACAATTTTAAAGTCATGTAACATTTCATTGAATTCAATAACGCTGGCGTTCAACGTTTTAACCCTTTGCACTCCTATGTCGCACTACACTCGACACAGCTTTCTATGGTAGTTAACGTTTCATCTAATAATTATCGAGTTTTTGAAACCAACAGTAATTTTGCGTCTTAACATAAATATCCCGCGGTACCTACAATCGTTCCTAGTATTAAGTAAAAGTGAGTAAACAACGGTAGATAATTTTCCGAGACTGCATTTGCATGTCTGATGAAAAGTTAGTAAAAGAATTCGGAGCACAAAGGGTTAATAGGGACTAATGGGACTAAATTTTATATATGTGGATGGTTATTTAACGTTCGAAATCTTTCTGAGTCTTTAATAGGACTATTCGTCGTTAGGAAACGGTCACTTTTTACGTGAAGACATTATATTTGTTAATTAAAAAATACCTTCCGTTTTCAACTTGTTGGCATGGAATTCAACTTTTTAATAATATTTTGAATAATTGAAATGCGGAAGACATCGAAATAATGATACACGAGTCATGGTGCATTCTAGTTTCATCATTTTTCTTTTTTCTATTTCGTGTAGGTGAAATTTTCTACCATCGATTATTGGAAGCTATGGTGGCTACGGGGATAAAAGCTCTTTACCGAATAATGGAGAACATAGTAATTACAAGGTTAAAAGTTTCACATCCATTAGTTCGGCATGCAATAGCTACAGGTTTAAAAACTTCAAACAAAACTCCAAACTAACATTTCTGTTGTCCGAAAAGAAGATGTCACTTAAAGTATTAGACAACCTTCACAGATTTATTAATTTATTTTGTAATAAATAATTAACTGCATTAATCAATTTTCACTCGGAGCATTGAACTCGGCTTTCCGTTGACATTTCCTTTTATTTTACTCAAAAATAATCAATCTTTATAACATCATACTTATCATAACGATCATCAGAGTTCTTTCTCACAAAACATTCTCCATAGTTCCTTCAGTAATGCAAAGTCCTCCCGGAAATATCACTTTTCCTCGCGTAAAAATTCACCACAAATAACAATCGATCAGTCGATCTTTCTTTGCGAATCGCAAAATTCCCACTCTATCGCGTACATTTCATTTCAAATATACCACAAGAAATCCGAGCACAGCACGATGCAAACCTTCATCCCTAAAACCACCCCCATTCCCTCCACCATGCAAACGTAACCGGCAAATCCCTCCGCAAAAACCATCCTCTCAAGAGCCTCCCAGAAAAGCGCCTCGTCCACCGTTGCAAAACAATGGAAAGAACATCGCTTTCGAAGGACCTCCTTGCTTTTCCACCCCCAACCTCGTCCATTTTCCACTTACTCGACCATCAGCGAGTCGAGGATGCCCTCGAGTTATCGATTCCTCGGAAAAGTTCATTCACCCATAACAAGACTCCACAAAAATCCCCATAACATCCATTCCGGCAGTTACGATGACACCTCAGCGTCCTCTGTGATTCAGGCGTTAACTAACAACTCTGAAATGTCCATGGGGCCTTATATTCTTCCTTTGCCGAGCTGCCAGAATCCTTTGAAATTATATTTCTTCGCTTTTATCATGTTATCTAAAACGTGGACCACTTTGACGACTTAGAATCAGACTTTAACATCTTCAAAGTCAGATTTATCACCTTGGAGTGAAACTTTAGCTCTTCACATCCGCTCTCCAGCTCTTCGTGCGTTGATTCAATCAAAACTTAAAAGCGGTTACGTTAATTCGACAGTCGAAGAAGATACGAAGGTCAGTAGGTATGTGGAAGGTCAAAACAATCGTTCCAGAATCTATCCATGGTGTGATAAAAATGAGGAGAGACTCCAGCCAAAGCGTGAGTTTCGTCGGTATAACTCAACTGCTCGAAGATGATGTCCTTCGCTACCAGAGCCTTGCTGAGGGCCATCGCGTGTTGATAATGAACGTTATCGTCCCTGCTGCCGTGGATTAAAAGGAACTTCTTATTACGAATTCCCTCGACCTTCCTTGTGATGTCAGTCTGATTATATCCGTACAGATTGTCCTCGGGGGTTGGCAGTCCCATGTACACCTCCGTGTATATGGTGTCTAAGAAATGGATGGTTATTATTGTATTTTCTCTTTGCTTCAAATGAGGAGTTTTAGAAAGAATGTCAGGGAGAAATTTGGAAGGAAGTCTTCGTAGAGTCAAGAAGATTTTTGACAAGGAAATTGAAGGATTTTCAAAGGATGTCTTTCATCGTTTTACGAAAGAAATTGGACGGACTTCGAAGGAATGTATTTTTTAAGATTTATGACTGGGATTTTTGAGAGTTTCGTGAAGATGTATTGTTTCATTGGAGGGTATTTAATAGGATTTCAAAAGAGGGGTCTAGGAAGTATTATGGCTTTATGATCTATGTTTTTGGAGATTTTGTTTTGGTAAAAATTTGACAATTACCATAGTAAATGAAGGAAACTACTGGCGCCACGGATATGCCGCACTTGAAGACGGAATCGGTGTCGGTGGCTAACGCCATGCCTGTGGAGTAACCACCGTAACTCCAACCCCATATGCCGACTTTGTTTGCGTCGATCCAAGGATAAGTTTTCAGTAATTCTCTATTTAAACAAAACCATAAAAAGAAACTTGTTAAATGATGTCCGTGAATTTTTTTCTCGATCTATTTTTATTTTGTTCCATTGACTGCTGGTAAAGAATTTGAAAAGTTGGAAGTCTTTAATGGAAATCGCCGAAGTGTCTGCTTTTGTGAATTTTAACACGTTGCTGACCGCTCACGAATTAACTCGAGTTTTCATACCCAAACGCTGTTGACCGATCACGAGATAACTCGTGCTTGCACTTGCATTAGCTATTCCAATTTTACCACGCCAAGCAAGTTACTAAAATATATAATTTGTATAAACTAAATATATAGCAGATACGTACAAAGTCTCATTTAAATTCATTAAGTACGAATAAAGTATACGGAAGTTTATTTAGATTCTTCCAATTTCATACTCAATTACAGAAAAAATGGCCGGTGACTTGCATTATCTTCTACGTAAAATTGCCGGTCAACAATGTGTTAAAATTACAGACATATAAATTTGGACTCACCGAGTGACAGCTATCTGATCCTCGACTTCTACGGTACCAAGCCGCCGATAAATTTCGAAAAGCATTTTACTACCCTTGTACGCCGATCCACGACCATCGATATAACCATAAATAATGCTTTTGTTGGTGGTCAAGTATGAATGGAAGCCATAGGATGCAGCATCGGTGATTCTCACGGTATTTGGACCAGCATAACTAAGAAAATAACAAAAAACAAGAAAAATAAAGAAATATCTACTTCTCCCACAATATTTATCTGTTACATCTCAATATTTTACAATAATCAAAAGTGCTTCCAATCAAGAAAAAAGCAAAAGCTTAGTAATTCCAACAACCTATTTTTCCTCATCTAAAGAACAACCCGTTCTGACGAAGTCCTCGTTGAATAATTTTTCTAGCCCGATACGTTCCTATCTTAAAAGCTCGCTCAACAACTTCCTATAAGAGCCAAAAAAAAAGAAAACGAAAGGTCTTAAAATTCCTTCGTACAGCGCAAACTGCAGAGCTTCTATCCTTCATGCATCATCATGCAAATCCGATGAACGAAGTCATGCAACGTGGAGGCCGTACGAGAAACCAATCGATCCTGGGAGCTCTTTTCGGTGAACAAACAAGAGAAACCGGCTTCTCTAATTTTAAATGGAGATTACGGCTCTCTTTGCGTGCCGATCAATCATAGTACACGTCAGCCTAATGGCACAGTGCCGGCTATTAACCTTCTGACTGCAAGATGCCGCCGGATATCGCGAATTTGAGTATTCTTTCCTTTCTTTCTCTTTCGCTTCCGACTTCACCTGCTATGGTAATTTCCCTTAGGACCCGCGGTTCTTAATAAGAACTTAACTTACTTAACTTAGTTTTTTTTTATGGATTCCAAATCACACTGAATTTCAACCATCAAAATCAATCCTATCGAAATAAATCTCTCGACAACCAGGGTCAGTCCATTGCACGGGATTCTCATAGACGGCATCTACGACCATCGACAGCATAGCTTTATGGGGTCGTAAAAACAAGAGTATGGTGTGAAACAGGAAGTTTCATCGAGGAAAATAGCGACACTGTGCGATACTCGTAAAATGGGAAATTTTGATGGAACTTTTGAAAGTACAGGGGAGAGAGATTATTTAAACGATATTGCATTCACTGATCGTCATCGTGGAGAGGTGTTTCACCTTCTGATTCTATGAGAATTTTGTGTATAGAGTTGATATTATAACATTCTTCCATTTAGAGATCATTTGAATCATTTTAATCGTTTTCAAAGGTTCTAAGTGCATCTTGAATTAACACTAATCGCAGCATGTACGGTGAAATGACTGGTTCAGTGGAATGGAAATATGTAACTTTTGTTTTATTAACCAAAGGCTGTTTTTCCGTAGCGTTTCCTCTATTAAGTTAACCATGTCCTGAATTTCTTTCCAAAGGATATTAACACTAGATTTACGGACGTAAAATCTGTTATATTGTAATATATTAAATAAGGACTTTGGAAAAAGAGGGATGATGCGACTAAGGTGGTAATTCGTTAGGTCATTATTGTATTGTAAAATACACGCGAAATATCTACTGTACAGCGTCTCTGTAAATTTGAGAAATGTTTGTAAAACAAATAGGAACCCGTCAATTTGACGGCTTCCGTAAGTCTAGTGTTAACACTTTAATGGCCGCTCAGACAACATGTGTGTGATGCTACCGCCTCCGATAGCACACTCTCCGTGTGATGATTTCTCTGAAAGTTATTGACGGATAACATAATACATATAATATAATTAATAAGCCATAAATTTCTTCTCCCTCTTCTTCCTCTCTTGCAAATGTTTTTGTATTACTGGCAGCATAAGTTCATATTTCCATTCCTATGTTGTACGTGAACAAGTGTAGATATTGTAGGAACGGATATTGTGTTTACTTTTATTGTTTTTTTATTAAAAATATGTGTGTTCGCACATGTTCAATTATACCGTGAATTTATATAAGGTTTTTTAAGTTTAATTCTTTAAAAATATTGCCGGCCCCTGGCGAAGTTTAATTGCGTAGACTTGGGGCCATTAAAGTATTAACACTGGAACAAGTCAAAATGACGGGTCCCTAACTCTCTATAAAAATTTTGCGACTTAATAGAGGAGTCATACAGTAGATATTCCCCATCTATCTTACAAAGTGTACATTACTGAATTTCTTATAATTTTTTTTCTTCATTCCTCTTTCTCTAAAGTAATTATTTAATATAACAAAATATAACAGATTAAATGTCCGTAGTACTAATGTTAATGTGATTTCATAACCGTTCGAAATATCCGTTACGGTGAAAATGAATATACATAAGATTGCCGGTACAGTTAGTGTTAAATGAATGAAATGTACATTTTGCATTAGAT
Source organism: Cerceris ruficornis (assembly GCA_963989415.1). Classification (NCBI taxonomy): domain Eukaryota; kingdom Metazoa; phylum Arthropoda; class Insecta; order Hymenoptera; family Crabronidae; genus Cerceris; species Cerceris ruficornis. The sequence goes on from OZ022529.1 coordinate 6,337,122, forward strand.
AAAAAAGTTTTAGAAACGTCAGTGGCAATTCTAAACTGAATTTTGCATGGAGACTCAAGTTTCCACCGAACTACGACGATTCGCCATTGTAAATTCAGGTGCTCTTCAACCGCGCAACCAAAGTGCGCTGACCTCTATTCAGAAATTCAACTCTCTCCCGATAAATATTTAAATACGTAAGATCGCTTTTCTATTTCCTTCTGCATTAGCATATCTAAGCGATTCCGTTTAACGCTGGAACTACCAAAAGGCAGTCGAAATGACTGGTTGCTCAGTTTTTATAAAAATTTCCCATTGTTATAGTGCGAAAATTAACTGAATTACTAAATTACTGAATTAACCATATTTTCCACATTTTCATTCTTCATCTTCTACTTATTCCTTATTTCATATATTTCAATATAATAGATTTAACACGCTGAATGCCATAAGGGTCACCGGTGACCGGCACTGTTGAATTCAATGAAAGTTCTTATGGTTTTTAAATCGCGATATTCACGGATATGCCAATATATTAAATATTTAAATATTGCTGTTCCAAAAGTGAACATAACTATTCTTAACTTTTAACATTTCTATTCTACGAAGGTGTGATTTTAATAAAAACAGTTTCGACTCGGTGCAAATGATGAAACTAGCGAAATAGGGCTGGCATTCAACGTGTTAACATTAACCGTACCATACACGCTCAAATGCCCGGTTCAATGAAGTGAAACTACATCATTTTGTGTGCAATTAAGTACAGACTTTTGTACGTTATTTCCCATATTAAGTTGACAGTCTCCTGCATTTCTTTGAGAAAGATATTATTATCATTTTTATTATCGATCGCAAGATCCGCTATGTTAATAATATACATCCATAATGTGTCAGTACGGTTATTTTTAAAGGCAGTAGCAATGTTAATTATTCCAATGAAAACGATTGGACAATGCAGGTTCCAAAATCAAGAAAGTCATCGGAATTTCACTGATAATAAATAAGAAATATTACTTACACGTATATCAACAGAGGGTAGGTTTTCGTCTCATCAAAATTGGGGGGCAAAAGAAGCCTCACTTTGCAGTCGTATCCGTTAGCCTGAACGGTTAAATCTTTGACGGTCGGTTGAATACGGGTGGCCAGTTTTTTTCTGAGTTCTTGGTTATCTTCCCAAATTAGAAGTTCATTGTTATCGGCATCGAAGATCGTGACGGTCATGGGATCAGGTCCGGAACAAGAGAGGACGTAGTGGGATCTGTCCGTGGAGAAGGCTGCGCTGGCATAAATGCAATCGTTTCCTGGAAACAAGAAGATTCCATTGAAAGGGTATAGCCGGATAAAGGAGTCAAAAGTGCCCTTGAACCGATTACAATAGGCGAGGTGATATTCGGTGGTAATCGAAAAAACCGTTGTGTACCAAATTTCAACCCTGTATCTTGACCTGGAGGGTAGTTATGGCGAAAATTCAAAAAACCAGTTATTTCCCTATTTTCCCGGTTTATTCAGGTGGAAAAAATTCAAAAAATTTTGACACATTTTACATACGGAAATACATGTTTAACACTAGAACTACCAAACCAGTCAAAATGACTGGTACACAATTTTTTCCAAAAATTCTCCAAGTTTATGGAAGAGTCTTAGAATAAATATTCTATGTCCATCTTAAAAAACAAAAATCACCGAATCGATTAGCTTTTCCGCCTCTTAATCCCTCCTTTTTCAAAGTACTTATTTAATATTTTGAAATATCATAGATTTAATGCCGGTAGTTCTAGTGTTAAGATTTTTTCAGATTTGTTATTCATCTTTTTTCATTTTTAACCCTTTCATTACGAGCACCAACTACAGTCAGCATCGAATTATAGCGTATCCGTAAAATTTCTGTTTTTTAAGCATCAATCCAACTCAACGTACATTTAGAACATACATTTTTCGCCGTCGAGACAAGCTTCTTCTGTTTTTCTTTTCGATAGCAAAATATTTGTACGATAAGAAAGTGTTATAACAAAAAATCTTTTTTGAAATGTGCACACTTTTTTTGCAGTCTCGCGTTCAGTAGCGGTTCACCGTAACGAAAGGGTTAACTGTTTTGGTCGTTCAGATAGGACACGCTGTTTCATGTTGATTACAAATCATAACGAAAGAAATAAAAGATATATCTTGTACAGGAGATTTTTTAACACCGAAAGTGGGAGGGTTTGATTCAGCGCGGAGGAGAGTCTTTCTTTCAACAATAAGAATTAAGCTGTATTAACACAAGACTTTACAACTACAACTTCAACTACACAAATAGAAGATAACACAATTAATAAATCAAGAAGGTAACACAATTAATGCTTCACGAGTGAATTCTCAAAAACTCAAGGCATACGCCTATTTATAACCCTCTCACATCTTTCTCACACACTCATTCGCTCTCTCACACCCGCAATTGCATTCGCTACCATCTAGAATATTTGGGGCCTTAAGGCAGAAAGCGGTCAGGTCAAATTTGACCCAACCTCGCTTTCACCCTCGCAGTACTTCGTTGTGTTTAAAACTACGTCAGGAATATTTTGCGGCCCTACATTTTCGAACCTAAATTTTCTCTTAACCCCTTGCCTTCCAATTTAAGTACCGATGGTTCGTGGTCTAATTAACAGCAAGATCGGTCACGCGTCGAGTTATTCACAAGTACGTACAATTCATTAATGAATCATAAAGATTTATTTATTATCTTGAATAAATTATGAATGTGACTAACAAAATTATTGAGTTGCCCCAATCAGCGTGCGACGTGCCTGAAACGTGCTGTTCAAATTGGGCCCAATCGACGTCTCTCGCACGATATTGAAAGCCAAATCGTTTAAAACTCACCTTCAGGCGTACGAACTCCGCAAGACACACAAACAGGTGTCTGACTTCCATCCAAAGGCACAGAATACAGGTTCCTCTGCGACGGTTCTCCAACCGCCGTCGCCAGATAGTACAATTTACCCCTAGCATGATCGATTGCAGTTACAGAGTGCACTTCGGAGGCACCAGGAGTCAGGTCAGTCTCATTTTCCAATTTTCCATCGGCGTATTCGAATCTGGTGGCATGAAGGAACCTTCCGGCGTTTGTTCCTGACTCCTGAAGCTTCAGGATGATGATATACTGATTATGGTAGGCTACTGGTTGAAAACGTAACCATCCCTCTGTCTCCTCTTGAAACAAAATATTTTCCGCGTTGCCCTGGGTGTCGTACAACACAAGTTCACCCTTGGTTTGCACGCGGTTCGTCCAGGTTGCGACTAAGCGATTTTTGTTCCACCAGTTCACCGAGAGTAACACGTTGTCTCTGTGAAATTGAATGTGATATTTGAAGAAGAGTGTTGAAGAGAAGCAGGTGGACTTTTAGACGTTTGGCGTCGATGCGTTCGGAGATAGAAGGCTGGAGGGTATGTTGGAAGATTAAATTTCAATATTCTTATCTAACCTTATTACTTTATATTTTTCTAGATTTTATGATATATTGGGAAAGTTCGATTTTGAAGTTAGGGTACAGGCAATGTGCTGAGAATATTTTTAATGATTGCTCAGTGCTTTTTGTGATATTTGAAGAAGGGTGTTGTGGAGGAGGTGATGGAATTTAATATTTTCGGAGATAGAAGGCTGGAGGGTGTGTTGGAAGATTAAATTTCAATATTCTTATCTAACCTTATTGCTTTATATTTTTCTAGATTTTATTATATATTGGGAAAGTTCAATTTTGAAGTTAGGGTACAGGCAATGTGCTGAGAATATTTTTAATGATTGCTTACTGCTCTTTGCGCTGTGCAAAGCTCGAAAGAAGAGTGGTAAAACATTAATGTTCAAACTTCATTATTTGCAGATTTCCTCACTTGATCCGATTAATGCGATTAACACTAGAACTACCAAACCGGTCAAAATGACTGGTACACAAGATTTTCCAAAAATTCTCCAGGTTTATAGAAGAGTCTTAGAATAAATATTCTATGTCCATCTTAAAAAACATAAATCACCGAATCGATTGTCTTTTCCGCCTCTTGATTCCTCCTTTTTGAAAGTACTTATTTAATCTTTGGAAATATGATAGATTTAACGCCGGTAGTTCTAGTATTAATGACGTTTGATCGCAAATAATGTTTCCACAAATAAAAAGCAAATTAAAAGTAAAAATACATAAGATAAACGAACAATCCCTTCATTTTTGATCAACTGAAACCGCGTTCGTTTCACGAGCCATCTTTCCAACCCCGTGCAGTACATCAGTTCAATGATTCTTCTATTGCGGGCAGATTTAATATTAGAATTTAATCAAATATGAATGAAGGTCCATCATTTCCAACATGACATCCAGCAAAGTATTCTCCGCAAGATTTTCAACAAACTGTACCGACACAGTTGCATAAATCGTTACGAAACAAACGGGACAATTGAAACTGACCGATCGTACGACGGAACAGTATATATCCATGGTTTTGATAGCGGACACTTACTATCGTGCCGTTCTGAATGCCTTACGTCCGCAAAAGGTTAACGCGTATGTAATAGGAAAATTGTAACCATAGAACCCTAGACTGGTGAAATACTTACACGCCAACGATGTCAGTGGGTGGCTCCAGATTAACCAATTTGAAGGACGGATTAGTCAAATCAACGACGCTCAGCGATACAATTGGATTCGGGGTGCCTGCCTGGAAAGCAACGATGGAGAACGTGAACATTTAACGGGCAAGCACGTCGTTAACGAACTATTAATAGTAATTGAGGATTTTACTAAATCAGAGGACCCTCGGCTTCCATCTCTCTTCGACGATATTGATCTTTTAACGAATACTTTTTTTTCTATTTTTTTTTATTAATATTTTATTAAGCGTCTTGGGAAATTCTTGGAAATATTGTTCGAAATTCTCATTTAGTTAGTATTTTCGAGGAGAAAAGTCGGAATTGTTGAAAGAGGAACAAAAGTAGCGAACATGTTGAAGGCGGCAAATTACGGTTGGGTCATCTGCACAGAAGTCTCTTTCATACATTTTTTGCAAATTTCTACCGCTCCAAAGGTGAAGAATAACGATGGAAACCGTGAAAATATCTCTGCAACACTCCGTGCAGAAGCAGAATAGTCAGCTTCGACGTCTTCTATAATCTATTATTTTGTTTTAATGATAGTTTGTCAGATCTATTAACTAATCGTTTAAAAATGTCATTTTAAGTTCCTGTGGATTTAGGATTTTCGATGAAAAACTCAAAATTCCAGATCTACGTAGAGAATTAGAAGAACCGATTTCACGAACGTTGAACGAATATGAAAGTAAGTCCGTTTAAACCAGCGAGAGCTAAACGGATCACAGGATACACTATTTATTCGGCTAGCATATTTGCTGCTCAAAGTAAAACATCAAAGAAACTTCTGCGGTACTATTTTCGCGTAGGTCGCAAGTTAAAAGCTTATATCCTCCGTAAATTCCAGTAGTAATACCCTTAGGGCTGCTCGTCCTATCGATGTGTGGAGCGCAAAAAGTAAAATCTGGAAAAAATTCCTCGAAAATATTGAAAAACCCAAAATTCAACCGCCGAAATCTTTGAAATCTTCCGACAGAAGATACCGTGAAGGTCTCCTTGAGGAGGAGAAGAAAGAAAGAGGACGATGACTATCGTGAGTAGGAAGTTGAAGATTCTAACTCTTAATTAGCAGGCCCAAATTCAAATTCTGAGAGATTCGAATTCTAACATTAATTCTGGAAGGTTTTTCTTAAATTAAAATTCAATATTTGATAGTCTGGGTTTGGGCTGGTTTAATAAAACCGATAAAACATTCTTCGAGAATATTGAAGAATCCAAAATCTACCGGTCGAAATTCTGCAAAAAGGCGGGAAGAGTTCGATCTTTGAAATCTTACGACAGATGATACCCTGAAGGTCTTCTTGAGAAGGAGAAGAAAGAAAGAGAACGATGACTATCGTAGGTAGGAAGTTGAAGATTCTAACTCTTAATTAGAAGGCCCAAATTCAAATTCTGAGAGATTCAAATTTTTACGTCAATTCTGAAAGATTTTCCTTAAATTAATATTTAATATTTAATAGCTGGGTGATTTGGCTCCTACTACCTAGAATTGTAGGTCTTAGGTGGAATAGACATAGTTATTTGAAACAAAATGAAGGATAACTTACGAAATGATTTCAAAAATGTAGAGAACGATAACAAGATGTGTATAACTATTAAGTAGTGAAGGAGTTGAAAACTGTAACTTGCAATTAATGGTTCCGAGTTTAAAACTCCATCAGTTCTGAGTTTTTTCCTAACTTAAAATTGAATATATGATAGTCCCGATGATTTGGATCCCACATAGAATTGCAGATCTTACGTGGAATGACAATAGTTCTTTAAACCGAAATAAGAAACAGCTCACTAATTATTTCGAAAATTTCGAGTTATCTCGAAAAACCGAGTAAACTAGAAAATAACAGTTAACTAATCAAGGAGTTAAAGACTCGAACTCTCAATTAGCAGGCTCAAATTCAAATGCTCATCACCACAATGAGATTTTTCCTTAATTAAAATTGGTCATATCCTCGGCGATTTACAACCCTCCTAAATCAGTAGACCCAGGCAAAATGAGCATAGCAATTAAATCCAAAAAAATAATACATAAAAACTGGGATGAAGGACGAAGTTCGCAGATTTCTCGCAAGATTAAAATTCCAGGTTCCTTTGGCGCGACGTTAAATTGCATTACCGTTGCCGGTCGTGTCGATACACGTGCGAGGAAAATAGCTGGAGAAAAGTCCAGAAGGGTGGGTTAAATGCGAGAACAGCCACAGGCTAACCCTTTTCATTCGCCTTAAAAGCCAGGAAGGAGCTAGGGGCTTTTAGGACAGTTAAAACTCCGCTTCTAGATGGAGAGAAGCTCACCCTAATCTGGCCCTTCACCGACGAGTCTCTGTTCCGGCGGACAAATTGGGAAAAGAATGGAGGAGATTATCCAATTTCGAGTCACTTTACATCGATTCGTTTTCTGCTTCTAGAGAATCCGTAGCTAGTCACTGGATAGAGATTTAATTTGATCTAGTGGTGTTTTTGTGGGATATTTGAGTCGAGAGTCTCAACTTTGGAGATGTTCGGTGAAAACTTACTGCTTTAGGAGGGTCCCTGATCACCAAGATTCGTAGTATCCAAATAAAATAGGAAAGATGATATCCAAGTCACATAGCAAAAATGATAAGATATCTAAATCGCGTAGAAAAAATTATATATCCAAGTCAAACAGCTAAAATTTCTCATAGTTGACGCAGGATTTGATGTCAGGCCGAGTAATTTCGAGTCCGAGACTTTACCTTCTTATTCACCATAGCCGACGGTTATATTCGTCGATAATTAGATATATTCGTCAACAATTATGTCTATAATTAAGGAATTGCTTTGGAAATTTGGTCTGGGAACAACTTACTCAATATTACCCCTCTGTCCAAAAACTTTCCTAAAACTCTTTCTTCACAATTATCAATCATCAAAGACCGAACACACATTTAACTCTTTGAGACACGAGAATTCAGAAAATAAAATGACCCATGTTGCACAGACAATTTTTTTTTGTTTGAATAAAGTTGGTTTATATTTATTAACAAAGTTATATAATAATATAGATTTCAGAGGTGGGTCAAAAATGTCCCACCGTGCATCTTCATGCATCAAAGAGGTGGGACGCTTTTAACACTAGATTTACGGGCCTGAATTCTGTTAGATTGCAGTAAATTAAGTAATGACTTTGGAAAAAGAGCGATCAAGCGCCAAAGATGATAATTCGTTAAGTAATTATTGTACTATAAAATACACGTGAACTTCCTATTGTACAGCATCTCTGTTAATTTGAGAAATGTTTATAAAACAAGGAAGAACCCGTCAATTTGACGGCTTCCGTAAATGTAGTGTTAATCCCGCCGTGCCTCAAAGAGTTAAATCAGTCTTCCAGACCTTCAATAACAGCGAACTGTTAAACCAGCTGTAAAGTCTGATCAAAGACGCAAATGCCGAATAGTAGCAAATAACACAAATGGCCGCAATAAGGTCGAACACCGAGAGAATCAGCTGCAGAATAGAATTCGATCGTAGAAGTCTGCAATATCATACATACAATACAGATGATTACACCGTAAGAGGCGAGAGATTCAATCGAGGAAAAAAGGAGAGCAGAGATAAAGGAGAATCTGATCGGCAGTAATCGAATCAGTGAACAATGGTGCAAATTATCTATAAATCGCTGTATCGAAATCGTGGCTCACCTTCGGATATTTGATCTTCGTTTCCGTGGGATATTGATCGTCGAGGTGGCCAGGCTCTCCGTAATAGAACATTATGACGTCCTTCACTTGAGTATCGTTAAACGACATGAACGCAAGATGTCGTCCGTCAGGTGAGAACCAAACGGCGGAAGCTGTGCCCATTACTTCCTCTGCGAACGTTACGTTTCATTTTATTGGTAGTTTCGGTAACAATCCTTTAATGCGAGGGATGATAAATGTTTGAAGTATTAGGTTGGTAAGAAATCAATGTCGGTTTTCGAGTTTTCAAACTTTAGCGCTTAATTTTGAGATAGCCGTTAATGGTAATCGGTTTGACTTCTTATATTATTTTAGAACAAAGAAATTTATTAAAAAACTTGTTTCTCGTTGGGAAAAATGTGTAAATTGTAATGGTACTTATTTTGATTAAAAAAAGTTATTCCCATTCTCAACATGTGTATTTAAAGATGAAGTTTGAAAACCGACATTAATTTCCTACCAACCTAATATTTTAGGTAGGAATTGACGACAGAAAATGGAAATTTTTGGATGGGGAGTTACTGCTGATAGTGTCTGCGAATTAAAAAGTTTATGAAGTATTCAGAAATGGATTTGTGAAAGTGCAGAAATGAATTTGAGGAACATAGTTTTATACGCTAATTTGTTTAAACGATGTTTGAAAAATCTTTGAAGACGTGTGAATTTTTAATGCACTATACAGGAGAAGTATTCACGCTTTCTGCAACCCCGTACAATAGAATTAAAAAGCTGGATAGAGAATTTCAAGGGAATCCTTAATAACTAACAAATTTATTCATCGGTCTCTAAGCATAATATTTGGTGATAAGAACTATTCCAAAAATGGAGCAACATTTCTGAAATAATTAATCTCAACCACCATAAATATATTCAACCTCTAACTCACTGACAATTCTAACAATTAAAAAACGATCTTCAAAGACAGTTCTAACAATTAAAAAACGGTCTTCAAAGGCAGTTCCAGCAATTAAAAAACGCCATATACAATGTTTTAAATAGCGATTAAATACACTCTAACGTATTTACGTCTTCTCTTTATTACAAACTCAAAGAAATTCCTCTTACCTTCGTAAACCCAATCCGGCACCCCATTGTAGATGATACCGGGTACACCGGTGTTTGTGAGCCTTCGAACGTCACCCCCATCGTCGGAAAATACTTGGTAATAAATGTCATTGTCCAACACATAAACCAAAGCATTTTTATTCGGCGACCATAAAGCCAAGGGTATCGGTGAGGCATTTGCGATTTTTTCGTACGTCCTGAAGCAAAGAAAATTAAGAAATTCTATCAGAATTCATTTTTCAAAGATTAACCCCTTGCCCTACGACTTTCTTTGAGACTGTCGCCGCAGTTTATTCAGAATGAAATTGATAAAATAAAAAATGATCGGTGATTATTGATATATCGTGTAATTTAACGTAATATTAATATCATAGAAATAATTTGATCTTATATCTTATAATAATTTTATAGGTTTTACGAAACTCGAAAAGTTCTTGTTGCATTTAACCGCGCCACGTTTGTCACGCGTTATTTTAGGCTAAGGGGTTAAAACTAATATTATTAACTATTAAGAAAAACATTTAAATGAGAGACAATTAAAAAACAAATTGTTACGTAAGAATAAACGGGAGAAACTATCAAGGAATTAGGTAGAAAAATTAGTTTTCAAGTTAAGGGTGGAATATTAGTAGCGCTATTGATTCGTGGTTTCTTTTGAACTGCGAGAAAATTAATTGGATATCGAGAGATTTTTATTGTGGATAAATAAAGTTAGAAGAAGTGCGATAAATTGAGTGAAATCGTGGAGATAACGAGTCATTCATTTCTTATCGTCCGTCGAGTCTGCGTCGCGGAGCTCTTTAATGAATGTTGCGCCAATTTCGATCATTATCGATTGGCGCATTGTTTCCACACTGATTTTTCTTGTAACGGAACGTAATCTTTGATTTGTTATCGGTAAACGAGTGTCTTACTTGCGTTTTGTGTCGTAGACGACGAACTTCCTGTAGGAGGAATGTCTGAAACCCTGAAAATTGAAAATTGAATTTCATAACATAGAAAAATCTAATTTCTTTTCATGGACTCGAAAATTATTAATTATTTTAAAGCTCAAGTTACAGTGACATTAAAAAATTTGCTGAAATGTAGAAGCGTAAAAAAATAGAGATTGTTTAAAGTATCGATTTTTGAACGAGAAAATTTTGCTATTATAATATACTAAAGATAGAAGATATAATTGGTAATCATTTTTTAATCACTTACGGGCGTAGCATCGTAGCCAATTAAAACGTAGGATTTATCATAGGAAAATCCTGCCACGTGACCGTCATGGACAATCTGAAAAGAAATTTTGAAAAATATATTCTACATGATTGAATTAAAAATGGTATGCATGATTAATAGTGCAGCCATATAAAATTAACATAAAATTAACAGCTGCTGTTTATCAGGTCAAATATAAAGTAATATATTTGAATAAATAATAACTTAACGATATTTTCAACATACGTTCGGAATTTATAATAAAATGTTAATATTTAATAACATAAATTAACAACAAATACTGTTTTCATAAAGAAATAAAAATATTATTCCAATTTTACTTTTTACATCGACAAAAAACTTGAATTACATTATCAAAATTATACCAACCAAATAAATCAAAGTGCAGAAAAAAAATCAATGTAACACCTCTTTATCATTCATACCGAATATCCAATTTAAAAAAAACCTTGACCAAATAAATATAGATATCAAGTAATAAATACAAATATCAATTATAAAGTCTTAAAATAACTTTCAACATCCCGAAGATAATATATCGCAAAAAAGAAGTCCAAGGAAATGCTACAGATAAATTGACACATCCCAAGATTACAGAAAAGGGATGAACCTACAAGAATAAAATAAAGATACAAAGCACCCGAATCTTTCGTCAAAGCCGTGTCGCGATAACAGAGACGTGATAAAAATAACCGTAGGTGAGAATGTGCAAAATGAGATCGAAGAGCCGCGATAAGGAATGCCGTGAAGATAGAAGGCCACTCGGTCACCCTATCTCCATGAATTATCGTGCGAGAATCGATCTCTTATCAGTGGCTGTCGCACGTATCGATGGGTCAACGATATCGTTAAGCGCATTCGCGATCCCGATTCTCTGATTTCGCGGAGGAAAAACGACTCGCCGCGAAACCGTTCGCCGAATTTCGCGAAGCCGCAAGCACTTGCGGAATTTCGGGGAAAATCGTTGTTTCCGATTTTGCTCTCGATTTTCGAAAATACATGGAACGTTGGAAAATCCATGGGGAGAATTTTCAAACATTGTCTTCCCTTGTATCTCTGTTGTTTATCTTTTGAATCTAACAAGTAGATGTACCGATGATTAATCTGATATATTTAAATGTATCAAAATTAATATGTTAGAAGAAAAGGACCGAAGGAGGACCAACAAATTTACCTGATTTAACCCTTTGTACTGTTTTCGGTGTAATTAGTATTTGACCTATTAAACTTCGACTTTGGAATTTAACAATGATATTGTACCTTCACGTAAATAATTCTCAGTAGCTATGATTGTTACTGTTATTGAATAAAAATGAATAATCAACTGTGCAGTGTTTTTCGAAATTATTTTTACATTTGAACCGCAAGAGCTTAATCTGTTACACTTTGAAAGATAGCCATAGAGAACTTTAAAAAGAAACAGCGTTAGAAATTTTGGAAACATTTATAAAAAATTCAAAACAAGTCTTTTCACCACCGTGGTATACACATCTAGTGCTGAAAAAAATTATCAGACAGATAGGAGAGATAGACTTTATTTGTAATCGTTAAACAGATTTTGATAAAATGTGATTTTTATCATCGATTTCTTGAACGGCTTATTAGAAGTTAAAAATATTTGAATTATAAGTTTCATTATTTTAATATGCAGCTGCCTCAAATAAAACCGTTTCCTATGTTGGAAGAATTAATAGATCAGTGTACTAAAATAAAGAAGGACAAAATGGCATTAATTCTAGATCCTGTTATCATAAAAATGGTAAGAATGGCTGTTTTTAGACGTAGCCGATAAACGATCGCTAAAATACGATATAAAATAATTAAAGCACTGGCAAAAATACTCAAAAATATCCTTGAACTATCTCTATCATGAACATCTGGATTACGAACATCGATATCGTTCTTCGATTATATAATAAATACCGATCGATACTTCTTACGATCAGATCGAAAATCACGATTGACAGATTCTGCAATCGTAATGTACATTCAATCGGCACGAAATCGAAGTTCAACGAGCCTTACCGTCACCGAGGAATCGAGGATAACCCTGCTGGTCAGAGTGGTCACATCAAATTCATGCACGTCCCCGGTATTTCCGTCATTGTAAATGATATGCGTGTCACTGTCCCAGCTGCCATTGAAGTTCTGCCACCTGAAGGTGTGATCGAAAGTTTCGAATAAATCGAAAGGAACTTTCTTCCCATCCGCCTCGCTGCCTTTGCTGTCTTCGTCCTTCGCTACATCTCTGTCTATTCGAGAAACTGTAAAGGCGAATTTTCGAAAATTTAAGCTTCTATGACACAACGTAAAATTTTCGTTTGCGCCTGAGTATTAGTTAAACGATAGCAGCGTGTTAAATGGTAACCCTTTGCCCTCGGATGTCCCGTCTGAGGGGACCTCGTAAGTCTATACTGAGGGACCAGAAACAAGGCACTTGAGGGGTAATTTGCTCTGATTCGCCCGACGGATGGGGACATCCCTCTCCCTCACGCATTATCGATTTTGCCGCGCTATTGGCTAGAGAGACCCACACATTCGTTGCGTCGTCATGTGAACGACGAAAGGAGTGTTTTATTTGCGGTTGTCATTCGTCGATCTCAGGTTTCCAGGACCGACATGGCGGGGATAGGCGGTGCGAGAACAATCTCCCCTTTCGTCCCAAGTGCCTTATTTCTGGTCCCTCACTTTAACATATCACTCGGTTGCCCCCTCTGAGGGAACACTCGAGTTTATTAGTGACTAGCTGTACCCTTTGCACGCGCTACGCCTACAAAAATCGAATTTAAAGAGAACTCGTTATAACAATTCTGTGCTCATTTTTTTTATTGAAGTGCTCTTGGACATATAATTTTTTGTATATTATTTTTTATTTTTTACTTTATTTTTTTTGTATTAAGTCAGAAACCTTCGCGAGCATGCACACAACAACGTATCAAAGTTTCAGCGCAATCGGATGATCGGTTTAGGAATACATAAGGGACAAAGATTCATTTTTATATATAAGATAAGATTACGGAGGATGATCGTATTGCATCGCAACATTTTAAGAAATGCATGTTTCCCTAAAGTTTTCTATTGAAATGGCAGAAGGCAGAAAATCGTAAAGTACCGCCGAGTTGCTGATAGGTAACGTCAAGGATGACTCCGAGTGCAAAGGGCAAAAAATAGAATTTAAAGTAAGATTTGAGGTCCGTTAATTGTGAAGGGTGTTTGGTCTGTGCCTTTTGATAAATGCAATAGCAGAAGATACCGGTGTTCACAAATCAAGCGGAAGAAGTGCAAAAAAATTAAACCGGGAGACGGGTGAGGGTGAGAATATTATATTTTTTTAAAGGAAAGCACTGTCTTAAATTATAATATTCATTTCGGATCATATAGACACGAAAACAGCAGTGTTAACACTAGAACTGCCGGCGTTAAATCTATCATATTTAAAAATATTAAATAAGTATTTTGAAAAAAGGGGAATTAAGTGGTGGAAAACTTGATCGATTCGACAATTTATGTTTTATAAGATGGACGTAGAATATCTATTCTATGACTCTCATATAAATTTGTAGAATTTTTGGAAAAAATTGTGTACCGGTCATTTTGACTGGTATGGTAAATCCCAGTGTTAATGATGTCTAAGTCCATGTTTCCTGATCTTATCTCCACATTGAAATTCGAAAGATAATTAAACTCAATCGCAATCTTTATATCGCCCTCTGTATACCATCTTGGAAGTTTCTGTTTTACATTGATGTACGTCTAGAAAAGAATGTTCGAACGAACCGTCTGTAAATCTTCGTCCGAAATGAACACGTTCACATTCGGTCGAGAAAATTGAATGGGAGAATATATCAAACGGTAATCCGTCCGTAGATTATTAAGTAACACAATAAATTCAAAGGACAAACAAGCGAGATCGCTTAAGGATCGTTCGTTACAATTCAAAAGTCTCGATCGCAAAGCGTCCCAGCGCATTCCAAGGCTTTCGATCCTTAAGCGGCTTAAGCAAAGTGCGATTATGTTGAGAGAGCGAGAGAGAGAGAGAGAGAAGACTTACTGGATTTTCCTGCAGCAAGGACGACCAGGAATCCGCCGAGCAAAAGAAACTGTAGTACCTGAAAAAGATTTCGTCGTCGTGAAGGACAAGCATTAAAAATCGCCCTCGTGCCTGGAATTCCGTTTCAGACACCCCTCCTTTTACTCTTCTACTGCAATCTTCTGTAGTGCTATGGTATTCCGTGGAAATCGGGAAACGATGGTACCAAGCTTGAGAAACGGAGGAACAGGAATCACGAACTGAAGGGCCGTGGAATGCAAAAAGGGGGGAAGTGGAGGGAAGAATAAAAAAAATGGAAGAATTCAAAGTCGTATATTCAACGAATACGATTGTAAAGCAGAGAAATATAAATCTGAGTACACGGAAACTAAAATTTCAAATTCAAAATGCCAAGATACAGCATTAACACTAGAACTACCAAACCAGTCAAAATGACTGCTACACAATTTTTTCCAAAAATTCTCCAAGTTTATAGGAGAGTCATAGAATAAATATTCTGCGTCAATCTTATAAAACATAAATTGCCGAATCGATCATCTTCTCCACCTTTTAATTCCCCTTTTTTCAAAATACTTATTTAATATTTTTAAATATGATAGATTTAACGCCGGTAGTTCTAGTGTTAACCGTTTGTGGACAGAGACTTTTTTGCATATTAGAGTTTTGTCAAAAGTCCAGAAGTTTAAGCTATAAAGACTATTACTTACTATTTGCGCCATTATATTTCAACAACTGTATTTCAAAAGTTCATCTCTAACTGTGCATACGTGTCGATAAGCTATCATAAAATTGCTGCTCTGAACGCATATATGCGTCAATAGTACCCAAACGTATGAAAAATGATAATCCAACTAAAAATTAAAATATTTCAGTTCGATGGAAATTCTGGAATGAAAAGTCAGAAAATGACAAGGCGGGAAAGCAGAAATTTAAAAACAATGAAGGAACAAAATCACAGAAAGTGAGAACAATGGAACAGCGGAATAGGAACGTTGGAACGGAAAAGACAAGGAAAATGAGGGTCCGCAGAAAAGTATACGCACGTACTCGACGTAAAACTTTTGGACAGGAAGCGAGAATAATTTCGCAGTGAGCTGCGGATCGGCTTAAAAAGCAGTAAAAACCACGAAATTGCGGTCGTCTTGAGTCAGCTTTCGACTGTGCTCGTAAACTTTTTCGTCCCGATGAGCGGCAACGACGAAATCGTCCTGCGCCTCGAAACTTTTGGGCAGTCGTTTTCGCCGAAAAATTAAATGAGTTGAGATGTTCGAGATGGATGCTGAGGATCGCCAGTGAAATTAAACTCGACGCTGCTCGGATTATTCTCGTGATCGTAAATTAGAAATTGTTTCCTATGGTTTACGATTAGCGCGGAAGATCGCCGAGAGATTTGCACGTCGTAAATTTTCAGTAGGTAATCGACCGCTCCGAGAGGTTTTCACGATTTGCGAATTTTTGAGTGATCATTTTTACGTTAGTTCAATATTATTATCGCGGAAAATGAAATAAGACGTCTTTTGTGGCAATACTAAATATGTTTGTCGAGATAAATACTGAAATTTTGTAAAATTGGGCGATAAAGGAAGTGGTTTAACATTGTTATCGGGGAATGTAAAATAAGGTTTCTTTTGTGGCAATACTAAATATATTTGTCGAGATGAATACTGAAATTTTGTAAAATTGGGCGGTAAAAGGAAGTGGTTTAACATTATTATAATGGAATATAAAATAAGGTTCGTTTGTGATAATATTAAATATATTTGTTCAAATAGTCCGTGGAATTTTGGAAAAAGGGGTGGGAGCAAAAGGAAGTGGTTTGCTTGGTAATTTATTAAGTTCTAGGATTAAGAACAATTCTGGAACCTGGTAACTTGAAAAATTATACGTTAAAATTTCAATCTTGACGTTTTTTCAAGGGGTAATAATCATCCCCTAAATCCTAATTATAGAACGACCAAAAGTAAAATTTGCATTCTGCATGAATTACTCTACATTTGCAAAAAAAATTCAGAATTTCCTCGCTTCCCTAACTTTTCATCTCGGTAAACCACTCAACGCATATTTCAAATTTCCGCAAACGTCGATGAAAATTCCCACAAAAACAGATTTCCCTCGCACAACAAAACAAAGCATCGTGAGAACTCTGAAGCCGCAAGAATCTTATCTGAAACACCCAGTCAGGTTTAGAAAGCTCATTGCAAAAAAAACGCACTGTCAGTGATAGAAATTCTTATTGAAATGAAATCCATCCGCCCAGAAATATCTAAATAATCCAACCAACTTCAAATTCCTCGTATTTCGTCCACCCTAAGAGTCGGGAGGGGGTGAAAGGATAGCTGCACGGATTAATGATAAATTGAGAGAAAGAGAGAAAAAAATGGAAAAGAGAGAGAAAATATGGAGAAAAACACAGAAGTAAGGGAGTAAGAGAGAGAAAGAAGAAGAGAGAGATAAAAGGGAGAAAGGGAGGAGGTGAAAGAGAAAGCAAGCGAGACAGAAACAGAATTCAGAACTTGGAAAGTTTTCCATCGACGAAACGAGAAGGGCCTCGGAAGGCTGTCGACTCGATACTCCGAGAAACGGAAGCGAAGGGGGGTGAAAGTCGATAGGGGTGAAAGAGGAGAAATCGAGACGCTCGATGGGGCTCGACGATTATCTTTCGCGGCGCTGCATTTTTAGCACGACCGTATTTTTAAACCACTTACCGCGTTACAATTGTGCCGTGTGGACGCAGTAAATGGATTTTATGTTAAAAAGACATCGCAGGAGATTATGTGCGTTATAAAAGACTTGATCATGCGTGTCTGGTAATACCGTGGTGATCGAAGGTGTCGAAAATGCGCGCGGAAAGTTATTGGAGTTTTTTTAGCAATCGCCAAAATACTATTGCGATGAAAATGACATTTTTGAGAATAAATAATGAGTGGAAGTGATACTGTGGATTACTTATAGATTTTTTTGGTAATTGTTTTCATTGAAATTTTTACGGAATTAATTTGACACGTGTTATTTGCTTAAAAATGGGAAAAAAGAATTTGAAGATAAGAACAATGTTTTACGGCGGAATTCAACGGCAATTTAAATGTAAATTTTCGATTGTAAATAAGGTATCGCAAATAATAAATTCGTGACTGGTAGGACACAAGATGCAAGGTCGTTTTACGTTTCGTTAACGAGTCTCATGGTGAAGTGACGTTAAAAAAAGACACAAAAAGTTGTTGACGCAAGAAATCCAGTTATTACCATTATTTTAAAATGACAGTAGCACGACAAGAATTTAAAGTCTGATAATATTTCACCATTCATAGGACGATTACGATATTTTCAGTCTATTCGTACCTCCATCGATTAAACTGAAACTTTCACTGATTTCTAAACTTCTTTACCCTTTCACTGTTGTAAGGCCCTATTAAAAAGGACCATGCTGATTTACATATTAATAAGCATAGATATATAATACGAAATAGTAACAGTTCAAATTATTTAAGTAACTTGTTGAAACAAAAACTTATTCTGTAAAATTACTCAAAGCAAAAAAACACAAGGTGTTTCAATTACTGAACAAAAAATGTTAAATATTCACCACAACTACTCTTCCCTCAAATACAACACTCGAGAAGGGATGACAATCACCCTCAACATCAAAACAGTTCGTTCACCCACACCTCTATCCAAATTCCACGGTACTTCAACTCCACCCACGTCAATTTCCCCAAAGGCAACAATTCCACAAGAATCACATCTATCTCCAACCACAACTTCGCAAAAGCAACAACACTCGAAAACTCATTCCACTCAAAAATCACCATCCGCTCGATAACCTCGTTGAATTCCCTCCAACGAATAATCCGACAACAGATATCCGAAATTTCACGAATCGCAATCGCGTCAGAGAAGAAGAAGCAGCACGAAATCGCGTGACAAGAATGAAACAAAGCCATCAACAACGATAACCCTTACCTCCTTCCGTGACATGGCAGACTACACGTGCCGTGATCTCCGAAGACTTGGATCTCGGATCCCCTTGAATCTCACGGAATCAGTGACGGTGCTCGATGAATATTACGGGTACGCCGGACGGAGACTGATCCATCACGTACTTTCCCGAGGTGCTGGTAGTGGCAGGTGCTCCCACCTCCTTCAACAAATACGGGGCATACCCGTGGTAGCTTCTCTTTTCCTCCTTTCTTGTTAGACGCGTTAATTCCCTCGTTATCGTCACGATGGACTCTCTGGCGAGTGACCCGGAGATAAGAAGCACGATGGTCTTCCGCTATAAGGCTGGTCACGACTTGTCGGATCAGGCTGACGCGATCGGACTACAACGCTATTGAATTTCCGGTTGATAGGAGAAATCGATTGGCTGACCGCCGATCGTGATGTTTTCAATGAAGATGGAAGGGAATCGGGTGATTCGGTGATGTTTGGTTTTTGTTTTTGGGGATTTTTTGGTGCGATGTCGTCTTGGTGCTGGTATTTTGTTTTGTTGCGTACTTTTTCGGCTTTAATTGCTATGGTTATTTCGTTTGGGACCTACTGTTTTAGATTGGTACCGAACGACCGTAGCGATGATGTATGTGTGGGTTTTAGGATTTATGATTTGAACTTTGGGCCCAATGATTAGGAATCCGAGTTTCCCATCTTCTCCGCTATAAGTCCGTCAATATTTCTATGGTCATTTCGGCTGGAAGCTATTGTTTTAGATTGGTTCCAAACCACGGTAGTTAATGATACACGTATGTGTTTTAAGGACTTATGATTTGAACTCCGGCCCAATGATTAGGAATCCGAGTTTTCCACCTTCGCCGTTATAGCCCGTTAATTGCTATGGCCATTTTGGTTGCGACTTACTGTTTTAAAATCGTTCCGAACCATCGTGGTTCGTTTATGTCTTTTAAAGCTTTATAATTTGAACTCGGAGCCCAATGATTAAAATCCCTTTCTCCACTATACAGCCCGTCACATTGCTATGGCCATTTCGGCTGGAAGCTATTGTTTTAGAACGGAACCACCATGTTTATGATATAGATACCTATGTATGTGTTTCAGGTTAGGAATCGGAGTTTTTCCCCCTTTCCCAACATAAAGCACTTTTAATTACTATTGTCATTTTGCCTAAGAACTACTTATGTTTTAGATGGGTGTCAAAGCACCACGGCTATAATATATTAAATAATAATTTAAGAAAAATTCTCTAAAAGTTGAAAGAGGTTTTGAACTCGGACCCACTGGCTGCCAGTCTGAAACCTTACCTCCATGACCACCGTAGCCCGTGATGTCTATGTTGTTTGTAGTAAAGTTGAGTTGAGGGATCTAACTGCTGGGGAATGTACATGGTACCGTTTTAGATGAGCTTTTTGGAAATAAATTTTCTGTTTTTCTGTGGACAGGAAGAGTTTTGGGTATTCGTACATCAAAGCATTAATACGTTAAACTGCAATCATAAGAAGGTGAAATATCGCACGTTGCAGGAAATGTTAGTATAAGGTCATTTCCCTAATCGATTTCAATCTGCTCAACGGTCATCCTGCACTTTCCATTCGCCTTCTACGGTAATGGCAGCACACGTGTGACATCGTCGATAGACCTTTCTGAGCTCTCGAAATTTCCGAGCGGTAAATCGCTGTTATCGGACGACAACGCTTCATCGTCACGCAGCGACACATTGTATCAAGGACGACAGTTATTTGATCGTCAACGAAACGATCGTCGACAGAGTTCGGTCATTGGAGGATGTCCTTGCACTCTGAACGAATTACATCGTTTTACCCTGCTTTCTGTACTTCTACCTTGTCGACGAGATATAAAATAATTTTTAGAAAGCGCCATGGTGAAGCTATGATGGGTATGAAGTTAAAGAATGAGACTTACGGTTAATGGGCTCGTATTAAAATCAATTATCACCTCTGGGAAATTTGCCTTCAATTATTATTTAACTCTGGAACTGCCTGTGTTAAGTACATTATATTTAAATGTATTAAATTAGTACTTTAGAAAAAGAGGAATCATAAGGTCAAAGGGATGATTAATTAGTAAATAAAAATATTAAAGTAATTTATGTTTTATAAGATGGACACAGAGTGTTTACCGTATAAAAAATAAGAAATCAGTCATTTTTATATCTTTTGGTAGTTCTAGTGCTAATGTATGATAATTTCTGTGGTTCGGGCCCCATTTAAAATTGTAGTTCAGAGGTGAAATAGGCTTGTTTATCTGTTTGTTTGTGTGATGTGCATTTTGTAATATTGATAGTAAGGAACCCATTTAAAATCAGCTCTATACGAAGCAACCGTAGCAATTATAGACGAGAAAGTACAAAAAGACCCAATCTAGCAATATTCCGTAAGCTTCAGCTTCCCTAGAAATTCCCTGGAAATTGCGAAAGCCTTCAACTTCGATTTTTTCCTTACTTTTTACAGCGTACTGCAGAAAGTTCTCGGTAAAGAAAATATAAATGACACCCTTTGAACCCTTACACGCGGTGTTCCCCATAGAATTGAAATACAACGTAAGGCGAGAAGCATAAAAAAAGGTGAAGGTGACTTTAATGTCCTTTGTTAAAAAGGAAAACACCGGGAATTTAATATGGCAGTCACGCGTTGGACCTTTTAATGTCGTGCAACTTGTGCGTAAGTTTTCTGTAGAAACCCGGCGGAGATATTTTAAAGACGGAAAGATAAATGTTGCACTCTCCGTGCTGTTTAAAAAAATTTATTTAAAGTGGAAATGTCTGCCAAGTTGCGAAACGGACGTGCTACTCGTGAGATTAGCTAGTCTTTGGATAAAACGAAGATGAATTTCAAGAAAGTACATTGAATTTTCAGATTTGAAGTAACTCCTTGAAGGCATATTAACCCTTAACGAACGAATGCCGCCATATCCACGACATTACA
This sequence comes from Cerceris ruficornis, assembly GCA_963989415.1. Classification (NCBI taxonomy): domain Eukaryota; kingdom Metazoa; phylum Arthropoda; class Insecta; order Hymenoptera; family Crabronidae; genus Cerceris; species Cerceris ruficornis. Next base: position 6,358,641 of record OZ022529.1, read on the forward strand.
AATATTCCAAGAAAATCGAATGCCGCCGTACAGGCGGCATGCCGTGATATTTGTACTAAAAAACCTGGTATCCACGTAGGGGACTATTGGAATAAGTACCACACTCAAAAAATATATAAGTAATTGTTTACTTTTTTTTATTGCATCGATCTACTGGTCATTGTTCTAGAAAAATGCGCTCGTTCGTTAAGGGTTAAGTGGTAGAATGAGTATAGTAAAAAACATCGTCGGTTTCGAAGGCAACGAAAATACTTTCGCAGTCCGTGACGCGAATGAGCGTCGTCAATGGAACCACTTTGCTAGGATTGAATGATGTAACTCTGTTGTGGCGTGTAATCGCGTTACAACGCTAAGCGGCCGAATAAAAAAGTGCGACCGGGTCGTTTGACATAATTGACCTCGCTGTTGAATAGTTACTATTCGAATCCTAGAGTTGCAGATATCAGTTCTTCGAACTTTGAGGTCTCAACAGAAATAATGTTTAAACGGCATGTAATCTAGTTTCTAATCAATCAATTAAATTCTGTTAACACTAGAACTACCGGCGTTAAATCTATGATATTTCGATATATTAAATAAGAACTTTGAAAAAAGAGGAATACAAAGGGCGGAAAAGTTGATCGATTCGGTGATTTATGTTTTTTGAGATGGACGTAAAATATTTATTCTATGACTTTCATATGAAATTGGAGAATTTGTGGAAAAAATTATGTACCAGTCATTTTGACTGGTTTGGTAGTTCTAGTGTTAATTGGTATCACGAAGACCTCAGACTTTTAAAAATCATCAATATCTCCTAAAGTGAACATGGGCGTTCAAGAAGTTGGACTTCCTCAAAAACGTGTCGTCAAAGTTCCATGAACCATCGTCCTGTTCACCAAGTTCTCATAGCGTATTTAACCAAGTCTCGAATTATTAAAATACAAATAACAATTGAAATCTTACCGATCCAAATCTTTAAGATACCCAAATTTAAATCCCCGTCACTTCTAGCAGATTTCTCCCATGTGATACAACAGTCAAAGTCCAAAAAACACAAAAAAAACCATAAGCCTACAAATATATTATCACTTTCAACAACCGATCACCATAAACATCCCATCCTCAAGCCTTCGAGGCCGTTTCACAAAGTTGCATAAAAGAAAACTCCACGCGCCCTAACAGATTGTAAAACCTTCCGCATTCCTTGGAATATCAATGAACGTTCACTCTTTCGTAAAAATAGACGTATCGAACGCGCAACACGGATCAGCTAGAGGAGAGCAAGGTTCGGCTGTGCGTAGGAGGATCCGAGGACGCATTCGTTACGCGCGTGTCAGCATTCGTTAGGTCAATGACGAGTTAGAGCAGCCTTCGTGGCGCAAAGTCACTCCGCGAACTGTTCTCTGGCTTCACGAGGCCTCGGTGCATCTTCTCCTCTGTGACACGTGACGTGACTCCGAAGAGGGCCCCCAAACTGTTGCCGTGACGTGACGGCCTCGGGCTCACATTAATCAACCAATCTGCTATTGACGGAGTAGTGTGAATGGTGTAAAACGGTTGATGAAGTTGTTTGGATTCCTGTGCATTTAACACTAGATTTACGGAAGCCGTCAAATTGACGGGTTTCTACTTATTTTATAAATATTTCTCAAATTTACAGAGAAGCTGTACGGTAGATATTTCACGTGTATTTTATAATACAATAATGACATAACGAATTACAATCTTTCCCGCTTGACCCCTCTCTTTCCAAAATCCTTATTTAATATATTGCTATGTAACAGATTTCATGCCCGTAAATCTAGTGTTAATATAGAATTTTTTAGGATTTTTTTTGTGGATGAATCCTGGTTGTTTTATGAAGGAGTTATTAGATTGCGATCAGTTGATAAGTATTTAGGAAGGTTGCCGTAACGTAACCGCCTAGGGCTCAAATTAATCAACCAATCTGCTATTGACGGAGTAGTGTGAATGGTGTAAAACGATTGATGAATTTATTTAGATTTCTGTGTATTTGATATAGAAATTTTTAGGATTTTTTTTGTGGATGAATCCTGGTTGTTTTATGAAGGAGTTATTGGATTGCAATCAGTTGATAGGTACTTAGGAAGGTTACCGTGACGTAATCGCCTCGGGATTAAGTTAATCAACCAATCTGCTATTGATGGAGTAGTGTGAATGGTATAAAAGGTTGATGAATTTATTTGGATTTCTGTGTATTTGATATAGAAATTTTTAGGATTTTCTTTGTGGATGAATCCTGGTTGTTTTATGAAGGAATTATTAGATTGCGATCAGTTGATAAGTATTTAGGAAGGTTGCCGTGACGTACTCGCCTCGGGATTAAGTTAATCAACCAATCTGCGAGCACGAGTGTATGTACCTACTTGCAAAGCTCTATAACATTAAAATTAAAATGTGAAGAAATACTCATTATGTAATTTTAATTTCAGTTGTTCCGAGGCAGCGTAACTTTATTTTATTATCATCTGTAATAACAGATTAATAGACTGTCGACCAATGAGTATTGATAAACAGAAAGCTTATTAATAGGCTTCCGGTAAATTAAGTGTTAATTAACCAATCTGGTTTTGACGGAGTTCTGTAAATGATATAAAACGGTTGATGAATGCATTTTTTCAGAACTTGGTTGGCAGTGATTTGTTTGGATTTCTGTGTATTTGATTTAGAAATTTTTGCGGTTTTTGGGTGGAAGAATTCTGGTTGGTTTATGAAGGAGTTTTTGGATTGTGATCGGTTGACAAGTATTTAGGACGGCTGCCGTGACGTAACCGCCTCGGAATGAAGTTAATCAACCAATCTGGTATCAACGGAATAGAGCGAATGGTATAAAATGGTTAATGAATGCATTTTTTCAGAACTTGGTTGGCTGTGATTTGTTTGGATTTCTGTGCATTTTATTTAGAAATTTTGGGGTTTTTGGGTGGATGGATTATGGTTGGTTTATAAAGAAGTTTTGAATTGCGATCAGTTGATGACTGTTTAGGAAGGTTTACAGCTCTGGAAAGGATTTTTTTACATTTGTTTAAGACAATTTTTATTTTGCGTAATATTTAAAATGCGTTAATAACGTGAAACAAACTGCAAATTGATCTGTTGTTTTACACTTAATTTTTATGTAGTAAATGTTTGGTATATAGTGTAAAGGCGAACGTTATGGGGTAGATTGGATTATTTGAGTTTATCTGCATCAAGGGTGCATTTAAATGGAGGAAGTAAGTTTATTTCATATGCCAGTACCGCCACCTTCTGTTGATAACAAAAGAGCTGATAGTTTTATCAGAGAAAGAGGGCCTTCGAGCGCCTTGCACGTATGCAATCAAGAAAGTTTGTGAGTTTAGTTCGTAACGGAATACGTGCGATGGCAGCACCTTGTAATTTACTAGAAAACGCAGAAAGTTACCAGATCTATCGCAGTTACCCCGAGATTTGTTTAAATTGAAAATATGACAGTTGAGTTACCGTTTATAGACATGTAATAATTTTATATCACGAATTTCGTTAACGTAATTCGAATCTTCTATTCTCAAAATTTTAATATTGTCCTTACTTTCATCTCTTATCGCAGCAAGTTTCCTTACACTTTATCTTTCCAGACAACAAGAAAATTATATTTAAAAGCCAAAATCTATGAACACCACGCACTCTTCTACATTTAACCAAAAATATCCGTCATCAGAATAAAAACCTGATACCGCCACAATTCCAACCGTCTCCCCTCAAATTCCACACCAAAAAGAAAAACATACTTCACCTAAACTTAGCAATCTCCTTTTTCCCAACGATATGTCCCCACCCTAAAAACAACAGGCGACTCCCCAAACATTCCTAAACCCTGAAACAATCACAAACAAACCCCCAACCACGCATCCACCTCGCCGAAGACTCAATCCTCGTCGGCCTACTTCCCCGTTCGCAATCACGAATATTTCTTGCCCTTTCGTGGGCGCGTTTACTATCGATCGACGAGAACGCACAACACAGCTCTCGTTGCCACGACTCGTGGCAAATCGCTGTAGAAGGAGCGAGAAAGAAAGGCAAACAGGCAGACTAATAGAGAGCGAGAGAGACAGAGAAGAAGATAAAGGGAGGGGGTGCAAAAACCTACCCCCGCACGTGAAGCTATAAGTATCGGACACGAAGCTCGCGCGAGCTTACAGCTATCATCGCGTTCTTCCTCGTCGTGTTCTCCATTCCCTAGGACACCTAGATCACCATCAACCAGAGACTTCTCCGCGGCTGATCTATGAATAACATCGCTAAACATCATCTGCCATTTTAACCACGTCATTTTACTTCGGAACAAGGTGCAATCTCGATGAAACGTTCGAGAGAAACATCACCGGCATGACGGAACATCGGATCGATCGAGGATCCATGGAACCGGAAGTTCAAGCGTGGACCACATGACGCAGAAGACATCCGTGATGACGTTTGGTATCACCTGAAGCTTCAACAGGATGAAGAAGAGCGACTCGAAGCTCGACGTTATCGAGGACATTTGTGGATGTTCCGGTTTGTCCTCTATCGTTCCACGGAAGGAATTGCCACATCTGACGTCCACTTCCGGTGAGTACCAACGTCACGCAAGAGTACCTCGGTGTAAAGGTTCTCGGTGAATTTGCGCATTCTTTTGTCGGGTTTCTCGTATGCTTTTACCTCAGAGGATTCCTTTCGTTCGGTAGAAGTTTACCTTAGGTGATCTTGTTAAATTTAACGTGATTTCCGGTGAAGCACCTTTGATGCCTGCTCCAGTTTACGCGCTGCCGTTTGAGACACGTGTGTCAAGCGGGAATACGTTTGCGGAGGAAACGTCACTCGGTGAGGATTTACGAGGTAAATAATCCCGAGACGAAGGAAACGGGGAAGGAAATTTCGAGATTTTTGGTTGATTCGACGGTTAATCCGTGGTTTTTGTAATTTATCGCGGTTGAGGATGAGTGAAAAATTGATTAGACGTGAAAGAAGTTCGGAGGATTGTTTGTACGATTTGTTGATGGTTAGTTTTACGTTGCGATGAAAAGAGATTTTATTTCGTTGGTAGCAGTTATTTGAAGTTGTTCTGAGTAAATATACCGAGTCGAGGCAGTGTATCGAGGATTAAAAACACTCTTCCTTCAACAACTGCACCTTTTCGAAGACTCGGCACTGTTTCTTATCGAAATGGTCATAAAAGTCGAACGTGAAACAGCTGTTTCGTGATGGCGATGGTTGGAGAAGGAGAAAACGTGAGTCGAGGAAGATAAATATGCAGGAACAGAAGGTAGATCAGGACGTTTATCCTTTTATCGAGTTTTGAGATTGCGGTGGTAAATCTATGTCTGTTTGTCGTTGAGATTAGGAAACCGGGAAGAACTTCTAATATTTAACTCTCCGGCTACCAAAATGACCTATATTTCATTTTGAATTTTTTTTTAGAAGATTAACGTTAGATCTACGGGCGCCGAAATCTGTTATTCTTAAATAAATTAAATAAGTACTTTGAAGAAAGAGGGAAGAAGTGTCGAAGATGATGATCAGTTAACTTTTGAGACACGGGAATTTAAAAATTAAAATGACGCATGTTGCACACACATTTTCTTTCTTTTGATTGAACAAAGTTGGTTTAATTTTATTAACAAAGTTATACAATCATACAAATTTTCGATGCATATGCGCGCGTCAAAAAGGTGGGACACTTTTAATCGCGCAGTGTCTCAAAGAGTAAATTATTCGTATATTATAAGATACACGTAAAATATCTATTATGCTGCTTCTCTGTAAAATTAAGAAATAATTATAACAAAGTAGTAACCCGTTAATTTTACGGCTTCCGCAAATCTAATGTGAAATAAATTGTGTTGGAAATTCTTCGAAGAATTAACTGAATTATATTGCTTTGTCTTACAAAGCTAACTAAATTAAGCTGCACCAAAAATATAAAAATCGGTTTTCTATAATATTTTTTAGTCCACAAAATAATTTTGCGAAGGGACACCGAACGTTTTAACTCTCGAATTAGATCCGTTCCTTAAAAAAATCAAGAAGAAAGAAACAAAAGAATAATGAAGCAACGAATATCAACGTTCAGACGAAAGAACTAGATCTTACAGGAACAAAGGCAAAAGGATTCGTTGTGTCAGCAATTCTTTCTTTGAAAAAAACAACCTGATTTCGTTCAGGACTCAGGAGCCGCCATTTTTCAACCGGTGGCGCCTTACGTTCCCTCGGATGACTTTTCTCTGTCTGCCTCGTCTCGAGAGCAAGAATAGTTCTCCCATCTCCTTTCCGACTCTCGTTCTCTAAAGAATCTTCAGGAACGTCAGTTCTGATCGCTCCTCGGGAAGCGCAACATCTTCCGTTCTTCCTCCAACGTTTCGTTTTGTCGAAGAATCCGCGAGAAAATTCGATCTCTTCGTCGCAAAACCGAAATCCATTTTGATGGAGAATCGTCCTTGAATTGGCGGGAAGGAAGAGCAATTTAATTCTGAATCTTACCAACGTGGATGTCATAATAATCGTATTAAAAAACAATTTCTGTATAATTTAAAATTCCATTGGTTAGGAATTTTCGAGAAGAAGAAATGGGAAGAAGTTTGTTTAATAGTTTCTAATGGTATAATGGAATTTTTGATTATAGTTTAATTGTAGTTGGGACTTGTAGTTTGTGCAGTTAAGGCACAGGTAGGTTTAGAAAAATTATAATCATTAATAATATACGTATCTGTTGAACAATCCTCCAATGAAGAAAAGTGCCTATCTCGGAAACATTGAAATCGCTACCTCAGAATTTTCCCACTAGAAGAAAAACCAAATCAACGCCGTGTTGGTAAAACAGTAGCGAAAATTCTAAGACAGTCCCAGGCAGCGTTTCACATCCACGAAACAGCTCCATCGAACAGCCCACTAAAAAAGATCTCCCCTCTGAAACCGCATAAAACAACCGCAAACAGCCGCGGCCTACTGCCCCACCATAAAACTCAACTCTCAAGCGCAAAACAAACCATCCACGTGCACTACTTCCAAAAGAAAGCTATTTGAAAAAGAAGAATCCCAAAAAGAAAAACATCCAAAAGACACAAACACATTTGTCTCAACGTAAAAAAAAGAAAAACTGGCCGAAAAGATCGTTCCGCCTTTCCGTTGAACCGCGTGAAACTTGCTGAAACGAGGCGCAAAGAAAATGTCAAAGCGGCAGCCGACAAAAGCAAACAATTTCCGGCGTGAAGTCCCCGAAGAGTGACACGGATTTTCATCCGAACAAGCTGAAGGCGCCGTGTGGACGCGGGTTTAGTTTGCTTTAGCCGTCCCGCCACCTCGACGGGGTGTCGCTTTCAGTCCCCATAGAGGGGCCAGGGGCCCCGGGCCCTGGCAGGTGTAAGACAGTGTTTCCATTCACCGCGAGGTGGTACCGTGCAAACGGTTACCTCTACGCAACACATTTCTAAACGGCATCTTGTCTTCGACTTAATCCTCGTTAGGTAGCTTCACACTGACACCAGTCGATAACCATTTCACGGGAACATTGTCCGGGAATTCTGCGGAATTAATTGAAGAAGATATTGCGGGAGGGATTGGAAGATCGACGTTGAAGAATGTGAGGAAGGAGTGTGCTGGAATTGAAGAGACCTTTGGCGCTGGAGACTGCTTTTGAGAAGTGGTTTTGAGGTTTATGGGGATTGAATCTCCGAGCTTTCGGGATGGCGGGATAGATGAAGTGGGGGACTAGGTTTTTATGTTTGGTGGAAAGTGGAAGGGGGAAGAGGTGACGGGGGATAACGTGACATAGTTATGAGAACGTTGTTGCATAATAGGGAGATACCGTTAGAGTGAATTTCTAAGGAGATTGGACGCGTGTTTAAATATTTGTTATGAATGGGAATTAGAGAGGAATTGATAAATGATAAGACGGTTGAGTAATGGTGATTATAACTGACGAAGTAAAGTGAAGTTTCTGACGAAAATGTGAAGTTGAACGATCTGAAAGGTGTCGGTGATTCTACAGTGGAATAATTAATTCTTTTTTTCGTCGTCGTTAAGTTTTGTAAATGGGAAAAATGGTTTTATTCGGAAGAAAAGATAAGCTTGAAGATCGCCGGCTGTTAGCCAGCATGGACGCCATGAACGGAGCGAAGATTCATCAAATTGAAAACGGTAAAATTTGTTGAAAGGAATGGAATGTTTATTGTAACATATTTTGGAGATATTTGCTAAACCGTGAAGAGGATAAAATAACATTTAATTCAAGGAGCCACCGGTTCTGTGGAATTAAGAAGAAATATTTAGCTGTTTTCAATGACTTCGAATTCTTCCCGCGGAAGAAACTCTTCCCCGAAATGCCTCGCGGGAGCGTGTCTAAATATTATTTTTCTTCTTTTATCTTCCCTAAGCCTCGTCTTTCTCACAGTCTTTCGAAAAGAGGAAGAAGAAGGGTCATAAATCAGAATTCTCTCGCGTAATCTGCCCCTTTTTTTCTCTTACGTATTTGTTTTCATTTTGAAAAATATTACGACTCGAAGTGATTTTAGGATCGTTGAACAAGCCTCGTTATTTACAGGGAAATTTCTCCGGTGATTTTTCAAGTACATCTTGTCATGGTCGAACTTTAAATCATACTAAAAAAATAGTGATCAAGAAGAAATGAGTATTTTAAAGTGTGCTAAACGTGTGGACGCTAATAATAAAATAAACAAAATTAGAATAGCAGGTGTATTAACTCAGTGTACGTGATAATTAAAAAAATGCTGCTTGCATGAATTTACTTGTCTGAGTGATTAAATTCCTCCGCTTCAATTGCTTTGTCATTTGAAAAATGAAATACATATTTCTCCAACTAATTTAGTAATTTCGTTGACTAGTTATTTTGGAAATCCTAATATAAGTATTTAAAAAATATCTAAATCTGGCACGTAGAGGCAAAATTGTCCTTTTGAAAAAACTTCAGAATTCCTCATTAAATAACCATAAAAGAGATTGAAAATACTCGATAGATTTCAAATTGAAAAAAGTTGCAAAAATACCTAAAAGAGCAGAGACTATTTTCTGTCGGAATGAATAACTTGATACGGTGAGAAATTACAGAAAAAATATACTTCGCACAAAATTGCCCCGAATTCATTCGCTGAAATAAAAGTAGGTCGATGTATTATAGGAAAACAACATGCTCAACTTCTGCAGTTCTGCAACCCTGTGCATCTACGTCCCGTTGCATCGATAGCCAGGGTGCATTTATCATTCAGGTGCACTGTCAACGGCGCGAATTAATATTGCATCTTCAAGTGGCCGGCTTTTATCGCAACACTTGAACCTCGATGATGCTTTTCCTCGACGATAATGAATCCTCAAATAAGAACAGTAAATCAACGGTGTCCTGGCTTTCCACATTAATATGCGAAACATATTTGCAAGAAAATTAATTTATAGAATTCTATGAATGAAATCTCTTTCATGTGCTCTTTTGGGAAGATGTAAGGAAAGGTTTATTCGCGCAAAATTAAATTACACGATTCTGCAAGATAAGAGGTGTCGCAGAACGAGAATCAGAGTCGACAAAGTGTTTCGTTGTAGGTCAGTCTAATTAGTTCTACGAACTGCGAACAGAATCGATGTTAATTGAAACATTTAGGAGCTATTAGTAGTAACACGATGGCTTGCAGTCCTTGAGCTTGTCCCAGATTACGGGGTGGTAATTATTTTTGTTGTAATTGGGATTTATCTGTCAATTTGTTAGCTATTGTGAAAAATAAATTTTAATTAAAGTGGATTTTCTAAAAGCTGGATTCACAATTCAATTGCAATATCCTCTTATCTTTATCATGTGATAACAATCAATTTGTTAGTTGGCTTTGACAATATCTTTTATTTTGAAAATAATTTTTTATTTTAATTAGAATTTTATTGAAGACTTCTGTAAAATTTTGTCAAAGTATTAGCGAAATGTATTGTCTTTGTAATAATGAAAAGGTAATTAGTGAGGCATCCGGAAGTAAAGTACAACGACGACGAGGAAAACTGATTTTAATCAGAATCACGACGTAAGGGGAAATGTATTCAAAGGCGGGCCTACAAATTATTTATGGCGGGGGATTAATTAGAGATCAAGCCCGAGTACCACGACACAAAAATCAACATCGTCAGCAATTTTCTACCTCGTGATTATGCAAAAGCACTAATTTAAAAAGCGAGCAGACAGGAAGACCACGTCTAGGAGTTTAATTAAAATTTCTAAAATACCCCTGGCGCTTGAAGTAATTAAAGAGGTCTTCTTTAGAAAATGGGTTTACGTAGGCCTATTTTGAAACGCTAATAATTACAGATTTCTATGGTTTATTTGATGTTTAAGATCGCTAAAGAGAAAAAGTCAATGAGCAATTTAACCCTTACTTTTAACTTCATCATTTAAAATCTAGATTCGTTATATTTTCTTCCTGCTTTTTGATTAAAAAATGCATCAAGCTTAAGTCACATTAATTTAATCGTTAACTAGCATTATACTCTTCTTGCAATTATGATTCTATTGAATTATGATTTCATCTACCATAATCAAAGACAACTACCCTGCTTCTCCGCAGCGTTTCTTGCAAACCTCACCTAAACCCCTCTAAATCCCCTTTAGCCCAAACTCTCGCAGTAAAAAAACAGGTCATAAATTACCCCACCCTAATTTAATAATTTACCGTCTAATTCATCTCTTCCTTCAGTACTTTACTCTTCAATCAAAACTCCAAAATCCACCCCAATCACAATACTCAATGACTACTCAACTGTTCAGCTTTCTTTAAAAACCATTCTCAATTTCCATAAAACGCCCTCAATCACATTTGCTCGAACAATCAGCAATTCTCGATGAACAGTGAACAAGACACAAAATCTCAACTCACCCCTATTTAATAATTTAACATCACCTAATTAAATCTTCCTTCAGTAACTCACTCTTCAATAAAAAATTCAAAATCCGCCCCAATCACAATACTCAATAACTACTCAACTGTTCAACTTTCTTTAACCACCATTCTCAATCCCCATAAAACGCGCTCAATCACATTCGCTCGAACAATCAGCCATTCTCGATGAACAGTGAACAAGACACAAAACCTCAACTCACCCCTGTTTAATAATTTAACGTCACCTAATTAAATCTTCCTTTAGTAACTGACTCTTCAATTAAAAATTTAAAATCCACCCCAATCACAACACTCAACGACTATTCAGCTTTCTTTAAAACCCATACTTAATCCCCATAAACCCCCATCAACCATAACCAACCGAGCAACCTGCAATTCCCAATGTCAAATAAAAAAGACACAAAAGCTCAACTCACTCTTATTTAATAATTTAACATCACCTAAGTAAATTCCCTTCAGTAACTCACTCTTCAATTAAAAATTTAAAATCCACCCCAATCACAATACTCAATGACTACCGAACTATTCAGCTTTCTTTAAAACCCATACTCAATCCCCATAAACCACCATCAAAAACATAAGACCGAAGAAGCGGCAATTCTAAATGAACAGTGAAAATCACGTCATTCTCAGCTCCCTCCAAATTAACCCCTTGCCTTACGATTTCTATTTTGACAGCGTGCGTAATACCCCAGAATTAATTCCAGAAATAAAAATTTCTCTCTGATCTTTAACATTTGACACAACTGACTGGAATATTAATATTATAGAAATAATTTTACTGTCTCGTGATCGATTGATATGTTCAATTTAATAGTTATTGGAAAACTTCAAAATTTCGTATTCCATTTATCGCCTCACGTGTGTCACACGTTATTGTAAGCTGAGGGGTTAATAATTTAACACCAATCAACATTATCACTTCCATCACTAATTCACTCTTCAATCAAAATACCAAAATCCACCCTATCCACAATACTCAAATATCCAGCATCCCTTAAAAATCCATACCAATTCCTGAGAAATCGCCATCAACCACATCCGACCTAACAACCCGCGTGTTGTCTCAGCCACCTGTAGCTTGCCGGAATATTGATCCAACCGGAAGATGGCCACACCCGGGGTTCCCCTGACAGATCGCAGTCCCGTTTCCCGGCTGCTTTCCTCTTTTTCATCCATCCTTTCTTGTCCAAGTGTTGTGCCGTCAGTTGGTGATAAAAGAGTGCATTATTTTCATTATGGAAAAGTGCATCGTCGCTGTTCCAGCTGCCTTCATGCACGTGCGAGAGAACCTGGAGGAACTGGGCAAGGTGGCCGACGACACGGACCTGCTTTTCCTCAAAGGCCTTCTGGACAGTCCTGTCGTCACTTCCCTTGTCAAGGTGAGTAGATATGAATTCCTGATTATATTAATTTTCGTCTTGTTCCTTGATTGAAGAATTTTTTACTATGCGGATACACGGAAAATTGGATGGGGTTAAATTTCCCATCGTTTTTCTGCAAAGTGAAATTTTTAAGTTGGCAGGTTGGAAATTTTAGTGAATATTTTGAATGATTTGTTGGTGGAAAGACTTTTCGATATTTTAGTTGCTTTTTTCAGTGGAATTTGCAAGAGGAAGTTTAGGGTGGGTTGGTGGGTAATGAGGGGTTGTAGGTGTTGAAAGCAATTTGATTGGGAAACAGATAACAATTTTTGGGGTTAATGGATTTTTGGAATCGTAAGAATTATGCTTATTTGTGAGAACAATGGTATAGAATTTTTTCATAGTTTAGTGTACATTGGGGGAAGATTGAGATCTTCAAATGCCATTAAAGATATTAATACGTGAATGATTTCTAATACAAGAATTTTCTCCGAGAGAAAGTAAGCGTTCGCGATAGCGCTTGTAAAAATAGCCTAATTACACTGGAATTCCAATAATACTTGATAGATTAAATCGCCAAATGTTGAAATTTTCACAAGTAATCACTCCAATATTTATCACCTTTTGCCACTCTTCCTCCAATTTGTATCTCTAAAATACAATGTCGCCCATCAGCACAAAATACTAACCCCGTACTAGAACAAACAAATATATATTATCCTCCACTTATACAAAACATAAATTTAACTGCAATTCCTTAAAAAGTTAATAAGGTGGGCCAATGGAGTCGATGTTTGCCAAAAACAATATCAACTTTTAAAAAGAACTTAATATGTCCTATACAAATTAAATATTCAAGCCAACTATGTTATCAACCTCACAAATATATTCTAAAATGTAATATGTACTGTAAAAAATCGACATCAATGTCAGCTTAAACAAATGTCCCATTTTTAAATCATTCTACAACAAATAAATATAAATTTCACTACTAGAAGAACTAATAACCAATGCAGTACGATCTCTACCAAAAGTAGCAACAACAACTTCCAAAAGAAATTTAATAATTTCCATCTAAATTAAATATTCAAGCCAACTATATTATCAACCTCACAAATATATTCTAAAATGTAATATGTATTGTAAAAAATCGACATCAATGTCCGCTTAAATAAATATGCCATCGTTAAAGCAATCCCTATTCGCGCGGTTCGCGCAAATTGAAGCGCGCGCACGTGCCACGTGTTTACTACGGGCGGAAGATGGAAAAGGGAGGTGGAAAAAGACAGAGGAACTCATTTACGTTCGTTTCTGCTTTACACGCCATGGAAATTCAGCCACCGTGTAAATCCACTACCCTCGAAATGAAAAATTAACGCGGCCATGCGTGCATCCTGGCCGACTGCCCAAAATTTTCGTGTCGTTGAACCGGTTTCCTCTTTAATGGAGAATCGCTCGTCGTTCGTTCTGCCTCGTGTCTTTTGTGAGGCTTGGAAAAATTACATGGACAATTTTGAAGGATTTAACACTAAAATTAGCAAGATAGTTAAAATGCCGGATCTCGATTTTTTCTGAAATTTTTACAAATTGATAGAGAAGCCATGGAGTAAACATTCTGCCTTTATTTTATAAAATGAAAATTACTTAATTGATCATTTGTTTCACCTCTCGATTCCTCTCTTTCCAAAGTACTTAATTAGTATATTTAAATATAATAAATATTAAGCCAGCAATTCTAGAGTCAAAAGCATTAAATTAATACTTCGTGTAGGACGTTTATGAGAAAAATGTGTTTCAGTATTTAAATGTCTGAAATGTAAATTTATTGAAAATCAGACGGAGAAGATAATAAATATTGTAGGAGAAATATTAATATTTAGTTTGAGATTTTAACGAAGTGTACTTTAAGAAATACTTTAGTTGAGAGATTAAAGTGACTTACAATTAGTGCTGGACAGACATAAATTTTATAATTAGCTTTTAACCACGATTAATTGCCACACTTTAGCAAAGTATATTGAATATCTTGCAAAAAAGAGGAATGGCGGGATAAAGAAAATTAATCAATTTACCGTTTATATCTAACAAAGTAGACACGGAAAAGAAAGAAACATCGTTAAAAATTGTTAAAGTTTCAAAGAAAAAAATTGAAGAACCAGTTAATTAACCCACCGCAATAATCTCCACCATTAAAGACCCTTACCTAAAATTACTGAAGTAACCGAATAAAAATCAAAACTTTCGGGAACTTAATTTACTCTTACGCATGGATACCGGGTTATACATCAATTGTTATAAATATTAGAAAAGAGATTCTACGGTCGAACGTGCGATAGATAAACGTTAAAAGTTTTTAAAAGAGTGTCGATTTATTTACCATATCCAAAATGGCTTTTCGTACACAGTCGACGTGTAACATTGCAAAAGGTTATTCCATAGAAATAAGAAATAAAGCACCGCTCCGTTTCTTCAAGTCTACCCAATAATTCCCAAATTTTACCGCGAACACGGAAATTATTTTGAATTCTCAAGACACCCGGCAAAGTCCAGTGCAAAGAGATGAAGTATCTTTGAGAATTTCCCCGGAATTCCGCGAGAGTCCCGCCGAGCAGGAATGCGCGCGGAGGATTAAGAAAAATGTTTATCACGCGAGAAAGAGAATTTTTTGGAACGTCGGCTGTTATCTCTTTTCTCTTTTTATTCTTCTCGTCGTTCTTGCATCACAGTTTGCCTGTCGCACGCCCACATTATTTCGGTCGCGACACACTTTACGTGGAAGAGCGAAGAATGCTTAGTTAGCGGCGGCCTTCGATAAAAATATTAGAGTCGATGGATTGGGCCATTGGAGTTCTTTCTTCTGCCATTTTCTCAGTACCGATCCTTATTTTAATGCTTCGGTAATTTTATGTTATTTGTATTCTTATTATATTTAATAGGGATTTGCTTTATTTTTAGAAATGTTGAGAAAGTTAGAGGGAATTTGTAGTAGTTGGGAAAGCGGTCAATGGAAATTTTATGTTTCAGAAGTTACTGGGAACTTGAGAGTTTTTTGGGGGTTCTTGGTAGTCCGAGTTTTAAACCGATTTTTCTTTAATTATGTATCTCTGTATTGTAAGATGTAAGATGCTTTAATTTGCGATGAACTTTATACTAATACTGTTAGGATTTAAATAGTGTAGCGAGTGAAGGGATTGTATCAAACAATAGTGGTAGGTATTTGCTGATTAAATAGATTTACTTGGATTTCTTTCCAGACTTTTCTACGCACTTTTATTTGTTATACACTCTATACAGGAAGGTTTTCAATACGGAAGTTACGTAGGTGGCTCCACGTTGGACGCGGTGAATACAAAATGTCATTCTAACAAAAACTTTTATTCAAAGAAAGATATATACTGATACAATGATCTTAAATGCGACTGACAGACAGACTGAGCGGAAGAAGAGTTACGGAAGTCAATCGCGATAAAAGATATCGGCGTACAATTAACGAACGCAACGCGATCTTGCGAATTATTGTAGTATTCCAGCATAAAATGATAATCATTGAAATCTAAAATAAAAATAAAATTTCAAAAAATTTTAAAACTTAACACATTGCACGCCGGCTAAATATCAATAGCCAAATTTGTTACATTTGATAATGTTGCCATTTAAATCGATAACAAATTTAAATGTATTAAGTAATGCACAATTCCAACGAAATAATACTGCCTTTTATGTCCACTTTGCCGTTTTCCTCAAGACAAAAAAATATGATTGATATTGATCGATAAAATCTGCAATAATATATTTGAAATCCCGCATTATCGGGGGACCGGCGTGCAATGTGTTAAAACTTCAAAAATTTGCTAAGATTGATATTTAAAAATAAAAAATATTAATCGATATTTCAATCATGAAAATAAGCGCAATGTTTAGACATCCACGATCTTCATTTCTTCAAATCCTCTTCAGTTTTCTAAACCAAATGCATTTTCACCGTAAATCCACCCGAAAACTGCACCAAATTTAGACCACCCCTCGAAACTCCCCCGCAATTCCCACCAAACTTCCATCCTCTCAAGCCTCTCGCAATTTCCGGTATCTCGAAGCTCAGTAAATTCTTGGCACGTCTAAATTTTCCAAATATCAGTCCGCGATACCCCAACATCCTCAATTTTCCATAAACTCATGACGACGGCACTTCAGAATTATTCGTAAATTCGTAAAACGCCAAGCCCTCTCAAAAACTGATCGCCTCTGCGATCGTGGTTTCCTGTTCGGGCCCCATTCACCGGTTTTTTCCCCTCTTTGGGTCCGCATTCCATATTCCTACGAGGCTGTCGGGCAGCACACGACCCAGCCAGGTAGAAGTTCTTCGCGTCTGGTGTCGAAAAGTCGTTAAGAAGTCGGCATCCGTTTCCGGCTCGAGGCAGAGTCAATGGAACAATGGAAATCGCTGACGAGCTCGGCAGGGTGCCACATGGTTTCCCTGTGAAATCCCGTGAAAGACGAACGGACGAATTTTCGACCGGATAATTGGACCGTCTATGGAAAGTGACGAAAAGAGGGACGGATGGGGAAAAATAAAGAGGTTTCGTCTGTTTGGGTTGTGGAAAATCTGGTGTAGAGAGGATTTCGTGTGGTCCATCTTTCTCTTTGTTGGGATACGTGACAAATTAACAGATAGAAAGGTGTGAGAACGCTGGAATTTGTTGGGGTTATTGATACAAGTTATTTGTATGTAAGATATTTTCAACGCTGGAATTACCGGCTTTATATCCGTTACACTTAACGCGTTGAATGCCATGGGGGTCACCGGTGACCGGCACTGTTGAATTGAATAAGAATGAAATTTCTTATGATTTTGAATTTTCGATATTCACCGATATGCATGTATATTCAATATTAAAATATTGCTGTTAGAAAAGTGAAGTGTTACTGAGTACATGACTATTCTTACATTTAACATTTCTATTCTATAAAGATGTGATTTTAATAGAAACAGTTTCGGTTCGGTGGAAATGACGAAACTTGCGAAATGAGTGGCATTCAACATGTTAAATATACTAAATAAGTACTTTGGAAAAAGAGGAATCAAATAGTGAAAAAGATTTACGGTCATTTTTACCAGCTTCGTAGTTCTGTTGTTAATCTATTATAATTTTAACACTAGAAACACCGAAGATTAATACAATATATTTAAACATACTAGATAAATACTTCAGAAGAAAAGGAATGACGGTGGGACAATAAATCTCGAAAATTAAACAAGATATAGCGTTAAAAATTTCAGGAACATTTTAAAATAATTCGGAACAAGACATACCGACCACCTTGGTAGATCTAGTGTTAATACTAGGTTTACCGAGATTTCTTATATACTTATCTCTACTGACACGAGATGATAGGTGCACTATAGAATTTCAAAATTAGAAGGCTTTGGAGAAAATAAATTTCGATATATACTCTTCCCGTTGAATGGATAAAAGTCAGTACAAGTGACAGAAAAAGATGGAAACGGTTTCTATAATTTCGCTCACGAAGTTCAGAGATTCACCGCCAGCAAATCACCCCCACAGCAATTCACCGCCAGGAGTTTACTGTTTGTTTTATTTACAACTAGGCCCAACCAACACTAATTTATCTTTTTGTTACATACACCTAATTTAAACCAAACCTTCCGGGGACTGGTACCCGGTTGTGAAATGTGCGTAGCATGTGAAAATTATAATCCTTGCAACGTATCCGAAAATCATTGATCGGTAAGGTGGGACCTTTCCTGAATAATTATCAAAACCTATTGTTAATTAATAAGTTATTCATTTATCGCAAGGAATTTATTAATAATAATGAATTATAATCATCGAATTATAATATAATTATAAGAATTATAATTATAATAATGAATTATAATTCGCTACTATATTCAATATTTAACTGCTGCTATGAAAAAAGTAAACTACTGCCTAATATACGACTATTGTTACCTTTAATATTTTTGCTCTATAAAGATACGGTTTTAACCGTTTGAGTCCCAAGCAGCGCGATCGCGCTGTTGAGATTTTATGTCGAGAAAACCGAGCACATTTCGAGCATTGTGGACAACTGACGGTGCGATAACGATTGTCGAAGTCGCGCGCTCAGATTTACTGACGCAAGTACATCACACAGCTCCTTTGAATGTAAATAGTACATTTTACAATAGGTAGAATAATACTATAATAATGCAATAATACATTACAAAATGAAAATTTTTATTTCATTGTTATCTTCTCAATCATTTTTATCAAACAAAACTTGAAATATTTATAAATTTTACATTATGCATATGTAATAATACATATGCATTTTACAAAATAACGAATTACAAATTAACAATATTTTTATGTTATGAACGAACAATTTAAATGGAGAGTAACACTTATAATTTGTAACGTCGGTGTTTATCAAAACATATTGGATGAATTCCTTTTTTACATCGCACGCAAATTAAATGTGGTCTTTCTATTGCACTTTTGGACCTGCAGACTACGCATTGTCGATATAAAATAAACAAAGCGCTATCGCGCCATTTGGTATTTCTTGACATAAAATAAAACAAGCGCTATCGCGCTGCTTGGGTCTTTTCGCAATTATTTAGAGAAAGCGCGGTTGCTCTGTTTGGGATTCTTCGACAGTGTTTTTTCAATACCCCCTGGGACTCAAACGATTAATAGAAAAAGTCTCACTTCAGTAGAAACAGTGGAACTAGAGAAATACGGGTGAAATTGAACGTGTTAATGAAACTGACAAATATTTTAATCAACAAGGAAATCTATCTATCAAATGATCTACTTTGAAATATTACAGTGAATATTATTCCGAATTCTCCAACATATATTGTTCGATATATAATTAAGTAACTCAAATAAACGATAATTATAATCGCATATCAATTCCTAACGAAAACACAAAGCCTTGAAGAACTAATATTCGCAACACAGATTATTTCCTTCGTGACCTTAATACCCTCGGTGCGCCACGGCAGGAAGTCAGATCAAAGGGGTGAACGTGAGTAATCCGGAGGCCGGCTAATTGACAAATCGTTGCTACGACTTCTCTGATATCCGCGTAATTGGTTCTGACCTCGGAGAACCTAACAATTGGCCCGGGGTCGTAGGCGCCGTCTCTTCGAGAATGGACTCATCGTTCGCCGCACTCGGTGAAATCGCGAAGCTAGCACGTCGGGGACGTAAATACAAGCGTACTTTCGGTAGGAATGGGATCAAGTGTATTGCAAGTGAACTTAAGACTAACCAGATTCGAATTCTTTCGGAGTATTTGAAGAAATTAGGGTATTTCTGTGTATACTTTGATTCTCTTGTTTACGTTCATGCTGAAAGGAAATTCATTTTTTGCCAGTTTCTATGTAACTTCATGTTTGACATTAGAACACCGAGGTTGTTAAGACTTAACACGTTGAATGCCACCGGTATTTCGCTAGTTTCTTCAGTTCTACCGAAGTGAAACTTTTTCTATTAACACCATTCCTACCGACACTTCACGTATACCTTTTCCTACCGCAACTAGTGAATTTGTCAAATGATAATTTTTTCACAGAAAATGAACAGTAAAAAAAGAAGTGAATATTGAAAAATGTATTATAATGTGAATGTATTATACGCATATGTGAGGAAAAGTCGTGAAGTTTAAAGGCGATTCAATTACGTTGTATATAGGAAATTCTAATCGAAATTTTAAAAACGGTCATTTGACCGGTCGTGGTAGGAATAGTGTTAAGCACAGCAGAATTTTACCTTTTTGAGACCAACGCGTAAATATTGACTGAATTAACAAAGTAAATATTACACTTTAAAGTCATATGAAATTTCATTGTAATTGAATGACCCCCATGGCATTCAACGTATTAAAGTTTCAAATGGAGTTTGATCAGTGAGGCTGTAATATGTTCATGGTAACCATAGGTCTATGTAATGACTGTAGACCTACAATTTTAGGTAAGAATTACTATGGTAACGTGTAAAAAGTGGTGGGCAAGGAGGTAAAGGCTTTGATTTGCAATCAGTGGGTCCACTTTCGCCTCCTCCATTACAATTAACATGTACTTTTTGATGATGAGTAGTTCTCAGGTGAAATTACCATAGCAATTAAAGAGCTATGGTGGGTAAAGAAGTAAAAACTCAGGCTCCCAAACAATAGGTCTGAGATCAAATCCTCCTCCATCTCTGGGACATTTTTTTAAAATTATTATTTAACATATCATAATCTCTGAAATTTGGCATCCACCTAAAAGAGTAGTTCCCAAGTAAAATGATCATAGCAATTAACAAGGTGGATAAAGGGGTAAAAATCCAGACTCCCCAATCACTGGGCCCAAGTTTAAAGCCCCAATCACCTCTAAGAAATTTAAAATTGTTCATATTTGATTTGTACGTATATCATAGCCCCGGTGGTCTAGAATCAACGTAAAATTGTAGGTCCCAAACTAAAAATTGGCGTAGCTTCTGTACAAAAAAAAATACAAATACACTAAGCGACCGATTCAATTTTTCAAATTCGTCCCTTACAGCATTTTCGTAATCACCATCAAATACAATGAATCTGCCCAAGCTAAACCTCCGACATATTAATTAATAATTACAGACGTGACCCTTCCCAGGATGCACTAAAAAAATCCTAATTCCGATTAATACCAAACCAGTCAAAATGACTGGTATGCATTTTTCTCAAAAAATTCTCCCAGCTTATAGAAGCTTCATAAAATGGATATTCTACGTCCATCTCATAAAGCATAAATTATCGAATCGATTATCTTTTCCCTCATTTAATTCCCTCTCTTTCAAAGTACTTATTCAATATATTCAAATATAACAGATTTGACGACGCAAACATGCAAGCAACTGAAAAGGTAACAATTTCTCATTTAACCAAATGCAAGCAAACAACTAAAAAGGTAACAATTTCTCAATTAACCAAATGCAAACAAACAACTGAAATGGTAACAATTTCTCATTTAACCAGATGCAAACAAACAACTAAATAGGTAACAATTTCTCATTTAACCCAATCCAAACTCCACTCAAACGCAAAACTGACTCGGTTGTAAGTACAGGCCGAACTTGATCCCATCCGTAGCCCTTGTATCTTAGTTCTCGTGGCACGTTGCGTGAATAACGTGTACGCACACGGGACGATGTAATTTCAAGCGGCTTTGTAATCGCACGAAAGGAAGAAGGGAGAGCGCGTGTGCGACATTGACGCACGTGTAAGTGACAGGAACGTCGTAAGCCGTAAAGAGGCCACGTGCCAAGGAATTACTGTTTCTTATGGTGCGCACGTGTCGGCTGTTTAACCGTTTTAGTGCCGACCGGAAAAATTTATTAAATTAATTACAAATCTATTTCAGCATTCCTTGAAAATCGCAGGACTAATATTTATCTGACATTGTTAAGAAAAATGAACCAGTCGGTTATTGATTGTAGACAGTACTTAAACATAAAAAGAATCATCATTTGGTCATAGTTTAATATATAATAATGTAATATGGAGCATAAATTGTGTATTCTCAATTGTTTGCAATAAAATTACTAATATCATATGAGTAAATTAAATAATAATCCCATAATGATCGGCGTTAGTAGTGTTGCTAATGACGATGTATCGCCATCCAGCACTAAAAGGGTTAAGGAGAAATGGATTAATTTCTCCAAATGCTCGAATAGAAATTCTGCGATAAAACGAATGAATTCGTCGTATAGAAAATGCGTTGTGTGGGTAAAATGGAAAGTTAGAAACACAGGTTGTGAAGAGGTGAATCCTTTTTTTGGGGTTTTTCCATTCTTGTGATTTGTTGGGGATGTGTACGAGGATATTGAGCTTCTTGGCAGAAGTATATTAGAGAAATTGAAAAGAATTTTGTTAGAATAGTTTAGAATGTGAAATCTATAAATGCTGATATTTCCATGGAGGATCAGTGATTAACGCTAGATCTACCAGAATAGTCAAAATGACTTGCATTTTTTTGTAAGTATTTTTGAAGTTTGTTGCGAACATTCGTTGTAAAGGCTTGTAGACAGCGAGGGATTGAATCCATTAAGTTTTTTGCCAGTTTCATTTCTTTCCTTTTAATGTATTTATTTAAAAATTTAAATGTATTGGACTAACTGTTGGTAGATTTATTATTACACCATTTCTCTGCAATGATAAAAGACACTTGTGATGTGATTATTGGAATAGAAAATATTGAAGTTTTTAAACAAACTATCAAATTCAATTAACTATCTATTAATTTCAAATTATACGATACATCGGGAACCACCGATAAATTTTCATTTCAGCAATTTAACACTAAACCTACCATGGGCGGTCAAATGACCGCTTTCTGATTTCTTCTATAAACTCCCCAAATTGATTGGGCAGCCATTCAGTAAATATTTTAGGTCTATCATATAAAACAAAAATTACTTAACTGATCATCTTTTTCACCTCTTCAAATCTCTTTTTCCAAAGTACTTATTTCGTATATTTCAATATAACAGATATAAAGCCGGTAGGTTTAGTGTTAACTCCAAATCATTGCGCACGCAAGTAATCATCAACCTCAACTTTCTAAATTATGCATCACAATTCTTTCACCCCAATTTTATCCCTTTGCGGTCTGAATTATTTTATCAAGTTTGTAGCGAGCTAAATGAAAATAATTGCACGGCATTTTCTGTCGTTAGTTATTCATTTTTTTAATGATAGCAATAACTATAGGTACTGACAAGTATTTAGGTGATATTACAAAGTCATTATGAATTTGAAAAGTAGATATTAAATCGTTTGAAAATAAAATGAAGTGAACAGCTATGTCGAGTACAGCTCGACATAGGACTGCAAAAGGTTAATCTAAATCCGACCTAAATCCACCGAAAAAAATTCGTCATTAAAACCACCAACTTTCCCGTTGCTGTCCTCCATGGTGTCTCTAATATACAAGCCATACGATCCCGTTGTATCGCGTAACGGATCATTGTGTATCATGAGAAGGGTCTCTCGTGTCATGAGATCGACAAACGGATCGGTGTCGATGACTGTTGCGATCGGCGGCTTTTTCTACCGAGTATCGGACAAATCGTCTCTCGGCTCGCCGTTTCGTCGCGATTGCATAATTCACGCTGTGCAACGACGATATCGGTTACTCGAGATCGCTGCGAAAGACGATGCAAGCGTGCAGTTTCTTAGCCGTGTTCCGCTGGTCGAGGTTAACGACATGAAAGTCATTTAAATGCTCGCTGATGATCAGCACACTTTCGTATTGCAAGGCTCGAGGTCTAGGAGAAATTCCTTGTTTGTTTCGGAGTTGAAAATTGTTCAGTTTGCATTGTTAAAGAGACAGATTTGGCAGTCTTTGATAACGATATTGTTGTACTTGGAGATTTTGTTTGAAAGCGATAACACCCATTGCTCAGCTGATTAAAAAGAAGCGCAGATATTTTTGCGCATATGCATTTCAATTTTTTATCTTTTTGATGTGTTGATACATTTATATATATTTCATGTAGTCATATATATTTTTTTATAATATATCCGTGGTAGTTATTGTATTTTAAAGTGGAGTATCTATTTTTTTATTTAGTTTAGTAATTCATTTTTACGAAATAATTGAATTTAATCAATTTTCTTAATATAATTTCTCTACTAAATATCGTTGCGGCTTCCGTGTTTTCTCGAACGTCGCACTTTCACCAGATTTTCTTTCCTGCAATTATTTTCTTCTTGGAAACTCGGAGATTATATTTAGAACTGCTGGATTTATTAATAATCTATGTGAAAAGAATGCAATAAAATTACAGCAGGAAATATTTCGTGAAAGTTTGCGAAAGTTTGTTATCGGAATTTTGAAAAATATGGAAATTGTGCTAATCGAGAAATGAAGAAGAAATATAGCAATTCAGTGATTAGGGATTTAGTAAATCAGTTTGGAAATATAAACAGCGTTAAATCGTAAGAAACGTAAAAAAATTTCGAAGTATTGATTATTATTTATGCAACCCCATCTAATAACATTGGCCATTATTTGTACTCGATTGCAACAAGAATGGAACGTGGATGCAATTACCTTTCTCTCTACTTTGAGACGGAGTGGGGAACAAATGAATCACTTTACTATCCAATGGAATCCATCAAAGAATGATAGCAATTTTAATGATATATTGTGAAACAGAAATAATTAGTTTCTATTATCTGCAAGGAATCCATACGTCTTCAAATGAAACGACATAGTATTCCAAACCTGATAAAGTCAACAGCCGATAACAGCGCCGTAAAAGTCTCTGGATGACATGGACTTAATCTTTGACCACCTATCTCAAGTGCCCGGTACATGACCCTTTCTCAGTCCCAAAATCCACAGGTCCCAAGCCACCTCTACCTACCGAAAACCAATAAAACCGCCAGTCAAGGCCATGCCTTCACGTCCCAGCATGAAACAAACACAAATCTTTACAGCCTACCTGTGAAGCACCATCAAAATATCTTCCCAATCCAATTCTACCTACCAAAAGAATAAAGCCACCAGCTAAAATCCCCAGGACCCAATACTAAGTAGGCCCAACCTCAAACTTTGATGTGCAAAGCATCATCGAAATATCTCTATTACAACTGTTACCAATTGAACTCTATCTACAAGTGCTTTCTTCTTTCAACTTCCGCCTTTAACTACATTCGTTTCGCCTCGGACCAATAGTTTCCGATGAGTCCCAAATTTCCAAGGCTATGAAACTTTTTGCTTCAACTGCTACAGTCGTCTCGACTAGGATAAACTAGTTTAGGTGAGTTCAAAACCACCGAGAATATCATACATTACATATTAAATTAGAGAAAATTGACCAGAGGTAACCAAAGAGAACTTGGACTCAGGCCCACTGATCGCAAGTCTCAGATTTCACCTTTTCACCCACCATAGTCCCATATCTGCTAGGATTATTTCTCCTACGATCTACAGTTTTAAGTGACTTACAAACCACCGAGGCTACAATTCATTAACAAATTAGAATACGTAGGCCACAGGTGACCAAAGAAATTTTGAACTCAGGCCCACTGATCGCGAGTCTCAGACTTTTCACTCACAATAGTCCCATATCTACTACGATAATTTCTCCTACGATTTACAGTTTTAAGTGACTTTCAAACCACCGAGGCTACAATGCATTAATAAATTAGAAAACATTGACCACAGGTAACCGAAGAAATTTTGAACTAGGTCCCACGGATCGCGAGTCTCAGACTTTTTATTCACAATAGTCCCATATCTGCTACGATAATTTCTCCTTCGATCTACAGTTTTAAGTGACTTACAAACCACCGAGGCTACAATGCATTAATAAATTAGAAAACATTGACCACAGGTAACCGAAGAAATTTTGAACTAGGTCCCACGGATTGCGAGTCTCAGACTTTTTACTCACAACAGTCCCATGTCTGCTAAGATAATTTCTCCTAGCATCTATAGTTTTATGTGGATTCCAAACCATCGAGGCTGCAATGCATTAATAAATTAGAATAAATTGACCACAGGTGACCGAAGAAATTTTGTACTCAGGCCCACTGATCGCGAGTCCCAGACTTTTTATTCACAATAGTCCCATATCTGCTACGATAATTTCTTCTACGATCTACAGTTTTAAGTGACTTCCAAACCACCGAGGCTACAATGCATTAATAAAATAGAATAAATTGACCACAGGTGACCGAAGAAATTTTGAATTCGGTCCCACTGATCGCGAGTCTCAGACTTTTTACTCACAATAGTCCCATGTCTGCTAAGATAATTTCTCCTAGCATCTATACTTTTAAGTGGCTTCCAAACCATCGCGACTACAACGTATTAATAAATTCGAAAAAAATTACCAGACGGTACCAAGGAGATTTAGAGAACTCGGGCCCACTGATCGCTAGTCCGAGCCTCTACCTCCATACCCACCGTAGTCCCACAATCTAAAATTTCACCCCACTCCATATAACCAAGGGTTCCAACACGTTCCACATACGTCCCTGATCGAAACGTAGCGGAGTGTTGCATACCATCGGAGGAAGGGCCCCCACCTGTTCCAGCGGCCTACGCGGCCCGCGAAGGGGCACGACAGTCGCCGCGAAGAGGGGGAGAGAAACGTCAGTAGGCGCGGCAGTTTTCCGACGCCGCTTACCTAAGCGAGACTGTCGCATCTCTTGCGAAGCCTTTGCTCGGCTTCTGCGTGCCGTTTACCCCGTGCTTTACACATCGTGCGTGCACTCGAGTCGACCCTGCGGATCGATAATACCAGGCCGGCTCCCAGACGCTTCCAGGCCACCGCAGTCGCCTTCAGGAAACGGTGGACTTCTCTCTCTGTTTCTGTGTTCTCCAAAAGGAGCGGCGTCCTGTGGCTCACGGAGTTCCGCAGCTGCGACCTCTGTGATCGGTTGTGCGTTTCTTTCTTTTTTTTCTTAACATATAGATCTATATTACACGTAGTGTACTTGATGGACGTAAGTCATTCGCAATTATAGACGCGTCGTTTTCGTGCTCTATTGATCAGTGGGGTGAAAGTGGGTAGGTATTGTGCGGTGCTGAAGAGAAGTCTCGCGGGAATCCAAATGTCTTCGTTCAGTTCCCTCGTTACGCGATTCGAGCAGTGTATGTGACCGTTTGGCAAAGTAGAATGTTACAACCAGAAATACACATGAAAAGTGTGTTCCTACCACTCTGACCAATCAGAGTTGCATTCGTTTCGAACACCTTCGGCGGGACTTCTTTCTAGCACGAGATAATACTCGAACGTGGAGAAAGCGGGCTGCGAAGGATTGATTTTCGTTTGGCACGTGATGACTCCATGATGGAAGGTGGGAGTTTGGGTACCGATGGTGCTCGATGATGGACGCGATTGAGAGAAGGTCTGCTGAATTGAGGATTTATTTGATTTAAGAGAGGATTTCTGCGGAGGCCGTGGATTCTGAAGGAAGACAGACCTTCGGTTGATCGAGTGGATTTGAAAATTGTTAGTTTTACCGATCGGAATTGTTTGACGGATCGTTTTAAATTTGAGAAATGGCGATGGGAATAAATTGCCTTCGGATGTTGAGAAATCGTTGGTTTCAAGGTGCTTTTTGGGATATGCTGTAACTTGTACGGTGTGAGCGGAATAATAAACGGATTAACGTTTAATTGTGATTGCTTGAGGTTCTTCTTAATTGAAGCAAATACACTTGGAAACGCGTGCCACCGGCAACAACGAGATTTTATATGCTCCGTTCAATCAGTGAGTCGTTCTTCTTCTGGAAAAAAGAGTGAATTGTTCTTCTTCGCTTGTCCGTGCAGTGAGTTTTAATTACGATATCGTAAGTAGTAGGCACTGTTGATAGAAACGAGAAAAAAGCTGATGTTCTTGACAAACTGTTACTCCAAGGCGCTGATCTTAAGAAATGGCGCGGGAAATACTGCGACGATTATATCATCGTGTAGTTTCTACGTCTTCTACTTTTTATAGTTTATTGCAACAAAATATCTTCTCTTCAGTAAATCTTTAATATTTGAACTCCGCAATTTAGTCTTTTAAATTAATTAATTCTACATTTTAGATCGAATTGAAGTTAAAAAGTGCAGGATTCTTAACCTAACTAAAGATGACATCATTTTAAAGGAATCACTTTCGTTACTTGTTACCAAGGATAATTATTTACTCGCTCGTCCTATTTAAAATGGAAACATTCCTGGAAAACCGAGTTTTACAATCATTTCTATTCTGTTGAGTAACGTTCCGGCAGAGTGGAGGAATTCATTATAGTTGCACATTAAACACCAGGTGTTCTGGAGTTGATTCTATGATAAATGTGGTGTAATTAATGTCTCCGATAATGACAGCCTTGGGGCACACGAATACCTGAAATTGCGTTTCACATTTTGTCTTGAGAAAAATGCCTGTATTTTCCAGGAAATTCAAAGTTAGAAATTTCATTTACCCGCGTCGCAGACTTCCGCCATTTTCCTTTTCTCTGTATACACATTCGATATTAATCTTCCAACCAAGAATTCAAACAATGTTTAATTAAACAATATTAATTTAAAGCTTAACAGTACATGTAAAAAAAGATTTTCTTTTTGCAATAAGTTTGCACATTTCCTTCTTTTACCTCAAACTTGTCAAATTGCCAAAAGCCATAGACATGAACAATTTATAGCAAAAAAATTGTCAATTTTCAAGTAGATGTAGCAGCAAACTTGTTAAGAAATGTATGAATTAATCGTTCGTGCAATAATTATTAATCCCTTGCCTTACGATTTCTGTTTTGACAGCGTGCGTAGTACCTCAGAATTAATTCCGGAAATAAAAATTGCTCTTTGACCTTTAACGTTTGGCACAACTGACTGCAATATTAGTATTATAGAAATAATTTGACCGTCTCGTGACCGATTGACATTTACAATTTAATAGTTATTGGAAAACTTCCAAATTTCGTATTCCATTTATCGTCTCACATGTATAACACGTTATCGTAGGCTAAGGTGTTAAATTATCCTCACAATTTAAACTTCGACTCTTCCAATTCCTTTCAGTGATAAATTCCAAAATAATCCTTCGCATAATAGACACCATTTTCAAACTCATCCACTATAACCTCAAATCTCTGAGAATCTCCCGAACCTCCAACAAAAGTCGAAATTCGTCTCTCCTTCAAAATCCCTCGACAGACGTTGATTTATATCTCACAGCGAGACGAAAATCACGTGGGTGTAGAAGTTGAAAAAACAAATCGACGATCGGTGTTCGTCGCATATGCGAGAAGCGAGCGTTGTTTTCAACGTCATTTAGTTAGTCATCGCGAATTTAGCTGGCGGTTTCGCAACAATTCGAGCGCAAAACACGAGACGATGAACGGCAGGTTGTAATTCATAATCCACGGTACACCGATGAAATGGAAATTATCCTTGGCTCGTGAAAATAACTCGGTTGCATATGCGATGCACGTGTATCCGAGTGAATGATTCGATGATGATTCATTGCGGTCGCGTGGAAAATAGCTGGAATTTGATAATCGAACGTACTTTCGCGTAGTGCAATTTGCATTCCACTGGAATGGATCATTCTCCGTTGGAATTCTAGTTTGGAAGTTCTTGCCCTACTTTCTTGGGTGTAGCCATTTTAGATTCGGTGTTTGGCTGGAATTTGTGAAGTAGATTAGGTTGAAAGTGGTCTGGTGTTAATGACAGTTTGATATGCGATGGTAAATATAGAAAGCATAGGAAGTTATTGGTTAATTAGTCGATGATACGTCAAATATTCTTGCTGAAGCAATCATGTGAATGATTTCAAAATTCTTTCATATATTTCATTTAATTTTATTTATGGCGGCAGAGACCTTATATTCTTCATTGGTCTATAAAAAATATATAATTTATTCCGATAGGTGTTTTAAACTTTTTTAGAGTTTAATTCAGACTGTTGCTTCAAAATATATTCTATTTACTGCAATTTAAGATGGCCAACGGATACTTATTTAAGGTAGCATAAAATTTGTACCTTCTATTTGACCACAAGAAATATATTATTTGTTCTCATAGATGATTTAAAACTTTGGAGAATTTAAGAAAAACATTGCTTTATAATATATTATATTTACTGTAACTTAAAATGGCGAACGGATTTTCATTTAATATGTTGAATGCCACCGGTATTTCGCTAGTTTCTTTATTTCTACCGACGTGAAACTTTTTCTATTAAAACCACATCTTTACAAAGCAGAAGCTTTAAAGACGCAAAGAGATATATAGACAGCAGGACTTTACCTTTTTGCGACCAATGCCTAAATATCGACTGAATTAACAAATTCGCAAATATTATAATTTAAAAGTCATATGAAATTTCATTGAATTCAATAGCGCCGGTCACCGGTGACCCCCACGGCAGTCAACGTGTTAATGTAGCAGAAAAATGTCATCTTTCATTAGCCTCTAACAACTGTATTGTTTATTCTCGATAGACGATTTTAAATCGTTGAAAAATCGAGCAAAATAGTTTCTTCAAAACTCCAATTCAAGATGGTGAAAAGGCGGGAGCAGCCACACGTTAAATATGAAGTTTTTACAGCATGGATCAAAGGAATTACTCTTTTTGCGCTCAGACTGAATGTAAAAACCGTTTCAAATCGGTGCATTCAGGTATCGAGCATTTGAAAGAAGGCTCTGTAGTACTGAGAACGACCTACTTTTCTAATTACACGTGCATTGTTGCAGCGTCGTATCGGCTCCTTCAGCGTGCGCCATTCTAACCTTACATGTCGTTTTGGTCAACTAATCCAATCAGACCTCGTTGACACTGGCGATCATTGCGCAATTATAATTCGACACTGTTTTAATGTGAAATGACGAGGACAATAGACAACGTGGCGAATTCTTCTTTTATTCGATCACTCGTGAAACGAAACAACAGTACTTTGATTCGGAAACCATCTAAAATAATGAAGCCCAGGCAAAATGACGAAATACGAAACAATTGTTATTACAGCAATTCACCGATTGGCATAAAAATCTTTTCATTCAATTTCGAGAAAAAGATAATAAAAATTTTGCAGTTTTACAGCTTCTTCAGTTGCTACATATTTTGAGAAACTCAGGCGATATCTTATTTTGCGATAGTACTGTAGCAAATGTTAATAATACTATTTTAATTTCCCTCGAAAACCCAACGTTGCAAAAGAAATTTATAAAGTTCGCGAATGAAGTTGCAACGCCTTTTAACCCTAGAGCCACCAAACCACTCAAAATGACTGGTTGCCAGTTTCTTCCAAAAATTCTCCAAGTTTATCGAAAAGTAGATATTTTATATCTATCTCATAAAACACAAATAAGCGAATCAATCATCTTTTCAACCACGCGATTCCCCTTTCTTCAAAGTACTTATATAATATGTTGCAGTATAATAGATTTAACGCAGGTAGTTGAAAAATTTCGAAAACATGTATCCGACAATCAGAATTTATAAATAACTAGCTGTACCCTTTGCGCGCTGCTACGCCTACAAAAATCGAATCTAAGGAGAACTCGTTATAACAATTCTATGCTCATTTTTTTTTATGAAGTGCTCTCCGGTATATAATATTTTTTCTTTCTTTTTGTACTAAATCAGAAACCTTCGTGGCCATGTGCACAACAACATATCAAGGTTTCATCGCAATCGGATGATCGGTTTAGGAATGCATAAGGGACAAACAAACAAACATTCATTTTTATATATGTGGGATTGGTTAAATTAGGATGTTAAAATATAAGGTAAAACTAAATTTATTATCTAAAACTATATACTAAATGGTAATACAAAATGAATATAACTCTGAACTGCCTCGTTTGATCGCTTCGTAAGAACTAAATAGCATTCGCTCCGCTCAGTCACTCGTTCGTACTCATACATCCGTGCACTCATTCATACATACGCGCATGCATTCTTTAAAATAGGGACCGTAGGGCCTCCGCGGCACGTATCTTACAAACATCCGCCTAGACTAAACAGTCTAGGCGGTCGCGATGAGGCCATACTTCGATTATCGATACCACATATATAAGATTAAGAAAAAAAGTGAAGTGACAAAGGCAAAATTTAAAGTCATACAAAGAAAAATAATGTTGCGAACAATAACATAAGATAAAAAAAGGAAAGTGATAAATGCAAAATTTAAAATTATACAAAGAAAAATAATGTTGCGAACAATAATATAAGATAAAAAGAGTAAAGTGATAAATGCAAAATTTAAAACCATATAAAGAAAAATAATGTTGCGGACAATAACATAAGATAAAAAGAGTAAAGTGATAAATGCAAAATTTAAAACCATATAAAGAAAAATAATGTTGCGGACAATAACATAAGATAAGAAGAGTAAAGTGATAAATGCAAAATTTAAAACGATACAAAGAAAAATAATGTTGCGAACAATAAACATAAGATAAAAAAAGGACAGTGATAAATGCACAATTGAAAATCATATAAAGAAAAGTAATGTTGCGAACAATAAACATAAGATAAAAATATAAACACAAAGGAGATTTGAGTTTTTGGGGAAATCGTAGGCATTGAGAGATCCTCCGCTTCTCCAACGCCGTGCGAGAAAGACGAACAACGAGCCAAGGTTCTCGTTGATCTCTTACGGTGAATTTAACGCGGAAACCCGTTTCGACTTTCACAACCGGCAACAGCAATGCCGTTCACTGTTGGTCCGCCTGTCTGCGATCATCGTGCCACGTTCGAAGCCAATACGAAACACAAAGAGACTCGTTTTCTGTCGCGTATACTCTCCTTCCCTTTTTTGAAACTGATAATTCGCAGTATAAGTACGATATCGTTGATAGATGAAAGTGCAAAGTATGTGGAAATAATTGTTGAGGTGGAGATAAGACGACGAAGTAGAATATTGATGAATTTTATCAAATGTTTTTTTCATTTCATTTTATAGGATTTAATTAATGTATTAACCCTTAACGAACGAATGCCGCCACATTCGCGACATTGTAAATATTCCAGGAAAATCGAATGCCGCCATACAGGCGGCATGCCGTGATATTTGTACTAAAAAACCTGGTATTCACATAGGAGACTATTGGGAGAAGTACCACACTCAAAAAATATATAAGTAATTGTTTACTTTTTTACGTTTTTTTATTCCGTCGATCTACTTGTCATTGTTCTAGAAAAATGCGCTCGTTCGTTAAGGGTTAAACGATGTGAGAATTATCAGGGACTGGAAATGATGAGCACAATGGAATTTCTTATCATTTTTGAAGAGGATAATATTATAAAAATTGTATTTTGAAGGGCAGTGGGTAAAACAAATAAAACTTCATGTCGGAATTTATTGTTCCACTTTTGTATCTTTGCAATATGGAAACTCTCAGTCAAATATAAATAAAATCGTTAACAGCCGAATTTTAACTCCTTACAGTTCAATTAATATTTCCACTTTGTCGTCACTTAACTGAGATTAATTTCTAAATAATCTAAGCTGTTCGAATTACTCTTTCTCTGGTTCTAGCAGTACCTATAACAGCTACAAAACACAGCGATCAAATCTACGAAAATGATTATAACATTCCACACACTGAATTACTTACTTTAAAAATGATCCATAACAAATCTCTGATAAATCCTCCTAAATTCCCAAAAACCTCCAAACCAGAGAAATTCCCAAACCACTTTGAAATCCCCACGTCACAAAGCAAGTCACCAGAATCCAACAAACCCATCGATAAAATGAAAACACACGAATCTCCCCGATGAAACCAGTTCCCGAAGAATGCCTCCTAGCTTACACCACCATAGAAGTCATCCATAACTGGAT
Organism: Cerceris ruficornis; assembly: GCA_963989415.1. NCBI lineage: Eukaryota > Metazoa > Arthropoda > Insecta > Hymenoptera > Crabronidae > Cerceris > Cerceris ruficornis. The sequence goes on from OZ022529.1 coordinate 6,392,221, forward strand.
CTTACCCACTTTCAGGTCCAGGAACGCCTGGAGGATCCACCGGTGCACGTGGAACCGGTATTCCCCTCCGTCTGCGACATCGTCGACGAGGTCTGCCACGCGTTTCGCGCCAGCAGGAACGAGCACGCCCGGGAACTCGTCGCTTTGCTGAGGAATTCTCATCTGAAAGCCCTCCTCGAGACGCACGACGCCGTTGTGAAGCGAAAGGAGATACCACCGAAGCCTGATCAGCCGGTGTCGACGATGCCTTCAAACGACAGAACGGAAACCGTCAGGATGGTTGGGTTCAGGAGGCAACCGGATGAACCTTTGGTAAGTCTCTGCTAAAACCTTGATGTTTCCCCGGGATTTACACGTTGTGTAATAAAACAAAACGTCTTTATAGGGATGAAATTATGAATGATAGGAGTATGTTCTTTTTTAAGGGTTTCAGAGTTGCCCTTTTTGTGGGAGAAATAAATTTGTTGGGCTTCCAAATCCTAAAGTTTCATGGCCATCCATTCTGGATGTTTCTCGGGAGTCTATTCTTTGGGCGGGAAAACAATTATACTGAGGGACCAGAAACAAGGCACTTGAGGGGTAATTTCCACCGACTCGCCAGACGGATAGGGACATTCCTCTCCCCCGCGCATTTTCGATTTTGACGTGGTGTTGGCAAGAGAGAATCGCACATTCGTTGCGTCGTCATGTAAACGACGAAAGGAGCGATTTATTTTCGGTTGTCATTCGTTGATCTCAGATTTCCAGGACCGACATGACGGGGATAGGCGCTGCGAGAGCAATCTCCCCTTCCGTCCCAAGTGCCTTGTTTCTGGTCCCTCAGTATACTTGCGATTTGTTGTCGTGTTGGGCGGAAGGTCTTTATAGGGATGAAATTATGACTGATAAGAGTGTGTCCTTTTTCAAAGGTTTCAGAGTTGCCCTTTTTGTGGGAGGAAGAAAGTTGAGTCTTCAAATGCTAAAGTTTCATGGCCATCCATTGTGGATGTTTCTTGGGAGTCTATTCTTTGGGCGAGAAAACAATTACTTGCGATGTGTTAACATGTTGGACGGAAGGTCTTTATAGGGATGAAATTATGAATGATAAGAGTATGTCCTTTTTTAAGGGTTACAGAGTTACCCATTTTGTGAGAGGAAGAAATTTGTTGAATTTTCAAATGCCAAAGCTTCACGGCCATCAAGTCTCGATGTTTCTTGGGAGTCTATTCTTTGTGGGGGAAAAATTACTTGAGATTAGTTGACATGTTGGACGGAAGGTCTTTATAGGGATGAAATTATGAATGATAGGAGTACGACTTTTTTTAGAGGTTTCAGGGATGTTCTTTTTGTGGGAGGAAGAAATTTGTTGGGGTTTAAAATGCCAAAGCTTCATGACCATCCATTTTCGATGTTTCTTGGGAGTCTATTCTTTGTGGGAGGAAGAAACTGTCTCGGATTTAACAGTTAGACGGAAGATTTTTATATGGGTGAAATTATGAATGATAGAAGTCTGTCCTTTTTTAAGGGTTTCACAGTTGTCCCTTTTGTAGGAGAAAGAAATTTTGTGGCATTTCAAGTTCCAAACCTTTACAGCCGTCCTTATCAGTAATAACATAGGGTTCCGGATGGTCGCTGTGCCTAAGGCTAATTTGTTGCCCATGTTTTTCAAACATTGAAGTGACTTCTTCAGGGCTAGCAGTTGAATTCCATTTCTTTATAAGTGAATAGAAAAAGAAAATGAATGAAAGCCTCATGTAAACAAAAGTAGATGAAGCCAAAATTTAATGAAACCAGCTGAAAATGGGCAGCTGAACATCGCGTTTCAACGCGAATTTTTTCTAGTATTAACCCTTTGAGGACGACGGACGCATATATGCGGCCTGAGAAAAAATCTGATTATAGTTTATCGGTGCATGTATACACGGTCAGAGTTGAAAAATTGAAATATAACCGCTGAAATGTGATTACACAAATACTAATTTATAACTTCCATACATCAACACTCTGACTTTCTGATAAAAAGGTAGTTTTTCAACGCCAAATAAATGATTATTTGTCAATATGCAAAAAAGTCTCCGTCCGCAAAGGGTTAACCCTTAACGAACGAGCGCATTTTTCTAGAACAATGACTAGTAGATCGACGGAATAAAAAAAAGTAAAAAAGTAAACAATTACTTATATATTTTTTGAGTGTGGTACTTCTCCCCATAGTCCCTTATGTGAATATCAGATTTTTTAGTACAAATATCACGTCATGCCGCCTGTATGGCGGCATTCGATTTTCTTGGAATATTTATAATGTCGCGAATATGGCGGCATTCGTTCGCTAAGGGTTAAATTTACTCAAAGTCTGGCAACATTTCTGAACAGACGGTCCTCTGCATAAAACGCCTGTAAGGAAAGTCTTTCGACTCTGTCCAACATCCGGTAGCATGAGAAAATTCGAAATGTCGATTGAAAGAGAAAATACGAGCTGATGTATCGACTTCAATCTGAAGGCCGGAAGGCAGAATGCCTGTTTGATATTAAGAGAAATAAATAAACATCGACTTTTCCCGGTAGCCGATCCACTTTTAGAAGTTTACCATGCCACCACGTGAGAGAATTCCCATTCCGAATCGGATTCGTTACACTCGTGTAGAGAAAAGACGGAAATGCCACTTGCAGTTCATAAATAAGTCCGTGGGTTTATTATCCGCCGCGTGCGCGATCGAGCGCCATGTGGCCCCATGATTTTCTTTTCCCAAATCAGAGACACTCGAACAGAAATTACTTTTTAATGAATATTAAAGTATTCAATTAATACCAACCATAAAATTCATTAAAAACGGTACTCGGAATAGTAAGATAAGATAAAGAACGATAGAAATGTTTTTAAATTAAAAATTGTAATTATAAAACGATGGCGATTATAAGGATTCTTGATGACGCGGATGATTATACTAATATCAACAAAGATATTTACATACTTTTAAAAATTATAACCGCTCTTCAAACTGTACCAAACAATTTTCAACGTCCCTGAAAAGCTATAATCACCAAAAGAATCATAACAAAAAATCAACACGAAATCTCTTCTCCTAGCTCAAATCAAGTAAAACGAAACTCTAAAAAGTAGAATAAAGCATCCTCGGCTGCTTGAAATATAAAAAGGCAAAGAACATTTTCACCTTAAGAAAATATTATTCGGCCTTGAAGTTCAGACGAGCCTCAGACATGGCCAAAAACGTTCGTCCCTTCAAAGACTCTATTTTTCTTCATCACAATTTTCGACTTGCAAAAAAATAATCCGTCTCAACGTGTTTGTTTCACTTCATCGTCTTTCTGCAGGGTCTGACGGTTCAGGTCGACGAATCCGGGAATCTGATAATCGCCCGGATCCTCGGCGGAAGCACAGCAGCGCGGCAAGGACTCGTGAGGCCCGGCGAAGTGATCCTCGAGGTGAATGGAAAGGAGGTGCATAATCCTGAGGACCTTCAACAAGCCATTCAGGAGTCTAAAGAGAATTTATCTTTGGTACTGGCACCTGGCATTGCTGGTGATAGCAATAAGCCTCTGAAGTCTACTGTGAGTCTATTTCGAAGTTTTCAATTCCTTCTGCGATGATTTATCGATCGACACTTGATTTAGTTCAGACAATTGCTTGCTTTTGATTTGTTAGAAAAAGTCCACTAACTTAAAATTCCGCAATTATGGCAGAAAAATGATCAGTGATGTAGGAACGGAATTTTTCTACGCACAAATAGTATTAATTTCTGGAATTAGTGAGTGTGGATGGATTGTATATAAGCGAGAGTGGATGTTTGGAGTGCGTGATTTGGAAGGCGACGGATGTCAGGGCTAGCATTAATGTTTAGTCTGTAGATAAAGAGAAAATGAGTGAGTGCAACAGAGAAAGCATGCTGTGAGAAATACGAAGAATGAATGCTGTGAGAAAGAGTATCGGGGGTGGATTTTTGGAGAGAGTCAGTCTAGTTGAGTTTAGAACACGGAGTTGAGTTGAGGATACAGAGATATACAGAGTGGAGATTACAGAGAGTGAGAGGTATAGCGTGAGTGGAGAGAGTAATTTCAGTATTGTTAAGAGTATTGTATTTCTATTTAGCTAATAAAGTTAATAATTTGTTTTAATTACATGCGTTTAGTTTTGTTTCTAGGCTACGGTATTGTTAGTTAATTTTAACCCCTTGACTTACAATAACGTGTGGCACACGTGAGGCGATAAATGGAATACGAAATTTTGAAGTTTTCCAATAACTATTAAATTGAAAATATCAGTCGATCACGAGACGGTAAAATTATTTCTATAATATTAATATTGCAGTCAGTTGTGCCAAATGTTAAAGATCAGAGAGAAATTTTTATTTCTGAAATTAATTCTGAGGTATTACGAACGCTGTCAAAATAGAAATCGTAAGGCAAGGGGTTAAGGGAACCTGTTCGGTTTATTCGTAGACGAGTACCGATAGTCTTTAGTTGCATGTCTGAGACTAAATTAGAATAGGACCCTATAGTGACTCTTCAACAATGTATAAAGAATCCTGATGAAATCCTATTTACAATTGCAGTGCTACATGCGAGCCCTCTTCTACTACGATCCATCCGAAGATACTCTTCTACCCTGTCGTGAAATCGGCCTGCCCTTCCAAAAGGGCGATATTTTGCAAATCGTCGACCAAGCTGATCCAAATTGGTGGCAGGCAAGAAGAGTAGAAGGAGAGGGTCTTGGTCCGCCAGGTTTGGTACCATCGTTGGAGCTTGAAGAGCGAAGAAAGGCCTTCGTATCACCGGAAGCAGACTTCGTACACAAGATCAGCATCTGTGGGACCAGGATCTCGAAGAAGAAGAAGAGGAAGATGTATCAGTCGAAGTCGAACGGCGAATTCGACGGCGCGGAGTTACTGCTTTACGAGGAAGTCGCCAGGATGCCACCCTTTAGGCGCAAAACTTTGGCGCTCGTTGGTCCGCGGGGGGTTGGTCGCAGGACTTTGAAGAACAGACTGATAAATAGCGATCCTGAGAAATTTGGCACCATTGTTCCATGTAAGTATCCTTGCTAATAATTATTTTTAATTTGCTCGGCTTGCAGCAGAGGCTGCATTATTGATAATAGCTTTTTGAAACTTTTAAATCACTGACGCTGTGATAAACAGCTACGTGGACAATTTTTTTTAAAGATTATAGGTAAATAGTTTGAAGTTGAATTTACTATTTGAAAATTTTAAATTCTCTGATAAATCCTACTTGTCAGCACTTGCTGCGATTAGGACACTTCCGTACTCCAATTTGTCTACGCAATTATTAAACAAACGTTCTCCAATTGAATATAATTTCATGCTGTAGAATATTGAAATTTAACAAATTACAAACTTGCAATCACAATCCAGAATATCAAATAAATCCTGTAAAAAAGTATTAATAGTTTAACATCTACCTAGAATAGTAGATCGAAAGCGAAATGACCATAACCCTCGGTACTGGCTGCGGTCAGTACACTTCCGTTCTCCAATATGTCTACGCAATTATTAAACAAACGTTCTCCAATTGAATATAATTGCATGCTTCAGAATATTGAAATTTAACAAATTACAAATTTGCAATCACGATCCAGAATACCAAATAAATCCTATAAAAAAGTATTAATAGTTCAACATCTACCTAGAATAGTAGATCGAAAGCGAAATGACCATAACCCTCGGTACTGGCTGCGGTCAGTACACTTCCGTTCTCCAATTTGTCTACGCAATTATTAAACAAACGTTCTCCAATTGAATATAATTGCATGCTGTAGAATATTGAAATTTAACAAATTACAAACTTGCAATCATAATCCGGAATACCAAATAAATCCTATAAAAAAGTATTAATAGTTCAACATCCACCTAGAATAGTATATCGAAAGCGAAATGACCGTAACACTCAAAGTCAAAAGAAACATTATTTTTTTCTTTTTATTTCAATTATTTTATCGTCAAGAACCACTTCCTTTTAGATACATCGAGACCACCCAGAGTGCTCGAAGAAGACGGCAAGAGCTATTGGTTCACCGACCGCGAGTCAATGGAAACGGACATAAGGGAGCACCGGTACCTCGAGTATGGAGAACACGGCGGTCATTTGTACGGAACAAAATTGGACTCTGTTCGTGAATTGATCAGAAACGGCAAAATGTGCGTCCTCGACTGCAGTCCGGCTGCGCTCAAGATACTTCACAATAGTACGGAGTTCATGCCTTACGTTATCTTCATTGCTGCACCGGGAATGGAGCAGCTCAAGTGCTTGTATGACCTTGGAAGGTCAACTGGCGCGAGCAATAGGAACTTGACGGTAATTTGCCAAAATTTCTCGCTTTTATTTTATATCGAATTGGTAGGAAATGGTAGCATTTCGAAATTCAAATTACCATGCATCGTTTCGTATAAAAATCAAGGTCGGAAATGTCTGTAACACTCAATATAATTAATTAAAGGTAGATATGAACGGTAACTTGTTTCTTAGCTTACGCAGAATGTTGATAGCACATTCGACTGGCGCTGATAGTTGAAACTTGACTGTAATTTATCAAAATTTTCTGCCTTTCAGTTTCCATAAAATTCGTAGAAAATGCAAGCATTTCAAGATTTAAACTTTCATCAGTCGTTTCCTATTAAAACCGTGGACAAAAATGTTTGGATAATTTCATGACATAAATATGCAAAGGTAGATGAGATCGATGATTTATTTTTCTTAGGAAACGCAAGAATGTTGATTGCAAAGCGTATTTGAGAGGGGATTTACTACGTATTCGCGTATGCTAGTATCGTTTCAGGTATCAAAATGTAGAGTAACGTTTAATGCCGCTCTCGAAAAGTATAAAAAGGAACACACCGCGGCAGATGTTGCGTGTAAAATAAACGTAGACGTATAATCTTTTACGACGCAATCTCCGTGCTCCTGCCTGCCAGTCGCCTCTTCGTAATCATCGTATAAAAGTGGATGATTTAGCCGTTTAAATGTATCGCATGCACTTTGATTTCATTGTACGACGACTCAGTATACCCTGCGTAATTCTATCGTTACTTAACACGTTTGCTATCAGGATAAACGATGCGGAATATGAAAATCTCAGTTGCAAATCTGTGACGCTGATGGCGAATGTGCTGAGTACGTATTCTTCAACGTCGTACAAAGACGTATTGCATTGTTTTCCCATTTGGCTCGCTTGTACGGAATTTCTTCGATTTTGTAAATGTTTCCCCGTTTATTTAGCATCCCTTGTTTAATCTGTTGTATGTATTCAATGTTGGCTTGATATAGTTTGACCGCCAGAGCTCCATCAGGTACAGTTCGAGAAGAGCAAGAACTTTGGAGTCCCTCGCTTCGTTGTACGAGGTTTGTATTGCATGTTTGAGTGGTTTATTTATTTCAGTTATTAGTTTTATTTGGCGTTTCTAATATGCAGTAGAACGCAGTCGATATTTAGCTGATTTTTAGTCATTCATTCCTGCAGAATTTTCTATTCGTTATCTTATTAAATCGGGAGACCAGTTTCACAACAATGAAGCTACCAGCGTTGTATCTATTATATTTAAATATACCAAATAAGTACTTTGGAAAAAGAGAAATCGCGAGATGAAAAAGATGAACGATTAAGGAATTTAAGTTTTATGAAATATAAGTGGAATATTGACTTCATGTCTCTTCTATGAATTTGGAGAATATTTCGAGAAAATTGGGAACCGGTCATTTTGACTGGCTTGGTAGTTTTAATGTTAAAGTTACTCTGCAGATAATAATAAATAAACATCAGATATCCGATGTCACTGCGTTCTACTACAAAACGAACAATAATTCTATAGTTAACAGTCCTGTATATACAATTCTTACAAAGTTTTATTTCTTAATAAATAAAATCTGTTTCTTAACACGAACACGATTAAGGTAAAGCAATCTTATTAGCAATATTGTTATCTCAGCTTAAAGATGTAACACGCAACACTAAAAAAATATAAAACATACTTACAAAAATTTTATCTCAGCCATCAAATATACAATAATTCAAGCACAGGTGACCAACTTAAAGTCGCAAATTAAATGATCAAAACTGAATTTCACTCACAAACTTCTTCATAATTCTCGATTAGGAAGAGGACCTGAAATCCACGTTAGAAGAATCCGCGGCCTTGCAAAGAGCCTACGAGAAATACATCGACCTGGTGATCGTTAACGAGGACTTCGACCACACGTTCAGACAAGTGGTAGCAGCTCTCGACGCCCTGGCCACCGATCACCAATGGGTCCCAGTGAATTGGATCTATTAATCTAAAAAAACAAAAGGCCTTGTTTCTTCGTGAAACACACGCCCCCAAGACTTTGAAGTCTCGCGAACGAAGAAAAACGAATAAACGAATTATTACTGCCGGTGGTATCCGCGAAACTGACCTTCGTAGCTGGCACGATTGTCGACGTAGATGTTACCTCACTATCCTGCAATTTTACAATTGTATTTTACGACTTGTTTCACGTATCGCTTGCCGATAAAGCACGACCTTAGAACTTGATATTTTGAAACGTGTGAGGTGCGGTGAAGTTGATGGTAGTTGTAAAAATTGTTGATGATATGGTAGAATATTTTGTTTCGTTTAGTTGATGTAATCATATGATAATTTGTGCAGGTAATTATAATAGATAGACGATGTATCGTAGTCATGGATACCATGGAAGCTGAAGGTGGAAATTGTGAAGGTATGGATCTGTCATTTAATTCTTTCGTTGCATTGTTCTGGCTTCGAAGGTCGTCGAGGCCGTCCGCAGGACTGTCTTACAATTCATTGCCGTTTATAGCAAGTACAATCGTAGTGTTTATGTTGTTTCGTTTTAGGTTTACAAAGCGATCCGTTCCGTCAATGAATTCTATCCGTTGTTCAATACGTTCTACACCTTGTACGGATAATAGTGGATTATAGAATATTTCGTCCGCAGATTTTTGTATATGTAATACAGCGACGTAGATTAGAGACAGTTGAGATGTAAAGTGACATCAAGCTCATACGTTTTACAGGAAACACGGTAGAGGAATGATAGAAGAGAGAAATAATTTTTTAAGTCCGTCTTTCCCCCGGAGTTTCTACAATCATAATTAACGAGTGGAAGGAGCGCCATCTTGGTGTACCATAATTCGGTAACTAATTTGAACTCTGTATTATATTCAGTCCGAGATGATTACAAAGTTAAAAAGCCTCAGAGTGTTAATTTGTGGGCTCGAAATCAATTTTCTACCACTTTAGGAAGATTCTTCCCGAATTATCATTTAATATATAGACCTCAGGGGTTCAGAATTCACCTAAAAGTGTGTAAGCTCTAGGCAAAACTACCACACCTGATAAAAGTTAAAAAATGTGTGGAAAAGAGGAATAGAAACATCGAGTCACACAGATTTATTTGTAATTATCTAAATGACACTTTAATAATCGTCACAGAATATCGTGTACGTCAAATACAATGGTTATTTTCTTCGCTCGTTAATCATAATTCGCATAGTACATCGGAATAGCAAAAGAAGAAAATGTCCGAACGGGTCGATTTAAAGTAAGAGTTAAACCGCCGTCCAATTATTTTTAGGGTAATCTTAAGTTTTATTTACTTTCATTCATGAGCCAGCATATCTACGATTATTTTACGTATCGTAAGGAACATCTTTCTGTTTATATGTATATGTCTAATTCACGGGTACTCTGTTTTGTCGGTCGTGCACGATAAACACTTATATTCCTGGCATCGAGTGCCTTAAATGGAGCGACCTTCCTTAACAGGGTTGTTGCGAAGACCTATTACATCGAGACGGAAAGTCTTACACTCGAGTTTTATGTAAGGTGTGACTAATAACACGTTTTTCTAATCATCCAACACTCTTACACGAATACACATTCGTACAGACACGTACAATTACACGCGCGAGAACACTGATAAATAGATTAATGGAATATGATCTTTATACATTGAATCGAGACTCGTCATCTCGATCGTGCCACGTGATACACGAGAAATAAAGTTTATCGAGCGTTTGTTACGAATCTGAAGCTACGGTGTTTATTAACCAGACCATTATCCCCCCGTTGAAGTAGATTTAACTTTGTTTAATTGCCAGATACATCTTGCTTTGGAAAAACGACGGTAATTGGTAAAAGAAGTAGAAACTGTAAAACAGTGGTTGGCAAATTACAGGCCGCAGGCCGGATCCAGTTCGCCACAGATATTCAAATAATATGGGGTTGGCAACTAAGTACCCGCCGTTTTTTTAAATTTTTAAAAAGTTTATTTTTCTAGGAAAATTAACAACTAATTAATCAATAATGTATTCTCCCTTGTACACAACTTCTTCCCAACGTTCAACAAGATTTTCAATACCTCGTTGGTAGAAATCGAAACATCGATTCCGGTAGAACAAAACATCCTCTTTCGACTGATTTAAAATATTATGCCAAAAACATGTAATGGCATGGGGAATGTTAAAATTTAAAAAAACGGCGGGAATTTTTTTGCCAACCTAATAGTATAAAAATTTTCAATTTCCGCAATATATGCGTCGCTAGTCCTCAAAGCGTTAAACAAATGCAAAATCAAAAGGTCGAACTGCCGAGCAATTTCTAATAACATACTTTCTGACAAAAACGAAAAAACTTATTTAAACAAAATCCTCTGTTTTATCACACTAGAAAAGCAGGTCGCTACTTGATAATTTCAACATTACGTTTCGTCTACAGTTGATAACGCCATAAATTCTTTCACGCTAGAGTCCTCTATGAACGAAAATGAAGTAGCAAACTGTCGACAATTATAATTGTCGATAACAATACTTCTGTCGGCATTGCAGTATTCGTTTCAATTACACACATTTCATACGATATACATATACACGAAACTAAATTAATATTCAATTCTCCTTACTGATGCAAATGTCAAACAACTGTCAAAACAATTCCAAAAATACCTACCTCTCATAATCCCAATGAAAGCAAACACAGCTTCAATTTCAAATGCAATTAAGATAACAAACCAAGAGACTTTACTAATATCATCCTTAATAATAAAGTTTTAATTTGTAATCCCTTTTGTTACTTTAAACCGTACATACCGCGAAAACTTGTTGAAATACAATTGAATAGGTTCAATTGAAAGGAACTTAACAATCGGTAGATTGAAGCTAAAAATTTAACGATCATCAAGCGCCAATTCGCTGAAGGCTGCAACTGGATGCACTGATCCTAGCAATCCTGACCAATAGGGATTTGCCGTCTGCCACGTTTCCTGGTTTGTCAAGCTGTCACGTAAACGTTGCGGGAAAAGTTAGCACGCTGTGAATAGTTAGGGCACGGTTAAGTCCGTGTTAACAAGAGTTCGTTTTTTTTCAATTAAACATGCAGATGTTACGGCAATTAGACGTGCACCCGAAGGTGCGCGAAGAAGCGGATATTCTTGTACGAACGTTCAGCGGTGCTGTCGGTAAAGCGCTCATACTTGTCAAAATTTATACAAAGTAGCGCCTACCAATTTCAATGCTTTTCTTTCACTCAAAGTTAGATTCCTTTAGAATCTCACTGACCCACGGGAAAGGCTGAGAAACCGGAAAGAATTCTGATAATCATGAAATAATTGTTTGATCGTTACTTTTAAAAAACGTGGTACAACAACCATATGCACTTAACCTTAAATACCGTCATTACCTTATCCGATGTAGTTTTCTTAATTTTACTTGCATTTTGAGAAAGATATTTCTTTTCGGTTTAACTTTCCATCGTGTAGTTTAGTCTTTTATTTTATCCTGTTAGCGATATATCTTTCGAGGCTTATTGTTTACATGGGAGCAATTGTAAATAAAGTTTTATAACCTGCAATTTTTCCTCTACTTTCGATAGATAACTAATCGTCTTGTATTTTCGTATTTAAATGTAAACCGAGATATATATTGCAAAATAATGTGATTTCAGTGACGATCATTAGCACAATTATTATGGGAGTTTTGTTTTTATCAGAAGTAAATTACTATTTAACGCCTACTCTCAGCGAAGAATTATTTGTCGATACTTCGCGTGGTTCTAAGTTAAGGATAAACTTGGATGTAATAATTCCAGCCATTTCTTGCGATCGTAAGTGCAAAAAATTCATTACATATCATGTGTTAAGAACAAAAATATTAAATATGTATTATTTCAGTTCTGTCGATAGATGCAATGGACACAACTGGTGAACAACATTTGCACATAGAGCATAATATATTTAAAAGACGTTTAGATTTAAATGGTGAACCCATAGAAGACGCTCAAAAGACAAGTATATATGAAATTAAATAAACTATGACAAAAGAATGTCCCTGTTTCACGAGAAATTATAGAACTAATACTTTGTTCCTTATTTACTGCAGATATTACCGACACAAAAGCACTCGCAAAAGTGACGGAAAAGGTAAATAATTCAGTGGTCATGTCATACATGACTTCTTAAGTTTTCTAAATTTTTTAGGTATAAAAAATAATCCAACATTTATCTGTTGCAGACGGTTGAAGGTTCTACTGCTGTAACTTGCGGGGATTGTTATGGAGCAGCCTCGGAAAATATAAAGTAAAACTGAGTTTATTAAAATGTTGTAAATGCAGTTTACACAAATATTGTATACTACAAAGAATTGCATGTTTGTAGATGTTGCAATACATGCGAAGATGTAAGGGAAGCCTACAGATTAAAAGAATGGGCACCTCCTCCTCTGTCGGATATAAAGCAATGTCAGAATGACAAATCAATGAAAAAGATAAAAAATGCCTTCTCTCAAGGATGCCAAATTTACGGTTACATGGAAGTGAACAGAGTGGGTGGAAGCTTTCACATTGCACCAGGCGACAGTTTTTCGGTTAATCATGTACATGGTAAATTAAATAGAAATACGTTGCATCTATCTAGTAGAATTTACTTTCTTGTTACGTTGTTTTTAAATTTATAAATAATACTTCTTTACTGGCAGTGTAAATAATCTATTCAAAATTGATTACAGTACACGACGTTCAGCCTTATATCTCGACACAATTCAACTTGACTCACAAGATCAGCCATTTAAACTTTGGGCCAAACATTCCTGGAAAGAGAAATCCTTTGGACAATATAACGGTCACCGCTATGGAAGGTATGCCCTTGCTCCTTAAAAACATTTTATTACAAAATCAACCGTAACCTTTTGCATTACATTTCTTTTAATCCTAAGCTTCATACAACAATAATCTTGAAATACTAGCACCGTATTCCAGTCCCTATCGCCATAAAAGTACCGAACGTTCCACCACCTTGAAGCATCATCTTTCCGACGCTGTTTATTAGCTCAGCCCCTCTCGCTCCGTGTCTAATAATAAATATGCCATTATATTCTAAGTAGAATCAATGGATAATCAGCCTGTAACGAAACGACGATTATACCTAAGCGCACTGAATCCCCCAAAAAGTGCACCAGATGCCATTCCAACGGAAAACCCAATGAGAAAACCCATTTTCACTTTATCCCAACATGTAGGATTATGGTGGTACGGTCCTGACGGTACGACTGGCATTGTAATCTACAAATTGAATCTGTATAAAACTCGTATAGTTCCTTTTGAATTCACAAACCATACATCCACATATGAGAGCAATAATTTTCTACTCATTTTATTTCTATACATCATTTGACACGATATTTCTAAATATTCATTGCATACAGAACAAACATCGATCTTTAAGAATCAATTTATAGGTTGTCTCACGAAAGAACATTCATTTCGTATGAAAGTACGTAAATACGTGACATGTGTAGAATGACTTACAAGTTAAATTGTCGTTATAAATCCTTCCGGCGATTCTTCGTCCCGTCGTAGTTTTATTTGTCAGAAATAAATGAATTCTCTTACCAAATTTAACACATTGCACCGACACGACGATATCGGAAAACCGCCATATTACTTTCTCGTCTCCTATGATAAAAGACTGCTGCTTGTGATACTTCCTGTTTGCTGTGACGTCAACACTATGGCGGGCTTTTGAATCTACATTAGAACACTTCGTACTTTCTGCAAATCCATTAATTCTTTCACACACAATTGTAAAACGTCCAGTGATAATCATCACGATAATTGATTTGTTTCATTTAACCACATTAACGGCCACGTATACTACAGCCTTACAAATGAACTTACACTTTAACGACGCTAAGTGGTTCACCTTTGCTTTGCATTTCAGGGGCAATGATGTTCTATCATTACATCAAAATCGTACCAACGACCTACGTTCGAGTCGATGGCTCGACACTATTGACAAATCAATTTTCGGTAACACGACTTGGAAAATACGTCCCAATGTCAACCGGTGAATCCGGTATGCCGGGTATATTTTTCAGTTACGAATTGAGCCCGCTGATGGTAAAGTATACAGAAAAATCAAAGTCGTTCGGACACTTTGCTACGAACACGTGTGCGATTATCGGTGGTGTGTTTACAGTGGCCGGCTTAATTGACTCATTGCTCTATTATTCTGTGAAAGCTATACAGAAGAAGATAGAGCTAGGGAAGTATAATTAACAATTAGGTAGCCTAATGGACAGGAGGGATGTACGTAAGAATATGTCAGTCAGTTTAGCGAATGCGAGTTTGTAATTTGTGTATGTTTGCTGTAAGATAGCTTGTATTTTTTACACGGCAATTGAATATAATGTGCGATGCATGCCGCTGTAATTTGTACGAGGTATAATTTCGAGATGAGGCAATTCAACATTTTTTATCGCCCGAGATGTATTTTTAAAATAGTATTTCTTAAGAATTCTCGTGTAAGATATTCGTCAATATATACAAAGTGTACATACAGATCTACAGAGATATATATTGTGGAAGTTCAGTATTTAAATAAATACATATATATGTGTGTATGTATATATATATATATATGTACATGCATACATATACGAATATACATGTACATGCTCAATAAATATCATGCTGCCAAGGAAATAGTATGAGATGTAAACATTTTCAATTTTCGTGCGATTTGCGTTTATTATTACTTCGATTTTAAAGGGATTTTAAAAACATATTGAATGTTTCTATACTAGATTTTGCTACTTTTACAGCAAATTCGATGTCGTTTCCAGAAATTATATCGTAAGGCGACACGTACATCGGTTTCAAAGGATTGTACTGATCTCTTTTCAATTCCACTAAAAATTTATGCCTCTCCTCGAGTCTTTTCTTTCTGCACAATAAAATCTGTGGCTGTTTCGCGATAACATTGTGCGATAGCTGCATCGTGTTATGCGCATAATCGAAACTGCCGACCACTTTGAATCTACCTGAAAGTGGAAGGAAAATGTAGTATTTTATGATTTTTGTGCACTTTGGCAAATATCTTTCAGGATACTTACTGCAGATCCATACACGTGGTACGGTAAGTAACAGGTGCTTTGTTTCGATTTTATCGAAACCCATTTCCTCCATAACTGCAAAAGTATTTTCTTTTATGTGTCTCAGCTCGTATGTCATGAGTGTCGGACACTTTGCAGTTAGACTCCTTACTTCGTGGCCTTTTAGCTTAAAGGTGTGTTGAAAATGTCCCAACATACTGTCTATATCTGTTGTAGTTCTGCTCAGCCACATAGGATTGCGATTTACAATATTTTCTATCATTTTTATAGTAAAATTATGAGCTCTTAAGTATCGTATTCTTGTATGGAGGTCGTTCATGTCCTCCTTAAAAATTCTTGGATTTTTTTTAATGAAATAAGCCAAATTATCTGTAGATACGCCGCAGTTACGTAAAAACTCTATGTAAGGTTTGACATCTTTCTCAAAGTCGAGAGTTAAGAACATTTCTATTAAATCTTTATCAGATTCCATTTTGCTAAAATCAACGCCTAGTCTAACCAACTGTTTTATGGTCTCAGATTGATTTGCATATTTGGCGAAAGTGTAAATTGGTTTAAAATAAGGGCCAATATGAGATAAATCTTCTGTACAGATATCTAACGGTTCCAATGGCTTTGTATCATCATCGAAAATATCTTTTAAATCGTCTTCTATTTTTTCCAACGGTATAATATCATTGCTTTTTGCTGCAACTCTGTTTTCAACATTATCACTTTCAATCGAGTTTGTTTGAATTTTCGATGTTTCATCAACATAACCTATATATGTCGGCGTAATATTACTCGATAACTTCTGTTCTTTAGAAATATCTGTGGATGTAACTTCGGTTCTTTTAATCGTAAAATTAGATGTGAGCTCAATATTTTTACAGAAACATCGTAAGCCAACATTTGTATTTTTTACAGCACTGGAACGTGATATTCGTAGAAGCGTGTACGATAACCTCGACATTTTTAACGAAATGTTACAATGTAGGTTTTACTTTGTTAATTATTATATTAATTTTTAATGTAATATTTATAAAGTAACGTTGTTTAAACGATGAACTATCTAAAAGTGTAAGCTAAAGATAAAATCTGCTTGCTTCGCACGAAACAGTAACCAACATTAATCAAGACTAGAAATGGCGAGCAAAATCACTGAAATTGATCTATCACAGTGATCGCAGAATCGTATTGCTATTTCTGCTTTAAGAAATCAGTAGAAAATCAAATAAATGATTAAAGAATGATTTGCTATAATGATACGGTAAAATTACAGTTATTCGGTGCGCGATGGTAACGAAGGAATTGATTTAAAAAACGGATGTGGTTAATATAGTATTGCAATTTATTATTTCAAATAATATATAGATGCATATTTAAAACATATAGAATATGTATTCCATTAAATATCTACAATATTACGTTTTCCAAAGCAATACAATTAAGTATTATATGATTAATGGACATTAAGTGATTAAACTTTGGAGCCTTATATCAGGGCTGAACACGAAAGAGTTCAACGAGAGCCACATTTTGGTTTTTCATATCTTATAAAGAACCGCGCCATAATATCTGTATAGCGAAATATTAGTTACTTCGTCAATTTAACAAAATTCAATGGAGAAAGTTCTGAAATAATTAAAAAGAAAAAAGAAACGGTCAATGATATGTTATCACTATGACAATTACTGATAAATCCATTGAAGTATTAATTCTTTCTATCATTTTCTTACATTTCATTCGTCAAATATTATTGAAGCCTGTTTAAATAATCATTGAAACTAGTTGAAAATATATTGTTTATCAATAAAATAAAGTACTACATTAAAAATGAAATATTTATGAACGTTGAAAAGTAAATCGCATATGCGAGTCCCTTAATTTCACTCTTATAATTTCTATTCACCATGCAATTTATTAAAAATAAGCTGAAACGTTATTAAATAATGATAATATCATTTACAATAAATAATTATTCTCGAAAATTGTTGTAATAATTAAACTTTGCAAAATTATCTACAGAGAAGATTAAACTCAGTGCGCACTCACTTATCTACGGCGGTGAGGGGTACTGCGCATGTGCTACGTTGAGCGCTAGTCTATATAAGGAGCTTCATCGACGCGCCGCGCCACTATAGACTCGCAGCCGAGACCGACACCTTCGAGTGATAGGACGATATTTTGACCATCATTTCGACTTACCTATTGATTCCTTATCAGTCCTACCTTAAATTAACGATTATTAGTGCATGTGTCCTATAATATTAAATTGCTTAAACAATAAACTACAAGTGATTTTAAATAATTTTAATGATTAAGTACAACGTTTTGTGGATGGCCAGTGACCTAAAGTGACAGTTACCTGCAGTGTTTTTAAAATATTTCGACTATTAAATACAACGTTTTATGGAAGTGTCAGAGACATAATATGACAGTTTTACGCATATGATTTTAAATAATTTGAACAATTTAATTCAATATTTTGTGGAAGTGTCAATGACATAAAATAACAGTTAGCTACAGTGTTTTTAAATCATTTCGACAATTAAATGCAACGTTTTGTGAAAGTATGAGTGACATAAAGTAACAGTTAGCTGCAAGTGATTTTAAAAAATATATAGATGTATAGGCTATGTCACATATACAGAGAATAGATTTGCTTTCCATCAATCAGGAACCATTGCGAAAAATCAGAAATCACTGTGAAAATTCACCGTAACTGACAATGAGAATGAAAATGATGGAATCACTCGTGATTTGCAAGTAGAATTCCGTGCCATCTCTATTCACAACAGTGATCTTGATTTTTTATCTGCAGTGCACCTGTTCACTCTGATTGTAATGTTTGATCTTTAAAAAATATATATTCAATATGATTTAATAATGAAGTGTATTACTATCTGTGTGTAACCATACAGTGGAATTGAAATTATTCGTTATGCGATAGTGACGAAGAAAATGATTTAGAAATCGCGATGGTTAATATAGTATTGAATTTTATTATTTAAAATAATGTATAGGTACAGAACGTATAGCATATGTATTTAAATAAATATTTACGCCGTTAGAAAATGTATTATCGCTTTGTGCCATCAAGAAGCATCCGCTGTGTCTTTTTTAACAATTTCCTTGCTTACCGGTCACGAAAAAATAGTACTCTCATTTATTCAGGACCTATATTTCTTCTACTGTTCCATATTGATCAATTTTGACAAAATTAATTACGAATTTAGTAACGATTCCCGAATAACTACGCAATTAAGAGCATCCACGCACTCCCACGACATTTATACTTTACTTTTCTCGTTTACAACATTGATACTCGTACTATAGCTGCAGATCTCGATTTTAGTGATAACTAACACGAGTGATATTGTTATGAGACGCAAGTATACAGAATTTTTGAATTTTCACGCGGTTATTCGATAATTTACTTTTGTGAGCTTACAGAGTTCGGAGTTACCGTTTGGGCGACCTTGCGGTCGGACAGGCAGGGACGGGCGCACAGTACAACAACAGAGCGTGAGGTATCGCTGCATGTAAACACAAGTAAGATTTCTATCATTTTCGTATCCTCGCGATATCTCGTTACAGTTTATACGATATTCTTTTTAATTGATATCGATTCGAACAACTGTCCAGCTGAATTTACTTGTTTATGAATCAATACGGTTTTACGGCAGCATGTTACGAGCATTGATTTATTAATTACAATACGATATCCGACTTTTAAGATAGCTGCCTTATTCTGGAAGTGGTTACTAATTATGGTGTTTAATTTTGACGACGATAATTCCATGCTACGATGAAATCAAGATCGTTATTATTTTTAGTATTTTCATGCGACGACTTAGCCTTCTGTTTTGAGCTGCTGAATTGGTTTTACATACGTTTCGCGGTGTGAGTACAGTCGTAATTCAAAATCGTATTTGCCAGTATCGGATATTAAGATCCTGCGTTAGATTCGTCCGTTATATTTCTATAATGATGTTCATGAATTTATCGAAGGTGTTTATAACATTTATATCTAATAGAAAACAAGCATGGGTAAGTGTACACATTAACAGTGTCAACCCACAGTGTATATATATAGATTTAATTACTAGTATATTATGTTACACGAAGAATATTATGAATGAATGAGTAAGACGTAATTCAAAAGCAGTATTTCTTGAAGCAAGCACTTGATTTCATTTGAGAAATAAAAATATTTTTTTATTTTTTGTGATACCCCCCCCCCCCCCCTCCCCCGTCCATATCCTTTTATTTTTAGTAAAATGTTTGGCCGCGCGCAATACGGTCTAGATATAGCTAAGATAATCTATACTTAAAATGTATAGATTGTGTGACGTGTACATAAGACAGATTTGCTTTTCAACGATTACGAACGATAACGAAAAATCGCAAATCACTGCAAAAAATCACCGTGATTTAGAACGAACGCGATAGAAACACTCGTGATTCACAAGTAGCATTCTACGCCATCTTTAATCGAAATGGCTGTTTCGATATATCGATCGGGGTTTTAAAATTCTAGTATGTATTTATGTACATATATACAGAGGGAACTTATTAAATGAATCGATCGCACGAATACCTCCAAGTGTTCCAGGTTGCGCAGTTTCTTCTATATTAATGAGATTGCGGAATAAATCATGCAGGGCCAAGATCATCGATAATAATCTGCGAGTACTTTACGAAGAAATACTTTATTACTTAAACTGATTAGTCACGCGTTAAATATTAAGGCGGCAAGAAAATGCTCTTTGATTTACACGAATATACAAACTCAAGCAAGCTTGATTGAATATGACAGACATACAATATTCCATGAACGTGATCGTACATTTTCTGAAAATGTAATCAGTTATACATACACGCATACATACGCACATATCTATAGCCACTTAATATTACATTATTTATGCCGTTTCATTCTAATAGTTTGTTGGTTTCTTCAATAGTAAGCAATATGTACTGTAAGAATAAGTACACTGGTAATGTATTTTAAGAACACTTTGATCCATAATCAACGTTTCAACATCAACACGAAGAGATGGCCAAATGTTGGAATGTACCTTAATATAAGATAACAATATTCCTTGCAGGTTGATGATTTCCCTCTCGTTCTTTCACAATTCTGAAACCCTTACTGTTTGATGCTCGAATGTCTAACAAATAAGTTACGAAACGTTCCCAGAGATTCGCGTTTACGTTACTCAAGTGATATACATGGCTGGCGTATTGGAAATTCAATGTTCCAACTGTATGACTAGCCGAATCCAATGTGAATTACCATGATGACTATATGTCGGCAGTAATTCTTTTTAAAAAATGCTACATGTCTTAAAGAACATTTGTGATCGATATTGATTATCTATCGGATTGACAATAATAAATTTATATTATGCCCATATACCATCTTATGTGTTATGCTCCTTTAAACGTACTTTTTCCGTATTCCACGATCTGACTAGAGTGAATCGTTACTCTTGCTTTCGCCTGACAGTGGTGCCATTTGCGGTTGTAGGCTCGCCGTCTATCTGTCGGTTTCTGGCTTGTTGTCTTAGTTGGGCCCTTTTTAAACTGGTCATTAACTGACTCGATTGATAAAGCCAGCTCGCCTATAAATTCAATTTGAAAAACATAGAGACATTTGGTATCGTCTTGCAGATTCGTGTAACTTCATCTTTCTACTTCTTTGTACTTACAATCATTATCATACAGTTCATTAAGATAGGCACAGAAAATACAATGGATATGAAAAGTCCGTTGGAATCAAAATATTGTTGTCTGGAGAATAACCTATTAAGATAGAATTAACAAAATGTGATAATCGTCAGCGAATTGTTACATGGTGATTTATTATCGAGATGTCTGCACGAGAGTCTATAATTACATATCTCGTGATACTTACATCCAATTAGATGCGGCAACTTCGTTAATACTTTCTGAGAAGTATACTAGAAGTACTGAAATATATAAAACGAAATGTTACAATAAGGCAATACAACTGTTTATGAATTAGCCATTACAAGTACACTTACATAAAGCTAGGAATAGCATTATCTGAAAATTTGCATGATTACGAGTCATTAATGCAGTCATTGTTACTGCAACGTGAAAAGTCAATAAGAGTGCCAGCCATGGATCTCTCCATTCGATCTGGAAAAATTGATGGTTAAAATAAAAGCATAAGTATTCTACAGTTTTCTTTCTATTTTATTTGCAATGATATCATGCGAGTATTTAAAGAACTGACACATTATTGTATGCTTGAGACTTAAGGAAATAATTTATAAAGAATTATAGTGGCATATTAAAAACTCATAAAATGCGAACTGTATCGAAAATTTTTATTTATAAACTTCGTAATTTCCAACAGCATGCGAACGTTGATTATTCATTCAAATAAATGTGTTATAATAAAGATACTGTACGAAAGGAACAAATAATCTCCGAGGCCTCACATTCCGCAGATACTTGTTTTATTGTAACGAAAAATCGCAAAACATATTTCGAATGTATCGCGTAGCGTATTAATTGATAGCTATTAACAATTAGGCAGCAATCAGGAGTGTTAAAATCAGTATAGAAAAGTCGTTTCCGATTATGATTATTTAATAAATCCAATGCATTATTAAGGAAGCCGCAGAGAGGAAAAAACCAGAATCGCAGGACAAATCGAAGAGTCGAGATACGCCGAAAATAGATCGTCGCCAAAATACCGTGGATTTTTTACACTTGTTCTTATCGAAAGAGCAAATTCATTAAGCGAATATCGCGAGCAGTAGACAATCACCGTCGAGAAGCAGGATAATTGGCCTGGAAACCGTAAGAATTGACATGTCTCTCAAGGTTTTTTCAATCGTATTGACATCTTTACGCCGGTTGTGCCGAAAATGAAAGTTACAACCGAATGGAAAAAAAAAAGAGTGAAAGCAGCCACTCCATTCGACGTCTCGTTTAATTCAACCATACGAAATACACCTTTTTTTTAATGACGTGGAATTACACAAACGATTCGTACAATACGAAAGATATTCTTCAAACGGAGGAATGGTGGATGATTAATAATGAAGAATGAACGATATGTGACACTCACGCTCTGCAAAAAGGGTAGAATACCGTCGATGGGAGATTTCGGTTGGTCCTCTGACATCGTGAAATTCTAGACACAACCGGGAAAAAATTGTACATCCGCGAGAGATTGGGGGCGCGACGCCCTTCGTAGTGGCTCTCCTTTTAACCGACGAAGGCGGCCGTCGAAACGAGAGCGAACGACGCGAATGAACAGATAAATGCCGCGAATACGACGACACACGGAAAAAACAAATATCAGAGTGGGTCGGCAAAGAGGTTGGAGGGACAGGAGAACTGCTCGTGCCTTGCTCTCTTTCCTCTTTCTTCTGTCTCTTTCCTTGTCGATTGCACGCATGAGTTTACTATTCGCGCATGGAGGGCACACTGGTTATGCAGAGGCAATGAAAATTGCTCGTTGATTATATGGTGCTATCTGTGAGAAATACTGGAAAGACGGAGCATGAAAAAGATGGGATCTATGATGGGTAAGGAAGTTTTAGCTCAGCTTCGAGAAATATTTCATATTAAAGGCTGTATGGGGCGGTAGTGTCATCGATTTTGGTGTCTTCAAGAGACGGCAGAGGACGACAGTGTCACCGATTTTTAGTGTCGGTGAGAGACGGTAGGTTTCAATACTGTTATTTGTCTAGAAAAAAAGAGGGAGAATGTTACAACGGTCATTATAATTATGACCGTGGAGTATTGCTTTAGTAATGTTGCTCCCATTTAACCTTGGACCCGCTGGTTCGGATTTCTAATTAGTGGAAGCGAGTGCAAATCTTCCCTTGCTGTATTATTTATTTATACATATCAATAATACTTGTTATTTAACAGTAGCTCTACCGACGATTAATACGGTACATTTGGAGATAATTACAATGTTAGAAGGGAAGGAGCAACGGGGGAAAAATTTTGAACGGTCGAATTGCTTATATTTAGCAAAAGAGGAGAAGAAAAATGAAGAAGTTAGAGCGTTAGGAACTTTAGGTATATTTCCAAGAAATTAAGGACAAGTTATTTTGACAGCCTTGGTAGATCTAATGTTACTGTATCATAATTTCGAAAGTTTACAATCCACGTAAAACAGTGGGTGGCGAAATGACTGCAACAATTGGAGCCAAAAAAAGTATTATGGTCGCAGGTTTTCAGAATCTAAGTAAAATTGTAGGTCCTAGATAAAATGAGCATAATAGTTAAAGCTAAAAAGTGTTTAACCAGTCAACTGGTTACGACGTATATACACGTCATACGGTTGGCGCAACGCAGTGGACAAGATTTGCTTCTTTCGAATTCTAAGTTATTGCTTCTAATATTTCACGCACTGTTTCAAATAACAGGAGTCACACATGATGGTTTAGTATATAACTTATGTTAGTTTTTAATTAGAATATTATAGTATGTACAATCACAGACGAGGTATATCCTATATCTCGTCTGCGGTAGAATTGAATTACCGATAAAGAAGAAACGTGCTGATAAAGTAGTAAACTCTAAGTTGAAAAGTAATGCGTACTGATGCGTACGAGCACAGAGTCGAGAGGTTAGCTAGATTGGTCAATCGAAGTTACGAATTTTTACAAGTTCCTTTTTTTGCTCAAATTTATGTATAATTCGTCAGTTTCAAAAATTCTATGAAAAATATGGTATAAAAGGTATCAAGTCTTACACAGAAATTTCGTATTTGGAGCATTGCTGTGCAGCGCTACGCGTGTTCACTGACGTTTGATTACTTTGATAAGGTGGTAGTGAAAATTATACCATTTAACTATGTAACAACACACAATAATATATTTTCTTTAACACGTTGAATGCCGTAGAGGTCACCTGTAACCGGCGCCCTTGAAATCAATGAAATTTCATATGACTTTTAAATTATAATATTTACGAATTTGTTAATTCAGTCGATATTTACGCGTTGGTCTGAAAAAGGTAAAGTCCTGCTGTGTATATATCTCTTTGTGTCTTTAAAGCTTCTGCTTTGTAAAGATGTGATTTTAATAGAAAAAGTTTCACTTCGGTAGAAATGAAGAAACTAGCGAAATGCCGATGGCATTCAATGTGTTAATAACAATTTCTTCTGCAGGAACTTTATCTACTCGCCTCCTCGCCTCCAACCAGATTTTTATAACAGAAGAATAATTTTCGTTTTTCTTTTTTTCGCGCCTCTCGTTCAGTTTAAGTGTCAGGTTGGCGTGGTCAGTGATCGGCGATCGAGGTGGCTATCTTTTCGTTAAACAAGGTGTCTACTTTGTCTATAAGTAAGGTATCTACCTTAATAATCGGTAAACGAGGTGTCGTCCTTAGTACGCCACAGCTGCAGCTATTCTAGCGCCATCTTCGAGAACGAAGATAAAACTGTGATAAAAGCGATACCGAAATAATCGTAATTTCGTATGCCTTCAGGAGCGTACGAAGATATTTCATTACCCCTTTGTAATTACAACTTTAAAAATTCAAACAAGCTAGTGCTTGGAATTCTATTAATTGAAAACTAAATATGCTAATAGCAATAACTCTAATAGTATTTGTGTCGATGGAACGTCTTTAAAGTACGAAAAGTTGAAGCCCGAAAAATTCTGAAAATAGTATTTTATGTAAACAGATGAATCAATTTATAGAAATAATTTAGAAAAAATCAAATTAACATCCGATACGTACATTATTTGAAACTGTCTTAAACAGATTGGTGTTACAAAGACAATATGATAATCGAAACAACGAATTTACTGTAACTTCATACAATCAGCATTACAAACAATTATGCAAAATAATCACCAACTTTCCGGCGGTGGAAAGTAACGTATGTTAATTATCATGAAAATTAGTTTCCGCCAAATGGCAACGGTTCCGCCTTCACTTAGTGACGCGCTCTTATAATTTACATAGGAAAAGGGCGAATTACCGTTTAAGGTCGGACAATTTGTGACGTACATAAATCATGAAAAGAAGAAATCGCTTAGCCTTTTTATTATTCCGTTTCACAGTGAATACATTTTGGGCCGTGGGGACCTCGAAGTCGCTCACGTGTCACTGCTACGAAGTAACGAAAGCCGAGAGCAATTAATAAAAGTAGTTTCAGTCGTTGAGTTACGGCGCAAACATTGTTTGAACATTGTACATTGCATTTCTAAATAAGTCTTTTTACCACAGTCTTATTGTAAATGTCTTGTTTTATTTTATAACTAAGAAAGAAGTCCTTTTCATAGCACTTTAAATTAGTTTCGTCGTGATTGGTAAATGACTCTTCATCTATAGTTTAGTGCAGGGAGTTTTAGTTTTAATTAATTTAAGATTAAGTATTTTCTTTCATTTTGGAATGGAAATAAAAGGAAATAGAAAATTTCGATTTTGAATATGTGCTGTGCTTTTTGTCAGAATTTGATATAATGAGTAAAGCTAGAAAAAAAGTGGGAGTAACAATTTTTCAAAATACAATTTTAGAAATGGAGTTTTTATTTGTGTTTCTTACTAAGAAAAGTTTATGCAATTTTGTTCGTTAAATAATATTCAAAAAGTTCTACTTTCTCTTTGCCGGCGATTTAATGTAAAATTCGAAGTTTTGTGTTACTTTTCCTTAATTTAATGAATTGTCAGTGTACAATCGATTAATATGAGCATTAAAGTTCGCGTAACTTGTACAATTATTGAGTACGAAGAAAATTTCGCCAAGTTTACATCAGTTTTTTAATTATCTCACGTTATTTCTGTGCCAGTGTGCACGTTGAAAAGAATTCGCCTGATTCATCTTATCTGCTCGGTGGTGTCTCATTGTTTTCATCGCTCTCTTTAAACTTCATTGTGTTCGATCGTTACTCTTATCATCGTGATAAGGAAGTTTCTCTTTTATAATTAACACCGACGATTAATTCAACATTTCTCGTTCTACATATTATTTTTTTGAATTCTAAAAATACAGCGTTATATATTCCTTTGATTTTGCGAAGAAATCACGAAGTAGTTATTTTGATTGCATCGAGAATCAAAGTGTTCAACAGTGTTGAAAGTTTTGTGAAACATCTTTTTTTATTGTTATTGACCAAACTTTGAATTCCCCGGTTTATCGATATCGCAAAAAGTGATCGTTTATCGTTGAAGATTGGATTTGTGGAATATCAATGAATCGAGGCTTGCAGCAAATAACATTACTTTGCAAAATTACGCAACAAACGTCGAAATCGATAAAATTGGTGCAGTGAAGGATAACTTTCTTCGCTCGATTATAATCGGATTTGGATGAAATATCGGTGTCCTTGAACTGTAAATCAGATTGATCGTTGGATATTTTGTGATGATTAGCGTATTTTATGTTCATGGAATTACTTTGAGTTTAGATATTAGTCACCAGAAAGAAGTTATTCTTGCTGTAAAATAACAGTTTGACAGTAGAACAACCAGCGTTAAATCAATTATATTTCAATATATTAAAGAAGCACTTTGAAAAAAGAAGAATTAATAATTAAGCGAACTACGTTTTTGAGATGCACGTAAACTATTTATTTTAAGACTCTCCTATAAACTCGGAGAATTTTTGTAAAAAATTGTGCACTTTTTGACATTTTGTACAATATTGTACAATTTAACTGGTTAGGTAGTTCCAGTGTTAAATTTGAAGGGTTGTTCACTTTATATATTTATTAAAGTGCCTACAATTTTACGTAGAATATGTGAAACAAAACATGTGTTATTGTGATCTTCTAAAGAATTTGCCTGTGTCACAGTTTTCTGTTAGTTTTAAAGTGTACAGAAAGGGAAATTGATTGTGATATTTCCAGCAATTAAAGAAAGCAATCTCCATTCATTTCAGCTTTAAGTTTATTTCGATCTACGCAAATTGCCATAAAATTCTCGATTAAGGGCCCTAAGGCCCAATTAAGTGTTCCAATTTTGTTACCACGTCCACAAGTTTCACACACCCTCAATAACATGCAACCCACATAAAATTCCTACTCCCCAAAGAAGCTCCCATTTCAAGCCAAAACCACAAACTTCAATCACACATCAACACCCTCACAATAACGTTCTCAACACCCTCAAAAATTCCATTTCAACTCAGCACTCAAACCCACATCCTACTCTCACCCCCAAAACATCCACGGCCCCACATCCAAACATGAAAATCCCTATCTACCAAAATCCTTCAACCCTCTTTCTAACCTCAAATCTCAAATCCAACGTCATCTACAATTCAAAATCTCATTCTCTCTAAATCCTCCAGCCGTCAGCAGTCTCTTCATCCGCAATGCCACCGTATCGTCCGTTCATGTCCGATAAGGAAGCAGCAACAAAAGCAAAGACGTCCGATGCTTATCAGTCGATCGTGTGGTATAGCTCCCGAAGTATCTTTTCCCTTTATCAGGTGACGCGTTGTCGACGTGCCTCATCTTTCGTCTTTAAGTACAAGCATCGAGGCCCAAAGGCCTGCCGCGGAAAGAAACAACGCGGAATCGGTTGACCGGCCTGTTGGACTTTGAGCGGTCAAAGATTGGATCGAGATGGTGGCCACAAGAGCAGGGCCTCCTTCTACTCGCGCGAGATATATCGGTTCACAGATATATCGTGGTCGTCCTGCTGGGAGGACTGTTTCGTCGGCTGGCATTAAACAATCGATAGTCGATCGTTGGAGAACACCGGGATGTCATTCGAGCTTGAAGTACATCCGCCGGGACCGGAAGCCAGGGCCCTGGCTGAGAAGGAGCTCAGGGAAACTGACGAGAACGTTAAGGAGGGAATTGTCGCCCTTAAAGCTCTTCTCGAAGGTTAGATGATTTCTTTTTTCTTGCCTTTTTAGAGATTTCACGTGAAGTTTTTGATAAATTCAAGTTTGTGTTGCATTTGAGAAATTTGTTATTTAGCTAGCTGAGATGTTCTTGAGGAGCAAAGGAATGTTTTTTGAGATATGTGTTGGGTTGAAAGTTTTGGGGTTTTCTTGATGGACTTTGAGGTTTCTTGTTTCTTGAGTGCATAGTGGGTTTAATGAATGGTACCGTAATTGTAATGTTGTGTACGGCTCTGCTTATTCTTTTCTTTAATTTGACAAAATGTCGCGATTTAGAAGTAACGTTTTTGGTATTTTGGAAACCTTGAAGTTTAAAAAGAATTTGTGAATATTATTTAAAGATTTGTCCAACTTATGAGTCAGTGCACGGAGTTTCACATTCAGAGACCTTAGAACGTTTTGAACAGATTCTTTTTTCGGCTCAAAGAAGTTCTCAAAACCGGCATTATGTAACAGTGACCAAAATTTCCTTATTACATACTTAGAAATCTCATTCTCCAATATTAAATTAACTATTAAAAAATGGCCTTAACAAAAATTTCCATTAGTAATGACAAAATTCCTGGGAGTTTCTACAACGTAAAGTAGTTTATTAAAATCGACACTAAATTCAATTGAAATTCACCGATGAATAGTCAACGTCGAAGATTATTATAATCATAATTAATTTAAATAAAATTTAATAAAAGTCCCTAAGAAACATGGAAGAAATTTGCTCAAAAATTTCTCGAACGCAAAGCAATTTATTCGAATCGACACCAAATTCGATTTAAAACCCACGGAGGAGTATTCACCGATAAATCGCCAGCGTCGAAGATTATTACAATAACATTTAATTACTTCCTAAAAAATATCAAAGAAATTTGCTCAAAAATTTCTAAAACGCTTAACAATTTGTTCAAATCGACTTCAAACTCGATTTAAATTTCACCCACGGAGGAGTATTCACCGGTAAACCGCCAGCGTCGAAGATTATTACAATAACATTTAATTACTTCCTAAAAAATATCGAAGAAATTTGCTCAAAAATTTCTAAAACGCTTAACAATTTGTTCAAATCGACTTCAAACTCGATTTAAATTTCACCCACGGAGGAGTATTCACCGATAAACCGTCAGCGTCGAAGATTATTACAATAATATTTAATTAGTTCCTAAAAAATATCGAAGAAATTTGCTATAAAATTTCTGAAACGCTTAACAATTTGTTCAAATCGACTTCAAACTCGATTTAAATTTCACCCACGGAGGAGTATTCACCGATAAACCGCCAGCGTCGAAGATTATTACAATAATATTTAATTAGTTCCTAAAATATCGAAGAAATTTGCTATAAAATTTCTGAAACGCTTAACAATTTGTTCAAATCGACTTCAAACTCGATTTAAATTTCACCCACGGAGGAGTATTCACCGATAAACCGTCAGCGTCGAAGATTATTCTAATCTGTAGTTTATCAGTGGTACTTTTAATTACGGCCTGTCAATTTTGACGTTAAGTCATACGCTCGTGGGCCCGCACCTGCGTAAAGTTTTCGCATACGAATGAATCGTTCGACGATTCTTATTTAATGTTTCCGCCACGAATTTGCAAGATAAGTCCGTATGTACGACGTGTCGTCGTATATTAAACCGTCTCTGTTTTTGTTCTGCTCTTTCGATAGTTTATCTTACTTTTTAACGTCAACGACGACTGATACTTCAACCGACACGCGTGCCCATTCCGAGAGAATGCTCTTCTATCTTTCCTTTCTGCGATCTTCGCTCGTGTGGAATTCTGATAAGTTCAATAGTTAATTGACACTTTGAGGAAGTTTTTCTGCAATATCTTATTTACGGCTTTGTTGATTTTTGTGTAGATTAGGGCTGTGGTATTTAAGGAGCTAAAGGCTCGGACATTCAATCAGTGGGCCTTAGTTCGAAGCTTTACCTATCACTTCTGCAAAATGTTTAATAATTTATTATTTAATAAATCATTTAATCAGGCAGGAAAGTACTTTCTATCGCTCTGGAGTCCTCAATTAAAGAAATAAAAGAGGCTGGGGTGATTATGGCAGGTGAAGAGCTAAAGGCTCGGACATACAATCAGTGGACCTAAATTCAAAGACTTTTCTGTCAGTTCTGCAAAGTGTTTCCTAATTTATTGTTTAATAAATCATTTAGTCAGGCTGAAAAGTAACTTTGATCATTCTCTGGTTTTCGATTAAAGAAATAAAAGAGGCTAAAGGTTCGGACTGTCAATCAGTGGATCTGAGTCCAAATCCTTCTTTGTCATCTCTGTGAAAGTTCTAATTTATTAATTAATATATTATATCCTCAGCGATTCAGAACACAGGAGTTAAACAGATCGAATGTGAATGTTCACGAAGGAGAAGAAGAGGAGCTTGTTTCTAGATGAAGATTCTTTGTCAATTAGAAAGATTCTTTAATAATAATTGTAAAGATATATGAGAGCATAATTGAACAAAGAACGTTATTAATTCAGCGATGACCGATGACGAATATTGCGGAAATTGAACGTGTACGTTGAATTGGAACATCGAATTTTCCCACGATGCAATGTCTCTTATCGGGGTCTTGATATTTATTAATAATATATGAAATTAGTGGGGAATAACATGAGAAATTGTTGCTTAGAAGCTGGCTTTTTATTCTGTACTTTTTTTTTATTGTTGATCAAACTGGAAAATTAATCAAGTTTGCAAATCAGAAGATAAACGAAGGAAGAAAAAGTAAATTTTGTTTATTTCGTCGTAAGGAAGTTTAGAACACAATCGGATTTAAACATGGGAAGGAACTTCGAACTTCACTCTGTATTCGTTTATTTATTACACGTCACTAATTGATAAAAGTGTGCTGAAGATATAAACTGATTCATCTGTGGAATCAGTGCAAACGGATGCAAAGTATAAGTTGACAATGCAAAAGGCGATAATATTAAATGAATTCTATTTCTGGAAGTTTTATACCATAAGCTTAAATAATTCTACAAAGTCGGGGCAAATGGAAAATTCTCAGATTATTATCTCTGTTCCAAACTCCTTCCGTACTCATTTTTTGACAAAGTATTCGGCAAATCACGCTCGTGTTTAATTATTAGATTTTTCAAGTTTCATTTCAAGTTAATCATTTTATTCTAATTTCTAGAAAAAATAAAAGAGAAATGTTTGTCGGTCCTCGACTTCAGTAGACGGATCAGTGACACCATCTTACAAAACGATCCGAAGTGCATCAGAAGCTGAGTTTAGGGTCACTCCTGATAAGAGTTATCATCGCTCCTGTTACATGAACAACATTAAAAAAGTTCTTCTTCTTGATAAATTGGCACTGGACAGTAACCAGTAAAGTTTTAAATGGTTTCTAATACAATAAATTCTAATTGACTAGAAATTCTCTCCCATACAATATTAAATAATGAGGAGAATTAATGACACAGAGTTCTTTAACTAATAAAACTGGAAAATTAATGAAGTTTCCGAAATAAAAGATAAATGAAAAAAGAGATATTATATATCTTCTGGTTCATCTATATTGTTTAGCTCAATATATTATTAAAGAATTCTTTGAATAATCCTCATCTTGTTATTGCAATCCATCATGATGTACTTCGTATCAGATTAACGACACCTTGGAAGATTCATTGAATTATCTATACTTTCGAATAATTCATTCATCTTAATTGCACACATTTACATGATCATTTGAATACGTCTTTGCAGGGCGGCTGCTGCAGCAATTGTAAATTAGAAATTAAAAATTCATGCAACAAGGTCCGCTGTTTTTACTGCAATCTTAAATAAAGTATCGAGATTCATAAAAAAATGACCTCAACGCGATAATAGTACAAACGTTGCAAAATTAATTGTCAACTAACAGGCACAGGATTTATTTCTATCGTTTGAAAAAATCAGAACGGAGAGAAAGTGAGGAGAAGGGCAAACAACCTGTAGCTACGTGTCACGAAACGATCGAGAATCGTTGATAAGTCGATCGATTTCGAATCGGGGGAGATAAGACCGTGGACCTTGACCCTCGACAAAGAACAGATCTGTACACTCTAGAGATAAGATTCTTATTGCACTATCACGCGTGTACCACCACATTTGGATACCGATAATGTCATTTAAAATGGAGCTGATAATGACTGTAATTACTGGCAAAACGAACGTTCGACACGATGGACAAATTCATAATATTTCAATGGGAAAATTTGTGAATTTTTATGTAGCTATTTTCCTTCAAATCGATTTTTAGAAAAGGATTAAAAATGAAAGATCTTTGGTGTGATTTTTAGACTGAAATTGAAAATTTGTTTGAACGTGATCGGACAATTAATTCGGCATTGAATCTATATTTTCTTCTGCAATTGTTTTTCTAACAATTAAGTCAATTGTTACTTCTCTTGGTATGGTTACTTTTTAATTTTTAAAATGAATATTAATGATACCGTAAAGCTCGTTGAATTATTCAATCGGTGATAGAAGTACGTGCATATGCATTACACCATTTATTGTAAAAAGTTGTTTCCGCGAACTTGATATCATGATCGTATGGAAAACAGCAGAATCATAATCGATTTGCTGTTTTCTTAATATTATTTCAAAGTAGGATTACAATGTATAGTTTAGTATTTCAGAGTACAATACCCACAAGTATTATTCCGCAAAACGCAAAACTTCAATTTCTATGAAAAAGAAGAAATCTACGTGAAATCTAATTACAACAAACTAAATAATTACATAGCTCAGCACAGTTTTGATGATTCAGAGCCACCTAAAATCGTAAGTTCCAGGCGAAATGACGGTCGCAGTTAACACGTTGAATGCCAATTTGCTAGTTTCATCATTTCCACCGAACCGAAACTATTTCTATTAAAATCACATCTTTATGGAATAGATATGTTAAAAGTAAGAACAGTTATGTACACAGTAATACTTCACTTTTCTAATAGCAATATTATAATAGTGAAAATTTTAGCATATTTGTGAATATTGCAAATTTAACATCATAATTTCATCGAATTCAACAGTGCCGGTCACCAGTAACCCCCATGGCATTCAACGTGTTAAAGTAAAAAAAGCCTTGGGAGTTCAGAATTCATCGTCTCCTAGGTGAAATGAGAATAGCAGTAAAATTAGAAAAACACAAAAGAGAAATGTATATGATATGATATAGTCAAGTTGTAATTACAATTACGTTGTAATATACTAGGATTATAATCTTAGAGATTATCGTGGCTACAGAGGTAAAGGGTAGGACATGCAATTAACCAATTTCCTCACCTGAGAAAGATTTTCCCTAAATTATGTATCATTTAACCACTTGCTGTACAATAACGAGTGACACTCTTAATGCGGCAAATTGAATAGGAAATTTCCAAGTTTGACAAAACCAATGAAATTGAAAATATCAGTGACATGCGACACGATAAAATTATTTCTATAATATTAATATTACGTTAAGCTATACGATATATGAGCCGTTTTCGTTGAAAGTGGTGTAAGTCCATTTTATATTATATGGAGATATTTAAGGATTTGTATTTGAATGGTTTGAAAAATATTGGTATATGTAATACGCTTATTTTGTTTTTTAAATATTAAATTGATTTAAGTTTATAGTGTATTTGTTATAAGAAATTTATACTTTTAATGACTTCAAAAGGACTTACATCACTTTCGAAGTTAACAAATGTGAAAACCATACATTTATGAAATAATAAATATTATATTATATTATATTATTTTGAATATTGTATAATATTAAATTCACATTTGTTATGAAATTAACAATTAGTAAGTTTAGAGGTAATCGTACTTATTTACTTCAAGTTAAGCGAACCAATAGAACACACTAATAAGTTTTATGCTCTATAATAAATGGAGGAAGTACCAAAATTCCAGCGAACGAACGAATATTTTTATGTTATTAATGGTGTTATCGCACATATAAAAATGATGTAGAGCCATTATGTAGTATAATTTTTTAACTAAACATTATGTTGTTGAAGAAAGTGGACTTACATGACTTTCAAAGTAATTATATTTGTAATTTCATTAACTACGTAAATTTATATTGACAAAATGATAAAAATTTTGAAGGATTTCTTTTGGGGACTATTTATAGATAAAAAGCTCATAGCGGATTACATTCATTGTTATTATTAACTAACATTTTGTCAAATATGGACTTACACCACATTCAAAGAAAACGGCTCATATCAAGAATCACCGATCAATTTTTATTTTACCAATTTAATTTTGAATCATTACGCACTAAGTCACAAAAGAAATCGTACGGCAAGGGGTTAATCTATCACCTTGATAGTTCAGAGCCCACCTAAAGTTGTAGGCTCCAGGCCAATTACCCATAACACTTAACGTTAAAAAAATCTTTAAAATAAGTTACAAATTCAATAAGTTTAGCGAAATAGAATAATTTCCTTCATCGTCTCTCGGAAGCCTCGTGAAATTCTAAGCGGCGGAAGAAACGCGCAGCCAAACTGCCTGACGCACATGGCTTCCCTTTTTCGGCTTTTTCTTTTATTTCGCAGTTGAATTGCCACTCAAGGTTTACTTCTTCCTTCCTGAAAGATATGCGTCTATTTAATTGGACAGCCGACAAATGAGAATCATTGCGATTTCCTTGACAATGTATCTGGTGTAACGTCGAGGTAATTTCCTAGCTTGAAAGAGATCTCTTTGGTGCGCACGCGAGGCCACTGCGATTTTATGGGGCCTTTGACGTCGAAGGAAAGTTACGTCCCATCGCGACACGTAACTTATATTTGAAGATAAGATGTCTCTGCCTCTGCCAAGGGTGTGTTTATCTTTCGAGGGAAACTTTTGACTCGATATGGTGATTGTTGGTGATGATAATGACGATAAGAATGATAATAATTAACGCGTTAAGCGCTACGACGGTCAGCAGGGACCGGACGTTGATTTTTCGTTTATGTTGACGTTTGTCAATGAAAACCGACGGTTAGATGTTATACCTAAGCTACGCTCTCGAGTCTCAACGAGCGATAATTAGTGGATTTTAGAAAGAAATATAACATTTTATCAAAAATTAACCCCTTGCCGTACAATAACGAGTGCCAGTCGTGACGCGATAAATGGAATAGGAAATTTTGAAGTTTTCCAAAAACTATTGAATTAAAAATATCAGTGGATTACGATACGATCAAATTATTTCTATGCTATTAATATTGCGTTATGTTATACGTTATATCGGAAATCTGGAATGGATTACCATTTTAGAAATTGAATTCTGAGTTTTTGAGCATTCAGTCACAAGAAAAATGGTACGGCAAGGGGTTAATCAATCTAACAGTCATTTTAGGATTTAATTCTGAGTTGTTGCGGATTCAGTTACAAAAGAAATGGTACGCCAAGGGGTTAATGTTGTTTATAACAAACAGAAAGATATCTTTCCTAATAAAGGGCCCAAACGGAAAGTGCAGTACCGGTCCCTAGGAACCGGCGTGGCGCTTAACGTGTTAATCAGTATTGAAACAATTGTTCTTGTTGCATTGATAATGTTATTATTTGCGGACGGTGGTTAACACTAGAACTACCAAGCAAGTCAAAATGACTGGTTCGTCATTTCTTCTACAAATTGCCCTTTACAGGGCAGCCATAGAGTCGATATTTTACATCGATCTTATGAAACATAAATTATTGAATTAATCGTCTTTTCTACGTTTTCATTTCTCCTTTTCTAAAGTACTTATTTAATATATTGGGTTGGCAAGAAAGTAATTTCGGTTTTCGTCGACAGCTACTGTTACGTTTCTTTTGAAGGACTTTCGACAATGTTATCATTTTTTGCTTCTGAAAATTGAAAGTTGTCACCTTTGGCAGGATTTAGAAACAAATTGTGCTTCATTTTGTTTGCAATTGTTAGTTTAGCGTGAATTTTAATATGGAGTGCAAAAACGAACATTTTCGACATATTTTAATTTATCATTACTTTTTTATACAAACCACATCGAAAGCTGAATTGTATCAAACATAAGTTATGCTGTCAATTTGGTGGGATTACAAAGGTGTTGTGTAGTTAGAGCTGCTTCCAAGGAACCAAACGATTAATTCGAATGTTTAGTCTAAAATCGTACCTAGCTCAGTTTTTTGCTGATAAAGACCAGAATTTCTATGAGAGTGGTATCATAAATTGGTCTAAAGGATGACAAAAGGTCGTCGAACAAAATGGAAAATGTATATTAAAGTTCATTCTTTGTTAAAAAAAAATTAAGTTTCATTTCATATTATAAAACCTAAATTTCTTTCTTGCCAACCCAATATTTAAATGTAACAAATTTAAGGCCGGTAGTTCTCGTGTCAATAAGTTGCTGCTA
The DNA here is from genome assembly GCA_963989415.1 of Cerceris ruficornis. NCBI lineage: Eukaryota > Metazoa > Arthropoda > Insecta > Hymenoptera > Crabronidae > Cerceris > Cerceris ruficornis. The sequence continues at coordinate 6,428,810 of OZ022529.1, forward strand.
ATAACTAGATCATTAATGAATCACTAGTTAATGGATCGTTTTTTACAATAATACAGTAGCAGAGAAAGCTTTAACGCGTACCGCACCAACTCTTTATGGATATCTATTGTTACCGTAGCAGATATTTTGATCGGTTATGAAATAACAATGCTATCTTTTGAACGAAATGCAGAAGATTGTCAACTTAATACGGGAAACAACGCATCAAACTGTCTTTACTTAATAATGTAAGAAATTACATATTTTCTCTTCAATGAATCGGTCATTTTATCGCACATGGTACAGTTAGTATTGAGAATACTATTTGCATTTTAAAATATTGAAGAACTACTTGTCCTAATAACATTAACTGAAATCTTGTTATATAATGTTTATTCTATCGTCAAACAGGAATCAAATGAAATGGAAATATTCTCGGCATTATATAATCCACAATATTACGTAGTTCCAGGGTAATTTTTTTTATTCGAAACCTCTATAAATATTTACAATTTAGTCTCGTTAATCTACATAATTCGCAAGGAATCCTTTTCTCGATACACTGTTATATTTCCGATGACCTACAAACTTCGAAATAAAAGTCTAAAACATCATTCATTCTCTTCTTTGAAATCGAAAAGTCTCGATTTATTCAATTTTTGATAAAACTTACATTAAAAAAAAAGTCTCGTCATTTTTATTTCTTATGCAGTCGCCTGAAAGTAAGAAAACTGTATAATTTTGTAATAATTTTTCTACTTTTATTTTTCAGAGGACAAAACCATCTATTTCAAAACTGACGATGACTTTCTCATGATATTCCTGCGGCCATGCAAATTTTACGCAAAAAGTGCCTTCGAATTGATGAAAAGGGTGGCAGAGTTCAAAGAGAAAAATGCCGCTCTCTTCGACAACCTGATGCCACAGGATGAGAAGACCGCCCTTCTCGAACACAATGTCGTGAATGTAATGAAAGGAAGGGACCAAAAGGGGCGAAGGATGCTTATCGTGAATTCCGGCAAGACATGGGACCCTTCGAAAGTCACCGCTGATCAGATCCTTCGACTTTTGTATCTTATTCACGAACTTGCCATGCTGGAACCTGAAACACAGGTTGGAATTAATAATTCAAGAGTATTTTCAGAAATCTGAAAGAAACTTCTAGCGCTTTTTGCCTTTTCTTTATCGTCATGAACAATCGAAGAGAGGAGAATTCCTATTTTACAATTCGTAAATAGCTTTTTAACATTAATACGTACAATTTATTTAAATTTGTCAGTGATAACAATATCTTGCATTATTTAAAATTATAACTGTTACTTTCTCTAATGTTTGTACAATCAATTAGGAAGTAGTTGTGCCATTACTTGCACTAATTATGCTATGTTCTATTTTATATTAATAATAGTAATATATCATGCAATTTTTTATGTTAACAGAAATTCAATTGCTATAATGTTTTATTAAGAACCTTCTTCTTTTGTCATTGCATTCATTTTTTTATTTAAAAATTGAATATTACAGAAAATATTCGCTTTATCATCTAATCCTTTCTCAAATTAAGCGTTGATTTTTGCTTTGATATTCCGTGGATTTTGGGATTACACTTAGGCTATGGTAGATTAAATAATAAATTAGGAAAAATTTTACTTTAGATGACGGAGGTTTTGAACCCGGGCCCACTTGATTGCGAGACCGAACCTTTACCTATTTACCCAACATAGATCGTTAAGAGTTTATTGTGTTTTAACCATTCATTTTCCTCTTTTCTCTCCAGATATTTGGTGCCGTCGTGATAATGGACTTCGATGGTCTCTCCATGAAGCAAGTAATGGGGCTTACACCAGCATTCAGCATGAAACTCTTGAGTTTCATTCAAGATGCCATGCCATTGCGTCTGAAAGAGGTGAAAAATACTAAATATAGACCCAATCATTCTTTATAGAAAGTGAACGTTGAATTTAACGATAAATATGTTGTTAATCCTGTACATCTGAAATGATAATGATAACGAGTGCTTAAATGATCACAATGATAACGATAATATGGTATTTATTGATTAAACTGCAACATTATCATTTATAATATCTTTTGCGATAAATATCGATTAAAATCGAGTTCTACATTGGCAATGTCAAATTAAGAGTTAATTGAATTTTGATTTTTGCAGTATTTTTAATATGGCACAGTCAGAAGTAAATTAGTTGCAGTGAAGAAATTTTGAAAATGACTTAGCTAAATTTTTTTAAAAAGTTGTAAAGATTACTGACGCTTCTGACGGGTACGAAGCAATATTTTGATTTAAAAATGGCACATAAAATTTAACTTAATACTACTTTTAATTGAAAGTTTCAGTAATAACGTTTTTCCTCAATCAATTTTCAATCAATTCTCATTAATTTTTGAACAATAAATTTACATCTTAAATTCAACCCTAAAATTCAGTCTGAATGAAATTGCTTATCGATTTTAAAAGTACAAGAAATTGTATTTTTCTTAAAGGTCCACATCGTAAAGCAGCCATTCCTCTTCAACATGGTCTGGCAGATGTTCAAACCCTTCGTTAGGGAGAAACTGAAAAAACGTATGTTCTTCCACGGTACCAAAATGTCCTCCCTCCATGCTCACTTAGCCCCGAGTCATCTGCCGAAGAACTATGGCGGAGAACTGCCGGAAATCGACTATGGCAGTGCCGATTGGTATCCGGTTCTCATGAAATATGAAGACAGATTGAAAGGTAACTAAAGAGAGCTCGAATTCAATATAAATCTGCATCACCTCGGAAAAATTATTATATCAGTTAAAGCCAAGGAGACTAAACATATGTAGCAGTAAAGTAACTGCAGCCATCTTTGATTTAGTCGACCTAAACATCTCGATCAGTTCTCGGAATGTTTTGTTTAGTAAGGAGCAATTCTTCCTTGAGTTTATTATGAATATTAATTTGAATAAATCGAAATTATTTAAGGTAAACTTAGATTAGTTTAATTCAGCTGAATAGCCAGAGATTTTAGATGAAAGAGCCACATTTTGCTTATTTCTGATCTAGATGATTAAAAGAAACATCACATCATTGACTAACAGTAAGAATCAACTAATTTATTAATTACGAATTTCTATTTTTTGCTTTCAGAATGGAGCACCTACGGTGTCCGCAAAAACTAGTAGACTGAAAGAACCAAAAAAATGCTTGCATCCTTCACAACGAAACGTTGTGTTTTCCGGTACCAGATATTCCTAGCGCCATCATCCACAGAATGCAGTACTATTCATAACCGTTGCACTCCTTTTTCCTTCCCTCCTTACCGACTTTCAATCGTACAGTTTTGCGCACATTTCTGCGCAAGAGTCGATGTTGAATAACTTCAAAGCGGTACAAGGAATTCTAGCAAGTAGAGTTCAGTTTGAAGCTGATAATATAGCATGGGACCGAATTAATTGGATGGGACTTGGGATTCATTTAGAGTATTACAGCTTCGGGCAAGCGAGAATTGTATGAAACGATACGAATAATGTAGATGCTTATTATTTTTGCTACTACGAACGACGGATTTGTATATTCTGAGAGAAACAATAAAGAAGAAATGGCGCGTTGAAGGAAACGCGCTTTGTACAAAGTATCAAAATGTTATAAATTGATCGAAGAAGATTGCAACAAATAGTGGTCTTCTAATAGGGAAATATAAAGTATTATATTCTTATAATATAAAGCAGGGACGCTCTTTATTTGATCGCCAGAGCCGTCTCGGAACGAGCTCCGCCTACTTCACCCATACATACAGCCTAGACTCTTGCCAGCAAAGTTTTAATAGGTTTCCACATCACCCATGGGGTACTATTGCCAATGCGTTTTTTTTGCAGTGGTATCCTCTGTATCGATGTCCTTTTCTGCTTAATCGTTGTCGAAAAATCGCGGTAAAAGTAAAGACTAGGCAGGATTGTAAAATGTATTGCTAAGACGGCTGCGGCCGCAACAATGTATTCTTTCGCGCGAAAAGGCCTTGCGTTCTGCTGTCGCGGAGTTTCTTAACTATCTGCGCTGGAAATTAATTTACAAATGCGCGAGCTGGAACGTAACACTATATTTCGCCGTAAGGCATCACATAGTAGTCGAATTCGACCAAAACCATCGGCAGAAGTCCCAGAAACATTAAAATCTACTAATCGTATTTGATTTAAAACATATGAGAGCATACTTTTTTTTACTAATAATACTCTTGTTTTGCCCTACACGCGACGTAGTGCGATCTGAAACTGTTCTTCGACAAATAGATATAAGTGTCTGGGTTAGGATAAGCGTCACTGATATAAAGTTATTATATTATATAAATATAACAGAGAATATATTCTACGGAGGAAGGCTCAAGAAAAATGAAATTAAAAATCTAGATATTAATCAAACTCGACATTAATCTGGGCCATGAACGTATGTAGATTTATTAGCAAACAATGGACATATTTCACAGTGCTGCGCTATTTCTTTTCGCGGTGCCTCAAATATTTTAACTTTCACTTCTCTAAATATTTGTCGATTTCTTCGTGATATTCCCCTTTTGCAATTTCTCCTTAATTTTGAAAGGAATTATCTTCCGATCTTAGAAAAGTGGAACATGGAAGCAAAGGAAATTAATTATTTCAATTATTCCAACTTTGCGATACATTACTTCAATAATTCTTATTACTATATTTAATAATATAATAGAATTTCTGAACGAAGAAGTAGATTATATCTTTCTTTCTGTAATTAGCATAGTGGCTAACCCTTTGCCCTACAATAACGAGTGCGTCTCGTGATCCGGTAAATCGGATAGGACATTTCCAAGCTTTCTAAAACCTATCGAATTGAAAATATTAATGAGACGCGACGAGATAAAATTATTTCTATAATATTGTTATTACGTTACATTGTACGATATATCTAGAATCATCGATCAATTCGAAAATAACTAATCATCAGAGTCAGTTAGAAATTAAATCGTTGGGCAAGGGGTTAAAACGTTAATACAAAGAGAAAATATAATCTACTTCCTCCTTCACGCGAAGACAATAAACTCGGAAAGTTACCTCATTATATCAACCGTTAAAATTCTTTGTAATGAGAATAACGATGATATGACATTGGCACGTTTTATTGTATTCCGTTAATAAATTGCAGGGTCATTAGAAATGAATGCTCTTTCATAATTCTCATCATAGGCAACTCCGCTGCACGATCAAAGGTAACTTCACCTCCCCGCTTCGAAAGACACGGCGAAGTGGGAGAACTGTTCACTTTCCTCTGTTTATAATCTTCTTGTCGTATAGAAGCAGTTATCACCGGTATTTCGTGCACGTTAGATCCCAACAGATTGTCTGCACGGTGCTTTTTCCATCTTCCGTTTCATCCTTCGCTTTGTTTTTACTTTCTTCGCTTACTTCGTCGTTTTCTTCGAAGTTATACGCGATAGGATCGAAAGTAATATTTCGCGTGGAAAATCGTGAAATGAATGTTTGCCGATTGAGAATTGTGTAATTTGTATGACACGAGAAGATTGCATCGAGAAATCTAAACGCAAGTATCTGCCTTGCAAAGGATTTTCTAACTGGTCTCCAGACTTTGTAGCAGAGGGTACTTGCAGTGATCTTGCGACGTTTCAGGTTTAAAATTGTGTACGATTCTTTTATTTTGTAAGTAGTTAATCAATCAAACCCCATTATTTATTTAACATTTGTTTAGAAATATATGTATATAGATATGAAGGTTTAGAGATGACAGTTTAAAATGGTGGCAATGTTTTCTTCTTAGTAATACAGCTTTTAATGGATTTTTAATTAATAATTTATTCATATATCAAATAAATCAGCTAACACGGAAAAGTATACATATGTTTTCAAACAAAATACTTTTGTAGCATAGAATGAGAACTTACATTAGAATCTTAAACTTTGTAATCTTATTCTAGAAATTTTATTTACCCGCGGTAAAGATTATGAACAAAAACTTCGACTGTTATTTTAACGAACTGCTTCGGCTAGTTATGGCATCAACATTGCGCTCAATTACATGAAATATCAGAAATCAAAGAGTAACTTTAACTTCTATAATTAATTTTGACTTACTGTACGCGCACTCTAAACAAAATAAAAACCGTAGTGCAAGGGGTTAACATGTAAATGTAAATATATAATAGATAAATGAACGTAATAAGTCCGATAGTAATTTTGCAAAAATGTTTAAAAACATGCCAAATCACTTTGCTTACCTTGACCTTGGGTTTTCACTACAAAAATACTTCTTCTAATAGTCATGTAAATTTATGTGTATACCTGGTGAACTGGAAACGCATCTATATCAATCTATTTACCTACAAAGGCATAGCAGGTTTGCATGATTCTAATAATTGGAGGAAGAATTTTTTTAAACAGGAAAGCAATAATGGCAGAAAAACCGAGCAAACGTAGTGCGAGAAAAAGTCCAATGTTGCTTCAAATGGGCAACAATGTGTTGCGACTGGAACTTGAGAACGTTAGCGAAGTTAACCAGCAGAGGGCAAAGGACGAACTTAGGGAGACGCCGGAAGTTATTAAAGAATCGTTGAAGGAATTTAGACGCTTGCTTCGAGGTAAACTTTATGTCAATTTGTATAAGATTCGATCAATGGCTACTTAAAAATTGTCATTATTACGTTAATTCATGTCTCTGCTTTATCGTTCATGCATTTTTGGATTCGATAAGAGGTAATTCTGTAAAGTTGTTCCACCATATTGCAATGTAGGTACATTGACGCAATATATGAGCCGCTTTAGTTGAAAGTGGTGTAAGTCCATTTTTGACAAAAATTTAGTTAATGATAACAATCAATGCAATCTGCTATGAGCTTTTTATCTATAAATAGTCCCCAAAAGAAATCCTTCCAAATTTTCATCATTTTGTCAATATAAATTTACGTAGTTCATGAAATTACAAATATAAGTACTTTGAAAGTCGTGTAAGTCCACTTACCGCAGAGACATAATATTTAGTTAAAAAATTATACTACATAGTGTCTCTACTTCATTTTTATATGTGCGGTAACATCATTAATAACAAAAATATTCGTTCGTTCACTGGAATTTTGATACTTCCTTCGTTTATTGTAGACTATAGGACTTATTAGTGTGTTCTGTTTGTTCACTTAACTTGAAGTAAATAAGTACGATTACCTCTAAAATTACTAATTGTTAATTTCATAACAAGAGTGAATTTAATATTATACAATATTCAAAATAATATAATATAATATAATATTTAATATTTCATAAATGTATGGTTTTCACATTTTGTTAACTTCGAAAGTGATGTAAGTCCTTTTGAGGTCAATAAAAGTATAAATTTCTTATAACTAATACATTATAAACTTAAATCAATTTAATATTTAAAAAAGCATAAAATGAGCGTATTATATATACCAATATTTTTCAAACCAATCAAATACAAACTCTTATATATCTTCATATAATATAAAATGGACATACACCACTTTCAAAAAAGACGGCTCATATGAGAAATGATAAGTTCGATTTTTCAAATGTTTTACTTTCAAAGGAACCATTTTTATAATCGCGCTGATAATTCTGCACAGTTTATAATAAATTTTCGTTGCATTTATTCGAAATGAATTTGAGTGTATATCTAATATTGAAGGAACACAATTGTTTATTGTTACGCTTTCATTGATGCGCTCATTTTGCCAAACACTGTACGTTCAGAATTGAGAGTACAAAGGACAATATGTTTGTGAAATTCCTAAAAACAATTTTAATACCTAATGGTCTGATAGTTCGATCCTTCGTGACCTTACTACTTCCTCTCTTTATTTTCATTTTCGATTTCCTCGAATCGATTAAATTCGTCCGGATTTTGAATACGTTAATGCAATTCTTCGGGGTTTAATATCATGAATTATTAATTCGGGAAGCAAATTGGGCATAAATGTTTACCAATGAATTTTTAATTGCTGAAACTTTTTAAGAAACTCGTTAAATAGGACGAAACAAAATTTCCATCAATATTGTCCTCGTTAATAATAAATATTCAATTTTAACAGAAACAAATTAGACATTAGGAACAGTTCGGCAACCAAATACAAATTAATTGTTATTAAAATTACTCCTAGTAGCACAGGCTTTTTATTCAATTAATCATCTACAAATTTACATTCATAATTGAATATTAAGTATCTAAAATACCACTGTTATTTCAATATTACGCCACAATAATTTCCAATTAACAAGCCTCTTTAAATCCCTGGTTCCTTAATTACTAGGAAAGAGCACGTAATCACTTCGTAAACACGATCAAATAAAAAAAAATTAACGCCGTTCAATTAAGTACACATACTCCGCGTAAATACAGTTGCATCGTATTAATAAACATCGGCGAAACAACAGTGGCAGATTTTCCGCTGGAAATTCATTTATTAATTAGTTAATTTAGAATTCATCGTCAGCCGAAAAATCGAGTTTAATGCACGGTTGCTTCTCTCGAGGTAATTAATCTCGCATGAAGTTAGTCGTCCCTCTCTGATTCGAGTTTCTCAGGAATTCGCATAATTTTCAGTTGGAAAAATTGCCGAGTTTGGCGCATGCTTTAATTAGAACAAAAATACGAAGAGAGAAAGAGAGACGGTAATTTTCTTCTGTAAAAGCGAATCCAAGGAAATGCCAGGGAAACTTATACCAATTTCGTTTTCTTCCTTCTTTCACGCTGATTGCGGAGGGGAAATACCGGTGATGTTGATTTATCTGCAATTTGGGTTTGCTAATTCCAATTTGCAAACTGTTGGGCAGGGTTTATTTATCCATTTAATTCGATTCAATCTTTTAACTATCAGGTGATTCAGAAAACGTAAACTATGTATTTTCTTTTTATTAAGAAGCTTCGATAAAATGTGTTTTTCAGTCGTAAGTATTCGGTGCGAAGAATTTTTAAATTTCGTTAAACTATGATAATTTATCGTGCAATGAATTATTAACGCATCTATCGAACAACGAAGCAGGAAGTGATGTTAAATAAACGTCTGGCATCGAATTGTGTAACAGTATTCTTTGCGCTTAATTTCGAGAGATAAAGTATGGGTCGTTGAAATTTTTGCATCTCATTGCAAATTTTGCCATTGTATGTTGCATTCCAGTTTCAGTATAGAGAAAAAAAAAACATTTTGAATAAAAATTTACATACAATTTTCATGAGAGTGCAATTCTATTATCTTTTTAATTAGATAGAATTGGATTATTCATTTTACTTAATTCTATCACGATATGCAAATGATATTAATATTGCAAATTGCGATTTCCATTTCAGTGAGCATCATCAGTTAATTCTTTTAAATGCTATTCCGATCACAAAAGAATGTGTAACGATTAATCACGTTCACGTGACTCACAATTTGCAGTTGCAGCCGGATCAGAATTGACATAAATATAGGAATATCTGACAGACGTAGATCTTTAAATGAATTGTGGAGGGACTTAAATATAAGCCTCATAGAGTTTTCTTTTGATTGTTTTGCTAATCGGAATCTGTTTTCTAGAGGAAAAAGACTTGAAAGTGCCGGACGATGATGCACATTATGCGCAATTCTTACGACCTTGCAAATGGTACCCGAAAAGTGGCTTCGAATTGGTAAGTGAAGACACTCGAAAAGATTTGAAGTAACAGGGGAACATATCGAAGTCGAACACGCCGATTTTGATGAAATTTATGTGACAGATAGTTCTCAAAAAAATATTTGACATGTATTTTTTCCATCGGCAACCATCCACTCTGAAGGGGTGAAAATACCCCTCAAATTTGAGGGTGGAAAACGCATTTTCGGAAAGTTCTCGGTAACCAGTGGTCATACAAATATGTTTTTTTTTTCAAATTGTGTGTTTTTCAACACACAATTTAACTGCGTAAGAAAAGGTGCATAAAAATGATTTGTTTAAAAAATACATTAAAAAATTAATTTTTCTTTGTTAACATTTCCCTGCAAGCATTCTCTGTCAATCAAATAAATTTATGTACGAAAAATATGGCCCAAATTAAAGGACCCGTGTTTTTGGAATTTTTTGATTTTTGACGATAACGTTCATTATTTGGTGTTTCACTTTTCCTCGCTACGTGCGGTACTATTCGGCCGAAACCGACTTCTTTCACAGCAAAACTGATTTTATTGCAGAGACAAGTATTCTAGTAATCTATGCGAGAGAATGTTAAACACCATTTAATAATCGTTAGCGCCAAGAATCAAAAAATTCCAAAAACACTTATCCGTTAATTTGGGCCATACTTTGCGTACATAAACTTATTTGATTGGGAGAGACTGTTTGCAGGGAAGTGTTAACAAAAAAATGAATTTTTTAATACATTTTTTAAACAAATAATTTTTGTTGCACCCTTTCTTACGCAGTTAACACTGGAACTACCAAACCAGTCAAAATGACTGGTATACAATTTTTTTCAAAAATTCTCCGAGTTTCTAGGAGAGTCACAGAATAGATGTTCTACGTCCATCTTGTAAAACATAAATTATCGAATCGATCATCTTTTCCACCTCTTAATTCCCCTTTTTTCAAAATGCTGTGTTGAAAAACACACAATTTGAAAGAAAACATATTTGTATGACCACTGGTTACTGAGAAATTCCCAGAAATGCGTTTTCTATTCAACTTTGAGGGGTATTTTCACCCTTCAGAGTGGATGGTTTCCTAATAAAAAAAATACATGTCAAATATTTTTTTGAGAACTACTTGCCACATAGATTTCATCAAAATTGGCGTGTTCAACTTCGATATGTATCCTTGTAAGCATTGAATCAGTTTTGATTATTTTTTAATACTTTCATTCAGAATACCAAAACTTTAACACTAGAACTACCGACGTTAAATCTACTATATTTAAATATGTTAAATAAGCACTTTGGCGAAAGAGGAATCAGATGGTGAAAAAGATGATCGATTAAGTAACTTATGTTTTACAAGATAAATGTGGAATATCCACTGTATGTCTCCCCTGTGAATTTCGAGAAGTTTTTTAAAAAAAACTAGGAACCAGTCATTTTGACTGCCTTGGTAGTTATACTGTTAAACATCTAAAGTAATGGAAGGTTTTAAAATTGATGTACTTGCAAATATCAGATTCTTTTCTTTCTTTTTCAAAACCCTAAAAAATGGTTTAAATATTAAATTTTCTTCTATTATTTAAAACGTTATACCCGTTGTCTCCATATCTCTTTTCAAGATTGTTCTTACCGTGTCTCTATATTTATCAATACAAATCGAATCGGTGCTTCCAACTTTTCTCAACAACTCCAGGTCCTCGGAGATTCACTCGGAAATTTCAAAATATCTTGAAACCATTAACAAGTTAACTGCGGAATTTAGTTTTAAAAATCCTTCACGGAATGCGGAATTAAAATCGAGAAATGACTTGTATACACGTCGAGCGCTGGGCAAATGCTCCTGGTATAAATTTTCTGAAAAGAGGGAAACAAAACGTGGAAAGATTACATTTTTATTTGATAAGGAATTGACAATTCAGTGTTGAAATGGTTACCGCAGTGGAGCTTCGGATTGACGTGTATACATATCGAAAGCAGTTATATTGCTGGAACGGTAAGTTGGCAGCTGAGGGGTAATTTGCTCTGATTCGCCCGACGGATAGGGACATCCCTCTCCCTCACGCATTTTCGATTTTGACGCGCTATTGGCAAGAGAGACCCGCCATTCGTTGCGTCGTCATGTAAACGACGAAAGTAGTGTTTTATTTTCGGTTGTGATTCGTCGATCTCAGGTTTCCAGGACCGACATGGCGGGAATAGGCGGTACGAGAGCAATCTCCCTTTCCGTCTCAGCTGCCTTCTTACCGTTCCAGCTTAATAACTGGTTAAAAATACATTGTTAAATGAAAATAATCCCCATTTTGCTCGATAGATAAAGAGATTCTATCGGTTTCGCCGTAACCATCAATGCGTCTGCGAAAACATGTTACCAAGCAAGCAGCAGTTGATTCTTAGCACTGAACTGTTCGTGATATTACCGGAACGAGCTACTGATGGTTCCATGATCTTAATAGCACACTCTGGAAAAAATTGGATTCCGAAGATACATAGTACTGATAATATGTTCGCCTCTACCATGCTGTCGTTTTTCATTGCTAATCGTGACGTGAATACGCAGGTTTGATGAAGGATTCGTTAAGAACCGATAACTAAATCTATCTTAGACCAAACTCGGACATATTTAAAATCATTTTTTATAGATTGCAGGCCTGCGTGTGATAATTGACATGAATGGATTCAGTTTGTCGCAATTAACCTACATCACACCTTCTTTCGCCAGCAAATCCACCGACTGGATCCAGAGGTCTTCTCTATGCCGTATCAAGGGCATTCACATTGTGAATCAGCCTTTCATATTTAACATGGTGTACGCCGTTTTTAAGCCGTTCCTTGATGTAATTAAAGTTTTCCTCCTTTTTAACAATTCAATAACATATTGGTATCTAAGTAATTACATGGAGAAAAAAGTGTTTCTTAAATTTTTTTTCTTTGTAAAGATGTCGATCTAAATACTTCTAACATTTCGATGACCTTTACCGAAATGAAAGTAAACGTTGTAATTAACATTTTGAATTTAACTTTTTTGAATTCTAGTCAATCGGTTTAAATTTGACTTACTTCATTGAATCTAAACGTTATATTAATATTGCGCACGTTATTAAATATGAAATTTACGGTTTGTTTTATCAAAAATGAGGCAACGAGTTTTAGAGATTTTCCTAATTGCCCGCCAAAATATTCAAACTGTTCTTTGGACCGAAGGGCAACAGTGAACTGCAGCTAGAACATTCCTGAAGTTCTTTTAGTTCTTGAAGAATTCTTCCGACGACTTTCAAAGTTCTGGCTAGTTCTCAGTGGCTTCAGCCTCTTTACGGTGTAATGGAACGTGCTGTAAGAGGTTTTGGTGAAGCTTCGGTCTGCCATTTTGTCGTGCAGAGTTTTAAACCCTCTAGCCTTTACGTCCAACGTATTTTTATCTTAAAACGATTGAAAATTCACGTAATATTGCAAATTAAAATACCAGTAGCAGCTGAAACTCAAACTGCGATAGGAGCATTAAAAACATTAACTTAATATTTACTATAGGCTACAATAAATCGAAGAAAACTTTCGCGAGATCCGTTAGCATTCTACTCGAAATAACTTAATTTCTTTGGCCATAGAAATCGCCAGAATTTTCAATTCGTTCAAATTTTTCCCACACTTTTCTTCAGAATCATATAAATTGCATTTTAATGCAGTTTTTTACACGTTACAGGAAAAAATGCGCAGTCGACTGTACTTTCATGGGAGAGACAGAGACAGCTTGATAGCTCACATGGGTAAAGGAGCTCTGCCTACTATCTATGGTGGAGATCTAGATATCCCTTTTGGTACACTTGGAAATAGCATTTATAATTTTATGTCCGAATGGGAGGAGGATGCTGCAGGTAATTCTTTTATTCCAAATATATCGGTTTTCGAATTTTCAGTGAGAGAAAACGTAGACTGGTGGCGATTCAACATTTTTCGGGGGATGGTTTTGACAATTTTATATAATTACAAATATCTGATCGATTAGTATGGTTACTTTATTAGAGAGGCATTCAAATTTTTGAAATCATGTTTTATAGTTTTTTTTTTGGAAAACGAAAAATTTTGAAACAATTCACATTTACTTGCTTCACGCGAGTTTTAAATGAAATAGTACTCGTTAGTGGGCACCTATCGGTATAAATAACATTAGATCTTATAAAATATAGTTATCTGCTTTAATTTGATTAAAATTATGTGACACCTTAATTCTACAATTCCTGCCGTCAGGCTTTTCTTCATGTTGCTTCAATTTTCTTATTCCTTATTAGTATAAATTTCAATTTTTCCGCTTTACTTATTAATTATCTGTACAAGTCTATTTATTCTTATTTACTTGTTAACTGTCGCTTTTAAGTTACTCAAAAACTATTTTTCAACTTGCCAAAAACCTTCTGCCGTTTTTTACACCCGTTGCATCCCCATTCAGTCAGCAGAAAGCGATAGGAATTTCCATAATTGTTTTTTTCAAACTTTTATTAATTTTCGCGTTTGATGTCGGCGGCGTGAAAGAACGGAAAACGTTAATATTCGGGCAATAAAACGAAATGAAAATAGCAGTCACACGTGGAAGTAACGAAAAAAATGGTGTGTTTATTCTTCTTTTTCGAAGCTGGTGATAGAAACTGAATGAGAAGTCGAAATTAAAACGGGCGTCGAATTTTCCCGGAGCATTTTTCAGCGATATTAAAAACAATTTTGAGACACGAAAGGGAAAAAAGGGCGGTAGTTTACAAAATCAGATGTTTTTCTAGACTAGTTTCTATATTTCACACGGCGTAAATAAAGGGCTAAAGAACTTTTAATTAAAAGTGATATAAATTCCTCGAAGAGGTCACCTGCGCCGAGTTATAACACTAGATCTACAAAGGTGGTCGGAATGACTTGTTCTGAATTTTCGTAAATGTTTCTCAAATTTTTAAGGCTGTCTTTATTTTCTTCGTTTCTTTTCATTTAACGTATTTATGTGACACTTTTAAATATGTTGGATCAATTGAAAACTTATAATTTCAAATTTAAATTCCCTTGCATCATCGCTGTATACTTTTTGCAGCATCGACTTCGACAAACTGACGATAGAGAAGATAAAATCTTCATTACGTAATGAATCGATGATGTATCATAAAGTACGATTGCAGGGAACGAATACTTGCGTAATTAATTACATGCAATTCTCTGGGCACTTGTCGAAGAAGCGTGAAAGTATCAATTAACGGTGTACGTAATGATACGAAGAAGTAGCTGGAATTTAACGAACTTTATCTCCATTTGCGACTGAATTAATTATAATTTAATATTGGTATTACAATTTTTGCGTATTTCATTAGTAATTTTTCATTGGTAAATATTGTCATCTCAGAATTTGATATTTTTAAATAATAATTTACATAAATAATATTGTGACGAGTAATTGAAACTTTTAAAAGATTTCAAACATGCCGGTGTCGATTATTGGTATTTTTTAACAGTCAGTCGTTGATAAATATTCTCATCTAAGATTGATTTTCAAGAAAACAACATTCCGATGAATAATTGGACTTTTAATCAGAATTCACAAGTTATTGCACAATTTTATATTGTTAAAAAGTTTCTGTGAATCGGAGAAAAATAGTATTCTAAGTCTTGTACGCATGCGTATTACCAGTGGGCCCATCTTCTGGGACTTCCTCAGGCCCGTTGGGGCTCACGAGGAAAGATTTCGAGACCCTTTCCACGTGACGTTTATTTCTCGACTTTCAGCCAAAGATCAATCAGAAAAATAATATGAATAAATTCTTTTTCAGCTCTCAACGATTATGGATATCCAAAAAAGGCGTAATGAAACGGGGGCCCGATCGATTTGGATCATCTCGATGATCATCAAGGTGCAAGTTGCTTTTGGAACCTGGAATTTTGCGCTTAAACATGTTCGCAACAATGCTACCTAAATTTCTGCTCAATTTTGGGAATCTGGTGGATCGAAATGGATAGCTAACCTTTTTTTTTTTATTATAAAAATGAATGTGTCTCATTACCGTGCCATTTCTATGCAGGAAAATTGAATTTTAATGCATTGATTGTTTCAAAATATTGCAAATCGGCCATCTTCGTTTTTCTTGTATCAGATTTTTAGGGTAAATATATTTATTATTGAAAGACAGGCGTGAAATTTGAAAACTCGGAAATTCATCTTTTTGAAAAGTCAAGGAGAGAAAGACAGAGGATTAAGAAATACGTGAATAAAAATCGTACAAAAATCTTCGGTAAAAAGTTTTAATTCGAAGATCCATTTACGTAAACACTGTAAATACTCTTATAAATATCTCTTCTTAAATCTCTATCAAACGACAAAAAAAAAAAAAGATCACAAATAGATCCAAAGTACGACCGATCGAAGATCACCATGTCGTATATTTCCTCGAAGAAAACGTTTTTCTTCTACGTTTACTTAAGTACCACTACGATAAAAGTAGTCAAAGAACGATTATCCTCGCAGAGGCGCGCGTTTCTCTGCAATTCTATTTCAGTTTACGTCATCACGTAAAAAAAATAACATATTTCCTACATACATATTCTATAAAAAAAGAAAAAGAAGAAAAAGCCTACCTTCAAACAGAAAACAAGAACGAAACTCTACCGTGCCCCCTTAAAGCGTTCGATCAGCGGCTCTTTTTAAATAATTAACTAACTTAAACAACAAATTCCTCGATCTCGTCTACAAAATTAAGTAGGTCATTTTTTTTTAAGAATTCTACGAAGCTTTTCTCGCTAGAATACTTCAAATCGACGTCAACGACGATCATGAACAACATGATCAGGAAGGTAAGTTCTGTCTTTGAAATTAATTCTAACACGACCTGAAAGACGGTCAGTCCGACATGACCGAGTTTCTATCGTCTTTTTCACGAGGGAATCAACGATATCCTCATCCAGGGTCGTCGCCGTCGACGTGGCGTAATTTCTCGACGGTTTTCTTCTTCTCGATCGTTCCTCTCTATTCTTCGCGGTTGAAGAAACGGCGGACGTTGACCAACTACTTCTTGTTATAGCCGTAGGAATTGATCGCTGGAAAATGAAATTGGAGAGTTAATCGACGTCGAATTACAAATGGAGACTTAATTCGAAAGATTTCTTGAATTTTGAATATTTCTGTGTGGCCTAATTGCAATTTTTTCACGTAGAAGATTCTAGGTTAGATAATTATTCGAATTATATAGTGAGGGACCAGAAACAAGGCACTTGGGACGAAAGGAGAGATTGCTTTTGCACCGCCTATCCCTGCCATGTCGGTCTTGGAAATCTGAGATCGACGAATGACAACCGAAAATGAAACACTCATTTCGTCGTTCACATGACGACGCAACGAATGTGTGGGTCTCTCTTGTCAATAGCGCGTCAAAATCGAAAATGCGTGAAGGAGAAGCATGTCCCTATCCGTCGGGCGAATCGGAGCAAATTACCTCTCAAGTGCCTTGTTTCTGGTCCCTCACTATAGCTGGAGTTTGAAGAATTTTAATTTTTAATTTAGAATTTTAATTTAGAATCGATAGACTGTTATTTCATTGGTAATTGATAAAATACTTAAATTCCTTTTAGCGTTCTTCTTTTTATTTACTTTATGATTTTATTAGGACGTTCAGACTTGATGCGGTTTCTCTGCGGTTAAAGAAGAGTGTAGAAGTGAAATGGGTGGGATTTATTTAAAGTTTCTTTACCATCGTATTCCTTGTCACACATCAGCAATAACTCCAACCATTCTGGCCCCGTTACTCGTGGAATTTGCAAAGTTCCTCCATAACACTCTGGCAGGCATTTCGGCGATATGTATTGGTGCAAAGATTTGCGGTCTGTGCCGTGAAAGATTATCTGAAAAGATGCGATTAAGATTGTTAAAATCCGAGGGAATTTTAATATTACCATTAGTTTCCGAATTTGAAAACAGTCGAAGCTTAAATTGGATCGGTCGAATATTCAAGGACTTTTTAATATGTTACCTCTCCGATCCTTAACGAACTAATAGATTTCTCAGCACAAAAATAATGTTAAGAGATGAGACATTGGCGTACACAGTGATGATCCTATTAAGATACTTTTTTTTCAATTTTTATTCTTTGAAAAATTAAACAGTAACATTCATATATTATACCGGTTCCGTATCGATTTTATAACTGTTATTTTTCGGCTCTTGTAACCGTTTTCCGTTTGGGTTCTCGAAAACTCAAAACCCAAAATATATTGTTTCCGTATCGATTCTACAATACTGCAACTGATATTTTTTGATTCTGTATCGGTTATAGTTCGGTTCTACGTATGTATATAACGACTAACATGGATGACTGAGAATAGGAATTTTAATTTTGTATAACTTTGTCATAATTTAATCTCATAATTAGTATATCGTTAATCATTCTGTCATATAACATTTTTTCAGTTCTCTTAATTGCCTCAAGAACCGGAACCGATATCGTAACTGTTTTCAACCCCTGCTCAGAATCTCTAATTTAACACTAGAACTACCGGCGTTAAATCTATCATATTTCAAAATATTAAATAAGTACTTTGAAAAAGGAGGAATCAAGAGGCGGAAAAGATACTCGATTCGGTGATTTATGTTTTTTAAGATGGAAATAGAATATTTATTCTAAGACTCTTCTAGAAACTTGGAGAATTTTTAGAAAGAACTGTGTACCAGTCATTTTGACTGGTTTGGTTGTTCTAGTGTTAAAAGAACCCTATTGCTATGGGTCATCGAGAGGTAGAAGATGTCGATTAATTTACCATTAAAAAAGAAGTCCATTGGAGCAAAAAGAAATCCCCATTTTCCGGAATATGTAGTCCCATTTCGCTATCTTCCCCATAGACGCTTAGTACGTGATTTTGTAAAATAATCATCTATCACGAACAAACAATAATTCAAAGTTTCTAAACTCACTCTGCTCTTTAGTTTCTCCCTAAGAAACGGTTTAAACAGCGCGAACACCATGTTGAAGATATACGGCTGATTAACGACATGAATATTCTTAATTCTCAACGGTACAGCATCCTGAAGCCAATCGACTATCCTCTTCGCGAATGGTGGATTAAACTGCCAGGTTTGTTGAAGGCTTAATCCATCCATGTCGAAGATCACGATAGCTCCAGCGATTTGAGTGGTCGGTTCCAAAACCGCAGCTTCCAGATAGAGGACACAACCTTTGAAGACCTCGTCGAGGCTACATTTGTTGTGCTTCCACTTCTTTCCTAGTTCTATTATCAGTATTCGTCGACCGTGCTGATCGCGATTCGGTAGAACAGTTAGGATATTGTGCTCGAAGATGTTTCTCTCTCTGCTCGGCTTCAGACCGTTGTAAACATTAGAGTGTTTGACCTTGAAGCTGTAATAGTCTTTGACGAGCTTCAGCGCGGACTCCGGGTAGTACTTTGTGGGCCTCAGGAATCTGATCAGCCATGCATCGTTGTCTAGTGGGACTTTGAGATCTGTTTGGGCTGGAATTTAATTAATGGAGGAGTATTATTGACGGTGTAATTATCAAAGGATAGCTTCGTTTTAACACTAGAACTACCGACGTTAAATCTATTATAGTCTATCATATTAAATAAGTACTTTGAAAAAAGAGGAATCAGGAGGCGGAAAAGATGATCGATTCGGTGATTTATGTTCTTTGACATGGACGTAGAATATTTGTTCTATGAGTTTTCTGTAAACTTGGAAAATTTTTGGAAAAAAATTGTGTACTGGTCATTTTGACCGGTTGATAGTTCTAGTGTTAACACTAGAACTACCGGCGTTAAATCTATTATATTTCAATATATTATATAAGTACTTTGAAAAAGGAGGAATCAAGAGGTGGAAAAAATGACCGATTCGACGATTTATGCTTTTTGAGATGGACGTAAAATATTTATTCTATGACTCTTCTATAAACTTGGAGAATTTTTGGAATAATTTGTGTAGCGGTCATTTTGACTGGTTGGTAGTTCTAGTTTTAAAAATGGTATTGTAGGTGTATTTTTATTAACACTAGATTTACCATACCAGTCAAAATGACTGGTACACAATTTTTTCCGAAAATTCTCCAAATTTATATGACAGTCATAGAATAGATATTCTACATCCATCTTATAAAACATAAATTGCCGAATCAATCAAGTTTTCCACCTCTTAATTTCCCCTTTTTCAAAATACTTATTTAATATTTTTAAATATGATAGATTTAACACCGGTAGTTCTAGTGTTAACAGTTTTGAAGTAGTTTATGGTTGGTTAAGCTGAATTTCTAGTAGAGGTGTTTAGGTTGTGGGATAATTTTCTAATGTTTTGTTGAAAGATTGCTATAAGGATTGTATTATTAAATTTCATCAGTAAAGGGTCGTTTATAATTTCTATAAAAATGCAGATGATGACGTACCGATTAAGGAATGTTATGGAGACTTAAATGTAACTGAAGTTTGGACTATTTTCAATAGAGTTTCTGGAAATTCTGTTTATAGAAACTTTTTATTCGGAAAGGTAAAGATATTTTAGAAGTGAAAGTGTATTTCAGTTAGGAATAACTTTTGTGATAGACGATTTAACGAATGTTTACCTTTCAGGAGTTCCCTGAATTGAGCGACAGCTTCTTTCTGTACTTCGGAGGATTCCCTGAGCTCCTTTTTCGCAACTTCCTGAAGTTCTGCACTTGGTGAGCCTAATTCAAACTCCAGGGTGAAGTCGCCCAGCTTTATGGAGGGAATTTGATCCCAGTCGGTCAACATCGTGTCTGTAAGTGAATTTTTTTATTATTGAACAATGTCTTAAAACACTATAAATTAAGTCGAAATTTTTTACAGTTCAAGAAATGGCACTAATTTTAAAAGGAACGATTTTAAATATTTTAAAGCTCCAACTCCGTCAGTTTTACATTTTAATATTTTTCTCAATTAATCTGCGATTTTCTTAAGGATTTTCCATATTTCAAAATACGGAATTGTCATTTCCCTTTGTAGATTGAATTCTTACTGCTATTTTTTCAATTTTTTTGTTTAAAAATTCGAATTACAAACGGAACAATCGATAAACAATTTTCTTGAGTTACTCAATCGAATTTCCGTAATTAAAACCGGTTTCACGGATTCATCGTAAAACCACAGCGGAAGGAGGAAGTTATGCACTCATTAGCAATGACTCAACTTTGTTCTGGATAAATTTGTCGACTCTTAAGACGAACAAACAGAGTTTACTTCCATTGATTGCAAAATGATTTAATTTTACACTTAAATGATTCTTCGTTTATCTAACAAAAAGTATATTCTCCTTTGGCCATTAAATAATAATTATAAAATTCACGCCGAGTTTTACCAACAATTTTATTACATTTAAGATATAAATTTGAATCTCAAACAAACTTCGGAATTCTTTCTCTTAACATACACAAATTCTTTTCAACACCTGCATTTTGAAATTATCCTAATTATAAGTGCAATCGAAAAAATTACAATTCTTCGCACATCCAATAATAATATATTCCATAATCCTCAAATAAAATCACGATATAATTGTTGTCAATTTTCCCAACCAAAACTTCCTCCAAAATCTAAATTTGAATTTTAAAAAGTCTCTGCACCTTGCATTTAGCACTTGCATTTTGAAGTTATTCTAATTATAAGTGCAATCGAAAAAATTACAATTCTTCGCACATCTAATAATTATATATCCCATGATCCTCAAATAAAATCACGATATAATCGTTGTCAATTTTCCCAACCAAAACTTCTTTCAAAATCTAAATCTGAATTTCTAAGAAGTCTCCATCTCTTCTCTCATTGTATATTAACAAATCATTTCGCAAAAATTCTTAGCACACGCCAACTTCGCTGAGACAACATAATTCTAAGATGATGTGAATCGCATGTGCAATCGAATTTGCATTATACGACACTCGACAAATTGCAACGAATCGTCGACCCCCGTGGACATACGTACAATTGCAAATTTTTGTGAGATATTAATGTCCGTATTACGTATTCCCAACAGATTGCATCGTAATCCTAAATCTTAAATGCCGGTTATTATGCAATTGATTGCAGCTGATCGTAGGTTAGACGTCTGAGAACTTGGAAGCGATCAACTGAAAACGTAATGGCACCCTACGGACGAAGATCCATGCCATTACGTACGTAAGAACCGGAAGTCGTAAATCTAACCTCTTCCGAGGCGACGTGGAGAACACGAGAGATTTTGATTCGACTGACGGACGCGATTTGACTTTGTTTTTCTCTGGTAAACACAGATATTCTGCACGAAAGGACTTCGCCAACTCTTTCGACATTGTTCCTTCAAATTTTCCATATTTTTGCCACAAAAATCAAGTCAATTTAGAAATTTGTGTTATTTGTCTCTTAAATTAAAAATTTATTTTTTAAGTCAATTTATAATCATTCGTATATTTAATTTTGCCGAAAATTTAAAAGCAATAGTTTCCTCTTTTTTAATTGTATTACATTTGTATTTCTCTCAGTTTGAAGGCTTCTAAAATTGTTCAATCGACGATTCTCGAATTTCTGCGCGTTAAAAAGGTTCTTGAATAGCATTAAATTCTTGTAAAATCATCGTAAAGTGTTTACTACTATTTACTATCAGCGATTGCATCACGGATGACGGTTTTGCACGGGCCACGGACAACAATTGGAATAATTTCGCGGCTTGCAGAGTGACGTCGATGCTGCTGTCATTCGGAAGTTGGAATGCAATTGACTTCATCGCACTCGACGATGTTTTGTCAGTTTCGAGGGTCGTTCCCGTTTAGACGAGCGTGAACTTTACGATTTAAATAAATCATTTCGTTCGACTTCGCTAATCTGCGAGTGATTTTGTAGCGGCGATCCGATTTCTAGGATCGTTTCACAACTAGAAATCGAATTCTGCATAAAACCGTCGTTTGTATTATTCCACGTTCAGTTCAGAATTTCAAATTACATGGAAAAATATTTTTACATTGTTATTTTCATGTTAAGTCACTAATAACGAGATTCAAAAGCGTATTTTGTTTTTTTTTCGATTTATTTCCTCGTGAAAAAATAAATCACGTAAATGCAGAGAAAGGAATTTCAAGCGCGATATTTAAATTTTAGATTGACGAGAGAGAAAAATCACAGGAAAATAATCACTGCGATCAATGTTTTATGATGGTTCGAGCATTTTGCATCAAGTTTGCTTCTTCTATAAAGGTTTCATGATTTGCACACTTTAGCAATTCACTTCTTTCGACAGATAGTACTCTTTTTGCGCGAATTATCTATTGTGGCCTTAGCCGCGACAATTAGACTTTCAATGAGCGACAATTATCGCCGAATGGAGAACGAACAGGAAATTTTGAGAAACAAAACTTCCATCTTTTAGCGGCATTAACACTGAAACTTTTAATTCAGCGTATTTAAAGATACCAGATATATTTTATAACGTAGAGGTAGAAAATTAAACAAGATCCGCCGCTAAAAAAAATTTCAAAACTACCAATTTGGTATATTTAAAGATGCTAGATAAATACTTCAGAAAAAACTAAACGAGGGGAGCAAGAACTTTGATCTATTTCATCCTTTATACTTTATAATACAGAGATAGAAAATTAAATAAAGTTTGCCTTTAATAAAAATTTCAAGACTACCAATTTAGTATATTTAAAGATGCTAGATAAATACTTCCGAAAAAAAGGGAATGAAGGGGGCAGGAACTTTGATCCACTTCATCTTTTATACTTTATAACACGGAGGTAGAAAATTAAGTAAAATGCGCCGTTAATAAAAATGTTAGGACTACTAATTCAATATATTTAAAGATTCTAGATAAACTTTGGTCCGTTTATCTCTTACGTATTATAAATTAGATGTAGATAATTAAACATGATACTTCGGCAATTTCAAGAACATTTAAAAGAAATTCAGAACGAATCATCTTGACCATCTTGGTAGATTTGATGTTGAAGAATGTCGGAATGTACGAACGAAGAATACAATTTGCAAACGTCGTCTTCGAGTGGTGGGTTTCCTCGATTTGTACGACTAATAAGGCACCGGAGAATCTGATTTCGCTTATTTCTATTCTAGACACGCGTCGACAATGACGTAATTGACGTTTTGGTATTAAAATGGTAATCGTTGATTGGTTATCTTCGCCGGAAGTTTTTCTAACCTTCGATGCTTAAATTTTCCAGCAAGTGCAATTTTGAATTTCAATTTCCTTCTATTATTATCGGCGAGTTATGTAGAATTTTTCATGTTAATTTCAATTGTTTTCTTTTTCTTTTGGTGGAAATTTTAAAGTTGTAATGGGCAGAAGAGTTTGGGAATTTGAGTTTTTTGAATTAGAATATTTCTTTATCTTTGGTTAAATTGGCAATGTTTTTCCTTAGTCCCACATCTTTGTGTTTTAATAAATGTCCGAGTAAATCGTGCCAGGCATAAAGGACGATATCGAGATGTTTGCAAACACAGCTTAATACTTCATTCATAATTTCGCTGACTAATCTCGTAAACACTATCTCGCATGCCTCAGCGAGTAATTTCGGTTTGAAGTTTCATAACAGTGCGGCGTATCGCTATTTTGCTACATTGCAATTTCAATTTGTAATCAATGTTTGTTTGAAAGTATCTGTTTTCAATTCCTCACTTTTTGTTTATAATTAAATTCTAAGAAAATACACTTTTCACTCTATTACAATTTTATAACAATAATATTGCTATACTTCGATTAAAAATTATAGGCTCTATTCTTTATTTAAAACTGAGCATTCTTCAATTAGAAACTCTATTATTTTATTAACGAAATAGTAAAAATAATCAATGTATTCCTCTTCTTATTTTCAATTCTTACTTCTTTTTTATCGCTGCATATTAATCCTTGTTCGTTCTAATAATTATCAGACATTTGTTGAACAAAAATTTTTAGACAATTTTCCCGTCGTCTGATTTATTTTCCGACGATGCAGGCGCGTATGAACAAATCGACGTGTAAAAGGTCGTTGCTCGATGGAAATACGAGCGCAAATAAGCGAATAGCGAGTAAATGAAAAAAAAAGAATGCGTTCTGTGTTGGTGCAGAATTGAAATGCATCCTGACGCAATTAAATTCGCGCGATTTTCAACGTAATTGACGTCTCGAGACCCGAGAGTGCAATGCAACGTTCCTGCAGCAACGCGAATTCACCTTACGTGGTTAAAAAAATTGTCGAAAGTAAAAATACTTTGGAAAAATATGGCGCACTGTTTTTATCACGAGTTATTAAAACATTCGCGAGGTTTTCATTCCATTCGCACGCTTTTCGGGATTTCGGCTGACCTGTTTCTTCAGTGTGAATTATTGCATTTAATACGATTCGTTTAATTTCATATTCGATGGAATTGTTGCTTTAATATTGTGCTACGTCTTTCCGCTAGAGTGAATTCTATAGAAATGAGAAGTATTTAAGGAAAAATATTATAATTTATTTTTGTACGGAAATTTATTCGTTTGAGAGTAATTATCAGTTTGTGCGTATGTGTGACTGTTTTTATTTGTGACGATGTTTTAATCGGAGCGTAAGTGCTCCATGATGGGAGATTTTTTTACGCCGAAACTTTTTTGCCGCTGTTGCAGAAAAAGTGTATAGAACGGCAATGGCAGAGATCAAGAACGTGTAACGAAGGACAGAGTGACTACGTTTCATTAATATGTATATCTATTCCTGGTTTTCTTCCGTATATTATCGTGCATATGTAATTTATTACTTTTACGCATATGAAAAGACAAAAACGCCGAGTGTCGTTTACGATTCAATGACGATCGACCGGCTCATTTCAATTTGTACTTCAATTAATATCAAATCAATGTCACGATGGAAATATCAAAACTTATGAACATATTTAATTAAAGCTTAACCTTATATTCTTGGAGAGAAGTTAATACATTAATGCTTTAATGCTCTATTTGTGTCAGAAACTTTTTAACAACTTAATCGTCTGGTATACTATCTCCATTTAAATTAGACTTTTATTAATTCCAAAGCCCTCTGTCAATATATATTAAATTTTTTTACTGAATCTTTTCAGCCACTTAGAAAACAGATTTAGCATTCTAAAGTTAGTAAGTTTCACTAGTATATAAAAATAAAGAGACCTAAAACGTAAATTATTCAATTCAAGACAAAGAATGCCAGATCAAATTTTTCAATATACAAGCATCGTTGCAGATCCTACACACAGATTTTTTAAAAATTTCTCAAACTTTCATCTCTATAGACTTCCCAACCTGAAAGATTCAAATCACTGAAATCATAATCAAAAACACCCGCCAAGAAGCCGTCAACAAATCCTCACCGTCTCCATGCACCCTCCGGGGTTCACCCCACCGTCGCCACGGAGTTCCCAACCGCTCCACTTCGCCTCTTTGTCAGATCATTTCTCGGAAACGGCAAATATCTCGATTTCCCCGCTCCCCGCAGCGATCTCCCCGTTATTGAATCAATTTCGTTAAACCTCTCGATGGATTACGAAATCCGCGAAGTACGGGAAAGGTCGAAGTCTCGTAAACGTCCTCGAGGTGCAGGCGAGGCACTCCGAGCGAAAAAAGGAAACGAACGCGCCACGGCTCCGAGGTGAACCTCTCGTCTTCGATCAGGGTCGTCCGCCCTGTTTTCACAGATTCGAGCGTACTCCTCCTCGCTTTCTAAAGCGTTTTCGGCTGCACGCGTGACGAGCATCGCGATGACGTGGTCGACAAAGAGGAAGAAACGAGAGACTAGCAGAGAGACAGGAATATTATTCCCTGGCTGCGCGTCATCGGGGTTTCCTGTTTTTCGAGAGTATTTCAACGGAGTTGGACGAGACGAGAGAGAAGACAATTCCTCGAAGAAGCCGATTACTCTCGGAATTACTAATGAGCGTAAGAAGAAACGGCGACTCTTTTTTTCCGCGCGGCGGGAAAAAAGTGTATGCGTTCCCCGATGTTTTACGAGCCTCGAGGAACGTTGTTTTAAGTGTCAATTGTGCTCAAGGCTGCGCGGAACTTTGTGCCAGATGGAGGTTTCGTTTGTGGAGGATAATGTTGTTTGTGAATTTTTTTAAACACTTTTTGCTTGGGAGATCAGGAATTTGAGAGATTTCATGTGGCTGGGGTCTTTGCGGCCAGACGGAGGACGCGTGAACTTGAAATCAGTAATGGTTTGCGGTTGGGATAACTTTACCAATACGATTGCAGTAATTGCTAATGAATTTTGTAATATTCTTTGAAATTGATTACCTCTTTTTTTGACGATACTATTAACTAAATACTAGCTATTATATAGTAACAACTATTATATTACAATTAGATTAATACTAGAACTACGAAACCAGTCAAAATGTCTAGTACAGAATTTTTTCCAAAAATTCTCCAAGTTTATAGGACAATCACAAAATAGATATTCTATGTCCATCTCATAAAACATAGATTACCGAATCTATCATGTTTTCCACCTCTTAATTCCCCATTCTTCAAAGTACTTATTTAATATATTTAAATATAATAGATTTAACGCCCGTAGTTTTTAAATTTGTAACTAAAAACTACCGGCGTTAAATCTATTATATTTAAATATATTAAATATTTAACATTCACAAACACGACGACAATCACAAAATGGATATTCTATGTCCATCTCATAAAACATAGATTACCGAATCTATCATGTTTTCCACCTCTTAATTCCCCATTCTTCAAAGTACTTATTTAACACTAGAAGTACCAAACCAGTCAAATTGACTGGTACACAATTTTTTCAAAAAATTCTCAAAGTTTGTAGGAGAGTCATAGGAGAAATATTCTGCGTCCAAATAAAAAAACATAAATGACCGAATTGATCATCTTTTCCGCCTTTTGATTCCTCTTTTCTCAAAGTACTTATTTAATATATTGAAATATAATAGATTTAACGCCAGTAGTTCTAGTGTTAATATATTTAAATATAATCGATTTAACGCCGGTAGTTTTTAAATTTGTAATTAAAAATTGTTGGTGAAAAGCAACAAAATAATAATGTTATAGTTCGAGGAAACCGTCAAAGTGGCTATCTAACAATTACTAAAATGATTCAAAGTTACAGACTCGGTGCTCTAACGTAATTCTGACAATAATATCAGCTTGGAAATTTAACAACATTAAAACATAAATTACCGACTGTATCATCTTTTCCACCTCTTAAATCCCCTTCCTTCAAAGTCCTTATATAATATATTTAAATGTAATACATTTAACGCCGGTAGTTACAGCGTTAAATATACAAAATAATGATAAAATTTCAAAATTGAAATTTATTTAGCCGAAAATTTCTAACAATTTTATCTTACTGATGAAAAACAGCAAAATAATACTCTTATAGTTGCAAACATTTACCGTCAAAGTTTCTATCTACCGATTACTAAAATGATTCAAAGTTACAGAGTCGGAGCTCTAACGTAATTCTGACAATATCAGACTGGAAATTTACTGTAGACTATTTCACGTGGAATTATACGATTGTGCAGCTTTTTTCCCAAGCAATTCAAGATAGGCACAACGACCTGCAGTTACAATTGGCCGTCGACCAAGTCCCATGGAAAACGTGCTGCACGTAGGATTACGTACTTTCTCAGATCGAGGGAGGTCGATATACTAGTTAGATATTTAAATGGCGAAACTGAAAGCGTGCCAATTCGAATGGTGTATTTTAAATTCACGTTTGTTGCCGTGATAGCCGATTTCTTTCTCGCGTCGTATAATGAGAATAATTTGCAACAGACTGCTTAATTCGTTCCTACGACCGGAATAAGATTGTTTCTTCATTGGGAAGTGTTGTGCGTAGAAGATGCATGAATTTTCACAGTGAGAATTTCTATTTTATTTAAAATCAGAGAGTCCTTCGTAGATGATTTTGAACTTTAAATGTGAAAATTTGAAGATCTCGGATCGTGATAAACAGACTGCGAGTTTTTTGGGTTTATGGAAATTTTGAAACTGAAAAAATTGCAGAGGATACACGTGGTATAAACAAATATATAAAATATCTGAAATATGACGCTGGCTTTAATATTTATCGACGGAAATAAATTTCGGTTTTTGTAAGATATAAAATTTCCATGCGCTTCGGATGTTGAAAAATATTTTAGTTATGTATGCCTATTGATTGTTACGACTGAATCTACCAAGGCAGGCAAAATGACCGGTACCTAATTTTTTCAAAAAACTCCCCAAATTCATAGGGGAGCCATGAAGCAAACATTCCACTTCTATCTTATGAAACCTAAATTACTTAATAGATCATCTCTTTCACCTCTTGATTTCTCTTTTTCCGAAGTACTTAGTCAATATGCACTCAATTCTGTTTTTACACGGTGTTGATTTAACACGGTCTAGAAAAGAAAATTGATTCCGTTTTTGCACGATATCATTCGATTTAGCACAATTAAAAAATCGAAATTAAATTTAATAAATTTATTTTAACTATTGTTTACAGGGTCGAAGGATATGGACCTAATCCCCTTTTTTCTATGTATGTACTTCATGTCTTTTTTTACACGGTTTTGTCTGGAACTTATCTAGCGTGTAAAAACAGAATTAGGTGTATTTAAATATAATCGATGTAAAGCCAGTACGTCTAGCGTTAACACCTTGGCCTACGATTTCCTTTGTGACTGCCTGCGTCATAATTCAGAATTAAATTGCTAAAATAAAAATTAACCGATGATACTTCATTTATCATATAATTTACCGTAGTATTAACATTGTAGAAATAATTTTATCGTGTCGCGTCTGATTGATGCTTTAAATTTCATAGGTTTTGCAAAACTTCCAAATTTCCTATCCCATTTACCGCATCACGAGTGTCACTCTTTATTGTAGGGCACGGGGTTAAATTCCAAATGGCAGAAAATGATCAGCGATCAAAAAACATATCTATAATAAGTAGTTCCAGTTAAGATTTCAGAGTGGTAAAGTTACTTTTCAATTTTGATTATCGCAATATATCCTGGATAGAAATCTAAATTTGAACAACTCGCACTAATAAATTTCTAGCATCGAAAAACAAAAAAATCGAATTGAAAATAAATTGTGAAATTAAATTTCATTGAAATTAAATCGCGAAAATAAAAATAAGAATATGTTGGGACTCTATCGAGGTGATTCTTCGAGGACAGATTTTCGAGAGAACGTCATCTCGATTCTCCGATAATGATCCCTTCGTCTGTTTATACGGGAGGTTTAACGATCGTGGCACATCCTTACCGGTCTCATCGCCACTTTACTCCACTTTTCTCCACTTTCGAGGCAGCATCGATCGCTGGCTTTGCAAACAACTGGCAGTCGACCAAACGACACTCTGTGTTCGTACTTTTTCTCCATTTTTTTTTATTCTCCTTGGACGACAAAACGCGTCTACATTACGAACGACCCCTCACGACGACCCGTATTTTCGCGAGTCGCGTTTCGACGGTTCGCCAGACTGGAGAACAATCGGGAGACAGGAGAGCATTGAGAAAATACCGAGATCGATGGAGATAAGTGGTTAGAATGAATTTCGAGTCAATATAGGAAAAATAGATGTTTGATGTTTCAGTAAATGAAAGCTCTGATTCTACGATAACACATTTTTCTATATCTTTGAGAATTTCTCACGTGATTTACCAATTAAACTTGTATTTACAGGGAAAGAGTGTAATAATAATGTAATAAAGCGACCTTAAGATAAGTAACAAATGGAAGGATGCAAAATTAATTAAAAAGTAGACATAAAATATTCGAAGTTTTCAGGGCATCGATTGAAAACTGTGTCCTGAAGTGATCAATAAATAAGGGAGCGTTAAAAACCATGTATACATAGATGTCAGCATATTATACAAAGTTTCAATGATATTAAATTAATAAATAAATTGTTAGGTTGTATTACGTCAGAGATTTCCAGTAAAATAATATCGTTTTACTGTTAGAAGAGTTCTTTTAACCTGTCGTTCTTCCAGCCACCGTTTAGAAGCAGCAAAATGGCGGAGTCTCAGCTATGTAAGAAGATAAATAACGATGAAAACTAGAGGAAACAGAGGAATCAAAAGATACATGAAGAGAGAAAGTAGTCTGCCAAAAAAGGACAAAGAGAAATCTTAACGAGTTCTAGGTTAGGTCTCTGCTAGACCTAGCGCTACCTGTCACAACAGCGAGAAAGAAAGTGGAATCACAATTTTTTTTTAAATTGGCAATTTGTAGATAGTTTTAAGACCACTTTAATCACCATAATCCGAGTGTCAGCGTAAAAAATCATGACAATTAGCATCTCTCGTAAAATATACAGGTTGATTCAATAAGCGCCAACACCTTGCAAATATTTGAAGGCGTGACAGTCGAAGAAAAATCTTTCGAATAAAAATTCTTGAGTGCGTAAAAAGAAGAAAAACTGTTCTCCAGTTTACGCTACGAAGAACATTCAAGTCGTTAATTCTTGTTGAATCACTCCGTAATATAATGACTCATTGTCAGCACAGCAGATTACCTAGTATCTCTGATGAAATGTATAGGCTGGTTCAACAGAAGCTAACACTTTATATTCCTTTAAAGTCACGGCAATAAAAGACTAATTTTCCCAAAGAAAAATTTACAAACAGAACAAAAATCCTTCTACTTCCACTCCACAAAGAATATCCTATCTGCCAATCTTCATTAACTCCCTCCATAATTAAACGCCAGAATACAATATCAAGCCAACGTTGAAATTATCAACCACGATAATTGAATATACATTATTCACGGCCTCATTAAAATCCCTGCATTTTATTAAAAAAGGTATCGCAGCCAAAATCATGTTACAGTGTCCCCAAAGAAATCCTTTTCTCGACTCCTTTAAGTCGAGAAGCGAGAAGACCCTCCGCGAGAGGACTAAATAAAGATGAAAAACCGTGAGCAACCGAAGAAATAAAAAGTCACGGTATCAAAGAGAGAAAGGCGTCGTACGAAAGAAGATACAAAGAGAGGAAAAAAGGAAGATGAAGAAGGAGAAACCGGAAAGTAAACGACGAAGAACGTTAAACGAAAGGAAGAAAGGAGGAAAGGAGATAGCTGGGGACTTTTGCTGGCTGCCTTTCTAGCGCTCTCTCCCTCTCCCTCCCTCTGTATCTTTCTCTTTCTTCCTCTCTGTATCTTTCTCTTTTTTCCTCTTTCTTTCTCTCTTTCTCTCTCTTGGTCGTTCATATAGCAAAAACTGTGCCACGGTCGTTTCTCAAACTACCACGAACGTCCTCGCGCAGCGGCGTTCAGGTGAAAAGAGTGGACAGATAAGGTACGTTGATTTTGATCGAGTTTCCTGCCCGAGTTTCCTCGACGCTAACGAAGTGACGTCGAAAACGACTTGGAGAAGTTAGCGTAGGAGCGTTGTCTTATTTAATATTCCACTTCGGTATCCGTTGCACCGTGAATATGAAAATGTCACGCGTGCATCCTCCCTGGGATGAAGGTGGAGTTGCAGGAAATTCGTTACGTAAATAATTATGTAAAGGATTGAATTACATTTATTCGGAGCACGCGATACACGGCGGCCAGGTGGAAAGGAAATTTAGAATTGGAATTTTGAACATTTTAAGAGGACGAGCCTTTGAGAATTTTCTTTTTTTTTTTTTGTAAAGAGAGTATGATTTTTGTTTGGTGTTTTTTTTGTTCGGTACGGAGGTGCATTTATTCGGAGTACGCGGTGCATAAAAAGGTGGAAAGGAATTTAGAATTGAAATTTTTAAAATTTTGACAGGACGAGTCTTTGAGAATTTTCTTTTTTGTTTTGTAAAGAGAGTATGATTTTTGTTTGGTGTTTTTTTTGTTCGGTATGCAGGTGCATTTATTCGGAGTACGCGGTGCATAAAAAGGTGGAAAGGAATTTAGAATTGAAATTTTTAAAATTTTGACAGGACGAGTCTTTGAGAATTTTCTTTTTTGTTTTGTAAAGAGAGTATGATTTTTGTTTGGTGTTTTTTTTGTTCGGTACGGAGGTGCATTTATTCGGAGTACGCGGTGCATAAAAAGGTGGAAAGGAATTTAGAATTGAAATTTTTAAAATTTTGACAGGACGGGTCTTTGAGAATTTTCATTTTGTTTTGTATAGGAAGTATGATTTTTGTTTCATGTTATTTTTTGTTTGGTAGGTAGGTGCATTTATTCGGAGCACGCGATACACGACGACAAGGCTGAAAGGAATTTAGAATTGGAATTTTTTAAATTTTAAGAGCACGAGTCTTTGAGAATTTTCTTTTTTGCTTTGCACAGAGAGTATGATTTTTGTTTGGTGTTTTTTTTGTTCGGTACGCAGGTGCATTTATTCGAAGCACGCGATATGCGACAAGGTGGAAAGGAATTTAGAATTGAAATTTTTTATATTTTAAGAGGGCGAGTCTGAGAATTTTCATTTTGTTTTGTATAGGGAATATGATTTTTGGTTGGTGTTTTTTTGGCCGGTACGCAGGTGCATTTATTCGAAGCACGCGATATGAGACAAGGTGGAAAGGAATTTAGAATTGAAATTTTTTAAATTTTAAGAAGACGAGTCTTTAAGAATTTTTATTTGGTTTTGTATAGGGAATATGATTTTTGTTTGGTGTTATTTTTTGTTTGGTAGATAGGTGCATTTATTGGACCGGGTAGAAAGGATTTTCAAATTTAAATTTCTTGAATTTTAAAAGGATAAGTCTGACTTTTTCCTTTTTTGTTTTGTATAGAGAGAATGATTTTGGTTTGGTGTTATTTTGTGTTTGGTAGGTAGATGTTGCGAATTGTTTGAGTTGTTTACGATTTCCATGGTTGAATCATCGAAGTTTCATTTTCGATGGTAATGACGAGAAAATAAAAGTGAAAACAGCGCGTGCACGGAGCGAAGAAATGAGAGCGATTTCCTTTCTGCCGGAATTTCCAGTTTTTTCTTTCGTTTATCTGAACGATAATTACGAAGACAGATTTATCTGGGCTAATTAGACGATGGAATTGTGCGCTTTCAATGTGAAATGAGAACGCGTTATCGTTATCGTATTTTGTTTAAGTTGAAGCGGACATCGAGGGAATATTAACCGTAGTTTGTTTAACGATCGGAGTTCAAATTAGATATATTTCCCGCGATAAATCGACATATTTAACAGTAGTTGTTTCTTGTTTGGACGATCTTCATTAACATTTTAACCCTTTGCGGTCCGAATTATTTTATCAATTTTGTAGCGAGCTAAATGAAATTAATTTCACTACATTTTCTATCGTTGGTTATTTATTTTTTTTAAATGACAACAACAATCATAGTTATCGTCGTATATTTAGGTGATATTACAAAATCATTGTCACAGAACACCAATATTAAATCGTTAGAAAATAAAATGAAGTGAAAAGCTATGTCGAGTGTAGCTCGACATAGGACTGCAAAGGGTTAATACTGTTCACAAATTGCAGTTACGGTATTAAAGAACTTTTAGTTTCCATAAAAATTTTACTATTGTTCAAAATTGCAATTAAGATCCCAAAGAATCTTTTAAGAATGCGTAAAATCCTGCAACTTCTGAAGTTCACCAAATCACAAGAATTATTAATCATTTGAATCACAATGCACAAGTATGAACTTGATAATCTAGTCATACAACATAAAACAACAAATAATATTAATTTCACCTTAAATTTCAGAGTTCAAATTAGACATATTTCCCGCGATAATTCGACATATTTAACAGTAATTGTTTCCTATTTGGACGATCTTCATTAACATTTTAGTACTGTTCAAAAATTGCAATTACGGTTTTAAAGAACTTTTAGTTTCCATAAACATTTTAATATTGTTCAAAATTGCAATTAAGATCCCAAAGAATCTTTTAAGAATGCGTAAAATCCTGCAACTTCTGAAGTTCACCAAATCACAAGAATTATTAATCATTTGAATCACAATGCACAAGTATGAACTTGATAATCAAGTCATACAACATAAAACAACAAATAATTTTAATTGCACCTTAAATTTCAGCAATCCGTCAAAGCCTGTTATTTCTTAAGTCCCCAAAACCCAGCTGCCGTCAAACACTCAAGTTCCAAGACACAATCATAAAGACAACCATACAGTGAAACAAAGTCTCCTAATTTCAAGAAAACCCAAAAAGGATCAAAGGTTAAACCTCCTCGAATTAATACCTCGCATTAAAACACATCCTACCAACAGAAATCCCACGACCCTGTTGCCCAGCTGACTACAAAAATGGCCGCGTTAAAGCGTCACAACACCTTCGTCGAAATCCCACAAATTTACATATCTTCCCATCTACAACTTTCTACCTCGTCACAGTTTCTCTTCAATTATAAAAAAAACGCAAAATTCCCAAAATTAAACCGTCACCTAACACCAAAAAAAGGATCGCCGTGAAACCGCTCTAACCTCGTGGCCCACGTTCACGGCGTGCTGTTCAGTTTCGTGCGGCTATTCGGCTTCAAATATCGTAGTGTCACTTTGACGTAACCAAACACGCGTTACTTACGTACTGTCTGTGCCATGGTCGCAGAGAAACTGTCGGCACATTCGCAGCCGGCTGTTCGCACACGAGGAAGAGCGAGAACGACGAACGAAGAAAGGGAAGAGAGACCAGATTCGCGTTTGATTCCATTTGTCAGCGTTGACGGAAGGGAAATTGGTTTTGACACTGTGTCTCGTAATATCGAGGCGCACTTACTGCGGAGATTACAGGTGGAAAATCATCAACGGTGTGGAATATTTGCGATGGCGGGGGGAAACGATTTGGCGAGGATATTAGAATGAGGATGGTGATGACTTGGAAATTGCGAGATGGATTTTCAGTTAGTAGAAATGCCTCTGGGAGATTTGTTGAAAGTGGTTTCGCGAAGAGGATTGGATTATTTCATCGTTTGCGAACGGAGAGTTTTTTTTGAATGTTTAGAAATAATTTCTTTGGCGATCGAAAATCACTGTTTTATCAGAAAGTCCGAGCGTTAACCGTTTGTAGTCCTATGTCGAGCTATACTCGACATAGCTTTTCACGTCATTTTATTTTCTAACGAGTTAATATCGACTTTCCAATTTCACAATGATTTTGTAATATCACTTAAATATCCGTCGGTACCTACAAGTTATTCCTATCGTTAAAAGAAATGAATAACCAACGATAAAAAATGTTGTGAGATTAATTTCGTTTAGCTCGCTACAAAATTGACAAAATAATTCGGACCGCAAAGGGTTAATGTATGCAAATTTTAAGTCACTATTTGTGCAATTATATTTCGATGGTTGTATATCAAATTTTCAACTGTAATCGTGTTTACGCGTATCGATAAAATCTCAAAGGATTAGGAAAGTAAATGGTAACTTTAGAAGAAAGATGAAAGTAGTGAAAATTGAACAGTCGAGGCTGCAACAGCGGGAGAAAATGCTAAAGAACTGTTGGATCCAGTTTGTGGAATTACTTCTCAGACATTTTTTGAAATTGTCTTGGTGAAAAAGGTTGAAGTGTTTATGAAGGTAAATGGTAACTGTATAATGAGATATGAAAGTGATGGAATTTGGGCAGTAGAAGCTTTAACAGCAGAATGAACCATACGCTAAGTGGTTGGATATAGTTCGTAGAATTGCTCACAATAATTTTGAGAAGTTGAAATTGTCTTGGTT
Organism: Cerceris ruficornis; assembly: GCA_963989415.1. Classification (NCBI taxonomy): domain Eukaryota; kingdom Metazoa; phylum Arthropoda; class Insecta; order Hymenoptera; family Crabronidae; genus Cerceris; species Cerceris ruficornis. The sequence continues at coordinate 6,465,039 of OZ022529.1, forward strand.
GCATGGATTTAACTATTTAAAAAAGTAAATTGTAATTAAAAAAGGAATATGACTGTAACAGAAATTGGACAGTATTTTAAAAAAAAATTGAATCACGAGATAAATGGCTCAATAGAGTTTCAACTCTCAGCTATTTTTTTACGTAATATTTTCTGTGCATATATTATGTCCTTGACAATTCAACGGTTAATAACAATTGCGAGAAAAATAGACAATGGATAGAAGCAAAGGTAGGAGTTATGTTGGTGGCAGCACCAGAATGTCACACAACCGAACACCTGATAACATTGACCTCCAAGTCTTTTGTTATTGAAAGAATTTTAATATTACTCAAATTCGTGAAATACTAAGGAAACAGTGAGCTATTCTTCCAACCGGATTGTCTGCTAAAAACAACGTGACAACGTGTCGTAGAATAATGAGGAATTTTTTAAACGAAGAAAGCACGCCGGAGAAAAGTTTTCCGCGAACGAATGCTGTATTTGGTGGCAGTAAAACGAGTGAAATTTTCAGGAAGAACTTTCTACGGTTTTAACGATACCTTTTTACTTCCACCGTTATATATCTCCAGTGAAAAAGATTCGATCTGAACAAAATTCACTTGTATGTCGAAGCTGCAGCTGTAATTTGCAATAAATATACACTTTATTTTGCGATACCCGTGCAGCTCCATTGGAAATCCTCACTATCAGGGTGCGTTTAATTGTCGAAAATCAACGAGCATCGGATCGTGCACTTTGATATAATTGAAACCTCGACCAACAAGAATTTTAATTGTCAGGTATTTCGTTTGAGCGATGCTGCGAAATGTCTGATTGTAATTCGAGTATCCAATTCGACGAGGCAATTACAATTCATCAGCCATCGGACACCTTTTCCTCAATCTTCTATCCAACAATTCTTTCACAATTTCTACTACGTTCGTTTTTTTTTTAATCATTTTAGAAATCCATAAACAAATGATTCGTCCACGAAGATACGACTGTCATTGTTTCAACGATGGCGCGTTAATTCTCACCGAAAAGATTACAAAGTGCAGTCATTCCTCTGCTCCTTGTTCTTTTTTCTTCTTTTCCAACGTGCATGGAGTTCCTGCGCCATTGAAGGAACGGTTTGATTATATGTTGGAACGAAGATTGAAACTCGACGGCGAGGAAGAAAAGACGAGCATGGAAACAACAGTCAGAGCGGAAAGTTTCCGCGACGAAGAGAGAGATGCAACACTTTTGTTGATCCCTTTGTCTTTTGCTGGCATTGTTTAAAGGAATCGTTGCAGATGATCTAGGTGTGTGTCTACGATGTTTGCCGTGATGCTATAGGTGCTCTAAATATTATCGGATTTCCTGTCAAAGCCATGGAATGACCTGTTTCTGTTACGGTAATTTGAAGATTTCACGAATTCCAGACATAGTGGAAAATTTGCAAAATTTCAAATGCTCGCACGTACTTCATCGTGGTATTCAAAAGATCCGAAGAACAATAAGTCGGCGATTTTTGTCTTGCTCTAAAGTTGGAAAATTCTGAACACTGCCTGGAAATGATTTGTAACTATTAGAAAATTCGAAAGTTTCATTTACTTGTGGGAAATAATTTCTGCCGCATTGGGAAATTTACTGTTTCAATTATTCTCAGATTAGAATTCGAAGATTCTAATACATGCAAGTAGACTAATTTACCATACTGGAAACTAGAAAAATTCTTACTACTGTTCGTAGAAAATTTCTGTTGCATTAAAAAATTTGAGAGTCTCCTATTATTGCTAGCAAAGGAATTCCAGAGATTCAAATTTTTACCAAGCAATTTCTCTCTTACTACCAAAATTTAAGAACAACATCCAACTTTTCCTTCCAAATTTGAACCAACTGAACAAACCTCATCCACAAAAACATTAAAACCCCCCAGAACGTGTCTCCAAACCCCCTAATCAATTTCCATGTCTTCCATCACCCTAAAAACCTTTTCGAGCCCCAAACCTCTTAAAAACAAAAACCAAAATCCTGCTCGCAAAACATTTCGACAATCCCACACCTCAACATCATCCAAAAAATTGTCATCCTCTAAATCACCCAACCAAAGTACCAACTCACGTTCTATCAGCTCCATGGTAAATCCCAAAAAGTATCCACTCTTTTTCGATCTCCTCGGAATCAAAATCGCAGAGGGTATCACACCAAAAACTGCTACACAAATCAGGAACAAAAGTAACACACGAGACCGGTTTGAAAAAAACGGTCCGACGAGCAGCCTGAGAGGCCGTGCGAGAACGAAAGGACGAAACGACGCGCGCGCTGTCGAAAAATGGACGAAAATGCGGCGGGCCGGGGCCTCGGGGCCCGTTCTTATACGCGCGGCCAGTTGGTCGTTCAGGGTCGATATGGAAGGATCGGACGGTTTTCCATGGACAGAGAGGAATAATATCGCGGCACGCGTACGTGACATAGACTAATTTCACTGTTGCATTACAGGTCGCGGAGATTTGAATTGGAAAACGCTGGCTTCTTCTTGGTACCATTTTGAGACGGCGACCTTGACGGACGAACGATAAAGAACTTTTTTTTTGTAACTTTCTTTCTTCAGTCGAAGTGTCATGGTCATTTTGCGCATGATAGAATGATTTAGGTGAGTTTTCACACAGCGAGGGTGCAATGTTTTAAATGACAATTTGGGATGAGTTTTGCAGGGAAGAGGGGGGATTTGAAGTGGGCCCACTGATAGAGTGTCAGATTTGAAATTCGTGCGCAGTATAGACCTCTTGGGTATAGGTTTTGCGCATGAGGATGTAAGTGACTTTAAACTTCGTTGTGAATTGTTCTCTTTTTTGGTAAGATTGAGGAAAATTGAATTAGGGTGGAGGAAATTTTGTGTAGTGCGAAAACAAGGAACTTGCTTTGAGGTGTTTGGTTGGTTTTGTTGGTGGATTTCAGTGCCGTCGCAATGTGATTGACGCAGGAATATTTTATGGCCGGTTTTTCTGTCCTGACGTAGCTGTGTAGTGCTGTTGTTTATTTGTTTTTTTAGTGGACTTGTGAGCAGGTAGTTTTTATGCCCAGTGTTATTTCTTCTTGGGTTTTTGTGATTCTTAGGGGGAAGTTTAAATTTAGAGTTTTCGGAGGAGGCAGGGAGGGAGTTTAAATTGTTACAGGCACGAACAGGTTGTAACTGGGTAATGGGTTGAACTGCATTTCCATCCTGTATGCATTAAGTGCATTCTGGGAGGTCCTCAGGTGTTGCGGATAAAGTGAAGAGTGAACTTTGAGTTTGTACGTTGTCAGGGTAATTCTAGCATCTTTGAATCAATGTCGTATTCATATAATTTTATAAATTACCAGTATTCGAAGCTTCCTGTTATAAACAGCTGAAAAATTAATTATTTTAATATCAGTATAGTTTTCATCAGAAAATTTCTAATTGAAATACTTTCGCAAATGTTATTCTCCACATCATTGCAATTTTTTATATTTTCGGGTTTCAAATTACGAAAATAATTAAAGATTAATTTGATCAACGCACTATATTTGTTATGCTCTACTAAGCTCTTTGAACCAATGAGGCGCCACGTGCGTCCTATGCTGTGACAATGACACAACATGTGTGTCATTTAGTAACTACAAGCCAAATTGCCCATTTTTCATAGTTTTACAGCAATGCGTATGTTTCGAACAAGCTGATATTTCATCCTATGCAGATTTAAATTCACCAAGCTCCGTTGGTCTTTATTATACAATAAATACTTCGCTAATGACACGCGCTGCTTCTCTTTCACGACCTTCTAATCTACCTTTTACCTCTTTTTTCATCGTAGAATCGAATGAATTAAGAATTGCTAAAAACTTGCCAACAGTCTAAAGTTCAATTGCGTCTGTACAACTCGTGCCTGTTGTTTTTTTTAAAAATAATCCGTCATTTTCGGAATATCACTTGAGGAATTATCGTTTTCGCGTGACTAACAGGTAATCAAGATTTATCGACGCTCGTGTCGCAGCTCGAATTATGTAATCGAGCTGTAAAATTGCAGCCGGGAATAACAGATGACATTTAGATAATTGTTTAAAATTTATTCTATTTTTAGGCGATTTTTATGAGCTGAAGGAGCTTTTTTCCGCGTGGAATTATATGCAGTCGTACTTTTTTTTGTCTGTTCACAATGTTTTCAGTATGTAACATGTTCTGGTTGTTTTGATTTTTCTTGGGTTTTTTCAAGTAGGATTCTGAATATTAAGAATCCTGTTTTGTGAATGATATTCTTCTGCATGTATGGACAAAATTTCCAAAGTAAGTTCTATCAGGATATAGAAGCAAAAAAGTGGCGCGAATGTCAGTTAAAAAATGCTTATTGACTCAGGATGTCTCGATTTAAATACACATCATTTTCTGCGAATTTTTTCTTCAATATCAACAAAAAGTCTTTATAAAATTATTTAGAAATGTCTCTAGACATTGACAAAATTAAATGTATAAATTAAAATCAGATGAATTTTAAATATGTAAATTCTTTGGATCACCCTACTAAATGGAAACTGTTTCTGTTTAATAAAAATGTAAATTGTTTCAATCACCTTAGCAAATCAAGCTCGCCTCCGTCTAATAAAAATGTCAATTCTTTGGGCCACCTTACTAACTCGAAATTGCTTCTATTAAATAAAAATGTCAATTTTTTGAGCCACCTTAATGAATCAAAATTGTCTCCGTTTGATAAAAATGTCAATTTTTTGGATCCCTTTAATAGGAATAGTAAAGTGTTATCCAGAACTTTTAATTACTTCTAAATTTTGAAATTCAGAATAATGTAAAATTATAGATGACACTTTTATTTTTCTCAGGCGGAAGTGCATTTGCAAAATAATAATTCTGCGAATGTGTCTCATAATCTGAGCCGGTTTCTGCTTTCGAGAACAAGGAACCCGATCGAGGAGTTGATCGGAAGTAATCGGCACGATCGACCGGTAGAATAAACATTCCGAAGTTGACGCGCTACCGATTGTAAAGTCGTAGAAAATGTCCGTAGTGACTTGCAATCATAGTGCAAAAATGGTTTCAAAAAAGACAATTTTATCGTTGAAAAATTTGGCAATCGTTTGCAAAATAATTATGCTTCGATCATGTAGTTAAAGCGATTTTGAGCTCAACTACCTTTGATGCGACGGTATGATAATAAACTGCACTCTTCTCTATGTCCATAGTGAAATTAATAAAATTTTATTATGGCGTTTTTAATTTCCAAACTACCTATCAATTGGATCGAAGTGTAAAAGATCTCAAGATCTTCAGGGTGTTTTAGAAATTTGTATGTCGATATTAGAAAACTGAAGAACGATTAACAATTCAAAATTTTAGAACGGCCCTTAGTGTTACTTTATAAATAAAATCAATGTAAAAGTGTGTAATCATGAAACTGTATTTTTAATGAACGTTTTAATTCAACGAATAGTGAATCAATGTTAATCAATGGCCATGAAAGTTTCATGTATCTAAATGCTAATCTGTAAAACCATTTTGGTGATTTTGAAAAATGTCTTCTAGCATAAAGTTGATTTTGAGTAATCATTGTAAGTTCGTCGATCAGATTTTACACAGACTCTGTGTCACAGACTCTGACAGCAGCAAATTTCCAAGACGTGAAACAATAAGAAAAATATAAATAATTCAAGATGTGATGGTTTTCAAAGAAACACGATTGAGTGATAATTATAATTATATTAAGTTCGTTATAGATGACAGCACATGACGGTGGGGACCAATTACTACTGTATAAATAATTAATGAGAAGCACACACTGAATCGCGCAATGAATGTCTGCCATTGTTACAAAAATATCGCTGATCATTTATATCTTTAATTTACTTAACGTCTCAAGAATCGTACACTTTACGCCCCGTCTAAATGAAATGTAAATTAAATTCAATTTCATTCAAGGTTCAACGAACTCAAAGAAATTAAAAAAAAAATAATTAGCCATCTTACAATAACGAAAACCCTGGCACTTCAAAATCCACAACATTCTACGAATTTCTAAATCACAAATCAATTAAATCCTGTCAGAGCTCCATTATACATTTATCTCTTCAATATATTCCTCTTTGTATAATAAAATAAAATAAAAAAAAAAGTTCACCCGACGGCTAAGGCTGATCAAGAGTGCACCTCGTTTGAAAGCTGATATTCTTATCCCAAAAAAATTGAACAATTCAAAAGAACCCTTCTCATTCCTTGAACCACCTTGAATTCAATTCTCACGTCCACCTATCACATCCACTGTCCGATTAAAATCCTCGAAGTAATCACAACATCGCACCCTTTTGTACCATCCTCAATGATTCCTCGATCCGCTAAAGACTCTGATGTTGCGGACTCACCGCTCTTCGTTGTCCCGACGTAAAGTCCAAACTGGCAACTCCTCAGAAATCGTCCACGATCGTTTATTGCGTGTTCGATCAAACCGTAATATCGCAAACTAATGGATGATGCATGAACCGTAGCTCGCTCTTGTATATAAACGAGTAGGGAGTCCGTGAGCACTTGAGCTCTGACCTTCCCTCTTCCATGTCGATTGTCGTTATTTCCCCTCCGATGCCGATCGAATAGCCACGTGGTTGTTTCACAGTGAATACCGATAAATGGAATAACGGGGATCGATGGATTTGTATTTGGTTTTTACTTGAATCGGATCGTTTGGACGATGAGGTTGATAAGTTTGAGTGTAAACTGGTGAGAGAGCTTTTTAAGTGAGTATCTGTTGAAAGCTGTTGCTGGTTTATTTTGTATACAGGGTGGAGTGCCACATTTTGCCATTCGGATTTACGTCATTGTTATTGCGCATATCAAAAAATGATGTACATGATGTTGAATGGTTTTGAAAGCGGCATATTCTAATGGTACTAGCTTTTTTGTAGGCGGACGTGTAAAGGACATATGAAGGTCATTAATGTTTTTTTAAACGGAGTCATATATTTTTTATTGCATCAGCTGATGCTCCTACATATTCTTTACAAAAAAGTATTAACCTATTTGTGTAAAAAAATCATTAGTTTAGGAGATATTTTAATTCTAATTTGTTAGGAAATCGCGACTTTCTGGTCAATATTGTGAATTCAATATAAAGGGATGAATGAATTCAATAATAATGGGGCCGAGGTGGCCCCATTCATTTTCCCGCAAGATCACCAGATCTAACGCCCCTCGACTTTTTCTTGTGGGGCTACTTAAAAAATAAAGTGTACGCTGAGCCTCCGACTACAATAGCCAATATAAGGGATCGTATCATCAATGAGTGTAACAAAATAACATCAGATACACAACGCAATGTTAGTGAGTCATTAACTTCTCGATTCAGAAAGTGTTCTGTTGCAAATGGCCGCCACATTGAACCTTTTCTGTAAATTTGAATAATAATAAAATATGAATTAAAACATCTCCTAAACTAATGATTTTTTTACACAAATAGGTCAATACTTTTTTGTAAAGAATATGAAGGAGCATCAGCTGATGCAATAAAAAATATATGATTCCATTTAAAAAAACATTATTGACCTTCATATGTCCTTTCCACGTCCGCCTACAAAAAAGCTAGTACCATTAGAATGTGCCGCTCTCAAAACCATTCAACATCATGTACATCATTTTTTGATATGCGCAATAACAATGACGTAAATCTGAATAGCAAAATGTGGCTCTCCACCCTGTATTTTTTTGGCGTTCATTGATTTCGTTTTTTTCGTTGGAATTTACAGTTTTAGGTGGATTTTGAATCACTGAGGCTACGTTGCACTTGTATGGGGGAAATTTGACAGTGGTGATGGGGATTTGAACTTGGACTCATTTAATTTGGAGTTCGATCCCTGAACTTATAGCTCTTGGCATACAGGTTTAAAAGGTTTGTAGATAATACGAAGGATGGCTTTACAACGAGGAACATGTTGAATATTTTTGTAGGAATGGAAATGATGAGGCAAATTTTGTGAATAAAATACTTCAGGCAAAAAATTGATATGGCCATGTTATGACTGGTTTAATATTAAATAATTCGTATTTAAGAAATTTTTCTCTTACTTCCATAGCTTCAAAGATATTCAAGGTTTTTATTCATATTGGATGACACTGTGTAATGTACAATACTTATCGGTGTGAGTGAACGAGAGGCTTATTAGAATTGGTATTAATTATTTATTTGTTTTTTTCTAGGATCATCTTGCCTTGGAAGTGTGGCTTTATAGAATCAACGAGGTTCCATTAATGCGAGGAGTGTATTAATTCAGCACGTGGATTACGGACGACTTTGTGGCGGACGCCATCTTGGTTCCATTCTTCGAATCCCTACAGTTCCTGTAATTTTGGTATTCTTTGATCTCTCACTATTCTGTTGCTGTACATTTATGTTGTCAAATTATTTCCCTTTCAACATACCAAAGGTATCATAGCTTTTACTAATCAATTTTAAATTAATTGCAGGTTCTTCAAGTGCTTTTAGGAGCGGTCCGCGTTGGATACTTTTCTGACGAACTGAGTTCAAGTCTTCCCTCATTTTTAACTTTGTCAGTTCGCTGAAAATTTGCAGTCTGAAACAACATCTGAAATGCGAAGACTGTAGTCGACAAATCCCAAGAGAAAATGGCGAAATTTGTCGGTAATTAGTTAACTCAAATCTCCTATTTGGCAATTGAAGCTTCTATTTTTCATAATCACTATTGCTATCTTTTTCTAAAAGTGCTATTTTTTAACACTAGATCTAACAAAGCAGTCCAAATGCTTAGTTTTTAATTCCCTCGATAAGTTTAACAAATTTTCAGCGCAGCCTCTTTATTTTTGATCCTTTGCTAAATGTAGCAATCGCATAATTTTCTTTCACCCTTCATTCCTCTTTTCTACTATATTTATTTAGTATATTTAACCGTTCCGAATAAATCGTCAATAAGTCTACTCTGGCCTAAACTATTTTAAACAATTTTTTATTATCTTTAACAATTTTTCCACAAACTTCGCCAACGATATTGCTCCCTATCGTTTCAGACAACCTTCTCACACATCTTCGCCGCTGATTTTCCACAAAAAGATCAGATATCGTTCATATCCACTCTTCCCATCCTCAACAAACGATTTTTTAAATTCCTCGCCTCATTAACACTAGAACTACCAAACCAGTCAAAATGACTGGTACACAATTTTTTCCAAAAATTCTCCAAGATTATAGGAGAGTCATAGAATAGATATTCTACGTCCGTCTCATAAAACATAAATTGCCGAATCGAATTCCCCTTTTTTCAAAGTACTTATTTAATATATTTAAATATAACAGATTTAACGTCGGCAGTTCTAGTGTTAACACTGCGCATGTAGAAACGCATCTTGCACTTTTTATCAGACCAACCAGACCTCTTCAACGTACACATTTATCGGCAGTGCGAATTATTCGCCGAAGAGTGTCAAGAAAAAAAGAGCAATTGTAGAATCAGGAAGAAGGTGAATCGATCGATTATCTCTTGGATCGTAAATCCGAGGACGATCTCTGCGTCAAGTACAAATGACGTGCAACAAAACATCTTTTTGTTGATCGAAGTCGTTCTGAGATGTTTGTGCATCATCGGCGAACTTCGAGATCACCAGTATTACGTGAGATCATTTCCATTAAATGACTGATATGTCTGTGTTATCGTTACATTGTAATCGTTGAGAAAACTTGGATGTACACTCACCGATGCAACTTGTAATTTGTGATCGTCAAGCTTTTTTTTTGCCAGCGCGCCGACTGCCAATTACGTTTGATGTATTATGGATTCTGTCTTATATGAATTTACACGTTATAAACAGGAAATATTGGTGGATTGTTCGATATTGAAGATTCTACGATTTGCAGGGCGAGGAAATTCAGGGAGGATGAATTTTTACTTTTTGGAAGATGGATCTCCGTCCGAGGGGTGAAAGTACTCTTTGATTCTGTCGTGGAATATTTACAAGGTAGAGAATTTTTTTGTATTTGTTTTATATAAATTGAGGAGCTTTACTGAAAAGACGATAGTTTTATTGAAGAAAGGAAAAGGCACTTTTTAAAACTGAAATTTATAGTTTCTTAATACCGAAATATGCCTTTCGGTATTTGCAATCTTAAATTAAACATTTTTCTTATTCGGAGTTAAAATAAATTATGGTTTTTAAATTAAAAAATTCAAAGTACCAATAAATATAGTTACTTTTATGATTTTACAGAATACTGATCGTAATCGTGTAGATCCTGAAGAGCCAACTAATGATTGATGAAGAGTGTTCCTACTTGTTTTACAAACATTTTTCAAATTTACAGAGGCGCTGTACAGTAGATATTTCGCGTGTATTTTACAATACAACAATGACTTAACGAATTACCATCTTTGCCGCTTCATCCCTCTTTTTCCAAAATCCTCATTTAATATATCGCAATATAACAGATTTCATGTCCGTAAATCTAGTGTTAAAGACCTGCTAACAATTTTATAAACTTTCCAAGTTGATACAAACAATAATTAAGTATTACAACAGCAACAGATTTATCAAATACCTAACAATCTGCAACTTTTTCAGCAGGAACGTCGAAGCTGCTCATTTTCTTCAGGATTAATTGTAAAATTGAAAAGGCCGGTGATCACTACTATTCCATCGTCTCAAAAATAACACTCAGCAATTACGTAACATCCGTAATTTATGAATGCATCGAAAACCCGATTACATCCGAGGCTGACGTGTCGTAGACGTAATACCAAAGTTTCCTTCGGCATCGAGGAGAACTACGAAACTACACGGTCCTCTGCATAAAAGAACTCCGACGATTATTCGAAGAGTCGACCGCAAGAGTCACGAATCAGCATTTGTATTCATTGCGCACAACGTGGGGAAGAAACGTTTCTTTTAGTACTTTTCCAGTTGGAGGAGAAGGGAAGTTGAAAAATCTGGATGAAGCGTGACTTTTCAGAGTCAATAAAATGTTTCTTCTTCGTGCAAGATTATGTCACGTGTCGATAGATAATAATGGGAAAAAATGACGGAGAAGAAACATAATTGCGGCGTCGATTACGTTTCAATCGTGAAAAACAGGGGACGCTGTTGTGCAGAGATGGAAACAGGCTGGTCTGCGTTTTTGTACAGCAAACAACTCGATGTTGAATTTTTTCCTGGGCGAAATGCTGATCGAGAGCAAAGATGATACTATTAATGTCAGTCATGAGCAACCTTTACTAGTTTGAAGGTCAAGTTATTATTGTGCCTCTGAGTCAAAGGCCGCACCACAGTATTAAGTAAAAGAAATTAATAATTAATGAACTAAGCAAGTTGCTACTTCGTATTGAAGTTACTTGTAACATAATGGGTATGGCGGATGTGGAGTTAATACCAAAACTACCCTCCCAATTTTTTCGAAAAATTCCCCGAATCGGTAGGAGAATCATGACGTAAATATTCCACTGCTGTCTTATAAAACCTGAAATACTTAATTGATCTTCTTTTTCACCTCACGATTTCTCCGTTCCAAACGTGTTTATCCAGTATATTTTAACACAACTGACATAAAGACAGTAGTTCAACTTTTAACACTAAACCTACCGAGCGGTCGTCGTGACTGGTTCCCAATTTTTTCGAAAAATTCCCCAAATTGATAGGAGAATTATGAAGCAAATATTCCAGTTCTATTTTATAAAACCTGAATTACTTAATTGATCTTCGTTTTCACCTCATGATTTCTCTGTTCCCACCGTGTTTATCCAGTATATTTTAACACTAACTGACATAAAGACGGTAGTTCAACTTTTAACACTAAACCTACCAAACGGTCGTCGCGACTGGTTCTCAATTTTTTCGAAAAATTCCTCAAATTGATAGGAGAATCATGAAGTAAATACACTTAATTCTGTTTTTACACGGTAGATACGTTCTCGCAGAATACGTGTAAAAAAGATTCGTGTAAAAAAATATACTGCATCTATGGAAAAATAGAAGATTGGTTCCAGTTATAAGAAATCAGCAAAAATAATACAATAAACCATGAGTTTTCATGTGAGGATCTTAAAAATATTGTTTCATAAATATTTCACATGTATCATAGAAAGTAAATTATCATTTGAAAAGGAAAAAAATATGTCACTAATTCATGAACACAAAAATTAGGCAAAATAATATGGGTTACACATAAAAAGATTTTATTCGTTGTCACTTTCTGACAATAAACGCATACGTTTGCATACGACTGGAATATTACTGCTATCACTAGAAACGCCTTGGTTATCGTCTTCGTCCTCCATTGGTGAAATTATTTCTGTAATCTTATCAACAAAATTAACACTAGCCTACTGTGGTTCCGATGTTTCAGTGTATTTAAGAACGAATTCAATAATTAATTGCTGTGTTTGTGTTTTGGCTAGGCCACAGTAAAGCAAAATTTTGTTCTTAGAATTTCGGTCGATCGTGTTAAATCAAAATAACCCGTGTAAAAAGAGAATTAAACTTTTTTTTCTAATTCGTGTTAAATCGAAATCGTGTAAAACAGAATTGACTGTATGCCACTTCTATCTTATAATATTTAAATTACTTAATTATATCATCTTTTTCACCACTTGATTTCTATGTCTGCAAAGTATTTATTCAATATAATTAAATATAATAGATAAAACACCAGTATTTCTAGTGTTAATGTGTCGGATTCTCAATCAGTGGGCGAGTTCAAATCTCCATAATCTTTGGGAGTTGAAAGATATGAAACATGAATGCGACAGTTCCATAATAGCATTTTCAATCTTTGATTTCGAAATTTTAAAGTAGAAAAGGACGTTGCACATCGTAGAAAATACGTTCCGCGTTATGTTTCACTTTCATAACGGTCTTTCGAGTTTTTTTCATTCTGAAATACAGACTTGGACAGTCTCACAATTTTCTTTGAAATTCGACCAACTGTATGGGGAGGTAATACGTTTCAATAGCGTTGTATGGGGTTCTGGCACAAATTTTAAGCCCACGTTCGAAATATCATTTCAGTTGGTATATTTTCAGACGAGCGTGACAATAAAATGAAAGAATTACTTAATAAATACAATAAATATCTCAATTTCGATTAAGGGCAGTGATTGAAAAAATTCTCGACATTTTGCAAAGAAAAAGACAAAGAAAAAAAGAACGAGAATGACGGGCTTGTAAAACTTGACGTGCTCTCTTATAATAATAATAATTTCCATGAATGACGGTCCACCGAGTGTTCTGCAGTGGCATAATGAGAAGAATGCACAATGGCACAGAAGAATAAAGAGATTGGATTCGGGTTAACGAGTGCTCCACTCGGCGCGAATAATAAAGAGGCTCTTTTTCCGAAATTTTCCATTCGCCTTACGAATGTGAAGTTTTCGAAGGCTACTGATTACGTGAGCATGCACAGAAACGAGGAAGAGGAGGAGAAAAGAAGGTTATTCTCGGAGATTTAATAGCAATAAATCTTCCCCCCGGGAATTTACATATTTATATAATCTGCAAAAATATCGCCCGATGTCTTCCTACCCTATTTATTCTCCAATTATTTTAATAAGTCTGGCTATTTTTAATCAACGAATTGAAACTTTCAAAGTTATACCCGAAGAATCTCCCTTTGCAGTGTCTATTTCCTAATTGCGTGGTCGATCATTGAAAATTTGCGTGTATTAAATTTTTTTTCAACAAAGATCTTATTATCTCAGTATGTTCAATCGAATGTTTGACAAATAGAATCAACGCGCAGTTAAAGTTATCTAGAAACTTGCAGTTTCACGTAACTACATTTTAATGTCCTGTTTCTGCAGATAATTCCCTAGAAAAAATTCCCTAAATGTCGTATAACAGTGCACGTGTTAATTATAATTGCAAAGATCAATCTACAATCAGTTACGTCAGAAATTCTTATAAAATCGTTTATTTCTTCCTCTTTCCTTTCTCTCACATTTTTTTAGACTTCATCAACGGCAGAAATCAGTAGAATGGAGTTATTTAACACTAGAACTATCGGCGTTAAATCTATTAGATTTAAATATATTAAATAAGTACTTTGAAAAAACGGGAATCAGGTTGTGGAAAGGTTGATCGATTCGATAATTTATATTTTATGAGATGGACGTAGAATATTTATTCTATGACTCTCCTATAAACGTAGAGAATTTTTGGAAAAAATTCTGTACCAGTCATTTTGACTGGTTTGGTAGTTCTAGTGTTAAGTAACCTTACCGACAAATAAACATCGCTCATTAAAATTACAAAATCAGGAAGAAGATGAGCTAAAAAATCATTTGTAAATATCGCATAGTGGGGTTCAATGTAGTCAGAATTCATTTCATTTTTCAATAACTCAAAGTACTTCGTCGTCATCCGCAAAGATTGATGCCGAGACGTTGGAAACATCTGGAAAAACTTGCAAACCACCTCAGCATCGGTCAAAGATCAGATCGAAACGCACTGAATTATGTATCGTGCAATGAAATATATTAAGTTCCAGAAGAATTCATGAGATGACTAATGAAGTAAGTTGGAGAACGTTGAATATATGTAATTAACGGAGATCAAGATAATTCTTCAGTTACCACTGATTCATTCGATCACTTGTTACGCTTTTTTTTCTGCTGCATAATGTATTTGTCAACTTATTCATCATTTCTATTGTGTTCTTCCAATCGAATTAACGGTTTTTATTAAGAAAGTTGAAGAAGAAAAGTAATTAGGAAATGAATTATACAACAGTAGAAAGTGAAAGCAACGTCTGCAAAATTTTGTGTCGTTTATCTCGTCGAAGAGGAGTCGAAAGTTTCGTGACATTGTGAAAAAAATGACACTTTATTTTAAGCGACAGGAAGCGTCGATACTACGAACAGAAATGCGCGACATTGCAAAGAAGTGTTCGACGAATTTTTCGATGTTCTGCCGCATTTCCAACGATCCACCAGTTCTTCCTATCTCGAAAGATGTCTCGTATTTTTCTTCTCTCGTTTACGTAATACCGTCGTCCCACTAATTTTCATCGTTCGGAATTTTCAAAGCGGAAAAAGGAATCGCATAAAGTAGCATTTATCCCCGATGAATTGGCAATTTTCATGTTTCTCTCTTTGTCGTTTAGAAATAGACAGTACACTCTAATTTGACCTTCTCTTAGTTTAACTCATAGTTATAATTAATAATTTCCTATATCAAATTATATTAAATATTTAGAATTCTGAGAATATATAGAAAAATATAAATTGGTATAAATGTCAGTTGTTATAACTATGACGTTGCAAATAATTGTTGTAATTCGCAGTTACTTGCAGCCATTTATTTTTTATTCGGCGATTTAATTGCACTTAATTTTAGATAAGTGTTACTATTAGTGGATTATGGAAAGCCACGAGTTAGTTGAAAGTGTTAGGAACAGACACCATGTGAAACGATCCCCATCGATTCCGCCACAGTCACCTTTTCACCAAACGAAAGGAAAAGTTTGCGCGTGTACTAGCGATTCCGCGTTTAGGGTCTGTTCACATTGCGCGACGGGAGAACAATGCTGATCAGCTTTGTTAATTGTATTGCGGATAAATTTTGAGGAACTTTGTTCAAACTTTAAACGAATAGGGGGACATACAAGAATGCAAGTTGCAAGAGACTTTGTTCGGTTCTGAATCGCAATAAGCAGGCTTAAATTATGGTACAGTTGTTGATAAGGAAAATTTAATATGCTAATTGGAATAAAGTAAGGCGAATTTTAACTTGCGTAAATGATTTGAAGAATAACAACGCATGATAGTTGTTAACGAGTACATTGAAGCAGATCCAAACTTCATCAAACGTGGTGCAATCTTTCACGACTACTCGGAAAATAGAAAAACAGAATAAAAAGAAGAAAATAGTACTCAAATCCCTCAAGAACATACAGTAAAAATCCTATTACCAAGAAGTAACAGTAAGAGAGACAGTAGCTTGCAAAAAATCGTATTTACAAAAAGAATTACTTTATTTATACTTGAAGTACATAATGTAATCAATAGCTTGCAAGAAACAATAAAATTACTTTAAAATAAAATCTTAAGCACCATCATGAAGCGCATTTATAAGTATAAACATATTATCAGCATCAAACAAGATAAATTCTCGTATCCCGATTAGCTTGGCTCCACGATTCGCGTACTGTGAATCAGCCTTTAACCCTTGCAGTGCAAGTCGTATTCGAGTTGCTTCCGGCTGACGATAAATTTCATTTCTCGCGTTTTCGAGCGTGGTTTCCCTTTCTACGAGCATTAACTCAACAACAGTGTCTTGATTGTCAACGGTCTCTCAATGGTACCCATGAGTTTCCGAGAGAAATTCGCGCATCTCGACGAAATGGCGTTCTCTTCTTCCGTGATTACCAGTCGTTATCGTCACGATTTAGCTTGGCAGTGTCAACAGTGCGTTTCTTCGCGCAGTTTCAGGCTTCAACGTGGCCAAAGGTAATTGTAATTAATACTAGGAATTTTATAAGCTGTCGTGCTAATTTCTGGCAGTCAAACACTATTTATTGGCGCCGCTATTAAATTATTTGATGGTCATGCTAAAATATTTCAATTAGTGATTTATGAGATGATAGAATTCTAGAGTTTTTATGAGCTGCCACTTTAATTTCTGCTATTCGAATGAGTCAATGATTTTTCGATTTCATTATTTTAAGAAGTCTGACTATTTTTAACCGACGAATTGAAACTTTCAAAGTTCTACCCGAAGAACCTTCCTCTACAGTGGCTATTTCTTAATTGTGTGGTCGATAATCGATAATTGTATTAGCTGCCGTGCTAATTTTTGTTTGTCAGAAATGCTTTATTTGCACTGCTATTGAATTACTTGATGGCTTTGCAATAATATTTCAATTAGTTGGTTTATAAGATGAATTGTAGAGTGTTTATGAGCTGCCAATTTAAATCGTGTTAGTCAAATGACTTAAGGATTTTTCCAACTCATTATTTTATAAGTTTCTCAGAATTACAGTTAGTGATTCATTAAATAATTGAATTATAGAGATTTTATGAGCTGCTACTTCAATTCCTGGTGCCTGAACAATTTATTGACTTTCGTATTGAATTATTCAATGAATTTTTTTTTAATTCGATGCAGTGATTCATTGGATAATAGAATAATAGGTACTTTATAAGTAGCTACTTTGATTTCCCTTATCTCAAAGTTGTTTAATGAATTTCTTATTTCTTAGAATCATCTAAAATGCAATGTTATGATTCACTGAACGTGCAATGCAGTAAGAAAACACGATACGAAATTTTAACTTTAATCAGCTTATGATTCACGTTAGACTGAATTCAAAGAATACAATTTGCATAGAAAATTGCATCGGAAATTAACTCAATATTAACTGGATATTGCGACGATTTACATTTGCGACATTTACGGCAAAAACATTGAATATTATTATAACGATTATGGAAAAATTGACGCGCCATTTTCAAACTAGTCTACCGTGTAAAAAGTCTACCACTATTACGCAACTAAGAATTATATTTCTCCTCTAATTTACATAGCAATAACTTCTGAATTAATTTAAACACAACAAGTATTCCTTCCTCTCGATACTTCGATGGATATCAGTACAAGTCCCGTAGAAAAATATTTATTAATAAAATTTGAAAGGTAATAATAAGCAAAAATACAATTGTATTCACTCTATGAAATGAATAAACTGCCTAAAAAGTATATCTAATTCATAACTATTAATATAATGTTAATAATAATATTAATAACTATAATTATCCCTAAATTAATAAAAAGACATCACACTTTCTGATTCGCCAGTATAAAAGACATGCATAAAAAAGCTCCAAAAAAGTGTCGGCAAATCAAATATAAAAATTCCCTAATTTTTTACAAAGAAAATAAAAATTCCTGCTCATCGTTCCTTAAAAACGGGCACGAGGAGCCACAGAAGTAAGAGGTGCGCGTTGAACTTCCTAAAAATTCAGCCAATCCATCCAAAAATCGATTTGACTCCACTCAATCGCCAATTGTCGAGAATTAAATCGAGATCGATCTACGAGAGGTCGAAAGAAAAACTCGACGAAATCCCGTCGGCCTCAATTTCGTAGTCGCATTAGAGATCCACATTGGGGAACGGCACGATTGGATCGTGGATCCGAATGAAATCGGTCCGCAAATGCTCGCAATTTCTCACCGGGAAAATCCACTCACTTTTCTCGGCAATGAGATTCCGCGTGCCATCGGACCGATTCTTCTCGTCTCGACGGCGACGAAAACGTAGGAATGTGATCGGCGAACCGGAAACCCGAAGGCGCTTGGACTACGGTAGGAGCGAGGGACCGAAGACTTCCTTCTTCCTAGTCTTTCCGGTGTTCAATTTTAAACGTTCCCTTGATGTACGCAGACGAGGTGGATTCACCGGGTAATCTCTGTTTTAACGAGAAGCTTATCCCGGCATTAAGTGCCGGCAAATCCGAGAAATTAAATCCGCAGCTCGATTACAGGACTGTTGAATTTTGCAAATTGCCCGCCGAGAGAATCTGCCTGTCGTTTTGAGGATGGAACTTAGATGCTTCCGATTCGTGATGTAACAGCGCGATTATTTTTATATATTAGACTGATATAACGAAAACTATAGCCCTGGATATATATTAGGTTGGTAGGAAATTAACACGTTGACTGCCGTGGGGGTCACCGGTGACCGGCGCTATTGAATTCAATGAAATTTCATATGACTTTTAAATTGCAACATTTACGAATTTTGTAATATATTTAATATCTAAATATTGGCGTTAAAAAGATAAAATTCTGCTGAATTTATATCCATCTGTATCTGTGAGGTTTCTGCTTTATAAAGATGTGATTTTAATAGATAAAGTTTCACTTCAGTAGAAATGATGAAACTAGAGAAATACCGGTGGCGTTCAACGTGTTAATGTCGGTTTTCAAAACTTATCTTTAAATACACCTGTTGAGAATGGGAATAACTTTTTTTAATCGAAATAAGTTCCATTATAATTTACTCATTTTTTCCAACGAGAAACACATTTTTTATTCTAAAATTATATAAGAAGACAAACCGATTAAAATGAACGGCTACCTCAAAATTAAGCGCTAAAGTTTCAAAACTCGAAAACCGACATTAATATCTTACCAACCTAATAGATATCTTTGTATGGGATTTTATTAATATTTACCCTGTAATTATCAAGAGTCTCTCCTTGTCGTTTTGAAGAACTTACAATTAGATGCTTTCGATCAGTGGTGGAATAGCGCGATTATTTTTGTATATTAGGTTAATATAAAGAAAACAATAGCTCTTGATTTATAGAGATTTTTGTGCGGCATTTTTATTATTATTTGCACTGTAATTATCAAAAGTTTCTGTTGGTCGTTTTGAGGATAGAAATTAGATGCGTTCGATTGTGAAATATCGCATTTATTTTTGTATATTAGGCTGATATAACGAAAACTTTAGCTCTTGATTTGTAGATATCTTTGTACGGGATTTTTATTAATATTTGCACTGTAATTATCCAGAGTTTCGGCCTGTCGTTTTGAGGGTGGGAATTATTAGGTTGGTACGAAATTAATGTCGGTTTTCGAGTTTTCAAACTTTGGCGCTTAATTTTAAAATAGCCGTTCATTTGAATCTGTTTGTCTTCTTATATCATTTTAGAAAAAAAATGTTATTAAAAAGCTTGTTTCTGGTTGGGAAAAATGTGTAAATTGTAATGGAATTTATTTTGATTAAAAAAAACTATTCCCATTCTCAACATGGGTATTTACAAATAAAGTTTGAAAACCGACATTAATTTCATACTAACCTAATATAATAGATGAAACTGTGTTGACTGATGGTGGAATAGCATGAATCTTTTTTTTTACGAAGGTTGATGCAAAGAAAACTGTAGCATTAGATTTATGAATATTTTTGTTAATATCTACCCCTTTGACGATGCTGGGATTCAAAAGGAGGATTATTCGACTGACGATGGATTTGCACGAGTTTTCTTTGTAATTCCTGTCACAGAGATTTTGAAAATGTTAATGAAAGTGCTAGTACCATGACCCAGTTTCACGTTGACGGATCAAGATAGGTTGAAAGAAGGAAAGAAGATAAGTGAGGTGTAGTAATAATAACGTTGTTTTTCAAAAGTGTCCATTTTTATTATATAAATAATAATGATAATACGAATGAGTCAATACTGGACAGAGTATTAGTGAATCATTGTAATTTCTCTTTGATTTTTCCAAGATACCGAATAATAAGTGAATATCCATTATTACATATATCTCCATGTTCCTTTATTTATAAAAAAAAAAGTAAATTGATTCTGAATGAAGGACTACTTAACTTTTTCAAGTTTTTGAAGTTTACTTAAACTTCTCTAATTTTCAGACATGAGGGACCAAATTGAACGGTGAGAATGGCAAAACTATGGAAAAACCATAGTCAATTATCCCTGTAACGTAGATTTGCTTAATATCTTCGTTGAAGGAAACGAAATTTCAAAAAGGTGATTACATATTGTCAACTGATGCAATTTCTTGCAAAGTTCGCGCCAAACGGGTAACGGCACGATTACGTAATCTCATTAACCGAACCACCGCTTTCGTTCGAGCAGAGTTTCAGTAAAAACAGAATCAGGTCAGTCGGATGGAGGTAATGTTTACAATTTAATTTTATTTTCAGTGACCGATCGAAAGTTGATCGGCCAGTGCACGCGCGGTGACTCCTGATCGGGATTAAGTAATATTGCAATTGAAACTTGCTTGAAATTCCGTAGGACAGGCTTAATTTCCAGTTGTCTTAGTTGATGATAATGGATGGTTAGTTCGAGGATTTCACGAGCCGTGATATCTGCTATTTTTATAATTTAATTAGATAGCGTGAAACTGCCGCCTTTCAATCAAACGTACGGCCAATGGTCATTTGTTGTATTAGAAAAGTCGTTTGTTATGACGAAAGACTTTCAACGTGAATGACTGGAAAGACTGGACAAGTTAATTGGGCTGTCAGGGGTTGAGTTTTTAATTTAAACAGATTTTTTATAATGGGAGAGGTTGTTCTTGTTCTAAATAATTTTAAGGTATTTTCTAGCTTCTTGCTGTGGAGTTACTGCAATTTCATTTGTCCTGTAAATTTTAAGAGGTCTGAAGTGAAAAGTGTAATTTTGAAATATTTTTGTTATATTGTCAGACTTTTTTAAAAGATCCATTTACTGAATAATGTTCTCGATTGCAGTCCTGCATTTTCCGAAGGGTACCAATCGTCACTTAAAGTAGTACTCTGTCTTTATGCAAAAGTAAACCATGTTAAATGCTTTTAATACATTTCAGAAATTTCTGAAGTATTTATTTTATCAAAATCCTCCAACCCCTTTCAGTTTTGTACCCCTAAACAATCATAATTTCCATTGTAATAAGTACTTCTCTTCTATATGACAATAATAAGCTTTAAACAATTGTAATATTTTCCAGAACCTTCTAAAATACTTATTTTATCAAAATTCGTTACCCCCTTTCAGCCCTGCATCCCGCGAACGATCCTAGTTTCCATTTTACGTAGTACTTCTCTTCTACATGACAAAACGGTCTTTATGCAAAAGTAAACCATGTTAAATGTTTTTAATACATTTTAGAAATTTTTGAAGTACTTATTTTATCAAAATCCTCCACGCCCTTTCAGTTTTGTACCCCCAAACAATCATAATTTCCATTGTAATAAGTACTTCTTTTCTATATGACAACAATAAGCTTTAAACAATTGTAATATTTTTCAGAACCTTCTAAAATACTTATTTTATCAAAATTCTGTACCCCCTTTCCGCCCTGCATCCCGCGAACGATCCTAGTTTCCATTTTACGTAGTACTTCTCTTCTACATGACAAAACGGTGCTTTAAATATTTTCTAAAGTTCGTAGACCCTTCTCAAGTATTTACTTCATTAACACGTTGAATGCCATGGGGGTCATCGGTGACCGGCGCTATTGAATTCAATGAAATTTCATATGACACTTAACTTGTAATATTTATGAATTTGTTAATTCAGTCAATATTTACGTATTGGTCTCAAACAGGTAAAGTCCTGCTCTCTATATATCTTGTTTTGTCTTTAACGTTTCTGCTTTGTGAAGATGTGATTTTAATAGTGTAGTAAGGTATTAAATATGTAATAAGGTATTAAATAAGTGGAAACACACGTAGCACAAATTAAACAAAACTAGAGTAAATATGTATTTGGTGATAATTATATGTAACAATAAGAGTAATGCTGATAATGTTGGTAATAATAATGGTAATTACGTTAATAATAATAATAACGGCACGACATCCGTCTCACTAAGATGGTCAAATCAGACTGCGTAAAAATGCTACGCATCGGCGTTTGTCGCCAGGCAGATATAGTGAGGGACCAGAAACAAGGCGCTTGAGGGGTAATTTGCTCTGATTCGCCCGACGGATAGGGACATCCTTCTCCTTCACGCATTTTCGATTTTGACGTGCTGTTGGCCGAGAGACCCGCACATTCGTTGCGTCGTCGTGTGAACGACGAAAGGAGTGTTTTATTTTCAGTTGTCATTCGTCGATGTCAGGTCTCCAGGACCAACATGGCGGGATAGGCAGTGCGAGAGCAATCTCCCCTTCCGTCCCAAGTGCCTTGTTTCTGGTCCCTCACTATATCTGCCTAGCGACAAACGCCGATGCGTACGAAATCCCTTCATCTAATACAATTTTTTTTAGAAGGGGGCACTATAATAGAAACAGTTTTACTTCAGTAGAAATGAAGAAACCAGCGAAATACCGGTGGCATTGAACGTGTTAAAATTCTTCTGCTGTAACGCAATTCTGCATCCCAAAGGGCATTCACACAATCCGAAATCCAAGTAGAATATTATTTCTATTAGAAAACAAATACTTGCTAACACTCCAAAATCCTTTGTATCGAACAGTAAATCGTAAGATCTCGCAATCATCGAAGTCCCATGCCCCGATCACGAGATCCAGAGGCGGCAGGACGCGAGTCCTGGCAGCAGAGGTCGTTCGAACGTGGAAAGGCGACTGCGAGACTGCGGTTGTCGTGCAACTTTCTCGCTCGCTAAATTGCAAACGCGGAAGAAAGCTAAAACCTGTCGAGTGGGTTCTATCGTCGATTCATCGCCAGTACACGCAGGATCGTGCTGCTGCTAGGATCCCCAACCTCACAAAAGCACGGTGTCCTTTCCACGGAAAAGGATCGTTTCGAAGGTGAGAGCCATTAGATAAAAGGGACATTTTGCGAGAATAACATTTGTTTTATTAAATCCTTTTGTTTCCTGATATTTCGTGCAGAGGTAAATTTAACAGGTGTTTTATATTTCATGGATGGCTGATAATTGCATAGAAAAATATATTTTTAACGAGAAATTAAAATTATTTGAAATAACTGGGTGGCGCGAGGTTTGAATGGATTTTTCGATGAATAATTTTTATGACTTGGACTTATAGGTACTTTTCATAGTAATAATACACTTTCTGATAGCAGGTATTCTTAGTAAACTACTTTGACATTGAGAATTGCTTAGGAACATACCAGCAAGCATTACTGATAAAATCTAATTGTAAGTTCTGTTTCACTAAATCTTATGTTTATTGCTATACTTTGGATGTTTTATGTATTTCTTTGTAATATATGCACTGTGTATATTTTGACCGTTTTAAATGCAACCACAAATCAATGCAAATTAACGAGACGAAAATAATGTAGCATGTACTATACTGACGCAATACCTGGACACGATTGCGTCCGTATAATTTTCTATTGCACATTAGATGAAAAAAGGTATTAATTAATAATTCGTATTCATTTGATATGCCGACACTATCTTTTATCTGATATTCTTACAGTTAAATTAACTTATTCGTCATGGCGAAAAGCAATACTGCCAAAAAACAACAATAACCGATCTATTTGTAATTAGAGTGACGTAAATAATTAAAAGAAAAGGACATTTAATTGTTGTATATATTTACGTGACCAAGCAGCACAAAGGGAAAGATGAAAGGTGCAGGAGAAGCACCGTAACATTACGGCATCGCTCATAACCGTAGAAAGCAGTAATAAGACGTCTTTTGAGTTTCATGGAATTGTTGCATCAACGAACGTAACAGAGAATATTACATGCCACGTGGCAATTGTTATTGCGATGTAATGTCAGTCGTCTTGAAAATTTGCAACTCGATGAACAATCACTCGTCAATAATCCGTTATTTCCGTCGTTGCTAAACGGTAGAGTTGTATGTCGAGTCAACGAGAAGACATTTTTCATTTAGGGGGCGTTCATTTTAATTAATTGTTGCAACGTGAAAGAACTTGTATTATTAATAGTAGATGATAGAGTTAATTTTCAGTCACGACTAATTTTTTGCGGAAGTAATTGCTATTTTAGAATTTGCTAACTTTCTTCAAATAAAATAAATATTCAGCAATATTTATAAGTGCCTATTGCTATCTCGAGATAAAATGAAATATTTAACAGCAAAAAATACCGCGAAATTAATTTCCATCCACTGATAGCCCATTTGAAAAATTACTCAAATAAAAAAACTTAATATCGACAATCACAATATTTAATGAACCAAAATCAAATTAATTTTCCTCCGTCAAAATTTCTGCTGCAAACTTCGAATGAATTATTTTACACTTCTAAATGCTTTAATAACAAAAAACAGTCATTGTCATTCGCTTCAGCTCAACTCTCTCGGAATTTCACATTTTTTTGTGAAATTTTTTGATGAAATTCTGTCACTTTTTTCTCCCTCGGCAATTCTCGCGATCCACAAATTCCCAACGACTCATCGTACGTGTTTTTCTGCACCAGCACGTGCATCAGCGTTGCACAAACGTGATGCATGCATTCACTACAATTGTCGTGCAGTAGTTAGTGAAAGCACCCGCCCGTGGATGCAACAGGGTGACCCTGACACGTTTCGCAACTCGGCTCGGCACTTTCTGTAACGCACTCCGCTGCAACTTGCATCGCGCGCTGCAATTTGAATTCCCCTCTGGTATTGGAGGCCTGCATCGTGCGTGTTACGTCACGGCAGAAGAGAATTAGTCGATTGACCTGGATTATTTGCCACTCGAATCATTTTTATGATTTTATCGTCCGATAAGGGCGTTCTATTCTTCGCCTCTTCTCGTTAACGTTTTTTTCCTTTGTTTTGAGGATAAAAATAATTGCAGGTGTCGAAGAATTGCAAAAAATTCTATGAAATATGAAAAGAAAGTAGGTACGTTGATCGTAAGGTAGTGGATGGGTTAGAGTTTGGGCGATTAGTTTAATTAAAATGTGCAATTTGGAAAAACTGTATTAACACGTTAAATGCCACAGAGATATTTTATTCAATGCAATTTCACACGACTTTTAAACGATAATATTCACAAATTCGCTACTGTATTCCAAATTTAAATGTTGCCATTAAAAAAGTAAAGTACAGCTTAAGACACAACTATTGTTACCGTCAATATTTATGCTCTATCAAGATACGGTTTTAATAAAAAAAAAGTCGCACTTCAATAGAAACAGTGAAACTAGCAAAAAAATAGGTCGCATTTAATGTGTTAATAGAGTTCCGAAGTTTTTGTTATTTTGGAAACTATCATTCACCAAGTAGTTGATATCTGTGAAAATGTCAATCCTACACACTTTGAATAATTTTTCTAATGTTTCACAAGCTAAAAGATTAATTTTGTGACATTTTCTGCTTTCAGTTTATTTTACCGCTAAAAAATTATCAAATTCCTAAGTAAAAGTCAATGAAAGAAGCAAAACACCGAGCAAACCTCAAGTTAAATTTCTCAGAACATTATAGTCTGCGAATTCAACCGTCAAAAAATTGCCAAATTAATTCGAAAAAGCATCACGAACATAAAGTACGGGACGCTATATACTGCAAAATGTTTTGTTTCGTATTTTTTCGGCTCCAGCAGGTACGGTCATTTCGCCTATGGTCTACTATATTAGACGGCTTCCAAACCACCGATGCAAAATGTTTTAACGACAGTTAATAAATCGCAACTGTTCTCCGGATGCCCCGCAACGATTACTCTTCCATATCTCTCGCTCTAATGGCCGAACGGATTTGAGGTTATCATTGTTGAAAAGCGCGCTCTGCCGCGTTAGCATAAACTCGTACGATCAATTGACCTTGAAGAGTAATTCTCAACATCATAGCTAACTTATGCATTTATGCGGCTACCAGTGTTTATGCTCGGTACGTAAAACTTTCTCCATCGGAACAACGCCTCTGGGATATAGACCGTGCAATTTCCTTTCGGAAGTTCGGATAATTATTCCACCCCCTTAGCCGCCATCTTTATCATCCCCCGAACGAGGAAAATCGTCGTGCCGGTGCATCGAATGAGTGTAAAAGGATTCCAAGGTTTTGGGTTGGGGAAATAAGAAATTTCAAAGGATAAAACTGAAATGTTTTATTCAGTTATGTACCTACGGTGCATTTCAGATATGTTGGCGGGAAATTTTGAATCGAGGTGGTCCGGGAACTGATGTTAATCGAAGATGAATGTGAAGCTAAAGTAAATTGATTGCTGTTATTATTTTCATTTAATTTCACTTCACCCTTTCAAAAGGGTGTAAAATTCTTGCTGGTTTTTAGGGAAGTACGGTGGTCTTTAAGTTTTTCAGATATGTCTTTGGTAAAAAAGTAAAGTCATTACTGCAGTTAATTTGTTACATAATTTGAGGGGAGAGGACAATTATAGTAATGTGTAAAATTTCACAATTCTTTTAAATAAAAAGGAAAGCAGCGTTGGCAACAAGTTGGTACAAAAATAAATAATAATTTCCGTTGATCTTTTTTCAACATAAAAATACTGTAAATACATCTCCGTTTCTTTCTTTTTCTCACTTGTGTTCACATTATCAGTTCCCTCGGATCGGACATGTTGTACGTACGAATAGATCCATCCGCGACAGCGAGGAGATTATCGGATCACCATAAAAATATCGCGTCTCCTACTATTTAAAGCCGAGCTGGCTATAAATGTTTTCACTCTTAAGCTGGCATAAATTTTCACTGTAAATAACGGAGATGCAACGAATCTACCGGCATCGGATAATTTACGTCAGCCTTGTGCATATAACCTCTCGGCTAGATACTTTCCTCTTGCTACCATGAAAACAAATTATCGGTCCAAGCTACACTCAAAACCCTTTAAAAAATGCAACAAAAAATATTTTACACCATCTAACATCCCTTACTGAAAAAAGTTCTAAAAATGAAAGTCTTTTTATCGCATTAATTTGAAATTTATTTTGCAAATTAACGTGACAGGGACTCGTGTAAAGTGGCACTTCGATATCTGACAAATAGATTTATAAAAAATAACGTTATAAAAATATAATCAACCACTTAACATAATGATTGATGATCAGGAACTTGTGCTAATTAAAAATAGCAATAGTAAAAATTCCTATCTAAAAGCACGATAAATTTATGTAATATTTCTCCTTGGAAAAAGACGAAAAATTGAAATGATGTGCTTCAAACTACTTTGAAAAATCTTCTAATTTAACGTAAGAGAACCGATGTAAAGCGTTACTCTGATAAACAAATCACCAAAAAGTAAAATTATAAAAGTGTATCTACCATTTAACATAACGAATGAACAGAAATTTTCTCTACTTGAAAATAGTAATACTTAAAAATCCTAATCTCAAAGCACGATCATTCTGTCTAATACTTCTCATCGGAAAGAGGGCAAAAATTGAAATTACTTGTTTCAACTTACTGTGAAAATTAACGTTCTAAATTAAAATGAAAGAACTCATGCAAAGTGGCACTTTGACATCTGGCAAGTAGATCTATGAAAAGTAAAGTTGCAAAGATGTAATATTATAAAAAGTTATAAAAATACAACATGTGATTTAGCATAGCGACTGAACAACAGGAATTCGCGCTAGTTAAAAATAGTATTAGCTGAAAATCCTAATCTCAAAGCACGATCATTCTGTGTAATAATTCTCATCGAAAAGAGGGCAAAAATTGAAATTACTTGTTTCAACTTACCGTGAAAATTAACGTTCTAAATTAAAATGAAAGAACTCATGCAAAGTGGCACTTTGATATCTGGCGAGTAGATCTATGACAAGTAAAGTTGCAAAGATGTAATATTATAAAAAGTTATAAAAATACAACGTGTGATTTAGCATAACGACTGAACAACAGGAATTCGCGCTAGTTAAAAATAGTATTAGCTGAAAATCCCAATCTCAAAGCACGATCACTCGAACTCCAAGGTTTTCGAAGGTATGGCCGCAGGTAAGAGGGAAACCTCTCGGTGCACTTCGTGTCGATGCAACGAGAGTTGGGCCCGCAGTTGCAGCCAGTTGCATCACCGGCCGGCATCGTGCAATTTGCGCTGCGAATTCGCGAAACTCTTTTTTTTCCAACGGAGCAGATCGACGAAAATAATTTTTACCGCGACAAATAACATACATTGAACCACCGACTTTAAAATAACCCCGAAATAATAATAATAAAGCCTCCGTTATATTAAAAATAACGAACCTGTTGACATTTAAAAGAATTAAAAACAATACATTTCTATCGACTGATATCAGTCAATAAAACATTTTTGCTGGGTTTTACAAAACGTTTTGAGTTGAGATAATTGAGTTTGAAGACGTTAATTGGACCACATATCACTCAGGAAATTGGAGAACAGAAATTCCACGCTGCAAGTGCTCCGACTCGGTTTTTCCCGACGTTAAACGATTTGTGGCAATCGTTGGAGTTAAAAGAATCGAGTAGATTAGAGGATCAGTGAACTGACGAGTGTGCAAACCGTTCTTTCGTGGGAGAAAGTTGAACTCGACGTTGCATCGTGCCGGAATTGGGTTACGCGCTCTTCCTCTTCTGCATTTTAACGGCAGTTTTGTTGAGAAATGCACCACGCTAATGTCTCGCGTGTCATAAGAACGATAAAACAAGTTCATTTGTATTCTACAGTCAATCCTGAAGTAAATAACATTTTCTCTGTCGCGCGCCTCGTCCTTTTCCGAGTACAACAGCTCGACGTCGTCTAATCGGAAGTCGCCGGCGTTGAACGTACGAGAAGTCAATTTTATGCATCTTTTTTTGCACCTATCGGTAACAACGTCATCACATTTTGCATATAAGAGTATGAATTAACATAGAACCCGTGTAGATCGGTGACTGTAGTTCTCTTCAGCTGAAAGAACGAATTCTTTTTGCCGATAACTGCCACTATATTCTCACCCCTCAAACCGTGATCTTTCACAGAAGTGATTAAATTGTGGACATTGAAAAATGTCTATAAGACTCTACACTTTTAAGTAATTCGAAGCACAAGCGAAAACTGTACGATTTAATCGTACAAATGAGAAAGGAACTTTACAAAATACTGATACTCAAAGACGAACAAACACACGCAGAAGACACCCAATTAAAGATCAAAGGCTGTCCGAGGTTATCCCACGTCTGACCATAAAACGAGGAAGAAACCTGTGCACGGAGTAACACGACTATTCCAAGAATGTCATAAAATTCCTTCACGGCACATAACCACGCGAATTCAGCCGATACTGCGAACAATAACAAAGCGTTGTGAATATTTACAAAATCGAGGAAACGAGACGCCGTCCAAAACACCGCCGATCTCTCGTCGTGTTTCCAGAATTGTCATTCCGAAAGAACGTTCGAACCAGTCGCCCCATAACAGGCAATATCACGCTTTGCAGCCAATTATCACCGCTCGTTTGCATTCGTGCGATCAACATTGACACGTGAAGAGATAGAGGGAAAGAGGGGAGGAAGGAGGAGGTTATCTGCGTAGCCATAAGCGTGTTGGCGTTTCGATTAACGCGATTCATCCGAGCGCATCGTTCCGTAGCGTTTGCCCGTACATCGTTCGTGATCCGTGGCGATTTTTCGAAACCTTCCTCGAAAATCCGGTAGCGATTTTGTCTTCCCTCTAGATGACGTAAATATCGGTAACGCGATAATGCCGCAGGAGAGCGAGAAATCCATTGTGAACGGTGGCACGGACGTCCGGGAGATCCTGTTGGACGTTCAGAAGAACGGTGACCGGAAGCAGAAGGAGGAGGAGGAACCGGAAACGAGGGAACGTCACGGGCTAGAGAAGAAGCAGGTAGATGTCGATGAGAAGGAATTGAAGGTCTTCGAGGGGATGCCTGAGCCGAAGGACGAGCAGAGTGAGGAGGATGAGGAAGAGGAGGTTTGCTTGGATCTTGGAGAACCCTCCCCGGAAGTCATGGAATACGCTAGAATGAATCTAGGGGAGACCGAGGAGGTCAGGTGCCAGACTCTTCAGGAGCTTCGAGATATGATTTATGGTAATTGAAGTTTATACTTTCGAAAGGTTACGCGGGGTTGGGCTTTTTGGGGTTGTAAGTGTCATCGTGTCTTGTTGGTAGAAAGGGGAGAGTGCCAGCCGCATAGAATGGACGATGACTTTCTCATCAGGTTCCTTAGGGCGAGGAGGTTTAACGTTAATCGGGCGCATCGGCTGGTGAGTCTTTTTGTGATTTTATTTGAGCATTTTGTTATCGTGGTTATTGTAAAGTTTCTGTCACCTTTCTCGAGAGCTTGTTTCAGGGTGGTTTTGAGAAAGCTAACGTGTTGGTAGCATATTTGAATTCAATATTTCATGGATTTTTTTATTGTCTATTACTTGGGGATATTTGCAAAGTATTTCCGTAATACTGATATAATTAGAAAAATCATTATTTCTAATGTAACTTTGAAGCCCCTTTTTTCTGCTCTTTTTATACTTTTCTACTTTTACCAAGATCTTTCCAAGTTTGAATGCAAATGAGTGCAGAAGCAGTAGTTAACATAAATAACAATTTTTCCCATTACAAAGTGAACTGAGAAAATACAAATTTTAAGACATGTCTTTCATATTCTTTGATAGGCATAGTGTTAATGTCAAATGCATGATTCCATAATATTAATCTCACCATAAAGCCAGATATTATTACAATTCGCAAACCATTAACCCTTTGCCATACAATAACGAGTGACACTCGTGGTGCGGTAAATTGGATAGGAAATTTTCAAGTTTTACAAAACCTATGGAACTGAAAATATCAGAGACGCGTCACGATAAAATTATTTCTATTATATTAATATTACGTTAAATTATATGATATATCGAGAATCACCGATCAAAGGCAGTCACAAACGAAATCGTACGGCAAGGGGTTAATACTTGCTTTCACATTTATCGTGTTGTAACCAACAGACTTAATTACTAACTTAACTGCTTCACTAAATAAATATTGTCATTTTAATAAAGCTATCAACCAATGCAGAATTAAAGCTCTAAAAATATCAACAGAAATCGGGAGAGAAATAAAGCTACAGTTGTTTGCTAACATACTAATTAACTTCAAATTCTATCGAAATAATTGGAAATTTCAAGCAATTCTAAAATTTCAAATTTTTTTATAAATAAAATGCGACTCATTCCAATAAAAGAACATCTTTCTCCATAAAACTAACCCCAGTGTTAAAGAACATCGTCCTTCAGTTTCTCCCCAAATAATTACAAAATATCAACCGACGTCAGGAGAGAAATAAAGCTACAGTTGTTTGCTAACATACTAATTAACTTGAAATTCTATCGAGATAATTGGAAATTTCAAGCAATTTTAAAATCTGAAATTTTTTCATAAATAAAATGCGACTCATTCCAGTAAAAGAACATCTTTCCTCCCTAAAACTAACCCCAGTGTTCAAGAACATCCCTCAAAGGAACATCGTCCTTCAATTTCTGCCCAAATAATTACAAAATATCAACCGACATCAGGAGAGAAATAAAGTTGCAGTTGTTTGCTAACATACTAATTAACTGGAAATTCTATCGAGATAATTGGAAATTTCAAGCAATTTTAAAATCTGAAATTTTTTCATAAATAAAATGCGACTCATTTCAGTAAAAGAACATCTTTCCTCCCTAAAACTAACCCCAGTGTTCAAGAACATTCCTCAAAGGAACACCGTCCTTCAATTTCTCCCCAAATAATTACAAAATATCAACTGACATCAGGAGAGAAATAAAGCTACAATTGTTTGCTAACATGCTAATTAACTTCAAATTCTCGTCGCATGAATTTCAGTTCACGTTAACCCACGTATCTTTTCGTATCGAGTTTCAGAAACATGAGAGGGCTTAATGGTTACATACTACTCACTATCGATACCTTACGTTCACTTTCGACGCTAATAGCATGAATAATGTTTTCACGATACCGAATTAATTATTATCCAAGAGAAACTTCTTATTTTAAAGAATGATCCCAGGCAAACAAAACATGTTCATCTGTAATTGGAAGATAAATGTCCAGGTACAATCGTTATTTTCAAGCGATATCATCAATACGATTTTGATATCTGTTATCAGTGATATTTGATTGTACCACGGTTGGAATTGATTATAAAAAAGAATATGAAAGCAGTGGAAATTTATCAATATTTATATCATTCCAGCAGCTTTATCTCGTTCGTTATCGCGGCAGAAATGAAATAATCTTCGAACATAAAATATATTTCCATTCACCTGGCAAAATCGACTGGGGTTTAAATAAAACTTCTAATTTAGCAACAGCGGCTCGAGGCATTCGCGAAAAGAATCCAGTTGCGTTAGTTGCACAATTGTGCCAAGGCGAACTGATCGTCGACACGAGCAGAATCGAGAGTGTGAACTTTGGAAAAATTGCCTTTCCGAGCGCCATGGCAATTGCGAAATTTTTCTTAATTGATGAAACTTAGAAACACTCTGCAGATATACCGGAGACGAGGAAAAATATATGCTTAGGCAGTAGAGAATAGTGTTAAATTAATTTATATTAATTGATAATAGATTGGAAAATGCATCCTGACAATTTGATGTTAATTTTAAAAAAAATAGAAAGTTCGAGCAATCGTTAGAGTAAAAAGAGTACAGTCATTCCTGTGTAATGATAATTTAAGACTGATATTTATTGTGCTAGTATTTGAAATATGTTTTTAAAAGACGCTATTGCAATTTATTATTTTGCTTGCTCAAAAATCTTAATTACATTGCCAAAAAATAAAATTGGACTAAAGTATGGAATTTAATGCCAATTATAAATCGCATATGTGGGAATTTGTTTAAAGTATTCTTGTTCGATAGAATTCTATTTAAAAAAATTCATTAGTTAATAAAAATACTGAAAATTCATCGTTGAAATACGATGACACCGACGTTCAACGTGCCAGTCTCCGTGTCAAGTACTGGACGAATACTGATATTTTAATTGACCGTTATAGCGACCCACGTTTACAGAAAAGTAGAGTATCGCGCATTTTCTTGTACAGAATACGTTTTAGTGCAACCGAGTATAAGAAACGAATTTGCATTGCAATTTGTACGACGGTCGCGAACTGCAATTTTGTTTACCACGACCGGACGTTACAACTCCGTCGTACGTTTAAGCGAGTGAATTCCATTCTCGTTAATAATCCCTCTGGTCTGCTAACATTTTAATAATACTCGCATTCGAGTTAATAAAAAACAGATTATTTTATTTGGAAAATAAAAAACGTTCCTCCGGTTTTTCAACATCGACGGAAAGACAAAGGTATGCTCAAACGACCCAAAAACACTTTCTCCCAAGTCGCACTGCATTCCTTTCTTTACGGGAGAAATATAAATTCTTGTATTTTTTATGTCATAAATGCAGTAGAATTCCATAAACACGGGAAATATATTACTGTGTATCTCTTCGAGAGGATGAATAACTTTTAAAATCATATTTATTACACTTGACACAAGAAAATCTCATCCTACAAAGTAAAAAATAATCCGTATAGAAAACAAATAAAATATTGTACATCTGAACAGTTGGCATAAATGCTAAATAATTAGGGAATATTAAAAACATTAAAATTGAACATAGATCCTTTACACTAGAATTACCAGGCAGTCAAAATACTTAGCTTTTTCGAAAAAGTCTCCAAATAGTTGAGCCATACAGTAGAAATTCCACATCTATCATATAAAACATGAAATACTGAATTGAATCTTGATTCCTCTTTGACCAAAGTACTTATTTAATATATTTGAATATAACAGACTTAACGCCGGAAGTTCCACTGCTAACTTTAACACTACCAAGCCAGTCGAGATAACTGGCTCCCAATTTTTTCCAAAAATTTTCCAAGCTTACAGAAAATCCACAGAGTAAATATGCTACGTCCACCTCATAAAACATAAATTACAGAATCGATAATATTTCCCATCTCTTGATTACTCTCTGGCCAAAGTACTTAGGGGAGAGTTGCCGAATGCGTACCACTTAATTTCAAAGGCAGTTTACATTTTCTTTCGTAGGAATTTTAGCAAATATTATGTTTTGCATCTATGAATTAACAATCGAAATTGCAATTCAATATGATTTTTTAAATATTTATCGATAGATCATTGTGATATGAACACTTTTATAAGATCATGCAAACAGTACGATTTCGGCAACCGGTATCCTAAATGGTACCACCCGGTTTCCAAACTCGTACCTCATGTGTTGGATTAAAAAGACACAACAAAATCATAAGAGAAACTGTATTTTGAGTTTAATTTGAGTTTGATATACAATACAGCATGAAAAGAAAATGTAATATTACACTACTTAACTTAAATACAATTAGGGCAATAATAAATATTGTCTTCTATCGAAACTCCTCCACAAGCTTCATGTACCCACTTTTGGCACTTTAAGCATTGGATCATGTTTTCTAAATAAGAATTATTGCAAAGAAAACAGAACCAATCGTTTTCGTGAAATACTGCTACGATTCCGGAAACCACAATGTGGCACGATTTAGGAAAAAGACGTTCCGCCAAATAATTGAATCTAACTTTAAAACATTATCAGAATATTTTATAAACTAAATAGAAATAAATAATATAATATAGCTAGTTTTCAAAATTATATAAGACTACCTCAGAAACTGTAGATTTATATTAAATTCAGCCGATTAAAATCGTTTATAATTAACATCAGACTTACCTGATTTCTTTGTGCTTCTGTTATTCACAAAACAACACTTGATGCGAATGACTTTTTGGTCCTACTTTATTGACATAAATAAAAGTTCATATCTATCCCACCAGGAGCCATCAAAATGCATTAATTTTTAAATAAAAGAGGTGGTACGATTTAGGTGACCAGTACGCATTTGGCAACTCTCCCCTATTTAATGCACTTGAATATAATATTAGGTTGGTAGGAAATTAATGTCGGTTTTCAAACTGTATCTTTAAATACACATGTTGAGAATGGGAATAACTTTTTTTAAACAAAATAAGTTCCGTTACAATTTACACATTTTTCCTAACGAGAAACAAATTTTATGATAAATTTTTTCTTCTAAAATGATATAAGAAGACAAACCGATTAAAATGAACTGCTACCTCAAAATTAAGATCCAAGGTTTGAAAACTCGAAAACCGACATTAATTTCTTACCAACCTAATAGATTTAACACCGGTAGTTCTAGTGTTAAAACTCTCGGAGTAAAGCTACCTGAATAAAATACTCTTCGATCGCGTAAGAGGAGTTCCTACCAATTCACCAATCCTAAAGTCTCATAGCCCAAACACCCGGCACAACCTTCTCAAAGGATCTTTCGACAGATAGTGAATTACTACAACTTCAAAGAAGAACACCCGGAGATCCATCAGGATGTGAGTCCTTTGGAAATGCAGCACATAGGAGAGGACGACGTGATGACCGTGCCTGCATACAGGACTCAGTGTGGAAGAAGGATGATGATCTACCGAATGGGTAATTGGGATCCTAGGAAATACTCTGTGGAGGAGATTTTTAAGGCCACGGTGATAATCATGGAGCTGGGTGCACTGGAGCCTAGGGCGCAGATACTTGGTGGCGTGGCTATCTTTGATCTGGAAGGAATTAGTATGGCGCACGCTTGGATCATTACTCCGCAGGTTGGTTTGCTTATTTTTTCTTGAACGGAGCTGTAATGGGGACTTGATAGTTGTTGGTAAAGTTTTATCGTATAGATTTCTTAATGCGATCGATTGGCTAGATGTAGGAATTAACGATGAGTGGGAGAAGTAAAGGTTTTGGACTGTATTAACCCTTTTATTGGAGACTAGAAAAATTGATCAAATGAATAACAAATGCATTTCACTATTTGTTGAAAATTGTACCAATATTATTCACCTAATATTGCTAAGAAAAATGAAAAAATCGATTGTCTATTATAAACAGTAATCGCAAAGAAAAAAGTCGACATGCAGTCATAGTTAGATATCGGACACTTAATATAAATCATAAATAGTAGATTTTCAATTGTTTGTAATGAAATTATTAATATCATATGACAAAACTAAATAATAATCCCACGATGCGCGTCACCAGGAGTATTGCTAACGACGATATATCGTCGTTCGGCACTAAAAGGGTTAATGTTGTGGACATAACATTGTCTCTTTTTAGTGTTCAGCTTTAGTTATTATAGCAGTGAGAGACTCTTGCAGTTTTAGATGATGACTTTCGAAATAAAGAGGTTTAGTACATTAGATGACAATTTCGGGAGAAATTTCCAAAGCTGAGTATTCGAGTGCAGGCCGGTTAGTTGACAGTCCAAGTTTTTAAAACAACCAAATGAGAGGCAAGGTCTATAGTGAGGGACCAGAAACAAGGCACTTGAGGAGAAATTCGCTCTGATTCGCCCGACGGATAGAGACATTCCTCTCCCTCACGCATTTTCGATTTTGACGCACTATTGGCAAGAGAAACCCGCACATTCGTTGCGTCGTCATGTGAACGACGAAAGGAGTGTTTTACTTTCGGTTGTCATTCGTCGATCTCAGGTTTCCAGGACCGACATGGCGGGGATAGGCGGCGCGAGAGCAATCTCCCCTTCCGTCCCAAGTGCCTTGTTTCTGGTCCCTCACTTTAACTTGTTTCGAGTCAAAAAGTAAAGGTTTTGGACTGTCTTAATGCCCCAGACTTAATATAGTCTCTTTCTAGAATTCAGCTATAAGTGTTATAATAGTAAGAGGCAAGAACTGTTGCCTAGGGCCTGTAGTTTATATGTTAAGTTTTGAAACAAAGAGGTTCAGTATATTAGATGGAAATTTCGGAAAAAATTTTCCTAATTTGCTGAGTATTCGAGTGCAGGCCGTTTAGTTGATGTGCCAAGTTTTCAACACAAACAAGTGAGAAACACGGTCTAACTTGATTCAAGTGGAAGATCTTACACGCCTCATTAATTCCCTCATTAGGTGCAGGAACCTCGATACTTGCGATGTATTCATAGCCCCGTTTCTCGCACAATTGCCAAACTTCTACTGTTCCTCATTATCATTAATTTCACCTACTCAATACCAGGGTAATTTATTTAAGACAGTGAAAATTCTCTGTTAACTCGCTGCAATCATGATCTATCAGAAATCATTTTTCTTTTAAATCGTTCATCAGGAGAATCAAACTTCTCGTTCAGCTATAGGTTTATTGTAGATCAATGAAGCTTTAGGTTTATCATAGATCATCGGAGCATTAGGTTTATCATAGATCAATGAATCCTTGGTAGAGTGGAAGGACGGAAAATAAAGAAAACACTCTTCTATATGGAACGATTCTTATCTGTCGTTGCACGGTATCCAAGTAGCTATCGATCTACCTGTTCTGCTCTGAAGACTTAAACCTTCTACGATGACCTTGAAGCACACATCCTCCCTCTACTTTTATCTCGTGGCTCGACATAGGATTTCTACGATCCCATTGTCATGTGGAAACGGACCTGTCGCGTCCTTCGAAATTAAACGGCCGGGAGTTCTGAGGAGTAATTTTCATTTTGATTCTCCACATTGTGTTCCCCTTTTCCCCATTGTCATTGAATATTCCGCGATATAACAGTTTCCGTGTAGAGACGTTTGTGACCTTTCTTCCGGGTTCTCTGTGTACCCGAAAAAAAAATCTTTCATCTTATTTTATTAACCGTTTGAGTCACAGGGGATATTGAAAAAACACTGTCGAAGAATCCCAAACAGCGCAACCGCGCTTTCTCTAAATGAGTACGAAAAGACCCAACCAGCGCGATAGCGCTTGTTTTATTTTATGTCGAGAAATACCAAGCGGCGCGATAGCGCTTTGTTTATTTTATATCGACAATGCGTAGTCTGCAGCGCCAAAAATGCAATAAAAAGATCACATTTAATTTGCGTGCGATGTAAAAAAGGAATTCATCCAATATGTTTTGATAAACACCGACGTTACAAATTATAAGTGTTACTCTCCATTTAAATTGTTTGTTCATAACACAAAAATATTGATAATTTGTAATTCGTTATTTTATAAAATGCATATGTATTATTACATATGCATAATGTAAAATTTATAAATATTTCAAATTTTGTTCGATAAAAATGATTGAGAAGATAACAATGAAATAAAAATTTTCGACATAATAATGAAATAAGAAGTTCGACGAGTGCAAATATCGAAATCATTTGAAATTCCAAGCAATTCTACAGTCTGAATTTTTTATAAATAAAATACGACTCATTGCAATAAAAGAACGACTTCTTTCCTCCCTAAAAGTAACCCCAGTGTTCAAGAACACCCTTCAGAAGAACACCGTCCTTCAATTGCTCCTTAAATAATTACGAAATTATGCATAAATTTGAATTTCAACTTTTATTATAACAAATCTAATTTCATCATTTTTCTATCCACTTTCCCAGATCGCCAATATGGTGTTAGCCCTAATGGTGCACGCCTTCCCCATGAAGACCTACGCGATACATATTATCAATCAATCCTGGGTCTTCGACGTGATCTTCACGGTGTTCAAGCCGCTTCTCGATGTTCGAATGCAGAAAAGGATATTCTTCCACGGCAGCAACATGGACAGTCTTCATCAGCACATCTCGCCGGAACATCTGCCGAAGAAATATGGCGGCACGAGGGAGGAACTTCCGTACTACAAGTGGATGGATGCCCTCTCAAACGACCCACAGATCGTTAAGGAGCTCAAGCAGCTCGGTTACGTCGTTCCCCCGGACAAAATGAAAGAAATCGATGATTAAAAAATCGCAGAACGTCCTGGGGGAATCTCACCCCTCACTTTGAGTTTTCGTCATTTCTTTTATATTTTCTTCTCCGTATTGTTAACACTAGATCTGCGGAAGCCGTAAAATTGACGGGTCCCTACTTTTTTTTTATAAACTTCTCTGAAAGTTATAGAGAAACAGTAACGTAAGTATTTCACGTGTATTTTATAATACACAAATTGCCGAACTAATCATCTTCTTTGCCGCTTGATCACTCTTTTTCAAATTACTTATTTAACCTTCATTCGTATCTGCGGCCTTTTTTACACAAATTGAAATTGAATTCGACCCAAATCGAGACAAATTCTGCACAGTGAATACATAATATTTCCAGTTAAGTTATTATAAAGAAAAAGTAACAAAACATGTTGTACTTTTTAATAAAATATAAGAGTACAGGTCAGAAAAGATCCTAAAGACTTTAGTAAAATTTTTTTAAGGTGCGGATCAAGGTATATTAATATTTAATTATAATAGATTTAATGTCCGTTGATCTAGTGTTAATCATCATCGTCTCTGCCAGGAATCGTGAATGTAATTTTCCTCTCTGCAATACAAAGACTTCGTAGCAATTAGAGAGAATAAATAATCATCGAGAAACGTATTCACGTAATTGCAAAACAGTTTGCAGAGAGAAAAGTTCCATCGGCCGGAAACTCTTTGGGAGACGCATGAGCCTTTCTTTTTTTACGCTAGTTCATAATTCCCTTTGTCCTGTAATTTCCATTTAATTTTCATGTCACGTAATTGTGCCTTCTGAGTTACCATTTCTCTACGTTTTCATCATTTGCTCCCTATTAGCAGGAATAACAAAAACTCTCGCGACTCGAGTGTAACAGCCTGAGCGTTTCTATTTCCTACGGAGGTTATGTTCGGTCATTTTCGTCCATGTTGCATTGACTTCTTTTCTATCTTTATTCCGTGTATGATATCTCGTGCGTTGTGTAACGGTGGCCTGTGCATAAATACAGTTCTTTTTTTAAACATGGATTAATCACGGAGTATCTGGGAATCTCATCCCGTCGACGAGCATTCGATAATTTCAAGGGAAACGCGAGAGATCGAAGATTCATTAGTTTCCCGTTGACGCCATCGACGTGAGAGATTAATTTCCTGTCGGAGATCCGCCGAAGGACTCGCGAGGAGACGCGAAATCGGTTCGTACAGAATTACGAAGCACGTGGAGATGAAAGAATTTAACGGAATTACATGAAATGCACCTCGAAAGAGGGTCGTCGTGTCGTTCATCGGTTATAGGTTTTGTCCTTGGTCGGGGATCGTCTTTCATTAATAATCACCGACGTAAAATCGATTACGATAACCGCGAGATTGTCGGAGCTTTATGGATTTTCGATGGAGTTGCAATTGCAGTTGTTCGAGCTGGAATTGAATTTTTTATTGGGCTTCCGGTGGCGCTGGTAATGGACTCTGGAATGTCGAATGTTGGGTTTGATTGTTGGAATTTTTTCCAGTTATATTTTCAATGGAATATTGAAAATATTGCATAAAAATATTCAGAGATTGGTGTTTCTCTGGACGTGAATAATCCGCGAGCAATATTTTGCAATTTTGAAGTCACACTAGTCGCGTATTTTAATTGCACTTTACTCAAAATAGAAACAAAGTTAATGCCTATGGTGTCGTGTGGAAACTTTGGTAAACGAAACTTTAAAATCGTATTATATCACCACAGTGTCCTTGAAATAATGTTATAGGGAGAGTTTCCTCAAATTTTCTATCATTTATGGAATTATTTCTATCACTTTCTATCCTCTAAAGAATGTCGCAGAAATAATACACCTAATTTTATTCGAATATCTTTCAGGAATTTCAAGTGCAAGTCACTTTTACATAAAAGGCTCCGAATCCTAAATATTGGACAATCATGATTCTATCTTTTTTTAAATTAAAATTCTATCGCACTGCAAAAATTGTCAAGAAAAGTACAATTATTATTTGAAACGCGACGAAGCTATCTTGGCCACCTAATATTCATTCAAGTCTATCATCTACAATTTTATCAAAAATCAGATCAGTTTTATGCAAATAAGAAGAGGAAAAAGTGCTAGATGTAACCTTACATTCAAGAGAAGCTTTTAACCATAGAACAAAGTAGAGCTTGAG
Organism: Cerceris ruficornis; assembly: GCA_963989415.1. NCBI lineage: Eukaryota > Metazoa > Arthropoda > Insecta > Hymenoptera > Crabronidae > Cerceris > Cerceris ruficornis. The sequence goes on from OZ022529.1 coordinate 6,506,279, forward strand.
TTTCAAAAATTCGACTGGTAAGCCCTTGAAGTAGCTTATCGAAATCGAAGTGCAGTTTGTCCTGATCGATGAGAAGGAATGTCATCGTTGCCGAAGGGAATCAGGAGGAATTCAGTTTATCCTTTGTCGCGATGAAAGGGAATAAGGGCTATCAATCTTCCCTATGCGAGAACACTTTAACATGCATCGCTGAGCAACGCTCTGACGTCAGGAAACCGATGATCCATTAATAAAAGATTTAAATGAATAACGATCAGGATCTAAGCGGAAAGTTGTTTGCTGTGCAGACAAGTTAGGTAAACAGGCATTTCGACGATCAGACGTTAAACGACAGCGGTTTCAGGCTGAAGTCCATTAATATGAATCGTGGTCCAGATCGAGTGGGATGTTTGGGATTTTTTAATACTGTTCATACTTCATGAAAATGAAGGGAGATAACGAAAGATAAATATTGACAGTTGTAAATCAAGAGGCGGAAGTTGAAGGATGACTTTCCTAAATACTTGAGCGACGAGGTGCTACTTTGATGGTGTTTCGAACTATCTCGTTTGACCCTACTGTCTTTTCCTCTCTCGTTGCAATTACCCAGAATATCTACTTTCCGAATTCACCTTGCAAAGATAACTGCAAACTTCATGAAAACGCTGAAAACTCCCACGCTTTCATTTCGCCATATCCTCGCTATCCAACATCACCCCACCTGCCTCAAACATCCTAAAACTGTAGAGCGGGGTGGATTTTCCAAAAGGGGGGATTGGTAGAAACTTTGGACACAACACAATAACCAAATAACAATATATTAAAAGGTTATAACTAATTAACAAACAAAATAATACGACAACTCAAAACTCCTCTTAACTACAACGCAACTAATACAACTCGACTACTACAACTCAACACAACTCCTGGCAACTCTCAACTAAACACTACGCTACGCAACGCTCTGGACAACTCTTACAACACAACACTCCTTGTCCCTTAACCCTTTGCAGTCCTATGTCGAGCTACACTCGACATAGCTTTACACTTCCTTTTATTTTCTAACAATTTAATATAGCCTTTCCAAATTCATAATGATTTTGCAATATCATCTAAATATCTTTCAATGTCTATAGTTATTGCAGTCAGTCAAAAAAATGAATAACCAGCGGTGGAAAATGTTGTCAAATTAATTTCATTTAGCTCATTACAAAATCGACAAAATAATTTGGACCGCAAAGGGTTAACCTACGCTTTCTTATATTCTACTCGTTCATCCTTCTCACACAACTATTCACTCTCTCGCACTCGCATTCGCGCTCACTAAGTCTAGAAATGGGCCTTAGGGGAGAGAACTGTCGGCCTGCTGACCTGAGCAGGGCCCAACCCCGCTTTTGCCTTCGCAGCCCTTCGTCATTCTTAAAACGGAACTTCCGATTGTACCGTGAGCTTGATTAAGTCGCGGTACGTTACGTTTCGAATTAACGAGACGTAACTTGTTTTTAGTGTCTTTATTAGAACAAACAGGAAACTATTTAAATATATGTACAAAACTTAACAATTCGGGTTGAAAAGATATAAGCACTTGAAAACTGTTATGAAGGACTGATCGTGATGATAAAGTAATACTGAAGAAAGCGGCGGAAAAATGAAAAAAGCTGAAAGTTCTCCCCTCCAAGGAATTTGGAAAACGAGGGCCTGAGGTCTCATGGTACGGCGAGTAATTCGCCAATCGTCGCATATCGCGACGACGGAAGGGCGGTTACCACCATCGCGACGCCTTTTGATTGGCGGAAAAATTCCTTGGAAGGAAGAATGTCCGCGGAAATCCCGGTGGATGAGACATCGTCCAAATCCGGCCCCTCCCGAAGATGCAGAGGTCGAAAGTAACGGGACTCACCACGTATTTACCCCGTGAGTGACCGCGACGTGTCCGCTCCTACGAACGACCCGGCGACGTTCTTTGTTCACGTGGTGAAAAAGGGCAAGCTTGGACGACGTTCAAGGTTTATTGCACGGCTATGCTATCGAAATGGAAGATTAAATTTCTAAATGTCTAAACACCAGATGGGTCCGGTCGAGTTCCTGCAAAAGGACTCGTTGAAAATTAAAAATTGTTTCTTGTCAAGTATAGCCATGGGTCTGCTCGTGCAATAAACCTTTTGAAAGGTCCTTAACACATTGAAGACGAACTGCGTACTGGGCATCGGATTTGAAATGTAATTAAGAAATTCCATGAAAAGGACAGCTCTGTGAAAGTTAATAAAATAAATTTGAAAGGCGTCTTCAATCTGTTAAGGTTTAAGGTTGAAACCGAACACCGATATTTTCCCGGCTCTACAAAACCCATCAACATCATCGTCTCCAATCCAATACCATGAAAAAAAAAAAGTATTAACGAGAATCCCTGACCATCCACGTGCGTCGATTCCCATCAAAGAATCGTGCCGCGGTCATCCGGAAGGTTTGCCCCAGTGAACGAACGCAAGGAGGCGAAGGAAGGAAGAATTGCAAAGAAAAGGAGCACAACCGAGATGGTTGCAGAGTACACGCGAGGTAAGGCGTTAAGAAGGTGCAGCTAGGTCGGTAGGTAGATAGCTAGGTAGGGCAGAAAGAGGTAGTCAGGCAGGTAGGGCCTGCCGTCGACTGCTGGGCTCTGTGGTGGTTGATATCGACCCGCGGCGGAGGGTCGGAGCTGTCGGGTTCTCATGGCGCACGCCTGGACGGGAACGAGGGCGAGGAGGGTGGAAACGGCGACGGTGGTTGAAGCCAGGGTGGCGAAGAGGGTGAGACGGGGACGGAGAGTGGTTCCGCTACCCTCGGAGGACAGAGGAGAGAGTACCGGCAGTAGTAACCCGGCCAGTACCCCGCGCGCGCGGGTGCAGCTGTTCCGAGAAGCCGTGTGTGTGAGAGAGTGCGTGAGGATTAGACGGCGTGTGTGTCTCTGTCTCTCTAGAGGCAAGAGTGACAGCGAGAACGAGAGAGAGAGAGAGAACAAGAGAAATATAAAGAGACAGCAGTTCCACGAGGTTCTTCCGAGCACTTTCGAGATAACGGTAGTTCACGAGAAAGACCCACCCTGGTGACCGATCGGTCGGTCCGTCCATCCGGTAGATCTCTGCAGCTCGATGTCGTGCCAGGAAGGACACGCCGTCGTTCGTGCCAGCGAGTCCTCCCGATTCGTGTGCTCGTGAGGCCGTTTGAGCGGAGACGGGGATAGACGGTAAACGGGTGCGCAGGTGGACGTGGAGAACGAGGAAGAGGAGGAAGAGGTGGAAGGTGGACAAGCCAGGAGATGTCGAAGGTGTGAAGAACAAAGGAAGACGAGGAAAGAAGTGAAAACCGGCGCCATGTCGCAGAGACTGGAAATCTCGAATGAGGATTCTTATCTGAGCTCCGGTAGGCCATCGAACCTGCTTAGGACGAGCTTCAGCAGCGCCAAGTTAGAGAAACTCTATCGTGCCTCGTCTCTTCAGCAGAGACGTGGAGGCCTTCAGTGTTTCCTTCGTTCGACGATTCTGTATGTGTTGTACACCTTGGCCTCGCCCGGTCTCAAGTTACCGGCCCGTGGCCTTACCGCTGTCTTTCTGGGACTTAATTTGGGCCTGCTGGCATGGGCCGAGCACGGTACCAGGGCTAGGGGTGCTCTATGGTGGGTCCCTCACGTGGCCTGGCTCATATCGACGGCTCAGTTGCTCGTTCAGCTGTTCCTCAAGTCCACCGAGGTCACGCCTAGGGATGGATTAGGCTGGCTGTTGCTCTTCCTCTATCTACTCTTCGCAACTCTGCCTTTAAGGCTGTCCCTATGCGCCCTTCTCGCATTCGCCACTGCGCTCGTCTACGTCGCCGCCGTCTTCACACTCTCCAAGGCACAGCTGTCCATCGATGTTCTGGTAGGTCGTTAGGATTCTATGTTGCGATATGCTTTAGGGGAGAGATTATGTATTTCGAGAGCTGCTACAGTTCATTTCAATGCTTCTGCGTCTGTAGTTTCTGAATGACGATATATGGACGGATGCTTAACGATTCGTTGTGAGAGGAATGGTTTTCTGTTATGTCTTTGTTTAAAGTTGAGGATATGTGGGTAGATTTTGTATGAATGGTAGCTCCTTTTGGAAATTTCTTATTTGTAGTTCGCTTTCCACTGAGAATTTTTTAATGATTCGGTATGGTAAGTTGAGTTTTACTGCTTTTATCGTGGACGGAGTAACTTGAGAAGAGTGAATCGAAGTTTGAACAGAATCATAGAGCATAATGTTAAAATTCTAGCTAGAGGAAAAAAAAGTAGACAGAGGAAAACACCCAATTATGTTTAATAATTATCGAGCTCCCCTTCCCACAAGCGCGGAAAGTCAGCCGGCCTAACGAGGGTGAATTATTTTTTACACTAATCCGTCCTCCGTTTACCCTCGGAAGTTCCATTTCTCGATAATGATTTACCTGAATTCTCAATTTCGCAGCGACAGCTTCAAACGCGACGATTTACTGCCCTCGGATGAAAAGTCCATTGTTCACAAAAAATCCTTTTCTTTTTTTCTTTTTATATCATCGAAGTCCAACTTCAATTTCACGGTGAATGCAAACCGCACTGGGAAGAGCAAAAACGAGAGAATTGAAGGGGAGGATTACGTACACGGTCGAACGAAACGCACGGAAACAACTGTTGCGGTGCTCGAGAACTACGTTCCGACTAATTTCTCGGCGATGCAGAACGTACCCGTAGACCTTACGCGTTTCCATCGATCCGACGTGCAGCGATACATGTGTACGCGGCTTGTGGAACGATCTGTCGGTGATGGAAGAAAAAAATGTAATTCACGCTCGTTAATTTATCGGACGCGTGATTTTACGCGAGTGTGGCTATGATGGTTAGGGAGTTGAAGGCTTGGAATTGCAATTAGTGGACCTGAATTCAAATCCTTGTCACCTTTTGGAGATTTGTCTTGATTTTTCATTTAATACATCGTAGCCTCGGTGATTGGAAATGCACCAAACACTTATAATTGCAGTTTTTGACTGAAATGACTATAATAGTTGATGGTTTGTAGATGAGGCTGTGGAGTTGAAGGCTTGGACTTGCAATTAGTCGACCTGAATTCAAATCCTCATCACCATCGATAGATTTTTCTTGATTTTTCATTTAATATTATAGCCTCGGTGATTGGAAATGCATCAAAAACTTGAAATTGCAGTTTTTGGCTGAAATGACTATAATAGTTGATGGTTTGTAGATGAGGCTATGGAGTTGAAGGCTTGGACTTGCAATTAGTCCACCTGAATTCAAATCCTCATCACCTTCGATAGATTTTTCTTGATTTTTCATTTAATATTATAGCCTCGGTGATTGGAAATGCATCAAAAACTTGAAATTGCAGTTTTTGGCTGAAATGACTATAATAGTTGATGGTTTGTAGATGAGGCTGTGGAGTTGAAGGCTTGGACTTGCAATTAGTCGACCTGAATTCAAATCCTCATCACCTTCGATAGATTTTTCTTGATTTTTCATTTAATATTATAGCCTCGGTGATTGGAAATGCATCAAAAACTTGAAATTGCAGTTTTTGGCTGAAATGACTATAATAGTTGATAGTTTGTAGATGAGGCTATGGAGTTGAAGGCTTGGACTTGCAATTAGTCGACCTGAATTCAAATCCTCATCACCTTCGATAGATTTTTCTTGATTTTTCATTTAATATTATAGTCTCGGTGATTGGAAATGCACCAAACACTTATAATTGCAGTTTTTGGTTGAAATGACTATAATAGTTGATAGTTTGTAGATGAGGCTATGGAGTTGAAGGCTTGGACTTGCAATTAGTCGACCTGAATTCAAATCCTAATCACCTTCGATAGATTTTTCTTGATTTTTCATTTAATATTATAGCCTCGGTGATTGGAAATGCACCAAACACTTATAATTGCAGTTTTTGGCTGAAATGACTATCATAGTTGATGGTTTGTAGATGGGGCTATGGAGTTGAAGGCTTGAACTTGCAATTAGTGGACCTGAATTTACATCCTCGTAATGTTTGGCAGATATTTCGTAATTTTTCTTTTAATATCATGGCCTCGGTGATTGGAAATACACATGATAGTTTTTAGTCGAGGCTATGGAGTTGAAGGCTCGGAATTGCAGTTAGGAGGACTGAGTTCAAATCACCATCACCTCTACAAGATGTTTCTTAAATTTTCATTTAACATGTCACAGTTTTGTTGATCGTAAACGTATAAAACACTTGCAATTGAAATTTCCAGGTGAAATACCTACAATAGTTGAAGTCGAAATATAGGACAATTACAGTAACAATTTTGTACAAGCAACTTTGGTTTTAATGACTCAAATTTGCGATTAGTGGGTCTGACTTAAAATCACCGTCACTTCTGGCAGATTCTTCTTAAATTTAACACTAGAACTACCGGCGGTAAATCTGTTATATTTAAATGTATTAAATAAGTACTTTGAAAAAAGGGGAATTGAGAGGTGGAAAAGATGATCGATTCGGTAATTTATGTTTTATGAGATGGATGTAGAATATCTATTCTATGACACTCCTATAATCTTGCAGAATTTTTGGAAAGAATTGTGTACCAGTCATTTTGACTGGGTTGGTAGTTCTAGTGTTAACGTGTCTCACAGTCTCGGTGCTTTGGAGTCAACCTAAAACCATATTTCCTAAACAGAAACAAGCATAAAGATAATTCTAATTAACTAAAATTATTATCCACTGCTACATCGTCGCATTTCTCACTTCACCACCAAATTAATACGAATATTTCTTCTGAACAATGTACAAACCACCTTTAAAAATTCCCCACCTTAAAAACCCAAAGGAAAGAAACCACCCCCGAGGACATCCGAGGATTAATACCACTCTGCAATTACTAATCTCTATCCCGGCGCGAGTCCAATTAACACAGGCTCTAATTAAGACGGCGATACAACGCGATTAAAACCAAAGGGGGTAAACGACTCGGTGGAGAAAGAATTCGCAATTAAACGGGGAACTTTGATTCGTAATTTCGCGCGATCGCTTCGAATCGATGGCGAAGAAGACGCTCGAATTCACTGGGATTTCAGAGAACAGAGCTTTGACGCAGAAACGTCGGTTAATCGACTTTTGATGGCGGGCCGGTAATGAACAATCTGTCGTGGTGATTAGCATCACAAATTCTGACCGGATCCGTAAACCAATGGCAGGAAGCTGCTTCAACGATTAGCTGGGAGGCACGTCGAGGTGGCGAGGAACGAAGGTTTCAAGGGGGATTGGTTCGCGAATTTTACTTGTCCGTTTTTTTTTGGAGAAATGTCAGATGACGAAGATGAGATTGGGTTCATTTATTATTTTTGTTAATTTTATTCTCTTTTTTTCAAATTTTTTAAGTACTATATTGGAGCGAGAGACAATTTATAGATTTGCTTGAACTTTACTCCCCGCTTTTTTCGAGGAATGATAGATAGCGAAGGTGTGATAAGACTGATTTATTCATTTTGTTAACTGTGGTCTTTTTTGTTTAATTTTTTAAGTACCGCAGTTGAAAGAGAGATAATTTATACATTTGCTTGAATTTTACTTCTCGTTTTTTTCGAGGAATGATAGATAGCAAAGATGTGATAAGACTGATTTATTCATTTTGTTAACTTTGGTCTTTTTTATTAATTTTTTGAAGTACCGTAGTGGAAAGAGAGACAATTTATAGTTTTTCTTGAATTTTACTCCTCGCTTTTTTCGAGGAATGATAGATAGCCAAGGTGTGATAAGACTGATTTATTCATTTTGTTAACTGTGGTCTTTTTTGTTTAACTTTTGAAGTACTGCAGTTGATAGAGGGACAATTTATAGATTTGTTTGAATGTTACTTCTCGCTTTTTTGAGGGAAATGTTAAATAGCGAAGATGTGATAAGACTGATTTATTCATTTTGTTAACTTTGGTCTTTTTTGTTTAATTTTTAAAGTACCGTAGTTGAAAGAGAGACAATTTATAGATTTGTTTGAATTTTACTTCTCGCTTTTTTCGAGGTATGATAGATAACGAAGATGTGATTAGACAGATTTATTAATTTCTTAGCTTCGGTGTTTTTTTTTTAAGTCGTTAGCATACTATATTGGAGTGAGAGATAATTTCCAGTTATGGTTGATAACTTTGTGCATAAAGGGACCACCTTAGATTTCTATGATTCTTTTAAAGCTTTCCAGGTTACTTCAAGCAATGTAATGGTGCTAGAAAGACATTGTTGTTTATTAAAGTGTCAGTATCAAAAGGGACTTTTAAAAGATGTTTGTTTAAAATTTGATTAGGAATGGAAAAGACAGCGTGAAGTTATATATATGTAGGATTTTATTAAGAAGGAAGGAAGGAAAGGAGATAGAAAAGGAAAATAAGTTCTTGATAGACGAATCGTAGTTAGGAAAATGAAAAGAAAGAATGAATTTAATTATAATAATATTAATTAACACAGTTCGCACGCTGATTTCCGCAGCTCAAAACGCTCGCCAACCTTTGTGGCTCAAGAATCGCTATAACACTGACTTCTTTCTCTCGAACGCATCGCCGTCAACGAAAACATTTGCGACTCGTCAAAAGCGCCGACGACGAACGTTCGAGAGATCGAAACATTCACACAGCAGCATGCTTCCACACCGAACACACACACACAAACATGCTTCATTATCGCATTCATACATTCAATCCCACATATATAAAGTAGAGACAGTGTTTTCATGTAAAAAGAATGGAACGATCAAAGCAACGTAACCACAATTACGATAGATATAAATTGATGTTTATACTGCTGGGAATTTATTGCCACCTCTCCGGAAATTATTTGCTGGTTAACGAGCACAAAAGTGCACTGATAAGTCTCTCGGAAAGAAAAACTACAGTGAAATTCATTTTAATTACCGTTATCAATGGAATATTTGATAATGCCAGAATTTATTGTATCTCTGCGTTATGTTATCGCACTTTACCACCGTGATATAATATCGTTTTTGTAACAATGACATTTCCACTGTCTAACTGCAGAAAGTTCGAACCTTTGTCTCCTCTCTGCCATTCAATATCACGAGGCCACAGTTCATCGCTCTCGCGATTCCTTTGTGCAACGTGTGCAATATTATGCACACGACAATGTCCGTGGAAAATTGGAAAAATCGAAGTTTCTACGTGTATGCAATATTACAGCAACGAACGTGTCATCGAGAAGAGAATGCCGATAATTTCAAAGAAATCGCCTTTCTCGCAATTTCTCCATTTTAAATATAAGTAAACAATCTTTTCTTTCTAACTTTCGATTTACTTCAAATATTTCGAAGTATATAATTATCTTCAGTGTTAATAAATTGTCAAGATTAATCGGACAAGACTAACATTAACCGTACCGACACTTTATTCGTGAAAGGTTAATACTTTTCTAAAAGTAATGCAGGAGATTGTTAACATACAGGACACAACGAAAAAACAGCCTTTAGTTAATAATTAGAAAAAAATGTCATATTTTCATTTCACTGAATCGGTCCAGTGCAATAAAAATATGTAATTTTTTGAATTATTAACTAAGCATTATTTTTTTGCATCGTTGCATAAATTAAATTCGTAATCACCTGCATTTCTTCTAGAGAATTATTGTTATTTCACAACCGGACAAATGATAGGAGACGGTAGTTATAAATATGCATAAATTGCCGGTACGATTAGTGTTAAACTATCTCTATGTTGAATTTTATTCAAATATTAGGAAAATATATTTTTTTTATTCTAAGAACTTTTTATACAATTTTCACCTGTGCGATTTGAATTCCAAATTAAAATGAAATTGCAGTGTACATGAAATTCGTATAACGGGAAATGTACTGCACGCAGATGCGTGGTTGTACACTTCCTCCCGTAAAAGTAGATTCAGCCAATTGTCGTCAGACAAACTTACGAACTTCAATTATAGACACGAGGCTATAATGAGTAAACAGATTAAAGCTCAGACTTAAAAATAGTGGACCTGGGTTCACAATTTCCTCCCCCATCGTCTCTGGGAAAATAACAATTTTTCCTATGCGATATTGCACATCATAGCTTCAATAATTTGAAGTCCACCTAAAATAGGAGCTTCTAGGCAAAAGAAGTGTAGCTGTTAAAACTGAAAAGTATTGAAAAAAAGATAATATACTTGTAGGCTCCTTCTCAACAATTTACTTGCCCTGAAATTTTGAAAATTGTCATTTTCAGTGTATAGATTTTAGTATTTTCTTGAAAATATAGTTAGACGGAAGTTTCAAAACACAGCAGTGTCAGAAAGGGATGAATTTGAAGCAGAAATGTTAAATAGCGAAGATGAGACATGGCCGTTTTATTAATTTTGTTAACTTTGGTATTTTCTTTCAATTGTTAAAGTACTGCAGTGGAATAAGAGACCATTTAGAGATTTGTTTAAATTTTACTAGTCTCTTTCTATGGAGAAATGTTAAATAGCGACGGTGAGAAAACAGGATATCCTAGGTAAAATAACCATAGCTCTTAAAACCGAAAAGTATTCAAAATGACAATTTACCTACAGGTTCCTTCTCAGCGATCTACCTGGCCTAAAATGTTGAAAATTGTAATTTTCAGCGTATAAATTTTAGAATTTACTTGAAAATATGGTTGGACCGATCCTTCAGGACACTGCAGTGTCAGAAAGGGATGAGTTTGAAGCAGGCGCGAACCATCGATGAATCAAGCTCGGCCACGAATTTTCCGAGGCAAGGAGGAGAGTTTGAAAGCGAAAGTTGGTGGCATGCACGTGATTCTATCGTTAGTGACACTCGAGTAGAGTTCGGTCAATGGTAGTTTAAAATAGAGAGAGAAAGAGAGAGAGAGAGAGAACGAGATGTGCAATGATGCGACACGGTGTGCCTTTCCATGCACGACATCCGATCGGTTTTCAATGGGAGGAACGTTTCTTTGAAACCCATTGACTTGACAGAAGCCTGGATAGATGGAAACGATAATTACATAGAATGATCGGCAGGTTGCTTAATGAACCCTCCAGAGATTGACGAAGGGATTGTTCAACTCTTGGGCTCTCGCCTGGATTCTAGATTATCGTCTTTTCCAGAAAATCGTGGACGAGTGATTCAATGGTCTCTCAGAATCTTGAAGGTTAAAGAAGGGGTAATTTACAAAATTGTAGAATTTTATAATTTTCTTAAGGTATTTCGACAATTTTGTTTTTTTTTAACAAGAATCTGCAAAATTAAAATTGAATGATAGTCCAGTCCGATGGCACGTAAAATAAAAAAGTAACGCAAGGCCCTGTGGGGGCCCAAAATATTTCAAGAGAACCCTTCGTCATATGGAGGCCCAAGTATACTCCAAACAAATCACAGATTCAAACATTTTGAAGTAGGAATCATTAAACGCGTCTAAGAAACAATCACGTTAAATAAAAAAAAATAATGCAAGATCCTGTGGGAGGCCCAAAATATTTCAGTGGAACCCTGGGTCATCTAGAGGCCCAAGCATATTCGGAACAAATCAAAGATACAAATATTTTAAAGTAGGAATAATTAAACGGATCTAAGAAGTAATCATATAAAATAAAATAAATAATGCAAGATCCTGTGGGAGGTCCAAGATATTTCAGGAGTGCCCTTGGTCACCTGGAGGCCCAAGCATAATGCAAACAAATCGCAGGTACAAACATTTCAAAGTATAAATCATTAAACGCGTCTAATAGACAAACATGTAAAATAAAAAAAATAATGCAAGGTCCTGTGGCAGGCCCAAAATATTTCAAGAGAGCCCTTGATCACCTGGAGACCCAATCATACTCCAAACAAATCTCAGATACAAATATTTTAAAATATAAATCATTAAACGCGTCTAATAAACAAACACGTAAAATATAAAAAATAATGCAACGTCCTGTGGGAGGCCCAAAATATTTCAGGAGAGCCCTTGATAACCTGGAGGCCCAATCATACTCCAAACAAATCTCAGATACAAACATTTTAAAGTAGGAATCATTAAACGAGTCTAACAAACAAAACAGAGAAATAAAGAAAATGAGCAGCAGCCTTAAAGCACCATAAAAAAATCCGGGAAAAACTTCAAAAAACCTCCTCCATAGAACGAGCAATTAGCAGCAACGTAGAACGAAGGGGATACGCCGGGAAATCTGATAGGACGTAGCTCAATTTTCCAGGGAAAATATGAAATTAAAAACAGACGGGGTGGGAAGTAAGTGAGACAGAGGGAGGACGGAGGAAGGACATGTCAATATGCAACGGTGCGAGAAGTTGCCTTTTCATGGCTGACGTGCCATCGTTTTCCAATGAGGGGAGCAATTTTATTTTATCCCAACAAATTCGAGCGGCATCCGGAAAAGCGGGATATCAATCGAGTGCCCTCGAAACGGACGCGAAATCATTTGAATCGGAGAGACGTCGAGCTCCTGGAACAGAAGCTGCTTATTGATCGGCTTCCCCAGAAATTTACAGACACTTTTATCTCGTTTCCCTCGCCTTGTTAGAAGTCCGAAAACGTAGGATTTCTTTCATGTCAGTTTCATGATACGATGTTCCCATTATTATTATTAGTGGCATTGCTCTTATCTTTATTTGGAGTTATTCATTTAATCTGTAGATTACATGAGATGTCTTATTTCTCTGCTTGTATGTTTTAATTCAGTAAACATTTTATGTCAATTTAATTCTTATTGGTTAATGTTTCTCTAAATTTGAAATAGAATTTTTTTACACATCTGTGTATTAAAATTCTTTTTTCTTATTTCGAAGTTTCGAGGTGTCTTTCTGAAACAATGAAAGACCTCAATTTTCTTTTAGTAATTTAATACGTATTATTTTGTAAACGTTAATGTAAAGAGCTCGAAAATGTTGAAGTTTATCTCATCGTTACAATCTTTTTATAATATCATATTTTTGCAAACGTAAAGTTTACTCCGGACATAAATAATTATATGTAGCTTTTCAATCAGCAAATTCTATCATTTTCCTTTTGCCTAATATTCATTATTTATTGTTTCAATTATAATTTTTGTATCTCGTTAATCTCGTTTCAAAGGGCAACTAATTTTAGAATCGTTTCGACGTTTCTATCGAACGTCGGATTTGCGTAACAGAGGGTTTCAAGGGACGTTTTAATTAGGCTAATATAAACGCGAACGCGAAATCGAGATGAAGTCGAGAAAGATCGTACTACGAATTATAAATATCGAAGTATTGTTAATTGCTGCATCGTTTAGTTTCTCTTATACGATCGACGAGGAGTTTTGGATTCAAAAGGGACGTCTCCCGAAAATTCTCTTCGAACTGAACTTTCCAAACTCACTGCGAACATAAAGGGCTTCGTTATTTCGTAATTGACAATCTCTCGTTTTCTTTCACAAAGCCTCTGACCCATTTGCACGGAATTCAACAGAACTCTTGCACCCGGGGCTGACCTTGGATTCGGTGAACTAATGAACGACCAATTAAGATGGGAATTGTAGAAGAAGGAATTTCAGCGGGAAAACAAGTAACTTTCTTTCGTCGTTCATTTTTATAAGTTTTATAATCATCCCGGTTATAGCAAGCAGAGTTTACGGTGAAAGCTGAATTTTTGACTTTTCAAAGTTCTTCTTAATTTTCACAGAATTTTTTGTTGCTGAAAAATGTAGGTCTTCTATGAAATAATTGTAGTAATTAAGGCAACTGCTGCAGGAAGTTTTAAGGTGTCAGAATGTTACGTATGTAGTGCTGTAATTGAGGGGAGCGTGATTCTACCTGAAAAAGTAAGTCGAAAATTGTAGAATGAAGAATTTTTCGCTCGAGGCTTCGTTTTTAAGAAAATTGACTTGAAATATTGGTTGGCCAGCGTGGGCTCAGCTGAATCTTTTGTACCGTTAATTATCTCTTACTTCTAAGTGTTCTGGAAATTGTTGCTGTACTATTTAACGCATCTATGAATGTTTTCTACCATTTTTGTTCTACTTTTACAGTTTTTAAATAGAGCTCTTGGTTTCTATTATATTCAGTTCACCCTAAAGCATGCAAATGTTAAAAGTTTATTTTTTAAAAAACTAAACTTGGAGAGAAAATATTATTTTACAGTTTCAATTTACTTTTAAATGTAGAATTATTTACTATACGATTTTATAATTGTTTATACGACATCCAATATTTCAGAACATCGGTAATTGAAGGCATACTTACATTAAAACTTGCAAGGCGGTCAAAATGACCGGTTCTCAATTTTTTCAAAAAATTCCCCAAATTGATAGGGCAGCTATAAAGTAAATATTCCATTTCTGCCTTATAAAACCTAAATTACTTAATCGATCATCTTTTTCACCTTCTGATTTCTCTTTTGCAGAGTACCTATTCGGTATATTTAAACGTAACAGATATAACACCGGTAGTTTAAGGACTCCACGATGATTTCTTAATGAAACGTCCATATTTATCAAACCAAAAAATCTCAGTGCAATAGCAATCGACAAAACGGAAGTTCCAATGACAAAAGCTCGAATTTCCTCATAGTGCATTCCAGTTAAAATCCTCCTGTCATTACCTCTGCAAAACATCCCCACTAAAAATGCACAATGCAGCATCAAAAGCCACTTAAAACCGCTAAATAAACTTGATTAATTTTTTTCCAAGAAACGTATTCAGCATATTTAACCCTTTGCTGTCCGAATTATTTTCTCAAGTTTGTAGCGAGCTTAATGAAATTAATAGCACGACATTTTCCGTCGTTGGTTATTAAAATTTTTTTTAATGATAGCAATAACTATAGGCCCTCACAGATATTTAGGCGATATTACAGAATCATTATGAAATTGGAAAGTCGGCATTAAATCGTTAGAAAACAAAATGAAGTGAAAAGCTGTGTCGAGTATAGCTCGACATAGGACTGCAAAGGGTTAAATCTAACAAATATAACACCGCTAGTTCATGAACTACATGATGAGTTCTTAACGCAAAACGTACCGGCACTTTACATATACCTATTCTTACCATAAGGGGTCATTTGACCCTTAAACTATAAGTTAAAACTACAAACTATAACTTGAGAAGTGTATCTGAGTCCAGAACTAAAGTTTCATTTGAAGAACTACAGAACCATACGTTTTCATAAAAGGTCAAAGGACTCCTCGTGGTACGTAAAGTATACAAAGGATTTTTCTCGGTCAAAATAAGCTAAGAGAAAAGTGGAAAGCTAGAAATTAAATAATCAGATTATATAATACTTTACGGAAAGTCAAATGAGCGAAATAAATAACAATGAATGTACGGTTTTATTGTAAATATTGAAAGGGGTCATTTCACCGCGCTTGGTACGTTGAGTGTTAATGAAACGTCCATATTTATCAAACTCAAAAATCTCAGCGCAATTCCAATCGACAAAACGGAAGTCCCACTGACAAAATCTCGAATATCATCATAGTCCATTCCAGTTAAAATCCTCTTGTCATTACCTCTGCAAAACGTCCCCGCCTAACACGTACAATGCAGCATCAGAAGCCACTTAAAACCGCAGGTTCTCGTCAGAACGACTACAGCATTTAAAACACAACGGTAGAAAATGTGCCTAACTATATCCAGCACAGCATCAGTGTTTCAGAACCCACTCACAAGCGCAGGTCCTTGACGAAACGATCGCAGTAATTAAAGCACAGTAGCCTAGAATCTCGCCCAGAAAAATGACCATGGACGGTGAAGTCGAGAATGATGAAAGCTCGTACTAACAAACGTGAAAAATAGCGAATCGGAACGTCTCAAAAAGACCAATGTTATTGTCCCATTCGTCCTCGTAACGATTCTTTTTTTTTAACACTGTAAAATCGACGTCTCATTGTCCCCAGGTCCTGACGGTGACACTGTCTCTGGGCGCGGTGATCCTAGGCGCCTCGAGTTATTCCTTGGCGGAATTCCAGCAACGTCGTGCCTTCCTGGAGGCGAGACAAAGCCTAGAAGTCCAACTGGTGATCGAGGAACAAAGCGCGGAACAGGAGAGGCTTCTACTTAGCGTTCTGCCTGAACATGTCGCTGTGAAAATGAGGCAGGACCTTGGCGCCTCGTTGGACACGCAGTTCAAGAAGATCTACATGTCCAGGCACGAGAACGTGTCCATACTTTATGCTGATATCGTTGGATTCACCGCGATATCGTCGACTTACAGTGCCAGCGAGCTCGTGAAGATACTCAACGAACTTTTCGCGCGGTTTGATCAACTTAGCGAGAGGTTAGTTCCGAAGGATGTTGATGTTAGGGGTGAATGTAAATTTGAGGGAACGGCTGGTGAATTTGGGAGGATGGTTAGGGTGATGGAGAATACGTAGGCATCGAGGATGGTAGCTGAAAGGATAAACATGAATTATGGGTATAGACTAAGAGAATTCGATGGTGGAATTCATGTGTTACGAAAAATTTATCATTATCTGGAAAGAATATTCTGTTTCAAATGGAATTTAATTTTACGTTGAACGCCACCGGTATTTCGCTAATTTCATTATTTTTACCAAAGTGAAATTTTTTGTATTAAAATCACATCTTTACAAAGCAGAAACCTTGAATACACGAATAGATGTATATTCAGCAGGATTGTACCTCTTTAACCCCTTGCCTTACGACTTCTATTTTGACTGTGCGTGCAACAACTCAAAATAAAATCTTGAATTCAAAATTTCTTTCTGATTTCTGACATTTCCTACAATTGAACGCGATATTAACACTAGAACTACCGGCGTTAAATCCGTTATATTTAAATATATTAAATAAGTACTTTGAAAAAAGGGGAATTCAGACGTGGAAAAGATGATTGATTCAGTAATTTATGTTTTATGAGATGGACGTAGAATATCTATTCTATGACACTCCCATAAACTTGGAGAATTTTTGGAAAAAATTGTGTACCAGTCATTTTGACTGGTTTGGTAGTTCTAGTGTTAATATTCTGGGAACAATTTGTTCGTCTCGTGACTGATTTATATTCTCAATTTAATAGTTTTTGGAAAACTTCAAAATTTCCTATTTCATTTACACCGTCACGAGTGTCAAACGTTATTGTAAGGCAAAGGGTTAATGTCAATATTTAAATATTGAATATATTAGGAAACTCGTAAATACTACGATTGGACAGTCATACTGAATTCACTAGCGCCGGTCACCGGTGACCACCGCGACGTTCAACGTGTTAAAACGAAATTTGCAAGTGCGAGCTTTTATGGAAACCTTTGAAAAAATTAGAAAATTTCTATAGCCTGTGGAGCTTCTCAAAATTAAAGGTCCATGTAGGACAACTAGGTAAATGGGACCGACTTCGTCAGGTGGTCCAGCCTGAACCGATCCCACATAGCCTCCGAGGAAGCTTACGACAT
This sequence comes from Cerceris ruficornis, assembly GCA_963989415.1. NCBI lineage: Eukaryota > Metazoa > Arthropoda > Insecta > Hymenoptera > Crabronidae > Cerceris > Cerceris ruficornis. The sequence goes on from OZ022529.1 coordinate 6,523,612, forward strand.
CTGTGGTGGCAGTACTAAAAATGCTGGAATTGCCAGGCGCGAAATTGACATTATCGGAAAATTTTCCCGTATTCCTTTCTCTATCGGATCGCAGGGAATCCTGCGAGACCGACGAGTCCTTCGGGACTGGCAATCGATACGTTCGAGGACGAACTGGCGTCGTCCGTTTGCGTGCGAATACTTCTTTTTGCCCGTTTCAATTATAAGCATCGTTGATTTCTCTTCTGCAATCCAGATCATAATTACGGCTCCATGTTCCTTCTAATTTCACCCTAACTATACTTCTTTAACTCCTTGTCGTACAATAACGAGTGACAGTCGTGCGGTAAATTGGATAGGAAATTTTCAGGTTTTGCAAAACCTATGGAATTGAGAATATCAGTGAGACGCGACGGGATAACATTATTTCTATAATATTAATTTTACGTTAAATTATACGATATATGGATCACTGATGAAGGTTTATTTTACCAATTTCATTCTAAATTATTGCGGAGGCAGTCATAAAAGAAATTAACGAAGAATCAATTGTCGATGTTAAATCGAAGATCTCTTGCGTTGGTGTATGGCTGAGGTAAAAGATGTTGGCACACCATCTATAAGTTGAATCTGCACATGGGAGGGGGAATACTTCACTCGTGGGGCAGCTATGGTGTTTCTGGAGGGCCGTACTTCGAATTGGTAGATCCAAATTCAAACCCTCTGAGAGATTTTTCTTAAATTATTGCTCAATATATCACGGCCATGGTAATTCGCAACCCACTCAAAACCGGAATATCAAAGTGGACGTTAGCTTGAGGGTTCCACTTCAAGTTCTGGGTTAAAGTTCATCGCAATTAGTTGCACGATAGCTTCTAGTCCCCTCGTGAAGTGTCACACTTTCGGTGTTCAATCAACAGGAAAACTATGATAAAAAATATTTTCTAAAAATGCAAGGTAGCTAAAAACGTCTATTCTTCAATGATTGACATTAATTCCTGCTGTTATAAATAATATGAAACAAATGAACTTTTGGTTACTATCTTTGCCGTAACGCGTTTTTGGTTGTTTTTGCCAACTTTAATAAGGTAGTTAAAGAGTCTATTCTTTAATGATTGATATTAATTCTTGCTGTTATAAATAATATAAAACAAATGAACTTTTCGTTACTATCTTTGCCGTAACGCGTTTCTGGCACCTTTTTGAAATTTTTGCCGACTTTAATAAGGTAGTTAAAGAGTCTATTCTTTAATGATTGATATTAATTCCTGCTATTATAAATAACATGAAACAAATGAACTTTTGGTTACTAGCTTTGTCGCAATGCGTTTTTGATTATTTTTATATAATTTTTGCCTCCGTCAGTAAGGCAGCTGGAAAAGGCTATTCTTTAATGATCGATATTAATTCCTGTTATTATAAATAACATGAAACAAATGAATTTTTGGTTACTGGCTTTGCCATAACGCGTTTTTGGGTCCTTTTTAAAATATTTGGCCACATTAACACTAGAGCTACCGGCGTTAAATCTGTTATATTTAAATATATTAAATAAGTACTTTGAAAAAAGGGGAATTCAGACGTGGAAAAGATGATTGATTCAGTAATTTATGTTTTATGAGATGGACGTAGAATATCTATTCTATGACTCTCCCATAAACTTGGAGAATTTTTGGAAAAAATTGTGTATCAGTCATTTTGACTGGTTTGGTAGCTCTAGTGTTAATAAGGTAGCTAAAAAGTGCTATTCTTTAATGATCAATATTAATTCCTGTTATTATAAACAACATGAAACAAATAAACTTTTCGATACTAGCTTTGCCATAACGCATTTTTGGTTTCTTTTTGCAATTTTTGCCTACATTAATAAGGTAGCTAAAAAGTCTATTCTTTAATGATTCATGTTAATTCCTGCTATTATAAATAACATGAAACAAATGAACTCTTGGTTACTAGCTTTGTCGCAACGCGTTTTTTACTATTTTTTTTTTATCTTTTTTGCCTAATTTAAGGCTGTTTTTAATGCGACCCCTCAGCTGTGGTACTCCACTAAACGTAGGAAGGTATTAACCTAATGTCCGCCTAGCAGGGTCTCGAATTAGTTGCATATTCATTGACACGTTCATTCAGGTACGAGCAGCTGCGAATCAAGATCCTCGGGGATTGCTATTACTGCATAAGTGGAGCTCCAGTCGAGAGGCCGGATCACGCGGTCCTCTGTGTCCATATGGGCCTCTCCATGGTGGACGCCATAAAGTACGTGCAGCAGACCACCAACAGCCCCGTGGACATGAGGGTGGGCATCCATACCGGTGCTGTTCTAGCTGGTGTTCTTGGACAGCGGCAGTGGCAATTTGATGTTTACAGCAAGGACGTCGAACTTGCGAACAAAATGGAGAGCAGCGGAAGAGCGGGGTGAGTTTTTCATATTTTTTAGGTAGTTGGATATGAAATAAATAATTGATGGCGCGAGGATAGTTTCTGGGGATGGATTATTGCCCTCGTTTTTTTTAGATACGAAAGAGAAATTTGTTTAGGAATGTTCGTATGAATAATCGACTTGAATGAAGATCGGTGAAATTTATTTTTGCGAAGGTTGTTTGTCGACGAAGTAACGAAGAAATATATTATTCTTAACTATTGAATCGTAGCTGTAGATATCGGGAACAATTTCGGGTAGATTTATAGTAAATTCACTTTTACCAGGGCAGTTCGTCAACTGGACTAATCAATTCTTCAAATTAGAAATAAAACAAGCAAATTTTAATTCTACGAAGTTACAAAAAATTCGTGGTAGTGAGTGAATTATTCCTAATGAAGTATTTATAGAAGCTTCGTGACATAATGCAATTTTTTGCTCCATGACATTCATGACACATTCGGTAAACGACGCGGGAGTCAACCTCTGTCGTTAAATCACTCGGCCGGAAATGTAGGTGGCGTATATTTAAGTCTCGTCATTGTGCCGCGAGCTTTTAAAACGAAAGCGTAGGAAGTGTATATTTAAAGCGTCGCCTTAATATTTTTATTTAGCACTTTCGCTCGTTAAATCCTCACCTCGGTCTCTTCCTTCCAGTAGAAAAATTCCAGCCAAACCTTTTTCATTTGTATCAGGATTGTAAAACGGCGTAAAACAATTCCGTTCAATTTCACGTACAATCGAACGCATTCTCTCTTTCCAAACATCGATTTGCTTTCATTCCATGCACAATCGCACTTTTGTGCTTGCAATTAACAAATATAAACGCCACTAAATAACAGCTGAATAGTTTCGTTTAATAGATCGTTTACCTTGCATTTTGTGACATCGAGTCGCGAGATAAATATTCAATCTGTCTTGTAAAATCATTTTCTTGTTGTTTGATCGAATTATAAATATCTTTCAAGTTTTCAACCATTCAAATTTCCCAATCGAATAATTACTGTTACCCTTAGTACCCAAGTCTTTTATCAATAATTCATTTATCTCAATTTTTCAGCACTCAACTATCTTTTACTAACAAATTACTTAATCTCACTTTGATCATAATATCCATGTGAAAATGAATGGTTCAAGAATTTAATATTTGTTCAATATACGCAATATTAAACAACACCGCACCAATAATGCCCACAATCTTTAAATTTATCTCACCCAAAACGTCACATCATCAAATATAAAATTCCATTCGTGCTGCAAATTCTTCGATCGTCATCCCCCATCTTTCTCCAACCACTAATCATTTCCAACTGATAAAAATCATTAGCCGCCTTACATTCACCCTTAGTAACCAACTATTTTATAAACAATTTATTAATCTCAATTTTTCATCCCTCGACTCTCTTTTATTAATAAATTACTTAATCTTACTTTGATCATAATATCTATGTCAAAAGTAATTATTCAAGAATTTAAACTGTTTAACATACAGAATATTAAACAACTCCACACCTATAATGCCCACAATCTCTAAATTTTTCGCTCCCAAAAACGTTAAAAATCATTAGCCGCCTTACAGTCACCCAAGTCTTTTATAAACAATTCATTACTCTCAATTTTTCAACCCTCGACTCCCTTTTATTAATAAATTACTTAATCTCACTTCGATCATAGTATCCATGTGAAAATTAATTGTTTAATAATTTAATAACTGTTTAACATACACGATATTAAACAACTCCACACCAATAATGCCCACAATCTCTAAATCTTTCGCTCACTAAAAACTTTGCATCATCAAATAAAAAATTCCATACTTGCTGCAAATTCTTCGATCATCATCCCCCATCTTTCTCCAACCACTAATCATTTCCAACTGATAAAAATTATTAGCCGCCTTACAGTCACCCAAGTCTTTTATAAACAATTCATTACTCTCAATTTTTCAACCCTCGACTCTTTTTTATTTATAAATTACTTAATCTCACTTCGATCATAGTATCCATGTGAAAATTAATTGTTTAACCCTTTGCAGTCCTATGTCGAGCTATATTCGACATAGATTTTCACTTCATTTTATTTTCTAACAATTTAATATCGACTTTCCAATTTCATAATGACTTTGTAATGTCACCTAAATATCCGTCAGTATCTGTAGTTATTGTTACAATTTTTAAAAACAATGAATAACCAGTGATAGAAAATGTGAAATTAAATTCATTTACCTCACTACAAAATTGACAAAATAATTCGGACCGCAAAGGGTTAATAATTTAATAACTGTTTAACATACACGATATGAAACAACTCCACACCAATAATGCCCACAATCTCTAAATCTTTAGCTCACTAAAAACTTCGCATCATCAAATAAAAAATTCCATACTCGCTGCAAATTCTTCGATCATCATCCCCCATCTTTCTCCAACCACTAATCATTTCCAACTGATAAAAGTTATTAGCCGCCTTACAGTCACCCAAGTCTTTTACAAACAATTACTCTCAATTTTTCAACCCTCGACTCTTTTTTATTTATAAATTACTTAATCTCACTTCGATCATAGTATCCATGTGAAAATTAATTGTTTAACCCTTTGCAGTCCTATGTCGAGCTATATTCGACATAGATTTTCACTTCATTTTATTTTCTAACAATTTAATATCGACTTTCCAATTTCATAATGACTTTGTAATGTCGCCTAAATATCCGTCAGTATCTGTAGTTATTGTTACAATTTTTAAAAACAATGAATAACCAGTGATATAAAATGTGAAATTAATTTCATTTACCTCACTACAAAATTGACAAAATAATTCGGACCGCAAAGGGTTAATAATTTAATAACTGTTTAACATACACGATATGAAACAACTCCACACCAATAATGCCCACAATCTCTAAATCTTTCGCTCACTAAAAACTACGCATCATCAAATAAAAAATTCCATACTTGCTGCAAATTCTTCGATCATCATCCCCCATCTTTCTCCAACCACTAAACATTTCCAATTGATAAAAATCATTAGCAAAAAGCCTCAGTTAGCATCGTCGTTTCGTCCAGAGCCACCCTTAACCCCGTTTATATTCACGTAGCTTTACGAGCCGAATAAACAAAGGAAGCCGAGCCCTCCGTGCAAGGGTGAAAAGGGGCACCTGAACACGTACCACCTCGTAGTTAACATCGCTCTAAATGATATCGATGTGTCAACGTATAACGTTGCTGAGCATAAAACACGTCCTTGACGTGTGCCAATATACGTTCATGGAATATAATAAAGAGTATATATCTGTGATGTTAATTATCCGAGGAAATGGCTGGCCATGCTGCATTCAATACGGTAATTTTAAGTGGGCTCGTAGAGAAGCATGAAACGACTGAATGTCGATTCCGCAGTTTAATGAAACCCAAATGAAAAGTGGAATGGGAGAAAGAGAGAAAACGGATGCAATTGTACGGTCGATTTGATTTAAATGGCGTTAAAACAAGGGTGAAATTATTACCGCGTTATAAACATCCGACGAATGAATTAGAATCCTTCGTGAATGAATTCGATTTTCATTTCGCGATGAATAAAATTCGATTTTCCTTTCGTTCCATTGTCTCCCACTTTTTCGATCGGGTTAATTCGTATGGGGATCGATTTCAAACGTAATCCCGTGCCTCGCCATCATCCCTCGAAATTTCCATTGCAAATTCTCGTCGACAAACAAGTACGGTGGATCGTTTTGCATGAAATTCAACCGATGGCTCGATTGCGTTCGGAGAGAGACGAGGGAACAAAAGGCGGAAATAAATGGATGAATAAATACTTGAAGGAGAGTGCACATCTCGAATGCGACTCTGGGCTTCCTGAATGGGGAATTCGAGGTCGAGCCGGCGCATGGCGAGGACAGAGAAGAGGCACTCCAAAAAGCCGGCCTCGTCACTTACTTCATCGTAACGGCCTTGAAACCCTTTAAGCCGGCTGTCACGAAGAGCCTCGCATCGCTCGTGGACGCGGAGAACTCAAGGAGGACGATGGACAACTCGCAGGACCGGAAGAGTAGCAAAGAGGACACTGAGGAGTTCCGGCAGAGGCTCAGAAAGGAGCTCGATAGCAAAGGTGGGAATTTTGCTTACCTTTTCACTTTTTCTTTCATATTTTCTGCCCGCCTGTTGCGTATTTCTTTATATGGAATAGATGAAATATTTAGTTTAGATGGAACACTCGATGGGACGATTGTAATTTTTATAATTTTCTGAGATAGTGATCTTTGAAGAGTGGATTCAGCTTGGAGGTAGCAGAGGAGTCTTTAGATTTTGTTGATGAGTACAGTCAGATGTAAGAAAATTAGAGAAATAATAATGAGAGGTAGGAGTAGAAATTAATGTGATCAATTGACCCTTTGATATATCTAACCCTTTGCAATCCAAGTAACTTTTACTATGAGCTAGTAGTTATCCCAGGACTATGTACATGGTGTGAGTGCATAACTGTGGAAAATTGAAAACGTTGCTTTGTCATTAAAAAAGAAAGGTGTACATTTCCACAATTTTCTTTACAATATAAGAAAATACAAAAGTACACCGGATTTACCTGACAACGGAGTGCAAAGGGCTGAAATTCCGTAATAGCAAAAATGCATGAGTGGGAAATAAGTATCCTACATTTAAACTACCTAAGGTAGTTCACTTTTTAAAACAGCCATGAAACAACAAAATAGGAAAATAATTTTGCTAAAAGCAGTGTGTTAAACAGTACAATCTCAAACTTAAATCCTGACAGCTCTAAGATGGCGAACCACAGTTACACAAACTCGTGCCCATCCCGCTGTCAATTCTAATGAATTCCACGCAACAAAATAGGTTCAAGAACGCTTCGATATTCCTCCACGAACAACCGCGTAACCAAACTCGTTTACAGACACCCTGTCCGGCGTTAAATATCGAAAACTCAATATAATTCAATATTCCCCATAACCAACTTACCAGCTAACCTAATAAACGTCGTTATACTCACGACAGGTGGCGGGGCCGACCTGAAAGGTCATGCTTCCTGTTTGACACTGCGATTCAAGGATCCGAACGTGGAAACTGCGTTTCACAATACCGATGAGGCATTTTCACCCCTTTCTCTCCTCGGAGGGCCCCTTGTCGTGGTTTGCACATCTCCTGTTTGGAGGTTTCAACCCTGGGGACCCTTCACATGGGGTGGAATAGGGGTGGTCGCCCTTTTCGCGATCGTTTTGGCTGGTGCTACGTGTTTGGGTAACGCTGTCAAAGCTACATGGCTGAGAAGGGCTCTCGCGTTGCTGATGACCTTTTCCCTTGGAAATTTCCTGCTTCTCGATATGGTAAAGTTGTTGGACTATAAAAATACTGATGCCAAAGACGATTAACACTAGAACAACCAAACCAGACAAAATGACTGGTACACAATTCTTTCAAAAATTCTTCAAGTTTATAGAAGAGTCTTAGAATAAATATTCTATGTCCATCTTAAAAAACATAAATCACCGAATCGAGAATCTTTTCCGCCTCTTGATTCCTCCTTTTTCAAAGTACTTATTTAATATTTTGAAATATGATGGATTTACCGCCGGTAGTTCTAGTGTTAAAATCCTGCGTATACTCAATTTATGCTATCGGTTCCTGTCCTACAATTTTAAATTCTAATGACAATACGACACTCAAATCTTTCCCGAAATTTAAGATAGTGTATCAATAATTTTATAATTTTTCAATTAATTCTATAAATCTCGTAACAGTTAAAATATGGAGTTCCTTAATTAAGGCTACGATGAATGCAGAGATAAAAAGCTCCAACTCTCGAATAGTGTTCAAACTTTCCATCAACCCCTGACAGTGCTTTCTAAATTACCACTCAACTCAAAAAGCTTCAAAAAGTGTGTACAAATTATTTGACTGGTTAGGTAATTCTATCTTTAATACAAAAACCAGAGTAAAAATAAGTCTTCACTTAACACTAGATTGCCGGAGAGAGTCAATTTGACTCATTTACCATTTTATTGCTATATACACATAGAAAAACGTAAATAATCTTTTTTAAAACATATATTGATTATTAATAGAATGCAAATACTAATTCCTTCCCCTCCCCACTCCTTAGTTCCATAAATCTATATGTGTTATTCCTATTTTGACGGATGTGAGTCAAATTGACTCATTAAATATTTTTAAAGTTGGTCGTTTTACACGCATGTAACTTATTTTTTGTAAACAATCGGATGCGAGAGTTTTCATGTTCAAACTTGTCCATTTACTAGTTAGAAATCTATTACTAACTTGCACAGTCAGTATTGTGAAATTATTACTTCACTTTCATGCCTCTATCTAATATACAGAATATTGAAAAACGGTTGAATTGTCAAGTTCAAGTATCATGCAAAAGAAATAAAAGTACATATTATATCTGTGCTAAATGTAATAAAAAAATCCGCGCAAAATGTATTTTAACAACAGAACATATATGTAAAAATTCTTTAAAATAAAGTTTATTTTTTTAAAGAACTTCAATTTTGATGTTTCTGTCAAATTTACTCATTTCAGGCAAAATATACCCAACATCCGGCAATTTAGTGTTAACACTAGAACTACCAAACCAGTCAAAATGACTGGTACACAATTTTTTCCAAAAATTGCCTACTTTATAGGAGAGTCATAGAATAGATATTCTACGTCCATCTTATAAAACATAAATTACCGAATCGATCATCTTTTCCACCTCTTAATTCCCCTTTTTCAAAATACTTATTCAATATTTTTAAATATGATAGATTTAACGCCGGTAGTTCTAGTGTTAATAACACAAAAAATTACATATTTTCATTCCACTGAACCGGTCACTCGATCGGGCATGGTACATTTAATGCTAATATTATAGTGTAACTCAAACAAATCCAAAGAACAATCATTATTTCACAGGGCAACTGCGTAGTCATCGAGGACGCAGCTCCATCATCGAACACCATGGCGTATCGTTCACCCCGATGTCCATACCCCTCCTACTATTCCTACATAGGTGTCCTAGCCCTTGTGGCGATCTCGATGCCGACTTATATTTGCTACCTGGGAAAAGCATATCTGATGTTCGCGCTCGCCGGTGCCCAGTGTGCCATCAACATCTTCCTGTTGGATTCGAGCCTCGACAGAGAGGACGTGGCAACGACCCAATCCGTACCGGTGCCGTTCCCTCTCAAGTATTCTCTGTCGGCTACACTCCTCACCGTCGCCACCACTTTGGTCAACGTGGCTAGATACGTAAGTGATCTAATCTTGGCGCACTTTTGTAAGAACTGATCGATAATTCCTATTGTCGAGATTGGAGTAACCGAGTTCGAGGCGGATCAGTAGGATCGAGAGTTGGGGGTGGTTTTAACGAGCTCTGATTTTAAGGTTACGAGAGGGATTTTTAGACTTTTATTAACTTACTGGGAATTTTAATGGTTAATTTGATATTTTTGATGCATTCTTTAATATATGTTCGACGAAACTACAGTTCTATTCAAAATTCTGTGGACGACGGGAAGATTTATTCATAGTGCGTGGAAACTGCCGTTTCAAAAAAGTTGTTTGTTTTTCCCGGGGATTTCCTGAAACACGTGCAACCGGTCAGCACGGCCGTCTGCAGAATCGAGGAGGATCAGAAGGATCGTGGGTTGGGGGTGGTTTTAACGAGCTCTGATTTTAAGGTTACGAGACGGATTTTTAGACTTTTATTAACTTGCTGGGAATTCTTATGGTTAATTTGATATTTTTAACGCATTCTTTCATATAGTTTCGACGAAACTACAGTTCTATTCAAAATTCTATGCACGGCGGGAAGATTTATTCATAGTGCGTGAAAACTGCGGTTCAAAAAAGTTGTTTGTTTTTCCCGGGGATTTCCTGTAACACTTGCAATTGGACAGCACGGTCGCCTGCAGAATCGAGGAGGATCAGAGGGATCGTGGGTTGGGGGTGGTTTTAACGAGCTCTGATTTTAAGGTTACGAGACGGATTTTTAGACTTTTATTAACTTGCTGGGAATTCTTATGGTTAATTTGATATTTTTAACGCATTCTTTCATATAGTTTCGACGAAACTACAGTTCTATTCAAAATTCTATGCACGGCGGGAAGATTTATTTATAGTGCGTGAAAACTGCGGTTCAAAAAAGTTGTTTGTTTTTCCCGGGGATTTCCTGAAACACGTGCAACCGGTCAGCATAGCCGTCTGCAGAATCGAGGACGATCGGAGGGGTCGTGGGTTGGGGGTGGTTTTAACGAGCTCTGTTTTTAAGGTTACGAGATGGATTTTACACTTTTATTAACTTCGTGGGACTTGTCATGGTTAATTTGATATTTTTAACGCATTCTTTAATACATTTTTGAGGAAACTACAGTTCTAATCAAAATTCTGTGGACGACGGGAAGATTTATTCATAGCGGGTGAAAACTGTCGTTTCACAAAGGTTGCTCGATTTTCCCGGGGATTTCCTGAAACACGTGCAATCGGTGAGCATGGCCGCCGGCAGAATCGAGGCGGAAATGTCTCGTTAGGGAGAAAATTCTGTGAAATTGCTTTCGAAGGCCGCCTCTTTTTCTCCTCAGTGGCAGAGCTGCTCGATAAACGGCGGTCGTTTCGCGCGGACAGAGAATGGTCCATTCGAACGAACGTGGAATCCGCGATGAAAAGCCCAACTATCCAGGCAAATTAATCCGGATTCAATCTTCCCCGTTGGATATGGCCACCCTCTATATTTTCAGGTTCACGCGCATCGATTGCATTCTCCATTTCCTGACTCGTATTGAATTCCTCGGTTACTCGCTGTACCTCGATTCGCTTTTTGCATCTGGGATAATGGCATAATCGATCGGTTCTTTCCCTGATAACTTCTCAATACGACTTGATAATTTTCCACTTTCATTACGACGATATTCAAGAATTCTATATATTTTGAAATCTATAAGATCTTTCATATTTCATGAAAAGAAACCAACATTAATTAAACATTATTCAGAACACCAGTCAGCCAGGTACCATGATAACAATCCTCTTCACGTTCGATAACAAAATTTATTAAAATCCCAACTCAGTGATATCTGTACAATGTTAAATCTGAAGAATCATAAACTCTCGCGGAATCGATAAAACGAATTTTAGCAATCGGATAATCCGAGTTCGATCCACATAGGCCGAGAAAGCGAGGAGAATGCTGTACCTCCGAGGTCGAGAGGTCGTCGCGCAAAGAGAAAGGGCGGCGGACATGAAGCGCAGAAACGACGCCCTCATATACAACATCCTTCCTCCCCACGTGGCAGCCTATTTTCTTTCGAGCGCGAGGCATCATGACGATCTGTACAGTCAGAGTTACGCCGAGGTGGGCGTGCTGTTCGCCAGTATGCCGAATTTCGCCGATTTTTACAGCGAGGAGAGCATCAACAATCAGGGCCTCGAGTGCCTGAGGTTCCTCAATGAAGTTATCTCAGACTTCGATGCTGTAAGTGTTTCATGAAGTGCTCTTTTTTTTAAGTAGAAGAGCGAGTTTTATAAGGGTGCCGCTGAGTGTACTGTTCGTTTGCGAAAAGAAGGCTAGCTGAGAGTGTCTCCTCCTTCAGGCGGTCGAAGCTCCGCCCCTTTAGTTTTATGCACTCCTTATGTACTATTCAGAGAGGATTAAATGCCGAGCAAACTTAACGGCACAGGGGCAAGGTGATTTGGCCTGGTGCTTCACTTTATCCCTTCTAATTTGGACGTGTCGCATAGGGGTGAAGCTTTCGTATCCGCGGAGGTATATGAAAGGACGATACAAATTTAAATGTCTTATTATACATGTTTTCAAATTGCACTTCTTTTCTTAGATAACTTATTATTCTTTCTTAATTTCAATGCTCTGGAAATTTTAAAGCGTTGTAGGCGATTTATCTAATTCTCGAACCGTGTTCTAGGATCACGTGTCGTATGAGAATTTTCCCCAATTTTCTAATCGTGTCAACTCTTTGAGGCACGGTGGGATTAAAAGCGTCCCACCTCTAAAATTTATATTATTATATAACTTGATTAATAAATATAAACCAACTTTATTCAATCAAAAAAAAATTGTCTGTGCAACATGGGTCATTTTATTTTCTGAATTGCCGTGCTCCAAAGAGTTAAAGCGAATCCGTGTTATACGGTGGTTACCTATACTACTATTCCCCGATTTACATGGAAGATAGGTTCCTTAGGAAACCGTGTAAAAAGAAATCATGAATTTTGATACGTAAAATCTGCCTGAATCGAAAACAAACTAAAATGTGTATAATTCTGTCATTTATTTCAACGTGAAAGTAAAGTAAATTTTTTGTATAATCTCTTATTTTAAATTTCGTGTAAATCCGGGGATAGGTATATATTGTAAAACTCTTTCGTGCCACAGATAATTGAGTTAAACACTCGTTGCCAAAATAAGGCTAGTAAGATGATACATTCTCGTAGACGAATTGTACAGTCTGCTGAATTAATGGCGTCTGGAAGGGATGCCCCCTCCAGGTGACCGAAGCTCCGCCCATCGTAGTTTTTCGTACGTATTGCGTATCATACGAAGGAGATAAAGATTTCCTGTGATATTTTCCACGCAGATCCTCGATCAGATTAAATTTAAGGACATCATTAAGATCAAGACGATAGGCTCGACTTACATGGCAGCTTCAGGGATAACGGAATCTACGGAATCCGAGGATGGTCCACAATGGGGACATCTCTCGACTCTCGTCGAGTTTGCTCTGGAGTTAAAGAAAGCCCTTTCGAGCATTAACGAGCAAAGCTTCAATCATTTTGTCTTGAAAATGGGCATCAATCACGGCCCTGTAACAGCTGGTGTCATTGGCGCGAGGAAGCCTCATTATGACATTTGGGGAAACACCGTAAATGTTGCGTCCAGGATGGAAAGCACTGGAAAAGTTGGCTGTATTCAGGTAAAGTATAAAGTTCATCGATAAAACGAACATTTCAACGTTCACTTTCCAACATTTTGCCTAAAAATCACAAATCATTTTAAGACGTTGAACGTCAGTTTTTCGCTAGTTTCATCGTTTTTACCGAAGTGAAACTTTTTCTATTAAAATCGCATCTTTACAAAGCAGAAACCTTAAAGACACAAATATATATAGGGTGTTAAAAAAAAACCATTCAATATTTAAATGGTATATAGGATACACTGTACTGAGTAAAAAAGCCTCAGTAAACAAAGGTCGAAAGGTCAACCGTTTCTGAGATATAAACATTTTTGTTTGCTCGTATCATAATTGACTTACTTGCTTCCATCGCATGCGATATCTATTTTAGTGTTTATAAAACGCGTTCTGAATGTTCTTATTGAAGCACCGACAGTAGATTTCATTGAGAATCAGTTAGTTGTGGATCGGCAATTGTAGATATTACGCAGTTACAAAGTATCGTAAAAATGTGAGCGTCAAACAATTCGACAGAAATGTGGAATTTTCGAGAGAGTTCGCGACTCTGTAAAAAGAAGGCCGAGCTTTTGTAGAAATGGAAGGTGGACATGTGGAAAATCTTCTGTAAACATCGACAATTCAGTAGTAAGTCAATGATGATGATAACAAACAAAAATGTTTATATCTCAGAAACGGTTGACCTTTCGACCTTTGTTTACTAAGGCTTTTTTACTCAGTACAGTGTATCCTATACACCATATAAATATTGAATGTTTTTTTTAACACCCTGTATATAGTCGGCAGGATTTTACCGTTTTAATGCAAATACTTAAATATTGAATGTATTAGAAAATTCGTAAATATTACAATTTAAATGTCATATGAAATTTCATAAAATTTATAGCACCGGTCACCGATGACCCTCAGGACGTTCAACGTGTTAAAATCGAAAAATACCTAGAATAAGAGATTTACAGGGAAATGAACTTTATTTAAAACCACAGCAAGTATAATTTCCGACCACAGGTGACAGACGAAACTCGAAAGGTTCTTGAGCCCTTTGGTTTCGGTTTCGAGCAGCGAGGCCTCGTGTTCGTAAAGGGCAAGGGTCAACTTCACACTCACTATCTCGTCTCGAAAGACGGAGTGTCGTTGAACCTGGACAGTGATCTTCCGGTCGAACCGACTCATCCCATCATTTACCAATAAAAGAATAAAAGAAGAAGAAGAAAGGAAAAAAGAAGAAAAGCAGAAAAGAGAAGAACTACTCGAAGGCTCTAAAAACTTCAACGCAACAAACTACCCTTCGCTCTTCCTCATCCAAGGAACCTGTCGCGGGAAGCAACACGGTTTCTTTTCTCTCGAAATAAAAGCAAATCCTCCAAGAGGTGTCCTTCGCGACGTCGAACGCGAATTCGTCCAGGAGGAGATGTTTGCGCGATTATAAATAAAAATCGTCTTTGCGCATGAGATGCCATTGGCACGAAGAACGACGCTTCTTCGTGGAGGGAAAGAAAAGAAAAAAAAAAGCAAAATTTTATCGTAGCGAGCTCTTTGTCGTATTAGCGTCCTCGCGCCGTGAAGGAATATGGAACTATGAATGGATGAAGCTCATTGGTCGTTCGCGAGTGTCGTGAGTCGTTTAAGAATGATATTGGATAATGTCTTCGACCGATGCCTCGATTTTTCATCGTCATTTTGTTATTTAGTACTTTCAGTACCTCGTTACTTTTATGAACTTTTCTCTAGAACGAATTGAATATTTAATTAATTTGGTACTATTGGAACATAGAGGATGCAAATGCTGCATCAGGCTTTGAATCATTACTTAACTTATACATTTTTTTATCTCGTCAATTTACTTTCAATTAAGTTTGGTACATTGTTCTATCTGTATAGAGTACAGCTGCATTGATTTGAGAAATTGGGAGTTCTCTCTAATCCATGCAGTCAACGTCACATTTCCCTTTTACCTCTAACAATAAGTACTATTGGGGGCTAAAACGTTGGCACTTATTAAGTTCCAAAGCTCACAAGGATTCTCAGCTCTCACCAGTAGAGAGAAGCGCATGCTTTATCTTCACATATCTACGAAGATTCTTATAAGTCAGTGCCAATTACTCTAAAGCCATCTTCTCAGCTCCCTAAAGTACCCAAACCTCCAAGAACTACTGGAAGCTAAAATGTTGGCACTTATTACGTTCCAAAGTTCTAAAAAATTCTCAGCTCTCTCCAGTAGAGAGATGTGCATGTTTTATCTTCACATATCTACAAAGATTCTAATAAGTCAGAGTCAATCAGTCTAAAGCCATCTTCTCAGCTCCCTACAGTACCCAAACTTCCAAGAACTACTGGAAGCTAAAATGTTGGCACTTAGAACATTACACAGTTCAAAAAAGTTCTCAGCACTCTCCAGTAGAGAGATGTGCATGTTTTATCTTCATATATCTACAAAGATTCTAATAAGTTACAGCTAATTAGTCGAAAGCCATCTTCTCAGCTCCCTACAGTACAAAAACTTCCAAGAACTACTGGAAGCTAAAATGTTGGCACTTATTACGTTCCAAAGTTCACAAGGATTCTCAGCTCTATCTAGTAGAGAAATGTGCACGTTTTATCGTCACATATCTACGAAGATTCTAATAAGTCAGAGTCAATCAGTCTAAAGCCATCTTCTCAGCTCCCTACAGTACCCAAACTTCCAAGAACTACTGGAAGCTAAAATGTTGGCACTTAGAACATTACACAGTTCAAAAAAGTTCTCAGCTCTCTCCAGTAGAGAGATGTGCATGTTTTATCTTCACATATCTACAAAGATTCTAATAAGTTACAGCTAATTAGTCGAAAGCCATCTTCTCAGCTCCCTACAGTATCCAAACTTCCAAGAACTACTGGAAGCTAAAATGTTGGTACTTAGAACATTACAAAGTTCAAAAAAATTCTCAGCTCTCTCCAGTAGAGAGATGTGCATGTTTTCTCTTCACATATCTACAAAGATTCTAATAAGTTACAGCTAATTAGTCTAAAGCCATCTTCTCAGCTCCCTACAGTACCCAAACCTTGCTACCTGCCCCCATAAACGTCTTCTCCTACTCCAATACAACCTTCCCAATATTTTTAATTTCACCCCATAATACCGAAACTACATTCGTAATCTCAAAATCGAAAATTCGATCGAAGACTCGTCCAATTCCATGTCGACGGATCATCGCTGCTATCGAAGAAAAACAAGAAGTCATAAAGGTCGCTGTTATTTAACGTTCTCCGATATAAACAAAACTGTCCGATATCAACTCGATTGTGTTCACACGCACAGATACACACGCACACACGAAATTCACAGAAGCGTGCTCCGCGCAGCAAGGGTGCATCGAAGACGAAGTACAGGGTATAATAATTGAAGATTAATTAGATATAGAGTCGTAGCGACGCGACCTCGCGACTGATCGAACAGGGATGACGAATATGCAAGATGATGTGTCTCAGGTGACGAGGAACACGCGGAAGCACCCTCCAAGAGGACTCTTGTTCGTCGAGAGGGGTTGCCACGAGAGGCTTCTTTAATTATTACGTTATTTATCGTCGAAATGGAACGAAATATTCTGATGAGATCGTACAAGTCCTGGTTGAAGGGAATTGAGAGTAGATTCGAGCTTAGAGAGTCTTAAATAGCGATCGATGTACCGAGTGTACAGTTAAGGGATTTGATGATGTCTTGCTTCCATTTGACCGCGAATGATTTCAATTTGTTCGTTGGTTAGTTTTCTTGTTTTATTGGAACGTAGATAGTGTAAAGTCTGATCGGAGGATCCTGTCGAATCGTGCATATCTAGGACAAATATTGCGGATGTTGAAGGAACGACACGTTGGGGTGGGTTTTCATTGAAGTGTGTTATGAATTGTTCATTCTTGCAAATATTCGCTTTGTGGCATATCGTGTTTGTTAATCGAATACAATCATTCGAATAGGTAGATTTTATGTATAATTATAATATTTAATACTGATGGTATGTAATTGACGCAAGAATTATTGAAATTTTAGACGAGTAATTTTTAACAATGCACAAACTACGAACAATTAGTCGTCGAAGTTTGAAGTTTCATTCGTGCCAATGATAATCTCAAATAAGAAGTTTGAGCCAGTGAATGTTTGTTAGTTTTTTAGATATATTTGCATGGTTTTTTGTTTTCTTTTTAACTGAATTTATAATCTTGAACGCTTCAACGAAAGAACATCCCGAGAATTTTCGCACGATCAATATTCACGCTCGTGCTGACAATGTTTTCTGGCTTTTTTTTCACGCTGTCACGCGAACTCATAGTTTGCCAGATTTTTATCGCTGGTTAAATATAGTGCGAACATTTGTAACGTCTGAAAATTTCAGGAAGCCCATTTGCATGAATGTCCCCCTCTAAAATTCTAATCAACGTCTATGATATATCTTTCACGACTGAAACTAAAGAAAGTACTTTTCTAAAATTCAAAATCACGATAATTTCCAAAAGTTCACTTTTCATCTCACAGAATTTAATCGTCATCTCATTAAGCCCAACATACTTTCAAGATGAAATTTTAATTAAGCCATGCACGAACGAGTTAATATTGATCCTGCGAATTGTTTTTAAAATCGGAGAATTTCCCATGTCTATCGATTCTCGTCATTGTAGATCGCTGTAACCCAAGAAAGTGTCCAAAAACGTAAATCGTTGTGGTAGATCACTCGATCTGGTGCATGTTATCGTGACTCTATTTTTCTAGATTACGCGACCGAGCACGTTCGATATTCATTAATTAAGGGACGATAAAACGAGGATAGAAGTAGCTTTTCTAACGTGGCTCGCGTTAGATTGCACAACCTGTTATTTGCGATGGTATTGTTAGGAGCTGAATTGGTGGCACCATCGACTGTTACCGTATTTATCAGTCAGACTCTGGCATAATGACATGCTCTAATTATATTAAATTATAGACTCTCTATTTATTAGGTTACGTCCGTCTCTGTAGCCCTTCTTCTCTACTTCTCAATAATTGATAAAAGTACGCGAGAAAGAGGAAGTGCTGCGTGATAAGAATAATATTTCTTCCATCTTTTAGAAATTACTTTTTGAGAAATTTAGAAGATTTCTTCCTGAATTCAAATAGTTAATGAAACAGTACTCCTTTGAAGTCACGTTGAAAAATTTCTCTTCAATTTTCAGTGAAGTGTACCGGTGCCTTCTTTTTAGCGCCTGACAATACAATTCCAGTAGTTTTCCTCGTTCATCGTCAGACTCGTCGACAACTTGAAAATTTTCCCCAGCTTTCCAGTCTCTTTCACAATTTTTAGCAAGTTTATCGATACCACGAGATATTCGAATTGTTTCTTGATCGATCACGAGGAGAAACATTATAGTTTAACTTCAACAATAATTTCCCACGAGTGAAATCGCCGAGTTTTTACGTAGAAACGGAGAGTTTTCCAGGAGGAGAAGATGTCCTTTAAAAGCATAGATCCCACTTACTTCCGGATGTATAAAATCATTCGCAGAATGATGATCGCTTACACGTTTAACAGAGACTAGAATCTCGAACGATCGCTAATATAATAATTTATTTTTCTACAGCTTGAGTCGCACAGAGTTCGTCTTATCTTAAGACGACTCGAGAAAGTACATGATTATAATTGGACGTGAGGAAAATATGGCGCGCAATATTATTTAATCCTTTCGTCGGGGTTTAATTTAGATATCTGTAATTTTGTATAGAATTTTTTTTTGTCAACAGAGAGATACAATTGTATATTTACGTCATATTTTAATAGCATAGCTCCAATTTCATTTAAATATCCGATAAATAGCTTTGAAATTTAAATTATCATTTTTGTAAATGAACACATTCCATAAAGTAAGGGAGACATTTTTCTGTAAATAATTGAGAGTGAGATTTTTGTTCGGGCTCAGAAAATTCGCTAATTACAATAATACAGTTTGAAACAGCGAGCGGAAAGTTTCGTGGCTAAATGAAAAAAGTTACATTCTTTCACTGCGGTTTTCCGCCAGCATTTATTTGAATTTCGCGCGCAGAGACCGTTTCTGCGAGGGAACGCAGAAGTTCCTAACATAAAAAACCTGTCGCTTTCAAAACCCAGACGAGGAACTTTTGTCAAACGTGCGCAAACCGTTTCAAACGTAATTTCACCGTCTTTCACGTCGACTAACGAAAGGATTAAAGAGAGAAGGAGGAAGAGTGAGATAAAAGTATAGTTTAAAAAAAACGAGGAAGCACGGCCTAAGCGAGAATAAACACAGAAACTCGATACCGGAGGGTTAGAATTGAGTAACGAGAGGAAAATCATCGAGTTCCAACGAAGGAAAACACGAAACGACGCCTTTTCTCTCGCAAGTTCAAACTCCGAATTGAATAATTGAACGATTATGTTAACGATAATCTCATAATGAACTATCAATCCGATCCTCGTTCAAAGCAAAGCATTTTTATACAAAATCCATCACTTCCATGAACTCGACGAACGACGCTGATCGCACGATCTCGTCGGGCGGCTCGATAAACGGAGAAGAATTTCTCGTTCCTTTTTCTCCGTATTGACGAAAGTTTTCCTTCGCTGGCGCACAACGAATTCGCACAAAGGCACGGATTTTACAGTAGCACGTTTTTTCCATTTCGTACTCTGCCGATTCCGTGGTGATATACGCGCTTTTCACACTGTCGACACACACATTCACACATCGACATACACGAACAAACATAGGAAGATGGAGAAACGAAGAATCGGGTGGATCTTGGACGAATTTTGACCAGTGTTGTTGCTATTGAACTTTCAGTGTTATTGCGAAACTGGAAAGTTACTTTTATTAAATTACAATTGGTAACTAACGATATTTGACATTTTGTGTTACCAAATGCCGGCGAATAGTAGGAAATATGATGAAATTAATGGCTCAGATTCGCAAATAGTGGATCCAAGCGCGAATTTCCATCGTTAGGGGAAACATTCCCTGTTTGATTTCTATTGTGCGGCGCTGGAAAGATGAGGCGTGAAGGAAACGACGGTTTGATTGGTCAGAATGACAGTGGGGAGGTGTCCTCTCAGATGTGTTGACAATTCTGATGCCTTATAAAGGCAGAGATTCAGTGAGAGGTTCATTTATCTCTGTATTGTCCCACTAGGCATCTTTTCAGCCGCGAACAGTACATTACAGCGTCGAAAGTTCGAGACCTACCTAAATCTGTTGCCTTAGGCAAAATGCTCACGGTTTAATCCGAAATATAAAAGAAACGACGAGTTGGAAACGTACTTTTCATAGAAAATATTCTTAATTCAAATATTTAAATTAAAAAATTCGGTTTACCAATGTTAATCAATTGCCGTACGATTTCTTTTGTGACCGCCTCCGCAATAATTCGGAATTAAATTCGTGAAATAAAAATTGATCAGTGATTCTTCATATATTGTATAAATTTACGCAATATTAATATCATAGAAATAATTTGATCCTATCGCATCTCACTGATATTCTCAATTTCATAGGTTTTGCAAAACTTGCAAACTATCCAATTTACTGCATGGCAAGTGCCGCTCGTTATTGCACGCCGAGTGGTTAATCTTCTGAAATCTTAAAAGAATAACATTAAATCCGATAATAAACGTGGAACTTCAATAGCAATGATGTCGATTATAAAGATCGTCCAAGATTCAGCCACAAACACGATGAAACGTAAGAGTAGAGAGGCGTGTGTTGTAAAGTAGCAATAAATGGAAAATTTCTCGTTGTAAATAAGTTTCATAGTTTAATCGACGATTGGGTCGCGCGGTTCGGCACTCGATGATGCAGAAGACGTCTACGATGACTTCTCGTTCATTTCCAGGCTGTCGAGACGAAAAGCCGAGCCGATTTAAAACGACCCGAGTTTGATTGTGTGTATAGAGTTCGTGTAAGGAGAAATTATATCACTGTAGATAAAACGAAAGAAAGAAAAAAAAATTCTTAGCACCTTAGATCGTGAGAGAAAGTGACGGAATACGTGATAGGAAGACTCGTTGTAAGAGTTTCGTGGTGGTACATACACAATTCACTTCTTCAGCGACGACGCGAACGCGAAGAGAGAGGGTTGATCGGGGGTGGGTCGGTCTAGGGGTGAGGGTGGAGATTCGTTTTGGCGTGCGATCACACGCTCCTGCGAAATAATAAACGGCTTTCTTCGCCGATGTTGGTGAGGTGTTGTTGTTTCATTCCCTTCCCGAGTGTGCTGCGTGTTTGATGTGGTTTGAGACTGTTTTTGGGTTGTTTTTTTGAAGTTCTAGAGTATTCCTGACACGATTCTAATTGATTATTTTGCAATTTAATACGTAAGGTTATTTGAGTTTTGTATTTCTTTGGGGATTCCTGGAATTGAATATTTAAATTTATTTGAGTAAATGTGTTTCCTGGGTTTTGTGTAATTTATGTTTAATTTTATTTGAGTAAATGTATTTTCTGGTTTTTGTGTAGATTAATTTATAATTTTATTTGAGTAAACGTGTTTTCTGGGTTTTGTGTAATTTAATATATAATTCTATTTCAGTAAATGGCTTTTTGGGGATTTGCGTAATTGAGTGTATAATTTTATTTGACAACATGAGTGTCTTGTGATCTGTGTAATTTAATATATAATTTGATTTGAGTCGATGTGTTTTTTAGAATGTCATTTGAATAATTTTGTAAAGAGTATTTGGAAGTTTTGTGCCGTTAGCTTTTTTGGAGCTTTTCATTAGCTTACTGAAAATTAAGTTTCCTTTAATTCCGTAAATAATGCCAGATGTCGAGAACAAGGAAAATGTACAGAGAAAACCCATTAAAAGTTTCCGAACTTTATTTCGAACGCTTTAAAAATTGTTTTTACAGGACGAAGCAACTGCACACGTAAACAATCGTTCGAACGATTCCGCTTTAAATCGTTTGGCGTTTATTTTTTTACGAACTCAATAAGAATCGCGGGAATGGAGTAATTAATTAGAACATTTTCTACAAGAACAACACGAATTTTTCATAAAATTCCAATTTTTTAAGAATCACATCACCTTGGTGCACAACGAAGGAAAAACAGAGATGTAACGGGATAGAATCCTATCATTCTTTTTTAATTACTCTTGATTCCTGGAAAAATTAACTCCCAGAGAATTTATTACAAATTATCGTATCGCATTGCCTCTTAAACGCGAGAAATCCTAGCCAAGATAGAAAATAATCTCTTACTCTTTGTCCTATTTAACGTGGTGCAGAAAGATGGCGTGTATACATATATAGATTTGCAATATCGTTACATTAAAAAAGTTCAGAGTGAGGCATTGTTTTCAGCGTTATAAATTTCCTGGATGGGTTGAAAATTTCGCCGCATTACGTACAGCACGATGCCGAAATAATGAAGAAGACTTTTTCGCAATAATTACATATTTATGTTTATGTGTCTATATACAGAATGGGCCTTTAAGTAATGGTAAAAATAGGGCCAGGGAAATTCTGTGCTTTAACGCTAAAACTACCAAGGCGATCTAAATGACCGGTTCACAATTTTTTCGAAAAATTCCCCAAATTGATAGAGGAGCCATGCGGTAAATATTCCACTTCTATCTTAGAAAACCTAAATTATTTAATTCATCATCTTCTTCACCTCGCGACTTTCCTTTTTCAAAAGTACTTATTCGGTATATCTAATTGTAAGTATTCATAGATGTAACGCTGGTAGTTCTAGTGTTAATACGAAAAGAAAATTAAATTAGTATTTTTCATCGAAACAAAGTGGCTTATTTTTACTATGACTTATAGCCCATAGCTGCATACATATCTATAGAATATTTCCGATATGGGGGTACAATCGAATAGAAGGTGAAACTGCATGAGAAACTAATTGCAAGTCAAAAATGTACAGTGGCATTTTTTAAAGAGAGCCTTTATTTCCGAATGAACGAGGGTTAAATATTTGTCGAATTCGCGCACCCTTAACACCTTAGACTATAATAACGTTTGACACTCGTGGCGTGGTAAATGGAATAGGAGATTTTGAAATCTTTCAAAAATTATTAAATCGAAAATATCCGTCGGTCACGAGACACTCAAATTATTTCTACACTGCGCAACATACTAATATTGTGTTCAATCATATGAAATATCAAAAGTCGCAGAGACATTTTGATTTTAGGAATTAATACTGAGTCCTTGCGCATTCAGTAAAAATAGAAATCGTAGAGCAAGTGGTTAAACGCTACGCATTTACATTTAGTAAATATCACTGCAGTTTCCATGTCATTGCTTTAATTAATAGCACTAACGAAATATAAATATATTTAATTACTGTGAAGATGAAAAAAAGATCCACACATTTTTAACGTTAACTTATTTAAAAATGGAGCCTCCTTTGAAAAAATGTCACTCTACGTTTTCAGCTTATTTTTTCATGCGAATTCACCCCGCTGCTGGTACCACCTGATGGGAAACACCCTGTATATATATTCCACAATATATATGTATACGCATACATGTATTTATATTCGACGAATACCGCCGACAAGCCCGAAGACATTCTTTCGATGTTTTCTGCGACGTGAAACTCGAAATAAAATAGACTCTTTCGAACCAAGAATTTGGAGATGCCATGCATTTAATATCGTCAGGTATCAATTAAAATTATGTCTACTTTAATATTATTAATATCGATGAAAATTCTATAAAGCTGAAAGGGGCAAAATTATCTGTTGTTAACCCTTTGTAACTCCTGCAACTTTAAGATAACGATAGATCTCTTTCTACTTTTTGGCATAAAATTTTTCATTCTAATCAACAATTACAATTGTTTTCATGAATTTCAACAATTGCTTTTTCTCCAGTAAAGTGATTCTATATGAAATATCTTATTTAAGATACTGTTATGACTAATGTTTCCCTAAATTTTCAAACGCGAGAGAATATTCAAGTTGCAGAGGGTCAAAGGGTCAATTGAAGTTTCTTGTTGATTTCGTCAAAAGATGCAGATCCAATTGAAATTAAAAGCTTCGAAATTTCCGACCGGTCAAAAGTTTAATGTCAAATTTACACCCACAACAATTTTAACCATAAATTTGAATTTTAAACGACAAAGTTGACGATAGTAGAAAAATTGTAATGATCGTTTAAATCTTTAATCCTTGTTTCACAGAATATCATCCAAAAGAGCTTCGTCACGGCATATTTGCGCGAACGATTTTAATAAAACGATAACAGCATCGTGGAGATTCATCAGCTCGGCAAATTTTGAGCGTATTTTTTTTTCAGTTCATCGACGAACTGTAAAATCCGCCAGAATCCCTCGAGTCTCCTTCGGGACTCACTTAAGAATTACGATCTAAATGCTGGAGCGATTGTCGTCGAGAGAGAATTGTGTAAAGCACTTTGAAGATCCATCGATTTCTCGTCCGTGCATCGTGATTTCATCATCGTTCCTCGAACACGGACAAGGCACTGGCAAAGCAACGAAAATCGTCGAATAACGATAGCTGGAGTCTGTTCGAAGCTACCCATTCCCATGGAACACCATAAATCTTTGTTTCATGTAGCGTAACGTACATTTTTTTTCAGACTTTCAATTCGTAACTTTGATCTTTTCTCGGTTTCTTCTAAAAAATATCGAGCGTTCCGAGCGTCTTCGACGTATGATGATAACAATAAGAATTATTATGCAATTGCTTTAAGTACATCGATAAATACAGAGATTAGAAGATATAGAAATATTCGAAGAATATTGATATGCGATCATTCGATTTGAAGTACGAGTCGTCGAGCAGACTGCAGCTACCGGATACTTTCCTAGGTTTCCTAAACGTTATTCAATAAATTCGCAATTTTAGAAATTCCAAAATATGAAGATTCTTCTCATTAATTCTCGATAAGATTCTCATTTAACGCGTATGACAAAATGTTTACGTTAATTGGAAATTTTAGAAAAGCCAGGCTCGTTTTTCTGTGTTATCGTTTCCATCGACTTCACCGCTCATTCCAATTTACTTGCTGATACCTTGACCGAAAGGAAGTACAGCGTGGCCGATTAATTTCTTTCAATCTTCAATTGCCAGAATAATTTCCATCTCAGCTTTCATTTTATCTCGGACTTTCGAGTCAATCTGATTCACTGTTTTAATTACATTTGCAGTTATCTCGGCTTCAACATGCCCGCTACACTCTCAAACTCTGTTTCCCAGACACACGACAGTAGATAAAATCATGCATCTAATCAAGAATTCACACATAGACGATTACAATGTCTTACACGTCTAATATCTTCGGGTGTTATCACCCTCCAATGTCAATAACACTTTTATCATCCTCTACAACTGCCCAATCCGCTCGAATATCCCTTCAAACCTCATCAAACTTCATCAAACACTCTCTATTCTCAGTCCACCATCGTCATTTCATCGAACTACCTCTCCCCGTCGTATCCTCTCAATCCCCAAGCGTATCGCCCGACCAAAATCAATCTTCTCTTCAAACCAACTCACACCCAACTCCACCGCACAACATTTCACCAACTCCGATCGATTAAAACCATCTCTCCGATCCGTCGAACAAATACCAACGGAGGAAAAAAACCACATCGTTTTTCAATTCAATGGTCCAACTTGTTTCACCAAACCGCGTCGAACATTGAGCTATACGGAGAGAGTCAATCACCGAACGATTCGCTGGAGCCCGGCCGATTGAATTCCTGACTCGAACCAGGATGTCGATCGGGCACCAGCAGCCACCCTCACGTCCTCACGAATTTGTACACGACACCGAATACCAGAACGCTCACTAGAACAAGGACCAACGCTGTGACAACCTTGGCAAACGCGTTGAGGCCACTTTCGGCGTGCTGTTGGGGTCTCCTTGTGGGCACGCTTTGTTTCGAGGCCAGACCACGTGCCAATGCTGGAAAGGCGAGGCTCTGGGTGAAGGTCAGCTTGTGCAGAGACTCCGATAGCGAGTACGGACCCACGGAACCACGAGCTGCTGCTCGTAGAAGGGCATACTCCAGGTCGAGGGCGTCGAACATGCTGTACCTGGTGGGACAATGTTCAGGGTTTATTTATTTTTTATTTTTAACATCTTTTTGGTTGCCTTTGAATACACGTAACCTGAGATTTTCACGGAATAGAGGATCCTTTTTTGGTATGACAGATTTTTACAAAAAATCTGATAAAACTACAGATTAATAATCATGGCAATCTTCAAACACTATAAAAGTATAAATGCAGATACATGAATAATTAAACCAATAATATAATCAACTGTGAATTTTTAATAGTTTTTAACTATGTTCCACCACTTCTAAATATCTCAAAAATTATTCTTCAAAAATTACACATTAATATTTGTGGCATGATGCAAATATTGTAAACATATAAAAGTGGCCGTTTCATGTTTTCAATAAAAAAAATTAATATTTTCAATGTTTTTAATTTTTTTAAAAGTTCATTTGCCAACGAAAAAATTTTAACAATTCAAAAGAGTGTGGGGTGTTTCAAAAGGTTTTGTCATGGCTTCGGGGGGTTGTTCTAGAGCTCGGATTGGATGAAGATTTGTGAAAATTACTTGCCGCAAAATTATTTGAGGAATCCCCGATTCAAACTGGCTGGGCCACCTTATTCGTATTGTTACGTTCTCCCGAAAATCAACTTTTAATTGGGCCTCCGCGATCAAATTTTCACTTAGTAAGTGAGAGAATCAGCTATTCCTTCGGAAAGTATATAATGACAACGCTGCTTAAGGGGGGATTCCCATTTCACGGCTTCAAAAATTTGTGTTTTTTTTTATTATTATTATTGTAGTTCATACTCTTGAGAAACAATGTGCAAAATTTCAATCCGAAATTCGTTGAATTGACAAAGTTATGAGTCAATCACGAACTCGGTGCGCACGTATGCTGAGATAGCGAGCGGGCAATACCCGAGAGGTTCCTGTTTAGTGTAGCAGGTATATAGTCTTTGACTTTGACTTTGAGACTCCACCCATCCGTCGGTGTCAAATTCAAAGTTGGTGGGGTGGAAATTGAATGCTCTATGAGTGATTAGGCCAGGTAAACAGCCGAACGCCGGTTCCTGGATTGAAAACTGTACGTAAAACTTCAAACGCGTTTTTCTCGAAACGGGTTTTTTCTGTACGGCCGACATGATATCTCCGGAACTATTCAGTCGATTGCCTTCAAATTTGGCAGAATTCTCGAAAAAACATCTGTCTTCAGTGTGAACTACGAAAAAACATATACATGCACAACTTTTTGTTTTATAAGCAAACTTGTGACGAAATTTGTTGCGAAAAGACAAAATTTTTTTTCCAACCGTCGCAGTTTCTTTAGTTTTTGGAAAAAAATATTGTCCGTAGTTCATACCAGAACTACATTCATAAGGAGTAAATTGCCATTTGAATTTTTTGTTTCAATCAACTTGAAGATCAGTTATCGTGTCGGCCAGCGACCGGGAATTTTCAGGAGGCGTCCCACCTCAAACGACGTGAAAGCCATAATTTTCAAGATAATCAATTAAAAATTTGACTGTAGTTCACTGAATACATAATAACTATACGTGTGAATTATGACAAAGATATATCTAATGATTTCCTTAATAAAAATTCCTAAAAAAACACGATTTTTCAACACTTGAAATGGGAATCCCCCCTTAAGTGCGAAGTTGACTGTGAATAAATAAAATTGTGTCCTCTGCTGGAAAAAACGAAATTACTTTCCGAACAACCCAATAAAATTGAAGAAATCTGGTTCTTTGGAAGAGGATTTGGGAGAAATTATTAACGAGAAATCAGAAGATACAAAACGTTTCCTGATGTTCCCGGATCACTTTTCTGTTGAAACAAGAAAAACCCGGGATTCGACAAACTCGATAAACTCTTTATCCTCTTTCAACTTGGAGGGCTTACAGGCATTAGCGAAGAAACGACGGAGGAAGCTTCAGAATTCCCTGGAAAGCCTTGCAAACGCAAAAAGCGGATCTCAACTTTTTAAACGGCGTTCAAGCTATTTTCCCGCGGAATACGCCAGAACGAAACGATGGAATCGCATTAAGGTAAAGTAAACTTTGCTATAATACTTCCGTGAAATGCATAACCGGAAGTCGTGCTCAGTTCGTCGAAGAAAAATCCCCGCGAAAATACAAAACCATAATCCCCGATATATTAAATGATAGCCTCATTAAGTTCTCGTACACATATAAAAAGGTGATATTAAAAACAAAACATAAAATATATAAGCTAGACAATTTTTGAGAATATTAATTACATTCCAACCAACTGATGCCACAATTAAATAATCGTTAAAACTACTAAGAGAAATAAAAGGCAAACTATTTTATTTAATAACATTTACATCCCCAGGAACCAACACAGAGACCAAAGCATTTAAAAGGCAACATAAAATACAGAGGCTAGAAAATCTTCGAAAATATCAATTGCATTCCAATCAATTAACGTCAACATTAAAAAATCGTTGAAACTACTGCAATAAATAAACGGCAAACAATTTTATTACATAATATTTACATCCCCAGCACCCAACACAGAGTCCAAAACATCTAAAAATCAACATAAAATACAAAAGCTTAGAAATCTTCGAAAATATTAATTATATTCCAAGCTGCTAATATCACAGACAAAAATCAAAGACACTAAACAATTTTCGAAAATATTAATTATATTCCAAGCAGCTAACATCACAGTTAAAAATCATAGAAACTAAACAATTTTCGAAAATATTAATTATATTCCAAGCAGCTAACATCACACTTAAAAAATCATAGAAACTAAACAATTTTCGAAAATATTAATTATATTCCAAGCAGCTAACATCTCAGTTAAACAATCATAAAAACTACTTTAAGAAATAAAAGTTAAAACATGAAAGGTAAACCATTTTATAAACTAATATTTATACCGCAAGTAACCAACGCAGAGAGAGAGCAAAATGCCTAAAAACCTACACAAAACACAAGCTAAAAAATCTCAGTAAATAATCATAATCATAAACTACACTTTTCAATTATCATCAAGAACGAGCCGCTGGCAAACCCTCTCTATTTTGCGGCCACGAAGAAAGACGATATGAAATTAGCTCTCGGTACCCGAGGGAGAAGCTCATTAATTATTCGGCAGGGGTAGAAAAGTGTCTTGATGAATGTCTGAATGCAGGTAGTAAAGAGTACGATAACTTCCCCATTGTTGGGATGGCTGGTCGACATATTTGCATGGTGCCAGGGTCGCGCCTTGACACGGGCCAAGATCGACGTCAGAGGGAATCAGCCCGAGGGATTATTTCCAGCTGTACGTTTTTCATGAATGCCGTCTTATGAATTGCCGGGAAACAAGGACGTTCCAGGATCATTCTGACGAAAGAATGCAGGACTCGAGCATCACGAAAATTGCATTTACACCGACGAATTTTAATTTGACGGGACGTTGAGTGTAGGACTGGAGCATCGGAGGGAAAATGAAGGGATGCAAGGTCGAGTTGCATCGACGCTGCGGAGAAATGCTTTGAGATTCGACTTTGATAAAAGTTCGATCAGTGTTTCGTGAGGGGATTATCATTAAGGTCACCTAAGTACTTTTTTCGCGATTATTCTTTACTACCGTACTTGGCCTCGGCTCGAGAGTTTTCCGTGCAATTTTAGGACTGTGAGGATGTACTTATTATACACTTCCCAATTTTGGAGGAACTTTAATCGTTAACCTTGCTAGAATTGCTTGGAGATCATAAATGTAAGACTACGTGAATTCTAAGGACAGTGTTACTCAACGGGCTACCATAATTTCATTACTGACCACTCAGAAGTATTTTTACCATAGCAATATTCTCTCGTAATTTTTCATAATTATTTTTTAGAAATTGCAAATCCTATACTGCAGCCTTTCCCGAACTTTTTCGACCGAGGACTATTGTTTGAGCATCCTACCCACTTTAAAGGATTTATTTCGGCTTAGATTGCGCAAAGAAAATTACAATCGTTTTGAAAATTACAAATGCTTCTCATCGACTCCTTAACACAGTTCCACTACAATAATAAATAAATTAGTGATTGCCGTGGGAACCGATTAATAAACTAAAAGTCTAAAAGCGGTGGTGGCAAAAAGCCTATTTGTAGGCTACCGGTCGGTAAAGTCTTAAGGGCAAATTTTGTATTTATAATTAGTTTCTAAAGCCTTTTTTAAACTTTCTCTGCACCGCCGACCATAGCTAGGAAAGGCTGCTATACTGTAAAAACGATAAACGTTAATCTTAAATATAAAAACTGTAGATAAGCTACGTCACTGCATCAAAGAACCTAGCAATTCCCCAAATTTTGATGTATTCCGCGTCACAAAATAAACAACAATTAAAAAAATCGAAATATTCTTCACCTGCTACTGCGTCGCCTGTCCTGAGAGTGCATCGATGCAATCGCAGAACTTGGCATGGATCGTAGACTGCTGGTAGTTGAACTGGAAGGACTTGGCGGAAGTGGCGGTGGTTCTTCATCTATCGAGGTCCTATCCGGTGTCGGTGGACTCTTGG
Source organism: Cerceris ruficornis (assembly GCA_963989415.1). NCBI lineage: Eukaryota > Metazoa > Arthropoda > Insecta > Hymenoptera > Crabronidae > Cerceris > Cerceris ruficornis. The sequence goes on from OZ022529.1 coordinate 6,554,476, forward strand.
AGCCGGAGTTGTGATGATTGTGATGCAAATGGTGCAACTGCAATCGCGCGTGATCCGGATGCAGGAGGCTGGCACGCCTGGATTGCTGAGGCGTCGCCGCAGGACTTGTGCTTGCAACTCCGCAGGGCGATGGTGATGCCTTCCCATAGAAATGTTTATGAGAAAATGATATATTTCAAAATGTTTGCCGAGGAATTTGACTCGCTTGCGAGTAGATTATGAAAGGGGACAAAACGTGGGTGTAAATTTGGAAACTATATTTGGAAGCAAAAGCTGATGTAACAGCTGTCTTCTTCTGAAGAGTTCGAAGCTTTCAGAAAACCCTTAACCCTTTACGGTTCGAGTTATTTTGTTAGTTTTGTAGTGACCTAAATGAAATTAATTTCACAACATCTTCTATCGTTGGCTATTCATTTTTTTTAATGACAGCAATAACTATAGGCATTGACGAATATTTAGGTGATATTTCAAGATCATTATGAAATTAGAAAATCGATATTAACCCCTTCAGACCCGAATTTTTTTTCGTTGAAGAAAAAATTATTTTTATACTGAAATTAACTTTATTCATGTGAATAAAAGCAACAATATACTTTTTACAAAAATATTTATTTATTTATTTATAATTTATAAATGTACATTTTAATGGAGATATGGTCCTTACGCAAAATTTGTAACATTAAAGAGGTCCTGAGAAATATTTGTATAAAAAAAAACTAAGTGAAACTAAGTTTAAATCTATACGTAATAAAATACAGCACGAAAAGTATTATGTACATTACAATGTGCACAGGGCCCGAAGGGGTTAAATCGTTCGAAAATAAAACGAAGTGAAAAACTATGTCGAGTATAGCTCGACATAGGACCGCAAAGGGTTAACATTGGAACTACCGGCGTTATATCTGTTACGTTTAACACGTTGAACACCATGGGGGTCACCGGGGACCGTGACACACATATGCGTCGCTGGTCCTCAAAGGGTTAAATAGAAATAACTAAAAGCAAGCTTTTCTAAAAATCCCTTATTTTAAAAACCGTGTAAATAAAGTACCGTGAAATTCGGGCGATAAGTGTGTACGAATAAGTTCTTTGGCAAAATGGAATCATGAAGTGACAAAAATGATCAATTAAGTAATTTCGATTTGATAAGACAGAACTGGAATATTTTCTGCCTAGCTCCCCTATCAATCTCTGGAGTTTTTCTAAAAAAATTCGGAGCCAGCCATTGCGACTGCCTCACTAGTTCTAGTGTTAACTAACAATCACAGTCGAGATTCTTCCCAGAACGAACTAAAAATATAATCTTTCCCATAATTATCTTTGTAATTATTATAATTATAAAAATATAATAATTCCCATTAAATCCAGCATAAAAAACATTATGACCGGTTATTTTGATCGCCTCGGTAGTTTTAGTGTTAAGCATCTCTTATAATTTTTAAGAGAAGTCAACTACAGTTTTGATAGAAGATTGATTTGAAAATATTAAGTTGACTTATGTGTACGTTTTTGTTATTCTCACCTGTATGGACTCGATTCCACTGTCATTGACGTTCTCCTGAACGTCCGGGAAGACGAAAGCCTGGGCCTGACCGTCGGCCTCGCCTCTTGGTGAGTCGCTTGGCCATACCTGAAGAAGAGGTAGTCCGCCGCGTGTCTCGGTGCAGACGTCGGCGACGACGACGTTGTTCTGCTCACCCGCACCGAGGCACAATCGGCCTAGCTCTCTCAGTGGCTTCTGTTAAATCATTTATATTGATTATTGATCATTACGGGGAATACTTGGGGTTGGAGAGTATCACTTTCCTTTTTTTGTATTTTTTCGAAGTTCGGTGCTACGGTCACTTTGCTTAGGACCTGTAGTTTCAGGTGAACTCTGATGTTATCAGGGCGATTTTGCGTTTTGAACCATCGAGTCGAAAATATATTAAATAACAATTTAGGAAAAATCTCCCAGAGGTAACGGAGACTTGAACTCGGTCCCACTAATTGGGACTGCGAGTTTTTGACTCTATATGTATCGAGTTCCTTTGCCATTTACCTATAGTTTATAGCGTTTATGATAAATATATTTTCTAATCTTTTGTTATCAGGACAAATTTAAGTTTTAAACCATCGAGTTGAAAATATATTAAATAACAATTTAGGAAAAATCTCCCAGAGGTAACGGAGACTTGAACTCGGTCCCACTAATTGGGACTGGGAGTTTTTGACTCTATAAGTATCGAGGTCCTTTGCCATTTACCTATAGTTTATAGCGTTTTTGATAAATATATTTTCTAATGTTTTGTTATCAGGACAAATTTGAGTTTGAACCATCGAGTCGAAAATATATTAAATAACAATTTAGGAAAAATCTTCCAGAGGTAACGGAGACTTGAACTCGGTCCCACTAATTGGGACTGCGAGTTTTTAACTCTATATGTATCGAGGTCCTTTGCCATTTACCTATAGTTTATAGCGTTTTTGATAAATATATTTTCTAATGTTTTGTTATCAGGACAAATTTGAGTTTTGAACCATCGAGTCGAAAATATATTAAATAACAATTTAGGAAAAATCTCCCAGAGGTAGCGGAGACTTGAACTCGGTCCCACTAATTGGGACTGCGAGTTTTTTACTCTATAAGTATCGAGTTCCTTTGCCATTTACCTATAGTTTATAGCGTTTTTGATAAATATATTTTCTGATGTTTTGTTATCAGGCCATGTTTGGGTTTCAAACCACCAAGGCTATAATATATTAACCCTTAAATGCATGCTTTTTTTCCAATTCTAAATTAATTTCTTTAGGTTCATACAGAATCTCAGGAAATCAGAAAGATTAACACAAAAAATCAAATCAACAAAATTTTTGTTTACTTTCATTATTTTTCATAGTTGCAAAAATACAACTATGAATCTTTATGTATTATTCTTGAGGTTGAGCATTTCAGATGTGCAAAATAAACATGTTGCAAATTTGCAACAGTATGCATTTAAGGATTATATAAAAATTTAGGAAAAATCTGCTAGAGGCGACGTAGATTTGATGCAATCCCACTAACTGCGAGTCCCAGTTTTTGAGTCTGCAAGTATCGAACTCCTTCGCGTTTCACCTATAGTTTATAATGTAGTTGATAAATATATTTTCTAATGTTTTGTTATCAGGCGATATTTGGGTTTTGAACCACCGAGGCCATAATATTTTAAATAACAATTTAGGAAAAAACTCCCAGAAGATACGGAGACTTGAACTCGGTCCCACTAATTGGGAATACGATGTTTTCACTCAAGTACCGAGTTGCTTTGCAATTTACCTAAAGTTGACCTACAATTTACCTACAATTGACAAATATATCTTTTAACATTATGTAAATAAGTAATATTTGAGATTCAAACCACCGAGGCTATAATACATTAAATAACAATTGGTGACAAATCTAGAAATTACAGAGATTTAATGTCGGACCGATTAGTTGAAAAACAGAGCCTTTCCTCGCGTATCAATTATTCCAAAATCAACTAAAATTAATTGACACCTTTATTCCTCACCTAAAGTAATTAACAATATGCACCAAAACCCCAAAAAACTTTGACAACCACATGAAATACGGTTCATCCTGCTCGTCCGGAAATAAAGATGGAAGAAACGCTATTAAAATAAAGCTCTAAGGAACTTCTGACAGCTTATAAAATTATACCAAGAATATTAAATACCCAACGTATCCTCTGTCTCGTTAATTTTTGATACCTCGCCAGGGAAATATGAAGGACGTCGAGGCCGAAATTATCGACGCGAAGTTCCATTAATCGCTGGAAGGAGAGACCTGGCTTTTTGAAGTATTCATCGGTTTCGGATTATGAACATATATAAATTATTATTGTACCATGCATATTTCATCGATTCGACGGGAAATAGGCCACATGTGTTGCACAGGATGCATACGAATTCGAGCAGCGCTTCCACGTCTTCGACAGCAATGAAAGGTGAAGGTTGAGGTATTTCGAATACTCGATATTGCACGTTGCTGATTAAAATATCGTCGTACAAAGAATACATCGCGGCTGAATTTTTTTTTTGATAAATGCGAAACGAGAATGGCAAAAGGCGAGGTGTAAAATGGCGAACGTTCAGTCGATGTTGACGAGAGAGCCTTTAAAAGAGCGTGATATTCAAGGCTGTGTTAATAGAATTATTCAATGAAATTACGTTCATTACAGTCATTAATTATATGATTGTCTTTTAGCCTCTTACGAATCCTTTCACTGCAGAATATACATCTGCGACGAGACTTTCAGCACCGAATGAATTCTGCAGTTGTTAATTGAGGTTAATTTAATATAATTCTTAGGTCTGATGCTGTGCGAAGGTCAAACGACATTTAAATGTCTCGGGAATCATATTTTCTTATATGAAGGTTATTAAAATAGACAGTTAATGAGTTTTATACTTTTATGGAGTTGCGTATTCGTTAAGAGATAAGTTTAAAATTAATTTCATTCAATTTTCACTAAAAACAATGGCTGTACACTCGCAGGAATTCATCGCTTTACGGATTTAAAAACGTGTTTCGCATGTTATATTATTACAGTTTGCAATAAAATATTTTTTCTCATAATCGACTTTTAAATTGCCCAAGGATAATTAGGCTTCAAATTCGATCCCACTGATGAAAAACTCTGACACCGCAGCCACCATAAATCTTGTCTAGCTTCAAATTTATCTTCCAGCGCCATTTTGGTGCACAGAGGTCATCAAAGGAGGATTTCGACGTTGCTATTTCCGCGAGGATTTCTCAAAATATCTCATGCGATCGGATTCTCGTTAAAGCCTGTTTACATTGAGAGGATGAAGGCCAACACGTGATAATGGACTTTGCTCGTTCTAGCGCGATGACGTGAAACGAACGCACGCAAGAATTGTAACAGTTCACTGATAATAATTATCGCTAAAGGGAGCCCCATGGTTGCAATAAAAGTGCAGAGTTCAGGTTTTTGTTTAGTTGCACGTGGAAAAAAAATGAAAAATCTGTTTCCATTTATAGCAACATCGTCTCGCACTTCCTCCTTTATTTTCCCGACCCTGTGGGGGTTAATGGAGCAAAATACGTTAATCCCTTTGGTAATTAGCTTAATTAGTAACATACATTATAGAATTTCATTAATCCATTTTACATTATTTAAGAGATACGAGTGAAATTGTATCGATGGAATTCTAAACACGAGGAAATTGCAACAAAATGTATGATGGTATTATTTAAACGAAGAATAATAATGTTTCTTGCTAAAAGTACTTGCATTGGAGAATCAGGAAGCGTTCTCACTCTTTTAAGGGGCTTCCTAGAATTAAATAACAAATCTATCTTGTATTGCACACTGTATTTTACAATATGAGAAAAAAAAATGAAAAGAAAACTAATTAAATAAAATTGGAATCGGTAAAATCAAATATCTGCAAGCTCAATCTTTCTGAAAGATCTTCTGCGGACTTCCCAGCTGATTAATAATTAGCAAACTTCACAAACAACCGAACTACCATTCAAAACCCCTCAAGAGGATGTACAGAAATAAAACGACGAATAAAATAGTCTGTAACGAAATATTATCAGTGTCTGATGAATAAAACGAGTACAATTTCTACTCGACATTCTATAATTACACGAACGACATGAATATTTTATAGTTGTTCGTGCCGAACGACAACGAAACAGTGAAAAACAAGAGTTATCTCTGGATCGAGAGACTTTCGCCCGATTTCAGCAGCAATACCGGCAGATGAAAAAATAGTCCGACCCTTTTTAAAAAAAGAACGTAGAGGTTGGCATCTGCGAAGGTCATCAGGATGGAGAATCGTACGGTATCTTGTATCTTGCTGTTGGTGTTAAATAAATGGCCACTTTCAACGTCGATCAACAGGAAGAATACAATTTACGATGATTCAAGGCGACGGAAATTTATGATCGCGTAGTTTCGCAATTTTCTGCACGATTTTTTATGAGATACGAGGGACGTTTTAATATTTCGAGAATATGGAAATATCTGACGTTGGGTATAATACGTCGAGGGGTTGGAATCTCGGATTTCTTTAGGGTTGCGGCTCTGAAATTTTGGCGGTCATTCTTTGGATTTTTTTGCTGTAATGATAGGTGGATTTTCCTGGGTGATGTGAAATGGCGCGGAAAACCCATCGGATTACGGTTTTTAGGATCCTGCGGAATTTTAACAGTGAAGCTACCAAGGCGGTCAAAATTACCGGTTTCCAAATATTTATCAAAATTACCCAAATTGATAGGGGAGCCAAACAGTAAATATTCCACTTCTAACTTACAAAATGAAAATTACCTAATTGATCATCTTATTCACCTCTTGGTTCCTTTTCTTTCAAAGTACTTATTTAGAATATTAAATATAATAGATATAATGGTAGTTCTAATGTTAAAGCAATGCGAAAGTAGTGTTAGACAAAATGGACGTCTATGGTGTCAGACTTCTATGAAGGTCGGAACCGAGCATAATAAAACGGCATGGATACTTCACAGCTAAAACAAAAAGTATATAAACGAAGGTAAATGTCGATCTCAGCTCTCAAATTTCCATCTCAAACAAAATTAAATATACAAAAACTGAATATACAAAAAACTGGTTTAATTAGAGCTCTTTCTACAGCATTATTCCAAATTTAAATGCGGCCTGTGAAACATTATTTAATGAACGTAATCTACGTCACCACGGCATGTAAAAAAACGCCTCATTACCGAGTCCTCAAGAATTATTTACATTGAATCATAATAATCTCACTTTTTCAGAAAATATTTAAAAAAACACAGATATTTTGGTGTATAAATAGAAACTATATCAAGACTCTATCCTCGAAGCTCACAGCACATCAATCAAACTCCTACCACCGCCATAAAACAACCCCATCCGACGCAACCCCCAGCGCGAGGATTAAAAAACAAAAGTTCTCCGCAGCGTTATTATTAGCAACCCATTACACAGTTCACCACCTCATTTAGCGAAGTTCGATTAATCTAGCAAAGTGAACAACGTAATAATGCATCGCACGCCAGTTCAACGAGCTGTTTCGCCCGACGGGATGACGTGAATCGCATATGTGGGCGCACACTGCAACCCTCAATGACACGTATGTTACAGAGGGTTAAACGGTGTTCAGGTCGTTTTTTTTTTTTCTTTGATGTCACGCTTCTCTCAAAGGTCGTTTCTTCGTCTAAGAAAGAGGGGGAAAAAGGGGGATACAGAAGAAAGGAACGGACGTGGAAACGATGTAAAAGAGATCGATAACGCGTAAGCAGGAAGTTGCACGGTGAAACGACTCTTTTAAGTTCAGCCGCGTCACCCTAATGAGTCAGGCTGTCGTTTCTGCGGTGAAATCACACTTTCTTTTCTCAATGGATAATGACGGGCCTGCTTTCGAGGGATAAGGGTGTATTGATGGGGTGGATCTTGCTGAAGATTCTGAGGAAAGATTTCCTGGAGGTTGAATTGAATTCGTCGCGAAGGTAAAGTTGAATTGGAGGCTTGAAGTTTAGAAAGTTGGAAATTTGGAAATTCGAGTCTTCGACGAATTCAAATAGGTTTCAACATGTTGAACGCCAGCGCTATTGAATTCAATGAAAATATGACTTTTAAATTGTAATATTTACGAATTTTCTAATACATTCAATATTTAAATATTAGCATTAAAAAAGTAAAGACGTGCTGACTATATATCTATTTGTGTATTTAAGGTTTCTGCTTTGTAAAGATGTGATTTTAATAGAAGAAGTTTCACTTTACTAAAAATGATCAAACTAGAGAAACACCGGTGGCGTTCAATCTGTTAAAATTGTAATGTAGGTTGAAAAGAATTTTTTGATGGTTTGAATTCGAGGATTCGTTGAATAATTGTAGAGTATTTGTAAATTTACAAGTAAATTGAAAACAAATAGAAGAGATTATAGCGGATCTGGTATAAAAGATTTGGAGTTTTAAACAGTGGATCGTAAGTGAAATTTCTATTAAAAATTTTCTGTATTAACATAAATATCATATACTCTATGAAGACCCTCTAAAATTACAGGTATAGCGCCATGTCAAAATAGGGATCAAAGTCAAATTATATAATAGAACAGAATAATATAAATTTCTCAACGAACAACACTGCACCATAAAATCCGTGCTTTCATAAGTTCCAGAATCGATACAGACTTAAATACGCTGCAATATTAATAGTCAATACGACAGTAATTAATTACAGAGTACTAAAACATACCTTCTAAGTCCCAGTAAAACAATATTATCAACCCTGTCAAAGTATATCACGACAAAGTAAATTACCACCACGCTGTTAATTCCAACTAACTAATTTACCTCAGCTAAACGACCCCAATTTAAATTTCCCGCTCACCGAACGAAACAACTTGCCGCGTAAAATGAACGGAATACTTTCTCTCCGGACTTCTCGATAACCATAATTCATAATTGGCCTGACCTCGTGCGAGTAACAGAGAGGGGAAAAAATGCCGTTGGTCAGACGGGAACGATATAAAAGCGGAGGATCGATAAAGCGCAACCAGGAAGCGTCCTAATGAAAACCTCGAAGCTCCTTTATGCGGCTCCTCCTCGTCCTTCCTCTTCGCCCCTGTTTCAACGGGAAAGAAAAGATCAGCGCGTTTCTCACCGGCATAATTCCGCGTCTCATCATGGATCGTCCGGTGTCAGGTGGTAAATTCTGAAAGAGGGTTTAACCCTTTGCAGTCCTATGTCGAGCTATACTCGACATAGCTTTTCACTTCATTTTATTTTCCAGCGATTTAATATCGACTTTCCAATTTCATAAGGATTTTGTAATATCACCGAAATATCCATCCGTGTCTATAGTTATTTTTGTAATTTAAAAAAATGAATAACCAATGATAGAAAATGTTGCGAAATTAATTTCATTTAGCTCGCTACAAAATAAAGAAAATAATTCGGACCGCAAAGGGTTAACGATAACGCGAAACACTGCATCCCTATTCCTTGCAACGGTATGCTTTCTTCAATTTTATACATTTTTCACGATTTTTTGGAGGAATTCTATTTTTGGAAGTGTTCTTGGTGGAATCGTTTGTTTTTTTTTTGGAAAAAGAGAATTTGCAGCTAACAGAACGACAGTTTGAGGGAAACGAGACACTGGCGATGGTCCAAATTTTTAGGTTTGCCAAGTGGCGCATGCAGGGGGTTGCAAGGATTAATCGTTGGGATTGCGGGTCTGGTTTTGAATGGTTTCTTTGTGGATGTTCGAAGAGAGATTGTATAAATGAACGAGTCCTTGCGGGTTTTCTTCGTTGCTTTAGTTCGGTTTTTGAATTTAGTGGCTTTGAGCCGAGAGGAGTGCGATGATTCTTGTGACTTTGGCTGGCTGGTTGTGGTTTTGTAAGGTTGGGTGGTTTGTTAAAAGGGGTAGAATTCTCGAGTAATTCCTAGGAGTTTTGCGATGTGGTGTGAAAATTCTGGACGCGTGACCGTTAAATATGTAATCGGTTGAATTTAAAATTCAATTAGAAGAGGCCGCTTATAGCCGACTAATTTAAAACAGGGGGAGAAATGAAATTCTGGATAATATTCTACAGCTTAATGATTCCATCTTTTAAGACCCTCTTTTTCCCATTCTGAGGAGTATTTTTCTACGTAGTCTGTTAAAGCTTTCACCTCGGGACATATTTCTGACGTTATAATTTAGAGATAGTTGTCTCGTGCTTTTTTCGGATTTGATGTGAAGTTATTAATTCGGATAGACTTAACGTAGACCTAACTGGAGAAAAATTATAATACGAATGCATTTTCACCCCAGGAAATATTCCTGAAGCAGCATATTTTAAGGTTAATTGTACGATGCTTCTTTCAGCATTGTAGGAAAATTGTAAATTAATCACATACAATTTAAATTTAATCGGAATGAGAATTAACATGGTCAATCTTTATATATAAATATATATTTTAAAAATCATCTTTAACATGTTGAACGCCACGGTATTTTGATAGTTTCATCATTTCTACTAAAGTGAAAGTTCTTCTATTAAAATCAGATATTTACAAAGTAGAAATTTTAAAGACGCAAATAGATACGCATTCAGCAGGACTTTAACTTTTGAACGCCAATATTTAAATACTTGATGTATTAAAAAATTCATAAATATTACAATTTAAAAGGCATGTGTTTCATTGAATTCAATAGCGCCGGGGTCACCGGTGACCCCCCATGGCATTCTACGTGTTAAAATATTACAATTCAAAGTCGGCAGAACCCTAATTCTTTAAGCTTGCGTGAGAACAATTAAGATTAACCCAGGTCTAAAGAGGTTAAGAATTAATTGCAAAAATATTTAATCTCTGCATTTAATTTTCACCGTGGAAAAGACTCTAAAGTATCATAATTCCGTGCTAATTTCACCCCATTCTTTTGACAACAACGCCAAAGTTATGAAATTAACTAAACCTAACCCAGCCCTAACACGTGAATAATTTAAGTTCCTACACCATAGAAATCCAAGCCCTGCACGCTATCAAAACTTTCAACTCCAAGCCACACTTCTCTATTATTCTTAACACGTTGAATGTCATGGGGGTCAGCGGTGACCGGCACTGTTGAATTCAATGAAAGTTTGTATGATTTTTAAATTGCAATATTCACGGATATGACAATATATTCAATATTAAAATATTGCTGTTAGATAATTGAAGTATTATTGAATACATAACTGTTCTTACTTTTAACATTTCTATTCTATAAAAATGTGATTTTAATAGAAACACTTTCGGTTCGGTGGAAATGACGAAACTAGCGAAACACGGGTGGCATTCAACGTGTTAAATAAAATCTCCATCCATCCATAACATAATAAACGACCTTGAACTCCGATCAAAGCCTAAATGTAATCAGCATGAGAGAACACAAGCTCTCAAAAGCCAGCTTACACCTTCCAATATCAAATTCGAGTCCCCATCTAACCCAATTCAAACAGTCATCCTCCCGAAAGTCGAATTCGCTCGAAATCCGAGCGATTAATCAGTTCTAAGTGGTCATTAAAAATTACCCCGAATTTCGTGGGCAGGTTGATCGAGCAGCCATCCGCCCGATGAATTCATAATCTCATCGGGAAGCAGATAAAGGGGGGTGAGCTTGAAATCTCCTTGCATGGCGTAGAATTCAAGAGAGGAATAGGGAGAAACAGAGAAAGAGAAAGATGGAATCAATGTCGTTCGTGACCGTGACTGAAAGATCACCTTCTTTCTTTGACCTTGACACAGCACGGTCGATGAAGGAAAGGAAAAAGTCGGATCGTTTTCCTTGCAGAGTCCCACGAATCCCCTGTCCCCGTGTAAACAGAGCAGCCCTCTCGCAGGCAGCGCGTTTCAATTAATTTTTAAGTGTCGTTTAACGTCGATCGCACGGAGGGCTGTTTTGGATCCGGGCTTTTAAATAATTCCTAGTCGACAGTTGAATCAACGAGGCTGAAAATAACATTGACGGTAAAAAAAGGCTGTTACTTTTGTCAAATGGAGTTTAGATTATTATACGTTATTGGAAATGGAGATTGTGATTTATGGTGAATTCTTTAGGGATTGTCTCTCCACAGTTTCGGATTATAGAAATTATCGAAAGACGAAGTAATTTCGTTAGTTATTTCTATCTTTGTAAGTTGTAGATGAAAGTTGCGATAATTTTGCGAATAAAATTGAAAAATTTGAATTGTATTGAAGTTTCTATTGAAGATTCTGATTTCGTAATGATGGGGTCTGTATGTGAGCTAATAATTTGAATGCATCAAGAGCTAGTGTTTGAAATTTTATAATTAATTCTATGTTTCATTTGGGGAAAATGCTTGCTTAGAATTTCAGTGTTTGTTATAGAATCTCTGTAATTAACACATATACCGGCAACTTTTAAAAAGCTGCTTTGTAAACTCTGCTAACTAAAGAGATCTACCTTTACATCAACCCTTTCGCTGCGGGGGAGTTGAACTAAAAACACTGGCGCGGTATCATTCTGCAAATTTCATATATTTGTAAAGGAGAATGTAAATTTCTGCGGGAGAACCGACGCCAACGAGGCCACAACTCTCCCGTTTTTAATGCAAAGAAGAAAAAAGCAATTTACGTTAAATTTAACGTAATATTCTCAAATGCAACAATCCACAGTTGCTCGCAGAATCTTTCGGAATTACAATAAATCCTAAATTAACACCTGACAATTTGCAAAATCCAATTTCACATTGTAAAAGCGTACCAGCTTTGTGACATAAATTTCACGTCGTCCTCGACATCGTTAAAAAGACACGAATTGCAGATACAACGATTTTAATTGTTCGTTTTACCGTACTTTGCTTTAAAATGTGAACATTTTCAAAATTCATTCACATATTACAAAAAGGAGAGCTGCTACAGCTAACTTTTATTATACCCTCAAAATCATTAGAAACACAAGAACTGTAGATATAATGAGGTGCTGATTATAAAATTCTATTTTAATATCTCTAAATGTTTAAAATTCAATTCTACATTACAAAAAAGGATTCAACTACAACCTTCGAACCTTATATTTTTCTTAGTATAAATAATTTTGGATGACCATTGCAAGATCACCATTTCTCATTACGATAAAGTGGCTTATTATTATTATTATTCATTAATAAAGTGACATACGCCACTTTCAAAATAAACGGCTCATATCTTGCTTGTATTTGAATATCCTTTAAGATCCGGAATTAAATTTTTTCAACAAGAAAAACGTATCATTTATTGTTGCATATTTTTTAAAAGATAGAAAAAAAACGTGGTTGCAATGGATGACCACTGGCACGTAACGCAAACGTTTTTACTTGTCGTGGTTTTACAGGATCGCCACTGCTTATCGCGTAACAAATTCTTTGAATCATGGTTTTACGGTAAAACCATTAGGAACAAAAGGGTTAATGTATTAAAAGCACATCAATCTTATTCAAATTCCCTTGAAGAACAAAGAACAAAGTAGAAGCTTGTGTATCATCCAGAAGACAGTGTAAAATTCAACATCACCGTAGAAAATTTCCCGCCCTTTTCCAATGGCGTTCCTTTGTTTACAGCCTCGCCATTCTCCTCGATAGGGTCGAGAACCCTGGTGAACTCGAGAACCCTCGTGTGTTCCGTTATCACGTACGTTGCGACAGCGGATCAAACGTATCCACAGAAAAGAGCGGGAAAATTGAATGAAAAGAATGCCCATCACCGCCGTCGGCAGCGCGTAAAAAGCGCACGTCCATTAACGGCTTTCAAAAGGGATCTCCTTTACTTTCCGCGGACGTGGAAATGAATTGTTGGATGTATCCATGGACTTAGAGATTTCTTTCTTCAGATTTCAACCGATCCTGTTCCGTGGCGTTGGGTGAAAATTGATGGGGGATGACGATGCGTTGGTTGAGAGCTTTTGTGAGGATGTTTGTTTGTTTTCTGTTTTATTCCGAGATGCTGAGACTTCTTGGTTTGAGTGTTGGTGTTTTAACATGGTGTGAATTGTACATTGGATTGTTTTCAGGAATCTATTTTATTTTATATGTTTATAGGAATGGAACTAAAGATTGTGTCCTTTAAATAGAATGACGAATGATGGAAAAAGTGAGATTGAATTTTAGATTTAGTAGTTAGTAAGTGGAAATTGGCTTGAATCTTGATATCAGATTGATTTCTATCTAAAATAAGCTGATATTAAAGACATTTTAATGGCCGTGCATATCTCCAGAATCGTACTTCATACTTCTATTAAATTCTATAAAAAGGAACAGATTTCTGCGGTGAATGCAGTAAACAACAAAAAGAACGTTCGATCCAGGTGACCCTGAGATCCCATCGATAACATTTGCACAAGTAACAACCCTTCCTACATCCCTCACAATCCACAAAACAATCTCTCCCCCCACAAACTTCTCCAAACACCCATTAATCCCACGAAATTCCCAATCCCATCTCACCCTTCACCTAAAAACTACCACCAACCCCTTCATCCCACCATGACACAAATCTCCGCCAAAGATCAAAACACATCAAAAAATTACCATCGACATCCACCCTCGTATTGTTAAATTGCTCAAAACATTCAAAATTCCTAAACAACCCCACGATCCCTCCAAACCTTCATCGCCATCCAAACAACAACAGCAACCCACCCCAGTCCCTAAATATTAGTTCAACGTTGAAAATCACCCCAAAAGTCTCTTTTAAACGAGACAAACTGAACGACCCACCTGCATACTTCCTTCGACGATCTCATGGCCAAGGATTCCGGCAGGATCCTTCTCGGGATGTCGCGATTTCTGGTGTCCAGGATATCCGCTCCTCGATCACTCTCCTCGGGGTTCGAACAGCGACTGGATCCGCTCGGCAGGAGCGTGCTGACGAGAGGGTTGTTGCCGGACCGGTAGCTCTCCCTGGTGGAAAAGAGGGAGGGTGAACGGGTGGAGGGTTGTTTTTGCTGGAAGGGGTGACACGGAGTCCACTACCGCGAGCACTGATGAGGGTTTGATATACTCTCGACTTCCACCAAGAATCGTCGATGGCTGAGAATTTATTAGAATGTTATTCTGTGTGTTTGCCGAACATGATCATTGTCTCGGTGCGAAATTGGAGATTTTTGGGAATGCTTTGAGCTTTTGGGATGGTCGAAGGTTTGAGGAGGGAGGGGGGTTGAGGAGAGGGTGTTCGAAATTGGGGCTTTGATGGGTGAACTGATTTTTTTTTATTATTGCAAGTATAGTAGGGGCTTTGACGTGGGTTAGGGATTGATGAAAATTTCGAATTTGGGACTGCGTTGGGGTTTGGTTATATTTGACGATGATCGCGGTTGGAGAATTTTCGTTTGAGAGTTTTTGAGGTCGTGGAAATGCAAATTTTTAGCAGTAATGTTTATTCTGGGCGACAGACATTTATATTCTTATTGCAGATGGACTGATTGCAAAAATTTCACAGCTATGTTGAATTTTGGTAGGTTCTGGAACTTTATGGGCTGGAAATTTTTTTTCCAGGATTTTTGAATTTGTAAAACTGAGAATTCTTGAATTGGAGTTTACGCATAGCGATGGGTATTTGTCTTGCAATTGAATTTCAGTAAAATTTAGAATTTTATCCGCTCGAGAAATTTCATATTCGCGATTGCGGCAATCGTAGAAATTCTAGAAACAATAAATTGCAGATATTCACGACTACAATAGAGGACGGCTATTTTAATTCAACTCGTATTAACTTCTGCAAGCATGCGGCGTAGATTATGAACATTTATAAATATAAATTGGACTTCAAAGTTCGGTATTAAAGATTCAAGGAATTTTTTTCCCCACGTTGAGTTCCGTCGGTCGTTTGAAGTTACTCGACTTTCATCCCCGTCGACGTTGGAAAAAAAGCTCGGAAGAAGCCGAAGTCTCGTTTGTTAGGAAAAATAGCTGCGGACCAGCGAGAGAAATGATACCCTTTGGCATTTTCGTGGGTGGAATTGACTAAAGAAGAAATTAGATATCCATCATTGACATCCCACGAAAGTCCAAAGGGTCTGAAAGCAAAACACCGAACTGTCTCCCAAATTAAACAACTTCGAAAGTATCACCGAGCAAACTCTCAAATGAAATCAAACTAGAAAAGAGTGACTAAGGCAAAAACATATACAAGCCATCGAACCCTTTTGCAAGGAGAAACGTTCAACTCGAAGACTCGTGAAAACTCTGTCGCAAAATCACCCAGACATCGGCAAGTTCCTCGAAACGTCGAAGAGTAAACTAGTCGAAACAAAAGCAAAGCATCTCAGCAAAGAGATCAAACCCCCTGAAACATCAAAGGTCGCCGGTAAAACTGTATTAAACGCTGAAAAACGAAGAGTCAATGTTCAAAGAGGAGAGAGGGCTGCTCGTCAAACAAAGAAAGGTTAAGACTCGAACTGGACGGGCGAACGGGAAGAGGGGGATGGAAAAGAAGCACAAAGGGCGCCGGAAGAGCGACGCCGGAAATACGACGAGGGTAGATTGAAAGCACACATAAAAAGAGATCCTCGAACGGAATGACGAAAAAGGGCTAAGCCAGCTTGACAACGATTCCGGTGCCTGACCAGAAAATGTCTTGCTACTGCGGACATGGGGTGAATTTTCTGTGACAACGTGATCCTTTATCGATTCTTAGATCTCCACGTTTCAGACGATATTAGCTGAACCGCAAATATTGAACTTTGTACGGTGTAATCTTTTTTTTATCGCGTTTATCGTTTACTAATTTGTAAAGAACGTCTACAGGGAGTTTAACGTAGTATTGTTCAAATTCTTAAGGATTGTTGATAGTAGATTTTTGGAGAATTTTTATTCAGCAAAAGCGATATGGAAATTAGTGTACAAATTATGTTTATATAATGTTTAGAATACAATATATATACTACTACAATACAATAACGTTTAGAAATTTACTTAGAAGCTCCGAGGAAACATCATTCAACAAAGGAAACAAAGGTGAAAAGCAAATTGATCGATATAATATTTCACAATTTCCAGAACAGAAATCCCGAATCAACGGAGTGACAGCTTTAGAAACATCAAAAACACGTCGAAAAGAAATTCATTCTTTCATCTTAACACTAGAATTACCGGCATTAAATAAATCATATTTAAAAATATTAAATAAGTATTTTGAAAAAAGGGAAATTAAGAGGTAGAAAGGTTGATCGATTCGGTAATTTGTTTTATAAGATGGACGTAGAACATCTATTCTATGACTCATATATAAATTTGGAGAATTTTTAGAAAAAATTGTGTACCAGTCATTTTGACTGGTTTGGTAATTCTAGTGTTAACCACCTAAGTAGACCTACTTCTAAAGATACAACAAAGAACACTGCTAACCGTAACACAGACTCCACCATAACTCATCCTCTCCACCTACATTCTCAAATATACTCGAAACTTCCTACAAACTCGTCAGTATAAAAATTTCCACCCTAAATATTCCAAGAAATCTCCCAAAACCTATGGAGCTGCAGGTGCGAAGTAACCGTGGCGCATTCAAATCAGCTATTCTACAGGGCATTGTTGCAGGACAGTAGAGAAAGAGACCATCCAATGTTCTCCGCGTAAGATCAACAAAGAGGTAAAGTTAAAGTCGGTAGAGGAATAGGACAAGGGAGGACGCGACGCCGGCGCGAGAGAAACCCCGTAGGTCAAGGTCACCGTGCGTCGCAGGTGGCATGGAGCCCCTTGGTACGGCCCTGAAGCCCCACTCGATCAAGAGAAAGCCTCGTGCAGGACGATCTCTCCTCGCTGTCTCTCACCCCCCTCGAAATCGATATACCCGGTTCGCTTCGAGCTCGAAACAGGTCTCCGTGCAGGCTAAACAGGGTCTGCTCCTGCCGTATCCGCTCGTCCTGCGATGCGGAGATGTGCAGGCTGATGGGGATGCCCTCGTCGATCGATGGGATAATTTTAGGTCAAATTTAGAAGATTAAAAGTGGAGGGTCTTGCCTCGTTGGATCGGCGAGATTGTTATTCGATATTTTCCTTGTTTTGTTAGGTGCTTGTTGATGACTGTAACTGTTCGTGCGGAGTTAATGTATGGCTGTGTTTAGGGGTTGATAGTCAAGGCCTTCTCGTTATACGTTTACGTGGAGGGGATGGTAGTGGGGCTGTGTTTTATTGTGTAGCAGGGTTTGATGGCCTTTTTACTCGGGTTGGATTAGTTGTGAGCGATGTTTGGGGGTTGTAACTCTCGAGTTTCAATTTCACCCTGTGCTAATTGTATTGATGGGGGAGTTTATGGGAGTTTGATGGGAGGTTTCTCTGACCGGGATCTCTTTTATGCCATTATCGGGGGATTCGATATAAGGTGGGGTTAATGAAATTGATAATTGTCATTCTATCTGGGTTATTTTTTATTATAACTAATAATGATATATAAATATAATTCACTATACCGGTCAACATTCTTTTCAAAATCCTTGAAAAATATAAAAGGATGACCATGAAGAACATATCACTCATACTCAAATATCACTTTAACGTTTATTAAAAACAAAAGTAACATGCTGTAGTCTAAAAAAAGACAAAAACTCTACAACCTATACCCCAAACCCTGCCTTTTTTTCAATATCCAAAAAAGCTGGCTTAGAGTGTCCTTCACTCCGCCACCCGTCAATATTCTATAAAATTTTAGCGAAAAGTCCAACGTCAATTTTCCAAGCTGAAAGCCAAAAACTGCAAGCCGACACAAAGTACAGAAAAAGAAAGAAATACGGAGTTTAAGGTCAGAGAAGCACGATTCCTTCGTCTCTCGTGAAAAAGGCATGAAACCAGCATTTCCCGACGAAATTCTCGTCAACGAAGAGCTACGATTAGGCTAACGGGCTACAGGTTACGTGATGGGAATGTCGTAAGTCCCCGGAGACCGAGGAACGTATTGAAAATTGAATTTCGACCGGGATGTCTGGCCGAGCCGATCGAAAAATCAGGCGGACGAAGTTTCAAGGTCTCCAAGTTGGGAAGGTAATATCCCGGGGGTGCTCTGAGAACTGTCACCGCACGAGGAAGCCCCTGCCTTCCACGAAACTCGTATGTTTGTTTCCCCTCTTAATTTACGTAACTTGCTTGAAATGT
This sequence comes from Cerceris ruficornis, assembly GCA_963989415.1. Lineage (NCBI taxonomy): Eukaryota > Metazoa > Arthropoda > Insecta > Hymenoptera > Crabronidae > Cerceris > Cerceris ruficornis. The sequence goes on from OZ022529.1 coordinate 6,573,089, forward strand.
AGATTAACTTAGTTTGCGTGAAATACTGGATTTTGCTGGGGTTTTAATGAGCTGTTATTATTATAAGAATGAGAAATTATTGATCTAAATTATAGTTTTTGATTTAAAGTCTGTAATCGGTAAATTATTCAATTGTTGATCTAAGACAGCTGTTGAAAAGAAGGTAATTTAGTTTGCATGAAATAATGAATTTTTTGGGGTTTTTAATGAGTTGCTAATGTAAGAGTAAGCGATTATTAATCTAAATTATAGTTTTTGATTTAAAGTCTATAATTGGTAAATTATTCAATTGTTGATCTAAGACAGCTGTTGAAAAGAGGATAAGATGAAATGAATATTGCTTTTGCTCTCTAATTTTTATATATTTAATGAGTTTATTTGTTGGACTGATATCATCTTCGTTGGAACTTAGGTTAATTTAGTTTGCATGGAATACTGGCTTTTTGGGGGTTTTCAATGAGTTACTAATGTAAGAGTAAGCAATTATTAATCTAAATTATAGTTTTTGATTTAAAGTCTGTAATCGGTAAATTATTCTATTGTAAATCCAAGGCAGGTGTCGAAGAAGGGATAAGATGAAATGAATATTGTTTCTTGGTCTCTAATTTTTATATATTTAATGAGCTTATTTGTTGGACTGATATCATCTTCGTTGGAATTTGAGTTAATTTAGTTTACATGAAATACTGGATTTTTAATGACTTGTTATTAAAACAAAGTAAAATTATTAATATATTATAATGATTGAATTAAAGTCGATAATCACTAAATTATTAAATTATTAATACGAGACAGTTCTTGAAGAAGGGATATGTTAAAATACATATTGTTTTTGCTCTTAATTTTTTGTACAGTTACTAAGTTTATTTGCGAGAGTGATTTCATCTAGAATTTGTAATTTGAAGTAACTTTTAAAATATAGAATGTCCCCTATTCCTTCTACATTTTTGCAAAAAATTCATTGGCCCACGGTATTGGAACTTATTACAAAAAAGTTACCCTCGTCACATTAAAGGAACCTTCATGGAATAACAGTAAATTGATTGCCCCAAAAATATATGGCGAACATCGTATGTCATTTATTTTCCACATTGTAAATTTAACGATATTAACGATATTTTAAACCCGATTTGTAAACAATCGCAAATAACTCGGATATTTGAACGTTACGTAACATTTACATCGACGAAATCCAAAACCCAAAAACCGGGTCTTGATTTTCCACCGCAAATTTCCACGGCTCTGTTTGTTTTTCGATTTTTTTGCAATTTTTAGTACAATGGAACATTTCGTTCGCCGCGACGAGATTCATTGGAGCGCCGATAGAATCTCATCGAATCGCAGACAATGACTTTTTGTTATTGGCGAAAATTCGTCGAAACGAACAGGATAGGAAAATATAGGGGTGGCTTTTTTTCGGAAAGCTTTCGAGTGTCGCAGGGGTTGCGCGACGAATAATGGAAGTGGCGTGATGGATGGTGAAATGTGACCGTATGACGCGCAAAAGTTTTTCTGCACATTTTGAAAATACTTTCATATTTTCAGGGGGTTCAAAGATGAAGAGACTTTGTTTGTCTGGTTATTTTTTAAAAATGGGTTGGTCTCAGCTTACTAACCCTCCAAATTTTTAGCTTGTTGATCTTTCATAACTTCTTGGATTTTCAAACATTTTTTAAGCAAAGAAATATATTTATTTTATTTGTTCACGTTAGTTTTCGACTTTTTTATTTATAGTAATCTTATTTTCGAACCTTGCAAATTTTCTTTGAGAAAAATTCTCCCAAAAGAAAATTTTCTGTTTGTTAAATTATTTTGCTATTAATCATTGATAGATGGAATTATTTTTTAATCTTCGATATTTAATTTTTCATTATAATTTGCTTACGATTTTTTTTTAGAAAATGTGTGTTTACAAATATTTGACAAATTTGCATATCACGAATTATGCAACATTATTAAGTTTTATATCATTTCACAGTCGTCTTAACTTTCTTCGTTAATAAAACAGTATAACAAACTTGATATTGTTATCTTTAATAATATATAATTCAATATCACTATAAAATAACAATGCCTGCTAATTAAAATGGCATTCACCATCGTAATAATTCAGTGATAATCAAAATCGACATTCTATTCATAACCATACATTTAATTACGAAGAGTTCTAGAAGATAATCACCACCATGCAAAAACCTATCAAGAAAATTCGCACGTCCGAATGCTCAGAAATTCGACATCTAATTTCGCAGAAATTCGCATTACCCGACTGCGAAGTAGATCCTCCGCATAAATGTTGCAAACAAACTCGCGATGGACCGTGGATTAATATTTCACCTGACTGAATTCGACGTTCGCGAATTAAGTCGACGAAAAAAAAAGCAGGGAAAAAAGTAAAAACGGGAGAAAATTGGCAACGGGAGAGGGAATCGTAGTGTACCGAGATTAAGCTTTAATAGTGTTCCGAAATTAGCTCGCATCTTCGCCGAGGAAAAGTTGGCGATGCCTTTTTTTTTTCATTTTAAGTCTTGAATTTCTTCGAGTGCCCCTCGGGATTAAATTCTAGTTCTTAATTAATTTAAAAGTCGTCGCTAACGACGTTATAAATCTCAATAATATTAAGCCACACTCGGAGAGGAAGAGGGTGCAGTTTTTAGGGGTGTAATTACCGTTTGAATATTATCTCCTATCCTTCTGCGACATTAATTATGCGAAATGACGTGTTAATGCGTGGTTCGCAAAATGTTTGATGCTGTTTGACGTCTGTAATTTTCGCACGTTGCGCTGCATACTATAATTAAATCTCGCTCGAGGTGTAATGGAACGATTTAATTTTAAACGCTAGGGTTATTAGTGTTCTGTGATTGATAAGAGTAAAACATTCACCTGTGTTATATTATAGCAGTATTTATACAAAATTATTCACAGATATAACGAGACACTTAAGCTGATTAATATTTGTAACTTTTTAACATTGTTTTCAAATTTCTGTTTTTCCTACTTCAGTTTTTTGTATTTTGTGCCTCGCAAAATTTTAAAGATAAAATTAATTAATTTCAACTACTACAATTCTGACATATGTAAATATGTTAAATTAATCCGTGGAAGTTCAAATATCAAAATCAGTCGAACGAAAAGTACAGAAATTAATTATGCCATCCACGATGGTTCCCCAACAATTCTCAAGCAATTAAAACCTATACATTTTACATTTCCACACATCAAACCTTCACAAGTACCTACGAATTTCCAACCCAAATTCTTCTTCAAATAACGAGAGAATTTAAAACAAAACATAAAAAAGAAATCTGCAGCTCGTCGCCAACAATAATCAACACGTTAACGGGGGGGAGATTGTAGTTTCCAAATCAGCTCTCCGTTACAATTACTTTTTTTTCCTGGACGTCACGGCGAAGCCCCTAACGAATCCGACGTTAATTCGATTTTAATTAATTTCGGGTGAACCGGAGCACGAAGAGGAAGGGCTTCGAATGTTTCGAAGCCCTTTGTGATTCGTCGACGACGATAAATAAGAGGAGTGGTCGTTAAGGGAGGAACAATAACGAAACAGAGATACAGCGACGGGGCGAATCCAGTTGGCAGCAGGGCTCGTTTGGGGTTTGCATTCGGTCAAGGACAGATAGGGTCAACTTCTCGAGATGCAACAGATAGCCTAGAATGGGATTCGCATCGAGATTTCGTTGATCGAAGAAAATTCTTGGGATTTTGGATTTGAATTAACAGGATGAAAGGGACGTCTATAAGTGTTGGTAAAATGGTGGTTTATTAAAGATTGATTTGGTATTGATAACATTACTTTGCTTTGACAAATTTCAAGGTACGAAATAATTGGTGATTTCGTATAAAAGAGAAGTCTTACATCTTGATTTCTAATTTGGCAGGGCGACAGGGACATCATTATGGATTGACAAAATGGTGGCTCAATGAAGAGCGACTTAATATCGAGTATATTATTTTACCTTGACAGTTGATAAAACGGTGGTTTATTAAAGAGTGATTTGGTATTGATAACATTATTTTGCTTTGACAAATTTAAATGTACGAAATAATTAGTGATTTTGTGTCAAAGAGAAGTCTTGGATTCTGACTTCTAATTAGCAGGATGAAATAAACGTCGATGAGGGTTGATGAAATGGTGGCTCAATAAAGAGCGACTTAATGTGGTTTATATTATTTTACTTTGGTAGATTTTAAAATTATAAAATAATGGGATCAATGAAAATTCTTTGATTTCTGAATTTGAATTAGTAGGATGAAAGGGACGTCGTTAAGGGTTGATCAAATATTTGTTTGACAAAGAGCGATTTGGTATTAATGATATTATTCAACCTCGGTAAAGTTCAGAATTACAAAATATTAGTTATTTCGTACAATTTTTAAATAGGTAAAGAATTTTTCAAAACCCTAGAATCGTCGAAGAAATAAACGTCCCTAAGACCAAGAAAATTCTACAATAGACCTAGACATTTGATTTTAGACCATCAAAAACTCCAAAAATCATAATCAGCAAATTTTCCCGCAAAAAAATTAAAACATCATCCAATCGATTTGAGTCCAATGACAATCCTAGACCCTACCAAAATCATTTCACTCAAATCCATCAACCTGTTTTGAATTTTTACCCAAATTTCCATTTCCATAACAGCAAATCCCTGTCTGATTAGCCGTTCATTCAATCCATAAACTTTTACCTATCTTTTTCGCACATTTTTCTATTTTGCAACGAATGCATCGATTGAGTGCATTCAATGGCGCACTTGGAATCCGGAGTGCGATTTATCGAGACAGAATTTTACCGCGAAAAACAGGAAAATGGAGATACACGGAGGGTTTTATTATTCGTATTGCACTTTCGTTGCTATTGCTCGCGAAAATTTCAGTTTACCGGGCGTGATAGTTTTTTATGGGATGCGGGAATAACTGCAATTCGATGCTGTTGTTGCTGGAAGTTCGATGGGCGATATTGATTCGATTCGCGGCATTGAAACGCTGCGGATGCACTTATGCCGATACTTTTTTTACTAAATGCAGACAGCATTGGTTGCTAAACAAAATATTTGCTTTCTCGCACGTCGAGAGTAGAAGTTAAATGTCGGAGCTTTGTAAATACAGAATTTTTTAACACGTTGTTTTTCATAGTCTGTGAGATAAAACTGGACATTACTGTAACTAACAATTTGAAAATTTCTTGGAACTGTTTAATTACGAAATATTGAATTTCGAATTGTATTAAACTAATACTGTAGAAATACTTCGTCATCTGTCGAATTAAAAGTGTAAAATTTATAGAAGAATTGACGCAAAATTAATTAGTCACACTTTCATTGCGTTCCTTTTTTGTTTTTCAACTGAAATCCCTTTTTTTCTTTTGACACAGATTTACGACAAATCAGATTGCAAAAAAGTCAGTGAATTACAAAATTAAAAGTCGAAGAATATCATTTATAAATTCTTACCATGTTGTTTTATAAAAGCACATAAAACACGTGTAATAATTTCCATTCGGAAAACGATAAAAAATGTCGATTACAATAAAAACTGTCGTCCCTTACATAATAGAGGCTCCGAGAATTCTCCGAATATTGTCAATTGCTGGTAGAATTTCGGCGGGCAATTTCCGCGCGATTATCTCGGCATTTCATTTGCGAATATTTGCATATTAAGACAGTGCAAGCATCGATCGGACAAGTCGGCCGTGACTCGTTCAAGGGCGACGTTAAAAGCATCTTCAGGAGATGCAATATGTATGCAGGTACAGAAAGTGCGAATTCAGTTGGTTTATGCCAGTACGCAAATCCATCTTCGCGAAATATCTTCGATCCCCTTAAGTCCTTGTGCAAGGCCGAATAGAAGAGGATTGGTTTTGGTCAGACGCCAAATTGCAAAAGGTATCCTGCAATACGGTATTCCGATTAATTGCATCTTTAAATTCGCGAACGACATTTGTTTTGCATCAAAAGTCTTAAGGGAAACGTTTGTCGCTCAGAATATTAATAATATTCTTTAAGAATCTTTTCTTTAATTATACCAAAGCAGCGTTATATTTAGAACTTTATTATTACGTAAATTTATATTACTATTTCATTATTGGAGATATTTTTAATTTCAGTCTGAAAGATATAAATATACCATAATATAATTATTCGAATATTTTCCATATTTGTTAGAATTTAATGGCAGTGTAATTGAAATTTTCAGGTGATTAAATTGCTCAATACCATATTATAGTATTTATGGAAGAATTTTGAATGAATTTAATGGGCCACATTCTCGTCGCTATTCATTAAAATATTGGTTGGCGTTTTTTCATTACAAATAGTTCATCCACAAAGAGAAATTTGTCGATGAAAAATTTCCTTGCAAAATCACATTTTCACGGCTGATGCTTTTTATGAGGCGATCATTAATGGGTTATTGATGGGCCGGGAATCAAATTCAAAGTAGGATGCAGTCACTCGATAAATGGAAGATTTCGTGTATAGCAGTTACGCGAATTGCGGAAAATGAGAAGCATAACGAAATATCGCAGGTCAAGGTCGCGATGCATCCGAGCGATCGGTACAACTTAATTATATTTTGCATTGTGACATTAAATTACAGAAATTCTAGATACGAAAGATGCCAATACGAGTGAATATAAAATGAGTCTGCAAAAAAATGCCGCTTTAAAAAACGGGAGGTCTTGCTACACCAATAAAAAGAAATTTGTGCAGCTCCAACTAATTTGTTGTGTCCAACGTTCATAAAAAATAAATTGCAACAAATAATAACGTTAATCGTCGGAAGAGATATAATCCTAGACAGAAAAATGAACCTGGATAAAATGGCAAATTTTAAGACGTATGAATTATCCTCAGAAAAACTGGCATACAGTATCTATAGAAAAGATTTATCATCTACTCTAAAAATTTGAAGATTCAAATCGTACTAAATGCATAAATAACGAAAGCCCACTGTACTTCGTTGAAATCGTATCGTTACACATAATAAAGTTATTCAACAACATTAATTTCTTTCAGTTTCGCCGATACAATTTCAAATGTCCCGCCACAACGCGGTATTCTTACGAACACACTCCACATTCCATACTTTCTTCAAGCTAATATTCAAAGCTAAAGAATCTTATCGGTAACATTGGTCTCGACACCAGAACAATAACCAGAATATTAACTTTCATTCTATTTTCCAACAGAATCAACATTTTTCTTTACTTCTTCCTTAGAATAACATTATTGAGAATAATATGTATTCACTGTATGCAATTTTCCCAATTTTAGTCAACTAAAATCTCGATTTGGGTAAGATAAGACCCCAGGGACGAATGAAGGTCAAACTATCAAATCAATCTCAAAGAATAGCCGTCTCTTTTTCTATCATTACCCATATCTTCCAGTAGTAACTGCAACGATCACGTCGCCCAGGACCAACTGCTTTACGGGAGTTCCAAACCGCCAAATTCAAATCTCACTCCAAATAAAAACAAAAGATAGCATCGATAACTTATCACCAATCGCTACTGCCGTTTAATTGCGATGACAATGTAACCAGACAAAAATCAACGGAACATCGACAGATGTCTCCACCAGTGCACAGGTGAGTCGCGTTTATGAAAATGAAGCGCGCAATGCAGGAGCGGGGTGTTTGGCCGCGGGCAGAGAAAGCTCATGTTAGCCTCGAAGGCTTCGCCGGCGCCTTCTGCTGATATCGCCGTCGTTTGCCTCTTCTTCTTTTCCTTTCACCGGCGTGGCATATGTTACGCCAGGGCCGCATGATTCCACTCTGGAATCGTGTCTTGTAGTACGATAACGATCGAGACCGTTTCGCGCCCACGTTTCACAAATCACTGAGGGAACACGAGGTTACATTCTTTCTAGGTGGCTCACTTTGTATCTTTTTAATTCTAATTACGAAGTATCTGGGGTATATGCCATCGATTTCTTTTATCTTCTCGCCTATTGATGCTTTGGATTTCTTGTCATTTGGAGGGAGGAATGATAATCGAAATTAGGTGGAAGTATTTTTTTTATTTTTTATTAACACGTTGACTGCCATGGGGATCACCGGTGGCCGGCGCTATTAAATTCAATGGAATTTCATATGACTTTTAAATTACAATATTTACGAATTTTGTAATATATTCGGTATTTAAATATTGGCGTTAAAAAGATAAAGTTCTGCTGAATATATATTAATCTGTGTCTTTGAGGTTTCTAATTTATAAAGATGTGATTTTAATAGAAAAAGTTTCACTTCAGTAGAAATAATGAAACTGGCAAAATACTGGTGGCGTTCAATGTGTTAAAGGATAAAAGAGAGTTATTATTTCAAAATTGAATTGTAGTTTGATGATAGTGGTATACGTTGAGTTAATTGGCAAATGTCGTACATTCATTTTTTTCCGAAAAATGTGGTTTCTTGGAAAGTTATTAATCTGCTCAAGAGATAAGAACAAAATATTTTTGGGAATTTGGTATTTTAACGCTAGAACTATCGGCATTAAATCTATTAAATTCCATGATATTAAACAAGTACTTTGACAAAAGAAGAATTGAGAGGTGGAACAGATGATCGATTCTATGCATCTTCTAGAAACTTGGAAATTTTTTAGAAGAAATTGGGAACCAGTCATTTTGCCTGGTTTAGCAGTTCTAGTGTTAAACAACATGTCAGAGAGTTTCAGTTATCTGGAAAAATGTGTAAAACACTAGATGTACTTAAATCTTTGCTGTCTCCTGCAAAATTTCAGGATGTTACGGACTTACATTTTCAGATTAAGCCGAAGCATAGTTACTGCCAAAGTTATTATAAACTTTGTCAAGGAATATGTAGAATACAAACTGCTACATGTTAAGTAATTTACGAGAGGAGGAAATCTACCTTAAATACTGCACTACACTGATGTACCTGTCTCAAAAGGTGAATAACAAAGACCTAACCCAAAGTTAACCCAAACCTAACTCAAACCTAACCCAAATATTCCTGCAACAAAACTTCAACAGAAAAACTCCAAATAAATCAAAAACGACCTTGCATTACACTATAATCGGATCCATCTAAATCACAGCGTCGAAACTAATTACTTAATCCCCAGCAACATCATAAATTAGCTGCAGCTACTTAGAAAGAGCTACAAAGATAATTTAATCCAAGATAATGCATATCAACCCGCAAAAAAAAACGTATTAGCCAACGTTGCCGTTATCGTGCAATCTTTATGGAAAAAAGTCATCGCGATATCATTGCGAAATCGTTCTAAGAACCGAGACCGCGAATCAGAATAGTAACAGCAACAATAACAATCATTAGCCGAGTCATTCTCCGGGAAAAAAGGTACTTGGAGTGTGCCATTTCGCGTTCCGTTTCGTATGCGATTCACGGTTCGCTTAATTGGAAATACGATTTACAAGTTAACACGTGCGTTGAACGATGCAGTTTATTGGCAATTCTGCACTTTATCGGCCATTTTGTACTTTAGTGGCGATTGTGCACTTTATCAGGGCGCATTCATATTGAAACACGAATTGCAGTCTTCGGGGCACGACGGAGGGGAAATGATCGGTAAGATCACTCCTTTAAATAGACAGGGGACGAAGGATAGTAACAGTGATCGCCATTTTCTTCGCTTTTGTCGTCAAGTTTTCTTCTGTAACGGCTGCCGTGCTTATTCATCCTGCGTTCCTTCGCTTTTTCTTGTTTTCTACGTCATCGGTTAAAAATAAGACTCTTTTCTTGGGGATTGATAGTTTCTTTGGTATCAGGAAACTCTTTGATCGATTATTCATTCCTGACAGATATTCGATTGTGTTCCGGGCTTGGTAGTAAGGATTATTTTTGTTTATTTTCGGGAAGTTTCAACTTGAAATCTATGGTGCCATTTTCTTTAGGAGTTGTGGTTGTAACATTCCAGTTGTGACGTGGTTATTGATCACGAATAATTTGATATCACTGTCGTTGTGGTTTTTATAGTCGTTTTGCTGATGATTACCTGATTTAACTTGGTTCAGGATCATCGAGGTAACAAACGTCAGAAATTTTCTTTTTGTTGTATGCTTTACATTACAAACTAATAATCTTCGATAACAGCAGACTGATCGATTTAACAAGTTTTTTAATAATTTAACTGTATTTTAGAACTTAGTAATAAGTATTACCCTTGTTCATTTTTACAATCTTAAAATTGCAATTTTACGGTGCCATTTTACTAAAGACCTGCAATCATAATGTAAAAATGTACATAATACTTCAATTCAACTAAAATAATTCAATTTTTATCCATTCTTCACCAACGACCACTGAATTCAATTCACTTGAATATCACCAACTCCTTAAATAATGTCAGGAAATCAATACTCCTTATGGCTACATAATACTTCAATTCAACTAATATAATTCAATTTTTATCCATTCTTCCCCAACGACCACAGAATTCAGTTCCCTTGAGTATCACCAACGCATTAAATAATGTCAGGAAAGCAATACTCCTTATCGGTGCTCAGATCTTCAGAGAAATGATCGCAACACTTCCTCGAGTCATCGATCTTGAAGGAGGAAGGACTGTAATTATTCAAATTGGAGGCCAGCAAGTAGGAAGTATAACTTGCGTTCACCGAACGTCTGTCAACGAATGGCACGTTACGTTTCTTCTTCGTCTTCTTCTTCGACTTCTTCTCGCCTAAGTGCATCGTTGATTCACGTGATCGTTGGCTTCATTGGCGCAATCCACGATGGCTCTTTTCCTCGGCATGTTTCGCCGATCGACGATCTTGAGCATCGCGGGGTGCATTTAGAAAGTGATCTACGATAACAATGTGTTTCGGCTGGAAACATCCACGATTTCATTGTTTGCTCGCCGTGATCGTCGTGAAATTAGTAAACGCGGAAGATCTTCTCTGGGTGGTCGAACTTTCGTTGAAGATGCCATGGCATTTAGCATATTGTTGCATTTAATATTTTTATAACTGTGCAACATTTAAAGAAACAAATATCTGCAGATATTGTAATTCCTCGCAAAATATATGTTATGCACTTTTTATAGTTTTTATTAAACTTGGTGAACAGAAATGAGATATTCAGTGGACAGTGATGGAATCTGTATTAAAAATTAAAATTTGAATTTGAATTGCAGAGGATTCTTTTTAATATAAATTTACATTATCTTTTAGTTTATTAAATATTGTTTATTCATTTCTTTCTTCTTTAAAACTGGAACTTTCAAATTTGTCAGGTCGAATGAGAATTTTTAAGCTTTAGGTTTTCTTCGGCGTTTTAAAGGAAACAATGCGTGAAGGAAATTTATATTTTCACCATAAAACAATGGAGAACCTGCGGGAATACAAGGATCCACGAGTGACGATCAAAGTCATGGAATTATAATTTATGAAAATTGTATAATCGTATAATAGAATCATTAAACTGACGCTACACCGTCTCGAATCGTCAGAAACGTTCTTTCGCGATTCTTCACGCGGCAAAAGGGCAAATTCCTGTGGATAAACTCAACGATGATCTCTCGATGCGATTCGTTTCGCACGATGACACTTCATCGTTTGGCGCCGAAGCATCAAAGTCAAACTTCTCCGCCAGTTTCACGTTTTAACACATTGCAATGTTAATTAAAAATAGAATTATCTGTTCTATCGTGTAAAAATTTTATCATACTTTCAAGCGTTGAAGTATCCTTTAGAATTTGAATGATGCAAATACGAGATTTTTCAAAGTTATCAGAATATTTTCCTTAGTTCATATTTAGAAGTAAAGAAAATCGTCTTATTAATTGTTACATACAAAAACGAGCTCGACATCTTTCGTGCTTCCATTTCTTCCAAATATGCGCACCTTTGCACCATCTAGTGATCACAAAACTCAAATCACCATTTCTTCGGTTATGGTGGATAAGGTGGTAAAGGCTGGGACTCGCAGTCAATGGGTTCAAGTACCAATCATCCACCACCTCTGAGAAATTGTTCCTAATTTATTATTTACAGTTAAAAACCCCCAGCATCTCTGACAAATTTTTCCCAATTAGTTATTTAATATTTCGTAGCGTCAGTGATTCCAACTCCACCTAAGACAATAGGTCCTAGGCGAAATGACGATAGCAATTGAGAGGTTATGGTGGATAAGGTGATACAGGCTGGTACTGGCAATCAGTGGGCTGATTTCAAATCCCCCCATCACTCCTGACAAATTTTTCTTAATAAGTTATTATTCGATATATTATAGCATCAGTGATTCCAAATCCACCTAAAACTGTAGGTCCTAGAAGAAATGACCATAACAATTTGAGGGGCTATGGTGGGTAAGCAGATAAACACTGGCACTCGCAATCAGTGGGCCCGAGTTCAAATCTCCCAATAGCTGTGATAAATTTTTCATAATAAGTTATTATTCGATATATTATAGCGTCAGTGATTCCAACTCCACTTAAAACAGTAGGTTCTAAACGAAATGACCATAGCAATTTGAGGGGCTATGGTAGGTAAGCAGATAATCACTGGCACTCGCAATCAGTGGGCCTGCGTTCAAATCTCTCAATAGCTGTAATAAATTTTTCATAATAAATTATTACTCGATATATTATAGCGTGAGTGATTCCAACTCCACTTAAAACAGTAGGTTCTAGACGAAATGACCATAGAAATTTAAGGGGCTATGGTGGATAAGCAGATAAACAATGGGACTCGCAATCAGTAGAAGCTTCGAGTTTAAATCATTCATCACCTCTGTGGAATTATACCTAATTTATTATCTAATATACCATAGCACCACAGTGATTCTAATTCCACCTAAAACAGTAGGTTCTAGACGAAATAACCATAGCAATTGAGGAGCTATGGTGGGTAAGCAGATAAATACTGGGATTCGCAATCAGAATGGGCCCAAGTTCAAATCCCCCATCACCTGTAAAAAACTTGTCCTAATTTATTAAATTTACATCACAGCCTCAATGCTTCTATATCCTAAAACACTTTATTCCAAGGTGAAATGAAACCACGCCAAAACCTCTTCTTCGATGTCTTCTTCATGTTAAACAGTTCAGAACTCCCGAAAAATTCCAAGCACCATCACAATAGAAGACTTGGCGAAAACTCTTCCGATCGTTCAAGCGTTTCGCAAAGGGCAAATTCCTCGGGCCTAGATACACAATGATTTTTCGTCGAGTCATCGATGGAGGATGGATTTCGCATGGCAACGCGAAATCCTCCCGTCCTGGTAGCTAACGCTTCAGTGCTCCGAGTTGGCATTTAATTCTCGCGATCCGACACGAAGAGGAGAGGACCTATGGTGCAATTGTATTGAGAAGCGCGTACAGAGAGCACTACACCATGAAACGATCACAATTCGGCACCAAATGCCACGGTTATAGGACTTTTTTCCAGCCGCATGACATTTCGTAGACGAAAAAGGATCCTGATGAAGATGGATGCCGTTAGAGCAGTGTTTCCCAAACTTTCGTCATCGTGGAATACTTCTTAAATTTTGCAAAGAACACCGGAGTAAATTTGGTTTATTCTAGTCTAAAACTCGAGTAAATAGTTAAATAGATGAAAACAGACAATGTTTCGTTGCTTTCTGATGTCCGCTTCATAATTGTTCGCGGAAAATTCAATAATTGTTTGCGGAACACAGTTTGGGATACTCTGCGTTGGAGGAAAGGCGAGTCTCCGCTTTTTTTATTTTACTTTTATTGCGTTTATGATCGAGGTGTTTTCCAGGTCAGGTGATATTTTGTTTGTGTCGATTCTTTTGTTTTTAATTAACAATTAAGAATTGGTATTGTTCTGTATTTTTGCATGGTTGCTAATGGCTTTGTTTAGGAGTTGTAGATTAGGGTAGGTTGCAAATAATTGGGGCTATAGTATGTTAAATGAGAATTGAGGAAAAATCTTCTAGAGGTGATGGAGATTTGCACTGGATTTCACTAATTAGCAGACTGAACGTTTAACTCTATAACTATCAAGTTTCTCTGCAATTTCGATAAAATTTGTGGCAGTATCTGTCAAATATATTTTCCAATATTACCTTAACAAGCTATATTTGAGTTTTCATCCACCGAGGCTACGGTGTGTTGTATAAAATTTTAGAAAAAATTGTCTAGAGGTGATGGAGATTTGAACTCTGGCTTACCAATTAACAGACTGAACACTTAAACCTATAACTATCAAGTTTCTCTGCAATTTAACGAAAGTTCGTGATAATATCTGTCAAATATATTTTCTGATATTACCTTAACAAGGTATGTTTGAGCCTAAAACTGCCGAGGCTATGGTGTATTAATTGAAAACTTTTGCAAAATTAGCTAGATGTGACGAAGGTTATAATTCGACCTCGCTAATTGGGAGTTCGAGACACTAACTCCATACGCACCTTAGTCACATTAAAATCCATTACCAGTCATATAGATTCTGCAATAGTTCTCTGAAGTTATTAATTAACTAGTAAGTTATTTCCTATTTCGATTGTATTTTGCATGGTTATTTCACCTAGAACGCAGTGCTAACTGGATTTTTAATCACCTTGGTTATTATATATCAAATGATAATTGATGAAAAATCTGCCAGAGGTGACGGAGATTTGAATTGACTCTCACTAATTGGAAGTTTGAGCCTGTAACTCCATACCTACCATAGTCCACGGTCTTTCAATGTTTTGTGCTGAGAAAATGAATTATTCTGGTACCCTAATTTTTTCTAAAAGTTCATTTAATTATTTTGAGAAAGTTGTAATTACGATAGACTTCGATACTGTGCAATTACTTTTATGTAGGAGTCAGTATAGCCGCAGAAAAAGTAGTAGATTAAAATTGCACTTCGAAAGAAGTCTCATTTGTCGGCAAGAATGTAAAGTTGACTTTACTTCAGTCACCTTAGAAGATCTCGTGAATATTTGAAATTTTGGCAAGTCGTTAGGAAAAATGGCAAGCAAAATAATTTAAAAGAACTTTGGAGATACTTCTAAATAGGATTTATAATTGACAGTGTAAGAGCATAGAAAGCGAGAAACGCAAGACACATCGTACACTGCAACTAATTGCAAAATTTTAATTAAAACGTTACAGGCACAAGCACTACGTAAACGCACTTGCCCGATTCGGTCGCATCTGAGCTCTCATTTCACTTTCAACGCAAATGCAACCGCGTTTCCGAACTGTCGGAAAAGTGCATTTTCTCCGTTACGTAAAAATGCCGGAGTTGCGAAAAAAAAATACGGTGCGAAACGAGCAGGGTGTTTTATCGTTCTATGAGCTTTCGAAAATTTAGCTTGGATGATACGTGAAGTTAGGTGAATTAATTACGTTTTGAACGAACGTTCTCACGTGAAGGAAGTGTAAAAACGATCGTTTTTTATATGCACTTCAAATCACCAAGATTGCATTTCTCCTGCAAATGGTATATCGCGAACTATACCGTTTTATGGAGTCTGACGAAGCGTCGACGAAAGAGGGAATCGGTTTGCCGTAAATATACCTTTTATGAAGAGAAATTATCGTCTTTAACGATGGCATCGATACTGCGAATTCAGTGTACGAAATATCAACTCGGACTTTCTGTTCTGTTCAATCGACATCATTTTTCAAAACCTTCTCCAACTCATCTCTCCGCAAATTATCTCCTCGCATCTCTTACAATCTCGTTTTCAAAAATTTGCCGATTTCCTCCATAATTTCATGCAACAGCAATACCCTATGCACCACTCACAGTTCCTTTCCCAACAAATTTCCGATTCAAATTTTCTCGAGTAACCCTACAAACTATCAGAACCCCCCACATCTCTATCAGTTCCTTTCCCAAAAAATTGTCAATTAAATTTCCTCCATTAATTATACGCACCAATAAAACGCCTTGCATTTCTCACACTACATTTCTCAAAAATGTTCCAATTCAAATTTCCTCCATTAATTATACGCACCAATAAAACGCCTCGCATTTCTCACACTACATTTCTCAAAAATGTTCCAATTCAAATTTCCTCGATTAACCCTATAAACTATCAAAACCCTTCGCAGCTCTCACACTTCATTTCTCAAAAATTTTCCAATTTAAATTTCGTCGGCTAACCCTACCCACCAACAAAACCCCCACAGCTGCTCTCTCAAAAATTTGTCAATTCAAATTTCCTCGATTAACCCCACATACCATCGGAACCCCCCACAGTTTCTTTCCCAAAAATTATCCAATTCTTTTCTCGACTAACCCTCCAAACTATCAAAACCCCCCACATCTCTGCCAGTTCCTTTCCCAAAAAAATGTCAATTCAAATTTCCTCCATTAATTATACGCACCAACAAAACGCTTCCCATCTCTCACACTATATTTCTCAAAAACTTTAAAAATTTAAATGTCCTCGTCTAACCCCACCCACCATCAAAACCCCCACAGTTGCTCTCTCAAAAATTTGTCGATTCAAATTTCCTCGATTAACCCCACATACCATCGGAACCCCCCACAGTTTCTTTCCCAAAAATTTTCCAATTCAAATTTCCTCGATTAACCCTCTAAACTATCAAAACCCTCGCATCTCTCACACTTCATTTCTCAAAAATTTTCCAATTTAAATTTCCTCGGCTAACCCTACCCACCAACAATACCCCCACAGTTGTTCTCCGAAAAATTTGTCGATTCAAATTTCCTCGATTAACGCCAAATACCATCGGAACCTCCCACAGTTTATTTCCCAAAAATTTTCCAATTCAAATTTCCTCGATTAACCCTATAAACTATCAAAACTCTCGCATCTCTCACACTTCATATCTCAAAAATTTTTCAATTTAAATGTCCTCATCTAACCCCACCCACCATCAAAACCCCCACAGTTGCTCTCCCAAAAATTTGTCGATTCAAATTTCCTCGATTAACCTCACATACCATCGGAACCCCCCAGTTTCTTTCCCAAAAATTTTCCAATTCAAATTTCCTCGATTAACCCTATAAACTATCAAAACCCTTCGCATCTCTCACACTTCATTTCTCAAAAATTTTCCAATTTAAATTTCTTCGGCTAACCCTACCCAAAAATGTGTCGATTCAAATTTCCTCGATTAACCCCACATACCATCGGAACCCTCCACAGTTTCTTTCCCAAAAATGTTCCAATTCAAATTTCCTCGATTAACCCCACACCCCGTCAAACCGGCTGACATCTCTCACAGTTGCTTCCCCAAAAATGTTTCCATCCCAGAAAACCCCTTAAAATCCTCGCTCTCCCAATCGTCGAAGTCTACGCCACTGGAATCGGCTACCAGGAGAGTAGCCATCGGTCCGTTTCGTTCTTCGTGCCGGCGCAAGATGTAGGCACGTAGCCGAGGAATATTCAAAGCCACGAAAGAGGGGACCACAACGCTCGATCGTAGTGGTGGAAATATAAAGCCCGACGAGTGGCGGGCCACAGTCAGTCCGTGAGTGGTACCTACACCTTCAAGGTCCGCGTCCTTGAAGGCTCAAAACTCCGAGGTCCCCTCGTTCTACTACTCCATCGAAGAGTACGGAAAAGAAGTCTCTTTTTCGCGGCGCCCGCGAGCGCTTCAGAGCTTTTTTCTCTTTTCCCCCTCGACGTTCAACAGTCCCCCGGAAGTGGTGCCTCGAAATTTCATCCCCACCATCGTTCAGTGGCCGGTAACGATCGTCTTTCGACCAAAGCGGACTCTGTTCTCCGTTCACCGTCGAAGAGAAACGATCGTGGAGAACGTCGGATGCGAGGAGGTGATTAACAAGGGGCAATCGTCGTTTGCAACACGGAAGATCCGTACGAGAGCAGCAACATCCTTCGTTCTCGTCGAGGATGAGGTCCTCGCTGGTGCTGCTCCTTGGAGCAGCGGTTGTCCTCGTTGCCGGTGAGTAGAGTTGAGCCAGAAATATCGTCCTTGGGATTGACGTGCTGCTAGTGAGGGACACGGAAGGATAATAGAGTTTTTCGGAGGATCAGGATCAGAGCAGGACAGGGGGATGACGAGGGGAAGGATCGCGGTGATGGATTCACGGTATGCCTGGTGGAAAGTAGAATATGGTAGCGCGGACGTGGCGGATTCGTTGGTGGAATTTTCATTGCGGATTCGTTGAACTGTTCGAGGGTTTTATGATTGTTGAAAAGCTTGAAGATTCTGCTTGGGGGATCATGATAACGTGTGACGATGATCTATGAGAATTATTCTTGCGTAGGTTCAGGTATCTTTGACTTTTTTTAATTCATATCGAAATCCTTGGGGCACCGACACGATAGAGAAACTTAATTAAATAGTTTGAATGAAAATGATGTCAGTAGTGAAATTGCTTACTTTTCAAATAAAACTAGCCAAGAAAAAATCATCGAGGAGACAATCCGTAACAAAATACCTTCGACATCTCATTAGAAAGTCTCGACAACTCCATAGTCAATCTTAAATCTAAATTCTCTTTCTTCTCTGTTAAAACTTCAGAACGAATTGATCGAAAGAACATCCGCGGCATCGTTGTAAGAAA
Organism: Cerceris ruficornis; assembly: GCA_963989415.1. NCBI lineage: Eukaryota > Metazoa > Arthropoda > Insecta > Hymenoptera > Crabronidae > Cerceris > Cerceris ruficornis. Next base: position 6,591,565 of record OZ022529.1, read on the forward strand.
GTAACTCTAAAAGTGTTTTTATCGCATTCGAAAAAATTCTCATTTATCCATGGCATACTGTTCCATCTACCGCGGCCACGTGCAACTCGAAAATGGCGAATCGTGTCGATTTTTCGCAACGAAACAGATGGCAGGCTATTCCGATCTTCCCCGGAGGAGGAAGAGCTCTTCCAGACATGGAAGTAGAGAAAATCGGCAGATACGATTCTGGCGGTCGCGAGACGACAGGTTGCATAAGAGATTAGAGCGTGAAAGCCTCTGGGTCTGGTTGGTCCCGGATGAGTGACGTCACTGCCGTGCCCTGCAAAACAACGGGGTGGGGGGACGCAACTTTCCCCGTTTGTCGCGAACCCATGGGACCAACGGGACCGAAGAGATACAGAAATCGGCCTTACGCATGTTCGATCGACGTCTCGTTGTAACTTGCCACCGGAATTTTGAGAATTCGTGATAATCTGGGTTTGCCGGATTATCGTCATTTCGATGAAAACAGGTTTGTAGGTATAGAAACTGAAAGTATTTTTAGCTCGATCGCGTATCGACGCGGAATTTATGTTAGAATTTGAACCACCGATTATCCTTAGTTCGAGAAATTTCAAGTTTCTCGAGAAGTACGGTTTTGTAGGACTTTCATTTGAGCAAAGATTGTAGTTTTGGTTGTTCTGAATTTTCCCGGGTTTTTTCGTTATTTGTGGGATTGCTTTTACTTCTGTTTTCTTCAGTTTCAATAGTCTTAATGTGTTTCTTTTGGTTTCTTCTTCTTCATTTCGTTTGGGAGCCTTTGTGATTTCTATTTCGAGGTTTCTGTATGGAAGGATAGAATCTGTATCTTTCCGAATTTCGTTTGTAGTTAGGTTTGTTTTTATATCGTGAACTTGTAAGACAGGAAAAAATTAACAATCTGAAAGAAACGAGCAGACATTAGAAGCGGAGATACATATTCTTTCGGCATGCAGTGGAAATAAAACAATGTCGTTCGAAAGGCATGAAACAGCTTTCTCCATTCGCTGCTTTGATATGGGGAATTAACGCGAGTTCGAAAACAGCAACGGAAGAAAAACAGACGTGTTTTCGTCTGCGTGGGAAAACTGCATCGTTCCTGACCTCTCTTTCTATGGCAAACTGTTTCACCATGCTAGAAAATCCACCAATGTTATTTTCTCCAACTATAATTTTTTACCTACTCTACAATTTATTAATGAAGCAATCAATATAAATTTCACTTTAAATCCTAGCCTTTGTTCTACTTTATTTCAAGCATTTCAGTTTCGATTCACCATAAAAATTATTAGAACGTTACACTATTAGATATATTTCACTTTACAGAGATTTTCCACTTGAGAACGTTCTTTTCTTTTCTTGTAACTTTGAAATTGCGCTTATGGTGGAATTTATTGCAAAAGATGCAATCTTTATTCAGCAAACGCGGAAGTGTGCTAAGAATTTAGCGGGAATTTCTGCTTTATTTGTTATTCTTATGTGATCGTATGAAAGAAATTGATGAAAGGAGAGGAAAAAAAAAGAAAAATTGCACGGTCACATGAAAAGTCGATTACTCAATGGCGAATTACATAATCGAGAAGTATTGGCTAAATCGGACCAAGTATATTCATAGTGCAAGGATTACGTAAATAATAATATTGCTTTTCACTTCCTCCTAGCGTCATTTTAAGAAGCCATAATCGAGTTTAATTAATATATAAATTCTTTCCGTCTCGTTAATTGACAGGGCATGCAATCTCGATTACTGATTCGAAATGACTTTAGTCGTCAAAGGGGTCGTTTCACTTTTCAGGAATTTTTGCATATTCCTTTCTTCAAAGTCATCATTTTAATGATGTGGTCTAGGAATTTTAGTTTAATTCTTAATTAAAATATTAACTGTTACGATAATTTTACGTAACTCATTTGCTGTAACCAAGTGACGCAAAGAGATGTTAACAAATAAATTGTGCATTCTAAATCCAAAAATACTCGATATAATTTTCTGAATATTCTGTTACCACAGTTTTTTGGGGGTTTTGAAATAATTTCCTATAATTGACTGAATTACTAATTGAGATCTACAATTAATTTCATCGGTAAATAAAGATGTAGGTTCACCGAGGCATGATACAATTGGATTAACTTTACATTAATTAACAGCAAAGAAAAAATAGTAATTCCAAACAAAAATAATTAATTCCCTGTAGCAAAACTTCAGCACAAAAGGCTCTTCCTATCAAATATAATAAAATATCTGTACCACCGATATATTATACTGAAAATACAATCATTTAAAGTAAAAAAAAGGCTCTGTCAAAATTGAAAAAGAAAAATCACAAAATTCCAACACACTTCACCTACACCAGAATAAACGCAACGAAAATCTATCCCCAAAAACAAATTTAAAAATCCCTCACAACTTTCTTCCACACTTCTGCCGAATTAAATCAGCAAGTGCTGTCGGCAATGTAGATTAAAATCAATTTAATTAACAAACAATTACGCCCTCACAAACTACGCGGAGATAAATAATAAAAACAAATAAAATTCTTTACAAATATTTTTCACACTTCTATCTAATTACATCATCAAGTTCTATCGACACTTTAAACGAAAGTCACTTTGATTATCGAACAATTACTCTCTAACAAACTACAAGGAGAAAATAGTAGAAACAAAATTAAAAGACCTTCACAACTTCTTTCTACAACTCTAACGAATTACATCATCAAGTGCTATCGATACGTTACACAAAAGTCAACGTAATAATCAACAATTATTTCCTAACAAACTACGATGAGAAAAATAATCGAAACAAATATTTAAATTCTTCGTAACTTCTTTCTATTTCTCTATCTAATTATATCAAGAGCTATCGACACTTTGCACAAAAGTCAACTTAATTATCAAGTAATTATTTCGTAAAAATCTACGGTGAGAAAAATAATAGAAACAAATTCATAAATCCTTCGCAACTTATTTCTATACCTCTATCTAATTATATCAACTGCTATCGACACTTTGCACAAAAGTCAACTTAATAATCAATAATTATTTCCTAACAAACTACGGTGAGAAAAATAATCGAAACAAATATTTAAATTCTTCGTAACTTCTTTCTATACCTCTATCTAATTATATCGTCAAGCGCTATTGACACTTTGCACAAAAGTCAACTTAATTATCGAGCAATTATTCCCTAACAAACTACGAGGAAAAAACTGATGGAATTTTAGAGGGCTCGAGCCGTGTGAAGCGACAGGAGGAAACTAAGAAGGAGGAGAGCTTCGAAAGCGAGATCTGCAAGGACAAAGACGCCGGAGAATGGTTCAGATTAGTCGCCGGAGAGGGTGACAATTGTCGTGACGTGATACAGTGCACAAGTTCCGGTCTTCAGGCGATCAGGTGTCCTGCAGGCTTGTACTTCGACATCGACAAGCAAACCTGCGATTGGAAGGACTCCGTGAACAATTGCAAGCTCAAGAACAAAGAGCGGAAGGCCAAGCCTCTGCTCTACACCGAGGAACCACTCTGCCAGGATGGACTCCTCGCTTGTGGAGATGGCACCTGCATCGAGAGAGGACTTTTCTGCAACGGCGAGAAGGACTGTGGCGATGGATCTGATGAGAACGTCTGCGGTGAGTTTAACAGATGGAAACAATATTCTTTTTCATTGTTCTAAGGTGAGGTTATTGAAATTTGAACGATGAGGTGATACTTTGTACTTGAAAGTTATCTGAATCGTGGAGTAATGGAAGTAGATTTAGTTTTATTCGTCAGACATGTAAGTTCCGAATGGTTTAACTCCGTAGAAATTTGAAATTTAAATTTCTTTCGGTAGAAAGTTAGCTCCGCTCTTTCATTTTGAGATGACACTAATTTGGAAATACCATATTCCGTGGTAGACCGCAGCCAAAGTTAAAATAAAATCCATCTCACGGTAACTTAACACTAGAACTACCAAACCAGTCAAAATGACTGGTACACAATTTTTTCCAAAAATTCTCCAAGCTTATTGAAGAGTCTGAGAATAAATATTCGACGTCCATCTTAAAAAAGATAATTTGAAAAAATAAATTTTTCAAAGTACTTATTTAATATTTTGAAATATGATAGATTTATCGCTGGTAGTTCTAGTGTTAACCCCTTGCCCTATAACAACGAGTGACACTCGTGATGAGGTAAATGGGATAGGAAATCTTCAAGTTTTACAAAACTGATCAAATTGAAAATATTAATGGGACGCGACGCGATAATATTATTTCTATAATATTAATATTGCGTTAAATTGTACGATATATCAAGAATCACTGATCAATTTTTATTTTAGCAATTAAATTCTGAATTATAGCGGTGGCAGTAACAAAACAAATCATAGGGCAAGGGGTTAACACGTTGAATGCCACCGGTATTTCACTAGTTTCGTCATTTCTACTGAAGTAAAACTATTTCTATTAAAATCACATCTTTACAAAGCAGAAACGTTAAGACAAAAAAAATCATAGAGAGCAGGGTTCACCTCTTTGAGACCAGCGCGTAAATATTGACTGAATTAACAAATTCGTAATTTTTTTTTTTATCCTTTAACACGTTGAACGCCACCAATATTTCGCTAGTTTCATTATTTCTACTGAAGTGAAACTTTTTCTATTAAAATCACATCTTTATAAATCAGAAACTTCAAAGACACAGATTAATATATTAGGTTGGTAAGAAATTAATGTCGGTTTTCGAGTTTTCAAACCTTGGCGCTTAATTTTGAGGTAGCCGTTCATTTTAATCGGTTTGTCTTCTTATATCATTTTAGAACAAAAAATTTATCAAAAAACTTGTTTCTCGTTAGGAAAAATGTGTAAATTGTAACGGAACTTATTTTGATTAAAAAAAGTTATTCCCATTCTCAACATGTGTATTTAAAGATACAGTTTGAAAACCGACATTAATTTCCTACCAACCTAATATATTCAACGGAACTTTATCTTTTTAACGCCAATATTTAAATACCGAATATATTACAAAATTCGTAAATATTGTAATTTAAAAGTCATATGAAATTTCATTGAATTCAATAGCGCCGGTCACCGGTGACCCCCATGGCATTCAACGTGTTCAATATAGAACCAAATATTCTGCAGGGACACGATCAAATAAATTTCAACTCCTTAGCTAATGAAAAATGGTTGAATAAAGGGGTGGGAATATTTCTGGGAACACAGACGTGGACAACGATCCAAACAGAGCACCTCCCTGCGACCCCGTTGTCTGCGTCCTTCCGGATTGCTTCTGCTCCGAGGACGGTACCACGATCCCCGGCGATCTTCCGCCCAAGGACGTGCCGCAGATGGTCACGATAACTTTCGATGACGCCATCAACAACAACAACATCGGCCTCTACAAAGAGATCTTCAATGGGAAGCGCAAGAACCCCAACGGTTGCGACATCAAGGCCACCTTCTTCGTTTCTCACAAGTATACCAATTACTCCGCCGTCCAGGAAATGCACAGGAAAGGACACGAGATCGCCGTTCACTCCATCTCGTAAGAATTCTCTTTCTTCATTGTCTTTTCAGCCATCGGGAAAAAAGACAAATTTCCCGTCGATCTCATCCTCTCGTGGAAAATTCTCATTGTTCAGAGGATTATTAGCAGACGTCGATGTTTCGTGCGACTGATGTTAATCTTAACGTTGCAAAAATACATTTTCCAATGTGCTGTCTGTCGATTTGAAATATGTAAATTTCTTGGTTGGCTTATTGTATTTCAAAACAGTGGTTAGGACAGTTAGTTGTAGACTTGCAACATTCACCATTAAAGTGGATGTTATCTTTAAGTAAATAACTGCAAATGTATTCTTTTTACTTGCAATGAGAGCACTGAATATTTGTTCTACAAATTCTTCAAACACATATGCTGGATAAATTGGAAATTTGTGATTGAGAGGAAATCTTGAAGAAATCGTGACGTTTAAAGGCACAATGACGACGAACGTTTCTGGTCGGACGCCACGGTCGACGACTGGGCGAAGGAAATGGCCGGAATGAGGATCATCGTCGAGAAGTTTGCCAATTTGACGGACAACAGCGTTGTCGGTGTTAGAGCACCGTATCTTCGAGTCGGTGGAAACAATCAGTTCACGATGATGGAGGAGCAAACCTTCCTCTATGACTCCACCATTACCGCCGCATTGAACAATCCCCCATTATGGCCGTACACGATGTACTTCAGGATGCCTCATCGTTGCCACGGAAATCTTCAGCACTGTCCAACAAGGTAATTTGAAAATTTTCCCAACATTAACTGTCGAGATGAAAAGTACCCCGGACATCGTTGAAACTTGACAAAAAAATCAGAATATCCTAACACTTTAAAAAAAACAAACGAATTGACCAGAAAGAAGTACAAGATTCCACTGTCAAAAGGAAAAAAAAATTAGAATCGATTACAGCCGACCAGTTCCTTTTTCTCCCAACGCAAAACCACCCCCTCTTTCCAGGTCCCACGCTGTCTGGGAGATGGTGATGAACGAGTTGGATCGTCGCGAGGATCCTCAGAACGACGAATACCTCCCAGGCTGTGCCATGGTTGACTCCTGCAGCAACATCCTCAACGGCGATCAATTCTACAACTTCCTCAACCACAACTTCGACCGGCATTACGAGCAGAATCGTGCTCCTCTCGGTCTCTACTTCCATGCTGCCTGGTTGAAGAACAACCCCGAGTTCCTTGACGCTTTCCTCTACTGGATCGACGAGATTCTGTCGAATCACAACGACGTTTACTTCGTGACGATGACCCAGGTCATCCAATGGATCCAGAATCCTCGCACTGTCACGGAATCCAAGAACTTCGAGCCCTGGAGGGAGAAGTGTGTCGTTGATGGACCTCCTGCTTGCTGGGTGCCCCATACATGTAAACTAACCTCGAAGGAGGTACCTGGGGAGACGATCAACCTGCAATCCTGCGTGCGCTGTCCCAATAATTACCCATGGGTGAACGACCCGAGCGGTGATGGTTTCTTCTAGGCTCCTCACCGTCGCGTTCCTCCTTCTCGTCTAAGTCAATGTATCCCAGTCCTATTGATTTCATCCCAAGGCGTCAAATTCGCCTGAGTTTCCTCTCAGCCCCATCCTCAGCACCCCCCACCCCCCCTTTCTCCCTCGTCCTGCTGTTTGAAAAGCGTTGCTACTCGCGAATTTCACGGTGAATCGTGACTCGCCGAGACGACGGTTTCGGGGAACGCGGCTGAGAGACGTCGAGAGTGGAACCGTCGCTAGAGAATTCTCAGGAGGAGTGTCGGAAGTTCCGGTAATCCTTTGCACACTCCTCTCGCTGGACGAACACGCGAAGTACGTTTTACGGTTTCGTTCGTCTAGTGCGATCGATAAAGGATCGTGTCATTCCGATATCCCCGCGGGAACGATCCCTCCAATGGAACTTTCGAGAGGCTCTCAGAAGATACGGCTACCCTCTCGGCCACGGGCTCCGAAATGGAATAAAATTCGTTTCACCAAGTAGTCACCCAGCGATCTGTGATAAACTCATCGAGTTTCTCGAGCTTCAACGACCAGGACGACGAAGACGACGACGACGAGAGCCGCGCGATTACAGCAGAGCCGGCAGGAATGAAACAATTCCGTCCTCCCCGCCCCGCCCCGTACCCCCCCCCCCCCCCTGTAATGGAGCCCCTTCCCTCTTATGAAAGTCTTCTTTTAAAAACCGCGGAAATTCCGGATCTTCTGACGGCAAGTAGATCCGTAAGACTCGATATGTAATATAAACGCGTGTCCCTCCATTATTCCCTCCTTTCTCGAGAGGACACGATGGATCGTCTCGGTGTCCTCAGATCCATGGAAATAAAAAATCCCTAAATCGACCGTCAATAATTCCCTATCTTCTTTGAAATGTCGGCTACCCTTACTTTTCTAAGGGTTTGGTCTATCTATACATATACGTATATATATATACATAAATATATATATATAAATATTATTCGCGTATGTATATTTTTAAAATCTAAGTGATACTACCAATACCGTTCCCGAAGGAACCTTTAATAAAAGAGAAACCTGCGAAACAGCCTGACTACTCTCTTTCCCCTACCCGGGCCAACGCAGACGTACATCGAAAGTGGAACGAGCCACGATTTTAGAGCGTTAGAACTTGACCATCGGTCGTATGTTGAATCTTGGAAACAGATTTCGATTAACTGACTTTTAATCCTCGGTCGACAACCCGACTTTCGATGCCCGGGCGCTCCGCTCGTAGCCGGACCGAATTAAGATCAAGGCCGGTTGTGGCGGGGTTGCTTGGAGATGTCGGGGATTTTTCAGAGTAATTACGAAAGCACTGTTGCTCTCGCTTTTCGTCCCACAATGGGCCGCGATGCGTAAATTGGAACGGCCTCGTGGCACTGCGCGCGCACGCAAGCGGACGCGCACGCTGCGCGCGCAACGACTGAGATGTGTGCGCGCAGCTGCTGAGATGTGTGCGCGCGTCGATGTGCTGCTCTCGGCATTGCTGAGAGTGACGGGCTAAAGACCGGGAGCCGAGAGCGTGGCCGAGAAAACGTGGGATTGCATTCTTCGGACTTGTAGGTCGTATCGAGAAAGGATCGGTGTGCAGTGAAATTTTTGGGTGACGATCCGAACGATTCGAAGGCGGCTTTAATAGGATTGATTGCTGGGAAACGAGCGTGGCTTGATTTTATGATTTTAATAATTTGTAATATAGTTTGGTTGTTAATTCTAAAATGGTTTTCTATAGATTTTTCAATTATGTGATGATCGTGAATGAATCTTAAAAATGTAGGGCTTTCTGATGGAGTTGTATTGTAGAAGAGTTTTAGAAGGATTCTAGACAAATTTTGGAATTTTTAGCCGGACGGTAATTTATAAAATTTGCAAAATAGACGCCTAAAATTTTAATTAGGTTGTTGACTTAAGAGCGTAATGAGAGGTACAAAACATTGAACGTTGTTAGAGTAATTCACTTCAGCAATAACGTAGGATAATTTTTCGGATTAATACTTGAATGGGAATACTGATTGAATAAGTGGTCTTGCATTACGACATAAACTATTGATTACTACTGCAGACGATCATTATTATGCATCCATTCTGCATATAATGACACAGTCATCCGCCTTTTATTAGACGATCATTCACCCAGTTGTGTATATTAAACTTTTACTCGATGTAATTTTCGAATAAGGCAATGAAAGATTCATTTGTAAAAGATTGATTTGTCCCCAATTATACAGTACTTTAACAAATAATTTTAGATAATAACAAATCACATTTTCACCGTGTTTGCATTCTTATATTAAAACATGACAATTTTATTGAATACATTATTCTAAATAAATTTCATACCAAATTAATGCCCTCTGAGAGGTCTGATAATGACTTTATTTAAATTATTATCCTTTGATACCCCTATATATCATTATCCAATTATGCGAAAAATATCTAACATGAAAAAATACTATTAAATTAGTGTTATATGACTGACAGAATGATAATTAATAGAAAATAAAGAAAATATTTTATCCCTTCATTATTCCATGATTTACTAAAATCGGTCAAACTAATTTCAAGCACAAGAAGACCCACAACGATAGAAAATACCATTAAATTAATTTCAATCGACCGACCCGAATGTGATCTAGATCGTACAGCGTTAAAAATAAAAAAGTCCCGCCCCCGCAAAGCAAGAAAAAATAAGTCCATCGTCCCGTTATTCATAGGCTTATAATTTATTGTAATCAATGAAACTGGACTGCACAGGATGCAAATGAAAGAAGCCTAGAAATACAGAACATCGATGAGACATCGATAACGACACCCGATCGAGGAGTTTCTCGGTCAATGGTGATAAGTCATCACAGTGTCCCGTCTCGTGGGAGTTTGCGTGCATAATTGCGAATATATTAATAATAAATCATGGGACTCTGAACACGCGGATTCCGTTATTTTCCGCGTCGAGGAAAGGCCGAGAAAAAGAAAGGCCGCGCTAAAGGGGGTGCCGGGGAAAAATCCATGGGTAACCTCGTGAAATACCAATCGGCCGACGCTCGGTGACTCGACGACGATTGCATTCCGATGCAACCTCTCTTTCGTCGCTCGATCCTGCATTCGCTTCCATTACGAGACGATCCCAACCGGCTGGAATCCTATTCCAACCTCTTTCAACGACGGTTATTCGAATTTTCACGGGCATCTACTTCCCGGGGATATTGTTTTTTACTTTTTGAAATGGAGAACAACGAATTTGGAATTCATTTTTACTGTTTCTGCCTCATTTTCGATAACTGCGCAATAATGGAATGTATGGAAAAAGTGGAACTGAAAATTTTCCTTGGGACAAATTTTTGCTTTTTGGGAGGAACCTGACACGGCTGAACTGAAGAAATATACAAATTCTGAATGACATAGTAATTAGGCATTAGTTGCAGAATTTAGGGACTGTTTGAACGCTGATTGGAATTCTATCTCGCTGTAAATGACTATATTTAACTTCTAATTCTCTTCGAAGAGGAAATTTCTTCGAGGTATTTCTTTGATATTTATAGAAGGGATTGGAATGCACGTGCTAATGCTATATTTAGATTATTGCCTTGCAATTTGCAGATATTATATAGTACCTAAGACATTTATCGTAGTTCGCCATGAAGAAACATCATATAAAATTTAACTAACCGCAAACAGGATTTGAACCCTGCACCCCTGAGTGACGATCCCATGACTCTAACCCGTGCGCCAAAGTAGCGTCATCGTTTTTTATCGTTTCTTTCGGGCAAAAGTACTTGGAAAGAAATTTCTATCATTATCCAAGGTGATACTGTGACAGCTACACTGTATGGTTGCAATATATCGCAAGAAATAACAAGGAATTATCAACAGGTTCTTTGTAATTCGTAACAGGAAACTTTACGTAAGGCATACACTCTGCGTCGATGCCATTGATCGATGTGCATGGGAGTCGCAGCGCATGAAAAATGCAAATAAAAATATACCTCTCCTCCTCTCATTACTCATCGGCGATTGCACTGCGGAGGCACCTATGGCTATATAAAGAATTTCGCCAATTAATTTCCGAGCGTCCTGCGAATCGATGGTACACCCACGAACGAATGCCGCGGGGATCGCAATCGACAAATGGTGCAATTAAATTCTTGCATCGCGGACGCGTGATTCGTTGGAGAGCACCATATTCGAGGAGCAAAGATTTTATGTGATGTGGAGTAATGTCTTTTTAGAAGAGAAGTTGCAATCTAATGAATCTCAGAGGTGAGAACATTCTTACCTATCTCTTGCACCGTTACTGAGGAATTATCAAATTGCGAACAGCTCTCAGCTTGTAAAACAGTTTTTCAGATATTGGTCAAAAATCTCACAGATAGAATGATTTAGTTGCATTGAAAAGGCTCAGCATTCCCAGATGCTTCTCTTCATTTCTAGCAACTGTATCACTATTATCGTGTACAACTTTTACTATGGCCCTATACGTTCGGCTCATCGTAAAAGTTAGAAAAAATCCTAAAAATATTTTCAAATGTTCTTGTAACACTTCGAAGCAAGTGCTAGTTAGCTACGTCTAAAACAAGTAAGAATTCTCAGATACTTCTCTTCATTCCCAGCAACTGCATCGTAACTATCTCTCGTCTCTATCACCAACATCCTCTACAACTGGCGTATTCTACAACTTAGAAGACACCCTATAAACATTTCGAAGTATTCTCGCGAAATCCCGCAACAAACAGAAATGAATTTCATCTAAAAGGAAATACTAATTCTCAGATACTTCTCTTCATTCCCAGCAACTGCATCATAACTATCTTGCGTCCCTCTCACCATCATCACCTGCATTTGGCTTATTCTACAATTTAGAAGACACCCTATAAACATTTCCAAGTATTCTCGCAAAACCCCGCAACAAGTAGAACTGAATTTCATCTAAAAGAAAATACTAATTCTCAGATACTTCTCTTCATTCCCAGCAACTGGATCATTACTACCTTGTGTTTCTCTCACCATCACCCCCTGCAATTGGCTTATTCTACAACTTAGAAGATACCCTATAAACATTTCCAAGTATTCTCGGGAAACCCCGCAAAAAACAAAAATGAATTTCATGTAAAAGAAAATACTAATTCTCAGATATTTCTGTTCATTCCCAGCAACTGGATCATTACTACCTTGTGTCGCTATCACCAACATCCTCTGCAATTGGCTTATTCTACAATTTAGAAGACACCCTATAAACATTTCCAAGTATTTCCGCAAAACCCCGCAACGAGAAGAAATGAATTTCATCTAAAAGAAAATACTAATCCTCAGATACTTCGCTTCATTCCCAGCAACTGCATCATAACTATCTCTCGTCTCTATCACCAACATCCTCTGCAATTGGCTTATTCTACAATTTAGAAGACACCCTATAAACATTTCCAAGTATTCTCCCAAAACCCCGCAACAAACAGAAATGAATTTCATCTAAAAGAAAATACTAATTCTCAGATACTTCTCTTCATTCCCAGCAACTGCATCATAACTATCTCTCGCCTCTATCACCATCATCCCCTGCAATTGGCTTACTCTACAATTTAGAAGACACCCTATAAACATTTCCAAGTATTCTCGCAAAACCCCGCAACAAGCAGAAATGAATTCCTCCAAAAGAAATGACGAGATCTCAAATACTGCTCATCATTCCCAGCACTTTGAACACCACGACCTTGCACCCCTACGTAATTACAATGTCCCACAAATTACAGGACACCCTGTATACATACACTTTGCACCTCATACTTTCTATTCTCATATTCGACTCGTAACTTTCTATCGCTTTATTTTACTTTATTAACGATACTTCATTCTCAGCGCTCAGCCTTGCACTCCCAGCGCGTGCATCGTATCGCCCACATTGACAATGGGTCTCGGAAACCGTCATTTTTCCTACCATTTCCCGTGCGTCAATTCTCCATAAACCGTTTTGGTGTTCCACCACGTGTTCTATCGTGATAGAACAATAGGCGAGTCCGAGGAGGAATGCAAGCTGTACCAAGGCGAGCCAAGAGAGCCGATAAATGCCGGCAGTCCGAGCGCCGTTTCAAAGTACGAACGAACGGCATTGCCGGTAGCGGCCTGAAAATCTCGCGTAAGCGAAAGTAGAGAAAGCTGCGTATCTCGGCAAGGCCGTCCCCTGGCACTTCGAGGCTCCTTCGACAGGATGCCGCGATTCTCGTTAAGATTCCTGCGAGTCGCGCAGCTTGGGAAAGCTCGGGATTTCTTTTTTCGGACGGCGGAGTGTTGCGCGTGGTTTGAGCTGGTTTATGGGCAGACTTTGATGCTAATACAAATTTGAGACTGATAGGAATTTTTATGTTATCGTGGATGCTGTAAGAATGGGGAGACAGTGAAAGAATTGGGTGTCCTCAGCTGGAGCTTGGTGGTTAGACTTGTACCATCAGCGGGAGTTTGTTGTTCACGTTATTGGATAGATATTTTTATTTTGTAAGCTGCAATAAGTTGGAGATGTTAGAAGAATTGAGTGCGCGCAGGATCAGCTGGGTGGTTGGACTTTTACTCTCAGCGGAAATTTAATGTTGTTGATATTAGTCGATGGATATTTTTATTTGCCCATGTATACCATATAGACGGTGGCATAAATGAATATTATTTAACATATATCAACAAAATATAAGATAAAATTAAATAAAATAAAATATTATATATAATAAAAAGAAATATAACAGGGTGTAGTGGATAGGGATAGGGCAGTATTTTCATTTTCATTTTTTTTTCTTTTTCTTTTCTCAAGGATTGATTTCTATAGTTATATTTGTTGTTATATGTGTGTCATTTCATGCATACTTTAACTATTGTTGCTCTCAATGCATACTAAAGGGCAATTTGCCTGTCACTAAAGAATAATAATAACATACAAGATAGATAACATAGAAATATTGTCCTAATCCTATCTTACATTAATATTTCCAAACATTTACATTTTATAACAGTACATTGAGAACATCGTTCACGAAATTGGCCAACACCTCCGGAATGCGATTACTAAGATCGACTTTTTCCGTTCCGTTAGAGTGTCTCCTATTGCAGAAATAATTCGTATACGCATTGCAACGTTTAAATACACGGAAACACCAATAGGATTTCGACACCTCTCGTCGGCTCGCCTTGAATCTTTTTTCGATGCCTACGATTCGCAAAGAAATCCACGCTAGACGTAGAGAAAGAGAGAAAGATAAGCGGGGGCAGTCGTAAGGGAGAGCTCGTAGAATTCTCCCGTCGATTATGTTTGACTACGCTGCGCAACCGGGCTCGCGAAACAGATTTGAAAGCGCACAATGAGCGACGATAAACACAGGACTGAGCGTTGCATAACTTTGGACCACGTAGAAGAAATTCCCTGGCGCGTCCTTCTCTCGATTCCCGGCGAGAAGCGAAAGGTCAGGGGGGATCTCTACTTCTCGCGCGTTGTTCGCGAGTCTACGGTATGGCGATGAGAGAAAAAGAGAGGGAAAGGTTGAGGTGGGAAAAGAGACAGAGCAGAAGACTGAGAGAGAGAGTTAGCGAGGAGAGTGAGAGTTACTGACAAGGGAAGTTTGGGAGCTGATATACTCCGATTTCGATGAAACTTTGCATAAATATTTATTAGACATACCTGAGAAGATAGCTGAAATTCGTTTGTGTCCCTTTTTAACTTTAACCGTTTGAATCCCAAGGAGCGCGATCGCGCTCTTTAGATTTTGTGTCGAAAAGTCCCAGTACTCGGTTGAGACAAGCGCTATCGCGCTGCTCAGGTTTTTTCGACCGTGTTATTTTAAAAGCCTCTGGGACTCAAACGGTTAAGGGAAGTATCAAGGTAAGCCCTTCTTTAACCCTTACAGCACTACTGGGATATTTTATATCCCAAACATTATCATATAATTTTCTTGTTATTATTGTACAATTTATTTCAATATATTATTTTGTTTATATGACAATATTTACTGCTGGGATAAAAATATCCCTGCAGTAACATACTACTAGGATCTATGCTATACCAGCTGAAAATCTGAAAACTGCTGAAATAAAAAAAAATATATTTCATTCTCAGTCATATTTCTATTCCATTTCCTGTGTCACAAAATATACACTGTTAAAAATTAGTCATTTTCTGAGGAAATAAAATTCAGTGTTGAAAGGGTTAAAGGAGGCCCTGCCTCTCTCCTGCCTGTCCTGCCAGTTCCCTGCCTGCGACAAACTCGGGAAGCTGGATCGAAAGCTCAACACCCGCGGGCTCGTAGCTCAAAATCTCATTTTTTATGGAGTAAATTTGAAATTTGGTCGAAATTTGGATTGAGCTTTCAGTTTGAGCAACCGCACTTGGGCTTACAAGCACAGATTTTGACATTCGAATGACCTTCACGATTTTATCTCTCTCAACCCTTTGCGGTCCGAGTTGTTTTGCCAGTTTTTTTAGTGATCTAAATGAAATTAATTTCACAACATATTCTATCGTTGGTTATTCATTTTTTAATGATAGCAGTAACTGATGGATTTTTAGGTGATATTACAAAATCATTGTGAAATTGGGAAGTCGATATTAAATCGTTGGAAGATAAATTGAAGTGAAAAGCTGTGTCGAATATAGCTCGACATAGGACTCGAAAGGGTTAAAGAGGGGCTCACCTTGATATATCCCCTAAAGTTGAAAACGGGCAGGAACAAATTCCAGGTACCTTCTTAGATCTGTCTAGTAAATATTTATGCAAAGTTTCAGCAAAATCAGAGTGTATCAGTTCCCGAACTTCCCTTGTGAGAGGTAAAAAAAGAGAAACTGAGCTGCAGGGAGAATTGGGAATGTCAGAGGGTGAAGAAAAGCGGGAGTAACCGAAGGGGAGAGAAAGCTGGGAGATGACGATGGTTAGGGAAAGCTGGGAGATACTGAGAAGTAGAAGAAAGTGACTGAGAAACCGTGCAAAGCTGAGGAATGTTGGATAGTAGGGAGAACTAAGAGATAATCGGAAGCAGAGAATACTGCGTGTGCTTAGTCGCTGAGATCTAAGATACAGAAAACTAGAAAAAACTGGAAAAAGGACAACATAATGAAATGAATAAGACATAAGAAATCTCAGGAGAAAAATGTAAATTAAAGTCGACTGCGAGAAAGGAAAGAAGCAGAGAAACGAAAGAGGAGAGAAATTAAAAAAGTAAAAGAGGCAGACTATTTCGCAAGAGTCTCCACGATAGAATATTTAATAACTCTACGGCGTAAATTTATTACGACAAGTGAATGTTTATGATATAGATTTTTGGAGATCCAGACGCAAAAGGTAATTCCTTTCCAAGAGGGAAACGTACGTGATATTACACCGTGCAACTCGCCAGAAGACGTTTCTACGAAGTTGAGACGTGACGGTGTTTTATGACTTTTTCGTTAATTTGACAGCCAGCAGACATTTAATTCTGTTGCAACAGCCTCGCGGATAGTCCGTAAATCAAAATCAATCGCGATTATGGGACGAACGTACACGCGTGCGTGGAATTTTTTGCGAAATATCGAAAATAAGATATAACGTGAAACTATGGAAAGACATTTTTAGGCAATATTTAAGTCGAAAAAAATTGCTCCTACAAAATTAGTATCGTCTTTCTTTTCAAGTTTCTTATCTCTTCCAATTGAATTGCAGAAATTCGCAACGACGCGCAAAATTTGCGAAACAAGATCAATACTTATGTCCCCTCTGCAGAGGTAATTTAACCCGTTGCCGTATGATTTCTTTTGTGACTGCGTCCGCAATAATTCAGAATTAAATTGGTACAATAAAAATTGATCAGTGATTCTTGATATATCGTGTAATTTAACGTAATATTATAGAAATAATTTTATTGTATCGCGTCTCACTGATATCTTCAATTTGATAGGTTTTGCAAAACTTGGAAATTTCCTATACAATTTACCGCATATCAAGTGTCACTCGTTATCGTACGTCAAAGGGTTTTAATGGGGTGTGTACAACAGCTATCTTCTATTTTGTATTCTAAGCTGAACGAACAAGATTAGGTTTCATGATCACACCATAAACTTCTATACTTAGCATTACCACAATTTGCATCATCAACACTTTTATTATTTATGCCATCGTAAAAATTCTTAATTTCCCCAAAATTATGAAGCTTTCCATAACATTTCAAATTAATCATATTCAGACAAAAATCCATCGTCAAGTACTCGTAATCGACAATGAATTATTATAAATCTTTCGGTTTAACTTTTATAAAATGATAAAAAATAAAAGACAATATCAATGCCAACTACAAAATTTTTCATTATCCATTTACAATAGCGAAGAATCTGTCATTAGAAATTTTTGATAGGCGCGCCTATGGTGGAAGAAAAAACGAAAACGAAATGGAAGCTGGTGAAATTGACTACTACTAGGTCAGTAGGCGATGGATGCCGAATATCACCGGCAGGATTCTTTGTCTCTCTATTCGTCCCTCCTTTCAACCATGCGGATATAGACATCGTACATGTCCAATCTCCTCTGTCGTGCTAATTGAAATTCTCCTACCACGAGAGGAACAGTCGATCGCAGATGGATAGACTTTTCACGGTGCTCGCAATTTCACTTGACGTTAATTCGACTTCACTTTCAGCACGCAAACTATTCTCCGTTTCAAGTCTCGATTTCGTATTGATTCATGCCAAAGTTTCTAATTTTATATCATTTTTTTTATTTGATACAATCAAGTTTGTAGAATTTTATACTGCTCCTTTTGGCAGACAAGTATACGTGGATTTAATGAATGTCGTTTGCGTTTAATGTAATTTATTGTTGCACTGTTATTTCATAATTTGTTGCATCGTGATTTCAGAATATTTAGCTGTAACTGTAACATTTTCCAGTAGCTATGATTATTTAGGTAATTTTGGTAAAAATATAGTTACAAATAGCTAATTAACAATGTTACTGTAAATTTTTCGCAACAAATTTAATTAACTTATTTAAAACTAGAACTATCGGTGTTATATCTATTATATTTAAATATACCGAATAAATACTTTTCAGGGAAATCAAGAGGTGAAAAAGATAATCCATTGAGTAATTGCAGTTTTATAAGATAGAAGTAAAATATTTATTGCATGGCTCGCTCATCAATTTAGAAAACTTTTAGATAAAATTGAGAATTGGTCATTTTCACCACATTTTTAGTTTTACTGTTAAATTTAATGCATGGAATTACGATTGCATAATGTTTGTATATTTCGGTAAAAAAATGATTGTAACATATTTAATAAAGATATTTGTATTGCTGGAAGGGGTATTATGAAAATGGAAAGGGTAAAAATGAAAATTTGGAGATGAAAAAAGGAATTCCTTCGAGCCGGATTCGAACCAGCGACCTATGGATGTCCACATTTCGATAGGATCGATATTAACCGCTACAGTCCACCGCTCTACCAACTGAGCTATCGAAGGATTGTGATGAGAGGTTGTTAAATACACGTTATAGGTCATTGATATATTTAAATTCATTAACAATTTTATAATATACAAAGAAAATGATTCAACGGGTGTGGAAAATACTTCTTTCCCCTTTATATATTATTAGATGCTTATAAGTATGCATATATAAATATTAGCTCAGGTGTTGTATTGATATAGGATTAAAAATGTGTGGCCCCTTTTGTCTAATTGCACAGTAGTTGAAGTAATTAGGGTAATTCTATTCTACAGAACTGAAATATAAGAGATAACGGATAAAAAAAAATTTATAATCAAGCTTTAGGAAGAAATTTGGATATTTTTTAGTTATTCGTATAGTTATTTTAAGAAATGAAATTAATTTTGTGTCGATTAAATTACGAAGTTAGTTGCTTAAAATAATTTGTGTTTTGTAAAAGAATATTAATAATTCGTAAAAAAAATAATATAAGGAATAAGATTTTTGACAAAAGATTCCTTCGAGCCGGATTTGAACCAGCGACCTATGGATTTCTTCTTTTACTGGGTCAATTAAACAACTACAGTCCACCGCTCTACCAACTGAGCTATCGAAGGGATGTGTGATCTTTTCGTTTATTAAAAATCGTATTTTGGATCATTTAGCAACTTGAAATTAAAGAGAAATCACTGAGAATATGCTGAACATTTTAATAAAAAGTTCCTTCGAGCCGGATTTGAACCAGCGACCTATGGATTTCTTCTTTTATTGGATGAAATTCAACAACTACAGTCCACCGCTCTACCAACTGAGCTATCGAAGGGTTGTAGTAGCTCTGCTTCACTTGAAGTTGCCGTTTTTAATTATGTGGAAGAATGCAGTTAAAGAGAACGAAATGAAAGTGTATCGATTTAATAAAAAGATTCCTTCGAGCCGGATTTGAACCAGCGACCTATGGATTTCTTCTTTTACTGGGTTAATTAAACAACTACAGTCCACCGCTCTACCAACTGAGCTATCGAAGGGATGTGTGATCTTTTCGTTTATTAAAAATCGCATTTTGGATCATTTAGCAACGTGAAATTAAAGAGCAATCAATGAGAATATGCTGTATATTTTAATAAAAAGTTTCCTTCGAGCCGGATTTGAACCAGCGACCTATGGATTTCTTCTTTTATTGGATGAAATTCAACAACTACAGTCCACCGCTCTACCAACTGAGCTATCGAAGGGTTGTGGTAGCTCTGCTTCATTTGAAGTTGCCATTTTGAATTACTTGGAGGAATGCAGTTAAAGAGAACGAAATGAAAGTGTATCGATTTAATAAAAAGATTCCTTCGAGCCGGATTTGAACCAGCGACCTATGGATTTCTTCTTTTACTGGGTCAATTAAACAACTACAGTCCACCGCTCTACCAACTGAGCTATCGAAGGTATACATGCTACAGTTCATTTACTTAGCCTTCAGCACCTTAGCGTGTAACCTTATCAGAGACCGTGACCCTCTGATAAGCTGAGTTACGAGAGCCAATGTCACGAAAATATGATAATTCTTATCAGCATTCTGACATTTATTAGATCCCAGGAGAGACGGTAATAACAGAAGGTTCTTATCAGTATTTCGACAAGTATTGCCTTCCTAAAACTATCAGATCTAATCCAAGAGCGTGACTCAATCCGAATCTGAGACGAGTCATAGTAATATCAACAACAGCAATAAAAGCTTCAAATCTCCAATTACAAACCTAAATGGCCAAAAAAAGGTTTAAATTCGTTACCCATAACTAATCCAACTGTAACACTAATTAATTCAACTCTCAAACTGTCAGACCTCATCCAGATCTTACACAAATCACGATAATATTAACTGCTGCGACAAAATCATAAATCTTAATAATCAATACAAATAGAATTCGAAGAATACGACAAACCCCTCAACGTTACGAAACACTTCCGAAATAAAAATACAATTCCCAGAGCATCGATTTCTACCGTTAGGAAATTCCCTATGCAACGACGGACAGCCGGAAATTTATGGTTCTGTTAGTTGCAACTTTTTCTATTTGATCGCGCCGTTCGATACGTATTAAATGGAGCCACGAGGAGGTAACTGCGTAATAATAATTCGCATGTTCCGCTACCGGCATTACGGGATCGTTACGCCTGGCCGAGCAACAATTCTCTTCTCTCTCTACGATTGCCACCGGATAGAGCCAATTGTCGAGTACAGTAAAACCTCGATAAATGCACAGATTTCGGGATCTTGCCCTTTTTTGACTTCTTTGGGGCTTCTTTTGATATGTTATTCAATTACTTGCGTATTTCGATATATTCTATTTTATTTCACTCAGCCTTGCTTTCTTGAGATGTCGTTAAATTATGGCCATATGAAAGTTTTATACCGAACACTTTGTATAATTCATGTATCAAAATTCTATGCTGAATAAACGAATTTAAGCACAGATTTCGGGGGCAAAGCAGTGCTCTTATCGAGTACCGGTGTCGAATCTGTGTTTACATTAGGGCTCGAGCCGAGAGCGAACTTAGAAAAAGACAGGCAGTAGAGGAGACAGAGAGAGCAAGCAAACAAAGTGAGCTGCTCGAAAGTATCGGCGAGGCATTGCTAATACAACAATAAACTTATTTGTTTATTAATTTTTCTAAATGTTACTTTTCCGAATGTATTTTTGAGATTTTTCTGATTAAAATGATACCAAACACGATATAGTTTGAATTATGTAAATAGTAAGTAGATTTATTAAATTTTAAGTAAATATAATTCAAACTGTATCGTATTCGGTATCATTTTAATCAGAAAAATCTTGCAAATACGTTAGCGAAGGTTTAAAAAAAATTGAAAATGAAAACGGCCGATCGTCCAATTAGTATTGCCTCACCGATACATTCGGTGAGGCAAATAAACGATCTTGTTTCTTATCATTAAATCATTATTAATTCTACAGGATTTGCAAAAGTATCAAAATTGTTGATTCTGAGTCGAAACGTTTGATTATGAATTTAACAATAGAATTTTATGATAATTTGGTTAGTTTTATGTAAATTGTATCTTCGTTGATTTTCTGATTAACACTTTGAATGCCATGTGGGCAACCAATGGCCGGCACTATTGAATTCAATGAAATTTCGTATGACTTTTATATTTTAACGTTTATGAATTTGTTAATTCATTCAATATTTACATATTGATCTCAAAAAGTTCAAATCCTGCTGTCTATATATCTGTTCGAGTCTTTAAAGTTTCTGTTTCATAAAGATGTGATTTTAATAGACAAAGTTTCATTTCAGTAGAAATGAAGAAACTAGCGAAACATCGGTGACGTTCAACTTATTAAGAAAAAATTCAAACAATCTTCAACTATGCAGAAGATTATAATCTACCATAATTAAGAATTCTAAAGTACTATTCTTAATATTTCCGTAGAAAAAGTTCTCCAGACAGGGGAAAGCAGTTAGGGCCTTTATCTCTTTCTTTTAAAGTATCGATGTTCCTTCTTTCTTTATCGAGACTTAGTTTCTTACAAAATTAATTGTTGGATGTTTCCAAATTTTTCTGTATCGAAGAAGAATCAGAGGAAACATGTCAAGAAATCGTTTGCGTACGTTTACAACGATACGTGCGCAGTGTCTGCACTTACATTCACAATTGACACGCGAAGAAATTTGGACAGGGATCTCGCAAGATTAGCGGCGAGTTTTGAATTAGCATATCGTCGCTTCGCGAAATTTATGAGAATAGAAAGCTTCGTGCCTGTAATCGCCTTACGTCGACAGCTTTTGTGGCGTGTTATTGAATGCCGATCGCATGCTTCGGATCGTGGAATGTGCCATAACTTTGCCACCGCAGATTCCTAACATCCAATTAACCCTCAGCATACAAACTACACATAAAATACTTTAAAACACGATATTACGATCTGACAATTTAAAAAAAAACAATTCCTCCCAATAATATGAAAACTTCAAGACCCAATAACATCAGCAAAATTGCTGCCATGTTTTATCATTTTTAACATTCCAAAAGAATTATATCCAATTTCCCAAAGGAATTCTCCAAGGTTTTGTTTCGAGGCGGACGAGTCTTCGCTGTAAAAAGAAATGTTGGAAAGAAAAGGAAAAAAGGAAGAGTCGTCCTTCGATTGCAGAGATCGAAAGTCGACGACCCCGTGGCTTCAAGCCGGTCCGTAAAAACCAGAGCAGATCCGTCTCGATCGGTTCGATCGAGAATGGAAAACCTCCTGACCCATTTTCGTGCATGTGCCTTTGATCGTTCTTCGAGCCACCGGCATCAATTCACGTTGCATTGTCCTCGAGGCATGCACCACACCTCTTCAAACGCCCACGCGCATTCCTCTGCCTCTGTCACCAAGGAAGTTCGCCTCTTTGTTGTTTCGTCCGCGGAATTTTGCTGGATCATCGAGATTTCCGGCTAGGGTGAAAGAGCTTGGTGGAAAACTGTCCTTTTTTCCATGGGAAAGTATGCATTTTGAAAATATAAGATTGAAATTGAGATATTGGTCCCAGTTCTTCGGGCATACTGATGACGAATTCCAGATATTGATCAATATCAGCATATTTCTTGGAAAGAAGCGGAAAAAGTTGCAGATGTTGCATCTCTATCTCATACTCTTTCAAAGAATCAAGTCGGTTAGGTTTTTGGGGAAGCCTCGGTGGAGGCTCAAATCTTCCGGTGAAATGCCACCTTCACCGGGAGCAATTTGCTACGGGTGGGCCCCGGAAGTACAGACCATGGTTATGGAATTAGGACCACTTCAAATTTTCAGCATTTTTCATGTTTTTCGTAAAATTAAAAGGCCTGTTCAAATTGTAAGGATATAGTTTATTAACTAATAACACAATACGCTACTACTGTACATAACACTATGAACGCATATTAATATCTCGTATTTCCACCCTTTGCATTGATGACAGCTTGCATCCTTTCCGGCATGCTTTGTATACATTGCTTTATCATATGCTTTATATCTTCGTTATTTTCCCAAATATCTGTAATTTTTGTTTTCAACTTAGATAATGTGGTGCTTGGACAGTTGTAAAATTGTCTTTTGAGTAGGTTCCAAACATTTTCTGTGGCATTCTAGTCGGGAGAATTGTCCGCACAATTCTATTATTATCACAACAGTAACAAATCTATAGCTATGTATACTTTGTTATCAACGTATTTAGTAATAATTTGAATGACCAAAGACAATTTTTCATATATGATATAACATTATAACCATAAAAGTGAAATTTTTGTACGTGGTCCTAACTCGATGACCACGGACTGTATCTCTAGTTTGGATTTCGCGGTTCCACTCATGAAGCATTAAGGGGTTACGCCACCTTGAGATTTTCAAAAAATCGATTTTTTTTAGCTAGATGAATTGCTTATATTTTTAGGAATATTTTAAGCGTTTAACCATCTCAAAATTCAAACTATTACCAAAGTTATAGCAATTAGCAGTGGGCAATTAGCAGTAACCCTGACGTCGTACTATTTCTTCTCTTGCGTTTTTCTCGAAACTACATTTTTCAAATCGGTGTACACGATATCTCAATATCTACTCAAACGACTTGGTTAAAATTTACTACAATTGTTGTTTATAATATTCTCTAAAAGGTGACGTAGGATTTTTTTGATTGGATGCCATGTTCAAAAGTTATACAGTTTTTAAACTCAAGATCTCGATGCAAATACGAATTCTTTTTTCAAATAGCTGTCATTTTTACAAAAAAATTTTTAAAAATTTTTCCCTACGTCACATTTTAGCTATTACCCTTATAAATAAGAAAACAACAATTTTTTATATTTCAGACAATGCCTAACAGAGAAATCATGTACACCGTGACTAAGGGTTTTCAAAAGAGAGTCCTACTTATCGCCTCATATCTCCGTCATTTTTTAACATTTTTTAATCATTAACATTGCAAATTGTTCATAAAACTGCTATATATATGTGTAAACTAAAGAACATTTTATATACTTAACGGCTGCGTCAAAAAAAGTGTTTATTTTTATACCTATTTTTCCGAGCGCCAAGGTGGCGTAACCCCTTAATGCGAGGTCACCATGAGGTTTTAGCCGGTAAGAATCCGGCCCTACCCACTGCCCTCCCTAAGGGCAGGGGTGTCTTTTTGAAGATTTTCTCATGTAAAAGAAAGGTGTCGGTTAGGTGTCCTTGGAGACATCACCGGTAATGGTGCGCTGATCGGATACGGGCCTTAGCGATCCCGGGGCCTCCCAAGTTAAGCGAAGGAAAACCCTTACAAAACCGCCCTAGGGGCCTGTCCAGTGGGGTTTTGGTCAGGTGTGGGTTTGGTGAACCCGGTATTGCCTCAGTCATTCAGAGGGGGGGGGGGGGGGGGGGGGGGGCCTTGTGGCTCTGACGTTGCTGTCAGGTACGGGTTTGACGAACCCGGGGTCACCCGAGCCAACCGGGATGGGGGGAAAAGGAGACAGATAGGGCGTCCCTTAACCCTTTCGCTTCGGCAATCCAGTCCGCCGAAGTGCCGTCACCGAACGGAAGCACGCGTCAGAAGTGTTGCACAGTGCGTGTGATTTTTGTATATACGTTCTTCTAATTGTAAGTCTTACATAATTGCTGTACTTAATAAAACAATTGTTGCTCTAATATAGCACGTATTCTTCACATTTTTAATATGAGAAGACTTATACAAAATTATATTACTTATTCTAAAAACATTAGACCAATTACAGTTGACATGTTTTTAGGTATTTACATATTTACTGGACTTTACAATTAAACGTTTAATATAATTAATAATGTAACGCAAATTAGTTAGTATATTAATATGTAGAGACTAGTAATATAATTCTGTATGATATGTCAATAAAATCAACAGAAAATGTTCAGCCGATAACGAAAAATGTTGTCATCGACTACAGATGGTACTTATATACACTTCATATAGATGCCGGATATATCCGGCGCTCGAAGCGAAAGGGTTAAAGAGGGGCCTCTCTTGATGTCTCCCTTAACCCCTTGCCCTACGATTTCTTTTGTGACTGCCACCGGAATAATTCAGAATTTAATTGCTAAAACAAAAATTGATTAGTGATTCTCGATTTATCTTACAATTTAACGTAAGATTAATATTACAGGTATAATATTATCACGTTACATCTCATTGATATTTTCAATTTGATAGATTTTTAAAAGCATGAAAATTTCCTATCCCATTTACCTCATCACGAGTGTCACTCGTTACTGTAGGGCAAGGGGTTAAAGTTGAAACCGGACACGAAAGAATTTCAGCTACCTTCTTAGATATGTCTAACAAATATTTATGCACAATTTCATAAAAATCGGAGTGTATCAGTTCCGGAACTTCCCTTGTAAGTTTGGTGTGACGGGAGGGGCAATTCTGCACAAAAAATTTAATGTCCGGGCCCGCCATCAGTAGGCCCCGAATCAAATTGTCTTCCGTCATCTCAGGGATATTTTTTCCGCCTAATATGTATAAAATGACCTCGATAATTTGAAATCCCAATGAACAGGTCCTAGGTGAAATGGCCATATCAGTTAAAGTCGAAAAGATGCAAACGAAACAAGGATCTTGATTTGTCTAAATGAAATTAAGAAAGTCGAGAAAGTACAATATAGATTTTCAAATTGACCAATCTCTAACAACGCTTCGATCATCGATGCTAGCATAAATAATTTAAAAAAAAAGGCAGGTTAAGAATTCAATGATATTATCTCGGAGAAAAGACGTCCAACTCGCGTTTACATACACGAACGAACGTTAAATTCGAAGCGGCAGCAAAGGCTGGAGCCTCGATATCTTCTACTGTCACTTTCAACTTTCAACTCTTCGTAATCGTCGTCCTTCCTGCGGCGGGTTTTTTTCTTTTAATGTCGCTGAACGTACAACGAAGGTGTAACGGGATGCCCACGTGCATTACGACACCTCCTCTTATTATCCGCAGGAGGATCTCAGATGGAGAAAGGGGCGGAGGGACGCTGGATTCTTCACGAAATGTATAATTTTCTAATTTGAATAAATTGGATAATCGTTAGGAGATTAATTACGTAACGCCGGCGACAGGTTCGACGTTGTCGTGAAAGTCGACGACTGCGATGGTCATTGAATTATTTTGGAACCTGTAGCTATTGCAGATTTTACAAAATTGCGCCAGGTGAAAGGGAATTCGATTTATTCTATCGCAGATGTGTTCCACTTTCCGGGGAAAAAAGTTTTGAAGAATGCGTCGCTAGATTTTTAATTACTTTAGCAATGAAAAATTCTGCAAATTTTTACTAATACCTGATGAGAAGAGGGAGATAAAAAAAAGTAACTAATAAGTGGAGGAATTGATATCAATGAACAATTTCAGATAAATGTTAAAAGAAGAATTCAATAACTTCTTCTAAGCGTCTCTGGAAGCCCGCGAAATTCAAATTCTATCTCAAGGCTTAAGAATCCACAAAAAAATCCCATAAATCTAACGGAAACCGATTAAATTTCAGAAACTGAATTGATTCGTTTTTCGCAAAAATTTAACCGTCTCTGAAAGTCCGCCATATTTCAAAAATACCTTCGGACGAAACCTACCGCCATTATTTAAAATATCACGTCAATAGTCACCCGTTTAGAATCGTTCAATGATGATTCCTCGTCGATGACTGTTGTTCGGGTTTCGAGAAGCCGCATCGCAACGAAACGTTTCAATTTGCAAACCTGATTGCAAAATCGCCGATGCGCATTATGCGGTGAGTCGATGTTCTCGGGTGTCCTGTTCGCGAGATTCGCGATGATCTTCGAACAGCGAAGGTTTCTGCACGGCACTGAATTACGCGATGCTTTCGGTGTTTGACGGGGAAAGTTTACTTATGGGAATTCAAATATTTGGTGTTTTCGAGGTTTACGGATTGCGGGACACTGTTGGGCAGGAATGTTTGACTTTACATAATATTTGAACGTGAAAATGTAAATGTTAAAGAAATGTTCAAGAAATATTGTACATCTTAGAGTTTGCAGATGGCTTTAGGATGTTTGAGAATGTTTAACGTTATTTGAGATTTTTCTTTCATACTGCAGTTACTTTGTGAACATTCTTTTCGTGTGAATCTTAAGTAATAAGTTAACAAAGTGGGAGAATAATTGTGCCCGTAATTATGAAAGTGGTCTAAGTCATATATTTCTTGTTTCGAGATATTTAACGGATTACATTTTACTAAGTTAAAAATATTTTTATATTGTGCAACATTTTAATTTAGAATTTTATTAGTCTTGATTAATGAAAATTTATTAGGAATGTGAAATTTTGTGTGAATCTCATACGAAAATGTTGATTTTAAAGTTTGAATTGACTTAGACCATTTTCAAAATTAACTGTATGACCCATAAATGACATAAAGCAATAAAAAACTACGAGTTTTATATGAAACAATAATTTTAATGAAATAATTCATGAACATTTATTAATTATTTTTGAAAAGTAATCCACTTTTATCATTTTGGGCTTTTATCATTATGAGTTTTGAGATTCTTAAAATGTTCCTGAAAAACTGGAGGGATGTAGGGTAGTAAACACAAAATATCTTTATGTTTTTCTTCCGTTAATGATCTAGTGGTGGTGTATAATGGAAGTAATTTAATATTTCCGTATATTTTTTATCTTTATATCCGAATAATTAACATATTCGCGTAATAAGTACGTTGTCATTAACTTGCCTGAAACGCTATCTGTTGACATAGTGGTAAAATATATAAACTATTTTTCCGCGACAATTACTTCGGAAGAGCCTGACTGAATTAATGCACTTTCTAAATAAAACTAAATGAATTTAGTTTTATAACAAAAAATGTGTTACCATCGTTATCATTATTGTCGTTGTCTGATTTGTAATAACTGATACACTCAATTTTTTTAAATTTTTGACTTAGACCACTTTCATAATTAACACTAAATGAATTCCATATAATGTTGAAATAGCAACCACTATCTAATGGTTCATTTTTGACAACATCGTGAAAATTACATTGAATTAATTTAATTTAAAATAATGTGGTCTGAAATAACTGATAAACTCATTTTTTTTAAAATTTTGACTTAGACCACTTTCATAATGAACGCTAAATGAATTCCATATAATGTTGAAAAAACAACCACCATCTAATGGTTCATTTTTGACAATATCGTGAAAGTTACATTGAATTAATTTAATTTAAAATAGTGTGGTCTGAAATAACTGATAAACTCATTTTTTTTTAAATTTTGACTAAGACCACTTTCATAGTTATGGGCACAATTGAATATCAAGAAATTTTGTCTTTATGCAAATTGCCTGATTCGGTGCACAAGCTGAATCAACGGGAATTATTACAGTCATTTTCAGCAAATGTTTTTTCATGCACAGGGTGTTTCAAAAATATTTATCATGGCTTTCAGGGGTCGTTCTACACCTGTGAATGGATAGAGATTTGTAAAAAGAAACCGCCGGCAAAATTCGCGGAAGAGTTGCAAATTTTTTTTACTGGCTCATCGCATCCGTCTTGTTACGTAGCTAAAATGTCCGAGACGATCAGAAACGATCTGTTCTCTTGCAAACTAACTCCAATTCTGACCAAAATTGTGTCTCCGTACAAATGATTTTGAAATTTTCAAGAATCAAGCTCGACTTAACGGCAGAACGTAATGAAGGCTTAATCCCCGAACGATGCAAATCGAGCTTCCGGTCCGGTTTGAAGAAATGGAAAGAGTAACGATTGCAAATTTCAAGGTGAGAAGCACCGGTTTTTTGGGGTCCCATCAGCATCGGATCGCCTTGAGCCGTAGTGACAAGGTCAGGCGTGGCAGAAAACCAGGCTCGATGCAAATTTTCAGGTTTGCGCTGCAAAAGTGATCGTTACGCTTCGAATTTGCTTCGATGTCGTTCTTTTTCTTGACACGGGAATATTTTGCGTAATCTCATCGGTGACGTATTCTTCACGGAGAATCGTTTAAACGTCATATTCCCCCATCATTTTTATTAATTTATGCTACTTTCGAAAATGCTAATTAATAGCTCCCTTCAAATTGCTCCTGACTGTTTTCTGACACGAAGCCCAAGAAATAAAGTCACTAACATTGCTTCAACCAAAGGTACCAAAAGAGATTTTTCATTAACGCAAAATTGCTAGTCGAATCGCACTTCCTCAATTCACTTTCCAGTATAAAAAAGTCATTCCTTTCCTTAACAATTATTTCCAAATATACAAGGTGTCACTTGAAACCTTTTGGTAAAAGTAGCTGTACACAAAAGAATGATAAAAACCGTATCAAGTTTCAGAACCCTGTAACACTAGATCCTAGGTGGAATGACCATACCAGTCAAACCCCACGAAAAAAAGAACAGCTCAACGACAAATCCAATTCTATAAGCCCCAAAAGCAACTCTTTCACAGCAAGGTCAAACTTCGTCGCGAAAAACTCGCTCGAGACGATCTCAACGTTGTTAGACGTGTTTGCGAACGATTGCCGAACGATCTCCTCGATCTTTCGTCGTTCGCGACACCCCGTCGTTGACGAGGCTGTGAAAGTGACAAGAACAAGGTCGTATCCGTTACAAAATCGAGAATTTCTCGGAAACGAACGATACCTGTTGGCAGTTGTTCGATCCACGGGTCCCGTGCGAGAATGGTTGCGCAACGTTCGCGGACTGAAAATTGCTAAATTGACGAAAACGCCTCGAGGAGATCGCGCCACGTACGATAGATTCGAGACGAGATAAAAGAC
This sequence comes from Cerceris ruficornis, assembly GCA_963989415.1. NCBI lineage: Eukaryota > Metazoa > Arthropoda > Insecta > Hymenoptera > Crabronidae > Cerceris > Cerceris ruficornis. Next base: position 6,621,766 of record OZ022529.1, read on the forward strand.
GCGCCGGAGGCGTTGCGATTTCGATTTGCAACGCGCTGACTACGCGTGTCGGATTAGCGGAAATAATCGTCGACGACAGATTAGATTCTTGCGATTATCGCAATGGGGTTTCGACGGATATTTCTGTGTCGCTATGGGTGCTCGTTTGCCAGAGAAACTTGGGATTGTTTGATGGTGATGGCGATGGTATTTAAAGCTAACCGTACTATGCGCGGTCAAATGACCGATTCGATAGAATGAAAATATGTTATTTTTTATGTGATCGATTATTTTCTGCGTTGCTTCGTATATTTCATTGATAAGCTCCTGCATTTGATTCGGAAAAATATTGCCGTTATTTGAGTCGCTCAGAAATCAGTGCGGTTAAGTCTACTTTTTTGATATATTCTGATTTTTGTAAATTTTAATAGGGTAAATTTCATTCTATTCAAATTTACAGAAATCAAATAATATCAAAAAATGGACTTAACCACTTGCGCTATAAAGACGTGCCACGCACGTCGAGATGCTTTTGTTCCAAAACCGAAAGCGACGTGTATACCACGTCGATAGGCATTTAGCGCAGAAACAAAAGCGACGTGTGTGGCACGTCGGCTAACAGTTCAACCGTTCATTATTCGTGGAGCGCGGCACAGCTACCGAAAGTTAACTCGTGGAGCGCGGCACGGCTACCGAAAGTTAAATCGTAGCGCAAGTGGTTAATCGCATTGGCCTCTGAGCGACTCATTTAATAATCGGTTAAACGACCTCCTACGGTAAGAATAGGAGTACAAAAGTACGGTTAGCGTTAAGTGGACAGATTGGAGTTCATTTTGCAGGTGATTCTAAAGTAGTTCTAAAAATCTGTTTCAATAGCTTTGCAGATATTTAGAACTCCGAAGATTTAGAAAAAGAATCGACACTCTAGAGAGGAATTCTGAGGAGGAGTCAATGAGGAAGTAGTTAAAATTTAATTAGGAAATTTTATTTGATAAGTAGATTGGCAATCAAAATGATTGATTCGTAATTCTTTCGAAAAAATCTCCTAACTTATAGTGAGCCATATAGTAAATATTCCACGTCTATCTTCTAAAACATAAATTATTTAATCCACCAACGTTTTCACCTATTAATCATACATTATTTAATATATTTAAATATACTAAGTTCAGTGCTAATAGTTCCAGTGTAAAGGCGATGAGGACTTTCCGCGATTCTGCAGATATTAACACTATTCCTACCGACACTTCACGTATAACTTTTCCTACCGCAACCGGTGAATTTGTCAAATGATAATTTTTTCCCAGAAAATGAACAGTAAAAAAAGAAGTGAATATTGAAAAATATATTATAATGTGAATGTATTATACGTATATTTGAGGAAAAGTCGTGAAGTTTAAAGGCGATTCAATTACATTGTATATAGGGAATTGTAATCGAAATTTTAAAAACGGTCATTTGACCGGTCGTGGTAGGAATAGTGTTAACACTTTATCTAGTGCTCATTGTTCTGAACATTATGCACGAGTTATGTACCTACTTGCAAAGCTCTGTAACATTAAAATTAAAATATGGAGAAATACTCATTATGTCGTTTTAATTTCAGTTGTTCCGAGGCAGCGTAACTTTATTTTATTATCATCTGTAATAACAGATTAATAGACTGTCGGCCAATGAGTATTAATAAACAGAAAGTCTATCTATAGGCTTCCGGTAAATGAATTGTTAAGAATTCTAAGGGTTTGAGGGAAAAATCGACACTCTACAGGTGATTTTTAAACCGGATTTAACACTAGATTTACGGGCGTGAAATTTGTTACATTGCAATAGATTAAATGACGACTTTGGAAAAAGAGGGATCAAGCGGCACAGATGATAATTTGTTAAGTCATTATTGTATTATAAAATACACTTGAAATATCTACTGTACAGCTTCTCTGTAAATTTGAGAAATGTTTATAAAACAAGTGAGAACCCGTCAATTTGACGGGTTCCGTAAATCTGGTGTTAATAAGATTGAATTTAAGTCGAAGATTACATTGCATGGTTCTGTAAACGTTTACAATTCTAAGGCTTTGTAACAAAAATCGACAATCTACAGGGGAATTCTAAAGTAGACTCAATAAACAAGTCGAACCTCAAACGAGAACACTGCACGTTTCACAATTTTATACCTCGAATTTGTCGCCATATTTAAAAATCAACTAGACGATAACACAGTCGGAAACCTTACTAATAGCATTTCAATTAACATGTAAATTTCACTAAAAGAATTCTATTCCAAAAGAAACCTGATAAAGTTCAGAAACAAAGTTAAACGAACTTACAGAAATCAATCGATCCTTTTGAATATTCGCGCGCTTCTCAATTCTCGCCGCGTGAACCGGATGTCTAACCTGAGATCTCATGGATGGAAGAAGCCAAGCTGCTGTAAAAAGCCAGAAGTATAGAAGTCCCTCGATATCTCAGCCCGATTAAGCTGAATGTTCTGTTACGTCGAACACTGGCTCGTGTAGCACGTAACGAGAGGTAATAAACTTACGTCGAGATCACGGAGAAAGGTGCAGGGATAACATGAAACCGTACACGCCGCCACGATTTCCGGGATATCTTCAATTATGACGACGATTTATGAAATATTAACGACACGAGGAAGAGTGAGACAAACGTCGATAGCTTCCTCGAAGGTAAACCGGTAAGTGAGATCGTCTTACTCGGAAGTGACGCTGTTCAACCACGATTTGAGAATGTTTTTCGGATCTTCGTTAAATCTGCAATTTCGTAATACTCTGCATTCTAAATGGCGCATAGAATAAACGATGACGAGGCTCGAAAGTATTCTCAGGATTCGTACCGAATGTGGTCGAGTCTGCGTCGTGTTTAGATTTTTATTTTATGTTGGGAATTAATCGGTTTGATTTTTGCCTTTAGTAGTTAATTCTTGCGGTGAAGGATAGCGTAATTATACCATTTTTTAATGTTTTTGTATGTACAGGATGTACCATCTGACTGCATCATCTTAAACGTTTTCTTTGTGAAAGAAAATTCGAAAGAATATGGGAAAATGTGCAACAGAGAAAATATTAACATTCTCATTTTTATTGGGATAAATTAGATATCCCAATAATATAATAATACTAATAATAATAATATAAATATAATGGCTATTCCAATTTCATGGCCGCTGCAAAACTCTGCAATATTAGTAAAAAACATTTCGCACATCTTACGTTACAGGAAATTTTGAAGGTGCTAAAGTTAAGTGGTAGTTTTTCTACACTTAACACTGGAACTACCAGCGTTAAATCTATCATATTTCAATATATTAAATAAGTACTGAGAAAAAGGAGGCGGAAAGGATGATCGAATCTGTGATTTATGTTTTTTCGAGATGGGCGCAGAATGTGTATTTTATAACTCTCCTATAAACTTGCAGAATTTTTGGAAAAAATTGTGTACCAGTCATTTTGACTGGTTTGCTAGTTCTGGTGTTAAATAGACATTCATTATTTTTGCATGAAATGCATTTATGATTGTTGGCTAATTTTCAGTTAAAATATATAGATTATAATTTTACGGAATTTTCAATACAAACTTTTAGCACATTTGTCAGTGCTGTTCTAAAAAGCATCGAAAGTACGAGCGGCATATAATTTCTAGCTTATCGATCTCGGTTAAAATCGAACATCGGATTTAGAAAGGTGGTAGGCAAAAATTCGGGTCGTCGAAGAAGACTTTCTTTGGGCCGCGCGTTCCTGCGGGCGATTGGCTTGCACACTTTTTCGCCTCTCGTTACAATTCTTTTTTTTTCTTCTCTTTTTTAATTCTTTCCATCGCGTTCGAGGTATCCCATGGAGAATGTTTCTCTCGGTACTTTTTGCCCGCGAAGGAGAATCTACGTTTTCGTCGAAAGTTCAACGTAAAATGCCACTTGCGACGAGCCAGTCGCATTTCGTAATCGTTATTTATTTTATTCGAAAGTGTCGAAAGCTGCTTGCCAGTGATGCTACGAAGAAACAAGGACAAAATTTTCTTAGAAATTGAAAAAATCATTCAGAAAACGGAATTTTTGGAATTTCCCAAGTATCCAGAATTTTTGGAAACACTTGTTAGTTTTTACCGTCATTTTTTATCCTCGTTAAAAATAAATACCCAAACTGGTAATGTTGCAACGATTTGAAAATTATTCTGCAATTGACAAGTATTCAAATTTTTGAGAAGCTTCAGTAATACACAGTTAGAAAATTGTCTCAAGAAATAGTTCGATCGTCAGAATATCAGATAGAAGCAAACAATGCCAGAAATAATACACAATCGATGGTAACTCTCCAAAAAAAAAACTTAAACCCACGTGACCGTGACTTTAAAACTTTTCTCTTTGTCACGATGTGGCACTTCGCATAGCGATTAACCGCAAAACGCGTGATTCGAATGTAAATAGTGCACGGGACTTAAATAAAACGGTCAAAGAAATTTGCTTCCAAGAAACGATCGAGTCAGAATGGTTCTTTAAATAACACTCATCAATGATGCAGCTAAAGGGCACTTTGCCCGTGTTGGTAAAGTCTTCGATTTCTACTCGGAAAATCCGGGATCAAATCCTTGGTTATTGCTATTAGAATTTTTCTTGCGATATTTTCATGCAAAATAACTCAAAATAATTCTGTAGGTATGAATTTGCAAAAAGGTATTTTTCTTGAGTGGCAGTAACATTTAAAAGAAAATAAAATGATCTTCAGGATATGCCAATATGGGACACACTTACAAAGAAGAAAACTCATCAAGAAAGAAACAAAAAGAAAAAGGCAGAAAGATTTAAAGAAGACCCAGAGAATGTTTTGTCACGCATTTGCGAATAATCCTGTTAAAGTATATAATAAACAAATTAAAACTCATTACGCTACTAAATAATAAAGGAAGAAGTATTGCAACATTAAAATCCACCCTACAATTCAAATTATCCAAACATCAACTACAAATGCACCTACCACTCTCATAAAAATAAAAACGATCCACCAATCAAATCTCGCGATGAACATCCACAGAAAATTCTGCGAATCTCCAATGCCAATTCGAATTTCGAACTTAATCGAAATTCCTTTCATAAAGGCAGTTGTTTTCCTACCGCAAGAACCGGTGCTGCTACACAGTGCAACCGCGTAACTGGCCTCTCTCCTTTGTTCGATTCTGGCAGCAAGATAACGCATACGCGAGCACACGATGAATAATTAATTCGAGGAAAGCGCACGCTGCATTAAATCGCCATCGAAGGCGAATCGATATCGACCTGGCCGTGGCGTAGATCGTCGTCTATTACGAGGAATAACGGAAGGCTGTTTCTGCAAGGTGAACCACCTTCTTTCTCATCTATACGGTCGGGTCGGCTGACGTGACTCGCTTAAGCAGAATTTCTCTTTCGATTGCCATACGAGGCATATGGAGGATCGAACGGTGAAACGACATTTCCAGCTTACGTCCGTGTTCCTTGGAAGTACGGGGATAAAAAAATGACTTGTTGGGAGGCTTTGTCTTTAGGAGGTTTCTCGTTAGAATGTCGAGTAGGAATATGCCTGTTTTAGGGTTAGCTGTATGTAGTAACTGCAGAGCTGTAGATTTAGATCTGAATTGTCTCATAAAACTTACTTCTAAATGGAATTTGGATCGTTAAGGCTCTGATATATGCTCGAGAAACTAGAACTGTATGTAATAACTGGGGAATTATAGGTTTAGATTTGGATTAGGTCTCGGTTACGTCTCGGTTAGGTTTGGATTGTCTCATAAAACTCATTTGTAAATGGATTTTGAATCAATAAGGTTGTAATACATGCTCAAGAAACTATAACAGTATGTAATAACTGTAAATCTATAGTGTTGAATTTAGATTATTTCCGGTTAGGTCAAGGTTTCGTTTGGGTTAGGTCTGGAGTGTCTCACAGAACTCACTTTTAAATGGATTATGGATCACAAAAGCTGTGATGTGTGCTCGAGAAACTATATCAGTATGTAATAACTGTAGAACTGTACTTTTAAATTTGGATTATGTCTGGTTATGTGTGGATTGTCTCACAAAACTCACATTTAACACTAGAACTACCAAACCAGTCAAAATGACTGGTACACAATTTTTTCCAGAAATTCTCCAAGCTTATAGAACAGTCTTAGAATAAATATTCTACGTCCATCTTAAAAAACATAAATCACCGAATCGGTTATCGGTTTCGCCTCTTGATTCCTACTTTTTCAAAGTACTTATTTAATATTTTGAAATATGATAGATTTAACGCTGGTAGTTCTAGTGTTAAATGGATTTTGGCTCACTAAAACTGCTACAGATCAATACACTAAAATAAATTATTTGCATCACTCAGATTTTTTCTATCGTCCTCATATTTCCTATATAATTAAATAACCAAAATTCCTTTAGAAAAGGCACCATAAGCTTCACAACTTTCCTCCGTGAACCGCGACGAATGCAAGGCGAGCCACCTTTTGCCTCGTTTATCAGTCGCTCTGCGGTACGTTGAATGACTGTTGAAAAATTAAGATTTAAAAAAAGTGCATAACTCCCTGGCAATTGCCACGGTAAGTCGATTCATTTTCATCGTTTTATAACTTCAGAATTTTTCTCGTCTCTTTGACCGATCGTTCAGAAATGACGGAGGCTATTGCCTACAAGGCAAACCACCTTTCTTCGTCTATCGTCGAGCATTTGCGGATGAGCATCGTGTAATTTACGCTCGAATGCAGTCACGGTAATCAAATCCAAGTTTGATCATCTACCGAGCATGCTTCTGGCGATTCTGTTGCAATTCCATTCAAACTTCTCGACGATAATTGTAGCATAATTTCTTTAAAGTACATCGCAGGAAAGGATATTAGGTGGAACGATCGAGGAGGTCGTTAAGGAAACGTATCATTTTTCTTGGATCGACAAAAGACGAGAGGAAAACGTAGCACTCGGATCTGCGAGTGAAAGTCTGCAGATGCAGTCTCAGACAGAAGTTTGCGGATATGACTCCTGCGTCGCCAAAAAATGTTTATCTTTACAGCGATGATCGATCGTGAGGCAGATCTGAATTCGCAAAGTTTGAAAGCAACTTTTACTCAAACATCTCATTTGTGCTAGCAACAAATGTTAAACCGGGGAATATTTTTGATAATGAAGAATCTCATGCTGCCAAATTTTTAATGTAGGTTCGATAGCAGAAATTAAAAATCGATTCTCCTGTTATTGAAAAAATTCCATGAATTAATTTTACTCATTTGCAAGAGTCACTAGAAAAGTAAGATTTCAACGAGAAAAAAATCTCGTGTCGCAAATTCGATTCTGATCCTGCAGTGCCAAATGTGTAAATCAATTTTCCACTAAATCTATTTAAGTAGTAAACAAAAGTCCTTTCTTTCGTAACATTTTATACTCTATAGTTCTACTGTTAAACTGAGAATTTATTAATATAATTTTTTGTACAGATTATGCAATTAAATTGCATTTAGAGTTTCTAGCAATAAACCCAATTAAAATTCGTGAGAATTTGATAACAGATCGTCGGTGAAACTTAAATTTCGAGATCTCAACGATACTATATCGTGTTAGGTAGAACAGTGGACAATGACCCGTCCACGGTCAAGGTGAAAATCACGTCGTCGGTGGTGTGTGTCGATCATACGAACGATCCCTCTTCCGGCACGTGACGAGAATAAATTTGTTTCCTCGTCTACGATCTAACCCGGTTAAAGCCCTCTTCGCGATCCCTCATTACGAGGAAATCACCGAAACTACTTTTTTAGAAATCGTCGTGATCCCAATCCTTCGACTATCACTCGTCGCCATTTTGAAATTCACCGCGAAATTGCACGAACTTCTTGCCGATTAAATAGGTACCTTGCTTTATTAATTGTAATAAATCAAATTGTTAGCAAAGTAGTCTCTAGTTTTGAAGAATTTCTTCGATCGTTTTTAAGAATAGTCTTTGAAAGATAAATAACTCACAAATAATTATTTGATGATTGTTTTCTTTGAAAGTGGTGTAAGTCCATTTTATACTATATGGAGATGTTTAAGGATTTGCATTTGAATAGTTTGACAAATATTGGTATATGTAATACGCTCATTTTATGTCTTTCAAATATTAAATTGATTTAAGTTTATAATGTGATCGTTTTTAAACTATTAGTTAAAAGAAATGTATACTTTTGATGACCTCAAATGGACTTACACCACTTTCAGAGTCAACAAAATGTGAAAATCATACTTTTATGAAATATTAAATATTATATTATATTATATTATATTGAATATTATATATATATATATATATGTAAAAATGAATGTTTGTTTGTTTGTCCCTTATGCATTCCTAAACCGATCATCCGATTGCGATGAAACTTTGATATGTTGTTGTGCGTTTAGTACCAAAAAAAATAAAACTAAATATTGTATATCGAATTGCACTTCAATAAAAAAAATTAGCACAGAATTGTTATAAGGAGTTCTCTTCAAATTCGATTTTTGTAGGCGTAGCAGCGAGTGCAGGGTGCAACTAGTATAATTTAAAATTCGCACTTGTTATGAAATTAACAATTAGAAATTTTGCATTTTGGAAGTACCCAAAAATTCCAGGGTACGAACGGATATTTTGATGTCGTTAACAGTGTTGCCACACATATAAAAATAAAATAAGAGAAATTATATAGTATAATTTTTCACCTAAATATTGTATCTTTGCGGAAAGCGTACTTACACAAGTTTCAAAGTAATTATATTTGTAATTTCATTAGCTACGTAAATTTATATTTACAGGATGATGAAACTTTTGAAGGATTTTTTTTGGGAGCTGTTTATAGATAAAAAGCTCTTAACAGATTACATTCATTGTTGTCATTAATTAACTTTTTGTCAAATACGGACTTACACCACTTTCAAAGGAAACGGCTCATTTAACGATTGGCTAATTTTGATCGTAACTGGTAGAATTTTCTTGACTATTCAAACACCGACAAATTAATATTTTGAGTAGGTGTGCAAATAGTACTCGAAATTTTGTCGTTTTATTTTTTGCCAGTCTCAACTGCTGTGATTATTTCGTGTAGAATCCACTTTTTCATGTGGGTTTCGTTCTGTCGATCAAAATTCAATGTTTCCTCAAAGAATTTGACAATAACAACCTACTTTTTGTATACCTTTCGCATTGAAAAAGGTTTAAAATTCAAATTCCACCAAAGTTAGTATAAATTCAAAATTATATATTTACCCAACACTATTTTCCTAGGTATGCACGCCAGACCCAAAGTTAATATTCCGCACACTTGTAATTAACACTAAAACGACCGACGTTATGTTTACCAAAATTTAGATATACCGATTAAGTCCTTTGGAAAAGGAGAATTCCGGGGGTGAAAAAGATCATTGATTAAGTAATTTAGGTTTTATAACATAGAAGTGGAATATTTACTTCATGCCTCCCCTATCAATTTAGATAGCTGCTTGAAAAAATTGCGAACCGGTCATTTTGACTGTCATGGTAGGTTCAGTGTTAATTAACACTGCGTCCACCAAGCTGATCAAAATGATGAATAATCGTTGAGAATTTTGTTCTAAATACCCCAGAAACTTCTAAGACTCTTTCACTCTCAATTTTCAATGCCTACCTCGTAAATTGCAAGCGATTAAATCGATCAAATTTTTCACCGGGCTCCTTTATTTCTAAATATATCGAATTAATCATCAGTCGATCCAGTGTTGAATCAATATTTAAAATAACTTCGAAGTAAAGTTCTCAGAATTCATTTGTTCTAAGTGGAAGAAGAACATGCATTTATACTTGAAGACAAATAGTCCAGATTAGAGAGTGCACTGCAGTCGGGGTCTTTTGAAGACATTCAGGTGGCACTTTAAAGGCCGATCGAAAGGTAAACGGCAGCGCAGGGCGTGCCAGAAAAACGGAGGACTCCGTTGCATTCCCGATGCAGCTAAGTAGGCGCGCATAATTATGCACATCTCGTATTTCGAAATGTCTCGTCTCTTCTACCTTTGGCCTCACGCGCTGCCACCGGCATCATCATTGTCCTCACTTTCCCATTCTTGGCTCCTCGTCGTTGATTTTCTCCGAGGAAAGTACAGCAGACGTGGTGACTCCTCTTTTGCTTCCTTCATGTTTTTCGTAATCACATTTTCCCTTATTTGCCCTTCATTTGTCTATCTTTAAATCAGCATTTATACAATTTTATAGTTCAATTTGTTCCTGTGAGAAAAGTTGAACGAGTGAAATTAATTATGGAAATATAAAAGTTTCCTAGGTTTTAATAGGACATTTAATTGGGACGCTGAAGAATTAAGAGAATAGTGTAAATAAAATGAGAATGAATATTAATACATGCATGAATATTAATATAATACATTTTAATTTTTTAAACGATATAAAAATTCAAGGAATATTATTGATAGTGTATTATTAAAGAAAGAGCTTTCAGGGAACATTTTTACAAGAAGTTATATAATTTGCTGGATGTTCGCTCAAATTGTAACACTAGATCTGTGGGCGTCAAATCTCATAAACTTAAATATATTAACGCTAAACCTACCAACGTTATATTTACTAAAATTTAGATATACTGAACAAGTACTTTGGAAAAAGAGAAATCAAGAGGTGAAAACGATGATTAATTAATTAATTTAGGTTTTATAAGATAGAAGTGAAATATTTACTTCATGTCACCCCTATCAATTTAGGTAATTTTCAGACAAAATTGGGGACCGGTCATTTTAACACTATTCCTACCACGACCGGTCAAATGACCGTTTTTAAAATTTCGATTAGAATATCCTATATATAACGTAATTGAATCGCCTTTAAACTTCACGACTTTTCCTCAAATATACGTATAATACATTCACATTATAATACATTTTTTAATATTTACTTCTTTTTTTACTGTTCATTTTCTGGGAAAAAATTATCATTTGACAAATTCACCGGTTGCGCTAGGAAAAGGTATACGTGAAGTGTCGGTAGGAATAGTGTTAACCGGCTTGGTATGTTTAGTGTTAAATAAGTACAAGAAGATAATTTGTGGCAAAGGATATAATTAACTGAGTAATTCGTTTATTATATGATACACGTGAAATATCTATTATACTGCATCTCTATTTTGAGAAATTTTTGTAAAAGAACCCGGTCAATTTGACGGCTTACGTAGATCTAGTGTTAATAGAATATGTAATTAGAGTATTAAAAAACAAAGAGGAGGATGTAAATAAAAAGAAAGGTGTACTTTCTATAGCGACGGATAAACCATTTCTTCGCGAGGTTAATATTTAAAGGCGAAGATGATATTTACTGTAGGTGCGACTTGCCGGGAGAAAGTTCAATGGTTCATTAAATAGAAATGATTCATAAATTGCCTTCGGACCATCAATATCCTTTACGTTTATTCAGTTACTCTGAAAAAAAGAGATGGTTAAAGCGCGCAGAGCATTTCCTGGAGAAAATTTCAACATAGTGATCATAATTACGGTGCATTATACTGCAGGATTTGACGTAGAGTAATTATGGCGATCTTAACACACGGGAACCGCACAATTTTATATCATTTCATTTCTAATAAATTTATGGAGGCCTCTATAAGTAAAACAAATCAATAAAAATACCTCCCAACTCATTTAACACCCTAAATCCTCTGTAAGATTCCCTTAACCCATTAACCTACGACTTCTTTCGTGATTGCCTCCGCAATGGTTCAGAATCAAATTGTTTAAATAAAAATCAATCAGTGATTCTTGATATTTCGTACAATTTGACGTAAGCAATATTACTATATAATATTATTAATACTATATAATATTACTACGAGTGTCACTCGTTATTGTACGGCAAAGGGTTAATTAGTGATACAAAAAGTTAGGTATTTTCATTACACTTAATTGGTCAGTTGACCGTTCACGCCACAGTCAGTGTATATTATATTAGTTAATATTATAGAAATTATTTATTAACCCTTTGAGGACTAGCGACGCATATATGCGGCCTGAGAAAAAATTTAATTATAGTTTATAGCCGCTTGTATATACAGTTAGAGTTGAAAAATTGAAATAGAACCGTTGAAAAATGATTAAACAAGTAATAATTTATAATGTACATGGATTAACAGTATAACTTGCTGATAAAAAGGTGCTTTTGGATCGCAAAATGGATGGCTGTCTCTCAATATTGAAAAATGTCTCCGTCCGCAAAGGGTTAATAATATTAACACTAGAACTACCGGCGTTAAATCTATCATATTTAAAAATATTAAATAAGTATTTTGAAAGGAGGGGAATTAAGAGGTGGAAAAGATGATCGATTCGGTAATTTGTGTTTTATAAGATGGATGTAGAATATCTATTCTATGACTCTCCTATAAATTGGGAGAATTTGTGGAAAAAATTGTGTACCAGTCATTTTGACTGGTTTGGCAGTTCTAGTGTTAATAATATTATAGAAATAATTTTATCGTGTCGTGTCACATTGATATTTTCAATTTTGTAGGGTTTACGAAACTTTAAAATTTCCTGTTGCATTTACCGCCCCACGAATGCCATACGTAATTGTAGGTTAAGGGGTTGAAGTGATCAAACCTGAAACAAAATCTCTAAGAAGAAAAAATAAAAAAGGCGAATATGAAATTAACTAAGGTGGGTTTGAAATTAAAGGCCGACTCTGTCAATTAGTGTGCTATTTAATATGTATATTCTAACTTCCAAGATTCAGAATCTTCTTAAAAGTGTAGATCGCGGGTGAAATGATTATAACAGCTGAAACCTAAAAGGAATATGGAAAAGGAAACTAAAACTTTCCACTCTCCTAATCTGTACAGTCACCACAAAAATTCCACGGCGCCCATCTCCTTCTTCCACACCTTCCAGCATCACCATAAATCCATGGGTGGATCTCCAAAACCCGTTCATCGATCACCAAATACCAACTTACACCGGATAGATCCAAACAAATCGGGACTCTAGATAAACATAGTCCATCGATCTTCGTTGGTAGTCATTAAAAGTCTCTTCTCAAATCGCACAGCCACGAAACCCGTCGATCGATCATCCTGGAGAGATTTATGGGACCGAATGGAGAATCGACAACGCGACGCGTCGCAAAGACGAGGATCTCGCTCTGGGGATGGTTCAAGGAGAGGTTGCGATTGTAGAAAGCACGAAGGAGGAAGAAAAGAGCGAGTGCAAAAAGGTCTCTGGGTCACTATGCTATTCGATTACGTAATCGTGTAACCTTCAGGACCTATGCTACTGCGAATCTGGAAAAAACGGCGGGTTTCCGATGGACGGGGCTTCGTTGATGGTAATTACAGTTCTTGAGACAACTGAACGTGATGTTAGGGAAGTTTGAACGTTTTTCATAAGAATATGATTTTATATTTAATTATTTAGTGCTTCTGCATTGTCAATTTTTCTATTTTTTAAAGCACTGCCTTTATGCTATAAAATTCTTAATTGCACGAACATACAGAATTGAGATAAAGAAGGGGAACACCTGAAATGTAAATTTAGATATGCTGAAGTAAAAAAGATCTTAAATTAATTAGTGCTGCTGCATAATCAATTGTTCTATCTTTTAAAGCACTGCCTTTATGCATATAAAATTCTTAATTGCACGACTATAGAGAATTGAGATAAAGAAGGGGAACACCTGAAATGTAAATTTAGATATACTGAAATAAAGAAGATCTTAAATTAATTAGTGCTGCTGCATAATCAATTTTTCTATTTTTTAAAGCACAGCCTCTTGCATTTAAAATTCTTAATTGCACGAGTATACAGAATTGAGATAAAGAAGGAGAATACTAGAAATGTAAATTTAGATATATTGAAGTAAAGAAGATCTTAAATTAATTAGTGCTGCTGCATAATCAACTTTACTATCTTTTAAAGCACTGCCTTTATGGATATAAAATTCTTAATTGCGCGACTATACAGAATTGAGATAAAGAAAGGGAAGACTTGAAATGTAAATTTAGATATGCTGAAGTAAAGAAGATCTTAAATTAATTAGTGCTGCTGCATAATCAATTATTCTATCATTTAAAGCACTGCCTTTATGTTACAAAATTCTTAATTGCACGAGTATACAGAATTGAGATAAAGAAGGGGAACACTTAAAATCTAAATTTAAATATGTTGAAGTAAAGAAGATCTTAAAATTAAAACTACCGGCGTTATATCTATTATATTTAGATATACTGAATAAGTGCTTTGAAAAAGAAGAAATGAGTAGGTGGAAAAGACGATCAATTAAGTCATTTTTGTTTTATAAGATAGAAGTGGAATATTTGCTACATGGATCCCGTATGAAATTAGGAAATTCTTTGGAAAAATTGGTAACCGGCCATTTTGACCGCCGTGGTAGGTTTAGTGTTAAATTAATTAGTGTTGCTGCATAATCAATTATACTATCGTTTAACGCACTGCCTTTATTCTATAAAATTCTTAATTGCACGAACATACAGAATTGGGACAAAGAAGGCGAATACTAGAAATGTAAATTTAGATATACTGAATTAAAGAAAATCTCAAATTAATTAATGTCTCTACATAGCCAATTTTTCTGCTGTCAAAGGTCCTACTTTTAAGTTACAAAATTCTTAATTGCAGGAATATACGGAATTAAAATAAAGAATAGAGGTATATGGAATATAAATAATTGAGATACAACGAAGGAAAGATATATTATGGAAAGAAAGCCATACAAGCTGCAATCAAAAATGTCCATTGAATGTAGAAAACTCTATCCATCACAGACAGCACTACTTCTAGCAAAACCGGAACCAAAGAAGCCGAGTCAGAGTCTCACCATTGCCTCTGGAATTTTCCTCTATCGCCGTACACGGCTGAGGTCGTGGCTAATGCCGAAGCCAAAATGGAGCCCGAGAACCGGAAATACTGAAAGCGACAACAAAGAAAGAAGCAAAAAGCCTAAACCGAGGACCGAAGAGACTTTCACGGCGACATGGCATCGTCATTTTCGAGACGCCTCTACGCAGACCTCGCCTTGCAGCCATAGGTCATAGTGCACAGCGAGAAAGATGGAAAACAAGAAGAGAAACAATAAAAAAAGAGGAACGACATAGAAAGAAAAAGGAAACAAAACACAAAAAGAACCAAAGAATGATACAGAAGGTGAAAGAGAAAAATACGAAAATAACAAAAGAAAGGCAGAGAAGAGTGGAAACCTAAAGAAAGATAATAAAGTCCTGAGTGTAAGAGAAAACAAAAATTCAGAAAGATAAAAACAGTAAAAGGAAGAAGGCGTAATAAAAGGATGCAGGACGATTGAAAATGAAATTAAAAAGTACAGAGAAAAAAGAACAAAGAGGTGGAACGACATAGTAAGAAAAAGGCAACCAAAAATAAAAAAAAGGCCAAAGAATGACACAGAAGGTGAAAGAGAAAAATACAACAATAACAAAAGAAAGGCAGAGAATAAGTGGAAACCTAAAGAAAGATAATAAAGTCCTGAGAGTAAGAGAAAACAAAAATTCAGAAAGATAAAAGACAGTAAAAGGAAGAAGGCGTAATAAAAGGATGCAGGACGATTGAAAATGAAATTAAAAAATACAGAGAAAAAAGAACAAAGAGGTGGAACGACATAGTAAGAAAAAGGCAACCAAAAATAACAAAAAGACCAAAGAATGACACAGAAGGTGAAAGAGAAAAATACAACAATAACAAAAGAAAGGCAGAGAATAAGTGGAAACCTAAAGAAAGATAATAAAGTCCTGAGAGTAAGAGAAAACAAAAATTCAGAAAGATAAAAGATAGTAAAAGGAAGAAAGAGTAATAAAAGGATGCAGAACGAATAAAAATGGAATTAAAAAATACAGAGAAAAAAGAACAAAGCCAAAGGGGGAAAAGGGAGAACGAAGATAGGCAGAGGCTGCACGCACAGGCTCGTGAACTACGAAAACTGGTTTCCCGCAGCCCCCCTTATTTATTCAACGGTGAACGTGTGCCCCCGTTGGCATCCCGGCGTATGCATCTCGCCAAGGACTCGGCGCGTGTTTAGAAATGCCATTGGAACCTCCTAGATTACAATGTTAAGGAGGATTTGCCGTAGAATCTGCGGATCTGAAATGTCTCCTATTGATCGCCGTTGCAGGATGCCATGGGAGACGGTAATGCCACAGTATTATAATTTCATGGTGATATCGAGTACGCCGGGTACGATGATGATCGTTGTAGTGATTACGTAAGGTATTTTGAAAGTTTTTGCATAGAGAAATTTGTGTAAATTTTGAGAGATTAATGGTGAATTTTATTTTTAATTTGTGGGGGGTGTTGATGCGGGATCTTTGAATTACAAATTTTTCTTGCGAGTTTCCTCGTAGAATTATATTGCGAGTGTTTTTTGGAAGATGAGCTTTTTATTAATTTGGAGAATCTGGTAATTGGGAAGATTTATAAATAGTGGAGAATATTAAGTTTAAGTAATTCTGTTAACATAAAATTTGTAAATTTGAAACGATGTCGAAGGTTTTCGTGTTCGATGTTATTGTAAATTGGGATTATAGGTGATATTTGAAAAGTGAGAATGAATTTTGTTTGTTAATGAGGTTATCTAAAACATTGGAAGCTTGGTAAGTTTTTGTAATTAGCGGAGGATTTATTATGGTATCAACGGGCTTGAAATGTGTATTACAAAGTTATAAGAGAATTTTCTCCTTTGAAAAAGTGTGCCGCGACAAAGACGTTAGGACACCTCTGTGAATTTCTATTTACGATACTATATATCAAAATTATGGATGCTTAGTATTCTAAGGTTAATCTCAGATTAGTCGACGTCGCAGACTTTCAATGGCCGTCGAAAACGGGTCTTGGAGCAATTGTGATACTTTACGTTCCACCATTAAACGTTCCAAAGTTAATCTTTTATTATAATATTACATCACCTTATGACATCATTTCTCTTTCGTCGAACAGAAAATATCGTGGCTCTTTCGCTGTGGAAAATTCAGTATTTTTCCAAAATGAAATATATTATCTCAAATCAATTAGTAATGGAAATTCATTGTATTACACAGTGTGAAGTATAGAATATCCTCGAAGTTTCCAGGCTTTATTATAATTTTTAGGCTGAGAATCTGCATCTTCCAATCTTTCATAATCTTAGAAACGATAAATCATGACATTTCACATCAGAAATATCGAATGATTTCAAAATTGGAAAGAAAAACCACAAAATTTAATATTGAAACACCGAATGACCTCAAAATTAGAGAAAAAGGTCAGCAAAATTTGATATTGAAACATCGGGTGACTTCAAAGTTAGAGAAAAAGGTCAGCAAAATTTAATATTGAAACATCGAGTGACTTTGAACCTGAAAATAAAATCACATACACTAAAACATTGAGTAACTGTAAAATGGAAAAATGAAAATGTTTCACATTGAAATAGCGAGTGGCTTCAAAACAGGAAAAAAAAGAAATCAATTCCCATTCATCTAAACTTATCTGCGCAATCAGAACACGAAATCGATCTTACCGGGGGCCCAGCAACAGGTCATCGTTATCTCCGGATTTCTTCGGCTCCACGGCGAACACGTCGAATTCCTTTCTAAATCCACTTTTTGTTTCCCATAAGCGAAATTTTTGTTCCGTGAACGAACGTGCCGAGATAAAAGTGAATCACGTGCTACGGATTCGACGAAAGGGAACAGCGATTTCGCAGCCAGGACAGCCAGTCCACGCAAATCTCGGCTTTCGCAATGCGTGCTTTTGTTATTGAGAACGAGCGTGTCGTGAATTCTGACGAGTTCGTTTCCCGACGATTTATTTGGCAGAGTTATGATTACTTCGTGGAAATAACATTGTCCAATCCCTTTAACGGTGTCTGACGAGTATACTCGTCGGAGGAGAGAATAAAGTAGCTCTTATTATGGGAAATGGAATTGTAAGAAAAATTGAGAAATATTTCTTTTGATAAAATTAAGAAATCGAATCGTCAGTCAGGTATTGCATTTTTTGCGAATGGTCCTTATAAGAGTTAAGATACCTTTTACTATAAAAATTAAAATCTTAGTAAGAACTCTAACTGATATTGCTCTCTTATTAAAATAAAGGAATCGAGTTGATAGTGAGGAGTTAAATTTTTTCAAACTACAAGAATTTGAAAGGAATCGAGATACTGACATCCGAGACGTGAAATATAACCCTGTTCTTCCATTTTTAAAGACTATTATATTCTAAGAGTGCAGAAAACTTCTTATCTATCCTCTTATCTTTTATTTTCCACGTACCTGAATTTCGCTATTCCTTCAAATTCCTAATATTTATTACCACAGTAACATCTGCAGAGATAAAATTACCGTTTAACTTAAAACGAACTTAATTTCAATTCACATTATATGCCTATCAACTTTCAGACAAATATTCCAACGACTCAATTAACGAAAGACCTCAGGCCTCCATATCATGAGAACCGAAGTTATTTATCAGAATCTCGTTTCGCCCCATTACGAAGGCAATATTCAACGTAACCGCAGAATCAACGTGGAAAAATGAGACTGAACAGATGCTGCACGATTCAATCGGGGACATTTCGTACAATTCGTAGACCAGAATTGATCCAGTCGTCATTATCTTTCCCCGTGTTTTGCGGTATGCAGATTCTATCGCAATAGCACGCCTCACGACGTTATTTCGCCGGCAACGACGTCGATAACCTTTTCCACATAAACCGCAAATTTATTGACCACTCGGTGCATCCCGTAAAGCCCGGGGATAAGAGAGAGTTACGCAACAACACCGAGTCCTGAAGCTATGGTGATGAGGATAAAGGATTGGACCCCCAAATAACGTACTGAAATTCATTCTGGAGGAATATTTTTTCATCGTTGTAATTTCCATGGACCTGACAGACACATACGATTGAAGAACAGTCACAGTTAACACTAGAACTACCAAACCAGTCAAAATGACTGGTACACAATTTTTTTGAAAAATTCTCCGAGTTTCTAGGAGAGTCATAGAATAGATATTCTACGTCCATCTTGTAAAACATAAATTACCGAATCGATCATCTTTTCCACCTCTTAATTCCCCTTTTTTCAAAATGCTTATTTAATATTTTTAAATTTATCATATTTCAAAATATTGAATAAGTACTTTGAAAAAGGAGGAATCAAGAGGCGGAAAAGATAATCGATTCGGTGATTTATGTTTTTTAAGATGGACGTAGAATATTTATTCTAAGACTCTTCTAGAAACTTGGAGAAGTTTTGGAAAGAATTGTGTACCAGTCATTTTGACTCGTTTGGTAGTTCTAGTGTTAACACTAGAACGAACTACTAAGGGGATCAAAATAACTGGACTGTAATTTTTTATAAACATTTTTGAACGTTTATCAATTTACACACAGTAGATATTCCACGGCTATGTTACAAAAGATGAATTACCGAATTGATAATCTTTCTCACCTCTGTGAATCGTTGCTTTCCAATGTTCTTATTTAACACTAAACTTACCGACGTTATATTTACTAAAATTTAGATATACTAGACAAGTACGTTGGAAAAAGAGAAATCAAGAGGTGAAAAAGATGTTTAATTAATTAATTTAGGCTTTATAAGATAGAAGTGGAATATTTACTTCATGTCTGCCCTATCAGTTTAGGTAATTTTCAGAAAAAAATGGGAGCCGGTCATTTTAACCGGCTTGGTAGGTTTGGTGTTAATATATTTAAATATTTTAGATTTAACATCGGTAATTCTGATAGTTCTGATAATTCTGGAGATGTTGTGATGAGGATAAAGAACTGGAATCACAAATAACGTACTGAAATTGCTTCAGGAGGAATCTTTTTTCATCGTTGCAATTTTCCATGGACTTGACAGACACATACAATTTAAGAACAGTGCTAGTTAACACTAGAACTACTAAGACGGTCAAAATAACTGGATTTTAATTTTTTATAAACATTCTCGAAGTTTATAAATTTATATGCAGTAGATATTTTACGACTATTTTACAAAAGATAAAGTACTGAATTGGTCATCTTTTTCACATCGTGATTTCTCGCTTTCTAATGTTCTTATTTCATATATTTAAATTTTTTCAATTTAACATCGGTAGTTCTAGTGTTAAGTCTGACGTCTTTTTAAAAATTATCGTGTCGACTTCAAAGCTTTGCAAAATTGAAGGTATAATATTAGTCGTCAAAGATAACGAAAAGTTACGAAAAAACACGGGGTCCTGGAGATATTGTGATGAAGATAAAGAATTGGAATCACAAATAACGTGCTGAAGTTGTTTCTGGAGGATTTTTTTCCTTCGTTGTAATTTCCATGGACTTGACAGACACATACAATAGAAGATATTATTGCAGAGGTTGAAGATAAAGCTGCAGGAAGGGAAGAACAGTTCCAATTAACACTAGAACTACCAAGACAATCAAAAGGACTGTTTTAATTTTTCATAAACATTCTCGAAATTTATAGGGGTGTCATACGGTAGATTTTCCACGACTAGTTTACAAAAGATAAATGACCGAATTGATCATCTTTTTCACATCGTGATTTCTCGCTTTCCAATGTTCTTATTTAATATATTTAAATATAATACATTTAACAGCGGTAGTTCTAGTGTTAAGTCTGAAGTCTTTTAGAGATTATCGTGTCGACTTCAAAGCTTTATAAAATCGAAGGTATAATTTTAGTCGTCAGAGATAACAGAGAGTTATGAAAAACACCAAGTCCTGGACCTAAAACGATGAGGATAAACGATGGAACTGCCAATAAATGGACTGAAAATGTTTTTGGAGGAGTTTTTTGATTATTGTAACTTCTATGGAAAGAATAGTCGCAATAAGGTTTGAAGTGTCTCTGGAAGCTATAATGGCTACGGTGTGCAAAATTAGACGTGAAATTGCGGCAATAGAATTGTGGACTAACTTCCGGTTAACAACATCATGGACAAAACTGATCTGCTGTATAGACTTTAATTTCTACATAAAAGGGGCCAAGTTTAACACGTCGAATGCCATGGGGGTCACCGGTGACCGGCACTGTTGTATTCGATGAAATTTCTTACGAGTTATAAATTTCGATATTCACGGATACGCTAATATATTCAATATCAAAAAATTGCTGTTAGAAAAGTGAAGTATCACTGAGTACATAACTATTCTTACTTTTAACAGTTCTATTCTACAAACATATGATTTTAATAGAAACAGTTTCGGTTCGGTGGAAATGAAACTAGCGAAATACAGGTGGCATTCAACGTGTTAACCAAGTTGCCAATTTGGCCACGTGCTAAATGTCATCAGAGAGTATCTCAATGTTCAAATGACTCAAAAATGGAAATAGTTTAATAAATAAAATCGTAATTTACTAGAAAATCATTTGCAAGAATTTTCATCGAATTAACTTCACAAAAACAGCGATAAATATCTGAATATTGCTCTCAAGCTCTAGTTTAATCCGGTATGGTAAAAATATTTGCAACTACTAAACAACGCCGTCGTTACAACAATACCTTAATCTCGAAATCGATGAACTTTACAATTAAAAGTCCACAGACAGGTACCGGATCGTTCAACGTCTACGAATCCCCGTAAAAATTCGCGAACGGACGTGTGCATTGACATATCACACTCTTCTCCCACGGAGAACGATGGCATTTTGATAAATGAGGTGTACGAACGATGCAACGGTAATAACGTCGTTCTCGCTAACGATGTAAACATGCACACGCGCACGAGGGAAAATTGACAGGTGACTATTGCAACGAAACGACAGATTAAATGAGACATTGTAAGGATTATAATACAGAAAGCAACACGACGTCTCTCGATTAAGACGCCGTATGATCGAACACACTTGCAATATTCAACGAGATTTAATTAAAATCTTCCACGAGTATTAAAAATCACTGTGACGCAATTTGTAATTTATCGAAATACATGGGCTACATTTAAAGTGCAATATGCGTAACGAGCTGTAAAGTTTGATACTTAAATATTTACTTATGAACACTAGAACTACCGGCGTTAAATCTATCATATTTCAAAATATTAAATAAGTACATTGAAAAACGAGGAATCAAGAGGCGGGAACGATAATCGATTCTGTGATTTATGTTTTTTAAGATGGACACAGAATATTTATTCTAAGAATCTTCTGTAAACTTGGAGAATTTTTGGAAAAAATTGTATACCAGTCATTTTGACTGGTTGGTAGTTCTAGTGTTAAAGAACAGTTCCAATTAACACTAGAACTACCAAGCCAGTCAAAAGGACTATGTTTTAATTTTTCATAAACATTCTCGAAATTTATAGGGGTGTCAGACGGTAGATATTCCACGACTATTTTACAAAAGATAAATTACCGAATTGATCATCTTTTTCACCTCGTGATTTCTCGCTTTCCAATGTTCTTATTTAATATATTTAAATATATTAGCTTTAACAGCGGTAGTTCTAGTGTTAAGTCTGACACAAAAAATTGTGTACCAGTCACTTTGACTGGTTGGTAGTTCTAGTGTTAAAAGTGCCGTGTCTGTGTAATTCCTAATTGAATCTTTATAGAATCCCTACCTGATATTTTTGCTTTCTATCTCAGAAAAATAGAGACTTCGCTGTTAAATATCTTAAAATTTCATGAAAAACCTAATTAGAATTGTTAAAAATACAGAAATTTATAAAAAGAAAGAATCTCGAAAGGTCGACCTTCCAAAGAACTTGGAAATCGGTTTCTCCGCTCTTCTTTTCCATTCCGCCGAATCATTATCCAACAACGATCACCCCGTATACCCGCCTCGTATTTCATAATTTCATTTCAAACCCGAACAGTTCTCACAAAGAAGAAACTTTCTCTAACGACTATACCCGACGTCCTAAACTTCAGTATCAAATCTCCCATCGAAACTGTCTGACACTGGCCGTCTCATTCCCCTGAATCCCTACCACCCTCTATCACCACCATAGAAATTCACGAAGAAAGTAGAACGAAACGCTCGATTTACCACGAGCTCCTCTTCTCCATTATTACCAAACTAATATTCCATCGCCAGCCTCTATCAATTTTCTCTATCACCCTGAAAACATTTCGTGCAGAATTCCTCGAGAAATCCAACGCTTCGAGTTTCATCCATTTTCCGTCATTTTCATCAGGTTTTCTTGAGACAGACAGGTGTCGAGGATTACCTGGCTGGTGGATTTTACGACGTGGAAAAGATGGCAGCACCATACGGACGGTGAAAGTCCTCTGACGAAGAGGAAGGAGTGGTGGTGCACATATAGAGGGGCGAGAGGGCGCGGCTTGTCCAGACGCTCTCTGTCCCGACCACGACGAAGACGGCGACGACGACGACGAATATGTCGCCGAAGTTCCTGTTCCTATTGGGTTCCCTCTGTCTGCTTGCCGGTGAGTAAACATTCGTTGGATCTTTCATTTCTTGCATTTTTTTCGAGTACTTTTTAAACGGTGAATTTTTTCCATTTCCTTTGTTCTTTCGAAGAAAAAAAAATATGATTGGCGGTTTTGTTTGTTTGAACTTTGTTCTGGGATGATAGATTCTTTTGTGACGTTTGGATGATTATTGTGAGATTTCTGCGGCGTTGCTTTTGACGTTGGTTTTCTTTGAGGATCGTTACGAGGATGAGGATCAATGGGGATGTTCTGTCAGTCGGTTGGGAATTTAATTTGAATGATTTGGATGATTGGAAGAATATTGGTGATGTCAATGTGTGCTGTCGAGAGGGGCGTATTATTTTTGGAGTTTTGATGGATTGTAATTAGAGCTTTGTTGTTGTAGTATGGGAATTGGGATTAATTTGGATGAATCTCAGACGCCATGAACTTCCTGGTGACTTCAACGACTGATCTGTCATGTTAGAATGCTTTCAGTTCGATAAGTCGCGCTTTCAAGTCCCCAAAAATGATTCGGTTTCAAGCATGTTTCTGTGCCTCTATCTGCTGATGTTTTAAAAATTCCTTTGATAAGTTCATCATCGCAAAAAATTCACTTAAGCGATAAAATTGACGTTTTAACTCCCAATTAGAAAACGCCACGTTTCAGCGTTCAAAGAAACTTTACGATTTGTAAGATAATTATGTATTATTGACTGACTGAAAGTCACTTTAAAAGAAAACGGAAAAAAATTGTGCGAAATGACAGGCGCAACTCCAAAACATGTTGTTGTTTGAAGATAGTTTTTTTTCAAAAAATATTATAGAGCCTCTTTAGAACCTAACTAAACCTACAGATCCTCAACGATGATAATGAAGTAGCCACAATAATAAATTCCCCTACGTGTACATAAAAGACCTTCGATTTTCAAAATTTCTAACTATATCCCTTCAAAGATGCACTTATACATTGTCGAAAATCAAAAACTTACAGCCATTCAAAAATCCCACAGCAATTTCCATAATCTTCAACGCATCCAAACTCCTTGATATTCAACACCCCACAACAGTTAAAACCCTTTAACAAGATCACACCTTTCACCCTTTGAATCACTTCCCAAAACATCCCTAATCGTAAATTCTAAATGCAAAAACAAGCAGAAAATGCCCATTGCTATGATAACTTGAGAAAAATAGCCATCAGGAGAGACGAAAAGAACGAACCTACTTTGGAGAACCACTGTCTCGCTTTCCCCCTCTGTCTCGCCCTGACATTTCCAAGACTTTCTACTTCTATCGAGGGTTCACCGACCCCATCTCGTACCTACCACCGTCTACGATCACCATGAGATCGTGGCATGCCGTGATCGCGACATTTTCCACGGCTAATCGAGTCAACATCGTCGATCTGCCGGGAAGAATACCCTTTGCGAAATGTCACGGGTACTCTGTTTCTCCTCGGCGATCGCGATCGACGGTTTTCCACGATCTTTTCCTTCTCCCTGAAACGAGGCTCGATATTATTCTCGTGTTTCTGCCATGGATTTATGTAATCCGGATAGAAAGTACGCATGAACGTTTCAACGTGTTTGCGAACGGCTTCGTTCGTTCATTAAGGTTTCATGTAACACGAGCCGGTTTTGTGATTGGATTTGATTGTGGAATTAGTTGAGCGCATATCGACGCGTGTTATTTTGCATTGACTTGATGGAGATATAATTGAATAATATTTCTAAAAGTGTCGGAAACGGAGATAGTGAAGGGAGGGTTGGAACTTAGTGTTGTTATTTTTAGGCTCATGGCGAGTGCGATTATGAAGACTAGGATTTTTGGGGGGGGGGTGGGTTCTAATTATTTCCGCTCTGAAGGAGTTTTTATGCAATATGTACATACATCGTAGCTTCTATGGTTGCATTGAGATATAATTGAATAACATTTTAAAGAGATGAGACAAGGAGATATTGAAAAAAGACTAGGAGTTAGTGTTTTATTGGACTTATGATAGGTGTGTAAATGACGACTAGATTCTTAGGAGGACAGGTTCTAATTGTTATCCGTTCTAAAGGTTTTTTATGCAGTATGTACATCGTAGCTACTGCGATCTGATTGAGAAATAATTAAATAGTATTTTTAGAGAGATGGTCAAAGGGAATATTGAAGAAAGACTGGGCGTTAGTGTTTTATTGGATTTATGGCGGGTGTGTATATGACAACTAGATTCTTAGGAGGACAGGTTCTAATTGTTATCCACTCTAACGGGTTTTTTATGCAATTTGTGCATCGTAGCTTCTGCGGTTTCATTAAGTTTTAATTAAATAACATTTTTAAAGAAATGAGACAAGGAGATATTGAAAAAAGACTAGGAGTTAGTGTTGTATTAGACTTATGATAGGTGTGAAAATGACGACTAGATTCTTAGGAGGACAGGTTCTAATTGTTATCCGTTCTAAAGGTTTTTTATGCAGTATGTACATCGTAGCTACTGCGATCTGATTGAGAAATAATTAAATAACATTTTTAGAGAGATGGTCAAAGGAGATATTGAAAACAGACTAAGAGTTGGTGTTGTGTTGGAATTATGATGGGTGTGAATGTGAAGACTAGGATATTTAGGGGACGGAGTTTAACTTGTTATCAGTTCCGAAGGATTTTCTATATAATATGTTTATCCTAGCTTTGTTAATATGAAATTTATCAAAAACTGTAATTATCCGGCTAAAAAATTATCTTGACGATTTTAAATTGAAGAAAGTAGAGCAATTCTATATTTTAAATTTGATAAAGTTTGAAGTATTTAGGGGGCAGTTAATTTGCACAATTTTAGCATGTTTTGAGATAGTATGACTAAGCAATTAAATTTCTAATTACAGGCACGCAGGTCAGAGCACAAGATGACGATGGCGACGATGACGATGAGACGAATGCCGAGGCATTGTGCAAGGACAGGCCTGGAGACGAGTACTTCCGGTTGAGCGTCGAAGGAGACTGCCGTGATGTTGTGAGGTAAACTACCTTCTTTAATAACCTTTCTCCAATTTAATGTAATCAATTGCAGTATACTCGCAAACTATTATCTTTGTAAATTCTAAATTTTCCACCATATATAAACCTATTTAGAAATTACTATAACTATAAAATTCTAAATAAAACATACAAAATGAAAAAATCTTTTCCTGCAAATGTAGAGAAGTCTGGCGAGCGCTGAGAAGCGCAGGCTTTCGGTGAAACTTATACAGAGCGTCTCAGCGCAGGTGTCAGAGGGCGGTGCAAAGTACTCTCGTTTTCAAACGCCTATTCCCGCCATCCGTTTTCGAAATTCCCAAACCCAGTATCCTAAAGTAAACACTCCGCATAGTCGTTTACTTTAGAAGGCTGGTTTTGGGGATTCCAAAAATGAAATGTCGGAAGTAGGTGGTTGAAAAGGAGAGGCTCCGTCGCTCTCTAGCCATCTTTCAGTTGTCGGACAGTACGGGCCACCCCCGCCTGCACTGAAATACCCTGTACAGTTGAAAAGAATAATAATACATAGACCAAAAAAATACCGTACGACCAAAATTTCAAACGGATCATTAACCCCTTAGCTTACAATAACGTGTGACACACGTGAGGTGATAAATGGAATACGAAAATTTGGAAGTTTTCCAATAACTATTAAATTGAAAATATCAGTCGATCATAAAACGGTAAAATTATTTCTAAAATATTAATATTGCAGTCAGTTGTGCCAAATGTTAAAGAGCAGAGAGAAATTTTTATTTCTGGAATTAATTCTGGGGTATTACGCACGCTGTCAAAATAGAAATCGTAAGGCAAGGGGTTAATAATTAACTTCCATTCCTTGTGCCAAAGAGAAATATGGTATAAAAAAAATGTTAATCGATGAGATTCGATATCAACATGCATGCAAACAACACGGAAATACCGGTGATAAATCCTCGATAACCTTTAAAAAACGAAACCTTGGGTGAGTTAACGGTAACACGTGTACAGGGCGTTTAAAAGTGGCCGTCGAGGCCATTAAAAAATGCCTGTAGCAAGACACCTTTCGACAGTTAATATAATTATTCCAATAACCTCAAATCTCACGTTCATTATAAAAAATATCTTAAAATGATTCCAAGTGAACCGCATGTCGGTCAATTAAAGTCCTTGAAAACAAGAGATCGTTGACAAAGAAATAACGTTAAAGTTGAACGATTCGAATTGGCATTGAGGAAATGCGGAAATGTCGAATTATAAAAAACAAGACCTTCGATGAGTTAACGGTACAGAGAACTCTCCAGAAGGGAGGCTCGAGGATCATGAAAGGATGAGGGTCAATAAAAATGAATTCCTTCGGCTCCTTCGAGCGGAATTCGATCGCGAAGGTTCAAGGCGAGCAGGTGAGAACGAAGTCGGACATCGGATACGCAGGACTCGCTTTGCTATTTGTGACTGAAAGGATTATCCTGACTCACCACGAATACCGTGTTCAAGGACTGCGGTGGACGAAAATATCATCCGAACAAAAGCAGCGAGAGAAAACTCGCTACGCTAAATACGGCGAAGCGGAAAGTCGTTTTGAGAATAAAAGTAAAAAGTACTGCTGACATTGTGGATCTTTCGGAAATTGTTATAATTTTTAAATTCGATTTCTCCAGTTTTGTTGCTTTAGGTGGTACTATTTTGAATATAGTACCATCTGGTGTGAAAATATTTGAAACTTGACATTTTGCGATCTATGGAAGTCTAAATAAATTATATTTCTTTGGAATTGTATAAAAATTCTCAGTGTTGAGACTTCGTTGGTTACATTTAACCCTTTGCCCTACAACAACGTGTGACACTCGTGATGCGGTTTATGGAACGGGAAATTTTTAAGCTTCTCAAAAATTATCAATTTAAAAATATCAGTAGAACACGACACGATAATATTACTTCTATGTTATTAATATTGCGTTAAATCCTAAAATATATCAGGAATCACTAACATGTTTTTAGTTTGGCAATTTAATTTTCATTTATTGCGAAGGCAGTCACAAAAGAAATCGTAGGGCAAGGGGTTAATATTCTTTTGTATGAAATGAGAAAGATTTAAAAGAAACGAATAACCTTGAAATTTTAAGTCGAGTATAAAAAAGGAAGTCGTTAGAATTAGTTTAATTTTCAGTGTCTCATGTAAAACAGCCGGATAATATGAGCCTGTTGAGTAATAAACCGGCATAGAATTTCACAATGATATTCGCCACGCGATAGGCAAAAAAATCTCGAAGGAGAATCGATTGCCCGCCCGATTCAAATTCCGCCGATGCTTTCGTCACGTTATTCTATCTGCGTCCATTACGCAAAGCGCAAAAAGGAAGAGAAACGGAAAAAAGGTTGAGAGGAGAACAAAGTCATTCGTACACGTTGTGCAAGTAAAAGCAGAGAATATTATTTCACACCGAACGGAGATTACGATTAAATGTTGCAATTACAATGTTAGATCGAGAACGATAATCTGATTTCACGTTTAACTGGAATCGATGAAATTTCCTGTGAATTTCGAAAGAATTGCGACAGAAGAGTCATACCATTTAGAAATATTAATTTCAAATACCGGTATCCTTCTGGCACAACCGCGCTGCGCTGTATTTTTCTTTTAGAAGTATCTTGCAGACAATAGAAAAGACTAAAAAAATGCATTAAAACCACTATACAATTTTCTAGTTAATTTAAATATGTATGAGAATGACCGATTAAGTATCGACCTCGAAGATCAGACATGACAACTTCAATTTTTCAACTTTAGTGACAAAATACTTAGTGAAGACAGTTTTCAATTAAGCAAGGTCATTAAGCTGACCTTGACTTCACTTTGAAACACCTAGGGACATGTTGCACTTGTCGCCCTGTCCTCAGGATTTAAATGCTCTGGAACCTACAGATTTAGGTGGTTTTCGAGTTATCGGAGCCTTGAAACATCAACTACTAATTACCAAAAATTTTTCGGGAAGTGACCAAAACCTAACTCACACCTAACCTAAACCATACTCCCTCCAATTACTATCGTCTACATAAAACAGCTCTCAGTTATACCACCACTTCATTAACACTAGAACTACCGGCGTTAAATCTATTATATTTCAATATATTATATATTGAATTTATATTATTTATATTATATACTATGCCTCTCTTATAAACTTTGAGAATTTTTTTATAAAATTGTGTACCAGTCATTTTGACTGGTTTGGTAGTTCTAGTGTTAAAAATAGACAAAAATCTTCCACAGGATTTCAACTCAACCTCAGTAATTAAAAGTCTAAACATTTATCTCCATATCCACCACGACCACCCTCGCCACCCTTTCCCCTCGCGTCCTTCGAAACGAAAACTTCATCCTCTCCAAAACTATCGAAGGAATCGTCAAACAATGTAAAAACAAACCCGCAGATGCGACAAAGCAACCGAGATCGGCGTTACAAGATTGGCGACAGTGCGATGCCCGACAGGCTTGGCCTTCGACATCGAGCGGCAAACTTGCGATTGGAAGATCAACGTGAAGAATTGCGACCAGCTTGCCAGTAAGATACGATTCTTGACTTTCCCCGATTAAAAGAACCCCTCGTTTTCTTTCTGTCCGACTGAAACAGGTGTACAAGGTCCGGCCTGAAGCAAATCACGTGCCCGAGCGGACTAGCCTTTGACCTGGACAAACAGACCTGCGACTGGAAGGGCAAAGTCACCAACTGTGACAAGCTCGAGAGTAAGTCGAAGAATCGGCCGGCTCGAACCGGTACGAGGCTACCTCCGTCTTCGGTGTGCTCTTTTTTCTATGGAGTCTCCCCTTTTGCGTGTTTCATCAGAAATGCATCGTTTCGAGTTGAAACGTTTCGTTCACTTATTTTGCCGTTTGATTACCGTTTGGTGCTTTTGGGGAATTTCTAGGGAGTTTTTCATTTACTGTGGTGACTTGTGGTGGTTTTTGTGGAGGATACATGTTTGTTTTTAGGAATTTTTTTTTGGGGGTAGGAAGAATGGAGATTCTACATTGTATTGTGCAGAGTGATAGAATTAATAAATTTAGGGTAAAAATAGAGGAATATTTAGTGAAATTAAATTTGTTATATTAGAATTCTGTAATGTTTGAAAATGTACGATACAGAGGTAGATTCTTTTTGAAATTTTTCAATGAAGTTCAAAAAATATATTTATCATATTATTTTGTTAATTCATATTTAAAAGGTGGGCAGGATTTTATATTTCTTTAACAGAGCTGGAGCTAGAAGTAAACGATTATCGAACGTAATGAAGTTGCGAAACATTTTGGCAGATGCATTTCTTCGCGATGTGGCACACCGAATTCTGAACGATCGGCTCGACTTTCATTGGAAAATGAAAGGAAACGAGAGCGAGAAATTCAGAAAGCACGGAGGAGTCGGATTCTTTCGTAGACTCGCAACGTAGCACGCACCATGTCGTATTTTAGTACTAACGCACAATTACTCTCACGCATTATCGACATCCCACCACGATTTTTTCCGCCTCTGATTGCTCATTTACGTGCATACTATAATTAAGCATCGGCGAATGGAGAGTTTTTTGAATAGTGGAACTTTTTTTAATTATTTAAGCATTTTATTCGACAATCGGAAGCAGGCTTTCTAATAGAAATACGGAAGTATTAAGTGTGAAATCAGTATTTCAACACTAACTGCGTATATATGCGTCGCTAAACTGTGACGTTTTTCTGACCGTATATACACGTCCTTTGCACTCAAAAATTTGCATTAAATATTCTTTATCGAACTTTATTGCAAAACTGATAAAATTCTCGCCGTACAATATTGAAACTATATTAATACAATCCTGTCAATTTAATTGCAAACATTTATAATTCTTTAATTAAATATTCTCGAATTTAATTCTACATCTGGAAAAATCTCCCATAAATTCTGTTGCTCCAAAATTCTCAAATTCTAAGAACCATAAATTCCAAACAAAACGAAACTATAAGTTCTAACTATCTAAAACTCAACCAGCAATAATAATATCGGACTCCAAGAGAAAAGACTCTCGGCCGGTTAAACCTTGTCCGCCATTAATCAAATTAGAAAGATCCGTTTCAAGTGTCCATTTGCAAATATCATGCGAAACGTGCAAAATTACTTTGCCGAGTCGCGAAACCAGCAATAATAACGTCAGAAAGAAAATCAAACAGCAAAAATAATATCGGACTCCAAGTGATATTAAAAAAAAGTCTCCGCCGGTTAAACCTCTTCCACCATTAATCAAATTAGAAAGATCTGTTTCAAGTGTCCATTTGCAAATATCATGCGAAACGTGCAAAATTACTTTGGCAAGTCGCGAAACCGGCAATAATAACGTCAGAAAGAAAATCAAACAGCAAAAATAATATCGGACTCCAAGAGATATTAAAAAAAGTCTCCGCCGGTTAAACCTCTTCCACCATTAATCAAATTAGAAAGATCTGTTTCAAGTGTCCATTTGCAAATATCATGCGAAACATGCAAAAATACTTAGCCGCTCAACCAGACCGTGCGAAACTTGAATGATTCGACTTGCATTGGTTACTTTCGAGTCGTAATCTCCAGTCCGACCACTTTCGATTCTCGGAGGACTGGTTTCGATTTTGAGCGAAAGTACGGCCGAAGCACATTCGGAGGCGAGAAAATCGTGAAACTTGTCACATCACTCTCTCGAATTGTCTAACCCAGTTTCAGAGGTTCCCCCGCGATCTTCCTTTCTCCCGTGCAAATTTTCTCGAATCACCATTCTACTAACGAGCCGTGAAAGATGCACTTTCGACTTCTGCGATTCATTGTTCCTTTCATGGGAATCTGCCTTGTCAAAAATACCACCGATTTTTGATTGCGTGCCACTGCGTTCGAGGATGGTCGTGGATTTTTGTTGGACGTTCTTTTCTTTCAGAGATACGAAGAAATAGAAATTTGAGATTATTCATGGTTTAAGGGATT
Organism: Cerceris ruficornis; assembly: GCA_963989415.1. NCBI lineage: Eukaryota > Metazoa > Arthropoda > Insecta > Hymenoptera > Crabronidae > Cerceris > Cerceris ruficornis. The sequence goes on from OZ022529.1 coordinate 6,654,102, forward strand.
TTTGTTGGTTCCTTTTATATGGAAAATAGTAATTAGAGCGTTGATTTGAGCGGTCTGAGACACTTTTTGGGGGAAATGTCTGACGAGATGTAATATTAGACAAGTTTCTTGCCGATATTATCAAGAATTTGACTCGGAAAATTAAAATAGAAAGACAAAACGTTAAACAGTATCGCTGCACTAAAGAAATCGTCATAAACCAAATTCAAATACAGAAATTTAAATTTCTACAACTATAGAACTTTCATTTAACAGAATAGACTTGTAGAACAAAATATTAACTTTCCTATATTCTCTTTCACTACAAATTACCCGAAAGTCTATAAGTATAAAAATTCTACAAATAGAAAAGTATTGCAGAATAAAGTATTTCAAACGATACAACTTCGCCGACATTGCCACCGAAAAGATCTAGCAAGTTTAAAGAAGAAACTCAAAAAAACCAACGTCCACCGAGAACGCTAAAACTAATCGATCATCCACTGCGCATCTAGCGCAGCAATCCGCGCAGCCTCAGCTGCCAAAGGGGCAGATATTATTTTACAGGGTCATTTTCCTAGGATTTAATTCGATATTCCATATCGAATCGCATCGATCGCCCCGAATCGACACTGGCACGCAATCATTTTCTAACTTTGAGGAATCCATTCGCGCACGTGTACGTACATACATACGAGCGAACACGAACGTGGGTACACAAATTCCTTTCTCCTTGTGATCGCTCCAGGTACGAGGTAGCACGTTCACGATCGCTGATCTCACTCTCACTGTCTCTTTTTCTCTCTTCTCTCTCCTCTCTCTCTATTTCTCTCTGTCTCTTTTTTCCCTCTTTCCTTGCATCCAGATCGGTTTCGCTTCGACGATCTGGCCTCCTTATGAGAGCTCCTCGTCACACAGCTGAACTCGCTTTTACAGCGCGAATCTTGGGCTATTGATCATTCATTTTCTTCTGCCAGTTAAATCACTCTTTTATCGTCTTTCCAAAAGAATTTAACGGCTTCTTTGTCGTAAAAGTAATAACGATTTTGTTTTCGATTTTTTAGAAGTTTCTGATGACTCTTTTTCTGGTGTATGTATAGCTTTTGTTAATTTATTCTTTATCATTGCTTCTACATTAAATTGCAAAGAAGGAAATAGGCAGATATTGAAAATTTGGGTTGTCAAATTAACGAGGCGATTTAAGTAATTAGAATATTATTGGAAAATTAAGTTGTATAAGTTCAAAGTTGTAAATATCGTAGATTTAATTGCGGATCTGGTATTTCATCGCTGATTGCTTGAAATCCTCTCGGAAATGTATAATAATCTTACTCATACTTTCCTAATAACACAAAGCGATAATAATATAGTCGCTATAATATTAATTTACTTATTAATTCGCAATCTTTCGACATTTCGTTGCAATAATTCGTGACTCCTCCGTACATCTCGTTGACTCACATCATCGAGACTCTGCCTCTTTTCTACTGCCTACATTCTCTCCTGATAACTTTATTACTCGTCTTTATTACTCGTCTTCTATGTTCTCATTTACAAGTAAGAGAGAAAAAAACACCCCTGTCTCACGGAATTAATTAAACGGTGCGTCGCTGCGAGCCAACGAACCGATACTCTCGAAAACTCGAACCCGTGATGGGCGTTGAAAATCTCTCCATTGCAAACGTAACCTCAAATCTCTCCGATCTTGCAAACTCCAAGAAACGAAAGAATCGTTGAAAATTTTCCAAGAAAAGGAAAAAGAAGATTCTCAATTTTTTTTCCAAACATTGCGCGCTATTTTGCAAAATTTGAATGTTTGAAAGTCAACGTACAAAATTGTTGAAAATGTTCGTAGAAATTCGTAGCCTTCCTCCCATCACTGGTCGCCGTTGGTTACTTTGCAGAATTAAAAGGAGAGAAAAAGAAAAAAAAGGAACGTAAAATGGTAAATCGAGACGTGACGTTTCTCGAGGAGAACGACAAGAAGGAAAAACGAAAGGAAGCGCTTTTGCTTCGGACACAGACAGGACGAGTGACAAAAATTCATTCCAAGGACGAACGTATCGCGACGAGTAGGCAATGGCGTAGGAACGATGGCAATGACAAATTAATATTCCCCTGGACAACCCCCCACCCCCTAACCTGTTTACCCCAGTTGTTGTTTTTTCGACGAATTCAAGCGAAAGTCGCGAATTTGTACATAGAGTTTGTATATAAATTGTATGACGGCGTAAGGAAGGATAATTACAGTAGAAAATAGAATTGTACTTGACACATTTGGCGAGGTATCGTAGCTTTGGAATTGGGTGATATTAATTCAGCACGATTTTTAAAAGCTTTAACCCTTTGACCGTCTCTGCGAATCGCTGGAATTATTTCGAGACCTTTGAGGCTGCTCGAAATTATTCTGGGATTCGTTGTTTAACCCGAAGAAGAATTTTCTGCGTATATTTCGTGTTTTGTTGAAACTCGTGGTAACTCTTGAGTGTTGTTTGCTGGATAATAGATTAGAGAATTTTAAATGATTGTACTTCAAGCGTGGAATACTAGTAGGAACGTGCGGTTTTGAATTTTCTTCGGTATCTGATTAAAAGCGTTGTTGATGACTGATTAACTGTTATTGTATTTTACGAAGATGAAAAACGATTGCAAAGATCTCAGCGCCGAAACGCGACGATAGTTATTAAACACTTTACTGTGTCTGGCCAGAAACGTTCTTGTTCTACTGACAAATCTTTTCAGCCTAATTGTACTGGCAATTTTTACATTACTCTGAGTCAATTATCCTTCGTTTCGAGCTAGTTAGACTTTTATTTTGATATTCAAGTTCCATTCTCTGTAACGAGACAACAATTAACTCCTTTGAACAGCTCAATTTTCTATAATTTCTATAAAACAATTTCACCATATTCTACTCTACATTGCCGGAGCACAAAAATACCTCTGACTTCAATTTCTCAAATTTCCACCTCAGACCACATTTTTAGAAAATATTTCACAACAGAAAGTAATTCCAAGAATACTCTTCAATCTCCGCAACGTCCGACCAAAAACGATCTGATTCTACTTCACCAAGTAAAAGATATTATTTCCAACCTCTCAAACTTGCTTCTCTCCGCGGAAGAAAATCGTTAAAACAACAGTTGAAATTCAAATGAAAGTAACTGATATCAGAGAAAAATTACAGACCATAAATTCAAAGGGTTAATTGCCTTTTTGAAATCGCAGAAACACGCCTCCTACGCCGTTCGATCGTTGTACATAAAACTGGGAATGATAAGCCGTAGAATTCGGGCCTTGATTACACCTGTGGAAACCGTAGTGTGCAATTGCTCGCCGCATTCTGGCCGTGATTCAGGCTCACTGAATCTCGGTACTTAACGGAAATTGCACGTTTACAGAGCCTCGTAAGGTCATGCCCATCCTGAGGACCGACGAACCCGTTTGCCCGGAGGGGAAATTGTCCTGCGGTAATGGAGAGTGCGTCGACAAGGAACTATTCTGCAATGGCTCGCCCGATTGCAAGGACGAATCCGATGAGAATGCCTGCAGTAAGTTTTAATTGGGCTCTTTCCTCCTTTGCCATTCGGTTGGAAGATTTCAGGTGGCAATTTAGAAATAAGTGGAGTGAGAATGTTTTCTGCATCTTTCCGAACACAAAGGATGCTTGGAAACTATTTGAGTTGTGTTACAATTGATTAAATTGGGATTTGCGAAGGGAACTTTTGATTTGTAGTTACCACCGGTCATTTTTATGCTTGTCATGTGTAATTGAGGGGCGTGCTTTTGAAAGTTGAAGTATTTACGTGAATTTCGAGTATCGTCGAAGTTTGGAAAAGTAGTTCAAGTGTATTCACAGATGAAGCAAGAATTTGGTGCACTAAAGTTAGGACTGTTAACTTTTAAAATACCCACAAACTCTTGTCGTTCTTTCAAGATACAGAAAAAAAGCTATCCACAAAGTCACCACCTAACTCTTCAAAATTCAAATGACACTTCAACATTTCAGCCGTGGAAACCGACCCTAATAGAGCACCAGACTGCGACCCGACCCAGTGTGTCCTTCCCGACTGCTACTGTTCGGCAGACGGTACCAGAATTCCCGGCAACATCGAACCCACTCAGGTTCCCCAAATGATAACCATAACCTTCAACGGTGCCGTTAACGTCGATAACATCGACCTCTACGAGGACATCTTCAACGGACAACGTCAAAACCCTAACGGTTGCCAGATCAGAGGCACTTTCTTCGTATCTCACAAATACACCAACTACTCCGCCGTTCAGGACCTTCATCGTCGTGGTCACGAGATCTCCGTGTTCTCACTGACCCATAAGGATGATCCTCAATACTGGACACAAGGTAGCTACGATGACTGGCTCGCAGAAATGGCCGGTGCCAGGTTGATCATCGAGAGATTCGCAAACATCACCGATGGCTCTATCATTGGAATGAGAGCACCGTATTTGCGAGTCGGTGGCAACAAGCAATTCGAAATGATGGCTGATCAATTCTTCGTCTATGACGCCTCCATCACTGCTTCTCTCGGACGTGTCCCCATCTGGCCGTACACTTTGTACTTCAGAATGCCCCATAAGTGTAATGGTAACGGCGGGAACTGTCCGTCAAGGTCACACCCGGTTTGGGAGATGGTGATGAACGAATTGGACAGAAGAGACGATCCTACTTTCGACGAATCTCTGCCTGGTTGCCATATGGTCGACTCGTGCTCGAATATCCAAACTGGGGAACAATTCGCAAGATTGCTCAGGCACAACTTCAACAGGCACTTCAACAGCAACAGGGCACCGCTTGGACTTCATTTCCATGCTTCATGGTTGAAGAGCAAGAAGGAGTACAGGGAGGAACTTATTAAGTTCATTGAGGAGATGCTTGCTAGGAGCGACGTTTACTTCGTCACCATGGTGCAGGTGAGCTATTTGTTTCTGTCTTTGCTGGTTCATCGTTTTTTTTCAGAATTACAATGAAAACTTTAGTATTTTTTTAAACAGATAGGAAATCTTTACAGTTCAAAGAGTATATTCTGTTGGTTCGTCGACTGAAATTAATTTTAAGAAATGTTCTACCGTTGATTACTCATTCTCATTAATACTAGAAGTAGCAAAATACTTTACGTCCATCTAAAAATCATAAATCACCGACACGCTCATCCGTTCCGACTCTTGATTCCTCCTTTTTCAAACTACTTATTTAATATATTGAAATATAATAAATTTAACGTCGGTAGTTCTAGTCTTAACTGCATTCAGGTAGAAGAATAAAGTTTCGAAATTGAATTGAAGTCGATAGAAACTTAATTAACAGAGAGATGCGCGAAATATAGGTTGACGTAGCACTGAAAATAGTTAAGACGCGCCAGAAATTCCTTCAAATATTACGAGAGCAGGCATATAAATAGAATTATTTGTAAAGTAATGAAATAATTTATAATCGTTCCTTATAAATTCATCCTCCAAGATAAATATCATCATCCAACACCGCTTTCTGTATTAGCAGAAGGTAGAACGATTTCACGTCGTTGCAGACCCACCATTACGGCCGTCTTATTCCAATTTATTTTCCATCTTCAATCTCACCGCATCGTCTTCCATCCTCAACCCGACGATCCATCAACTCTCAGAAGTGGTTTCCATTTGACTTTTGCGGCGATTTACTTTTCCACTTTCAATCTCGCCGCGCGATACAAGAAATTCCTTGCCGTGTTAGTTTTATTCCCACGCAGTCGTCGATTCGAGTACCAGCCTTTCCAATTGAACGAGAGATCCCGATATTTATGTCACTGTACAAGTCCAATTACAATTGCGTATTTCATCAGGAAAACGTGAGCCGTTTTGGTGGCAAACGATCGTTAAAGTTCCTTCTGTTGCTTCGAAACATCTTACGATTCTCTGCGACAGCCTGTTTCAGCTCTTAGAATAATTTCGAACAGTAGAAATTTTGCAGTTTGCTGTGTATATGGAAAATGAATTTTTATTGCGATCTTTTAATAGACTTTTCTATTATTTTTTAAATTTTGAATTGCAGTACAATTTGGAATTTTTCTGATATCATTTTCCAATTAGGAGACTCTACATTTTGTTTGGACGTTGTCTGGCCAAATAAAGTCTTATTCTACTGACGATTAACAGCGCCACTGCACGGTGTTCTCTCGTTTCGCAATTACTTTCGATGTACTTTCAAAACGTTATTTACCCACTACAGCTTTCTAAATTTCCATATTTCTCACTTAAGTATTACAATAATTCTACTTAATACCTACAATTTTAAATGATCCACCGTAACAATCACGTACAAGTCACATTCCAATCTGGTCCAATAATTCGCCAGCTCCAACTTCGTCGCCGCCATACTCCCCGACAATTATTCCTTTAAACCTACACTCCTAATTTACATCAATTAACACTAGAACTCCCGTCGTTAAATCTGGTATATTTAAATATATTAAACAAGTACTTTGAAAAAAGGAGAATTCAGAGGTGGAAGAGATGATCGATTCGGTAATTTATATTTTACGAGATGGACGTCTAATATCTATTCTATGACTCTCCTATAATCTTGGAGAATTTTTGGAAAAAATTGTATACCAGTCATTTTGACTGGTTTGGTAGTTCTAGTGTTAATCAAAAGTCACCTCCTCGTAGATATATTATAACAAAAATCCCAAAAGAACAACATTAAAATCCACGATCTAAAAAGATATCGAATCTAAACGAATTATCGTAAAAGAGAACTGAAAAGAAAGAAGCCACCCATTCTCGTCTGACAAAACCTAATGCACTTCTACTTGCAGGTAATCAAGTGGATGCAAACGCCGACGGAGTTGTCAGCCCTCCGTGACTTCCAAGACTGGAAAGAGACCTGTGACGAAAAGGGCCAGCCGTACTGTTCCCTCCCTAATGCCTGTCCCTTGAACACCAGAGAGCTTCCAGGAGAGACCCTCCGTCTCTTCACCTGCATGGAATGCCCGAATTACTACCCGTGGCTGCTCGACCCGACCGGCGACGGTTTCACCACGAACAAATGAGCGATCGAGATCGGAATTAACTCGATCGTCGAGCGCGCGTTCCCGAGAAACGAACGGGCGCCATGGAGCGCGATAAAGGTGCTCTCGAGGACCACTGATTCTCCTGGCGAACGCGCGCTGCACGCTCGGCGCCAAACGTTCCGCGAACTGTCGATTTGAAATTTGAAATTTTCCCGCGCGCGCGTGCGCGCGGCCGTTGAAATTCGAACTTCGGAAGACGGAGACGTGGATAGTCTTTTGGGATGGAGGTGTGGAATGTTTTCTTTTGAGTTATTGTTGTATGTGTTGGTAATTATGACTGGTTTAGATCATTTGGATCGTTTACTTTTTGTTTTGAGATAATTTAGGCGATGTTCCGGGGTGCACGTTGATATTATCAAGTATAAAATTTAAAGAACGATCAATTTTTGTCACTTTTGCGAAACAGTTCTACCAGATTGGAATGAACATCGGTTCGAAATTAATTAAGAAGAGTTCAGACGTTGAAATTTATTACTTTAACCAGTTTCATAATTGCTTGCACATATTCCAAGTATCAGTCATCGACTCTAAAATTTGTTTATCCACGGATAATCGAAGAAATTAATATTCTGCGGTAGAATCGTGAAAAATGAACATAATTATATTGATAATAAAAATTGTAAGAAGTTCAGAGTAGAAATAGATGGAAAATTGTTAGCGACTTTCAGTCGATTTTTCAGACAAGGCTAGTAACGGGAATTATTTATGAGTATTTAATGTTAAAATCGAGTCAAGGACGAATTTCAGAAAGATTATCCACATCTTCCTGACAGTCGGGACTTTCGCAAACGAAGATTCGCGCAACGTTTCAGCCGCGGTTTCCGATCGAAGAGTGTTCCTTTCTCGGCCAATGGAAACGAGTCCTTTTGAAGGCCGAGCGAATTGCGAGGAACACTCGACTTGTAAATACATAACCACCGTATCCTTGCCCTCCTTATCCTCGTCCCTTCTTTATTTTCTCTCTTTTCTCCTTCTTCTTCGACTTTTATCACGGCGCGAATCCTTAAAGGACGGCTCAGACTTTCGTGAGAAACGCGCCCCGTTCCCTTAGAGTTTAAGAGAGACGCGAGAGTGTTTAAGTAATTTTTAGAATCCTTTAAATATTTCTCAATAAAATGTTTTTTTGCGAAAATCTTCTACGCTTTCTCGTTTTCCACCTTTTCCATCTTCGTCGTAGATAATACATCGGTGAATTTCGAATTGGGAGAGAGACTTGTTGAAAAGGATTTCACAGTTCTTAGAGAACTGACGAAAGTTCAGAGAGTAATAAAAAAAATGGTGTTGCCTATTAATATTAACGATGAATATTAAATAAGATGTCGTTTACAAACTGGAAAGTAGAGCACTGAGAGCAGTGAGAATTTATAATTTGAATTTTTAAATATCTTCGATAATTATTGTCTTGATAAAGTCATTTTGAGACGGAGTCTAAACTATTTTCATTCCTTTTTGGATTCTTTATTTGTTAAAAGTTTCCTACAAATGAAGCCTCCTGTTTAAAATAAATCCGATATCTATCTGATACTGAAAAGATCGTCCTATAAATTTCCCACCTCTTCGATATAAAACCCTCTCCAAGATTTAATTTCAAAAACGCGAAAAATTCGTAAGAAAAAGTTGTCAAAAATGTTCCACTCAAACACCCAATCAGTGGCTCAATTGCAGCCACCTTAACGTATTTAATAATCGATAAAAATGAATTTAAGATGCAAATAAAACGATCAATCGCAGACTGAAATTCCTCGAGCATTCGTCGAATAACGAAATCGTCCGTACTAATTTACATCTCGTCGGCGAGACGTCGATCCTCGTTTCCAATGAAAGAAGACAATCCAGTTTCGATCAATCGTCCTTTCTCCGTAGCCTTGAAGGCAATCGAGAGGCGCCAGGCATTAAGCCATGCGAAATGTCACTACTCCTGAACTTTTCCCCCCACTCCGGGCCCCATGTAAGGCCCCCGGGGGCCCCTTTCGATTTCGGACGACATTCCTTCTCACGGGCCCCTGATTTATCGGCCAGTGGAACAGGCATTCCTTGCACTTTCTTCGACTCTCGACAGGAACGGATCGTTTTGGGAAAAAAGAAGTCTGGTCTTCGAGCGTGGACGGAGATTAACAATCTTTTTTGATGTTTTCGTAATATTTAAGATTGGATTTTCATTTATTGTTCGATAGGTTTGACGACTGGGAGAGTGGATACGGTGGGCAAATAATCGAAGTCGAAGCTGAACAGTTTTTTCTTAATATTTGGGAAAGTTGTTTTGACATTTGTAAATCGTTGATATTTCTGAGCGAATTATTGGAAGTTTTGGGAATTGGAAAGTTTGGTTGTGGCAATCCATTGCTGTGGGCCTTGGATTTTGTAAAGCTGTGATATTTTAGAATATTTCTTTTTCCGATGAAAATAATTTTTCTCCTGTTAGGTATATTTTCAATAATTAATTGAGAGTATCATCAACGATTTGCAGTTTATTCCAAATTGATATCCCCAGTCGTTTCGGAGATACGAATTTTCAAAGTTCGAACTTCAATTTTTAAAGACACACGTATGTCTTCAGTCGGCCATTGCCGTTCGTATTCAATATTTTCGAAATTTCCAATTAAATATAGTCGTTTCAGTGAAATAATAACCGAATTTCCAGAAATACTGATAACTCTGTCAGTATATTTTATAATTATTACGTTTGTTATTTCGAAAATACTAAAGTCATTTTCACTCTTTTTAACATCAATTCGATATTTGTATTCCTTTCTTTTCTCTGTGATTCTTTAACGAAGCTATCTTTTGCTACCCAGGCAAAAGATAATGAAGAAATGACCGACAGGCGAAAATTGTATTTAAATTATAGACGCTTTATTACATTAACAAAATGTACATACTCGTGCCCTTATAAGTAACTCGATGTAGAAAATTCTTATTTGCTGCACAACAAGGTGTTATTCAACGAGGATCCGTTGAAACTTTTCTGCATCGACAAATTTTAAGGATATCAATCACGATTAGCATTAAAAGCAATTTAAGATCTCTAATTTAAGTGTTCAATTGTACAAATAACCACACATGAAACAGATTTGCAAAACATTGCCACGATTTTAAAATACTTAAAAGATTCACGAATACACGAAGATAAAAATTGAATATAAAAAAACACACACACACAAAGCGTGTAACGTCTCCGTGATGAATGTACTTAAAAACGTTTTGATTTTACATTAATCGTATCTTTCTGTCTCTACATTCCATAAAATATAAAGCATATATTACACAAACTGCAAGAATTAAATAAATGCAATAATCAGAAGAAAGATCTCCTGAAAATTTTCTGTACAAAAGGAAAGGACATATGTATATTGGTCTCTATTTCTCTTTATCATTCGCTCTCTATCTCTTCCTCCATCTCTCTCCATGTGCGAAAAACGTTTGACGGGGGAAGGATTTATTTCAATTATCATCGCTAAATCTGCTCGCAATTGACAAGAAAAAAGAGTTAATCGAAAATATCTATTTACAGTACGATGTCTGCCAAGTGTTTTTCCATCTAGCGTACTAGTGCAACGTAGTTTTATTTATCACAGTAGCATCTCGATTCGGTTTAACGTCTAACAAGGGAAGTTCGGGAACTGATACACTCCGATTTCGATGAAACTTTGCATAAATATTTATTAGACATATCTGAGAAGATAGCTGGAATTCGTTCGTGCCCGTTTTCAACTTTAAAGGAGATCCTGTCTGTCTCCTACCTGTCCTGTCGGTTCCCTGCCTCTCTCCTGAGAGGCCCTTTTTAAAAAAACACTTTTTGGGCACGAAGGGCAGGACAGAAAGGATCTCACTTAAAGAGGGGCCTCCCTCGATATCCCCATTAAAGTTGAAAACGGCCACGAACGAAGTCCAGCTATCTTCTTACATATGTCTAATAAATATTTATGCTAAGTTTCATGAAAAACGGAGTGTATCAGTTCCCGAAAGTCCCTTGTAAGTAGAGTTTTTGCTTGCAATAGGAACAAATGAATATCCGAATAACATGATATTGCGTAATTCTCCGAAATACATTTATATAATTTGGAGAATGACGCAGTGTCTGCAATGAACTCAAAGTCAGAGAAAGCTTTTAAAGAGGATGAAGCCTCAACTCCCAACAATGATAAGCCTAAGACGAAGAAACAATTTCCTACGTCTAAAAAGGCTACTGGACTTCGTCCAGCAGTGGCATCTCCACTTCCTAGGCCCGAAGGGGATAGGAAAGTAGCTGACTCCGTTCACCCCAGTACGACCCCCTCGTCCCTTAGAAATGACCCTATGTACGACGAAATCGATTGTAAAGACTTTGTTGGATTATGCGAGCTAAAGAATCACCGTACATTCGCAATAACGAATGAATCCTTCATACCTTTAGAAGACCGAGAATAAGATCTACGCGCATTGACAGACAAACGTTTTTCTGTTGTATCTCGCTCTCGCTACCGGTATGTCATTTGTATTCATTTACATGCAAGATATTCGGAAATTCGAGATTTTCGAGGTGAAGCCGAGCACGATGAGGTTAATTTATTAATCTACCTCAAAGGCAAAGCCTATTTCAACACCGCCCACAATCGATGCTTACTTACGTAGCATAGGAGACTTTAGGGATGACAGTGAAAAACACCACCGCCTAGAAATTGCGTAAATCGATAATGCTTGCGTGCCTTAAAGATGAAATACTCGTGCATTTATCGTTATCAAAGAATTCCATGGGTACTTCTTCGAACGAAACATTGTTCGTTCGTATGCTATTCGTTACTTTTGCAATCTAAAAGAAAATGCATAGTGCAAGAGATTTCGATGGTGGGAATTCACTCTTAGTGAATCCCGAAGAAAAGTAGTCTTCTCCGAGTGATTTGGGAATCCATCATACGTATCATATGCCGAGATAACTGCAGAAAATGAATGCCCCGCAAATGCTCAAAATAATCAGAATAATCACGAACCAGAATGGCAGTGTATCTGAAAGAAATTTTTCTTCGTTAGAATATTTATACTTATTATCTAGACCGCGGATTTTTATGCCTTTATAAAGTACAGGGGCTTGTTATGATATTCGATCAGTGAAACAAGCCTGTGTATGTTTATATTTCCATAATTATGTTTGTAAAAACTTTGATTTGCATAAGCATCCGCTGTGTTACTTATCGCAGCAAGCAGTTTTAGATACTTACGTCGAAATGGTATACTGTGTATGCAGATTTTGTTATCTACGGAAATACTGACAACAGCGGTTTCGGTATTACTCGTGATTGCAGGGCCGTCTAACTTGGTCGGTAAGAATTCTAGGCCAGTTACGAACATACTATGAGCTCCAGGCACGTGTAATGCTCTTCGCAAACTGAATGCAACGAATATATCGACGCTGCCGGAAAACATCGTACCAACAGCCACGAATTTTCCGTCGTCCGACACTGCTAGAGCGGATAAGGTCTCTTTGTACAAAACTGATTTGGCGATACTCCCGGTATCGACGTCCCACATTTGCAGGAAACTGGGATTTTTCCCTGCAACTGCATTGGACAGTATGAAGAGTTGAGTATTCGACTTTTCCTCCGCTTTTCGAAAACGGCATCTTTTGTACATGTATTTCAGCCCATCGGGAGGCGTCCAAGTGAGTTCTTTGTTCTTTGTGCCGTCGCTTACGTTCCACAAATAAGCCTTGCCATCTTTGGCGATACTTGCTAACAGAGTACTGTCAGGACTAAAGTCCAAATCGTCTATTTCTTTTTCATGAGCATTGAGATCATGTAGTTTACTCAATTGCGGGAACTTCCACAATCTTATATGTCCATCCGTGCCACCGGTGGCCATGAATTTTCCGTTTAAACTTACTCTAACGATCCTTTGAAGGGGCTCATCTTCGCTGGAAGGAAAATACATAATTGTAAATGGATGTGCAAGCTTTACTTTACTCAATGGAATTTGATATTAAGTAATGAAATATTGTATCTACCTGAAATCAGTTTGTACGCTATCGGCAGGCTTCACAATTAATTGCAGCTTCTTGCTCTTAATATTTGAATTATCGTCTTTTACTTCTTCTATCCTCTCTGTAGGAGCTTGAGTCTCCTCGATTTTATCCCCAGTTTTTCTATGTCTAAGACTCTCCTTGGCATTTCCACCAGGACTTTTGATAATCTCTCCGTTCTCCAAGGTTACTACTTTTGCATTTACATTGTACAATTGACAGTGGCTCTCTTGACCAGCTGCTATCCATGTTCTCTTCCCGTCATTGTACGAGGTACAATTCATAACGACACTGGGGCCAGTTTCGTGTCTGGTTACTTCCTCCGCGACAAACTGTGTTTCATTATGAGACAACTCAAATATTTCCTGAAACATTCAATTATCACGCCATCTGGTTAAATATAAAATAATAAGAAACTTATTTATCGTACAATAGCATAAATGAAACGCAAAGAAGATACAATTGTAGGCTTCTAAACGGTACGCCCAAAATTGCATCCCCTCGCTGCTGTTACTACAAACTTTTTATACCATATGATACACATATCGTGACCTTGATGACACAAAAGCCAAAGAACCATGCAACCTCCGCGACTCGATCGTAGGAGCAATAAATAAAATCATAAATAGCAGATAAATACTTACAAATCCATTTGCCACCCCCGTTTTCGACGAGCCACCACCACCACCTACGAGAATGTGTCTACTCGTCAGCATTTGCAAAGTGTAAAGAGGAAAATTCACTCTGGCCAAAAGGCCGCAACTGTTCCTCCTGGAAGGCATTCTGCGGTAACTAAATTATCGTTTCTCCTTTCGAATAAATTGCACTATAACGTCTCCCACCCCGGAGAGACAGAGAGAGAGAGAGAGAAAGGAATCAGGTGTCCACTGATAACCGATAGCACGAATAATGAAAAAGACTGTCACTATCTAAAATACGTTTCCTCGTGATTCCCCATGATGATGCAAGAAAAAAAAGGTTCCTCGTATTGGGCAGCCTGTTTATGGTATGCAATTAATTACAATTATACGGTACACACACATGAAAGACGCGAAAAACGTGTCGGAGATCGTTCTCGCGAAACAGACGAAAAAACAGCAACGAACACGTATTCATTCCTACCGATGATTCCCGTTTGTGCCACGAGGTGACCGTACTGTTGGATTCCAAGATGTAAAGAGGATATTAGGAAATCTCTTTGAAGGTGCAAACGGCAAGATGGCTGGTGCCATAGTCCGCTGTTTTCAGGTTCCGAGGAAGCAATTGGGTGAGTTTTGACGTTCTTTTGTCCTTCAATTTTACTCTGTATTCGATAAGACGAACGATTAATTGTACATAGTATATAATATGATATCGTGTCGTTCAATGTCTACGATAGCTTTTTCAACTTTTACGTTGCATTAGAGACAAGGTTATGTAATTAAACAATTTTAATAATTTTAAAGGTTTCCTTGGAACGGCTTTGAGCAATCAGCAGCAGAGAACGTTTGCCGATGCTGCGCCGGAAGGGAAAGTACGTTTGATGTTATGTTTCGGAGGTTTTCTAGTATGACACAATATTGCGACTGGTTTTTGCAATTGCCTGTAATTATTTTCTTAGAAAAGAGGGGGCCCTCTGGCCGATGAAGATCGCATCTTTACCAACCTGTACGGTAGACATGACTGGAGGTTGAAAGGTGCCTTGAAAAGAGGCGATTGGTACAAGACTAAAGAGATTTTGGACAAAGGATCGGATTGGATCATTAATGAAATTAAAGTATCTGGCCTGAGAGGCCGTGGTGGTGCAGGCTTCCCTTCTGGTATGAAATGGTCGTTTATGAACAAACCAGCGGACGGTAGGCCGAAATACTTGGTGGTCAATGGAGACGAAGGTGAACCGGGTACTTGTAAGGACCGTGAAATCCTTCGCCACGATCCGCACAAGCTCGTGGAAGGATGTTTAATAGCAGGCCGTGCTATGGGAGCTTGCGCTGCTTATATCTACATACGTGGAGAATTTTACAACGAGGCTTCGAATATGCAAGTTGCTATCGCCGAAGCTTACCAAGCGGGTCTTATCGGAAAGGATGCTTGCGGTTCTGGATACAATTTTGATATTTTTGTGCAACGTGGAGCAGGAGCTTACATCTGCGGAGAAGAAACTGCTCTTATCGAGTCTATCGAAGGAAAGCAGGGAAAACCGAGATTAAAGCCGCCTTTCCCGGCCGACATTGGCTTATTCGGTTGTCCTACCACTGTCACTAATGTCGAGACAGTTGCTGTAGCGCCTGTACGTGCTTCTGATTGTAAGATGTCGTAGCAAGAGGAAATAATTATTTTAACAATTATCCTTTCGTATCGCAGACAATATGCCGCCGAGGGGGAACTTGGTTCGCGTCGTTTGGGCGATTGCGTAATCACGGAACTAAATTGTTCAACATTTCTGGCCATGTAAACAACCCTTGCACAGTCGAGGAAGAAATGTCTATTCCTTTAAAAGAATTAATCGAAAGGCACGCGGGAGGAGTGATCGGTGGCTGGGATAACTTACTCGGTGTTATTCCTGGAGGTTCTTCCACGCCTGTTATTCCCAAGAGGTATAACGCTATACATTAATATGCTAAAGGATTTACGACTAACTTGACTATTTTATTAGTGTCTGCGACACAGTACTGCTAGACTTCGACGATCTTGTGAGAGTACAGAGCGCTTTTGGAACCGCTGCTGTGATCGTAATGAACAAACAGACTGACATCATCAAAGCGATTACTCGACTTATTAGTTTCTATAAACACGAATCCTGCGGCCAATGCACTCCGTGTCGCGAAGGAATATCGTGGATGTACAAGATCATGAGGAGGTACGATCAACAAAATCAAATATTCTACTTTACAGATTAACATTAACAATTCAAATTTTCATCTAATTAAATTACTTACGTATTTCAAATGTCATTCTATCGCGAATTTTGTAATCTGTATAAGACACCGTGCACGTAACTGAGCTTAGCAGGGAAACCTTTTGAACTCTTAGTGCGCGTCAGTTTTAATTTCTCAATCTGTACGTCAAATAAAAGATAAAATCAAATTTCCTTGCAGATTGGTCGAGGGAAAGGCAGAGGAAAAGGAGATAGATATGCTGTGGGAGTTAACTAAACAAATTGAACTGCATACCATCTGCGCTCTCGCCGACGGTGCAGCATGGCCGGTGCAAGGACTTATCAGGCATTTTAGACCGGAAATAGAGGCACGCATTAGAGAACGGAAGCAGGCGGTTTCTTGTTAAATAAACGCAAAAGGTAGAGAACAGAAGATAACAAAAGAAAAAAAAAAGTTAGATCTATTACGAACAAACGAGTGACAAGAACAGCGAACTGTGAAAACCTGTAAGATTTTATATTTATTTTCAGTGTACATATGCGAATCTACACGCGGTAGTCACTCTCAGTTTCCTATGTAACATTCTGCCGGACCCTGGTTCAGTCCTGATGGTTCGGTTAATAAAATAGACATAAAAAATGAAATCGCCTATATTTATGTACAAGTAGACACCGAATATACTCCGTTACGTTATAAAGTTCAACGTAAGAGGCCCTACGTTAAATTGAAAAAGAGAACTCTTAAAGTCTTTACGTCTATGAACGACTGGAACGTAAAGTCGTCGAAACGATATCTCACGAATAGATCGATGGAAAGAAAGAAAAAAGAAAATGTTCGTTCCAACGACGAACATCTCGTTTCCGGCAACTGAACGAAACGATACTATCATCGTGTTACTTTTAATACGTAAGGAAATTGAAGTACAGACAGTCGTACAAGAGTAAGACGCGAGGAAGATTACAATTTTATTTCAGCGAATAATCCGAGGGATAATAACGAGGATGATGAATTTCTCTTTTAAATAAGAATTACAAGCGATCCGTTCTATTCTCGTTCATTCGCGCGAAATGGAACACGGCAAAACGACAATGTCAAAAATCGTCGGGAAGAAAATCGATAGGCCATTTGCAAGACATAAATATTTCTTTTTTTACTTTTTCTCTCTCTCACTCTCACTCTGTCATTCTCTTTCTCGCCCTCCCACTTTCATGAACGGTACTCGAGGATTTCGATATTGCGTTATAACGAAAACACGCATAGAACGAACAACGATCGACAAGAATTTAAAAAATAGATACATGCTGGACACACGCCGTACCGAACGATAGTTTGCATTTATTCGTACATTATACAAGAAAAGAAATTCTCTAAACACTAAACGTTCCGCGTTACTACACGGTACAAGATAATAATAATAGTCGCTCGGATTACGGTACAATGTGCGTATACAATATATATGTATATGTATGTATATATATACAAAAGCGCTCGTTCAACTTACAGACTGATGCCCTATCTCTTCCTCTCTTCTCTCTTACTCTCGTTTGCTCGCTCTGTCACATTCATTCTCTCTGTGCCACTAATCGGGACTGTCTTTTTTGCAGTTTTTAATATCGTTAGTTACTTAAATAGAATTAAGCTAGCCATTACATTCGGGACACCTTGCCTTCCGATGGGCAAAGCAACCCGGTGAGTTAGTAAGCGCACACACTGTCTTTTATGATAGGTCCGTTGTTACGTTATCTCCCTCCTATCTCTAACTAATCCTTATTTCTCTGTTTTATTTTTCCCCATCTCTCTCTCTCCTTTTCTTTCTATATCTTTCTTTTGTTCCCTGACTCTTCCTCTTTTCCACTCTTTTGTTTCCTGAGACTCACAAAAGGCGACGGGTAATACGACTGTCCGGAAAACCATTCTTCCTATGACCATATCGAAATTAATGAATCTATTTGCAACCCTCCATTCGATTCGTAATCATCAGACTCTCTTTTTATGATTCACGCAAGAAGTCAAATTTCTTGCACCACCCTGTAACTTCACGATGACTAAGGAGATTCTCGTTATAATTACTTCGATTCAAACAAAGGATTCACCGTTGATTCATTAATAACTCCATGTTTTCTGTCACCAGATAGTATCAATCTCCATGTATCAAATAAAGTTTGTGCGATGAAACAGCTTCAACGAGACCCCATTAACCATTTATCCACGACATTTCGACTCCCGTCGCCGCTCACCAACCCTGATTCCAATTTACAACCTGCCCTAAAGGAGACGAACGTGGCTCGTAACAAAATAATGTACGACGTTAATCTCGTTAAATTTTCACTCGCTCGATTGTACTTGTTGCAAAGCCCCGCCATTGACGGTCCGTTAAGCGAGGAGCGCACAATTCGCAACAAAACATTCTCAGACAAAGAGAACCTAGCCGGAGGTAACTTTGACGACGGCAAATACACGCGTCGTTAGAGGATATATATATATACACACACACATACCGTACTCGATAATCGTCTTAGACGTTCTTAGCCAAGAGCAGACGGTTCTCGTGAAACCAACAACGGGAATCCAGAAAAACGTCTCGCAATCGTGTTAGTAAGCGCATTAGCGCGTTCAAAGTTTCTCGTTGACGATCTAAGACACCGTGTAAGACGATCCAAGAGGGCTAACTATCGTACGGTGCTGAAGAGCAGTCTCGCAGGATGGTACAAGGGTAAGAGGTGTAGTTCATTACAGCTGTATGTTTAATTAACGCTTTTGAATACTTTGGATAGCCAAAATCATGAGTACCGAAGACTCACGTACGATTTTCAATGAGATTGTGCTAATAGAACGTGATTATTGTTTGCTTCTGTTTCGTAGAACAATGGGTATGAAGATGCTGGACTTTTTCTGATATATATTTATTGTTTTGAAATGTCTCATTTACTTTCTTAATTACGCGATTCGATTAATCGTGAGTGTTTAGGAAATAACACGTTAGATCCGGAAGTGCACAGAAGAGCCGTGGTCCTTCCATGTTAACACCAGAACTACCGGCGTTATATCTAATTATATTTAAATATACCGAGTAAGTACTTTGGAACATGAGAAATCAAGCGGTGAAAAAGCGTGATCAATTAAGTAATCTAAGTTTCATAAGATCTGGAATATTTACTTCATGGTTCCTCTATCAGCTTGGAGAAGTTTTCGAAAAAATTGGAAGCCGGTCATTTTGACCTTGGTAGTTTTAGTGTTAACCAATCAGACCCGCACACCTTTCAAATTCTTTCCGCGGGAACTTCCTTCCAGCACCGTACAGTAGATAACTTGTTCACACGAACCGTTAAAAACAAAAACCGTCGATCGTTCGTCCTGTCGCGAATAATGCGCCTCCAGCTTCGTAGAAAGCACGATCATCGCGCACTCTTTCGTCCCGCAAGAAGAAGGTACACGTACATACAACGATATGATTTTTTTTTTAAAAGAAGCTCGCTCAATGCGCTCGCTCTTTGGCATGATCATTGGCTAATCCTCCGTTAAGATCACGCTTATTGTTGGAGACCCCTGCCGCTGGACCTGCGCCGCTATATTAGTTTTCCTGTATATATCTGCCATAAAAATAGACGCGTTTCTATTGCAGTTTTCCTACGTCAGCCCTCGCTCTAACCAAGGCGGTCCTCGAGGAACACGCCACGCCACGGTCGGCGACGATTCTCCTCCTTCTTCATCCTCTTCCTCCTCCTCCTTCTCCTCCTTCGTCTCGTTTAGCGCCGATTTCTCGAGGATTTCTATTCTCGAAGCCACGCGAAAGATAAGCGAAGTGAATGGAAAGGTACTCAATGACGGGTGATATATAGTGCATTCACATCACCGGGATAAGTGACCCCGCGTGGGCGACTTTATTTTCGGCTTTGCTTTCTGTATTTACGCGTCGCAATATAATATCCCATCATGCCTGTCGCTCGGTCGGAGTAAAGAAAAAAAAAACAACCACGATGCATTGTCGACAATCGTAAACAACTTGACACAGTAACGACATCTAAGTATCGGCCTAGGGCGCCATGCCTCAGGGGGTGTCCTCGTTTTGTTCTCATACTTTTGGCTCCAGCTACAGTTCTACTGTTTCTTATTTCCCGAGGTCTTGCCGTTTCGGGTGACTTTCGAACTGCCGATTTTTCATTTTTGTATAAAATATAAAAGTTTACTTTATTCTCCACTGATTTGTAACGTCATCTCAGCAAACTTATCGCCTCAACGCGCTGGAAAGATTTTTAAAACTGTTACAGATTACGCGTATCTTTTATCGTCCGTTGCGATACATTTTTTTTTTCTTTTTTTCAATATTAAAATGATGAAAATATTTGTTGTCCCTTGTTATTTGAATTTTTACTACTAAATCGAATACGAGTGGACCATGGTAAATTATGTTAGAATTATCTCCAACGCATTGTAGATGCTTTTTCCGCTCGTCGAGAGATTTTGGTATCAACGTAACGTTTATGGGGGATATACTGTAATAGTACATATGGGATCGTGTTGTACGCCGGTATAACGATACTTATAGGGTAATGTTACAACTTATGGTACATACTGCGGTATTACGGTACACGATATATTATACTGCAACGCTTCGTGAAGATGCGCTGGTACTACAGAGAGATAACTCGAACTCGTAATTAACACTTGAAATGCATACCTTCTGCGTGTGCTATTGAAGTGGAAAATTTGACGCGATATTCCGCGTGACTTCGACGTTCGAAGACTATCCTTGAAGCCGCGGGAAAATTTAAATAGATTCTCTCTTCTATGGGATTCACCTTTTTTCCAATCTTTACGAAATGATTGTAGAATTTTTCAAGGTATTCGTAGCTTTTCTCGCGGTTTTTAATATGTGAAAATAAACGATGCAGTTTGAATTATTTTCGCGTGGCTTCGAGAGTATGGATTTCCAAAGGATCGGTCCTCAGAAACACGAAAATCATTCGATCGCTGCATCGAGTGACTTTGATACCGCGCAGCATTTTTCTTTCCCCCCTTTTTTTTGGCGATTAACGATAAACTTTTATGTAAGATATGCAAAATTCGTTCAGTTTCCCCAGGTAAAACTGTCCGTGGGGACAAATGTCTTCTCGTTTGTACTAGTCTCGTGACTTATTTTTGTGAATCACAGCTCGCAGACAAGATGAGAAACGCTGACACGGACGTCAACGAATCCGATGACTTTCACGCGATTTTGAGAACATTCCACTTTGGAATCGTCGTCTTTGGTCTACGATATTGATACGCTTGTGAAATCGTAGGTCCTTCGTTCACGGTCGGTCGAAACAGTCGATATTATTCCCTTCTGTCTGTCAAATTTAATCGAAAAATCCTAATTTAAGAGAAACATTAATCCATTTTTCACCGGGGAAAAAATTCTTTAATCCTTCTATACCGAATATCTTATTTTCCACTTAGAAAGAAATTTCTTCATTTTTGCGATAAAGTGTAAAGCGCAAAGAACGAAAGTCACTCGGAATAAAAGAAACGAGGTGGAAGTACTGAATGCCATTTCATAGTTGCAGCAGTATATAAATGGAAAAATCGATTTACAACGGGAAACGGTCAAAATGGCCATCGCAGAGAGCAACGTCCACCGCGGTCTTCTGCATTAGAATCCCGGCCAAGATTAGCGGCGGCCAATTTCGGCCTTGACATGCGGCCTTAGAAATAGAAAAGATCGTAAACTTTCCTCGTTTCTGTACGTCATAAATCAAGATGAACGATACGATCCATCTGAGTTTCCGCGTCTGACAGTTGCATCAATCTTCTCTCGTGTTGCCGGCGGCTTCGCTCCAGTGGCAGTGTGACTTTTCGACCGACCGTTTATAGAACCAGCCAGTCAGGATTATTCTGTCTTCTCAGCCGGACTGATGGCTGAATTTTCAAACTCATACTCTCTTGCACCAAGATTCTCCAACAGATTACAAGAACATCGCTCGATGAAAAATGTCCATCAACTGGACTCAATAATTCTCCGATTCCACTATCATTCAAAGATTACTGTTCATATTAGCATTCTTTAAATAAAACATTCCTCTAAATCATTCGATTTTTCTATACTCTTTGGAATCTGTTTGCAATCGGACTATCGACCGCAAAACATCCGATGGCGCGCGGACACCTCCCATTTCCGCCATATCGTTCCCAGAAACCTGAATCTCGGCCAGTAAAAACCGGAAACAAAGTGCTTCTTTCGTCGTTCACACGACGACATAACGAATGAGTACTTTCAATAGCGCGTTAGAATCGTTCTAGCGAATCTGAACAAAACACTTGCCACGCGCCATCAGGTCTTTTGCGTCCGGTATACAACCTCATAACCTCCATCCTCCTATCCCATCAAACTCTTTCTTCGAACATCCGCTAAAACAAATCCATCCAAGAATACACAGAATAATCCCGACGACTTCAACAAAGACCCGACAATGAAGTGAAGCAGACCCAGGCGTGTGAGATCCCCGAGGACTGAACGTCGAGGTCCATTTCCCTCACCAGAAGTCCAGCGACTTGGTCACAGGGGTGGGTAACATGTACGATGGTCGAGATCGCTCGCTGGCGGATGGAAGGCACGGGGTAAGGATATCAAAAAAGGGTACGAAGGGTGATGACAGCACGTCACGAAGGATCCCAGCAGACTGGAACAGGAACTATCGATCGTCAGCCGTCCAGTCGCTGGCCGCCCACGCCGGAAGCGGTGTCTCGTATTCCCATCCTGGTCCGCAGTAACGCCACGCGTGTAGATACATCACGAGATCAGAGGGCTTCGGGTCTCTGTACTTTACTTTGCACTCGTAGCAATGAGGATCGACTGTCACCTTGTCGTTCGTGAAGCTAGAGTCCGGTGGCTCGGATCCTGTCTGAGTGCCGACGGTGACTTTCAAAGATTTCAACTGTTCCTGTTGCTGCTGCTGTTGTTGCTGCTGCTGCTGTTGCTGTTGATCATCCTCGGCCAAGCCAGGTGTCGAGGAAGGCGACGAACCGTCTTTGTCGTTGCTTAGAACCCTCTCTTCAATGTCGAGCTTCGGTTTGAACAGACTCATCTCCGAATCACCGTCCATACCGAGCCAATTCTCAGCGTTGTGGATGCTGATCAAGTCCCTGACGAGCTCCTCGTCTGTTTTACCGATGTTACCGCCTTTACCCTTCTGAGGACCGAACACCACGTGATTGTACAGAGGATCGTTCACCACCGGATAACCGAGATACTGAAGATGGACACGGATCTGATGCATCCGACCGGTTTGAGGCTTGCAGAGGACAACCGAGGACTTTCCATTGTAGCTGAGCCGTTTGAAACGGGTCACGCAGTCTTTGCCCTTCTCGGAGACCTTGCAGACACCGATTTTGTAGGAGACGACCTCGATGGGCTCCGAACAGACGACTTCATCCTCGGGGAATTCACCCTCCACTCGGCAGACGTATTGCTTGTGGACCTGGAATTATGAAGATTTATTTTTACACTTTTATGACGCCATAATGGACACTTGAATGTGCCGAGGAGTTAAGGTACTCTTTTAGAGCGTTTTATTTATAGTTCTGGCACGAGTTTCTGCGAGATCTGTCGATCAGTTTTATCGGGAGCCGATCGTTTGGTAATTCAACGAGGTCGGGCACAGGTGAGCGAGTTTTTCTCGCATTCCAGGATTACGAAACGAACCTGTCGGTTTCTTATTTGGTGCTCCATTTGCCTCGCCTTCTTCGGTGTCCTACCGAAAAGGAGAATACCACTGGTCAGTCGGTCCAGCCGGTGAATAGTCCTGAGATTCTTCAGGTTGTACTCCTTCGCCAGGATGAAGACCACGGTATTGTGACGATATCGTCCGCATGGATGCACCTGGAATTTAACAAAATAATTCTCGTCTCTATTCGACAAAAAACCAAAAAATCCCGGAGATTCGATTCCCAGATTCGCTAATTGGGAGTTCGACCCTATAACTCCACATCAACCCTGACATAGTGTCCTCGAATTCTTAATGAAAAATATAATCTCAACATTTGTCACGATACGAAGAACATGTTTGTTCCAAAATGACTATACACATTCGGCCATTATTGATAACTTATTAATTAACACGTTGAAGGCCATGGGGGTCACCGGAGACCGGCGCTATTAAATTCAATGAAATTTCCTATGACTTGAATTGTAATATTTACGAATTTTCTAATGCACTCACTAATTAAATATTGGCATTAAAAGGGTAAAGTCGTGCTAAGTATACAACTACTTGTGTCTTTAAGGTATCTGCTTTGTAAAGATGTGATTTTAATGGAAAAAGTTTTTTAGTAAACTGATGGAACTAGCGAAATACCGGTGGCGTTCAACGTGTTAAAACTTATAGTGCAACTACGAGATATCTCGTAGTTGGCAGTGAATGGGTTAAAGAATTAAATTAAAAAAACTTTATACAAAATTCACGAAATAATTGAAGATGTGCGAGCACACACATTTCTAATAAAAACAGAGCGCACATGTTCTGTGAGCGGCCATTAAAGTGTTAACAGCCCCGCTGAGACCTGCCATGCAAAAATTGCGTGATACCAGAAGGTCTTTCAAGGTCGAGAGACCCCGATAACCTTGGCAAAGTGTGAAAAACATAAGAAATAATAACTAGGAAATAAAATATGAAATGTTTGACAAAATAGTTAGGTGGTCTGCGTTCACGACAATATAAGTCCGGCATTTACAAAGAGCGACTGACACCGCAAGGTCTTTCAACGTCGAGAGAGCTCGATAGGCTCGCCGGAGTACAAAAGATGGTAAATGGCACGCAAACAGGAAGAAGCGGCACGTAAAGACGCGCTGACAACCGGTTGACAACGAGTGCCACTCGATTTAGCCGATAATCCTGTCTCCGATCCACCCTCCCCGTCGTGCAACCCCCTTTTGTACGTCTCTTTCTCTTTGTCCGCTTCGCCTGACCCACTGGGGATGTTTTAACGTGCCAAGCAGGGACTTCTGCAGCAAAGGGAGCTCTCTCTCTCTCTTTTTTCTCTCACTCTTTATTTCTGTCTCTCCCTCTCTCTGCCATGTCTTTTCAGGTCAAACTATATTTTATTACGTTAACAGGGATTAGGATTCCGGGTGGACTTAATTTTTTAAATCGATTTCGAAGCGATTCCGGTAAGTCTTTCGATTTCCACCTCTCTCACGATAGAATTGCGAATAAGCGGGTTTGCAATTTACCGGATGATAATCCTTCCCTCGATTTTTGCCGAGGAACGAAGGGGTGAAATGTTGATTGGGATTGTTGGATTTTGGATTAAAGTACACGGAGCGATATGTGGCAATGCGGGGAAGTAATTTTGGTAGAAAATTGAAGAAAAACAGAGTGGAGAAAAGAGGGAGGTTTTTTAAAAGACGTGTTTCTCTTTGTACTTTTTCATGTAGCAGCTTCTTATAGGATTCTTGGAATTCGTAGATTATACAACAGGAAATACGATAATGGTGCCAGTTGAAGAAATGCGATTGTAATTCAATGTCTTTGAAGGGCACGCGATATAAATAGCAGAAAGTTTCTTTTCCTCTTTTAACAATACTCTCTTCATAGACGGTTCAAGATTATCCACTTTTTCCCGATGGAGTTTTTGTAAGCTGACGTTAAAATAATGTTTCTGCGAGTTTTTGCAAGCTGACATTAAAATAGTTGACGTTTTTCCACGTTAATCGAGTGACCTCTGTTTTTTGCACTTGCGCTGAAGCTGAAAGAAACGATCGAGGAAATTACTTGCTTCAATAACTACATTTGTAATTTTACAAGTAATTCTTTATGTTTTATCTGATGAAATGCAACTTAGTAAGTGCGCAAAAATATATTTCAATTTTTAACTCTCCGTGTGGAACATTCCTTGCTTTCTTTGACGATTACGTTATAGATAAAAATACGAGTGAAATTTCTACGATTCTGTAAAGAAAATTTTAAAAAGTAAATCGAAAATCCGAAGAAACATTTTCCAAGACAGTTTTACTTTAAATATTATATAACTTTGAATTGAATTGTTATATTAATATTCTTAAAATTTAAATATTTACATCATTTTCCTACAAACACGAAGAAACATATTCCAAGACAGTTTTACTTTAAATATTATATAACTTTGAATTGAATTGTTATATCAATATTCTTAAAATTTAAATATTTACATCATTTTCCTACAAACACGAAGAAACATATTCCAAGACAGTTTTACTTTAAATATTATATAACTTTGAATTGAATTGTTATATTAATATTCTTAAAATTAAAATATTTACATCATTTTCCTTCAAATACAGTTATTTTAAGATACAAATTATAGAAAAATCGGGGAAAAATGTTTAAAAGGTAAACAGAATATGTAATTGAAGATATAATTTTATTTTAGCAAAATGGCAGGAGAAATTAAGCGCAAAATTTAAAAATCGCGTACGATTCTCTGCGGGATTGAGGATAACGACTTCCTCCGGCGTCTTTCAAAATGCCGCCGCGACATTTCGTAATCGCCGGCACAAAAGCGGCCCGATCGAAGATCGATTCTCTCGAAGCTTCCACGTCGAAAGCGGCGGGATCTAAGTTTCTGAAAGAGCACAAGAACCCCGGTGAAAGTTCATGTCGACATTCTGAATTTCCGATTTGGGACATTAAAGCACCGTGAGCGGGCTATTTTACAGTTTTCACGCTCAGAGGTCGATTTTGGAGGAATTCTTCGCTTTTCTGTTGATTTTGCAGTGTTTAATTTGAAATCGACGTCATTCTTTCTTTGAAGTTTTGTTGCAATAAAGATTTCAAGTTCAGGAGAATTTGTTTTCGTTGCTTTAGGAGTGTTAATTTAAAAACTATAATTTCTCGCCTCTTCAAGTTCAAAAAGTTAAAAATTTGCAACTTCTCAGCTTAAAAATTCAACTTCTCAAACGCCTCAACTTAAAAATTCAAATTTTCTAGTTTCCGAAATGGCAAATAAAATTGTTTCAATCTCTCAACTAACAAAATCCAAATTTCACAATTACTCGACTTAAGAAGTCAAATTTTTCTATTCCTCGGCTTAAAAATTAAAATGATTCAACATTGAAATTCAAATTTCTCAATTTAAGAATCGAAGAAATTTCAAAGTAATTAATAATGCTGTTGTATTGTAATTTTAGAGAATATACGTTCGATTTCCTAAAATAATTGTAATTTAATACTGTGCCCCATTTCTCTAGTTTCCAATCCCTCCCAAATTAATTTTAAATTGATACTAAAATCCTCCAAGCATCATCTTACATCGTTCTCATTGCCCCAAAAACATTTTCAGTCAATAATTACACGATGATTTTGTAATTTTAATAAAACATAAGTTACAATTTTTTAAATGTCCACAATGTACTGCTTCTATCTTCTTGTCTCTCTAATTTCTAATTTCCCTCTCTAATAATCCAACACAGATATGAAATCTCTGAGTGTAGAAATAAAGAAAAGAGTGACAAAAGAGTCACTCGAGCTCGGAATTATCGAAGTTGTAACAGTGAAAAGCAGGCTCGATCGAATCCCGGAAAATCTGATACAGCCGAAGCGGTTTTCCCGGCTCGGAATAAAAGATTCGTAAAACAAAACTGCCCCGGCATTGTTCCGTCGTAATTAAACCATCATTTCGTGGCCACAAAAATGTTTTTGTGGCAATTAACGCAGCCCGTTGAATGGTAATTAACCGGCGCTTAATGTTTCGCATAGTTTCACTCTGGCTTTGTTCCGCGTCCAACGACATCCAAGAAACAGCTGATAAGTTCTATCGTTTTTTGATTTTCCTTTCTCCAACGGATTTTTGAAAATTCCTAGATGAAAATTGGAGAAAAAGATTCTAATTCTCTTAATTTTCGTGGCTTTATGGATATGATTTTTAGTTGCAATTGTTGAACAATTACAGTTTGAATAATCGAAAGACTGCAGTTACAAAATAATTTTCGATAGCAGCAATTCGTTGTTTAATTTGTGAAATTTCTGAATGACGGTTGTTCGAACTTTCGAAATATTCTAATGGAGAATTTGATAAAATTTCAATCTGAATTCTATTCTCAGAATTTTCGAAAGGCTGCAATTCGAATTTTAACCGTAGAATTTTCGAAAGACAACAATTCCAATTTTATTCCCGGAATTCTCCTCGAGACGACGCACCGAGGATATTGTATTTTTAAGTATCCCGTATAATAAAATTCACGTATTCCGAATTTATGAGATTTGTGGTCATATGATCTTATAAATTCTATATTTCATATGGAATAAATTCATAGGGAATAACACTGCACGGAATACCGAATATACTATTATATGTTTCGAATGTTGACTAAAACGCGAATATAGAATTCATATCATCCATGGAATTTTTATGATATTTATTCGTCGAGCAACGAAGGCAAAGGTAACTTTATTTTAAATGTGAATTATAAAATACAAATATCTGAATTTGTATACAATTTACCCTTTGCGTTCTAAATTATCTTTTTAATTTGTCAATCGAAATTAACTCTATAAAATGAATTTAATTGAATGAAAATTACATAAACCACATTACATCTATGAATTATAACAATAGTGTTTTAAAGATTAAATGAAATATCTTTTTAATTATCCGTGGCGAAGAAAAATTGTGAAATAAAATGATTAAAGATCTAAACCTATAAATAAAATTAACAAAAAAAGTCCTGTTGCAAACAAAAATTTGACGAATAAAAATTTAAAATTGACGAATAAAGCTATAATAGCGAACGAAAATTAAAAAAGCTGTATTAAACAATAGAAACACAGGCTTACGCGTTATCTCAAAGTTACAAAACACTTTAGAGATTTTATTTCCAAATGACTTCTATCTCTAAACAACAATCTTTTTTCCTGATAATCACAAACATCGAAGAACATATTAGCCAAATTTACAAAACATTTATTAAATTCCAATGTTGAAATTACCTTCGGAGAAAATTCACGCTAATTGTATAGACAGAAGGTTGAACAAGAAAAAGGGGGAAACAAAGGGTTGAATAAGAATTAGAGGGAAAAGAATGCGAAAGTTAAACAAAAGAATCGCATTAGCAGGATGTTACAAAGCTTCGCGGAAACCGTTCGAAAGACGCGAAGAAAATGCAGAATACGTTTGTTGTGTGACTCCTCCGTAGAATTATTTCGACATTAATCTTATTGCGAAACTCTCAACAAACTGCGAGATGCCATTGTTTGACATTTGAACGAAGCAACAAGAAAAATCAAGCGGAATGATTAACTGGCAGTCTTGGCATAATGCATTTACCTTTAACGATGCGAGGCAGGAAAAGTAATTTCAGCAGAATGTCAAGAATCCCTGGCGTACCTTTAATTACCATGCCTTCAATTATACTTCAGCTTCGTTTTGCAATACGACATATTAATATTTTAATTTAATGGCGCCATTTTAATATCATTTGAACGACGATTTCATTGATGAAAAATATTTTTGATGAATGTTTTTATTTATTCGAATGCTATGTTCATTAATTAAAGTATAATGACTTGAATTAATTCTGCTCGTGAGAATATTGCGAAATTTTTTAAAATAAACGAAGTTGTACTTAAACAAAGAAGGCACAATAAATAAAGTGGTGTAATAATTCTCAAGAAAATTAAAGCAATGTGTGAATAAACATTAATGCGATCGTGTGTCCCGAATTATTTTTTTTAGCATTAGTGTCCTGAACAGTTTGAAAAAAGTGAAATTTGTGGGAGATTAAGGGCACAACAAGTAGAGAATATTTTGACCATTTTAAAGCGAAGTTAAACGAATGAAAATTAGAAAGAGGTGAACGGAAATGCAGAAAGTCGCGAACGAACGAGAATCCTTTTGGATTCCCTTGAAAAAAAGTTCGTCGAAACGGAAAGAAAAAGGGGAGGCAGATGGAGAAAAAAGTCGCGGAGTGCAAATAAAATTAAACGAGCCGGCCAAACATTTCGCGACTGAATCGAGAAATAATTTAATTGCATTTCGTGGCATTTGAATTTAACTCTGCTTCGCGCTTTCTCTCTCCCCCTCTCACCATATAAAAGGCCTGAACTCTGATATTTTCCGAGGCAACGGGTGTTTTCCTCTTTTTCTCATCGTGGAATCTCAAAATGCGCAGAGAAAGAGATGGAATATTTGATACGAAATCGTTGCATTTTAAACGACAGCCTCGTTACATCTTTCTTCTCGTATCTGCATTCGCGATTTGTTCGCGGGAAACTTGTTAACGGGAATTTTATCTCTTTTTGTGGCACGGATTTTTAAAACAGAAGAAAAGAAAACGGTACATTTCAGATGCCATTTGCACTCGTCAAGCTGTATTAATTGCATGTTGTGTCGTAGAATCGCAATATAAAAATAATGGAATTATTATTTTAATAATGTCGCATACACTGCGTCAAAGAATCCAGTGTGCTGAACCCATGAAGCATCATATGTGTCTTATCTCTTTGAGGCACAGGAATTCAGAAAATTAAATGACCCATGTTGCACAGACACTTTTTTTTTGATTGAATAAAGTTGGTTTATATTTTTTAACAAAGTTATATAATAATATAAATTTTAGAGGTGGGACTAAAATGTCCCCCCGTGCATCTTCGTGCCTCAAAGAGATATGGGACTTACGCTTTTGAACCCATGACGCCCCTGGTGCGTCAAACACCATACAGTCTTCTGAACCCATGGCGCACCTTTTGCGTCAATTACCATGTAGTCTGCCGAACTCGTGACGCACCCCATGCGCCACATATTATTACAATTAACACTTTGCGGACGGAGACTTTTTTGAACATTGAGAAATAATCATTTATTTTGCGATCAAAAACTACCTTTTTATCAGAAAGTCAGAGTGTTAACGTAATAAAGTTATAAATTACTATTTGCGTAATTATATTTCAACGGTTATATTTCAATTTTTCAACTCTAACTGTGTATACATGCACTGATAAATTATAATCAGATTTTTTCTTAGATCACATATATGCGTCCGTCGTCCTCAAAGGGTTAAAATAACTGTCTTGAGATTTTTCAACAAATTCATATGCCGAAACGTTATTTATAGTAAAATGTATGTTCTAAATAGAATACGGAAAATATTTTTCCCGTTTATTTTGCATGTTCTTTAAAATTCAATGACAATATCGACCGTGAAATTATCGTCAAAGTAGACGGTGGTTTCGTGCGTTCTTATTCCCCGCGAACGAACTAGAACGTTAATGGCAAGTGCGGCGAAAAAATAAACAGACAAAAAGGCTGATATTTAGATAATGTCGAGGCAAATCGAAATGGCACCAAGCCAACCCAGTTGGCAGTTCGTGCGCAAAGAGTTAATTAAAAACAGAAACGGAGTATAATTCCGTCTGCACTAAAACGTAACGTTTAACGGGGAGGAGCGGGAGAAAAAGGTGGAAATAAAGAACAGGGGGAATGAAAATATATATATATACACTTAATTTTGTTTTTACACGATAGATACGTGCCCGAAGAATACGAGTAAAAAAAAATCGTGCAAAAAATATACTGCATCTATGGAAAAATAGAAGATTGGTTCCAGTCATAAGAAATCAGCAAAAATAATACAATAAACCATGAGTTTTCATGTGAGGATCTTAAAAATATTGTTTCATAAAGATTGCACATGTATCATACAAAGTAAATTATCATTTGAAAGGGGAAAAAACATGTCAGTAATTCATGAACACAAAAATTAAGCAAAATAATATGGATTGCACATAAAAAGATTTTGTTCGTTGCCACTTTTTGACAATAAACGCATACGTTTGCGTAAGACTGCAATATTACTACTATCACTAGAAATTTCTTGGTTATCGTCTTCGTGCTCCATTGGTGAAATTATTTCTGTAATCTCTCCAACAAAATTAAGACTAGCCTCCTGTGGTCCCGATGTTTCAGTGGATTTAAAAACGAATTCAGTAATTAATCGCTGTGTTTGTGTTTTGGCTGGGCCACAGCAAAGCAAAATTTTGTTCTTAGAACTTCGGTCGATCGGGTTAAATCAAAATAAGCCGTGCAAAAAGAGAATTAATTTTTTTTTCTAATTCGTGTTAAATCAAAATAGTGTAAAACAGCATTGAGTGTATATACAGTGGGTGTAGAAAGTATTCGCACACCGACTAATTTCGAATTATATATTGTGAAATTGTAGTTTATTAACTACCTTTTTATAAACAACGAGTTTGACCACCGGGTTTATATTGATGTTTTGACTCGGAATCTTTCTGCCAGTGCAGAAAAATTGGGCATTAAAGATAATTTTATCTTTATGCACGATAATGATCCAAAGCATACGGCGTACAATACGTGAATATGGATATTATGTCATAAGGCAGCATATATAGAAGTTCCACCACAATTTCCTGATATTAACCCCATCGAACACCTATGGGACTATTTCGAAAGACACATTAAAAAACATCACATATCCTATAAAGAAGGCTTAAAAAATGCTCTTATGGAAGAATGGAATAAGATCCCGTCCAACGTAACAGCAAAAATAGTAACTTCAATGCCAAGAAGGGTCGCAGCAATTATAAAATCAAAAGGAAATCCTACTAAATATTAATTAACTGTTTATTTTACTTTTTCATTGCTAAATAAATTTAATTTTCAAGCTTTCCTCATGAATTTCTAATGACTTTTAAACAATGCAGTAGCTGTACGAATACTTATTGCCCTTATATTTCGGACAATATTTCTTTTTTTTCTTAATAACTTTGCAAATTATTCAACTAATTAATTTTTTTTGCACTGTGTCTGTTATAGAGACTTCCGAGAATATGTACATACTCGTTGTTTATAAGAAATGAATTAATAAACTACAATTTCACAATATATTATTCGAAATTAGTCGGAGTACGAATACTTTCTACATCCACTGTATGTATGTAGGAAGGCGATCCCAAAGGTTCGACGGACTTAGCCAGTGGGCTACACGTTTGTATTAGAGAGATACTGAATGAATGAGAGAGAAACTGGATGTGTGAGAGAGAGAGAGAGGCGAAGTAAGAATGGGAATAAAAGAATCGTGAATGTTTTTTATCGATAGCCAATTTTCTATGCCATAATATTAATAAATAAGTTCTGGTACGCATAAAGTTTCAATAATTACCTCTGTGCAACCCAGTCCCATATACAGGGTATTTCACCTAACTTGACCACCTTAACACTAGATTTACGGGTGTGAAATCTGTTAAATTGCAATATATTAAATTAGGACTTTGAAAAAAAGAGGGATCAAGCGGCAAAGATTGTAATTCGTTAAGTTATTATTGTATTATAAAATACACGTGAAATATCTGCTGTACAGCGTCTCTGTAAATTTAAATAATATTTATAAGACAGGTAGGAACCCGTCAATTTGACGGCTTCCGTAAATCTAGTGTTAAATATATCGCTTATTTTGTACGATAGAAAAAATGTCAGAAGTAGAAAATATTCTGTTTGAAGGCGCCAATAGGCTCGCTAAGGGTCACGTGAAGGTCAACATATTGCACCTAGTTGGATTCGTTTTTTTAGAAGCAATAAGACTGTTGTAATGAAAATATACAGTCCCATTTAACACTAGAACTACCGGCGTTAAATCTATCATATTTAAAAATATTAAATAAGTGTCTTGAAAAAAGGGGAATTAAAAGGAGGAAATGATGATCGATTCGGTAATTTATGTTTTATAAGATGGACGTAGAATATCTATTCTATGACTCTCCTATAATCTTGGAGAATTTTTGGAAAATATTCTGTACCAGTCATTTTGACTAGTTTGGTAGTTCTAGTGTTAAAAAAATACGACGACCTTGACATCTTGAAAAAAATGACCCTGAGAAAAAAATCGGCCCGCCACCGTATTGGCGCCTTCAAACAGAATATTTTCTACCTTTGACATTTTTTCTATCATACAGAATAAGCGATATATTTAAGGTGGTCAAGTTAGATGAAATACCCTGTATATAAATCGATACACGCTGGAAAGCGTGGCGCGTCGTGTCGAATGTAGAAAAAGTAAACGCAACTAGAATAATTGGAAATCGTGTAAAGCAGAATACAAGACCGACTGTAAAAGACGGTTGCTGAAATTGCACAATAAAATTGGCGCTCAATCATTCGCAACGATGCAGCTCGTTTACCCGAAGGCCAACCGTATTGGATGTACGGTGTTAAAGTGAAAAGTAATGAACTACGGGAGATGGAAAAGTTAGCGAAATGTGCAGAAAGATGGGTTCAAGTTGTTCGCTGAATTGCAGAATAAAAAAGTAGGAGGAGAAAGGACAGATATAGATAATTGGACTTGAGCGCGCTCGTGCAACTGTCAAATTCGAATTTTAGATTACTCCGAAGATTAATTAACATAGGAGGAAACTACCTACCGATAATTATTAATAAGCGTACAAATTTGAAATGCGATTCGGTGTAGGAAATGAAAGCTTCGGCTATTCTACGAAAGACTTCCCAGAGAAAAATTTCATACACCCACAAACTAATTCCAACTTCAAAGAAGTGACACTATTCGAATTCGTTAAAATCTCAAATACAATAATCGAATCACCCAAAAATAATCTCATCGAAACGTCCAAGAAAAACGGACCCTCCCTCCGAAATATGTCACCCTTCAAACTCCGTCAAACCGTACGCCCATCTCGACGTTCCGACCGAGCGTCGTTTTCGCACGTGTCGATAATAATAAATTCAAAATTAGCAGAACGAAGAGCCGCGTCCCAAATCGCATTTCGTAACGGCAGACAGGCCAGCCGCGAAATTGATCGCGAATACCAAACGCGCGTGCTAAAAATAATTCCGGCGTTAACGGTTTTGCAAGTTAGGAAGCGCGGACGAACAAACGAACCGATCATCAGGCACGTTAAACCCGCTGACGATGGAAGAGACGTAGAATCATTTACATTGGCAGTAATAATGGCAGCGTGACAGAAAACTAAGCAAGAAAAGATTCTGGCAGTACAGTTCTGGCAGTACACCACTTACAGGGATGGAGGCGGGCTTGTTGACCACGACGACGTCCTCGTCCATGTGTATCACCGTGATCGGCTCCGAGGTGACAGGCACCTCGTGTCTGCAACACACCAATCGCAACCAGCTTAACGTGGCTTTGTTCCTTTTACACGTACATTCATTCACACATAACACGTCCTCATACTGGCTCAAACATACTGTGAGTGATAAAGGGTAGAGTGTTCTCTTTTACTTGATTTTTGTGAGTTTGCTCTGGTGTTTCGGCTTGATTGTGAGAGGATCATTGTACGTCATGTTGTCAAACATGTTCAAACGTGGATCAGAGGTTCTGCGGGAGGTGAAAGATTGATGGGGTATTTGATGTTAGGTATAGAAGTTTGTTCGTGTTGATGAATTGTCAAACGTCTTCAAACGTGGATCTGAGGTTGTGTGGGAGGTACAAAACTGAAAGGGTATTAAATGCTAAGTATAGGTAAATTTGATCGTGTTGATGAATTGTTAAACATGTTGAAACGTGGATCACAGATTGTGCGGGACTTTTAAAATTGAAAGGGTATTAAATGCTAAGTATAGGCAAATTTGATTGTGTTGATGAATTGTCAAACATGTTGAAACGTGGATCAGAGGTTGTGTGGGAGGTGAAAGATTGATGGGGTATTTGATGTTAGGCATATAAGTTTGATCGTGTTGATGAATTGTCAAACATATTGAAACGTGGATCAGAGATTGTGAGAGAAGTGTAAAATTGATGGGCCATTAGATTCTAAATATAGGTAAATTTGATTGTGTTGATGAATTGTTAAACATGTTGAAACGTGGATCACAGATTGTGCGGGACTTTTAAAATTGAAAGGTTATTAAATGCTAAGAATAGGTAAATTTGATCGTGTTGATGAATTGTTAAACATGTTGAAACGTGGATCACAGATTGTGCGGGACTTTTAAAATTTAAAGGGTATTAAATGCTAAGTATAGGCAAATTTGATTGTGTTGATGAATTGTCAAACATGTTGAAACGTGGATCAGAGGTTGTGTGGGAGGTGAAAGATTGATGAGGTATTTGACGTTAGGCATATAAGTTTGATGGTGTTGATGAATTGTCAAACTTGTTGAAACATCGATCAGAGATTGTGGGAGAGTTATAAAATTGATGGTGTATTAGATTCTAAGTGTAGGTAAATTTGATTGTGTTGATGAATTGTTAAACATGTTGAAACGTGGATCACAGATTGTGTGGGACTTTTAAAATTGAAAGGGTATTAAATGCTAAGTATAGGTAAATTTGATCGTGTTGATGAATCGACAAACATGTTGAAACGTGGATCAGAGATTGTGGGAGAAGTGTAAAAATTGATGGGGTATTAGATTCTAAGTATAGGTAAATTTGATCGTGTTGATGAACTGTTAAACATGTTGAATCGTGGATCAGAGATTGTAGGAGAGGTGTAAAATTGATGGGGTATTAGATTCTAAGTATAGGTAAATTTGATCGTGTTAATGAATCGACAAACATGTTGAAACGTGGATCAGAGGTTGTGTGGGAGGTGAAAGATTGATGAGGTATTTGATGTTAGGTGTAGATAAATTTCATTGTGTTGATGAATTGTCAAACATGTTGAAACGTGGATCACAGATTGTGGGAGAAGTGTAAAATTGATGAGGTATTAGATTCTAAGTATAGGTAAATTTGATCGTGTTGATGAATTGTCAAACTTGTCGAAACGTGGATTATAGGTTGCGTGGGTGAAGTAAAACTGATGCATTATTTCATGTTAGGTATAGAAATTTGATCGTGTTGATGAATTGTCAAATATGTTGAATAGCAGATTATAGGTTGCGCAGGAGAAGTAGAATTGATCGATTATTTAATGTTAGGCATAGAAGTTTGATCGTGTTGATGAATTATCAAATATGTTGAAACGTGGATTAGAGGTTGTGCGGGAGCTGTAGAGTTGATGGGTTATTTGGTATTAGCTGTAGGTAAATTCAATCGTGTTGATGAATTGTCAAACATCGGCAAACATTGTCAAACGTGTATGAAATTTGGGTGAAGTGACTTCGAGTAAATGTGAAATAGCCTGTTTTTGTGCTAGGCTAAATTTTGATTTTATAGTTTCAAAGTTCTGTTATTCGTAGCACTCTATTTGTACTAGATCTATCAACGATTAATATTCTACATTTAAACGGTTTTAAAAGAGAGAAAAATTAATCGTTATAATTTCTTTTACTTTGCAATATAAGAAATTTCGGGTTGTTGAAATCCGACGAAATCCTTTTAGAATGTTCACGTAATTAGAGAAAAGAACTTGGCAGTTTCAGCTGTTAATACAAACTTTTCAATTCTACCTCGTTTGACAGACTGGTTAACGCGGAAAGACGTCGTGGCAAAACGGTGGCACAGTACGCGGCAAGAAACGAAGAAAGACGACAGGTGGATACGTACATAGTCGTCCCACGACTCCAATTACACGTTCCATCTACCTAATGCATTCCACTCCGCGAAAGTGCAGTCGTCGCGTGCATTCTCTCGTGGTGGACAATAAGGAAGCCTCCTGCTTCCCGAATGAATTTTCAAATTTTTTCTCTCTCTCTCTTTCTCCCTTTCTCTTCCTTCCCGTTGCCTTTCTCGTCACTTTTACCGCCCTTTTCCTCGACGCCTCGGCTCGCAAAACCAGACACTACGAGTGTGCATTGCTAATGAAGAGTACTCTATCTCTGCACGGCAGTTCTTTAAATAATTCAACTCTCGTGGTCTCTGACGATGATGTCAGACGTATTTATGACGGAATTAATTTGCGAGATTAATTCACCGCGATGTATTCCATCGGGCTCAATGGCGAGACTTTAAATGTCAGTGATAATGCCGATTTATCGGGGCTCGAGGATATCCAATTAATTATTGGCAGATTAATAATAACGATTTATTCCGCGGGTTTTGTTTCAGGTGGAGGAATACGTACATTTCCTGCGAGTTTGTTGGATTTGTAAAGGAAATATTCTGCGGGATAATTGTTCCGCGGAAGACTTTGTATATTAATGAGAATATTTTATGGGTTGATAATTAATACTGATTCATGGCTTGCAAATTATGTATTAATAGTTTGCAGGTATTGAATTGTTGGTAAATTTAAAGCTAATGAGACTTCAATAGGTTTAGAGATTTTTCTAAGGGTTGGTAGATATTTCCACTTCTGCCGTTGCCATTGTTGCGGATTTTTTATTTCTTTAGCTTTAACTGCTGTGGTCATTTTGCCTAGGACCTTCTATTCTAATGGGGTTGTAAGCCATCGAAATTATGATATATTAATTAATAAATTCAGCAAAATTTTACACATTTGACAGGGGAGGATTTGAAATCGAGGCTAATGATTGAGAGTCCGACCTTTTACCCCTTTATCCACAGCCCCGAATTGTTATGGTCATTTCACTTAAGATTTATTTTACGTGGGCTCCGAACCACCGAGACTTTGATATATCAATTAATAAATTAACACGTTGAACGCCACCGGTATTTCGCTAGATCGTTATTTTTACTAAAGTGAAATCTTTCCTATTAAAATTGCAACTTTACAAAACAGAAACCTTAAAGTCACAAATAGATATATAGTCAGCAGGACTTTACCTTTTTACTGTCAATATTTAAATATTGAATGTATTAGAAAATTCGTAAATATTACAGTTTAAAAGTCATATGAAATTTCATTGATTTCGATAGCGCCGGTCACCGATGACCCCCATGGCATTCAACGTGTTAAAAAAAACTTCCCAGAAGCAACAGGGAAGGATTTCAGCTGTGATCTACTGATGGGAGTCCAAAGCCATAGCCTCTTTTTCTTCTATTTTCTTCTGTTATATTTTTTTCTACCGAATGTAGGTGACTTCTAAATATCACCGAGGCTATGATATATTAATTAATAAATTAATACAAATTTCCTAGAAGTGAAAAGGGATCTGAACTCGTGCCCACTGATTGCGAATCCGTGCCTCTATCTTCTAATCCACCCTGTTTCAGAATTCTTACACCTGCTAAAGTAATTAAAAGTGATTCCATACCCACAGATTCGTAATTGAAATGAATTCTTCCTGGACTGTGAAACATTCTGGAAATAACTTCGAAAAATGATTTCGCTTATTCACCCTAACATTAATCGTAAAAAATTTCACAAAATTTATGCAAAATCGTGCAAGCACACGGCATTACTTCCAAGCATCATAAATTCCCTAGCCTCTAGAATAATCAGCGAATCTTATCTCCGCAAAGGAGATTTCAAAGGGAGGACTTTAATCCCCGATATTAAGCCGTGTAATTACGGCCGTCCTCGGGTAAATGGGCATTATTATTAATCAGTGGAAAAAGTTCCGCCGTTAAAAATTTCTTTCCCCAAGTTCGATTGTCACTCGAGAAGCGAGCAATAAAAGCCGCATTCGATGATATAATTAAAAGTTCGATGGCCACTCGTCGACGGAGGGCCGAAGAGAGATTTCGAAATTATTCATCGACGCGCTTCAAACACACGTTCACTTTGATTTTTATTTTCAAACTTCTTCCCGCCATCGAGAC
Organism: Cerceris ruficornis; assembly: GCA_963989415.1. Classification (NCBI taxonomy): domain Eukaryota; kingdom Metazoa; phylum Arthropoda; class Insecta; order Hymenoptera; family Crabronidae; genus Cerceris; species Cerceris ruficornis. The sequence goes on from OZ022529.1 coordinate 6,693,546, forward strand.
GAAGCCGATTCCTCGAGAGTTCCCTCTTTGTGCGTCGAAACATGAAAGAGGAAATCCTCTCCGTCATCCTCGTCTCTGAGGCTTTTTTTCGCTCCGTTCGTTTCTTCAATGAAATTTTTTATACGTCGGGGGTTGTTCAGATTTGTTCCTGTATTTTTTAAATAATTCCTTTTATGTTCTGGAGATCGCTAAAGCGCAGACTTTGTTTTTGCAAGGAATGTTTAGAGATTCTGGTTTCAATTTGATACATTTTTATTGCTGTTGAGTTGGTACTTTTTCGAATAACTTTAATTAAATAGCAGGATGTAATGTAATTGGTGAATGGTATATTGATTGATTTAAAAACTCTTAGTATTTTCATTACGATATGCTGACTTGATTGAAGTGTCATAATTTTTCCACAATTCTGCAAATTGCTCGCATATTTAGTAAAATATCTGTACAATGATATTTTATTTATTCTTCTATTTTGTAAAAAAAATAAGATGGTCGATTAAAACAAGATAATAAATTTTAAGAAGCCCTAACTACGAAACGTCCCGTTTAATTTAAAAAATTCTAAATGTAACAAAATTTGTACCAGCAAAATGGAATTCAATACTGACTCTTGATTTTTACAATTTTAAGAATTTTATAATCAAATAAAAATATTCTTAATATAGAAGGATAAATTTTTTTAAAATTAAATAAAATAATTATTCTAGAAAAATTTGAAAAAAATGATATTGTATACCGTTCGTTCATTCGATTTCTCATAAAATTTCTGTTTTTCGAAATATTTATCGGAAAAGCATTTTTCACATTTCGTTTCAGTCTCGAAAATGCAATTACACTTCGGCGAAATGAATTCACGATATTTTATGGCGGCCCCTTTTATTTCGGTCGAAGCGCGCGTTTCGCGAAACAGCCGGACATTTTCCCGTCTTATCGAGCTCGCTATTATTATGCAGGATCTTAATTATTACGTACGATGCGATCTTAATTCGCCCGTCGTCGTGGATTAATCGTGGAAGAAATTTTTTACCGTCGAACTGGGTGCGATTAAGACGTTTTTTCGCGATTTCGCTAAGTGCGTTCCACTTTTGCGCGTTGAATTATTCAATTGAATGTTCAATAATGAAAACAGGACGAAAAAATGCGAAAATTGTGTAATTTGCAGAAATCTAAGTTGATCGGAAGATGTACGAAATTTCACCCGCATATTTCACTCGAATTTTCATAATTCTCGAAATGAGAAATTTTATTTGCAATTTTGTTGATTATTTTAAGCTACTATTTTATAAAGGAAGTCAAACGTTAGACGATAAAATATTTGCAATATCTGTATCATCGATCATGCATTCTGAAATTTAATTACATTAATCAAAAATTTGAGTTTCCGAGTATTTCATGCCAGGTCATTGCAAAAACAATCATCCACAAATTAATCATTCTGCACAACTGACAATTTTCTAATCTCATTTCTGCTCAAAAAGTTCCAACTTCTAAAAAGTAAATGAAAAAAGAAATTCCCTAAAAGTACGAAGACAATGAACTCGTTAAATGAAAAAAAGAAGAGATGGCATTCATCGTTGAAAATTACGAATCAACAGTAAGCAAATTTTCCAGAAACGCTATACAGCTCAGCAGGTCCATCCGGTTCTCTTTTACTTCCGTTCAAATGTCGTCGTTTATTCCGGAAGATATAGTTTCAACAGATCGTGAGTTCGAAGCCGTTGGAATTACGATGCCATAGGAAAAATTCTAAACGTTGAGTTTCGAGCTCTAACTTCCCACCTGGGAGTCCAATATTCAGTTTACTTCGCATGTGCTGCCACCATGGCACCTGTGACCACATAATTCCATCCGAATTACCATAAACGTTTATCAAACGGAAATAAAGAGGGCCGATTTCATGGCAGAAAAGAAATTTCCAAATTTACAGAGGAAAATTCCTTTTCCCATTGGCTAGCCACCACAAAACAGAAACAATTAGTATTCCTAATTAGGAACGATAAGAGCTTCATTCTCGTAGGGTGCTGATGAAACTGTAAAAGTGAGAGAAACAGAGCTAAATTCTACCTAAAACAATTAAAAGAGAGGCAATGTATCGATATGTCGAACGAGGCAATTTCAATCCATTTGAGACCAATTAAACATCAGGTGTTTAATTGTTGTACCTGAAGAGAAAGTTAAAAAGCTGAAAAGAGAAATGGTACAACGGATGTGTGACCATTTTGTAGCTTTAATTAATAGTATCGAACTATCTGTGGAGACAAGATTGTTGAATGTTTATAAATAAAATAGGAATAAGAATTTTCGAACAGTTGCAAGCTGAGACCCTAAAAGATGTCCATGAACAATGGTACCGTTATTGAGTCCGTCAAATGCCCCCCAAAATGTTTGTTTTCTAACTGCACTCTTTTAACCCCTTGTCCTAAAATAACGAGTGACACTCGTGATGAGGTATTTAAATGGGGTAGGAAATTTTCAAGTTTTGCAAAATCTATCAAATTAAAAATATTAATGAGACGCGACGCGATAATATTATTTCTGTAATATTAACATTACGTTAAATTATACGATATATGAAGAATCACTGATCAATTTTTATTTTAGCAATTAAATTCTGAATTATAGCGGAGGCAGTCACAAAACTAATCGTAGGACAAGGGGTTAAAGGAACTCTGGTCTGAAATGAGTTAAATAAAAAGATAAAATCAGAAATTACAAACATAAACTATAGAATCACATCGACAAATATTTCGCGATTCGTGCACCGTAAATAATACAAATAATTAACGCTCCCAGAGGCAACGTATTTTCTCTCCGCGCCTATGGCAAATCTCCGAACAATAAATTAATTCTTTCCCCATCGATGGAAGAGTCGGCGCAGCCGCCGTTTAATAACTCCTTCGCTCTGCTTTCTGCCTACTGTCAACGTTCTAAATAGAGAACAATAAATCACTCGATTTTCTTCGCTTCCTTAAACGCTCGAGTGCCAAAAGAGCGAGGACAGACGTGCAAGAGAAGATCATCGAAAGCCAATTCGAACGGGTCTTCGTTGTCCGCAGAACCGTGAAATTGTCGTGAAAACTTCGTGAAAAGAACGAAGATAAATTAATATTAAAATGTCGGCTCGCGAGGACGCGCTAGAAATTTGAATTTCCCGCGCGACGTAATTCCATAGCGGCTGGGGTGTTACCGCGTTACAACCGGGACCGGAAGCTGCCGGATGAAGTTCCTTAACCCCATAAAACGCTTCCTACGTGGTCGGCCTCGGGTTTACGTGTTATGTGCCGTCGTAAATGTAGAGAAGTGCTGGAGAGATGGCGGGAGGAATTTTAAAATGATATTAACTTCTCGAGCTATCGTTTTCCATCAATAATGCATTTTAACATATGTGTAAGTTTGGTTTCCGTATTTTGTGGTTTTTATGTATTTTTGTACTGACAATTTCCATGATATATGAGCAATAAATTAGCTTGTAGGTTGCTTGATGTTTATTTTTAGTTTTGAGACACCATGCACCTTTAATTAGACAATTAACCAGCTCGGAATTAAAGCATTATAGTAAGAGGCATCGCATGAACTATCTGCTGCATATGGCGCGTCTTCGAGTCAATCAGATTCCGCACGACGCAAATGGAACGTCAAGAGTCTTCAAACTACAATCCGTGTGACGCAAATGGTGCGTCAGAATTCAAACTACACTTTAAGTGACGCATACGGTGCGTTACAATTACCAAATAAATAATCCCATTAACAATCTATAAATAAACAAAATTCTCTGCCGGATAAACGTCATTTTCTGTGAATCTGTCTTCAGATATTAATACTTCGTTTCGCAAATAAGAATTTCATTAGCGAAAATAGATCCCATCCAGATCGGTATTCTTCACTAATAATAATTTACAGCTCAGATTTTTAGCTAAACACGTGAATTATGTTAAAAGGAAAAGCTCATAAAGATCCTTTTTATTACGTCACAATTTTCCAACCTCAAACGCGAACATGTTGCTCTTAATTATTTGCGCAACACAGCCGGACAACGTCGGTCGTTATTTAGTTTCAAAATACGATCATTATTCTGTCGTAGAGAATTGCCGAGTCGCTTGTCGCGCCGTGAAAAGGGGACGAAATACGAATAATCGCGTGGAACTTAAATCTTTCGGGGCGGCAGAAGAAACCATCGTCGCCTAATTATTTGCGATTCCGTGGGCTTGCGAAACTGGCCGGCTCATAATTGTCAAATTACAACAGAATTCGCACAACGTCCCTGAGGTAGCTCGAAAGCGTTTTCGTAATTCCGCGTTTGTCTCTCGTGTGCGCCTAGTTCCCGAAATACATTCGCTGCGGTGGCTCGTTTACAACGGACAATTTGTTATTCACGGTTAATCCTTTTGCAGACCTCTGCAGAAACACGTTGCTCGTGGATTCGCTGACGATTTTCTGATTATTACCATGTCAATTAGATAATGCAATGTCGTGTCCTCCGTGAGACGACATTTCGTGAATTTTATTATGTTAGAAAAATTGAAAGTTGAGATTTTACACGGGTTATTTATAATTAAGGTAGTAATTCAACCGAAGCTTGTTCGTTTGTGTAAAGTCGTTTTGAGAACTCGTTGCACGTGGATTCGTTGACAATTTTCTTATTATTCCGATGTCAATTAGATAATGCAATGTCGTGTCCTCCGTGAGATGACATTTTGTGAATTTTATTATGTTAGAAAAATGGAAGGTTCAGATTTTAAATGGGTCATTTGTAATTAATGTAATAATTCATTCGAGGCTTGTTCGTTTGTGTAAAGTCGTTTTGAGAACTCGTTGCACGTGGATTCGTTGACAATTTTCTTATTATTCCGATGTCAATTAGATAAGAGAATGTCGCATCCTCCGGGAGTTGGAATTTTTTGAATTTTGCTTTGTTAGAAAAATTGAAAGTTCAGATTTTAGATGGGTCATTTGTAATCGTGATGATAACTAATTTGATGTTATTTTGTTTCTGTAATTTATTTGATTTGTCCTTTTCGTGATAATTATTACGTTTCTGTTGAAAAGGGATAAAGAGTCGTTTTCCTCGTGCAAGAAAAGTCTGAAAAAAGAAGTATCCTGTAAATTGAGGCATAGTTTAACACTAAACCTACCGGCTTTATATCTGTTATATTGAAATACACGAAATAAGTACTTTGAAAAAAGAGATTTGAAGAGGTGAAAAATGTGATCAGTCAAGTAACTTTTGTTTTATACGATAGACCTAAAATATTTACTGAATGGCTGCCCAATCAATTTGGGGAATTTTTAGAAAAAATCAGAAAGCGGCCATTTGATCGCCATGGTAGGTTTAGTGTTAACGTCTTGCAGTACTGGTAATTAATTTTATAAATATCTGATAATTAAAGTACCGATGGTATAAAGTTCTGAGACAGTTTCAGCCATTTTATATTTCCCTTACATCTTCTATAAGAGACGTGCTAATTAGAATACAATTATTTATGTAATTTAACACCAGTAGCTCTTAGCAACTAAATTAGCTTAGAATAACTCTACTCTAATTACCTCACATACCTACAAATCACATCTTTAGCGAACAATATCTAAAAACAAATAGGATATTATTATTCTAATTAAATATCATAAAAAAAGTATCTCTCAATCTCCACCATCACCATCGCCACAGTTTTTCTCCCACGCAAATCTGAAGACCCCATTTCACTTACATAATTTGAAAATTCTAAATATTTATCCCACAAACAATTGTAGTTTTGCATTGTCAATGAAACCGCTGTTACACGAGTCCGCAGAGGGACATCCAGATTTCCTGATGCCTACCGGATCCTTTCATTAGACAGATTTTTAATTCTCAGTATTTGCCGACGATGATTTCCCGGGAGGCTGAGATAGAAGCCTTGTATTTACCCGTTCGCGTATGATCGGTTGCATACTCGAGAATAAAGCTCCAAGAAGATCCAAATCGCACGAGCGATTCGGCGAATTCGAGCGAAAGCGACGTACAAAAAGTCATTCGTTAATTGTCGATGAAAATGGCAAATATGAGATATGATATGCAGAAAAGAACTCTGGTATCAATGACACTAAGCATTTTGCGAAAAAATGTAGCTTTCAAAATTGTATTAATTATTTAAATATATGGTGCAGGGCAGGGGTTGAAAACCTGCCGTTGCTTCATCTATAATCTTTGGCACTTAAGCCTAATTAAGTAATTAAATTTTTTTAAAAAATCCTCCAAATGTGTAGGAGAGACATACAGTAGATATTCCACGTTTATCTTATAAAATATAAATTACTGAATTTATAATCATTGCACCTCTTGATTTCTCTTTGATTTAATGTATTTAAATGGGATAGATTTAACGCCGGTAGTTCTACTGTTACATAATTAAGATTTAATATTCAAAGTAATATTTACAGCATAATATTTGGCTTAAATTCCTCGTAGAATTCATTACAAATTTAAGGAAAAATTATCCTTCGCAATAAATATTTTGTTTTACATTTATCGGCCCATGGCATGGGGCTGTGAATTATATAATATGTAGCTAAAAATTCATCGTGGTAAATTTGAAATTTCTTTTTCACATACAAATTCATTGCGGTTCCATTATAGTTGGAATTGTGTGAAGCAGTATAATGCTAATAGTTTTCTTTTTTTCACGGAAGAAAAATGCAATTTATAGGATCAATTATTTAAATAAATATGGTAAAGTACAGTTAAGAATCCATTATCCTACGAATGGTTTTAAGCACCGATAAAACAAAAACCCTCTATTTAGTGCAACACGTCGGTTTACATAAGAATCCCACAAACTTCAACTGAAACCACCTTGGCACTCGTCTGACCACGTATGTCACCGATCTACTGTACAGCCCACCAACAAAATACTGCTCACTTATCTTCTCAGACTGAAGGATAGCAGCGAGTTAAACGCTTGGAAATGGACCGTCGACGTTTCTCGTGAATTACGTATTTCAGTGAGGATAAAAACCCATATTTTTATGAATAACAGCACATAACCCTTTGAAAATGATCAGCGAAGAATACCGATTCACGAAGGACCTCTTTAACGCAACGAAAATTCTCATTTACGAGAAATTCGAAATTCTAAATTGTCTGAAAACTCAAGCTGAAATTTGGCGACGAAGAATACTAATTTAGATCAGGCCTATTTCAAAGTTTAACTTCTATCAAAGCTTAACTTAAAAAGTATAGGCGCAGAATAGTAATTTGGGTGGGGCGCATTTCCACAATTACAACTCTCTTTTACAAGAAGTTAGAAGTTTGAATTTCTCTCACAATCCAACTTGAAAATTATTGGATGGAAAAAATACGAATTTGGATGAAAGAATATTAATTTGAATGGGATCAACGTTCACAAACGAATCTCTCATTTATAAAAACATACAAATTTGTATTTCTTACAAAACCCAACATTTCGTATGCAGTATTGTACTCACAATCAGCGAACCCAACAACAATAAAACTACCCTGAACACTTTTCCTTTTTACAATATTTATCCCACCGACCCTTCTGGCATGACCTCAACGCCGGCGCATAAAAGTCAAGCCTCCTGAATTCCCCCTGAATATTTCCATCATATTCCACGTTATTTTCCAAATATCCCTATTCAATCTCCCGGGTACCGCGGTTCACCGCGTTTAAGTGAAAGCACGAGCGGCAAAGTCGGCTGCACAGAGAAATACAGCGAGAGAGAAACAGAAAAGGCAGAAAGAGAGCGAGAGAGAGAGGAGAAGAAGAGGGAAATAGAGAGAGAGAGAGAGAAAAGAGAGAGGAGGAAGAGAGGGAGAGAGAAAAACAGGTAAGAGCGAGTAAGAGAGAAAGAGGGCAAGAGAGAAAACGAGAAAGAGAGCAAGAGAAAAACAGAGAGAAAAAAAGAAGAAAGCAAGAGAAAAGAAGAGGAAGCGAAGAAGAGAGAATAAGAGAAAGAGAGCAAGAGAGAGAAAAAAAGGAAAAAGCAAGAGAAAAAAAAGAGGAAGCGAAGAAGAGAGAATAAGAGAAAGAGAGCAAGAGAGAGAAAAAAATAAAAAAGCAAGAGAAAAAAAGAGGAAGCGAAGAAGAGAGAATACGAGAAAGAGAGCAAGAGAGAGAGAGAAAAAGAAAAAAGCAAGAGAAAAAAAGAGGAAGCGAAGAAGAGAGAATAAGAGAAAGAGAGCAAGAGAGAGAAAAAAGCAAAAAGCAGGAGAAAAAAAAGACGAAGCGAAGAAGAGAGAATAAGAGAAAGAGAGCAAGAGAGAGAAAAAAGCAAAAAGCAGGAGAAAAAAAAGACGAAGCGAAGAAGAGAGAATAAGAGAAAGAGAGCAAGAGAGCACAGAGAGAGAGAGGCAGAGGGAAAGAGAGCGTACAGAGAGACAAAGAGCGCGCGAGGGAGAGAGAAAAGCGAAGAGAGGAGAAAGAGGGTAAGACACAGGAAAAAGGAAAAAAGAAGAAACTAGAAGATGAAGAGAGAGGAGAAGGGGGTTTTATTGTACATATACCCCCGTTTATTCGTTCGTATCCGTGGCGGTAGACACGGTGCAAAAACGGAGCTGCATATTTCATCCGAGAAGTGCGTGTCGCGCCGGTATGTGACCCTAGTTAAATTTGGAAGGTGGTGTGCACGATCGTCGGTCCGAGCGTCGCGTAACTCTCACCGTCCTCTCGGTATTGCACTTTTCAAATGTCAGCCGTCCAGACGAGCCTTCTTCGACGAGAATTGTATATCTCGAGGCGTCCACAGGCTGATTTAGATGACCGCCGCTGGCTGAGAGCTCGCCGGTAAGTGTCGCAGGTGGTGGTCGCATTTCATTTCGAAATAGTACCGCGATGTTATTGTGAACGTTTATTGTGATCGCTTTTGCGCGGTCGTCGCGCCAAATGCTGTTTCGGGAATGAGGATCCCCGGCGATTAATCGCGGGGGCCGAATGGAAGGGTTGAAGTGGGGGTTGGTGCAACGCGAAGTGTAACGCGGGGAATAATGATAGGGGGCGATTAATGGTGGATGATGAAGTGAGAAAGATCGAGGGAGGATGCGCATATGTGGAGGAATAGAGTGAATGGATATGGATCAGTTGGTAATGAAGAATGAGACAGGGTTAGAAGAGAGTTTAACACGTTGAACGCCATGGGGGTTGCCGGTGACCGGCGCTACTGAATTCAATGAAATTTCGTACGACTTTTGAATTGTGATATTTACGAATTTTCTGTGCTTTCAACATTTAAATATTGCTATTAAAAAGTGAAGTCCAGCTGATTATATATCCATCTGCGTCTTTGAGGTTTCTGCTTTGCGAAGATCTGATTTCAATAGAAAAAGTTTCACTTTAGTAAAAATGATCAAACTAAAGAAACACCGGTGGCGTTCAACGTGTTAAAGTGTCGAGAGGATGTGGTGAAAATGCTGATGGCACATGTGAAGTGTCATAGAGTGAGTACATGTGAAACAATTAAAATTGGAGAATTAGGGAGAATGAGAGGAGAGTTTCCGGTGCTGACGAGGTAATGTGAATAAGGTGGGTGGATGTGAAACAATTAAAATTGGAGAATCAGGGAGAATGTGATGAGAGTTTCAGGTGCTGACGAGGTAATGTGAATAAGGTGGGTGGATGTGAAACAATTAAAATTGGAAAGAGAGAATGTGATGAGAGTTTCAGGTGCTGACGAGGTAATGTGAATAGGGTGGTTAAATGTGAATCAATGAAAACTGGAAGATGATGTGGAATGAAATGAGAGTTTAAGGTCTTGAGAGAATGTGGTGAAAGTCCTGATGGAGCTGGTGATGTGTAATAAAGTGACTACATGTGAATCCATTAAAATTGGAGAATCAAGTAGAATGAGATGAGAGTTTCAGGTGGCGATGAGGTAATGTGAACAGGGTGGATAAATGTGAATCAATGAGAACTGGAAGATGGGGTGGAATGGAATGAGAGTTTAAGGTGTTAAGAGAATATGGTGAACGTGCTGATGGAAGATGTGATGTGTAATCGGGTGAGTCTATGTGAAGCAATTAACAATGGAGAATCAGGTAGAATGAGATGAGAGCTTCAGGTGGTCATGAGGCAATGTGATGTGGAATAGCGTTAATAGATGTGAGTCAATTAAAATTAGAATATGAAGTAGATCCAGATAAGAGCTTAAGGTGTTGGAAAGATGTGATGGTGGTCGTGATGCGATACGATGATGAAGAATGGGATGAATGAATGTAAATCAATACCGCAATGGGATAACATAAAGTGGAACATGACGAAGATCCCAATCAATTAGTAGAAGAAAATGAGATAACATCAGACTGTACGGTGGAGGATATATCGATGATAATATCGTAACCTAAACTCGAACACGATTAAAACAAAAAAAAACGAATCAATGGCGCAGGATAAAATAGCAGTGTACAACATTAGAATACCTATCGGATACATAGGACAATCTAAAGTAGAACAGCGGATAGAAATACAAACCGATTAACATCACAGGATGAACTAGCATTCCATCCTCCTCTAAAATACAATAACGGAGCAAAATAAACTAAAATTCACCGAATAAAAATACGAGAAAAATAAAAAAAAAAACCCTCCATAAAAATCCAACATTGCAACCCTCCTAATAATTCAATAGCAGCACCATAGAGCAACAACGTCCATCCTCGCCAGCGAATTAACCCCTTTCACGTCCGACCTTTGACATCCACGAAATCTGGCCCACGGATTATTATGAAATTACACGTAAATTCACTTAACGTTCGCAGCAATTTCGTGCGAAGAAACCAGAAGAAGCTCTCCGAAAGGCAAACGTTAAACTCCAGCGCAACGTTGCTGCTCGAAGGCTTATCTTCTGCCAGAACACCGTCGATCCTCCTCCCATGGGACAGGAAATTGGCTAGGATGATTCAATTAGCCGGTAGCAGTTCCGTAGGCGTGCGATCCGCTTCCGTACGACGCGTCGTGCAATTTCGCACGAGAGTAGCCTTCAGCTACATCGAAGGACGTATTTATCGGGGTAAACGTTCACAGTTTTCCTCCTCCTTTCGCGAATTTATTTCCCAAGAAGTTAATAAATTCCGGCTAATAATCCACTCAGGATTGTATTTTATTAGGAAATATTTTCCTTCGGTTGGCGCGATCTTATTTTCTCGTTTGCGACGGAAATATCGTGAGGATCTACCGCATGTCGTTGGATCGGATTAAGGAGACTTTTTGTTCCTTCTTTGATCTTTTAAACAGTTTCCAAACGATGCTCCAGGATTGAAAGCTTCTGAGTACGCAGATTGAAATGTTTACGAATTGTTTTCAGATACCTAGGAATTTCATCAAATACGAGTGTGTATTTTAACCGAGAATTTGTAAATTTGAGAATTCTGACATTAACGAGTCTGGAATTTAATAATATTCCAGCACGTCACAATGTTTAAAAACTCCAAAGTTCAAATAATTTAGAAATTTCAGTAGCGCCAAACATTAAAAAAAATTCTTAACACTATTCCTACCACGACCGGTCAAATGACAGTTTTTAAAATTTCGATTAGAATTTCCTATATACAACGTAATTGAATCGCCTTTAAACTTCACGACTTTTCCTCAAATATACGTATAATACATTCACATTACAATACATTTGTCAATATTCACTTCTTTTTTTACTGTTCATTTTCTGAGAAAAAATTATCATTTCACAAATTCACCGGTTGCGGTAAGAAAAGGTATACGTGAAGTGTCGGTAGGAATAGTGTTAAAAGAGTTAAAAATTATGCAGATATCAAATCCTATCATTCATCTTCCATCGGCAAAATATTTCTTACACAGTCGATAAAATAATACGAAAGATTAGGGTGGATTCACCATAGAAAAATTGAAAGAACGCCAGGAAGAGGAACTGGCTCCTCGACTTTCCAATTATCTATTTCGATGCCGAGGGAATAAAGGGAAATAAGCCATCGGTAGATAACGAAATGCAGACACCGCTAGCCTGGTTTCCCTGCGATTATTTATTTCGCCCTTATCGGCACTCCATTATCTCTCAGGAAGGCACGCTCGAGTAGCGTCTAACAAGACCGATGAGAATCCGGAGTCTTTCGTAGGACGTAAGGAGTAATTGGACGAGTGGACGTCCTTTTGTAATTCAGGCGAATCCAGGCTTTCTTTTCAGTAATTAAATGCAGGACGAGACGACTGCTTGGTCGGGAGGACGACAAAGGTCGGAGTCGCCCTTTCTGCATTTTTTTTTCCACAGAAGAAATGGGAAATTAAATTTATTCCTTCGGTGCTTGTCTTGAAAGAGTGACTCTAGCAATTTAATCGTTAGTTACAACGAAGACGGTGTTAAGTTAATTAATTAAGTAGGTGGCGAGTGTGAGTGGTTTATTTTCAGGTGGTGGCGGATCAAACAAAGAAATTTTTGATATGGAAAGATATTCTGAATATTGTCTTGATCTTGTAAGGATGGGGATAATGATGGGGTTCTATGGTTTAAAATTCTGTAGTGGACAGATTTTTAGCTTATTAGAGTACGGCTACCCTAGACCTTACTTAAAGCTAATTCAGAACTAATTCGACTAAAAACAAACGGATTTTTTATAAAAATGTTTCCGCCATCAAAAGACCTTAATACTCACTCCCCGCAAAATTGACGCATCTGTAATAGTTTTCGAGATATTCGACAAATAGTTTTCGCAACCGCAAGTTTGAGGGCGGTTTTCACCCCTTTAACGTGGACGATTGCCAGTAAGAAAAATACGTGTCAATGTACATTATGTTTTCACAAGAAATATATCCTACTACAATTCCATCAAAATCGGTGATTTACACTTCGGGATGTTCCCTTGTACGTAAAGACCCCATGCCCTTCCCGTTGGCTCAGGTGACCCCAGGTTCGCCAAACCCGTACCTATCCAGCTTGCCTGGACAGGCCCCTGAGGTGACCAATCAGACCTATCCGCCGATTTTTTTGTACTAATAAGTATTTTAAGGACTTTTCTAACTATCCGAGGAAGAAACGGTGACAATGTTGAAATTGCATCGCTCAGAATTCCAAAGTGAACAGTTAAGGCCTCAAATAGTACACCTAACTCAGGCCTAACCCTGATTTGCCTTAGACATAACCGCCGATTTTTTTATACGAATAAGTATTTTAAGGATTCTTTTGACTATCCGAGGAAGAAATGCTGTCATGTTGAAAGTATATCACTCAAAATTCCAAAATGAATAGTTAAGGCCTTAAATAGTACACCTAACTCAGGCCTAACCTTGTTTTGTATCAGACCTAACCGCCGATTTTTTTATACGACTAAGTATTTTAAGGATTCTTTTGACTATCCGAGGAAGAAATAGTGACATGTTGAAACTGTATCGCTCAAAATTCCAAAATGAACAGTTAAGGCCTTAAATATTACATCTAACTCAGGCCTAACCCTGATTTGCCTTAGACATAACCGCCGATTTTTTTATACGAATAAGTATTTTAAGGATTATTTTGACTATCCGAGGAAGAAATAGTGACATGTTGAAACTGTATCACTCTAAATTCCAAAGTGAACAGTTAAGGCCTTAAATAGTACACGTATCTCAGGCCTAACCATGATTAGCTTCAGGCCTATTCCAGATCTATTATATTTAAAGTGAGTTGGTGTTAATTTTAATCGAAATACAGTAAAGCTAGACATTCAAAAATAGACATAGAGTTAAAATAGATTTCAATTAAGTTTCCTTTTCAACATGAGAGCATACTCGTTGCTAAATTTTCACAGGCGCCCAAGAATCCATCGAAAACAAGCCAAAACTATCAAACACAATGAAGCGAACAAACGTAATAAAACGTTCATGATTTACGATATTCATTCTGGAAGTACGTGTCTTTCCAGGAACGCCGGAGGAAATCCGCAACCCGGCCAAATGCGAGTCAGATGGAAACCGTACTTGTTGCTGAAATTGACATACGATCGGTGACGATGTTTGCTGAAGGTAGTTGCCAAGAAACACATCCTAATCGCGAAGTTGCTCCACGTTGCTTCGCCTGCGATCTTTCACTCTTGAGTAACAGACGCGAACTTGTTGCTGAATTTGGCATATAGTTCGGGAAGTTTGGTACAACGATAGACTTTTTTGCCCTTGTTACATCGTGCTTTCCAATTTATTTCTTTCTGTGGCAGATGCGGCATTCTGATACTGCCTTTCTCATTCCTTTCTTGGCTTAAGCCAGCGTTTCCAAAACTGCGGCCAAGGCTGAGTACCGGTTGGAAGAGGAAGTTTTAACAAAGTCTATTTAAAATAAATAATTTGATTTTTTCATTACTCCACTTATCAAAAATTAAAATTAGCACTTTACATAATATGACGTATGATTTTTTATATAAAAGAGGGCCGCGTGAAAATTTTATCATAAATACTGATTCGAGTAATATAAATAATTACTTCTTTATTGAAATTGCAATGCATAAAAAAAAAAAAACTTATGGTACTTAACCCTTTGCACTATGAAGTCACCTCTGCCGTGACAAAACTATTTTTCCCTAAAACTCTGAAGTCACTTCTGGCGTGATTTTTCCTGAACAATCGTTTTGTTAATATAACATTAGACTTTAAATTACTGCAAGCAATTACTTCATACCTAACTTGTGATATCAATACCACAAAAATTAAATCAGAGCTGGCCGAGAACAAACTAGGAAAACAATTATAGTGCAAAGGGTTAAAAAATATCCAATTACAAAATATGATCTAATAATTAATTCTTCGTGTGAAATTTCGACGGGTGGTTATAGTCACCGGTAGTACCAAACAAAATCACGATTCTCCAGCCTATGAATCTCGTCTCGACAACATCACGAAAACAATTCCAACAATTTCCGTCCAAGAAGGGTCGTTTCTTCTTCAGAAAGCAGGCAGCCAACACCGGAACGACGGGAAGTCCCTATTTAAGTGGAATCCTCGCTCGCATAGGGGACTCATTCTATTCCACGCTTTCCCATCTTGCGATACCAGTTCCTTGTGCGTTTTCTTTTCCTTGCCGTCGCCGATATGGCTTATTTTTCCATTTCCGCGGATGGTATGCGAAGGAAATGAAGGAAGAGAAAAAAAATTCCCCAGAACAATGGCAACTAGTTCCCAAGAGAGGCAGCGGTGAAAGGCGGCGTTGATCGAAGAAAGAGACGACACCACAAAGGAAGTTAAGCGAAATAGGTGTGCGGAAAAGCGTAAGCTGAAAGACGGGCAAACGAAGATGCAACTCGTACAAAAGACTTGGAGAGAGAAAGAAAGATACACAGAGAGAGAGAAAGAGAGAGAGAGTGAATACTTTTTAGCATTCGCGGTTCTATATCGGGCTGCTTTGTTAGCGATGCTTCTTTGTGCCTTATGACGCTTGAGTTTCTTCACTGTGACTGATATTTCGATGTACCAAAGCAATCGTCATTTTATTGGAAATCGAGAAGGTATTTCTGCCTTTTTCACGAGGTAGTCAGCTGTTTGTTTTTTTGGAGAACTCGAGCTGTTAAACGGTGGTTGATATTGGTGAAATATTTTTCCTTAAAAATCCAACGTTTGAGGTATTTATCAGCTCAAACGTAGAGCAGCTTCAAGATTATCACGAACGTGCATGTAAGGAATCGATAAATGGGAAAAGAGGAGCATAGAATTCTAGAAGAGGTTTTATCGAGAGACAACAACGGGGAAGAAATGTGTGGAGATAGCGGAGAAGTCAGAGTCGAGGATGAAACGAATGGAGAACAATGCGGAAGAACGAGCAAGAGGGTAGAAAAGGGACTCTTTTCACGATAGAATGACGAAGTGAAATTATTCACGGAGTAAATCGAGTGATTAAGAGGAGAAAAAGCAGAGAGTGAGAGGTAAAAAGGGGTGGATGACGTAAGGCAGACTTTAAAGTCAATAAAATGGATAGCAGAGATTGAGGGATGTTTAACGTGGAGATTGCGAGACCGGACGTTCTCAAACTTCTCATTCCAAGAGATTTAGAATGTTCTCAAACTATCAGCTCCATGGATATTCAAACATAAAAATTTCCATCATGAATATTCTCCGACATCTAGATTCTCAATTACAAATTGAAATATTCCTTTATTTCCGTGTCACCCAGAGCACTCTTCTATCGTGATGGAAATACCCTTAACTACAAATTACAATGTTTCTTTACCGCTAAATTAACATTGCAGAATTAAAAATCAGCAGTAAGCATAATATCTTAGTAATATCAATCACTCAAAATCAATTTAACACTAAACCTACCGGCTTTATATCTGCTATATTGAAATATACGAAATATGTACTTTGGAAAATGAGATTTGAAGAGGTGAAAAAGATGGTCGGTTAAGTAATGTTTGTTTTATACGATAGACCTAAAATATTTACTGAATGGCTGCCCAATCAATTTGGGGAATTTTTAGAAAAAAATCAGAAAGCGGTCATCTGACCGCCATGGTAGGTTTAGTGTTAAATAACTACAAATTCTCAATTAAAAATTAATCGCGACCTCTTCTTCCCCATGGCTAACGAAGGATTCGAAACATCCTTAATCCCTTACCCTACAACGAATGACACTCGTCGCACTAAAAATTGAATGCGTCTTGTGTTACCTCAATTTTTTAATTTTTGATATTGCAGCAACGGAATTTTTATACTAGTAAATAGTATGAATCTTTAGAATTAGTGAGTACGGATGGAATGTATACAAAGAAGAGTGGATGTTTAGAGCGCGTGATTTGGAAGGCGACGAATGTTACGGCTAGCGTGAATGTTTAATCTATGGATGAGAAAAAAATGAGTGAGTGCAATAGATAATGCAGGCTGTGAGAAAGACGAAGAATGCATGCTGTGAGAAAGAGATATCGAGGGTGGATGCGAGCGTGAATTTTGAGAGCGAGTCAGTTGAATTGAGAATCTAGAGTGTTTTCCAACGTGGGCCCACGCCCCACAGGGCGGCAATTTGAAAATGGACTCGTCCAGAGTTTAAATTTAAAAGAAATGATTTTCTGATTTGAAAAAATTGATTTCCCAACTTGGACGATGCAGCCAATGTCAGTGGATTTGTCTGATATTTCAAATATGCAGTATCAAGAAGAACGCCTCACAGGCGGGCAGTTCGATTATTAAGGGCGGCAATTCGAAGATGGACTCGTCCAGACTTTAAATTTAAGAGAAATGATTTTCTGATTTCAAAAAAATTGATTTCTCATCTTGGATGATACAGCCAATATCAGTGGATATATCTGATATTTCAAAAATGCAGTATCAAGAAGAACGCCCACAGGGGGGCAGTTCGATTATTAAGGGCGGCAATTTGAAGATGGATTCGTCCAGAGTTTGAATTTGAAAGAACGATTTTTTGATTTGAAAAAATTGATTTCCCAACTTGGACGATGCAGCCAATGTCAGTGGATTTGTCTGACATTTCAAATATGCAGTATCAAGAAGAACTCGCAGAAATGCAAAATGATGAGTCAATTGAAACTTTATTTAATATAAAAGGATCGATGGCATGGCTTTGTGAGGAAATCGAAATCAAATATCCAAATGCAACCAAATATACAATAGAACTATTGTTACCGTTTTCATATTCATATTTAGCTGAATACGGATTTAGTGCCATAAATGATTTGATGCTAAAAAAAAAAAGAAATCGATTGGACATAACAAAACGGGGAGACTCGAGATCGAAGTTAACTAAAATGGAACCTGACATAAGTTCTCTTTGCAGCAAGCATCAAGAGTAAGGATCTCACTAAATTTCAATGATAAATAATCAGTAATAATTAAAATAATATAGAAAAATCTTTCATTGAAATTATTTTGTACTTGAATTTCAGTTCTCCATTACATGTTTTGAAAATTTACTTACTGTGTTTGCTCAATAATTTCCTAGTGATTACTTCCTAAATTCTATCATTCAAGTTTCTTCAGTGAATATTTCAATTTTTGAATATTAAAAATTATGTACATGTTTGGGGGGGGGGGGGGGGTCATAAGAATTTTAAAAAGGCTTAGGCGGAGCATGGCACAAAAAAGTTTTTGAAACACTAATCTAGAGAGTGGAGTACAAGATGTGAATGGAGAGAGTCTTTGTGAGACTTACATTATTTACAGTTCCTTTAGAGTTAACCCTCTATAGCCCGAATTTTCTGTAGCATCTGAAGATCAGTTGTACAATGGCACATTAGAAAATCATAGAAATACTATTATAAATAGTAGACTTAACTTGATTTTGAAACATTAAATTGTAAAGAATTTGTTAATCTTTAAGAACAAAATTGGAATACTTGGCAAAGTTAAAAAACTGACTTTGAAGAATAAAAGCTTAGATTTGTCTCGTGTTACTTCAAAGTTACACGGGCCCATAGAGGGTTAATTAACGTTTAATGAGTTTTGTTACTTTATAGTTATATATCATTAATAAATTTAGTCACTTCGTTTTATTTACTCGCGTTCAGTTAGTTATTTAGGCTACGATATCTTTATTTAATTTAACCCTTTGCAGTCCTATGACGAGCTATACTCGACATAGGTTTTAACTTCATTGTATTTTCTAACGATTTAACATCGACTTTCCAATTTCTTAATGATTTTCTAATACCACCTAAATATTCGTCGGTACCTACAGTTATTGATATCGTTAAAAAAATGAATAATCAACGATGGAAAATATTGTGAAATTAATTTTATTTAGTTCACTACAAAATTGCCGAAATAACTCGGACCGCAAAGGGTTAAGGGAACCTATCCCATTTTTCCAAGGCGAGTATCCTCATTCTTTGGTGGCTCGTCCGCAATTTAACACTAGAACTACCAAACCGGTCAAAATGACTGGTACATAATTTTTTCCAAAAGTTCTCCAAGTTTATAGAAGAGTCTTAGAATAAATATCCTGCGACAATCTTAAAAAACATAAATCACCGAATCGATTATCTTTTCCGCCTCTTGATTCCTCCTTTTTCAAAGTACTTATTTCATATTTTGAAATATGATAGATTTAACGCCGGTAGTTCTAGTGTTAATTAAAATATGACCCTATAATAACGAAATTGCAAAACATACAGCGGCCCATAGAGGGTTAAAGCAAAACTGTGAATACCCATAACGATTGTCAACCACTTAGAACTTCGAATTAAGCACGACAGCGAAATATTTCCTCGAGCAAACTTAACGAGGATGCGCGACGCTGTTACTGAAATAGTCGGAGAAAACGAAGGGGTAGGAACCGTTGCAAAAGGTGGGGTAATCGCGTTGCAGGTCGAGGGCGAGCCAGGGCTCGGCGACAGGTTGATTTATTAGCTCGAACCGGGTGCACGATGATATCTAGGGGTTGCAACTCGGACGGCTGCTTTTCGACCACCCCATATCTGTTACAGTTAAGAAGAGGCCCAAGCCGATGGCTTATCGGCCACGATCTTCCCTTTACGACCTTTCTCACACGCATCCGCGAACGCAATTCTCCCCTTTGACGGTGGATCGATCTTTCTTCTTTTTCCCCTCTTGGTAATTCTTCATCATACGATTTTCAACTTTCTGGAAAATCCCATTTTTTTCCTTCGAGCTTGACGGGACTGGCGGCTGGAATATTTTTTCGGGTATATGTGGTGGAAAATTGCGGGAAATGTGGAGGAAGTGAATGGGGGTGAGATCGGGGGTCGTGGAAATGGGTGTAAGGGGTTGGTTGGTATTGTTGTGGAAATATTGTTTTATGGTAATTGGAAATCGTGGAGGTATTAATGATTCAATGGGGCGAATTAATTCATGTACCTTTACTTTGCGAGGAACATGATTTGCTTGTGAATTCTTGATGTGATAATTATATTGTTGATGTCTTTTGTTGCTTTTGTTGTATTTAAACAAGATATGATGTACATGTAGATAATTCTGCGTAATTAAAGTGGCCAGAGATCCGATATTACTGTTAAATAGTTATACTTTCTTTGCTACAAAGTCTCTGCTTTCTAATAACAAAATGAAGTATCTTCAACTAACTAATGCAATTTCAATTAAAATACAAAATTTAAGAACGTATATTTCTACCAGATATTTATAAATATTCATAAACCAGAATTCTTCTGTCTAAAGCAACCCCAAAAATTCATCCCACTCGTCCCCTCCAACAAAATGGAATTTGATCAAAATTGTAAGCCCCATTTTACAATAAATTTTAATTACTTACAATATGATAAATCCTCAATGAAACTTTCCTATCTAAAACAACCTCAAATATTCATCCTACAACGTTCTTTCCAATTAAAAAACGAAACAGAATACGATTATAAATTCAGAAGCTTATCTCATAATTAAAATAGCATAAATACTTAACAATAACATCTCCTCTTCTACATTTTAATTACCTACAAATTACCACTAAACCTACCAAGTCGATCAAAATCACCGGTTCCCAATTTTTGCAAAAAATTCCCTAAATTGATAGGGGTAAATATTCCACTTCTATCTTGTAAAACCCAAGTTAGTCGATTAATCATCTTTTCCACCCCTTGATTTCTCTTTCTCCAAAGTGCTTATTCGGTATATCTAAATTTTATTAAATATAACGTCAGTAGCTTTACCGTTAATAAATACTCAATCACAAATTTCTCTCTCTAAAACAACTTCAAAAATTCATCCCCTTCGATGCGAAATGCAAAACAAAATTTCTCCACTTCCCAAGGAAAGAATATTCCAACAGCCAGCCATTCTCTTCAACCCCCTCGCGTCGACTCTAAAACAAGGCTTTTTTCCGAGTCCAAAGTGTATGCGCAAAACGGGAGTCTTCATCGGACAATTAATCTTGCACGGTAATTTAAAGTTAGTTCGAAGGGCCCTCGTTGGCGAACAGTTAATGCCGGTGTCTCGTCTTACGGTGTCGTGTGTCCGGGAATACAGGGGACTGGCTATGCATGCAGAAACTAATTCGGAATACTCATGAAATGCAAATCCAAGAGGGATAGGTCGTCGGAACGTCGCAGAGGGGGTTGAAGGGTGTTGTCAGCCCGGTGTCTGTTGGTTTTCGCTACTTTTAATTGCACAACGGTACCACGTTACGAACGGATTAAACAATCAGTGCGGTAAATAAACGACGTCACTGGTAGCCGGATGTCGAGTTTTCGTTTTGAGGAGAGCACGGAATAGGGGTGGATTCGCGTGATACGTTACTCCGTGACAAATCGAGGAGACTGTCTACCTTATTCTTCTGCGATTTATGTCGGCAATGTCCTTCGCTTTTCAAAGAGTTGCAGAGGAGAGACGGAGGAGAGTTTTAAACAATTTTGTCTTTCTGAATAATATAGATTTTTTTTTTTTAATTTAGGTAATACGATCATTTCGTTTAGGATTTACTGTTTCAGATCGTAGGTGAGTATGGAATCACTGAGGCTATGATACATTAATAAATAATTTAGGATTTTCCTACTGTGGAGGATTTTTGATTGTGAATTTTTGCGGTGTTTTATTCAAGAGAATTTTGGCGGTACTTTGAATATGGAGATTTGGAATTTGTGCATTTCTTTTAAGGGTTTTTGGTAGGTGCTGCAGAGGGGTAGTTTCTGCGAGGAGTAGAGTGATTATTAAGTTGAGTGTGTCAGAGTTAATTTCGAGGGGGTGAAATTGTGTCGATTATAATTTAACAGTTGAGCAGTTGGAAATTTAATTTAGCGAGAATTTGGGGGTTGATATTAGCTCTTGCTGAATTTGGAAATTAAATTATGAATTAATATCGTGGGCAAAAATTTCAATTAACTGGTAATGAAACTAACGCTTATTTCTAAACGTTGATTATAGATTTATCGACATTTTGGATGAAATTATATACAGAATATTCGAACAAATTCTCGGCTAATTACATCTTCGTTTATTATTTATGTAAAAACGGCGTTTATGTCAATTATTTCAAATTAATCGTGACATTAGAATCTACCAACAATATCACCAGAACATCCTTCGATATTTACAATTACTGCTGTTAAATAGAAATTAATGAATCACCAGATAATATATATACACTAATTTCAATAAGCTGACAAATTAAAACATAGAATCACTGCATCCTCCATTCTTCGTTCCTCCTTAAAAGTAATCCTCTTCAAACCCTGTGAATCTCGGCTTACCCCAATTCCCCAAAAAATTCGCAATAAAATTCGCAACCAAAGTCAAAGTCCTCCTTTGTCGCCGATAGATCGACAAATAGGGATTCTTATTGTTAGACGCAATTCGAGCAAGATCAAGCTAACTGAAGGATGTTCAATGCCTCCTCACCTACGAATGGAATGCTTTAGGAAATGGCAAACACCCCTAATTGGAGTTACTATGGCCACGGATGAGGCTTACAGGAATCATAATCGTGACAACTGTCACTGGAAGGCCAGTGAATGGAGCTTAATGCACGAGACATCTATATCCTAGTGAGCAGAGCACCAAAACCCTGACAATTACCAACTCCAATTAACTCTGGCCCGTCCTGACGTGGCCTCTATGTCAATCCTGGCTTCTCCTTTCGTATGGCGGTATGTCAGACACGAATTCGAGATTAATTCTATGGGAGATTTCGACGGTGGGTTGTAGGCGGTTCGTCTTTAACGCGATTTCGATCTTTGCAGGCTCCACGTCGCGCTGGGGATTGACGATAATGCCTGATGGGAGTCTGATCAGTTGGGAATTGATCTACTTGTGGCGTTGTGGTTAGGGTCGGTGGAATGCTGGTATAGTGATTGCTCGAAGTGTAATCTATTAGAAATTTTTCAGGGCAGAAGAAATTTCTTGTTGAGGTTTTATCTGATCAGTTGAGGATTGATCTGCTGGTCGGTGGAATGGTGGTGTAGTGCTTGCTCAAAGTGCATTCTATCAGAAATTTCTGAGGATAGAAGACATTTTTTATCGAGGTTTCATCTGATCAGTTGAGCATTGATCTATTGATTGGTGGAATGGTGGTATGGTGATTGCGTGAAGGGCATTTTATTAGAAATTTTTGAGAAGCAGAAAGAATTTTTATTAAGACTTCATTTAATTGGGGGAACCCAATTTAATTTTTGAGGAACTATAGGAATTTTTATTGAGACTTTATTTCATAACTTGGGGATTGATCTTCTACTGGTGATGTTGTTAGGGTTGATGGGGTGCTGGATTAGTGATTGTTTGAAGTGTGTTTTATTAGAAATTTCTGAGTGGTAGAAGGAACTTTTTATCGAGGTTTTATCTGATCAGTTGAGCATTGATCAACTGTTTGGTGGGCTGGTGGATTAGTAATTGCGTGGAGTGCTGTTTATTAGAAATTTATGAGGGGCAACAGTAATTTTTATTGAGACTTTGTTTGATTAGTTGGGGATTGATGAACTTTTTGGTGGACTGATGGATTAGTGATTGCTTTAAGTGTGTTTTATTAGAAATTTTTGAACGCCAGCAGGAATTTTTGCTGAAACTTTGTCTGATCAGTTGGGGATTGATCTATTGTTATAACTCTCTCTAATACTGATAAATGATGGATTAGTGGATGTTAAAAAAATAATTGTAATAATTTAATCTACAATTTTAAAATAACTATAATTTTATCTAATATTGATAGGCCATGGCTTAGTAAACGGTTAATAAAATTTACGGGCGGTTAAGTCATCATTTGTGGCGGCGAAAGAAGAAACGTTGTCAGAACCTGGAAAGAAGATTTCTTGCGACTTTGCCTGGCCGTTTATGGTAAAATCTACCAGCAATTTGGGGGAACAATGAACTCTATTCGATTAGAACTCTATAAACGGCAAAAAGAATTTTTCTTAATCCACCTATTTCACCTTCAAATACCACAATAATTTCACCCGTCGGAAACAGCTTAACGTTGTCTGCAAACCAGCGTTTCGCCCGCAAGAAAATTCATATAGTTTTGCATTTTCAATCTCAATTCGCATCGCCGAGGACCCACAGTTTCATGCGAGTTTCCAACAACAGTCTGCGATACGGGTATCACGTAGGAAATTTCTTTACTACAATGCTCCAACTATTATGGTCACCGTGGATCTACAGTTTTACGTGAATTTCCAACTGTGAAAGCTATGACGTTCCGTGGGAAAGCGTTCTTACCACAATGCTCCAACTGCTATCGTTATTTAACCAAGGAATATGCAATTTTAGGATTCTACAACGGCAACGTTACGAAGAACGCATATTTTCTTAAAAAATCTTCATTCCAGCATGCTAATTATTATAATCAATTCATCGAGGAGCTGGATGTAAATGAATGCATGATTGTCAAGGCCGTGGCACACATATCACGTAACTGAATCTTCAGAGAGATAACACTAAAAAGATTTAAATTGTACACTGCTGAGAAGTTCTTGTAATGAGGCTTTTATTTCTTAACCTTCATCCGCTACTTAACACTAGATCTACGGGCGCTAAATCTGGTATATTTAAATATATTAAATAAGTACTTTGAAGAAAGATGGATCAAGTGGTAAAAAACACGGTCGGTTAAGTAATTTGTGTATTATAAGATACACTGGAAATATTTACTGTTCTGCTACAATATCAATTTGAGAATTTTTTTTAAAAAGTAGGAACCCGTCAATTTGACGGCGGCCGTAGGTCTAATGTTAAAAGAAAAATACTAAAGTCCCTAGGGCCTCTTCCCACCTTTATTCTATTCTCTATTAAAAATTGGGATTCCTTTTTACCCTTTCTTTATAATAACTTTATTGAGAATAATATGTATTCACTGTGTACAATTTGTCTCGATTTGATTCAAATTAAATTTCAATTTGGGTCGGAAAAGATCCCAGGGACTTATGAAGGTCAATTTTTGCTAAATATTTTAGTATTTATTATTACTGAGAATGATAAATATTTCGAATTGTACTGTTGATTGTTTAATAAAGAAATGGATTAAAAGCGTTAAAATTGTATTATTAGGAGTTAAAGTGGATAGGAAGTTAAAGACTTCGATTCCCAATCAGAGGATCTGAGTTCAAATCCTCCTTCGTCGCCTCACGAAAGTATTTCCTAATTAATTATTTAACACATTAGAGCCTCGGTAGTTGGTGATCCATCTAAAACAGTCCTAGGCGAAATGACCCTAGCACTTAAACTAGAAAAATATAAACGACAGAAAAAAGAACAGGAGCTAAAGTGAGTAAGTAGTTAAAGCCTTGGACTCGTGATCAGTAGGTCCGAATTAAAATTCTACATCATAGAACATTTTTCGCAAATTATTATTTAATCTGTCATACGAATTGTTATTCAATTAATTAAATCGTTAATTAAATTATTATAAACATAGCCTCAGTGGTTGGAAATCCACCAAAACCGAAAACTTTAGGCACCAAAACCAAACAACCCTGGCAGCTAAGCAAAAAAATAAATAAAATTATACTATTTACAACGTGAATATCACTTTAAAAAAATTTCACATTTTTATGTGACATTTCGTATCTTCTGAAACAAGAAACTTTGTAGTTTTCATTCTCACTTCACCAAAACGTCCAAACGCATCTCGTTTCGATCGTCCGTGAAAGATACAAACGAAAGAACCCATTATTATCGAAGTATCGCTGTCATCAATAGAGAAACGTATCCTTCGATAGGACAGAACTAACAACAACAATAGAAACGTCCTTGTCGTGTAACACAACAAAGGGTAAAACTCTTTGTACGTTCGCTTTCGTATTACGGCAAATACGAAACAGGAGACCCGATTTCCTACGCTCTGAAGCATCGAGGACTCTTCGAATTCGTCCTTGTATAGGACGATTCGAACAGAAATTACGGGGTAATTAAAAGTGACTTTATCGTACAGCAATCTTTCCTTTCTCGATGATGTCAGCGACGTTTTATTGTTTGCAAAATGACGAGGATGATGTTTGCAAGATGTTGAGTCAGATGGAGTTTTATAGGTGAATATTTATTGTGTATTCAACAATGCAATTGTTGAACGGGTTAATTAGTATATGAATTCTGAGAAACTTTTTTCTTGGGACATTTCTGTGAAGCGGTATTGTAAAGTTTAATTCGAAGAGATTAATGATTCCTGGATCATTTTATGGTCCTTTTAAATTTGACTTTTTCGGAAGGCTAAAATACTGGAATCTTTGGTTAATTATAATTTACAAATAATATGTAAAGATAAGGTGTATAACAATATTTAAAAAATATTTGGAAATCTTTGGGGAATATGAAAATTAGTTCATTGTTTACTGGAATTTAAAATCGTATCTGTTTTATGAGTTATTAAGCACTATTTGATTATTGTTTTGAAACATATTAATGCTAGTATTTATATAAAATTTCTGAGATGCATATTAATATAACTATCGATCTTCTGCGATCCAATGACAGATAAGTTTTGAAAAAGGTCTATGAAAATATTACCATAACTTCAACTCTCTATCTTCCCACAACAAATTTCTTTATCGTAATAAAAAAAGAAACTTTCCCCACCGCCAACTAAATTCTAAATTCTTTAAATAACATTCAAAATAAGAACCTAATCTATAAAACTCCACAGAAGCATCAGTTTCATTTCAGTTTCGCAAGATACATTTGAAATTCAAGGAAGAATTCCAGTTTCTACGAGAAAAATAGCTGCATGTAACGAAGAAGACGCAAGTAGCAAACGTTTGCCATTCTATAAAATACGTACGCGAATTATAGATTCAAGTTTCAACGACCATACGCTTCGTGTCGTTGAAACGAAGGACGAGAAAAAAGTATTAATGGTTTATAGGACACGATGAACGATAATTGTTACAATTAAACGAATGGGTTTGTACGAAGACGATCGTCGAGTAGATTAACCGAATGTTGCGGGATTATTTACAGTTGTTTCCAGGTTACACCTCAGCTGGCCTACATTTTATGCATGTCCGAGAAAAAGTTCGATGTAATCAATGGAATAATTTCAATGTCGCGCGATTTATATGCTAATCAATAATAAACGACGGTTCGCTGATCGTCAGAAATACTTCGATTTTTACAACGAATTTGATCGAATTCCTGCTTCAATTTTGAGTAATTTTGGAGACACTCCACGCACGTCTTACATCTTTATATCTCACAAATATAATATTTCTAAAAAAAGGATATTCTATAGTGAACTATTTAAAGGGTCAATAATTGACTGCTGACAAAAATTAAACAAATTTTTGTACCCCTAAAACTACTATATTTCTAATTCCTTTAATAAAACTCGTCCAATCTCGCGCACTTTCAAACGAAGAATAAGAGTTTGTAAATCCCTACGTCTTACAAATATAATATTTCCGAAAAGAGTAATATTCTATGGTGGACTATTTAAAGGTTCAACGATTAACCACTGACAAAAGTTAAACAAATTTTTGCATCTCAACAACTACTATATTTCTAATTCCTTTTTAAAGCTCGTCGAATCTCGTGCAATTATAACAAATATAATATTTCCGAAAAAAGGGATATTCTATGGTGGACTATTTATAATGTCAAAAATTACCTATTGACAGAAATTTCAAAAATTTCTGTCTTTCAAAAACTACTACGTTTCAAATTCCTTGATAAAACTTTGATTCGAACGAAGAATAATTGTGGACACTGTGGTGAGCCATAATGATTGACTAATAAATCAAAATAAAATATCCCACCACCTCTGTCAAATTTTTCCTCAGTTATTATCTAATATATCATAACTTATCTAGTTCGGAATCCATCCAAAACATTGGCTCCCAGGTAAGCTGACCACATCAGACAAATACAAATAAAAGGAACATCACCAACCCAAAAAAAAGCTAACGAAGGGTCCCAAGGTGAGACCCCCAGCAGCATAAAAAGATCTGCTCTATCAGATTATAATCAAGGAATCCCAACGATTCTACGGTGTCTGTTATCCTTGGTAACGTGGCTAGGTAAAAGTCTCTCTCGGTAACCTCGACGGTGCCGGTATACGATAACTATTCTGATAATGGGAGCCTCATTGAGCGACGGCCCGTTTAAGAACGATGAGTCGAGCCTCGGTGAACACGGATTCCACTATGGGTGTATTCGTGCCAAGGATATCACGGCTCTTGGCCATGCGGTTCCTCGGGCGGCTAGGATCGTGTTCTCTTTCACCGCTCGCGGATGGAAACACTCGATTTACGAGTGTTTTGCACTTTTCGTGACTTATGGTAAATCGTTGAACGTGGTTTCCATAGGGTTTGGATTGTTTGGTGGTAAGGGATCAGTGTGAGACTTGATATATCGTTTGGAATGTATATCACGTTGAGTGCTACGCGATTTTATAAGGAAATCCCCGTCAGGCCACGCGCGCTGCTGTCGCGGCCTGAACGAAAAGTTGTGTCAATCAGTGGTGACTGACGCGGCCTGAACGGAAAGTTCAGTGTCAGTCCCCGGTGACTGACGTAGCACTCAACGTGATATGCGACGTTGACGTCGGGACGCGAGACGAATTGGCGCATCTCCGTGACGTCACGACGCGCAGAGTGCGGCCCCGGATGGGCCCAGGGCAGAGCGTGATCAGTCCCGATACGCTGTGGACCTTATTTTCTTACGTCGTTTATTATTTTTTTTTAATTAATTTATTTAATGTCGCATCAGCCATTGGCCATTAGCGACAACGCTATCATACGTTGGTATAAATGTGCATATAATAATATTAATATAGATGAAACATCAGTGCTATTTTATAGAGTATTATACTAATAGAATAAACTTTTGGCATAAGACTAACAATAGAAGTTTAAGGTATCACTAGTTACGTTATTGGGTAACAGGGTTATTTAACAAGTAGTGGTAGGAATGTAACTTGATTTTTCTTAACTTATTGTAGGTTATTACCTAAATTTTTCATATATCATGTAGGATCCCGATTTGTTCTAAGAATGTTAATATTTTACCTATGGGTTTATTATCTTTTAGACAATCTTTAATGTTTTTGGGCAGTTTCGCTTTTGCTCTAAGGGTTTTGTTTCCGAGGCATTCCTGAATTATATGTTTAACAGAAAGTTTAGAGGTACATCTGCTGCAAGAAGGTTCTTCAGTTTTGGTGAAAAGATGTTGGTGGGTTAGTTTGATGTGTCCTATTCTGAGATTACGTCGTTTATGTTTTTATGTAATCGTATGGTTTACGAGTGTTTCTTTTTTATGTTAGTTTGTCGTTAGAGTATATTATTAATAATTTCTTAAATAAATAGTATTAATGCTTGTTAAGTTCTTAGTGTTGCATTGTTTTTTTTTAGTAATTTACGTGTATATATAACCCCATTATTATCTTGGCCGCCGATTACACGTTTTAAAAGTAGAAGTGAAATGGATGTTTGTTCAGTATGGCAAAATGTATTAGGTGAATCATCCATTTCACTTTTTATTTCTATTGCATCGAGGTAGAATCTGTGGTGTTTAAAGTATAGTACGACATATTTTGGAAGAAAAGGAAAGTATTTTGAAAGGAATTGGAAATGAAAAATTGAAATAATATTAGAACTTTCAGGAGTCGTGAAAAAATTCGAGACTGCGTGTTCAATTTGTGTAAATAAAAATAGCACGCGAGAAACTCTATCATATTAGCAGCAACAACTCTCGTTCCATCATATTCTACAAATTTTAATGAAAAATTTATCTCAATTTCGTGTGGCTTTCCCTGCCATCTTCGGAGACCAGGAAAAACGTTATATCTTCTCCCAGAGGCATCAATCCACAACGAGGAGGTCGAATTAAAATGTCAAAAAAATTCTAATAAAAATTCAATCCTCTTTCAGCCTGCAATCTTAACCTCAAGCCTCACGGAACCCTAGTTTTATTACGTTGGCAGCATCGGGGCCATTACCACTCTCATATTCCTCTATGAATAACCTCGAAATAATTGCCGCGTGAAGGTCGCATCACCAAGTCCTCGTATCCGTTTCATTCTATCGATAAACGCTTACATCTTTCTATTTTCCGATAGAAATGTGCAAAAGTAACTTTCAAATTATTATCTACAAAAAAAAATACGGAACACTCACGCCACATTTTTTCCACTCATCCGTAAAAATAAAGGGAAAGGACACGCACATCGTAGCTGGTGAACACAAAAATATTCTCGCGTCGAAATGAAGTTACTGAACGAATAAACTACGCGGCTTAAGTTATGGGCCGTCGTTTACACATCGGTAATTCTACCATTGATATTCTTACCTGTGCACGACATTGGCGAGGAGATCATTGTGACGTAATCTGTAATCAACGTCCACCTTCTGATAGTTCACCGTCAATGTCCCAGCACGAATACATCTTTCGTACTCCTCCGCCGGATGGGCGCGAAATTCCCTAGCGAATACCTCCAGGATCTTCTCGCCGACCCATCTTCCCTTTGTGAAGGTCGTGAAGGTGAAGTAATAAGGGTACACTTTTCGGAGACCTGAAAGCAGAATTGTAGAAAGGTGAGAAAAAAAATAATCAACTATTAATTTAGAGTTATTAAACAGTAGGAATTATAGTAAACTCGATGTTTGACGATGATGTGTTAATATGAGAATGAACTGAATAATTTGTGGGAATTATTAAGAATTATTTTAAAATTTTTTAAACTAATTGTAAGTGGTATATGTCGAGACGGAGGCTTGGTTGGGCCCTGTAAACGGAAGGGCAAGGGTGTAGGTTTAGGTCCTAGCGGTATAGGATGGGCCCTAGGGTCTAGACTAGGCCCTAGCAGTGTAGGGTAGACCCTACTGGTTAGGCCCTATGCAAAAGACTAACATTTTCACTTCCGCAGAACACACATGAAACCCAACTACAAATTAATTCTATCAAATAAGTATTACAGTGCTATGATTATTTTCTAAGCCACGTTACATCTTTCTCTTTAATTTAATTTGAATAAAGAAATATTACCAAAATTATACGATTAATATTCGTTAGCCTGACTCTACCTTTACGCCAATGCGTATCAGTCGCCGCTCTCTATTGCTGTGTCTCCATCTATTTCGATGTTTCTCCTTCACGACTTCGTCGCACGATGAACTTGTGTATATGACTCACTCAGCCAATAACAATGGACAGAAACAAACACGTGTGACGGAGGCGGGGCAGATAATTCGATTCGCGGACAGCTTTTAATCACCGTGCTGTACGTCGCGTATTTGTTTTTACTAGAAGTATACGTTAATCGAGAAAAATACGATACACTCACTCCCATGCGTACACGTTGGGCTCTGGAACGTAACTGGCAACGAGGTCGACCCTGGGACTTAACTCGGCCGCGCGCGCGCACAACGTGAGGACCGCTGTTCCCCGAAGTGTTTACGTTTCGCCCGACCATTCTATCGCGATAAGTTGCACTGTTTTTCTTATTTCAGCTGGTTTAACATTTTAAAGCTAAAATTATCGACTGACACATGTAACACTCGAACTATCCACACAGTCGAAATGACTGATTTCTCATGTTTTATAAAAATTCTGTAAAGGGTCAAAAGTGCCCTTCAACCGATTTCAGTGGGGCGGATTCGATAGGTAATGAACAGTGATCATTGTGTAGCAAATTTCAATCCAGTATGTAATTAATCACCTTTTCAAATATTGCTTTGTCTTTTTCTAAAGTAGTTATTTAATATAATTAAGGCTAGTAATTGTAATGCTAAAATAGTGGGTAATTGAAGGAGAAGATAAATTTATAGAAAGTGTAATTTATGCATAATGGAGCAGAACATATGGAGAAAAGTATCTTTGAGCTTTGAGATCTTCGTTAAGCTCCGAAAAAGAGGTTAAGTCTCTTTGTAACGAACTGCGCAACGAGGGAATTTGTAGAGTACAGAAGAAATTTGTTCTTTCTATTTCTTTTTCTGGGTGGTGGAATTGCATTGTATTAAGGAAGTTCGTTAACGACATTTTGAGGGTCGAAATAACGAATGCCTCTTTGGAGAATCGAGTGTACAATAGTTTGAGCTTACTAAAAATTCATAGGAATATTGTTCTGACGGTAGAACTTTGTTGTTTCGAAAGAAAAGAAACGCCTTTGGAGAAAGGAATATCAGTTATTCCTACATTTGAAAGTTAGACCTGCCTTAATATAAACAACATCTGCTCCAGACTCTGATTTATTATTTTCCAACTCGAGATTATTCCACATCCGTTTTCCATAACTTTCCATAATCTCCGTTTCTTTATCCTTTCTTAATTTCAATAAAACTGAAATTAATTATCATCTTAAAATCACAAACATAACATCACTTCACATTATATAATCCCTAATTTTCCCTAAAATATCACGCTATTTAGAAATTTTCCCTAGAAGTATTCCTCCATATCAAATATCAAAAGCTTTCAGAGCAACTGAAATTATTCCTTATCAGCCATACTCAACATTCGGACAATTTAAAAAACATTCAAACGTCCACCAATCAAGCTCACATTATTTTTCTAATTTTCTTCCACCGTATGTCGCCATTTCCAACGACTCTCCCCAACATCAAGCCAACAGAGCAACAGCAAACAACGCGGAACATCTCGGCACTGTAATATCACCAGAGAACCGTTTTTGTTTTCGCGTAATCTGCATATATGCATGCGTAATAAATCGAATTAAAGTATATAACCCCGGGACAGGTGTCCAATGGGTTGGGGAGGTTAAATAAAACACGTGTACATGCTTACGTAAGCAGAAAGTAGATAAGAGTGGTATCCGGTAGCCTTCCAAGTCCAACCTCTGCTAATCCCGTTATTATAATCTTTAAATAGTCACGCGCGAATTGTTTCGTAATTAATTACAAATTGGCACGATATCCGCCGTCAACAAGTCGGCCCGACGACCCGAAAATAAATCTTGGCAATATTGCGCCGCGTAAATCACTGTAAATCCACGGAATATGCTTAACAATGACACCAGCACCGTTGCATACGCGCAATACGCTGTGTCGTTCCGATGGAAATTGCAGCTTTATTAAAACCACTTCGTTGTCGTTTTTCACCGTTGGCGATTTTTTTTTCGTTCGCACTTTTTTTTGGGGATGTTTGGGGGAGATGGATTAAAAGGTGACAGGTGGTGATCGGGTTAGGAAAGAAGATTTGGATATTTTATCGTTTGATAGTCGAATTAGTAAAGAAATTCCCACAATTTCAGAAAAAGAGCTATGTGAATTTCATTGTGAATTTAACCGATAGATTATTGTGTAATACAGTGTGCTGTACAGCTCTGATATAATGCGAATTTCTATAACGCGAGAAAGATATCACGACTACTGTTATCATATATGTAATTCTTCCAGCAACACGACGAATAATAAAACGCAGGGATTACCTGACTTTGAAATTAAATCTGCTTTAGTTGAGCATTACATTGTTTTCTTCATCGTCACCGATTCCTTATGTTTCATCGTTATGTTTTGTATGAAATTTCAAGGAAATAAAAGATATTTCATACATCAATAATATGTTTCTTCAATTAACTTCGTACATATGCCACCTATTTATAAAATATTGTCGTATCGATAAAACATAGAAAATCAAATTTACCGTAGCAATAATAATTTCAACATATGTTTGTTTACATTATTGTGCATGTAATTATGTAATTCCAACCCTTCCATTTTTGTAATACTTCCATCCACCTCTATTATGCACGACAAAATCATTTTCACTAATTTACAAATTAACATTTATCCGCTCTTTTAACACTAGAACAACCAAACCAGTCAAAATTACTGGTACACAATTCTTTCCAAAAATTCTCCAAGTTTATAGAAGAGTCTTAGAATAAATATTCTATGTCCATCTTAAAAAACATAAATCACCGAATCGAGTATCTTTTCCGCCTCTTGATTCCTCCTTCTCCAAAGTACTTATTTAATATTTTGAAATATGATAGATTTAACGCCGGTAGTTCTAGTGTTAAAAAACATTCTAAATTCCCTACGGCCTGATCCGTACTTTGTTTCCTCTTAAAGGAAAACAAGATTATTTTTTACTGTTTCTTTACAATAACTTTATTGAGTATAATATGTGACAGTCTCTTCCCTCACTTTCTCTCTTCCTCCCTTCCCTCTTTTAGTCACTCTCTCTCCTTTCATTCTTTCATTCTTCTTTCTCTCGTTATCTTTCTTTAATTTGTTTCTCTTCGTCCTCTCCTTTTATCACATTTCTTCAATTTTTTGCTTTTCGCATATCTCTTCTCTCTCTCTCTCTGTCTTAATCTTTTTCTCTTCATCTCTTCTCCCTTGAGTTTTGCTACCCCCTTTCCTCCTTTCATTCTTTATTCACTGTGCACAGTTCGTCTCGATTCGGGTCAAATTAAATCTCAATTTCGGTGAAAAAAGACCACAGGGACGAATGAACGTTAAATAAAATATCAGCTCTCAGTTACATCCCTTCTAAACCTGCAGCAAAGAGCGCCATCCCACTGGACACTTGCAAACCTGCAATTACAAGGACATACCCGAAATACGATTTCACCCCAATCCTCCCCCATAGATCCAATTCCAATCGAGCCCGGTCAAAGTCCCACGCCCCCGTGATTTCCACGAAAACCAAGAAGGCCGATGAAAATTGTCCGTTCGAGGTCAGCCAAGTCACGTGTCACTAACGTGCAAACGAAAGGAGGAGCAGACTATCGTGGCTTCTCATCACGTAGAGCTTTAACATGGAAACGAAAAGGAAGAAGAGCACGAAGGTTGGTCGGCCGGTAGAACGAAAAAGGGGTAGGGGGCGAAATTTTTTTTTCTTCCAGCTTCCATTAACGACTCGTGCTCGACTGCCATTGGGATCTCTCTTCTTCCACGTTTCAACGCAGGCGTGGAAATTAATCTGACTTTCGGGACGATCCAACCCCCTTCCACGTTTCATCCCCTTCTCGTTTCCTTCCCATTTTTGCCATATCTCTGGAAGGAGATTTCTTTCTCGTCGCGCAGAAGGGAGAAAGGTGGCTCGAACCGATCAAAGAGAATCTTTTCTTCTCTTTCTCTCTCTCTCTCTTTTCTAAGCCCACCTTCACCCACCCACTTGTGATTCTAGAGAGTAGACAAGGGTGGCTTGAGTTCGGCTCGTTCTGTTTCCGACAACGTTATCGGATAATCGCACGAGAATTGGTCCTTTGATCGATGTAAATGCGAGGTAAATGGACCGTAACGCGATGGATCTTAGCGGGGGGTGAGCTCTGCTGTACCGTTGGGACACTGGAATTATAATAGGCTCGATATTTCGATAATGGGACGATATTTTGTTAATTAATTATCGGTCGCGTGGAATTGGATCGCGATGCTTTGATTAAATGTTTCGGCCGAAATTAATTGAACGGCAATGTGAATGTAACGACTGGGGTCGCGGAGGAAATTACCGTTCGTTGCTGTTTCAATTTTGGGAAGAATTACCATGGTGTACTGTTATTTCCTCATAAAGTAAAAGTTTACAATTAATATGTGATTTGTTATTCGATATGGATAGTTTAGAAAAAAAAATTACAATTATTTGTAAAATACATTTTGACACTAAATATGATATTATTAAATACTACTTCATTCAAATAGACTTTTTGTTGCTTTCTATACATCATTATTATGTACATAGAAGAAAAATTGTAAAAATCCATCGAAAATTAAAAAAAATGTTAATTGCTAAGTATTTTATGATACAACATTAAACTCCAAGATGAATATAAAAATAAAATACTTTCCGAATGGCCCACAGCAAAGGGTAGTTTCATAGCCGAGGTCCAAACAGTTTGTATTCGTCCAACAACCCCCAGAAATTAATTCTCCGTTTCAAACGACCACCCCCGATATCACCATGGCGATTCTTTCGCTGAAACTCGGGATACGTAACATGCAATTTCCGCTACGTTGATTTCCGGTCAGGCGGGGAGAAAAAAAAACAGATAAATACCCCTGGGACGTTGATTAACATTCTCTCGTTCGATCGAGTCAAAGGAACCCCCTTTTTTTTATGTGTTTTTCCTTTTCACCCCTAGAATGAGGTATTTCGGAGTCTTTGGCAAATCGCTGCAGCGTCGACGAGCCTCGAAAAATAGCTTCAACGTCGATTTAAAATCCTGAGGGGTACGCGGATTTTAAACGTCGACAGAGGGTTGATTATTCCAGGCAGAGGAGATTGAAAAAGATTTGATAAAATAGGAAAAATATTCCGGAAGAACATAATTACACAATTGTAATAGAATTATAACTCTTTCTTTTAATATTATTCTTATAAAAAGAGAAACTGCGAATAGTTTTTCTTTCATCGC
This sequence comes from Cerceris ruficornis, assembly GCA_963989415.1. NCBI lineage: Eukaryota > Metazoa > Arthropoda > Insecta > Hymenoptera > Crabronidae > Cerceris > Cerceris ruficornis. The sequence goes on from OZ022529.1 coordinate 6,729,672, forward strand.
AAAAATGTTAATACGGCAATTAACAACCCCTATTTTCTTCTGCGCCAATTAATGTTTATAAAATAGAAAAAACATCCGGAAAAGAAAACAATTGCACGATTGTTAATCGTAATTATAATTCTTTCTTTTATTGTTATTCCTATAAAATCAGGGAAACGACGAATAGCTTTAAAACCGTTAATGCGACATTTTCAACCCCTATTTTCTTCTTCGCCAAGTCAATGTTTATAAAATAGAAAAAAAATAATTGCACGATTGTCAGTCGTAATTATAATTCTTCTTTGATTGTTATTCTTATAAAATCAGGGAAACGACGAATAGCTTTAAAACCGTTAATGCGACATTTTCAACCCCTATTTTCTTCTTCGCCAAGTCAATGTTTATGAAATAGAAAAAAAAATAATTGCACGATTGTCAAACGTAATTATAATTCTTTGTTTTATTGTTATTCTTATAAAATCAGAGAAATGACGAATGTCTTTTCCTTCATCCTAAAACCATTAATACGATAATGTCAACTCCCACTTTCTTCTCGTCAAGTTAATGGAAAGAATTTAGCAGTTGGAATTAAAATAATGCGTCCCATTGTTTTCAGGAGGCAAAGAGTCATATGAAATTTAAAAAAAATATCGCATTTTTCCTCCCCTACCTTTGGTTTCTCTCTTAACTCACCCCCTTCGCTCCTCCTTTTTCATCGGTGAGACGTAAAATCACGGGTGTTACGTTAAAATGCTGAACTCGTTTTTTTCGGAGCACGCTGGAAGAAGTGAAAAAAAGGGGCGGGGAAAAAGAGAGGGCGAAGAGAAACCGAGTGGAACGGCAAGAACAAGAAAAATGCAAGGGGATGAAAAATTGCTGTAATGAAATAGTTCGCGGAGTTCGAGCACCATAAAGCGTTTAACCAGAATTCGATCTGTTTCATTTGTAGTGTCGCAATTAAGAGCCTTCGAAGATCAAAGGTAGTGGTATAAAACACACAAAGGGAAATGGCAGAATCGAATCCATTTTCACAATTAAAATCATTTCGTTTCAGCGCTGGGAAATCTTTGATCGACTTCGTCGAACTTTTCTCTCCTTTTTCTTCTTTTTTTGTCTGAGAGCGGAAGAAGTAGCTTGACGGAGAGGAAGAAATAATTGTTTGGTACGTTTTGATTTTAGAAGGGGATAAATTGGGTCGTTACTGCTGGATCTGTCAAGGTGATGAAAAAGAATTGTTCTGAATTTTTTTTTCAAAATATCCATGGAATTTCGAAAGATGAACCTTGCTTCATTTTCTTCGTTGGCTCATAGAGTTCGTGTGATTAAATCGATCGATAATTTTCCCTCTTTTATTTGGTTTCTTTTGTTATGCTTTAAGATATTTGATTAATCAAGTTCCTGAAAGATATTTGATTGTTTAGCATTATTTTTGAATCTCACTCAACGTAGAGGATAACTGAATGATATAATTGCAATCAAGTGAAGAAAATATCAAATGAAGGAAACAGAAGCAAACATAATCGCGGTAAAGAAAGAAAAAAGGACATTTGTTGCTGAAAAACCACAAGATATCACAGAATCGCGAATTATCAAGGAATCAATTGAATTTTTCCAGCACTCTGCCAGTTAAAACAAAAGTTCTTCTGCAACTTGTAACTTAAAAGGGTCGAAGAAAAAGGAAATTGCACAACAGCAAGGAAGTTGTACAAACAGAAAGATAAAAGAAGCACGTACTGAAAACGAAACTCCAAGAAAATCCGATAGAAATTTCGGGGAACTTGCTTAACCAGCAATCATCGTCCGATTCTTCTTTTCTTCGTTTCTTCTTTTGTGCATGGCGGCCTCTCGAATCAAGGATCTCTCGAAAGCAGTCGTTTTCTTTCAAAGAGAATCGGAAAAAAATTCAAAAGTGAACGGAAATCTTGGAAAGTTCCGTACAGTCGAAAAGGAAAATCAAAGAAGAGAAAAATAAAATTTGGAACTCGCTTTTTTCACTATTCCTTTTCGTGCGATTCTTCGATGTTCTTCGATAAATTAATATCGGAATTGTGATCGGAGAAGAAGTCTCTTAAGATGCGGTTAGAAGATAAAAAAGGATGAAAGACGACGAGACGAAGGACTCTGAAAGCTCGGCTGTAATTTCTGATTTTCCTCGGCACCGATTCCTCCTTCTTCAGTATCTTACAATAATGGAGGATTTCCGAAGGTTCCAGAAAGAAATAAACTTCCTCCAAGCTGCGACCATGAACGAGGGAAATTTCCGTGAAAAAGGAAGTTCGACAATTACTACCAATTGTTCTTTAATCCCTATTTCTTCTTAGAACGACCGAAAAGCTTTTTTGGGGCGCTGAAGAGAGAAGAGAAGAATGGAATCCGAATGAAATGCGAGGAACTTGTATTTTTATAAGCAACTTTTTTTTATTGCTATCCGACTCTCTATTTTTGGAATTTCTTCTTTTTCTTGCATTCCCCATTCTTTGCGCAGTTTCCCTTCTTCCATCACTTTCTGTTTTTCACTGTTTCCTTCCTATTACAATGTTTATTTTTCCTCTCTTCTCTCTTTTAGTCTCACTCTCTCCTCCCATTCTTTCTTTCTTTCTTCTTCCTTTTCTTCTATTATTATCTTTCTTTTTAATTTGTTCCTCTTTCTACACTCCTTTTTTTACGTTTTTCTTCAATTTTTTGGTTTGTTGCTCATCTCTCCTCTCACTTTCTCTGTCTTAATCTTTCTCTCTTCCTCTCTTTTCTCGTTTGTCTTACTCTCTTCTTTCATTCTTTCCTTTTTCTTCTTTTTCTCCGTCTGTCAATATCTTTCTTTTAATTAGTTCCTCTTCCGCCTTTCCTTTTTTCATCCTTTTTGTTTGTCGCCAATCTCCCCTCTCACTTTCTCTCGTTCTCCCTTCTTCACTTTACTGTTATTTTCCTCTCTCTCTCTCTCCAATCCCTAAATTCTCCCTAACACTCAACAGCCATAATCACGAATCATCGCGCAGGTAGAAATATCATCTTCGAAGAACCCACTGAAAATAGAAGTCCCCAAGAAAGTGCAGACGAAGACAAAGTGGCTAAGAAGCTTTAAGGAAAAAAAGAAGAAGTCAGAACAGAGCGATAGAAAGAGACAACTAAAGAGCAAAAGGCAGAGAAAGCAGAAAAAGACGATGTGCAAAGAAGAAAAGAAAAGGAAGCTTACGTAGACCAAGAAGGTTCACGGGGGTGGATTACTTGGCGAGCGTGAAACGTGCCAAGAGGCGCAAAGCAGACCAGAAGAGCGAAGAGAAGCCTTCGGAAACTCCTCGAGCAAAGATCACCGGCTGGTTCCACCGAGCAGAAAACGCGGAAAAAAGGGAAGTAGACGATATACGAAGTAACAGGGTTGGAGAAAATTCGTAGAGCAGAGGGGATGAAAGGAGCAGACGGGGGAGGAGAAAGTAAGCGGAGTGAGAGTGAGATTTAAGAAAGGGGTGAGAGGAATTAAGGGATCGAGGCGGCGGAGGATGAAGATGGTTGCAAATATGCGAAGGGATGCAGAAATAAATAGATAGGCAAATAGGTACTTTGATAGATGGATAAATCAGTTCATGGATAGGTAAATTCATTGATAAATAGATGGGTGTATTGATTAATATATTCGCAATGAAAAGGGTGAGACAGATTGGTAGATAGGTAAGTAGATGAACAAGCAGATAGATAAATAGATAGACGAATAGGTGAAGGGTTTTTCAAATTGTGAGTTTTTTTTAAATCTTTAATAAAACACAGGTGGCTTTCTGAATTCGCCTAGGTCTTGTTTCATTTACGAAGTGACGTTTATGCCATTTACAACAATATAACAACGTGTTGAAATTGTTGAATTATTCTATGAAAATGGGTGTTCAGTGAAAAATGATGAAATGGTGATATCAATTGGTCATCAAGGTCATATAACACCGATGGACTATTTTCTTTGGGGTTACGTGAAAAGGCAAGTCTATAAAAACAATCCACAATCGATTCCTGAACTAAAAGATGAAATTATTCTTGTCATTGGTGAGATATCCACAATTATGTCAACATGTGTTTGAAAATTTTAACAAAAGAGTGGAATGTTTAACAAAACGTCTGTGGAAGTGCAAGAGGTGGTCATTTGGCAGATATTGTTTTTTGTATATAAATGGCATAACAGATACTTTAATTATCAACAAAAAGTATTTTGAAATCAAAGCAAATAGTGTGTGTTATCGAAGATTTAAAAAAGCCGCGAAATTTGAAAGGCCCTGTAGATTACTAGGTGAATACGTAAATGAACGGATAGATAACTTCAGTGATAAATAGATAGTTGCATTGATTAATATATTCGCAATAAAAATGGTGAGACAGATTAGTAGATAGCTAAGTAGATGGATAAGCAGACGGATAAATCGAAGGATAAACAAATGATTAAATAGCTACATTGATTAACAGAAACATAAAAAAGGAAAAAGGGAAAAAAGGCTGAAATTGAGGAATGGAGGAAACAGAAGATAAAAGAAAAAACATATACAAGCATAAATAATTAGATAGGTTAATAAATATTTAACCAAATATACTCGCAGCTAAAGCAACGAATAGACAGGCAGACGGTGAGAAAAAGTAAAATCAAGAAGATCGAGCAAAATAAACGAAGAAAGCCGAGGGAAAATAACAGACGTATATCCAGAAAGAGAGGTGGAGATTCAACGAGAGGGGGTGAAAGCCACGAGAAAGTAGGGGGAAGGGGGTGAAAAGGGAGTGCGGAAGAGAAGAGATCGTCGACGAGACAATGCGTCGTCCTCCACGGCGCGAGTTAAGCCTCCTCCGGAAACTTTGTCAGTTTCCTCGAAGGGAAGAGGAAGTGGTTTCCGCCGTCGTCTAATGCCACAAGACCTCGACGATTCTCCTTATGCTCGATTCGAGCCTCGACAACCACGAAATTCATTAAGCGGCTGGGTATCGCTGCTCTTAGAACCTCCTTTCTCGCCGGTTGAATCTCGATATTGCCGAGGATTTGTAGCGATCTGCGTTATTCTCAAAGGATAACTTTTATATCAATAGTATCGGCGATGTTTGATTTAATTAATGCCTTGGAGAAGGTTCCTACTTTAATTAAATATCGTGAGCGCAATGTTCTCATCTTTCTACCGTGATATCAGTAATTTGAAATCTTTCTATCGTGATATCAGTAATTTGAAATTTGTAATATTCCTGGATGTAATGAGTAAATGAAAAGTAGAGAATATACGAATTTTCTGTGCATCGCTCTTAATTACGTGCTGTAGGTATATTTTTGAAAATTAGCATTCCATGAAAAAATGGATATCTAATGTTCGTAAAATTCATGAATAAGTAGAAACCGGGGAATATTCGAATTTTCTGTGCTTCGATTGTAATTACGCGCTGTAGGTATATTTCTGAAAATTAATATTCCAGCAGAAAAGGAATGCCTAATCTCCGTAAAATTAATGAATAAATAAAAACCGGTGGATATTTGAATTTTCTGTGCGTCGATTTTAATTACTTGCTGTAGATATATTTTTGAAAATTAGTATTCTACCAAAGAATAAATATCTGATTCAATATTCGTAAAATTAATGAATAAATTAAAACCGGAGAATGTGAAAATTTCTGTGCTTCCATTTTAATTATGCGTTGTAGGTAAATTTTTGAAAATTGATATTCTATCACAAAAGGAATGTCTAATCTCCGTAAAATTAATGAATAAGAAAAAGCAGGAAAATATTAGAATCTTCTGTGCTTCGATTTTAATTACGGGCTGTAGGTATATTTCTGAAAATTAATATTCCAGCAGAAAAGGAATGCCTAATCTCCGTAAAATTAATGAACAAATAAAAACCGGTGGATATTTGAATTTTCTGTGCGTCGATTTTAATTACTTGCTGTAGACATATTTTTCAAAATTAGTATTCTATCAAAAAAAGGAATTAACAAAGAAAATTACACTAGTCTCTCATATTTCTTCAATTTGCATAATAAATTGATGTTTAACACTAGGTTTACGGAAGCCGTCAAATTGACGGGGTTTTATAAACATTTCTCAAATTTACAGAGAAGTGGTACAGCAGATATTTCACGTGTATTTTATAATACAAAAATTACTTAACGAATTATCATCTTTGCCGCTTGATCCCCCTTTTCCCAAAGTCCTTAATTAATATATTGCAGTGTAGCAGAATTCACTCCCGTAAATCTAGTGTTAAAGAAAATTAAATTTGCAAGCATTTATTCCAATAGATCTTTCACCATTGTTTTGCAAGTGTCGTTTACGAAGTTAAAAAAAAAGAGGAAAAGAATATCAAAGATACCTCATCGATTCGTCGACCATAAAATTACTGGATAGCAGGAGATACCAAGGAAATTCATCAAGCGACAAATGCACCGATCTGCAGAGTCTAACCTTAGTAATTGCGGGGCAATTGCATCCGCTTGCAGCGCCACGATTCAACGATTACAGGCAGTAATTGTCTCCGTTCGAGTTCCCCCAATCTTTCTCCCTTTTTTCATCCGACTTCTCGAATATCGCGAACGAAGACTCTTTGCCGAAAAGCTTCTCACGAATTCCGTCGTTTTGTCGATGCAAATCGCTTTGGTTTTTGGATCGGTGATCGGCGATGCATTATTCAAGGAGTTTAGTCGAGGAATGCACGAAACGATAAGCAAAGTCAACGGGGGAGGCTGTTACTGTTTCGTCATTTCTTTGTAGCTTAATTTGTGCTTGGCAGAGGCTAATTTATTGTCAATAAATCCTTTACAAAATTGGCAAAAATGTATATATCGATGAAAGAAAGCAAGATTTGATTTTAGCCACTTTAATTTTGCAATTTCTGTTATCTAGCAAATTATAGTCGCATCAACGATGATAAAGAACGAAATTTCAGAAAACGAAGAGTAATTTTGCACAGTGAGAATTTTTGCGAAAGTGGCCGTCTTATACAAATTTTAGTAAATTAAACTGCCAGCTAAATTGTACAAAGAATAATAAGGAAGATTAATTTTTATATCAGAAGCTATTTGAACAAATAAATTCATACCATTAACCCGTTGCCTTACGACTTCTATTTTGACTGTGCGTGCAATAACTCAAAATAAATTCTTGAAATCAAAATTTCTTTCTGATTATTGATATTTCCTACAATTGAACGCAATATTAATATTCTGGAAACAATTTGTTCGTCTCGCGACTGATTGATACTCTCAATTTAATAGTTTTTGGAAAACTTCAAAATTTCCAATTATATTTACACCGTCACGAGTGTCACACGTTATTGGAAGTCAAAGGGTTAACATTAAAGTATAACTGTCGTCCCGTTCAAACCAAAAACATCTTCGAGTTCCTACACGAATAATTAAAAAATACACACTCAAATCGGAAAGGTTTAATTACCAACCTCGAACATTAAACTTAAGACCCAACTTTGAACACACAAATGAGCCGTTCAGTGCACAAATCGATTAACTCCATAAAACTTAAAGTGGAGAAACGTGATGAAATAGTATACACTCCTTTTCAAAATTCCCTTCAAAATATAAATACAAATAAGTATTGTAGAATATATAATCGCATTTAGCTTTCCTCTAACGAAGTACAAAATGAATAAGGTGGAATAGCCTCGGAATTAATTAGATTAACTTCTGAATTCAATTATTTATTATTCGATGGCCAAACAAACTTCGTCATTTAATGGTGTTAATCGTTATTATTACGAAAATTTATTCTAAAAATAAAAAGTTAGGATTCGATCAAGTGCTTTGACACTTAAATTTAAAAAAATTCAAAAAGTGGAGTTAATCGATTTGTGCACTGAACGGCTCAAATCTGAGTCTCGTTCTCCCAACTATTCCAAATTATCGTCCGATAATATCCCAAGCAAGACGGATACCATGCCAGACAACAAAGACTCCATCCTCCACTGGAATGCCGTACTTCTCCAAAGCGAGCATGCAATTAACACTTGGAGCAAGACATTGTTAACGCTCTCATCGAGATTGTTCAGGATGATAAATGCCGTCGGGTTATTACGATGTCCCAAAATATACCAGGGAATTCGTAGACTCATCGCCTTCGTCAGCCATCTTGCGAATCTTCGGGGCATAGATCGCTGTTTGTTTTCCCGTTTGCTATTTATCGCTATTTAGCCAGCGAACACGCTAACCCTTCACACGGAAACACGGTGACAATAAACGATGCGATCTGACAAAATGTCGGCAACGCCAATGAATGGGAATTGTAAATGAGTTTCGGCCCGAAATTCACTGACAATGCGACGCTGATTCGTTCATTGTGGGGATCCCCCATGGACGGCGGAGAACGCGGAAACGCGAAAGTGGGCTTTTGTTGGACGTTGCTCAGATTTTACGATTATAGTTCTATGGTAAATGGAAACTGTCTGGGTTTTTGAGAAAAAAAGGAGGATGTTTCATGATTGAAGTTGGTGGATGATACGAGTGACTTCTATCTGGGTTGATCGGCGAGAGTGAGAGAAGAATAGGGGAAGGGGGAATGTCATATGGGATTTTTGAGTTTTAATTGATAAAGTGATATGACATGAAAATTATTACTTAGTAATGCTATGTAATCGGGATGTCCTGTCTTCGTGGCAGGTGACTCTTTAACCCCTTGCAATACGACTTCTTTTGTGGCTTCCGCCGCAATGATTCAGAATGACATTGTTAAAATGGAAATTCATCGGTGATTTTTACCGTGAATTTAACGTAATATTAATATTATAGAAAGAATTTTATCGTGTTGCGTCTCAGTGATATTTTCAATTTTATGGGTATTACGAATTTTGAAAATTTCCTATTCCATTTATTGCTCCACGAGTGTCACACGTTATTGTAGGCTAAGGGGTTAACATTAACTTTTAGCGGTCCAAATTATTTTGTCAATTTTGTAGCGAGCTAAACGAAATTAATTTCACACTTTCTATCGTTGTTTAATCATTTCTTTTAACGATAGGAATAACTACAGGTACTGGCGGATATTTAGGTGATATTACAAAATCATTGTGAAATTAGAATGTCGATATTAAATCGTTAGAAAATGAAATGAAGTGAAAAGCTATGTCGAGTATAGCTCGAAAGGGTTAAAAGTGCCGAACCTGTCAAAATGATCGGTTTCGAATTCCTCAAATTGATGGAGGAGCCATGAAGTAAATATTCTACTTCTTTCTTGTAAAAGCTAAATTACCTTATCGATCATCTTTTACACCAAGTAATTTCTCTTTTGCCAAAGTACTTATTCGGTATATTTAAATACAATAGACATAAAGTTGGTAGCTTTAGTGTTAAAGTCTAAAATTTATTAACCCTTGGAGGACGACGAACGCATATATGCGGTCTGAGAAAAAATCTGATTATAGTTTATCAATGTGTGTATAGATGGTTAGAGTTGATAAATTGAAATATGATGACACAAATAGTAATATATAAATTCTATACACTAACACTCTGACTTTCTGATAAAAAGGTGGTTTTTCATCGTCAAATAAATGATTATTTCTCAATATACAAGAAAGTCTCCGTCCGCAAAGGGTTAATTAGCCTCTACGTTTGCACTGTGTACATACTCCTGTAATATAGGGAGCCCTGTGGCTTCAGTACTTTTTTTTTATAACAACTTTATTGAAAACCAAATACCATTGTAGATTTAGCCGGTCAATATCTGTCATATGATTCTGTCTTGAGGAAACCGGTGAAATGGACAAAAAATGCAGTATTATTTCGTTTAATTTGTGCATTACTTAATGCATTTAAATTTGATATTGACTTAAAAATTTTAAAACTTTCAGGGTTTCAGCGGCTGATATTTAGCCGACGTGCAATGTGTATAGTGAGGGACCAGAAATAAGGCACTTGGGACGGAAGGGGAGATTGCTCTCGCACCGCCTATCCCCGCTGTGTCGGTTGGACACCCGAGATCGACGAATGACAACCGAAAATAAAACGCTCCTTTCGTCGTTCACATGACAACGTAACGAATGTGCGGGTCTCTCGTGCCAATAGCGCGTCAAAATCGAAAATGCGCGAGGGAGAGGTATCCGTCGGGCGAATCAGATCAAATTACCCCTCAAGTGCCTTGTTTCTGGTCCCTCACTATAACAAGAATGAGGGTGATCCCCCTATGGCAGCGTACGTTGCTACTCGGAAAAAAGAAAAATGCATTTGAATACAGTATACAAGCGCGCAGTTAAGCTGCAGTTCGAAACTCACGGGAACATGATAGGAGCCCCAAAAATTTATATTTGCTTTGGGCAACAAAAAGATGAATCTTGGCTTGAGTACTTTATTTTTCAAAGTATGGTGCCCTATAGAACAATACTTCCTGGGTTAAACCTGAGTTGGGACTCAGTTAGGTCTCAGTTAGGTCCTATGGCTTCTATTGGGTTGGCAACTAAGTGATTACGAATTTTGACGAGAGACGGTTGTAGCACTTTCTTTTGTTTTGTCAACGTGTTCAAAGCACCCAATCTACATTATTTTCTTGTTGTTTGGACTTCACCGTTCATTAGTAAACAAAATCGTATCGATGATTTATTTAGTTTCATTTGTAACACAATTTGAAAATGGAAGAACAAACCGTGCATTCCAGACATATTTTATTGTATTATTTCCGAAAAGGCAGAAATGCATCCCAAGCATACAAGAATTTATGTGCCGTATATGGCAATGAAGCCTTGAAAGACAGGCAATGTCGAAATCGATTTGCCAAATTTCGTTCGGGTGATTTTTTTTAATCCAAAATGCGCAACGATCACGTGAGATTACAGAGAAGCTCGATGTGTTGCATATATGCATTAACAAAATTAAAACAGCTTCGCGATATTAGAGAACTCGATTCATGGGTCCCTCATCTGCTTAACACTAGAACTACCGGCGTTAAATCTATCATATTGCAAAATATTAAATAAGTACTTTGAAAAAGGAGGAATCAAGAGGCGGAAAAGATAATCGATTCGGTGATTTTTGTTTTTTAAGATGAACATACAGTCCCTGGTCATCGAATTAGGACCACGTACAAAAATGTCACTTTTATGGTTATAATGTTATATCATATATGGATAATTGTCTTTGGCTATTCAAATTATTACTAAATACGTTGATAACGAAGTATACATAGCTATAGATTTGTTACTGTTGTGATAATAATAGAATTGTGTGGACAATTCTCCCGACTTGAATGCCATAGAAAATGTTTGGGTCCTACTCAAAAGACTTGTTTACAACTCTCCAAGCACCACATTATCTGAGTTGAAAACAAAAATTACAGATATTTGGGAAAATAACGAAGATATAAAGCATATGATAAAGCAATGTATACAAAGCATGCCGGAAAGGATACAGGCTGTCATCAAGGCAAGGGGTGGAAATACGAGATATTAACATGCGTTCATAGTGTTATGTACAGTAGTAGTGTATTGTGTTATTAGTTAATAAACTATATCATTACAATTTGAACAGGCCTTTTAATTTTACGGAAAACATGAAAAATGCTGAAAATTTGGAGTGGTCCTAATTCGATGACCAGGGACTGTAGAATATTTATTCTAAGACTCTTCTATGAACTCGGAGAATTTTTGGAAAAAATTGTGTACCAGTCATTTTGACTGGTTTGATAGATCTAGTGTTAAGGAAATTCCTTTTCATATAAAATCCGCAATCACTCAGTTGCCAACCCAATATATTCATCAAAATATGTTCTCCCGAGGAACAGCAGCACACCTCAGGACAACATCCCGTCGGTTAGGTCCGAGTTAGGTCTGCATTCGACTTCAAGCTAGGTCCCTTGGTTTCACCCTACACTTTGCGGTGTTCTGAACATCGCACATTCCACCAAACGACATAAAAACAAACCCATTCTCCCGAATGAGAAGGGAGAATGGAAGGAAACGACAGTAGTTGACATTCTAAAAGAGAAAAAGGGGATAGAACCGAAACGAGGGATTTGTGTATTTTTCTGACTACCAAGAACTACCTCTTTGCGGCGAAATAAAAGGAACGTCGACGATCGATGCCGAATAAAATCCGGAGAGCAACGAACGAGGTTCGTTAGGGGTCGTAAAGCCACGTCTGCCATTTACGCGAACGGGCCGGAAGAATCGTGACGATTTCCGCGCGCAACCGACTCCCTCTTTGCACGACTTTGGATTCGCGGATATCGCGAATAGATTCTCGATAGCTGATACCTCGAATTGCCGGTAATTGATACCTGAGAATGACGCTCGTGTCTGGGAAAAGCCTAGCCGACCTTTGCGAAAAGGTGGCTGAAGCTAGTTTAGAGCGAATTTGCGAACGTTTAGAGAAGAAAATTGCAGTTGATTATTAGAATTTTGCAAGTTTGAGAGATGAATTGATGTACTTCGGTTTTGATCAAGGAAACGATAAAGTGTGAATTTGTTCTGTGTTTTTAAGAATTTTTTTACGTTTTAGACCAATCTTTAAATTGATTCGGCACTACAATTTTTTTCTATAGTCTGATCGTCTGGCAAATTGGCGATGCTGAGTCAGGAGATATCTGTGAAATTGGAAGCCTTGGAATTTTCGTCTCAGAATTTTTCACGAGCAGGACAACCCCAGAAATTAGTTACTATATTAACACTACAACTACCGGCGTTAAATCTATTATATTTAAATCTGTTGAGTGCGTACTTTGGAAAAAAGAGGAATCACAAAGTGGAAAGGATAATCTATTCAATTATTTATGTTTTATCGAATGAACGTAGAATATCTACTCTCCGGATCTTCTACAAGCTTTAAGAGTTATTAGAAAAATTTGCTAACCAGTCATTTTGACTGTCACGGTGGTTCTAGTGTTAACAAAAATCTAACACAAATTAGATTGTCAGTTTCATAATTTCTACACTCTCTAAAATGAATTAAAATCAACACGATTTAATAATAAAAATTCCAACCGCAAAGTTTTATTCAAAAACCTCAAAAAAAATCACAGAAAAAACCGCGACCTTGCCACAAAGCAAAAAATGTACAACACTCGATCGTTGTCACCGTCAATAATTAACGACTCGATTAAATATATTACTCGAACACGCTCGAAACCAGACACCCCGCGATCGAACATCCGCGGCTGCAACCCCCGTCGCGCCCTTCGCAGGGGGTTGAAACGAGCGAATCTCGAAACAGGAATAATCGTCGGTATCTGGTAAATTCATGAACGGTCGCGGCGGCACATCGTTGAATATTCGGGGTAGATTTTATCGCGGTCCTCTCGTAAACGTGCTCACCCTCGAATTTAACCCGCATCTTCCACGATGACCGTTCGAGATCATGGCGTATCCGAGGAGATATGGAAATTCGACAGTTTTTCTTTACTCCGATGGATATCCTATCCTTCTCGATAACAACCCAGGGGGTGGGTATTTTCTTTAAGAAGGATTTGCATTTATTTTCCAATGCTAATAGCAACGGGGGTGATAAATTTGCTTTGTTATTTTATAGGGGATGTTTTATACTTTTCATTCTCTAAATTGGATTCTTCGATCGAGCGGGCTTTGCGTGAAATTTCATTTATGGGAGACGCTTTAGAAATAAATTATTTAGAGAAGTTTATAGAATTTTGTTGTACAGGGTGACCGAGAAGTTATTAAATTGCACTGCGAACTTATTGTAAATGATTTTGAGAATGTATATTTATAATCTGTAAAAGAATAAATGCAAATTTTCAATAGATAAAGGAGTTATTTCATTTTTAAATGGCCCCGTGAATTTTGAGCTATCCTGTAAGAGGAAACTTTTGATTAGGAAAAAATTATAGGTAGAAATGAAGAAAAAGTAATTTATGGGAAATTTGACGTTTAACGATTCGCAAATGAAATTGAAACGATTGAAAAATTGGAGAAATGGTGGACGATGAAGGAGAACGTGGCGAGAAAAGTGTCGTATAATTTACGATACATCACGCGAGGAAAAGGTTGCATTAATTAAATTCGCCGATGCATTCCAACGCAGATTTCAATCTCCGCAAATATTTACGTGCCAATTCGCATTCCCGGCACGAAAACCTCCCGACATCCACGCTCCATTATTGCGTCATATACATTATTTATCTCGGTACAACGGACCTCTCTCTCTCTCTCTCTCTCTCTCGCTCGCTCGCTCGCTCGCATAGCCATTTAATATTGCATTTTACAATCGTGCCACCGGCGCAGCCGTAAAAGCGGCTGCATCTCCCGATGAACAAACTCCGGAGGAACTTTTTTCTGCATCGCGAGAGCGATGTAATAAGTTCGAGTTGCTATAAAATTTCCGTGTGCTCCGGATAAACACGTATCGGAAAGAGAGAGAGAGAGAGAGAGAGATACAGTTAGATCGACAGATAGATGCAGATAAAGAGAGAAAAAGAGGGAACGATTAACGATACGCCTTCAGCTACGGATCTATTTGCCCAACCCCTGTTTCTGTTTGATGCAATTTTTTTTCTTTTCCTCAATGCCCAGATTGGTCTCTTTTCCATGTGTATTTAATTCAACTATGATCTATCAATTATTTACACATTCAATCATTCCATTCCTGTTCATTTTCTATGTTTCTACGAACATAATACATTTTAAACTCTTGCCTTCCGATTTCTTTAGTGACTGTTTTCGCAATAATTCAGAACAAAATAGTTAAAATGAAGATTTATCAGTGATTCCTCATACATCTTACAATTTAACACTATTCCTACCACGACCGGTCAAATGACCGTTTTTAAAATTTCGATTAGAATTTCCTATATACAACGGGAATGAATCGCCTTTAAACTTCACGACTTTTCCTCAAATATACGTATAATACATTCACATTATAATACATTTTTCAATATTCACTTCTTTTTTTACTGTTCATTTTCTGGGAAAAAATTATCATTTGACAAATTCACCGGTTGCGGTAAGAAAAGGTATACGTGAAGTGTCGGTAGGAATAGTGTTAACGCAATACTAATAACAGAAATAATTTTATTATATTGTGTTCCACTGATATTTTTAATTTGATACATTTTGGTGAGCTTCAAAATTTCCTATTTTATCTAACGCATTACGAGTGTCACTTGTTATTGTAGAACAAGGGGTTAAACAAACAAAAATCAACTAGTATATTTTCTTCTTGGTATGCTTAGAAGTTGCATAGCTATGCAGTCTGTTTTATGTTAAAACCGAAAATGATCCTTAGACCCTCGCTGAATTTTTTTACATCTCACTCTGTGACTTTCACTCTTAGAGAGAAGACGTACCCTCTTCATATATTCGTATAATAAAGTCCTGCTCTATTCCATTGGTTTTTAAACAAAGTATTATTATTTAAAACCCCCAAAACCAATAGTTCCCATATTCAAATATTTAACGCCCCACAAAATCCACAATCGCGAGCGTAGCGAGTCTACATCTTGGCGCGTGTCCATTAAAAAATGTAAATGGCTCCGGTTCCTCGTCTCGTCCCCGTATAATCGTATAATCCTCATATTTATGGAAGTTGCATCTCGTGCGGCT
The DNA here is from genome assembly GCA_963989415.1 of Cerceris ruficornis. Classification (NCBI taxonomy): domain Eukaryota; kingdom Metazoa; phylum Arthropoda; class Insecta; order Hymenoptera; family Crabronidae; genus Cerceris; species Cerceris ruficornis. Next base: position 6,745,148 of record OZ022529.1, read on the forward strand.
TTCTGTCACGCGGATCATCGCCGAGGCGCACGCGAGTTCACCTTAATCTCGATATACCCCCCACGGTTCGACGGTAAATTCGAGGCTTCTCTGTCTGCCGTGTATAATTCTCACGGAGATAAGATTAGAGCCGCGAGAGAGAGAGAGAGAGAGAGAGAGAGACCAGAGAGATACACCAGGCCGATTTACTATCGCGAGACCCATAATGATACGTTGCAAAGCCGCACTGTGTATATCCTGCGTTGGTGTTCTTACCTCGGCGATAAGGCAGGGTAAACATGCTCGCCATTCTTGTGAACTTCGACCTGATCGTTTTGCACTTTGGATACGATACGCGTATCGATCTTAAACTTTTTTCTGTACTGGTTTACCTGTGGTATTACTTGTTCTCTAGATCTCAGATTTTCGATTTTGCAGTTTTATTAATAGAACTGCTGAAGTTATATCTATTTATTTAAATATACCGAGTAAGTACTTTGGAAAAGTGATGTTAAGAGGTGAAGAAGACGATTATTTAAGCAATTTAGGTATTAGCTATTTGAAATGGAATATTCGCTGCATGGGTGTCCTGGCAATTTGTGGCATTTTTCGGAAAAATTGATGATCGGTCATTTGGAAAGTTTTGGTAGCTTTTGTGTTAAATCTAGAATGAATATGTACGCAAATTAACCTTTTCTAAATGCGGTCTTAATAATAATGTTTTGAGTTCAATTTTAGCCGGGCTTGAATTTCCTTTAACGTTTATGCATTTTCCTTTTTTTAGGCTTTTGCTGCTACGGGTATTTCGCCTATAACCTATTAATTCAGGTGGGTTATATATTAATTAATAATTTAGGACAAGTTTTTCAGAGGTCACAGCGGGTTTGACCTCAAGACCACTGATTGCGAGTCCTAACCAAGGATAGCAGGAAAAGTTTATGTCTTGATAAAGTTCACAATGGTGGCAGAAATTGATAATAATTGAGCCTAATTAAGAATGGGAAGTGTCGTAGGCTATTTAGAATCACGCAGCCATAGGGACTACCAGAAGAATCACCATAAGGCAGCTGAAACACGGACTCATACTACTTCCTGGCGACGTTCAGTAGATTGAGTCAGTGTGGCAGCAGACCAACCGTACTCTTCGCTCTTTCCGTTCTCATTTTCTTTACTTTGTGTCTATAAAGTGCTAGTAGAAATACTTAACAATTTTAACCCTTTGCGGACGGAGACTTTTCTGAATATTGAGCGATAATTATTTATGCGGCGATCAAAAAGCACCTTTTCATCAGAAAGTCGAAGTGTTAACGTGTAGAAGTTACAAATTACTATTTGTGTAATGATATTTCTGCGGTTATAATTAAATTTTGGAAATCTGCTCGTGTATATATGCACGAATGAGCTATAGTCAGATTATTTCTCAGACCACATACATACCTCAATCATGAAAAATTCTACAACTTCTCGTAATAAATAATCTTCCTTCAAGAATGTAAATCTGTTTTTACTTTACCATTTTCGAATTTGATATGTTGTAGAATATTTGCAAATTAATCTAAACCTATTCACCGCGCAACACAAAAAATGACCGTTTAAAAATTTATAGATATTAACCCTTTGCAGTCCTATGTCGAGCTATACTCGACATAGCTTTTAACTTCATTTTATTTTCTGACATTGTAATATTAACTTTCCAATTTTATAATAATTTTGTAATATCTCCTAAATATCCATCAGTACTTACAATTATTGCTATCATTACAAAAAAATGAATAAGTAACGATAGAAAATGCTGTGAAATTAATTTCATTTTGGCTAAATACAATATTGATAAAATAATTCGAACCGCAAAGGGTTAAGACGCGCCAGAATTTCGTTACTAATTCATATTTTTCCATGACGAAGATCTTTCAAATGAACGAGACGATGAGGATAGTCGCAGATTACCCAACGCGCAATAAAAATCGGAAGTAACAGAAAGAGTAGAAGAAAAAAATAGAAATATTTCTGCCTCGCTTCGAGAGTCGTTTGAGACTCAAAGTCACGGAGAAAAAGTGCAGTGGGGATGAAAGAGGGTTGAAACAGGAGGGGCAAAATGAGGCTGACTTCCTCGAGACACACATATCGGCGTTTTCTCAGATTATTCGTTACGCAGTCTTAGAATTCCTTTGCATGCTGCATTTTCTCTGGTATCATTGTACTCGAGTATGCTAAAGGAAAATCGCAGCCATTGTTTGCTAAATTGCACACAGGAAATCTACGTTATTGAAAAAATACAGCAAAATATCTCTACAAACCTTTCCTAAATTATCTTTCGATATATCCTATCCACGATAATTTAAAACTCATAAATTTACTACAGCAATTAAACACGAAATACACTAAATAATAACAAGGCATTATAGGGGTCCTTGTTTGATATTAACAAGTTGAATGCCACGGGGGTCACGGGTGACCGGCAGTGCTGAATTCGATGAAATTTCTTGCAATTTTTAAACTGCGATATGCAGGAATATGCCGATATATTCAATATTAAAATATTGCTGTTAGAAAAGCGAAGTATTACCGAGTACATAACTATTCTTACTTTTAACATTTCTATTCTATAAAGATGTGATTTTAATAGAAACAGCCTCGGTTCGGTGGGAATGATGAAACTAGCGAAATATGGATGGCATTCAACGTGTTAACAGATTCCAAATGTTGCCCTCAGTTTTATACGGTCGTCTCAGGTATTTTAATTTAACAGGACACACTTCCGAGTTTTATAAGCGGAATTAAAAGGTATTAACGGTTTCGCGGCGTTGAACGTAAAACTAAATGCCTGAAAATACAGAGAAGTAATTTTGTTATAAAACACGTAAAAATATAAAATAACTCGAATTAAAGAACAACTCTAAATACTCTAACTTGCGCTCTAACTCTCTCACGAAGACTCTATTACTCTTTTCTCTTAACACTAGAACTACCGGCGTTAAATCTATGATATTTTGATATATTAAATAAGAACTTTGAAAAAAGAGGAATCCAACAGGCGGAAAAGATGATCGATTCGGTGATTTATGTTTTTTGAGATGGACGTAAAATATTTATTCTATGACTTTCATATGAAATTGGAGAATTTTTGGAAAAAATTGTGTACCAGTCATTTTGACTGGTTTGGTAGTTCTAGTGTTAAGGTTTCATCTCAACTGGGCTTTGCCAAAAATCGTAGCCGCACGCAGGCTTGAAACTTTTATCGCCATCTTTTCTTCTTACGCATTATTTTTTTATCTTTAGACGAAACAATTAAGTTAGCATTTTTCGTCTTCCAAATCACGTATTATAAACCACCCCGCATACATAGAATCCATTCACACTCACCGATTCTAAAGATAAAACTACTTGTTAAAGCTACAAATTACGGTTCTACAGTATTATTACCAAAAAAATAAGTAAAATCATGCAAATACCACCAAACTTCAGCTCCATCCGGAACAAAATCAAATCAATTCGTAAACAACCCCGGTCATCCTAGCTGAACAAAATCGGACACTCGACCTTCCATAAAAAAAGCCATTTCGTCCTTCGATTCCTCAACAAATGGCGCAAGCATCGCGATACCCGCAGAGAAAAAAGCCCTTTTTTTTAGACCACCTGCTGACGAGAAACCCCAGCGATTTTTCAGTCACGAGGAAGATCCGTCCGTACGGTAGCTCAAAAAGAAATCGCCACAAAAGGGTGTCGTAGAAGGAAGAAAGGAGAAGCCAAATTACCCAGAGCCAAGGATACTTCGATAAGGTATACTCGGCTTCTCGAGCCGAGATGGGATCGAATCTAGATTTGAATCACGTAGGAGCCTCCTCTATCTTCCGTGTAGACGTATATATACGTGCGTATCAGCAATGTGTCGAAGTTGATCGCTGGCAGGGTGCAGAACCCTGCTGGGAGCGTTGCATCGACCTGGCGTCGATAATGGGCTGCTGAACGCTCCGTGTTTCGACCTTTAATTGAAGATCGTTTCGCTGCGATTCGAGGACTTTCGGAGGTTGCTTTCAAAGTTCGAAGCGTTGGAGATTCGCCTTTCGAGGAGTTGGCTTTGGAGATGTTGCGGGTGGAGAACGGTTGATTAAGGTGCTCGCTGGATGTTGAGAACGTTGGAGAGGCTATGGTGGGCATGGAGTTAAATGATAGGACTTTCAATTAGTAGGCCTGAGTTTCAATTGCCGTTGCATTTGAGAGATCTTTTTCTACATTATTATTTAAGACTAGGTGTACCCTGCCAGCGCTGCTACGTCTGCAAAAATCGAATTTAAAGAGCACTCGTTATAACAATTCTGTGTTCCTTCTTTTATTGAAGTGCTCTTAGGTATACTACTTCTTTTTTTTAGAAAAAAACTCTTCTACAACAACATATCAAAGTTTTGTCGCAATTGGATGATCGGTTTAGGAATGCTTAAGAGACAAACAAACAAACATTCCATTTTATATACCGGGTATTTCACCTAACTTGACCACCTTAAATATATCGATAATTTTGTATGATAGAAAAAATGTCTGAGGTAGAAAATATTCTGTTTGAAGGCGCCAATAGGGTGATCAAGGTCACGTGAAGATCAACATGTTGCGCCTAGTTGGATTCGTTTTTTTACAAGCTATAAGACTGTTGTAACGAAAATATGCAGTCCCATTTAAAAAAATACGATGACGTTGAAATCTCGAAAAAATGACCTTAAGAAAAAAATTCGGCTCATCACCCTATTGGCGCCTTCAAACAGAATATTTTCTACCTTTGACATTTTTTCTATCATGCAAAATAAGGGATATATTTAAGGTGGTCAAATTAGGTGAAATACTCTGTATAAGAGAAGAAAGAAGATATTGTTGATCCGTGGCTTGAAAGTTACCTAAAACTGTAGGTTTACAGTTGTTACGTAGAACTTTCTCAGTTTTCGATAATTCAATTTCAGATTGAAATTTCACTCTTCTAGATTCGGAAGCAGCTATGTTCAACCGAGAGTTTTTACGGAGCCAATAAAATTTCACAAATACGAAGTGAGCCGCAATCACCGTTCAAATCGGTCACTCGAAGGACCATCTATAAGTGTTGTAAATAGTATAATATAAAAAAACAGTCATAAAAAACTGTACGACATGTTAACCTCACAGAAAATACTTTCATTTCTGTTCGATTTCTGAATATATCAAAAAAATCTATCTGTGTAAAACTTATAAGGGCAACAGAAAAAGTGCAACTGGACCGTGAGTTGGACATGCCTGCTTCAAAGCATGATGGAACCACTCCGTCAAATATTTCATTAACCCCTTGCCCTACGAATTATATTGTAACTGCAATAATTCAACTTTAAATTGCTAAAATAAAAATTGATCAGTAATTCTTGATACATCGTATAATTGAACGTAATATTAGTATTGCAGAAATATTTTTTTTGCGTTGCGTCTCATTAATACTTTCAGTTTCATAGGTTTTGCAAAACTTGAAAATTTCCTATCCCATTTATCGCATCACGAGCGTCACTCGTTATTTAAGGGCAGAGGGTTAAAACGTACATTCTACTAGCAGTGAAATAAGTCGGTTCGCGCCGGGATTGCTCCGTACCGTGTTAACGTGAGAGACCAGATATAGGGAGCCCTGTGACTTCAATACTTTTTATTTATAACAACTTTATTGAAAACTAGATACCATTGTAGATTTAGCCGGTTAATATCTGTCATATGATTCTGTCTTGAGGAAACCGGTAAAGTGGACAAAAAATGCAGTATTATTTTGTTTAATTTGTGCATTACTTAATGCATTTAAATTCGATATTGACTTGAAAATTTTAAGACTTTCAGGGTTTCAGCGGCTGATATTTAGCCGACGTGCAATGTGTATAGTGAGGGACCAGAAACACGGCACTTAGGACGGAAGGGGAGATTGCTCTCGCACCGCCTATCCCTGCTGTCTCGGTCTTGGACACCTGAGATCGACGAATGACAACCGAAAATAAAACATTCCTTTCGTCGTTCACATGACAACGCAACGAACGTGCGGGTCTCTCTTGCCAATAGCGCGTCAAAATTGAAAATGCGTGAGGCAGAGGGATGTCCCTATCCGTCGGGCCAATCAGAGTAAATTACCCCTCAAGTGCCTTGATTCTGGTCCCTCAGTATAGCACACTGGCGGTAAAGCACTCCATAGCGAAAGGGTTAAACTCCTCTTCTAACGCTGCGTTCTCCAAAGCGTTCTCCACCTTGTTCTCCAAAACCTTCTCCACTCGAGTCTTCACGTCACAGCGTGACTATTAGCGCGAAAAGATCCCCGTTAATGGAATCCACGGCTGTCGCAAGGTGGCACGCGAGGAAAAGATGGCTTCGCCACCGGGAACCGTAGGCGTGTGTCTTTCGAGTGGCATTAATAGGTCTTTGTTTCGCTGTAGGAGAAACTGGAGGATGCCCCGGCAGCACGCCGTCAGCCATACGAGTCTATTATTCGAATGTAGAGCAGATATCGGTTGTCGATATGCCAGCGGGTCTAAATATTCGATCGATCCTCCTCTCCGGACCTCCCCTTTCTTTCCCTCCTGCGTTCCTCCGGGTTTCTCGCTCTTCTTACGTGCCTCGAGTACACCTTCCATCGCCTACGACTTCGACGTTCCTTCGAGCGCCGATCGTTCTGTTATCGCGAATGGAAGTTTAACTCGCAATAATGAGCTTTCCATCGGCGAGGCCGTCGGGAACTCGTCTATCGTGAAAATACGACGCGAGGTTCTTTGCCTCAACGATTTTCCCAGCGATAGAGTGTTTGGGTTGCTTTTTTTCGGTGTGTGATAGGTTTCTTAGGCATTAAGGTCGCCGACGATGAAATGCGTTGGTTTCTTTTGTTGGTAGACTCGAAAATTGATAGGGTGTTGAGGTAGGACAGGGTAAAGATGACGGAATAATTGTTAGTAATTTTTGGTCGTTATAGGTTTGAACTTAAAGTTATTCAATCTCGAATTTCATTTTTATTGCGGGTAAAACTGTTATTTATATCTGAAAATCTTCTGTTGAATTCAAATGTTTTATCTTCAAGGGTGCATTAACCACGTGAATGTTAATTTCGTTTTGACTCTGCAGTGCTAACTGAGGGTAAAATTTGAAGTCTCTTGAACTTCAGGCTATTTTTTTAAAATCCTCAACACTTTGTTCCACACGACAGACAACGAACAACAAAAATATCGCATTCCAAAGTACCATTACCATTCCAAATCCATTCTCCCACAAACCCTCCTCCAAAATATGGTTCTGACCCTACAATGTGAGCTGCAGCATTAAATTTAAAATCTCCAGTTCAGTCTTAAACCATATTATTTTTTTAAAATCCTCAATATTTAATTTCCCGCCACAAACAGTTCGAACAACAAAAATTTTCCATTTTAAAGTACCATTACAATTCCAAATCCAATTTTCCCACAAACCCTTCTCCAAAATATGGTTCTGACCCTACAATGTGGGCTGCGGCATTATATTTAAAATTCCCAGATCAGCCTTAAACCAGACTATTTTTTTTTAAATCCTCGATATTTAATTTCCCGCCACAAACAGTTCGAACAACAAAAATTTTCTATTTTGAAGTACCATTACAATTGCAAATCCAATTTTCCACAAACCCTCCCTCCTCGCAATAGGAAACACGTGCAAGGAAAGACGAGATCGAAAATTTCCAGCGATGGAATCCACGATAATACGTGTATTCCCGCCAAGTTACACGATCGTTTTGCATTCGTATTTTTGTATTTTTCCCTCCATTTTCTGCGCGATGTACAAGCGAAGCGTAACTCCCAATAATAAGCTTACAGCCGGCTCATAGCTATCGGTGTCTGTCTATCAGCCGATCCCTGCAAAATGTCGATAATAGCTCGCGGTGCGAAATGGAAATACGGAGCGTGGATGTGCTTTAATTACAGGACGTATTGACACTCGATAAATCGACCGAGCTCCTCCTGTTCGAGATATTAATTTAAGCTAGACTGTTTTTGCAATAACAACCAATGCGAGCGTGTCGGCGAGCCTGATGTTCGCCATCGAAACGATACTTCAAGTGGGCTTAGAGGTACATCAACATTTTTAATTAGAATTCGCATTTCTTAAGAGCGGAAACTAGCGACCGAAGCTGTCGATTGACTGGTGAATGGAGCAGAATTTCCTATAATTTTGTAATGAATATTCAATTAATTCTCTGTCGTTTAGGTCTCTGCATTTGTTTTATCTTTTTTTGAGATCTATATCCTGTTTTAATAGTGTTATTGTCCGCTTATCCGAAACCACTAATTGCAGATTTTTCATCCCTAATAATCTCTATAATAATCTTCTATCATCATCGTTTCCTGCTTCGAAAATTTTTATATTTTACTTATTCCACACCATCTTTTAAATATTCTTAATGATAACACTAACAATATCGGAAATCTAAATAGCAGAAATCTATTAAAAATAAAATTAACAATTTCATTTCCTACCCCAACATTCTTCACCTTTAAAAATTCTACTATTAATTTTCTATTATTATCATTCAACTGACAATGAAAATAACAAAATTCCAAAGAGCCAAAGACAATTATTATACATCCATATTCTGCACCTGACTTCATTCGTCTCGTTCGATTACGTTCTCTCGGTGTGACGCGTGTCAACTGTGCTAAATGACCCACTCGAGCCGAGGAACGAGAGACTCGACGGATTATTGCTCGAATCGTACCTATCCGTCGGATTATCCACGATTATACTACAGCGGTACTCCTCCACTTCTACAATAGACGTGTAACGCTAATGCAAATGGAGATTAATCGATCCCGTTAATGGTAGATATCGCTGGTACCACTGTACTCGAAAGATATTTCTCTGGTACCGTCAAAGTAAATTTCCATACCATTTTTGCACACTGTAAATCATTGAATTTGTTAATTTGTACTTTATCAATATTACTGTAGCGCTCCTAAATAAATTTTCTATGCCGATTTTGCAAACTGCAAGCAATTAAGTCAATTAATTTCTTTCGACCCCATTTCTTTGCAAATTCATTTCCCCAATGCTTTTAAATAAATTTTCTCTAGATACTTCTAAACTGTAAACCATTAAATCGATCAGTTTCTATTTCTTCAATAATTCAGTAGTGCTTCTAAATAAATTTTCTATACCAATTTTGTAAACTGCAAGCAATTAAGTCAATTAATTGCATTCATCCTCATTTCTATGCAGACACATTTCTGTACTACTTTTAAATAAATTTTCTCTAGATCCGTTTACACTGTACACCATTAAATCGATCAGTTTTTATTTCTTCAATATTTCTGTAGTGCTTCTAAATAAATTATCTATACCGATTTTGCAAACTGCAAGCAATTAAAGTCAATTAATTTCTTTCACCCCCATTTCTTTGCAAATTCATTTCCCCAATACTTTTAAATAAATTTTCTCTAGATGCTTTTAAACTATAAACCGTTAAATCGATCAGTTTCTATTTCTTCAATAATTCTGTAGTGCTCCTAAATAAATATTCTACACCGATTTTGCAAAGTGCAAGCAATTAAAGTCAATTCATTTCTTTCACCCTCATTTCTTTGCAGTCACAATTTCTCTACTACTTTTAAATAATTTTTCTCCGGATATGTTTAAACTGCAAACCATTAAATTGACCAGTTACTATTTCTTGAATATTTCTGTAGTGCTTCTATATAAATTTTCTATACCGATTTTGCAAACTGCAAGCAATTAAGTCAATTAATTTCTTTCACCCTCATTTCTCTTCATACACATTTCTTTGCTACTGTTAAAGAAATCTTCTCTACATTTCCAAACCGTAAACCATCAAGTCGATCAATTTATAATTCTACAATATTTCTCCTGTATTCTTAAACAAATTTTCCATACTCATCTTGCAAGACGTAAGCCATTCAATCGATCAACCCCTTTTTCCTAAGACATTTCTCCTCTACATTCAAATAAACATTCTACATCCATCCTGAAAATTACAAACGACTAAATCGATCAAATTCCCATTCACCCTCGTTTCTTTTCAAACACGTTTTTCCAGCACTTCTAAATATACCGGATTAATCAGCAGTTCTAGCGTTTAACTGAGAATACCCGACACCAAGGACCCCCAACGGAATTCATGCATCCTCGTCCAACGAAGAAGAGGATTTACATCGGACAATTTATCGGCATCAAGTGCCCCCGATCGTGGTATTCAAAGATTAAAGGTGAAACGACCGGCAGAGGGTACTGACCGTTCTCCACGTAATAGCTGGTCTCGTTGTACCGCTCGTCCGTGAATCCTGGCCTCTTCGCTTTCAGGGCTTTCGTTTCCAATTTTGCCTGGAACAAAGGGCGCAGTAGATAAGTGAACTGTGTGCATGGACATTCCTACCTGACACAGGATTCCTTTGGAAGTAAGGAGAATATGGACGGCTGATCTTGGAAAATCGAATTATTAAGCTACTCTGTCATCGATTATGGCGAATTTCTTTTGAGATTTGAGCTGTTTGAGCGGTTTGAAGTTCGAGGACTGAACAGAAAAGGTTTTCTTCAGGAAAGTAAGGAGAATATGTACGGCTGATCGTGGAAGATCGAATTATTAACTATAAACCTACCGAGATTATATTTACTAAAATTTACATATACTGAAAAAGTACTTTGGAAAAAAAGAAATCAAGAGGTAAAAAAGATGATTAATTAATTGAGGTTTTATAAGATAAAAGTAGAATATTTACTTCATGTCTTCCCTATCAATTTAGGTAATTTATAGGAAAAATTGGGATCCAGTTATTTTGACCGGCTTGGTAGGTTTAGCGTTAAACTTAATCTTAGATGCTAAATTTTCCAATGAATTTAAATTATATCCGATTTTTTTCCTATGTCGAAAGCGAGAGGAATATGTAAAAAATAAAAATTTAAGCTTAGACTGTCAACATCTTTTTTGCACGATATTTTTGTTCCTTTGGTTTACACGTCAACTACATCTGTACAAATAAAAATAGCACGCCATTTTTTCTCCCGATCAGCACAACATCTTTCTTTTTGGAAAGTCACATTTTCTTTTTTAAAAAAAGACACACACACTTTAAAGTGTACGGCGTAGAATAATCGAAGATACAGATAAATGGATAGATCGATTGGGCGTGAATTTTCATACACTTTAATGTAACAAGTAACAAATACTGATTGAAATACAATCTTACAAGGAAACAACCTTGTTGTTTTAATGCAACCTTGTTGCATTAACCAAGTGTTAATGACGGATTTGAATGAAACCTTGTAGATTTGAAGAGTGATCCTTCCGTCCCAAGTGCCTTGTTTCTGGTCCCTCACTTTACAATTTGTATATCCGATTACTTTGTACACTTTGGGAAAATCGACATACATTTATGTTACAATACTGATATTTTACATTCACCGCGTCCAAAGTGGAGCCATCTACTTACTTACTTCCTATATAGAATTGTGAGCAATAGAAAACGTGTGTAGAAGCTGTAAATAAATCGGAATAAATCTGTGCAATCTGGATAATATTAAGAACCGTTGTTTGAAACAATCCTTCACTTGCTACTCTATTTAAAACCTAGCAATTTATTTCGCTAAGAATTTGTCACAACAATACTCCAGGTCACGTTGCCTTGGTAAAAATCAATTTATTTTTAATTTCTTGAGTCGCCGATACATACGTGCAAATAAAAAAAATGACAAACGAGATATCTCGTCACCCGTACGCAATGTGATAATATTGAAAAAAATAGATTGAAAGAGCTCATCAAATCCTAATTATTTGCACCAAAAAAATGCCAAACACGCTCGAAACAATGAAAAATACATCTCTAAAGGATCAACAGAAAACAATCTTTAAGTTCCTCCCGGAAAAGAAATTCCAAAACTGACCTAAGAGCAGATGCTCAAGAACAGAACATTACCTCGAAAAATAATGAAGAGGGCGGAAAGAAGGATGAAAAAATTCCCGAAAGCGAAGCAACGTGGCGTATAAATATTGGAGCATCGTTCGACGATAAGGCGCCGTGTAATTTCGCCCGGCATTTATCATTCGCGGCTCTGGAATAAACGATCCAGTAGATAAGTGACCGTCGTGGTCAGCCACGCTAAAGTCTCGCGCAGTGACGGCCGATATAGTGGGGCTATCGAGAAACCGAAGAAAAATGTCCGGCTATTAAAAATTGTCGACGATAAAAATGCCAGAACCTTGCAGCATGTCGATTTGAAATTTTGATTGGGAGTATTATCGCCTCGGGATTCCATTTGATTCGAAATTTCAAGGTGGACGTGTTTTAACGCTAAAACTACCAAAGCGGCCAAATGCACCGGCACCCAATTCTTTTGAAAGATTCTCCAAATTGATAGACCAGCCATGAAGTAAATATTTCAGTTCTACTTTGTAAAATGTAAATTACTTAATATTAGAACTATCAAACCAGTGAAAATGACTGGTACAGAATTTTTTCAAAAAATTCTCCAAATTGATAGAGCAGCCATGAAGTAAATATTCCAGTTCTACTTTATAAAATGTAAATTATTTAATATTAGAACTATCAAACCAGTGAAAATGACTGGTACAGAATTTTTTCAAAAAATTCTCCAAATTGATAGAGCAGCCATGAAGTAAATATTCCAACTCTGCTTTATAAAATGTAAATTACTTAATATTAGAACTATCAAACCTGTGAAAATGACTGGTACGGAATTTTTTCCAATAATTTTCCAAGTTTATAGGATAGTTGTAGAATGGATATTCTACATTCATCTCATGAAACGTAAATTAACGAATCGATCATTTTTTCCACCTCGTTATTCCCCTTTTTTCAAAGTACTTATTTAATATATTTCAATATAATATATGTAACGCCGGTAATTCTAGTGTCAATTGATCATCTTTTTCGCCTCGCGATTATCTCTTTTTTCCAAAGTATTTATTCGGTTTATTTAACCCTAGAATTACGAAGGCACAGAACTCTCAACTATTTGAAAGAAGAAAAAAGAAATTAAGAATTAGTCATTTCCACTGTCTTGGTAGATCTAGTGTTAATATTATGAGTACCGAAACTGTCTCCTCTCTATATCTTATAGATTGCTACAGCGATTGCAACGAGTTGTGAATGTTTATAACAATATATCAGAGAGTTGTCTGTGAGCTGTCAGACTGACCAGACCTGTTCAAATAGACTCGCTATTTTCATATACGATTAGTTGATTTATTATGTCGCGCCGCAAAGACTCACCGTAACAATATGATAAACAAAATGTAATGATTCTTCGGCTGATTTTTTTACACTTCACATACATTCAATTTTGTAAAGTAAAAATTATTTCAATTATTGCAGAGGTACGATGATAATTGTGAAATGGTATTAATGGGAAAAAAGTGGAGAAATTATCGAGTGACAAAATGTATTAACAAGTACATCGATAAAAATAGAAATTGCAAAGAGGAATTTCGAGATTGTGAATGATGAATTACAAGATCCGAAGAGTTAGGATTCAATTACCTGAAGAGAAGGACAATTGCGCTACCTCGTTGAGAGAGGTAATAGAGGTATTAATAGTTTATCGTTTAATCGACGGAAGGAGACTTGCTTTTCTGTCATTAGCCGCTTTGCAAAAAGCCTCGCGCTTATGCAAAATTACAGTTATCTCGTTACATCGTCCTCGGTAATGCTCGACAGCGGCGTCGTTGCTCGTAATTTCAGCCACTTAGTCTTTCGCGGTTCTATCTCTCTCTTTCTCTCTCTGTCTGCCTCTCTCACTTCTATCCCTCTCCATCTCCCTTTAGAGGGCTTTTCAACGCGTTGCAGGCAACAATTAGCGCGTATTTCTAGTTTGCCTCTTCTTTCCCGGCAATACGGAAATTCGCAGTTGCGAAAGCGCCCAGAGGAAATTTTGACAGCGACGCGCGCGTAACAGAATTTTCGGCTGCTGAATCGGTACACACGGAAGGGCGGATTTTGCAAAATTTCGCCACGCGAGGTTGTAAAATCACCAGGGGAAAATTGCCTTTCGTTCCGTTCCTTTAAACGCCGCTGTTTGCGTTTTACATTTTCCATTTCATTCTGATTTCAGATCGATAAATAAAATTGGAAAAGTCAGATAAAATTGAACAATGTATCGGAAGAAATGGAGAAAATATAGTGTTCCTTTAGAAAAAATATATCGAAAGAAGAGATATCGTAGGTACTGGATAGCACGCGCTCATTTGTTTTCACGCAGCCTGGTTTTGACCATCTTAACCCTCTGCGTACGGAGACTTTTGTGAGTGTTAAGAGATAATTATTTATTTGGGGATCAAAAACTATTTTTTTTATTAGAAAGTTCGAGTGTTAATGTAGGAAGGAAGAAAAAAGCGCAAAGAACAACGGATTGGAATGAGTAAACGTATGCGAACGAGAATGAACAAAAGATCTGTATCAATTATCGTTTATTAAATGAGGCGTTCACTGTACAAAGTGATTAACTCCACTTTTTGAATTTTTTTAAATTCAAAACTCTTGATTAAAATTGAAAATTCTCTTGAAAATTCAAAGTCTCAAAGCACTTGACTGAATCCTACTTTTTATGTTTAGAATAAATTTTTGTAATAACAACGGTAAACACCATTAAATGACGACGCTTGTTTAGCCATCGAATAATAAATAATTGATCTCAGAAGTCAATCTAATTAATTCCAAGGCTATTCCACCTTATTCATTTTACACTTCGTTAGAGGAAAGCTAGATGCGATTATATAATTCTACAATACTTATTTGTATTTATATTTTGAAGCGAATTTTGAAAAGGAGTGTATACTATTTCATCACGTTTCTCCACTTTAGGTTTTCTGGAGTTCACCCTCTATGGGCCCCTGTAACTTTGGAGTAACACAAGGCAAATCTAAGCTTTTATTCTTCAAAGTCAATTTTTTAACTTTGCCAAATATTACAATTTAGATATTAAAGATCATTAAATTCGTTATAATTCAATGTTTCAATATCAAGTTAAATCTATTGTTTATAATAGTACTTTTATAATTTTCTAACGTGCTATCGTGCAACTGATCTTCAGATGCCACAGAAAATTCGGACTATAGAGGGTCAATCGATTTGACAAGTGAATGGCTGAAATATATCTTTTAAATTAGCAATCTACGCCTGCCCTTAATCACCTATAAATATATAATCTATTTGTGTTTTATTCTCCTGTTACGTGTGTGCTTCATTTATTTAATACCTAATAACAACAATAAGTAAAGATAAAATGGCACATCGAAAGATAATTCATAATTCAAATAGAGCAAAAAGAACAGAATTCGAGATAGAATCTGATTGAAAAATCCAAGGCAAAGCAAGGATTGCTTATCCGCAAGAATTTCGCAGGGCTCAAAACGAAAACAAACGGCGCATTACGTTAATGGATCCTAATAATCGTGCACGCGGTGCGTTTTAATTAACGCGGACGATAATTAGCCGAAACATCGGCCCATGTAAATCGGATTATCCGGCGAGCCAACAGGAATTTCGCGATGTATAAACAGAAGGGCTCGCCGTGGTGCTGACGATCGATTATGGCAACGCCGAGGAACAGGAAACGGCCGGTTAATTGAGAATACTGGAAAACACTCTGACCGATAATGCAGCGCATCGGAAAGTTAATAAGGCAATTAATAATTTGGATTATAGCAAGAGGCGACGAGTGTTGTTTGATTCGTTCGGTAATATTCAAGTGATACGAACGAATATGTTTGCCGGGGAATTACGAGGGTGAAAAAGGGACAGGAAATGAGAGAAAGTAAAAGAAAGATGATGAGAAGGTCCAAGGACCTTAGGGGATTAACATGAGAATTACCGGTGTTACATTTGTTCTATTTATATACAGGGTGTTCGAAAAAAATTATTCCAAATTTATATGGTATATAGGATACACTGTATTGAGTAAAAAAGCTTTAGTAAACATAGGTCGAAAGGTCACCCGTTTCTGAGATATAAACATTTTTGTTTGCGAGTATCATGATTGACTTACTTGCTTCCATCGCGTGCGATGTTTACTTTAGTGTTTATAAACCGTGTTCTGAATGTTCTTATTCAAGTGCCGACAGTAGATTTTATTGAGAATCAGTCAGTTGTGGATCGGCGATTGTAGAAATTACACAGTTACAAAGTATCGTGAAAATGTCAGCGTCAAACAATTCGACAGAAATGTGGAATTTTCGAGAGATTTCGCGACTCTGTAAAAAGAAGATGCCGAGCGTGTGTAGAAATGGAAGGTGGACACGAGGAAAATCTTCTGTAAACGTCGAAAATTCAATAGTAAGTCAATTATGATAATAACAAACAAAAATGTTATATCTCAGAAACGGTTGACCTTTCGACCTATGTTTACTAAAGATTTTTTACTCAGGACAGCGTATCCTATGTACCATATAAATATTGAATGGTTTTTTTGAACACCCTGTATATTAAATAAGCACTTCGGAAGAGATTGTAATGAAGACGTGAAATAGATGATCGATTCGGTTCATTCATGCTTTTCAACGTGGACGTGGAATATCTACCGGATGATTCTCCTATAAATGTAAAAAATTGGTAGAAAAAATTAGGAACCAATCATTTTCACTGCCTTAGTAATTCTAGTGTGAAGTATATCTGCATGTATAAAGATTGATATATCGCACTGAGATCATTTAAAATTAAATCAGTTCCGCTGCAAAAAAGGGCCAGAATGAGAGGGCCTCATTAACCCATTAACTTCCATGGTCCCCATTTGGGGATTTATTTATTTTCTAAGTCTTTAGCATTCAGTTTAAATATTTGACATACTTTTGAGATTAAATGTGTTCAAAACGCGGGCTGTTTTAGATGTACTCTTAAGCAGTAATTTTCATGAATTGTTTTTAATTTTTAAACTTCGACAATACGTCTTTAAGAAATCATTAAACCAAGAAAAATTTGCCAGAGAATGGGTTAATGGCGAGGAATAAGGTCTATCTATTGAAATTTGGACGTTTTTTTTTATTTTAAAAAAATCTGAATAAAGAAGAAAGAAAGAGAATACGCTCAAATCGTTCCAAGTATAATAAATATTTTCGAAACACTCCAAAGGTCAATGAATTCTTCCAAAAACGATCTTGCAGCCAATAAACACTCCGACACGGACGCGAAACGATTGCAAGTACTCGAAAACGATAAGATATGGGATTCTAAAAATGTTTCGGAAAACAAGGAGGAGACTTTCGAGAAATTCAAAAGCGGTCACAAAATAGCATGAGCCAGTATTCGAAAAAAATAATCACGCAATCGTCCGTATGGGTTAATCGCCCACACTTTCACGAGGGAATTTCTTCCACGGCAAAGTAATTTGCAGAGTACGAAAGATTAAGTACATTGCTGTTCCTCGGGCATCGAGCCACAACGCCGCAAGTTTCAGCAAAAAGAAAGCACAGGCTGATCGTAAAGTAAAGCGTTCCGAATTTCAACCGCGAGGCTGAAACCAGGTGAGAAGAGTGCCGAAAGAAAAACGATGAGAACCACCGGGAGAAACTGAGAGAGAGAGAGAGAGAGAGAGAGAGAGAGAAGCTGAAAATATTAGAGTAACCGTAGAAGCATAGAAAAAACTCTAAAAAACGAGAATGTCAAAAAGGCACTGAGAGTAAGCTGAGAGAGTGAAAGAAACTCAGATAGAAGGAGAAGCTGAAAATATGAGAATACAATAAAAGAGAAAAAAACTAAGAACAGAAGATGTCAGAAAGGCACTGAGAGTAAGCTGAGAGAGTGAAAGAAACTGAGATAGAAGGAGAAGCTGAAAATATGAGAATAACAATAAAAGAGAAAAAAACTAAGAACAGAAAATGTCAGAAAGGCACTGAGAGTAAGCTGAGAGAGTGAAAGAAACTGAGATAGAAGGAGAAGCTGAAAATATGAGAATAACAATAAAAGAGAAAAAAAACTAAAAAAAGAAAATGTCAGAAAGGCACTGAGAGTAAGCTGAGACAGTGGAAGAAACTGAGATAGAAAGAGAAGCTGAAAATATGAGAATAACAATAAAAGAGGAAAAAACTAAAAAAAGAAAATGTCAGAAAGGCACTGAGAGTAAGCTGAGGAAGAGAAAGAAAGCAAGACAGAGAGAGAAGCTGAAAACATGAGAATAAGAGTAAAAGAAACTGTAAACAAAAAAAATGTCAGAAAGGCAGTGAGAGCAAGCTGAGAAAGTGAAAGAAACTGAGATTGGGAGAGAACTAGAGGCACTGGAAACAGTACTGAGAGTGTACGGGAGTATGGAAAATAAGTTTAACAGACGGTGAAGAACTAAAAGAACCACTGAAGGAATGCTGGGAATAGAAGGGAATACTGGAAGCAAGTCTGAGAGACAGGGAATAGCTGAGAGAGAAAGGTACTGAAAGTGTAAAGGAATATTAAGACTGAACCTGAGAATCTGTAAAGAACTGAGAGAATAAGAGATACTGAGAACTAACCTGAGAGTGTAAAACAGTATTTGGAATAAGCACGAAAAAGTGGATGTAAAAAATCGAGAAAGTCAGAACATGAAGCATAAAACGTTGAAACACTCAGAAACCAATAAAAAAATGAGACCGAGGCAAAACACGAGTAACAGAAACTCAGATACCAAAAAAACAGAGGAGACGATAGCAAAGTGAGATATCCCGTAAGACAGAAAATAACTAGCGAAAGGGAGACAGTAAAGGGACAAAAAATCCAAGCAAGAAAACACCCTCGGTTGGCAACCCTCTGCACCCTCTGTCCCCCTCGTCATGTCTTATATTTCCATCTGCACGAATTTTCGCGCCAGTCGGTGCGTTCTGGACTTTCGGCTGTATCGACCGGCCCTGAAGGTTCGCCCTTCGCCCTTCGGCAACCCTCCTTTCGAGCCACCGGTTTCCGTCTGCGAGTCAATGTCTCCTTTCCACCCTCCTCACGCTCTTTCTCACCCTCAGCTCGCTGAGCCTCCGCTCGCAGGACTCCTGGGTGAATTCCGCCCTTTCGCCGTTTAGGCTTCGCTCGTTTTCTTCGATTCCTTCTGCTCGGAGAAGCTTCTCTCTTTGCGGGGAAAAATCGGAATCTTTTTCTCTCACTTTCATCCTTGGATTCGATAATATTGCGGTGTTTGATAATTGGAATGTTGAGTCAGTAAATTAGGATTTGAAAAATTCTTGGGGGAAAGTTTGCTGGTTTTTCCTTTGTTTTGTCTTATTTTTGAATTTTATGATATTACAGCATTTTTGTAAGCTTGAGTCAGTAAAATAGGGTTTGACAGACACCGTGAGAAAAATTTGCTTCGTTTTCATTAGTTTCTTGCACTCTGGATTTTATAATATTTCGATATTTAACAAATGCGAGCTTGAATTAATAAATGATGAATTAAAACTTTTAATTTGGCGTTTATTTCCCTTTTCAAATATTATTATATGTCAATATTTAACGATTGAAAGCTTCATCCAGTAAATGAAAATTTGACGGGAACTCTTCGCAGAAGTATGTCTATTTGTTAATTTTCTGTCATTCAATGTCGAACTGTAATTGAAGTTTTCAGTTGATTCTCTGCAGCATTAATTTCCACTTGATAACGAGTCTCAGTTAATTACACTCTACAATATTCGTTGACGTTCTCGGGTAGAATAAAGCGTTACAGAAATTTCGCAAAATAATTTTAATCCACCGGGAATAGATTGGACGAACAAATTGGACCGTGAAGGATTAGCGAAGCTCCTATGGCAGGACACGTGTTAGAATGACCTTCGTCCTCCTGCTGCTCGATACGAGCTACTCTAATTTTCCGAGGGTAGCCAGAGCCGATGTAATATTAACGGGGAACACTGGAAACACGTGCGAACATTCTGCTCGATAACTCTCAAACTCCAGAGTAAATGGTATCTCGTGGAAATACATCCGAAGAGCCCCCATTAATTTTGCGAATCTACAACCGACGCGAGGGACTACTTTCCCTTTTTTTTAAATAAAAAATCATGCGAGTATTGAAAGGGGCTGAGAGTAAAAAGGACTAAAAATACGAGAAAAAGAATGCAAAGTAGAAAAACTGGCGGCTGGGTGAAAGAGAATGAGAAGGAAACGGACTGAGAGCAAATAGGACCGAGAGCGAAAAGGATTGAGAGTAAATGAGACTGAGAGTAAAAGGGACTGAGAGTGATAGTAGCTGAGTGTAAAAAAGCTGAGGGTGAAGAAGACCAGAGTAAAAGGGGCTTAGGGTATAAAGCGCTGAGATCAATAGGGACTGAGAGTAAAAGGGACTGAGAGTGATAGAAACTGAGTGTAAAAAGAGCTGAGAGTGAAGAAGACCAGAGTAAAAGGGACTTAGGGTATAAACTGCTGAGATCAATAGAGACTGGGAGTAAACCGGACTGAGAGTAAAAGGGACTGAGAGTGATAGTAACTGAGTGTAAAAAAGCTGAGAGTGAAGAAGACCAGAGTAAAAGGGACTTAGGTTATAAAGTGCTGAGATCAATAGGGACTGAGAGTAAAAGGGACTTTGAGTGATAGAAACTGAGTTTAAAAAACGCTGAGAGTGAAGAAGACCAGAGTAAAAGGGACTTAGGGTACAAAGTACTGAGATCAATAGGAAGTCACAGTGACAGGGCCTACAAGTAAAAAAAACTGAGAGTATAAGGGGCTGAAATTAAAGAGGCTGAGAGTGATAGAGACTGAGAGTAAAAAGAACAAAGAGTAAAAGGGACTGAGAAGAAGAGAAAACGAATACGAGCAGTAAGAGAGGTTTCCGACCGGAGAAAAAGAGACTGAGTCCGAGATTAACAGTTTTCAATAAAAAAATCGTGCGAATATTGAAAGAGATTGAGAGTAAAGAGAACTGAGAGTCAAAGAAAAATAGTGCAAAGAAGACTGAGAGCAAAACTGAAAGTGCGGGAAATTTGAAAATCCATTGACAAAAATTTCTAATGATCTTCAACGACCCAACAAAGACACATCCTCGAGATCTCGCAAATCGACACAATTCTGCTACGTGCCATTTTTCGCCAGTCCTTTTTCACACCCCCGCGGTGCAACTTTCAGGTTCTCCCTTTCTCCCAGGCTGTTTTCACCTCTCAAAGCGTCCCCGAAATCCTCTATCGACTCTCCCTGCCATTTAGGCGTGTCCCCGATCGTCCTTTCTCCCTGACTTCCTTTCAGCCGTGAAAGGACAAAGTTCTTTTCCCTAACAAGCTCAAATACAGGCCGGTATACGAGTTTATCGAAGGATGCTTTAAAAGGATGGCCCCGTTGGTGTCCATTAGACGCCTCTCCCTTTTAGGGGGAAAGATTGCCGGGACATTTTTGCGTTAAGTATTTGTGGGAGATTTGTAATTATACTTTTTTATGCGTATCTTGTTGTAATTTTTATTTTAGAATTAATTTAACTATTTCCTTTTGCGGTATTTTACTGAGTTCAGAAGTTACTGACTCGAATTTGAACGAGGGGTTGAATTAAAAAATCTGTAAACATTAAATTATTTTCCCGAATACTTTTTAAATTAAACGTATCCTCTATCGATTGGAATCGTGCTAACAACTATGAATTCTAGGCGATGGAATTGTACTATTTTATTGATGAAATATTGAACCAACAAATTAATAAACTCACTAATTTTTTCGAATTTAATATCCATATAAATTGATAATTTTGCTGTAAAGAAACAGGAAGGGGAGAGTGTTTCAGCCAGAACGAATAGTAACCAAATAATAAAATACGAAAGAAAATATTTAAAAAAAGTAATGCAGCTAACACCGCGACACCGAAAAACATCGAAAGTCCATGGCATCGAGAGATTCCGCTGCAATTTGCCGCCTGTTGCTGCACGACGCCGACCGTTTCCAAAGGGGTTGAAAGGGGAGAGAGACAATCGAGGATGGAAATCACGAACCGGCCGGAATTTCGAATTCCAATATCTGAATTTTTTACGAAAAGGAAAAAAGAAAGAATTTAATCGTTGATTAATTTCTTCCGCGTTTCCGAACGACTATTCATGCCAATGACGAATTCTTCTCATTTAAACTAATGAAAAATAGCATTGTAAAATTATTTCACAAAATTACATTCATTGTGATAAATTTCATCAAATTCCTAATAAATAATGCGAAACAGAAGTTGTCTAAACACGAATAACGAATTCTTCTTATGTAAACTTACAACGAATGGTATTGTACAATTATTTTACAATATTACATTCACTTTGATACATTTTAATCAGATTCTAATAAACAACGTGAAGAAGACTCGAAATTAATTGTCGAAATAAAAATCTATCGCCGATTTCTGATGTACCCCATAATTTAATGAAATATTAATAGCGAAAAAATAATTTAAACATCTCGTGATCTAGAGATTTTTGCAATTTACTAGTTTTGGAAAACGTTAAAATTTCTTCTTCTATTTACCGCGCCAATCGTCATTGTTGGCCGAGGGGTTAAAGAGCAATTCCATGGACATTTTTACGAACATTCCAGATGTAAAATTCACACTCAGTTTCACAGACCTGTTTTACGAACTATTACGATTTTACGACTACGAATTTGACATTTATTTGCACGGTAAATGCATCGACAACCGCAAAATACGTCTGCAATGAATTATAAATTACAGAGACGAGGGGGGTGGAAAGTGGAATTTCTCTTTTCAATTCTCAAGATTTCTTCAAATTCAGACTACGCTTTGCGTTTATTAATGACGGATTAACGAAGTATTCCTCGACCAAGGTACTCGGTTAAGACTTTAAGCGCTACGTTGAGCAATTAATTTCGAGGGGATCTCAAGTTGGAGCGAACTTCCTCCGACATGGAAAAAAAAGGTAAATAACTGCAGGTAAGTTATCAGCCGTACCTCCGGGGTAAGCATGCGAAAATTACCGAGAGTCCGTGATCAAAGTGGAAGGACTTTTTTCCCCTTGAAAATACAAAAGGTATTTCATCTTCCATCGGATAGGATTAAAGAAATTTCCTGACGATAGTGTAATAGAAGCGATTTGGAATAATTAGTACATTGAATATTTTGTAATTTAGTGTAATAAAATATCTGATAATTTTATAATGCTGAAATTATTCAATGATCGATAAAATGATGAATAGTAATACTTGCAGGTTTTTCAAGGTAGCCAAGATGTTAAATGCTAATTCGTCGAATAGAGATCCAGCGTTCGGTTTTATCATAGGTATAGAAAGTGATGCTACATCTTAAGTCTGAGTTAGGTCTGAGTTTGAAACTTTTAATCTCAGAAATGATTATTATTTTTTAAATAAGGTTTAAAATATAATTATTAATAATTTTGTTACCTTCTTCAAATCCTTGCTGGCGTCTGCCTCCTCGGCTTTCCTCTTTTCCGAGATTTTCGGCGCCGGAACGGCGATCGTGGTCTCCCGCAGGGGTTTCAAATCGACCTGAAACATAAGATAATATCCTGTTAGTTTAATTATTCCATGCATAAAATTACAGAGTAATTACCGAGAACCGTGACCTTCGAATATATAAACTCAAACATATTTTCAAGATACCTGGGACAACCGCTCCTAGTTTGACCAATCGATAATTTACATTAACAAATTGATAATTAACACCTCCTTGCTGCTCAGAAAATTGTAATATTAATTCTATGGAGTCCATATACCTCATTTACAATTAGATTAATGAAACGATTAGAGTAATTTTTTATTCTAAATTTCTCATGCAATAAATGACGTCAAGTGCTGTGCAGACATCAAACGAAATGTAACGACACATTTTACGCCATGTTCCACTGCCGGACCGTAAGCAGCAGTGGGGTCACCAATAGGACCCCTACTGCTTTGCCTAGGCTTCTTTCCATCTCTGCACTATACATATTATCTCCCACTGTATTTGAAATACTATGACCGTACTTCCGCAAATTTGCAATTTTATTTGCATTTTAAATAACTGCTACTATAATATGAATAGTATACATTCCAAACTTGAGAACAACGGTACTCAAACTGTATGATTCACTGCAGGGCCGTAAGCAATAATGGGATTATCGGTCACGAATAGAAACCCTATTGCTTTGCCTAGACTTCTTTCCATCTCTGCACTATACATATTATCTGTCACTGTATTTTAAATGCTATGACCATACTTCCGGAAATTTGCAACCTTATTTGCATTTTAAATACCTGCTACTATAATATAAATAGTATAGATTCAAAACTTGAGAACAACGATATTCAAACTATGATTCAATTCTGGGCCATTAGCAATAGTGGGGTTATTAATCGCCAATAGGACCCCTACTGCTTTGCTTAGACTTCTTTCCATCTCTGTACTATACATACAATTATCTGTCACTCCATTTTAGAAACTATGACCATAATTTAGCAAATTTTCAAACTTATTTGCATTTTAAATAACTGCTACTATAATATAAATAGTATAAATTCCAAATTTGAGAACAACGGTACTCAAACTGTATGATTCACTGCAGGGCCGTAAGCAATAGTGGGATCACCAATAGGGCCGCTACCATTTTGCCTAGACTTCTTTCCATCTCTGCACTATATATACAATTATTTGTCACTCCATTTCAATACTATGGTCATAGTTCAGCAAATTTGCAATCTTATTTGCATTTTAAATAACTGCTACTATAATGTGAATAGTATAAATTCCAAACTTGAGAACAACGGTACTCAAACTGTATGATTCACTGCAGGGCCGTAAGCAATAGTGGGATCACCAATAGGGCCGCTACCATTTTGCCTAGACTTCTTTCCATCTCTGCACTATATATACAATTATCTGTCAGTCCATTTTAGAAACTATGGCCATAATTTAGCAAATTTTCAAACTTATTTGCATTTTAAATAACTGCTACTATAATATAAATAGTATAAATTCCAAATTTGAGAACAACGGTACTCAAATTGTATGATTCACTGCAGGGCCGTAAGCAATAGTGTGATCACCAATAGGGCCGCTACCATTTTGCCTAGACTTCTTTCCATCTCTGCACTATATATACAATTATCTGTCACTCCGTTTCAATACTATGGCCGTACTTCAGCAAATTTACAATCTTATTTGCATTTTAAATAACTGCAGCTATAATATAAACAGTATACAATCCAAACTTCAGAACAACGCATACCCGAACTCCTATTCGAAGTCCAAAGACCTCCTACAGCCACCACAGCCGTCCCACTTTATTAAATACCTCAAAGCCCGAACCTCCAACTTACAATATTTCACACAAACCCCAGATCGATCTCGAAAGAATCAATATCCACCGGATGAGCATGAAACTCCAAAAGTACACAGGATGCCAGCAACAGGAAGAGGACACTCTACCCATTCAATCTACCAGGATGCAAATCGAAGCCATCGTGAAACGCGAGTGTTGACGAAGGATTAATTCGACGATTCTGCGAAGAGCACCCTCAGATAATAGATCCCCGAACCATCCATACAAGGCGCATCATCGTCCATTGTGCATCAAGGTGCATCGTTGATGTCCAACCGCGCCAAAGGTTTCCGGAAGCATCGATTTATGGTAATCAGGTTAACTCGTCTCCATTTTACGCGCGGCACATGCTAATTTCTCGTTAACGGGACGAGCAAATACAGAGCGACGATGCCTGAAACGGTCGGCGATTTGGTAGTTGATAATTTAGCCCGTGGGAAGGGCAACATCGTGCTCGTCACGATCTCCTCGAAATCGTCGAGAACGTGCACCGGATAAAAGTCCGGGAGACGGGAAAATAATCGATCGAGCTATGAACTGCATTAATGTAATTAGATACCGTGGAGAATGGCGAATTAATTGGATCCGGCTGAAGAAGTTGGGACGCATGTCTTTCGTCTGAACTGTGCAACTGTCTCTGATGTAGTGGGCAATAATATTTTTTGTCCTCCCAAAAATTGAAATCGACGTATTATTATAAATTGCAAGATAAAGTAGTTGCGAAAATAAAACAGTAGAAATAAAAATAGGTACGATTCAGTTACGAATAGAGTCTTTGGTTTGAACTATGCAAATGTCTTTGATGTAGTGCGAAATAGTTTCTTTTTTGGATTCGTGGTTTGGTTTTGATTGAATTCTCGATGTGGTACTTGCATGTTTGAATACTGAATTAAAGTTTTAGGTGGATTCCGAACCACTGAAAGAGGTTGGGATATTTATGGAGATTAAATCGTAGAGATCGCTTTATGGATGTAGATTGTGGGAATGAAGAATTATTGGAATCGTGGGTATCTGGATAGTGGAATATTGGACTGTTGAATAGTTGAATACCAAGGGTTCAGGAAGTTTGATGATTGAACACCAAATGTACTCGCTTAGATACCTGAGAACAAACTTGTTGAATACTTTGATGCACAAAATTTGAATTCCAGAAGACTTTGTTCTTTGAGTAGTGAATTACAAGGTACTCAAGTACTCGAATACCAAGTGAGAAGATAGTTGAATACTATACTATCCAAAACATATGTATTCAAACACAGAAATACTGAATCTTCTATTTGAATACACAAACACCAAACAATTAAATCCACAGGCAATCTCACGCTACTCAAATACCTTAAGTACCACAAAGTATTCAAGTGCACTTAATATAATATACCGAATACCGAATTTTCTGTTCTAGTACCCTAATACCCAACAATTAAATCGACAAGCAATCTCACGCTACTCAAATATCTTAAATATAAATCAGAGTACCACAAAGTATTCAAGTACACCAATTATAAAATATCGAATACCGAATTTTCTGTTCCAGTACCTAATATCCAACAATTAAATCGACAAGCAATCTCTCACTACTCAAATACTTTAAATATAAATCGGAGTACCACAAAGTATCCAAATACACCAAATGAAAATGATTAAATACCGAATTTTCTGTTCTAGTACCCAAATACCCAACAATTAAATCGACAAGCAATCTCTCACTACTCACATACCTTAAATATAAATCAGAGTACCACAAAGTAGTCAAGTACACCAAATATAAAATATGGAATACCGAATTTTCTGTTCCAGTACCCTAATACCCAACAATTGGATTAGTAAGCAATCCCTCGCTACTAAAATACTGTAAATGTAAATCAGAGTACCACAAAGTATCGAAATACACCAAATAAAAAATACTAAATACCGAATTTTCTATTCCAATACCCAACAATTAAATCCACATGGAACCTCTCGCTACTCAAACACCTTAAATATAAATCAAAGTACCACAAAATATTCAAGTACGCCAAACGTTAAAACATCAAGTACCGAAAGTCCAAAGTTCATTAATTTCCCATTCCCCGAAACTCTCATTAATTACGATAAATCTACATCGGCCATAATTCGTGGTCCCAATTTCGCTGATGTACTCATCCGCAAATATCAGGTAGACGTTACAGTTTTAATCGTGCATGCGAAAAGTATACACATTGAGTAACGCGAGCTAATCATCGATGCACGATGCGCATCAAGATAATAACACGGTAAAATCCTGTAATCCGCGTAACTAGAAATTAAGTTGA
The DNA here is from genome assembly GCA_963989415.1 of Cerceris ruficornis. Taxonomy (NCBI): domain Eukaryota; kingdom Metazoa; phylum Arthropoda; class Insecta; order Hymenoptera; family Crabronidae; genus Cerceris; species Cerceris ruficornis. The sequence goes on from OZ022529.1 coordinate 6,772,619, forward strand.
TTGGACGCAAACACGAGACTGCGGCGGAATATGGCGCGAAATTAAAACCGCGCAACAATACGGTATCGCCGATGAGCCGATAATCGCATAATCGAATTACTTTACCGTCGGCCGAGCATAGAGGAAAAAAAAAACATTTCATCCGGAAATTCCGGTATGAGTGTCGAAAGAATTCGACGTTAATCGAACGAAAGTAAACAATAGGAATACCGATAACGGACGGGGAAAACAAATAATTCAAAAAAAAGGAAGAGGAATAAAAAAATACGAGGCAATGGCGGGAATCGTATTCTTCGCGAATTTCAAACTCGAACTTAATTTCCAGACTTCATTCTACCTCACTGACCACACTCATTACGAGTGTGCTAAATCCTCGATCCATTAATCTTTTCCGAGGAACTTCTTATCCAAAAGCAACCTTAACGCACCATTAAAACTTCGGCGCCTAATTACTGCCATTCGCGAATCCTCCAACTTTACGGGGAGGTCGCGAAAATTCAGCCTATTATGCGCCGTTGCTTCGTAAATTGACCATCTTACGATTTTCCTCGAACTTAACAGGCTAAGTAATTTTCGCGGTGAATAAATAATTCGTTCTATTATGAAAATTGAAAGAAAGAAAAACGTAAGTTCGTGTGTCGATTCTCCGAACTGTTTTCTTTACAGTTTTGCGTTCAGTGGCTGAAATAATAATATAATTAGAGAGATTTCTTAATTAGATTTGACCAAGTATGATATAATTTAGCGATGGTTCAAAGTAATTATGATAATTATCGTAGTTTCTCGATCCTTCATTCTTCAAACTGACAGAAAGTGACTCGAAACGTTCTCCAAGCTCGATCATCCCCATGAAAGCTGAAACTTAAGTTTTCTTCCTTTGCGGCAGTCAATTAACCCATTTCTAGTTTTATAATCTTTCAAGTTAAAGAAGAAAAAGCTTCGCCGAATGATTTGTCGCTGGGTTTCAAGTGATTTTTATTAAACGAGGAAATATACAACTTGCAGACCGTAAAAAGAATGCAGTAAACTCACGCAATTAACCTTCTTACTGGTACATAATTCATCGTCCTGCTTTATTGCACCTAACCTCTTAATTCAGGGTAAACACGGATTCATTTCTGCCTACTGAAAATTCATAACCCAAGTAATAATCCGTCCGAAATAATTTACTGGAAGGTCGCAAATATCATCCCGACTTTCAAACAAACGCAACTCAAACCCCCAAAACTGCACAGCGCGAGATTCGTTTATTTTTACTAACCATTTTCAAATTTACCGCCAAATTTATTATACATTAAGAAACATTTCCAAATTTATCATTCATTTATCACAATTATTTGAAACAACAATAACTGCACATCGTAAACTACAGCAGCTATACGAGTTATTAAAAATTACAATATTCTTTCTAATATGTCCGAAAGAAAATATCAATTATTCTGAAGAACCTACCAGTACCTCATCGCATACATGTGCAATTTCACAAGATTGCCAATAGCCACTGAATTTTCTAAAAACTTTTTAATTTTTAACGTATAAAGTTCCAAGCCCACCACAATGAAGAGGTAAGACAACTGAAGCCCTCATTCAAATTATAATTTCCGAAATTCTCAATTGCAACAACCGCACCGACAACTACCGCTCATCAATCTTCGCCAGGTTTCATTCCACGGAATGGATCAGCCTCTGACACACTCATTGCGAAACTCCCCTAAGCAGCGTTCTCACCTCGACGAAGTCCCCATAGACCTCGCGATCGTCGCACGCCGCTATATAAAAGGTGTCGCAACTCGGCTTTTAGCAGCAGCAGCAAAAGAGTATCCGGCGACAGTGAATTGTCAGGGTTTGGTCCCGTCGAGGTGGCCGAGAAGCAGTCGAAATCGAGGATCGATAGGGCGCACCGGGCGGCTATTATTTCCGCGCTCGAATCGCAGCTCGTTCGGTGCGAATGAGGCTTTAGGGTCGCGCTAGGGTCGCCCCTGACAACGCCCTTGCCTGCATTGCGGTGCCCCTCGTGCCGTCGAGCCTGCGATATCCTGCCACCATAGCCGACCGTCTGATGGCTGCCCAATTCCCTTCGCGATGGGTATACTATAGGTATTGTATGGTTACTTCATAGCTGAATGGATAGGCTACGGATATCGCGTTGGTTTGGACCTGAGGGAGAGGTTGCAGGGATGTAGGGTTGTTTTTGTATTGGATATGAGGTTTGGATTGGTTATGCTGATTTTGATAGACTTGAGGACTTGGGGTGGAGAATGGATCAGGACAGGTGTTTTTTTTTTTGGTTGGGGTGGGAGAGGTTTGAGGGTTAATGTGCTGCTGATGTTTCAGATGTGAGGTGTGTACTGAATTGGTAAGGACGCAGGAAAGGTCTTTAGGTAAGGCTGATGTGGTAGTTTTGTATGAGGCCCATTCTGTTAGATGGGTCTTGAAGCACTGAGGCTGTGATGGAGATATCGGGTTGGACAATTTTCTCAAATGGGACTTGAATTCAGGCCTACTGATTGCCTTCATCTCCTTACACGTCGTAGTCCCCTAACTGCTATGGTAATTTCACCTAAGACCTATTATTTTAAATGACTTCCGAATCATCGAGGCTATGATACATTGAACAGTAAGTTAAGAAAAATGTCCTAGAGGTCACGAGGCAGGACTGAACTCGGGCCCAGTGATGGCGAGTTCGGGCCTTTATCTCCTTACGCTTCGTAGTCCCCTAACTGCTATGGTAATTTCACCTAAGATCTATTATTTTAAATGACTTTCGAATCATCGAGGCTATGATACAGTGAACAGTAAGTTAAGAAAAATTTCCAAGAGGACACGAGGCAGGATTAAACTCGGGCCCAATGACAGCGATTTTGGGCCTTCATCCCTTGCACATCGTAGTCCCCTAACTGCTATGGTAATTTCACCTAGAACCTACAGTTTTAGGTGGGTTCTGAATCACTGAAGCTATAATATAGAAATTATGTTGGGCAAATTTCTTAAAGCCGACAGAAGATTTGAATTTAGGCCCAGTGATTGTGAGTCCAGGCCTTTACTTTCTCATACACTGTAGTCCCCTAACTGCTATTGACACTTCATCTAAAACCTACTATTTTAACTTCCTTCGAATCATCCAAGCTGTGATGCATGCAATATTAAGTTAAGAAAAATTTCCTAGTGGTCACGAGGCAGGATGGAACTCGGGCCCACTGATTTCGAGTCCGGGTATTTACTTCTTCCTACCTCATCGTTCTCTAACTACTACGGTTATTTCACCTAGGACCTATTATTTTAATTGATTTCCGAATCATCCGAATCAGTATATTAAATAATAAATTAAGAAAAATTCCCTAGAAGTGAGCAGGATTGAACTGGGGCCCATTGAATAGGGAGTCCCAAAATTTACCTCATTACGCATTATAGACTCGTACGAAATTCAGTTTTTGGCAAAAGGGTGTTACCCTGTAGTAACACCCTTAGTAAAGGGTGTAAAATTAATTTACAAAAATGAACATTTTATTTAGTCCATAAGAAGAATGGCGGACCAAATTGGGGATTTTCTCCCGATAGGAACATCCGTTCCCGAGAGAAAAGCTACAGTAAAACTGATCAAACCAATCCACTCGGAAAGGTATCTTTAAAAATACATTCCGCAAGCACTGCTCAGTCGGAAGTAAAAATTCCTCGTCGCGAAGGAGCACGAAACACAAGGTTCTTTTATCGAAAAGAAAAGAAACTACTCGGGAAATCATGCAGCAAGGACGAAAACGGAGAACGCGCGGGTCGATCCGAAAGAGTTTGAGATGTCCCGTGTCTTTTTTTTGTGAGAAAGAAACCCGCAGAAATTCAGGGGAATGGGGAACGTATACTTTCATGGGAGGAATGAAATTTGTTCGTCGAGGCAGGAAATTATGCGACGATATGGACGATACGAAGAATGGCTGACCGAGGATTTCTTTGGGAAACTAATATCGCGAATATAAGCTGGATCCTTCGATATGCAGATTGAAGTGGTGCTGTGTTTCGCGTATCTTGCATCAACTCGTGCGATTCGACGAGAATTTCTATGCTGGAACGACGGAGGTCCAGCATTTTTGCTGCGGGCAATACACTTATTGTACCTGCGATGGTCTAGCGATAATCTTAGAAGTATTGGAGGCATCGTTTTCAATATTGGATGTAAAAACAATTTTAAGCTTCTGAGGTATCCAGAAACTAATTTTTTATGTTTGTTTCATTAAATTAACTGTTTTTCTATTAACATTAGAACTTCTGCTTTCATGTGTATTATATTTAACAGGAGATTTACTATCGCAGTCATAATGACTGGTTATTAATTTCTTTGAAAAATTCGTAAGGCTTCTAAAGCTCCAAATTCCACCGTTATTCCTGTCCTTTTAACATTTTTTTAAATTATCTCTAAATATAATGTATTAATCATCGGTAGTTCTAGCGTTAAAGATACTAAATAAGTACTTTAGAAAAAGTATGATGAGTTAAGTAATTTTTGTTCTATGAGATACACGCGGAATATTTGTTGCATGGGTCGTTTATCATATTGGGATTTTTTCAAAAAAATTGAGATTCGATCATTTTGGACGCCTTCGTAGTTTTAGTATGGAGGCTATTACAGGGATAATTGTTGTAAAGATTTGACTGTTTAAGTGCTACAAATTTCCCCCGCAAAAATTGAAATTAAGGTATTATTATAAATTGCAAGATAAAATAATTGCGTAAAAAACAATAGAAATAAAAATGGATATCATTCAGTTGCGAATAATTACATTTGGAGAAAAACCTGTACAAACTTTTTACAAATATCGGTATAATTTTATATTTAGTTGATCGCTCAGAACAAAGAGAAATTTTTGCGCGGAAACAATTTTACCAACCCTCGTTCGTTTTAATTAGAAAATTTTTAAGTATGGGAGGATATTTCCCATGGTGAAAGTATTAAATTCGCTTCGTGATAAATTTTAAATTCTACGCAGATAGAATTTTCGTTGGAAGCAGCGAGTTTTCTCGTCGATCGCAGAAATTTCGAAAAATTGACATTAACGAAAGCCGCCCATCCGTAATTCGATTTCTCGATGAAATTCACAGAATGAATCCAATGGAAACGCGATGTTTCATTAAATTACAGTTCGAAAATTCCCAGGCAAAATAGAGCGTTTATCGGTCAACGTTTCCGCAGATTGCCCGATTCTTTTTACCTTTTCTGGTTGGGAAGAAAACAAAACACGACAAAAATAAATTTCAAAAGAGAGAGAGGGAAAATTTTATTACCAACGTAATCGTTAGTATAAAATTCTCAACGTAATGTACTCCGCTGAAGTTTGCATTATCCTTGATTTTCACATTTTGTGCCCTTTTTTCCATAGAATTCTCGCTCGAAACAGTATTTTTCGCGAAAAAAGAAAAACGTCCGTCCGCCGACGTGCATCGTCGATAATTAATAGCCCGCGGAGAGTGAATTTCTATTAGCAATGGCCAACATGGCGATTATTGCTTCTTGTTCGACAGCGATTTATCATTTTACACGTACACGTGTCCCTAATGGAAATTGATCGTCGTTAATCTCCTAGACGAAGAAACCACGTGTCACTGTATTAATATTGTTAATAGCAGATGTACGAAAATCCCCGTGGGACTTCGCAAAAGTGTTAAGAAACGGTGGCCGCAAGAATTTTCTACGTTGAATTGGATAGAGCTAAAGTTTTTCCGAAAGAGAATGGAATTATCAATTTTTCCAAAATTGTGCAAGTAAGGTTTTCAGTTTCTCCGAAATTCTCTAAACCGGGTTTTAAGTTTTCCCGAAAATCTGCAAATTGGGTTTTCAATTTCCAAAAAATTCTACAAATATAGCTTCAAATTTTTACAATATTTTATGAATTAGGGTTTTAAGTTTTCACCGGCAGAATATTTCTAACGTCAGTTAAACCCTCTAAAATACGAGAATACCAAAATTTCACTAAAAAAATCGTTATCTCACCAATCCCGATAATCCAGCCTTAAATTTCAACAACGTCCAGTGCAAATGGCTATTAAATTACCAACGTAATTAAATCGAACGTTATAATCGACCCGATGATATTCAAAATTACAACAATCGACCACGTACAATTTTCGCGGGAAATTGAATTCTATAACTGCTATAATTCTCCAATTAAACAATCACAAAATTTCTATACCATTTTCGGCAAACCATATCTATATTCCGAAATATTGTAAATATCGACCGATGCTTAAAATTTGCCGCTAATTCTTTGCCGTATAATTATCGACATATCGAAATTACACGAGTCAGCCGAATCAGCCGTTTTTCAACGGCAACAACGGAGCAGAGGAACAAGCCCGATCAGCGAATAAAGTTAAAACTAAGTGCATTCGTGACGACGGTCTGCAGGAGATGCAACGATAAAGGTATAGTGGCTTTATCGGCGTCAAGGGGTGCAAAACAAGCCCTTCAAGAATACCCAGGTAGAATGTGTGTACCAAGTCATTTTTCCCCGTAACTCTCCACGCTCACGATACGTCTCGGCCCCTATCCCCATTAGCGCTTTAAATTCTCATTTATTTCCATGCCCCAAGTACGAATAAATTGCGACAGCCGACCTTTAAATTACATTTCGTGCCAATCCACCACGAAAGCCACATAAATCTGTCCGGCGATCGGCAACGAAGAATCAACCATTTTATTCCATTTTTTGCGCTAGGATTTTCTGACTGCGACAATCATTGTTTCTTGTGATGGAAAATGTTATGGTGTAGGGCGATTGTTAACACTAGAACTACCGGCGTTAAATCTATCATATTTAAAAATAGAAAATAAGTATTTTGAAAAAAGGGGAATTAAGAGGTGGAAGAGATGATCGATTCGGCAATTTATATTTTACAAGATGGACGTAGAATATCTATCCTATGACTCTCCTATAAACTTGGAGAATTTTTGGAAAAAAATGTGTACCAGTCATTTTGGCTGGTTTGGTAGTTCTAGTGTTAAACAATTATGCTCGAGAATTTGGCGTACTTTCGATTATGGGGATTTGGAAGTTTTTTAAGAAATAGTTTAGGGTGTTAAAAATGTGGAGGCTGAGATTTTGAGAAGTTAAGTGTTGTATTATTTAAATTATTTAATACGTTAAATGCCAGGGGTGTTACCGGTGACCGGCACTGTCGAATTGGATTGAAATTCTTATGATTTTTAAATTGCGATATTCACAGGTGTGGCAATATATTTAATATTAAAATATTGCTGTTAGAAAAGTGAAGTATTACTGAGTACACAACTATTCTTACTTTTATCATTTCTATTCTATAAAGATGTGATTTTAATAGAAACAGTTTCGGTTCTGTGGATACGACGAATCTAGTGAAATACGGGTGGCATTCAACGTGTTAAGAATTAAAATGTTTCTTTAATTTAAATTTTAAATCAAGTTAACACTTTGAGAAATTTAAAATTTTCGGGGATACGTGTAAAATTGGCGGTGGAAACTGGAAGATTCTGAGTATCAATTTTGGGAGGAAATTCTGAGAATCACAAAATGGTGCATAAGAACTCCAATACAGCCTGCTGCAGTAATTCCCACCTTTCAAACAAAATTACCATAATTAATCTTTAAAAGAAAACAATTCTAAATGATATAAAATCAAAAATAAGACATAAATGCCCAAAAAGAAAAATTCTCTAACACCATAATTTCCCTCTAAAACATTCTAAATGACTTTCGAGCAACTGAAAGATTAAACATCCCCATCATAGTCGGTTCTTCTATCGCCAAGTTAATCACTGTGGCTCATCAGGGGTTTAATTAACATCATATTATTTAAAGAAGATAAACACTCAAAGCAATGTGTACCCGGTGTCAGTCCTAATTTACCATCCGGAATTGGCGTCCTGGTGGCAGTATTCACCGAGGAGTCAAAGGAAGGGAGATGCGCGAACTTGTCTTCGGGGTGGCTTCATCCGAAACTGGAGTAATTTGTAATAAAGCGAGCGTGCGGAGTGCCAGGAGAAAAGGAGGAAAGATTTGCGAGGGAAGGATGGCACGGTGTAAATCTCGCTGGCGACTTCGTTAAGGGGTTGGATGCCTCATTTCCTAATGGCCGAATCTACCACCCCTTTCCTCGTTTCCCACTGTCTCGACAAGTTTCTTGCTATTCTGTTTCTTAATTCTCCTTCGCATCCTCCGTTGCCTCGATACTCCCTTTATCTTTGTAGCTCTTGGATTTCTCTTTTCGGTGCTCTTTGTTACTCTGCTTTCTGATACTTTCTTCTTTGATTCTAGTTTCGACATTTTCGCTGGAGATTAAATTTGGGGGAGTTAGGTTTGGGTTGGGTTTGAGTGAGGTCTCGGTTAGGCTTGAATTAGGACAGAGTTAGTTCTATGTTCTGTTGGCGTGGGCAATCCTACACATTCTGCCACCCTTCTCTAAGGGGAGGGTAGTTTTTGGAATATCTCCCCGTGTAAAAAAAAATACTGGATTAGGATTGCTTCCGAAGTGTTTTAACAATATCCGTACCGGATAAATGATCGTGCCAATGGAATGAAAATATGAAATTCTTTGTATTATTAACACGTTAAGTGTAGAAAGACGAGTGTCGCTCGCATCAGTTTTCTGCGCTTTTAAGTTTGATATGCAACAATCATCCTGTATCTTGCAATTCTCCTTAACACTAAAACTACCGACGTTGTATCTATTATATTCAGGTATACCGACTAAGTACCTTGGAAAAAGAGAAACCAAGAGGTGAAAAAGATGATTAATTAAGTAATTTAGGTTTTAGAAGATAAAAGTAGAATATTTACTGCGCGACTCCGCTACGGATTTAGGGAAATTTTAGAAAAAATTGTTAAACGGTCATTTTGACCAGGTTGGTAAGCCTGGTTCTAATAAAATTCGGCATTTTTATCTTTCGATCATAAACTAATGGATGTGCGAAGAACCTAATCATTTTAAATCGATCAATTTCAATGCAAAGCTAAATAATATGTTTAAGTCTAAAACTTCAAAATTAAATTGTAAAAAATTAACAAATTGAATCAAAATTAACTCTTTGAGGCATGGCAGTATTGAACGTGTCCCACCTTTTTGACGCGTTAATATACATGGTGGGACAATTTTTCTACCACCTCGAAAATTTATATTATTTTATAACTTCGATAATAAAAATAAACCAACAGCTTTGTTCCATTTAAAGAAAAAATTTCTGTGCAACATGGGTCATTTTATTTTCTGAATTTCCGTGTCTCAAAGAGTTAAGTAAAGACTGCTTTTATACGTTGTTTTCTGTATTAAGTTAACAGTTGCCTGCATTTCTCTCAGAATGATATTATGGTTATTTTATAACCAGTCAATAGATTTACGTACTATGATAAGAATAAGTATTCATAAACTGTCGATGCGGTTAGTGTTAATAAGTTCTGAGAGCCCCCGGCCGTCTGAAGGCCAGGGGACTTCAGATTTGTAATCAAAGACACAAAAAATATCAAAATACTAATTTTCGCGCGAAACCATCGATTTTTTGATACACATATCCGCGATGTTCAATCCGCCATTTTGTCTTTGGAAATCTTGGCTTTAGATTCGTAATCAGCGACACAAAAAATATCAGAATACCGTTTTTGGCGCGGAACCATCGATTTTTTGATACACATATCCGCGATGTTCAATCCGCCATTTTGTCTTTAGAAATTTTGACTTTAGATTCGTAATCAGCGACCCAAAGAATCCTAATGGGTATTTTTGTCTAAATCAAAGTACGTTTTGAGGTTTTGGCCAGAATTTCCACAAAATCGACCACTGTGCGTCGTCTGCAAAGATCACCGGGGGGTTTTTTAGTCGGTAGGAATCTGACATTACCTGTCGTTGTCCCTAAGGACGACAAGTAGGCAAACCTTTGTGGCGGCACGACCTATCGACCAACCACCACCGATCTACCGGTCGCCATTACGCCTACGCTCTAGTTCGAGGATCCTCCGCTAGACCTCGTGTCTACCGATGGATCTTTCTCGAGAGTTGTCCTACGACGATCGGTATCTATATATACGATCGCTCAACAGATACCATCGTCCCATCCGGGGCACAGTGTCTAGGGCAGGGCCTGTTCGGTCAGCCCTACTGACGAGTCCACGAACAGGCCCAGGACGAAACGCAGCGCGGTAATTAACAACTTTACCCTTTCCTAGGAACAGAAGGGCATCCACCGGCCCAGGCACCGTGGTTCCTTCATCTCCAATATTAAACCTATTGACGGTTTCTCCTAACGAAGAAAAAGGTCTGAGTAACGTGTAGGTGCAAACTCTAATGACATCAGTCCCTGACACCTCAAAGGGCCCAAAGGAGAGGAAAAGGGACCCTAGGAGGGTTTGATAGTTTCTAGGGCTCCACCAGTTAACATCAGCAGAAGGTTTCCATGGGGATTTTAATATGTAGAAATGCTACACCCCCATTATCTGCGTCTAGAGATACCGGGTTACTGTTTCACGAATGGCAATACTCTCCTCTCTATGAAACCGGCATTTAATCGATTCCCGGTCGCAAAAGCAGCACAGTTACAGGTACAGACGAAAAATCAGAATTTTTCAAAGCACCGCTGAAAATATCCGAAAAGAGAACTGATCATTAAAAACGGATAAGCTTCGCCGGCAGTTGGCACGGCCTTCTATTTGCGGACGTTTCATCGAACGTGACGTGTGACGAGAAAAGATAAATAAAAAGCAACGACAGAAATTTACAAAAAAAGGAAGAAGGGAGAAATAGGAGAGAATTCAACGTTCCACGGAGATAAAGAGTCACCGAAACTGGACCACGTGGAAATATTTAATGATCGAAAGCTCGAGGAGGGACGGGCATTAAAAAATCCCGAAGAGGAGAAACGAACGGGGACATGATATCGATTAATCGGCAGATATATCAGGGATGACGCGGGAGAGAGAGGAGAGGGAGAGAGAGAGAGAGAGACTGCGAAGGGGCGAGAAAAAGAGAAAGTGAGAGAGATAATGAGGGGGTGAAAGAGGATGAGAGAACGGCAGAGAAGAGGGGAGACAGAGAGAGGAAACAGATACAGAAGAGAGGCAGAAAGAGAGAAAGCAGAGAGGAAGAGAGGGGAGAGCGAGAGAAGAAAGAGAGGAAAAGATAGAGAGACGAGAAAAATGTGACGAGAGAGGAGAGAGAGAGAAGAGAAAGAAGAAGAGAAAAAAAAGACTGCGTAAGAGAGAGAGAGAGAGAGAGGTGGGTGAGTTGAAAAAAGAAAGAGAGCATAAGAGAAAACATAGAGAGAGAGCCAGAGAACTAGTGAGAGTGGGAGAGGGAGAGAAAACGACAGAAAGTGTGAAAGCGGGTGAGGAAAAAAGAGAGATCATGCGAGAAAATAGGTAAAAAAAATACGAGGCATTCCCGTCGACGGCGATGATTTGCGGTATCGTCGATTACGATCAATGGAATCGTAGGTGGTTTCGGTCATTCCCAGATGTACGAGTGCCAGGAGGAAAATTAAGGGGAAAAATGGACCGGGAAAAGAGCAGGCCGTATGCACACCCGGCAATAAATATGCCCGCTCGAATGCCCGTAAAAACTCCTGTAAATTAAACTACTCTGATGCCTGAGAACTTTTAATGATGCTTCGACCATGTACAAAGTAAAACAATCAACGGCGAAGTCTCGGGAGGGGAAAGAAGAGGGTGAAAGAAACAAAAAAAAAGGGAGAAGAAGAAATTGTGTTTATGGTTGAACTTTCTGCGGCCGCGCTGAATCCAATACTTTCGGAGTTTTGATAAGGTTTGAAGTTCTACATGGCAACATTGATGTTAAGTTTCGTTGCGGTCGCTGATGTTGCTTAGAAGTTGTTAGGTACGAGGGAGTTTGTAATCTTAAGTCTTATTAATCCTCGAGAACACAATTTGTTTAAGGTAATCCAGCACTTATAATGGCGTTTATAATTGTTTTTTTACAAATTATCTAACTTTTGGAATTATCGTAACTTTATTCTGGAAGATCAGAAAGTTGCTTTGCAATAAAGAACTTTCAAAATGAAATTTATTAGTTGGTAGAAATATTTCTACTAATACTCACTTATGTACAGTTTTCAAGCGCAATGAAAAATTTTAAATATATACTAGACTTCCAATAGTCATCTTTTCACCATTAACTTTCTCAAAGTAAGAACACCATGGTAGACATAATCTATAAAACTAATTAAAAATAATTTCTCAGAACTATATTTATATTATTCGTAAAAGAGTAAATCTGATTTTATTAATAGATAAACGAGTTACTCTATTTTTAAATGGTCTACTAGCTTTGAGGCCACACTGTGTGACACAACATTCAAAAACTAATTAAAATATATTTTCATATGTTTAAATCATAGAAACAGCTTGAAGCTTATTCTATAGTACGAGGGTTATAAATAATATTAACACTCAAATTACCGACGTTATATCTATTAGAATTTAGATATACCGAATAAGTACTTCGGAAATGAAGAAATGAAGAAATGAAAAAGATGATTGATTAAATAATTTTGGTTTTATAAGGTCGAAGTTTGAATATTTACTTCATGGTTCTTCTATCAATTTAGGTAATTTTTAGAAGTTGGGAGCCGGTCATTTTGACCGGTCTGGTAAGTTTAGTGTTAACTATACAAATATTCAATCACCGCAGACATCAAAATTACGGGATGAAAGTAAATTTCTGTTTTGTTGAATATTCACAATAAAGTGACGTTTAGAAAATAATGGGGGAAAACACGGTGCTCGTAATGAAACATTTAGAGTGTCAACGGACGAATGTGGACGGAATAATAGAATATAATACACCGCGACAGAATGGGAGTAATAAATCAAAATAAATGAGCGAGAGACTGTTAAAATGCGAGGCGGTTTTCTGGTTAGCGAGATTTGTATACTGCACTCCATTAAAATCCACGTTTCAACGTTTCAGGCTGTACTCTGTCGCGTTATAATGCAGGCCACATTATACGGCACACTCCATGTTTGTTTAATTAAAATCAAGAAACAAAACAATTTTTTCGCGCCGCTCGTAACAGCCTCACGGGAAACGGGGATACAAGTGGATTTTCATCGCAATTTGTCGCAATCAAAAAGTTTTAAATATACAAACAATGGAGGAGAGAAAAAAAATGAAGTTGAGAGGGAAAGAGCTTGGGTTTCGTTTCAATTCAACAGCGGGAATATCATTCGACGATAATATATTTAAATCGGGCTGTCAATTGGCTTGGAACAATTATAATTTGTATTATAATTAATTCGTATTGTATGCTATTTTAACCGTTATAATGCGAATTCTGTGTAACGAATTTTGTTGCGTATACATAATGAATGTAATTTGATAATGACATCAAGAACATGTGAAACGGGTCACAAACTTTTCCAACCGGCTGACTTTCAAAAAAGACTTCAGATTACATAAGCATCTGCAGTATAGAATGACTGAAGTAACTAAAAAAAATGATTAAAATTAGTAATAAGGTTGAAAGTGTAGTTTCTCAAATATTCTTTGAAATCTGTGTACCCGTGTAGCATTGAAAGTGTGAATGGAAATTGTCTGACATCAAACCCATTTTATTTACGCTCATTTCCTCAAGAATTTTAATCTTTAATTACTACACTTATCTGGTCACAATATCACGCCGTATCGATCCAATAACAGTACCCAAAAAATACCAAACTACCCCACTAAACGTTGCACCTACCTCGTCAAGTCCAAAAATACGTAAAAGAAAGAATATGCAACCGAATTTCGAAGTTCTACATAAAAAAAAATAACAAACACTTCACCAACCCTTCCTACGTTCTTTCAAAAAACGTTAACAGGTTGTAACAAGATTCCAGCGCCCCCACTCGAAAATCCAAAACTCATCCCATCGCGTGAGCTCGTAAACACACCCCTCGTCCAAAAAGGCAGAGAGAAACGGCCATCAGGCATCTCCTCTATCAGGCTAGGATCTCGAGTGCTCTTCAGCACCCGTTACACTTCAGTCGCCGCGAGCACCGTGCAAAAAAACAAACACAGGAGACATTTGCGGAAATGTCTTAAAGTTTCAAAGTCCCAATGTTACAGAGTCTCCAAATCTCATAGTTCCAAAGGCCCAAAATCTCCAGACCCCAATTGTCCAATTCCCAAACTTGCAATTTCTCATCCTCTCAAAGTCTCCAACTCTCACAGTTCTAAAGTCTCAAAATTCAAATTTCACGGAGTTCCAAATTCCCCAAATTGTAAGCTCCCAGTTTCCAGAGGTCCCAAACTCCCAATTTCTCTAAGTTCCAAAGTTCCAATTTCCCAGATTCCCAAAGTCTCAAACTCTCAAAGTTCCAAAATCCTAAAGTCCCAAACTCCCCAACTGCAGAAATCTCAAAATACCAATTTCCCGAAATCCTAAATTCCCAAAGTCTCAAGCTACCAAAGTTCCAAAGTCCTAAAGCCCCAAATTCCCAAAGATCAAAATTCCCAGAGTCCCAAATTCCAAAAATTCAAAGCTCACAGAGTTCCAAATTCCCAAAATTCAAAGCTCCCAGAGTCTCGAAGTCCCAAACTCCCAATTTCTCTAAGTTCCAAAGTTCCAATTTCCTAAATTCCCAAAGTCTCAAACTTTCAAATTTTCAAAATCCTAAAGTCCCAAACTCCCCAACTGCCGAAGCCTCAAAATACCAATTTCCGGAAGTCCCAAACTACCAAAGTTCCAAAGTCCCAAAGCCCCAAATTCCCAAAGTTCCAAGCTCCCAGAGTCGCAAATTCCCAAAATTCAAAGCTCACAGAGTTCCAAATTCCTAAAATTCAAAGCTCCCAGAGTCCCGAAGTCCCAAACCCTCAATTTCTTGAAGTTCCAATGTTCCAATTTCCCACATTCCCAAAGTCTGAAACCCTCAAAGTCCCAAAATCCTGTATTCCCGAGCTCCCAAAGTCTCAAAATCCCAATTTCCTCAAGTCCCAAAACTCCCAAAGTTCCAAAGTCCAAAAGTCCCCTACTCCCCCAGATTCAAACTTCCAAACTCCAAATTTTCGACACACCCGAAATTCCAAAATCCTAAACACCCAATTTTTTACACTTCTAAAGCCTCAAACTCCTGAAGTCCCAAACTCCCAAACTGCCAAAGTCCCGAAGTCCCAAAACCCAAAGGCGTCTCCTCTGTCAGGCAAGAATCTCAAGTGCTCTTCAGCACCCGTTACACCCTAGTCGCAGTAAGCACCGTCCAAAAAAAAGACAGACACAGGAGACATCTGCGGAAGCGGCGTAATAACGGCGTATGTTGCATCGTTGTGAAACACAGGGTAACACGCATTTCCATTAGAGAGTGGCATTGCAACGCTTAGACCGCGTTGCATACTCGAAACAACTACTTCGCAGCAACGTGCAACCCCCTGCATTCACCCCCCATCGTCGTCGCTCGTCGTGCGAGTACTCCCGAGCCTCCCAAGACGAGCCACCCAGGTCCCTTTGATTATTCTCGTGTAATTTACCGTGAAAACGATGTTCTGAAATATTACCGTGCTTGCAGACGCAAATTCCACCGGGGTAGGAAGACGACGACACCGTCGAGACCGCTTCCACGCGGAATTACTCGTCCGACATTGCGAGCACCGAGTTCAACAGCACCTGCATTTCCTTCTTTGCTTTTCCCGCTACCGTGCCACGAGACGTTCCCTTTTTCTTCGCTTTTCTCTTTACGCTTCCTATACCACGTTCGCGCGGTTTTCACCCCTTCGTTTTGCTACCCCACTCGCTCGAGACGTTATCTTGGGAGGGTTTTAACGTTCATTTTTTCTTTCTTCGTTTTTTTGGCCTCTGGCAACGGTTTTTCTCGCTTCCGTGGCGCTCGGGGAAGGGTTTTGCGAGGTAACTGGTTTGCGTTGTTCGGGGATTTTTGGGGGGATTTGTTGGGGTGGGTTTAATTTTCATTGGTACTTGCTACTTTGCATACGATTGAGAACTGTTATAATTTTTATCTTGTACCGATTTAGTGAAGTAATTTATTTTTGAATATAGGAATTGTTGCAGGAAACAGATATTTTCATCGACTTCATCTTTTTCCACACCTCGTTAAAAATCCCCTTCTAAGCTAGCATTATCAGCGTTTGGTGTTCCTGATAGGGTGATTTTAATTTTGGTGTCTCTTCACTACTTTGCATATCATTAATAATTTATTACAATTCTTATTCTGCAGAGATTCAGCGAAGTAATTTGCATCGACACTCTCTTCCTCCACCTCTTCGTCCCTAACTAACAATTTCCTCCTTCTCATCCAAAGCATCCTCAGTGTTACGTTTCCCAAATTAACGACTGTCGCGCGAAATTCCGGCGAGTTCGTCGTTAAACGTGAACGAAACGAGGTCCTCGAGAAAAGCCACCCCCCAGTTAAGGGCGGGTGTAAGAAAAATGTATTTTCTCACTAATACGCTCGTCGATCCTGTTTGCATTCTGGTGGAAACAAGTCGGCGGAATAAATTCCCTAATTTTCATTCCATCGGCCTCCGCCGGAAGTCTCCGCCTCCGGTGTTCCAATTCGTAAATTTTATTCCCCCGAGACTCCGACGCTCTTTTGTCGCTTCGTCTGGCAAGTTAATTTTAATGCCATTAACGGCCTCCTTTTCGCGGGGAATCTTTAATAAGACTTCCTTAATATAAGGGGATACTTATGGCGAACTTATTATTTAGCAGAATGCATTTTAATATCTCTAGTAAGGAACACTCAGGGGCGGAGGGTAAGGTCGCCTATCAGTAAAGTACACTCGACATTAATTAAATCCGTCTTCGCTGTTTTTCTTCTCCTTTTCTTTCAGTCCCTTTGCTCTTTTTTCGTTTTTCTCTTTTACTCTCCTGCACTCTCACCCCCTCTCAGTCACTTTCTTTTGCTCTCTCTCTCCCTCCCCTCTCTTGAAGTCTCTTTTATTAGCTCTATCTCTCACTCATACTCTCTTCGTTTACTGCTTCTCACTTACACTCTCTCTTTTCTCTCACTCTTTTTGTTCTCTATGTCTCACTCACCTCTCTCTTTTCTCTCACTCTCTTCGCTCTCTATCTCTCACCCACACTCTCTCTTTTCTCTCTCCCCCTTTTTCGTAATCTTTCCTTCTTTTTCTTTGTATTTCCCTCCCTCTCTCGCCCTGTCGTCCTTTTTTTCTCTATCTCTCACTTGCAGTCTCTCTCCTTTTGTCTTTCCTTCTTTCTCTCTCTCTCCCACTCTCTCTCTCCCTCTCTCTCTCTCTTCCGTCGATTCGTATTCCTTTCAGAAGAGGACCGGCTTGCATTTCCACGGCAAGAAAAACAATCCAGGGTAAATGGCGAATACAAATTACCAGCTGCCCTGGGACACTGTAATTCACAGGGAAAATTCCCCTTTAGGGCGAAATCACACGGAAAAAATGTGGAGTTTCAGTTATTGAAGATACTCTATGCAATACTTGAAATTAACAACTAATCCGAAAGCTTCACGGAATCAAAATTTTGAGGAATTGAATGCCGCAGTCCCAAATCCCATCGAAGCAAACGAACCGCTTCCGGCTATTCGCAATTGTCGCGAATATATTTCAGCAAGTTGCCGGACCTTGTTAGCAAGTTCGAGCACCGAGAGAATCGAAACTTTCTTGATATGATCGATAAATGGGCTCATAATCGTTCCCCGGATCGAGTTAGAGAGAGATTCGTAAGCCACGATGACCAATGGCTGAGAAAATTGATCACCGTGTTGGTTTTATCGAAATTTCCAACGGCCATTGCTCCGAAACTGTAATTAATTTTGCATTCGGAACGCGATATACCAGGGGAAAATATAATTTCATTGCTCAACGTTCATTTTGAATCTGCTGCAAGCCCGGAATTTTTTTCCTCGCCAATTTAATATCGTCGAATCGACTATTTCATCGTTATCTGAGAATTATGAAATAATCAGTAACAAAAGATAGAATAATTCCAAAAAACAATACAAGAACTTTCTGAATCGACGTTTTTGACGAATTTCGCGCGTACAATTGGCTAGAAATAATCTCGTTCCGATTACGAAACATCGCGAGGTTTTCCGGCTATTTTTAACTTCCTACGATTTAATGGGATTAAACCGGTTTAATCAGTTAGAAGAATTCATTTCGCGCGACTATTATCAAAGAAATATTTCGTATTATCAACTTTTGTATTCTCAAACAAAAAGAATAATAATAAGTCAACAAAAAATTAGTATTAATTATACATCAAGATTATTCAGAAGAAAATTTTAAAAATCTGGGTTTAAAATATTTCCTCATAATTCAGATCGCCGAGGAAGTCTATAAAAAATGGCATTATAAAAATTATAGTATAAGAAATTGGAGATATAATGGAAAAAGAGAAAACGGAAGCAAAAATGGATAATCTTTCGGAAGTTCTATACGGCCAGTTTGTTTATACGCTGAGAGAGTTATAATTTATTCAATTTTCTAAATAGAAACACAGTGTTTCGCTCGGATATCTCTTACGTAGGCGGGGATACCGGAAATGTTGCTAGAAATACGCCTAGGAAACATTCCTGCTGATCTTCCAAACATTCTCCAATCGGGATTTATGTCTCCGAGGATCAAACGAGAGCTCAATGAAAATATATAAAAGTCTACCGAATTATCTGGCTCAATGGCTGATTCACTTAACCCGAGGGCTTGATTTTTGCGTGATGGTGGTGTAGCGATGTGTGTGTTCATGGGTTGTTGACCAGCTGGAAAGACTTTCCAGGTATGTATATGCATAAGTCTTGTAGTTTAATTGATCGATTGATGTGTCTTTGAATGGTAGGGGAAATGTAATAAAAGTTAAATGGGTAATGGAGTTCTCAAAGTGTCTAATTTTAAAAAGTTGTAGAGTTGGAAGTTTGAGAGTCTGAAAACCGGGAAGTCTCAAAGTTCCGAAGTCCCAAAAGTCCCAAAGTCCCAATTTCTCAAAATCTCAAACTCTCGAAGTCCCAATCTCCCAAAATCTCAAACTCTCAAAGTCCTAATCTCTCAAAATCTCAAATTCTCAAATTTTCAAACTCCCAAAGTCCCAATCTCTCCAAATCTCAAACTCTCAAAGTCCTAACCTTCCAAAATCTCAAACTCTCAAATTTTCAAACTCCTAAAGTCCCAATCTCCCAAAATCTCAAACTCTCAAAGTCCTAATCTCACAAAATCTCAAACTCTCAAATTTTCAAACTCCCAAAGTCCCAATCTCTCCAAATCTCAAACTCTCAAAGTCCTAACCTTCCAAAATCTCAAACTCTCAAATTTTCAAACTCTTAAAGTTCCAAACTCCCAAAGTCCCAATCTCTCCAAATCTCAAACTCTCAAAGTCCTAATCTCTCAAAATCTCAAACACTTAAATTTTCAAACTCCTAAAGTTCCAAACTCCCAAATTCCCAATCTCTCAAAGTCTCAAACTCTCAAAGTCCTAATCTCCTAAAGTTCCAAACTCCCAAAGTCTCAATCTCTCAAAATCTGAAACTCTGAACGCCCTAATCTCTCAAAAGCCCAAACTCTAAAAGTTTCAAACTCATAACGTCCCAAACTCCCAAGTCCCAATCTCTCAAAATCTGAAACTCTCAAAGTCTTAATCTCCCAAAACCTCAAACTCTCAAAGTTCCAAACTCCTAAAGTCCCAGTCTCCCAATATCTTACACTTCCAAAGTCCCAAACTCTCGCAACCCACATAATAAAAAATTCTGAAACTTCAAGTGCCCGAGAAGCCCGAAAGTCTGAAATTCTCAAATCATAAATCTTGAAATCTAAATGATCTAAAAAGTAAAGAATCTGAAACTTTAAAATTCTCAAAGTTGCCACTTTATTCCAAAACACCGTTCCAAACAAAACTTACATAACTGACTGTCGAACATCAAATAAATTCTCCTTGTTACGTAAGTAGCAATGTATTATGATTAATAAACATCGGCGCAATATCGTGATGATATTCGGCCTTGTTTACCATGGTATTTAAATAACGACCGCATTATTTCCAACGAGTGAAATAAATTCTAGCAAAGCTTCGTTTTTCATGTGCGAATACGCACACGGAAGACAGATAACCGCAAAGTTAATTGAATAAGCTCGGGATGGAAAAAAGGGTGGAGCAACCCTAACAATACCACGACATGCGATATCCTGATCGGTTACACACCCTTCTTAGGGTAGAGGATTGGATCACAGAAAAGAGGGAAAATCCTCGACCTGAACATAACTAAGGATTGAATGAAACTTGAGAAGAAGTACAGATCCTTCAGGAAACACAATCAAAACAAAGTATTTCCTTCGAGCATGACTGTAATACAAAGATCTTTATCTTAAAATAATCTCAGAATCTTAATACTACGTTTTCCGTCATTTTAAAACTTCTAAGAAATATTATTTCAAAGTTTGGAGGACTTACAATTATAAAGTCTCAAAATCTCAAGATCTCGAGTTTACGAAGACTCAAAGTCTGAATACGTATTTAACTCGAAATATCCAGTAAAACGAATGCAACAAGAACTCAAGCAACACCGCAGAGAATCCTCGGCACCCCCACTCGCAATTTCTAACCCATCGGAATATCAAACTAATGAAGCCAATTCCTACCGTTTTTCCGCGCTTCTCTCTTTACCATTTCAAACCTGACAAAATGATTACACTTCGACGAAGGCCAAACAAACCTCTGGCACCTATTTTTTTAATTCTTCCAACAACACCAAACGCTCGTTACGCGCGAAAACGAGAAGAAGGCACGATCGAAACGACGACGATGAACAACAAAAAAGAAAGTAATATAAAACGAAGGAAAGAGATGGAAGAAAAAAGAAACCGACGAACACTTTCACGGAAGCTTCAACACGGCCGAAGGGTCAGCGAGGAACAACAAGGTTAATTGAAATGCGAATAACACTGGCCGGAAAAAAAAAGAAGACTGATAAGAACGGAAGAGAACGGTCGAACGTCACGCGATGTCCTTTTGATCGGTCTCCGAGCTCCCTTTATGCGCCCCATCACGCTGACCTCACCTATGGGGTTGCAGGATCGAAGGGTGAAAGGGCAAGAGGACGAAGGGGTGGTTTGCGTGCCGCAAACACGTATGTTCGAAGTCGTGAATTCGTTCGTGTTCGAAAGATCGCTCGCATTCCGGAAGGAGGCACGATTCGCAGAGAAATTTGCACGGAAAAGTGCCTGTCGTTCTTATCGACGTTGCGATGAGGTATTGGCAATATTTCTGGGGGACTGAAGCGGGATATATCGATTTGATTGTAGTCGGATAACGCTGGTCTACAAAAAAAATGAACTTTTGTTTTCGGGCAAGGAATAGTAATGCTAATTCTTACAGAACTTTGTGTCCGTTGGTGTCCGTCGTATTCCATTTTTAAGAAAAACAGTTTTCAAAAGAATTTCAAATTTTCAACTTTCAGAATTATCGATCAATTATAACGATGCATATTACTTCAATGTTATAAACATTTAAACATGATTAAACAATGCTCAAAGGGAAATCGATGCCCAAAATGTAACAAATTTGGTGGGTATTTTACTATCCATCTTAAAAACTAGACGCCCAGGAGGAATTCTAATAGAAGGAGGCGATAGAGCAGACATTTTTCTTGGGGGAACCATAATTGAAAGTTGCATGGCAAGTTTTCTTTTCGGCTGAGAAATTAAAATAGCTCCGCAAGACACAAGGTGCTGCTATGATTCTCAACGCAGCCGTTTCACCCGCACTAGTATTATGATATGCAGCTTGTTTTACAATTACATTTATTGTTTATGAGTTATTTCACGATAATAATGCTACACTAAACAGCGAAGCATATTTGTAAAATTACATCATATAAATAAGCAATATTGTTCAATTGCACTCTCAAGTTCAAGATTATACGACTTATTAAACATAAAAGTGCATGTCACAAAAAAACCCTGCATGATGGAAACAAACAGATTACGTATCTGAATTAAACACAAAAAATACTATTAGAATTACATACTAAAGCTTCTGTGCCAAAAGAAATAATTCATTTCTCTTCTAGTACTTTTCATTAACTCTTTGCGATCGGGTTCCATTAAACACACAATGTGTAATCGCACTTAAAACAAAACTACGAAAACCTTAGTAAGAATTATATATACCTCAGAAACGTGTTGATTCTTTGCTTTCGTGGCTGAGAGTTGACATACGATGGCAACAGTGAAAGTGCTTTGGTGGCTGAGAGCAGACCAACGAAAGCTAACTGAGGGTTGATACCCTTGTAAAGAGGAATTGCCAAGTAGCCCACAAAAAGAGAGGTATTTGGTGAGACACTATGGACTTTTGATTGCAGAAAGGCGATGCGTCGCAACTTCCGGTTTCCTCTACATCAGCTTTTCCAGTCAAATGGAGTTGACAAGGGAATTTAACACGTCGAATGCCACGGGGGCCACTGGTGACCGGCGCTATTCAATTAAATGAAATTTCTTACGACGTTAAAACGATAGAATTCACGAATCCGCTACTATATTCAATATTTAACAGCTGCTGTTAAAAAAGTAAAGTACTGCTTATATACAGCTATTGTTACCTTCAACATTTTTGCTCTATAAAGATACAGCTTTAATAGAAAAAGTATCACTTCAGTAGAAACAGTGAAACTAACGACAAATAGGTGGCATTTAACGTGTTAAGTACTTTCTAGCGGCTAATACAGTAAAACCTCGATAAATGCACAGATTTCGGGGGCAAAGCAGTGCTCTTATCGAGTACCGGTGTCGAATCTATGTTTACATTAGGAGTCGAGCCGAGCGCGAATTTAGAAAAAGACAGACAGAGGAGACAGAGAGAGCAAGCAAACAAAGTGAGCTGCTGAAAAGTATCGGCGAGGCACTGCTAATGCAACAATAAACTTTATTATTTTTTACTTTTTCTAAATGTAACTTTTCTGAATGCATTTTTGAGATTCTTCTGATTAAAATGATACCAAACACGATATAGTTTGAATTATGTAAATAGTTAGTACATTTATTAAATATTAAGTAAATATAATTCAAACTATATCGTGTTTGGTATCAATTTAATCAGAAAAATCTCGCAAATACGTCAGCAAAGGTTTCAAAAAAGAAAAATCGAAAATGAAAATGGCCGACCCTCCAATTAGCATTGCCTCACCGATGCATTCGGGTGGTATTATGTTATAGTCATGATGCATTTATCGAGGGAAACTTCTGATGCCTTTATCGAGGTCTTACTGTACCAGGGAAACGTCCAGTGTAGATGGAAGACTGGACGGGCGTGGAAAAAGGTATTTGGTGATTCTGAATCTCGACTTCGAATGTATTATACACGCACTGATAGGGGAAAATGCTTGAACCCGATCACCGAGCTCTGATTACCCGTCGTCGCGGCGGTCGAGGGCAAACTGATAGCGAGGCGAACATCGAAACGACTTGTTATTGTCAGAGGACCAAGGAGACGAATACCTAGAAAGTGGGATCGCCGAGGAGCCCCGAGTTTGTTTTGATAACACGCGGCGGCCGTCGGACTCCTCGGCCAGTGAAGTCGAAATAATCGATCGCATAATAAGTTTAGGACTTTTCAAGATCTTTTATTACTAATTCTTTGCACTTGGAGTTATTTTTCTAATCTGTTCTCAGACAATAGGAATATATTTTTCCAATTCTACCCGAACAGTTATTTATTTCTATCTAGCACTTGTAATTATTATAGATAACAATAAATATTTAAGCGAAGGTGTAAAGTCATGATTAACACTAAAACTACCGCCGTTATATCTACTAAAATTTAAATATACTGAATAAGTACTTCGGAGAAAGAGAACTCAAGAGGTGAGAAAGATGATTAATTAACTAATTTAGATTTTATAAGATAGAAGTAGAATATTTACTTCATGGCTCCTCCAGCAGTTTAGGTAATTTTTAGCAACAATTCTGAACCGGTCATTTTGACCGGCTTGGAAGGTTAAGTGTTAACTTCGAAAATAGGTGTCAAGTCGAATTTGAAATTTCTTAACTCGAGAAAAGACTTGGAATTCAAGATCTTCTTAATTAACACTGAAACTACCGGCGTTGGATCTGCCAAAATTTATATATATATATATATATATATAATATAATATAATATTATATAAATATATATATATTATATAAATTAGATAATTAATCATATATATACATATGTAATAAGTACTTTTGAAAGAAAGAAATCAAGAGGTGAGAGAGATGATTAATTATCTAATTTAGGTTTTATAAAATAGAAGTGGAATATATACATCATGGCTCCTCTATAAAATTAGGTAATTTTTCGAAAAAATTAGAAACCGGTCATTTTGATGGGCTTGGTAGGTGTACCGTTAAAAATCTAATATTTAGTCACCTGACGACTAATATCTAAATTAACAAAAACGAGTCTATAACATCTACAATGCTCATATCCCAGTCCAGAAGAACGAACAAAAAAGAATACATGCACTGTGAATAAAGCAAGCAAGCCGAGAGCCATCCTACAACAATGCCATCCAATTTCAAGGATCTATGGTCAACCCGACGTCAAATAAAATAACCCAGTTGCATAATACCGAATTCAAACTACCTCCTGCTTTTTCAAATCGTATTCCTGCCTGTACGAATCCCAAAGAACGACATCCACTGAAAGGAAGACCCTTCAACTGGACAAATACTTTTCCAACCCTCCACCAGTGTCATTCAACATCTTAGAACGTATCTCGTTGACGTTGACTATAATATCGTAATCATAAAATACGACAACGAGGTAGTTGGTCGATTTTGTTGACAATAGTCAATGACACAACGTCTTCTTGAATTCCATCCCACTTTAGACGAGGATTAGGAACATGATATGGGTCTGCGACCTATCAAGATGGGGGATCTTGTAGTCTAACAGCTTCAGAAGCTTCTCTGACATTCTTAAAATGAGATACTAATGATGATGAATTGAAATTGCAAGAATTATTAATACTGTTACGCATCGACTGCGTACTTAAGGCCCTTTTGGGCATGGTAAATAAATCGACACTATTTTATAAAATTTTTAATTTTTATTCCATGAAACGTCCGATGCCGAGGACGTCCGACCGAAGAATTTGTTTTATAATATTTGTAACAATTGATGTATCCCCACAGCAATTGTTGTATGATCAATTTTGCGCAAAAACTTTCGTTATTTTAGATCGCGTACTTTTAGTCGAGAGATTTTTATAAACTTTATGTGGTACTAAGCACTTGTGCAAGTTACCTTTCAAACTTTATGCTTCTTTCAATGAATGAATCTTCATTTAGGAAATACATACTTAATATTCCACAAACAAAATAGATTTCAAATTCTAACAAATTTCGAAATTCTGCGGACACATCTGATGCTGAGTGCGTGCGAGGAAGTGTTAGTTTCATATTCTTAGTTTCTTCTATAGCCATAAGTATAATAATAAATTAGTTCTGCTTAGCATAACGCTTTAATTAATAACCACTGTGGAAAAAAATAGTCTTACATAAATATGCCATCTATATTAATTTCTTGTCTTGAAATAATGAGAGACATTGAAATTTTGCTTGACATTAGAATATCTTAATGAAAATGAAAAAGAAAAATTGGAGGTTTCCCAAAGTTGTCCAGCTAAGTAAATTAACGAGCACGATAGCATAAAATTAATTTCTAATCGTCGACAACAGATCAAAATCAAATTTGCATAAATTGCAAACTGATAGCACTAGATGGAGAGTAAATATCCTTTAAAATAATTGACTTAATAACATACAAACAAAATTTTCCCCCGTCGATGTATTCGACCACCGGCATTTTTTCCTAATGCGCTTTTACTTTGTTAAAATATCACGAGTTAGCGAGTGAATTAGCAAACGCGAATTCCCGGACGCACCGTTGAAAAGTGGAAAATAAAAAGAGAAAAATAAAACAACACAGCGAATGCACGAAAACGTACGCGCAGTTTATCCGATGAAAGAGCCAGGACCCGAGACACTGGGCTTCGAGGGAGTTAATTATAAGCACACTTCCCCCGAGTTAATTATGAGCGACGTAATTCCTTTTGTTTCATCGTCGAGGAAGCGACGTACAAAAAAGGGGGGAACAGAAACGAGATATCGAGGAAAATGGATATTATCGGTATTTTCTTTTGGATGAAAAGGACAAAAGGGTCATCGAGAGGTGACCTACATGAAATTTTTAAATGTTCGTTCTCCCGCGTAAATTTTTAACAGAGGTCTTTTTTTATTATTTATTTCACACTGGAAAGGTTTTGCGTTTGCTATTCAAGGATCTTTGTTGATACGAAATTATGCAAGATAAAACTTTTAAACATTGCTAATTATTGGATTGGTATATTTTCACATTTTTCACTGGCACTTTTAATGTATTTAATATTAATATTTTAATTTGCAGTTCTTTCGAAGCATTTAAAGAGTACAGTTCACATTTCATTTTGTAACAATTAGTATGGAGTCCTAGTTAATGAAATTTATTTTACTTTATTTCATATTATTTGCCATCTAATATTCCAAATCCTACGTTAATGTGGTAATATTTGCTATATACCGGGGATTTTTATTTGGAAAAACGTGTGCTCTGGTGGGAAATGTAATTTATATATTTGAATTATTAAACGAAGTTTCAGTCACGCGAAACTGAATGTAAATATTGTATCTCAAAATTAAATTAAACCGGGATTCTCCGAGAAAAGAATAATTTCTTTTTCACCGAGAATTAAAAGAAACGTCATGAAAATCCAGATTTTCCTCTGTCAAGCGGAATTTTAATGCCGTCAGCCCAACAAAAAATTCTCTCTGAAAACAGAAGCTGAAATACCACCAAAATCCCAAAAAGGTAAACTCCACCTCTGAAAAGAAATTTCAGCAACAAAAAATCTTCAAAAAAGCTTTCTCCCTGAAAACGAAAATTCAAGTACCACCGAAATCTCAAAAAAACAACATCCTATTCCCAAAACAACTATCTGAATTCTCAAAACTCCCAGCAACAAAATATTCACCCCGTAAACAAACCCCAATGATACCAAAGTCTCAAAAAACATCCCCCTTAAAAACGAAATTTCAATGGCTCTGTGAAGTCACAAAAATAACTACCCTCCATGAAAAACACAACATATAATATAGAAAAAAAAAAGAAAACAAAAGTTCAACCGCCAAAGCGGAATAAGAATACCATGCCTATTCAAAGACCTAAACATTCCCCATAAAAAAAAACACCAAAAAAAAAGGAAAAGCAGAAGTTCAATCGTCGTAACAACAGCAGGAATTCCATGTTTATTCAAAGAAACGTCAAAGAGATTAAATGCACCCCAGGAGGAGGCACATGCAAGTCTTCGCCGTCGAAGGGGTGAGTCGGCAACGGTTTCATCCCCTCGACGCGTACCTCCTCTACGTCTCGGTGGTTTCCACGGCGGCCTGCGTACCAAGAGGGAGAAACCGTGCTGAATTAATTAACGTCGTTACGTTACGTGTGCACCGGCGCCATGCATCGTGGTGCACTTTGATCCTGAAACACGAATCGACGTGCACGCGTTCCGGTTGTTTGATCCTTTCGGATTGTGTCGCGTGCAACGTCCACGGGAAATCCTCGAGCGTCCATGGCTGATCGTGTAAAGGGGACCCAGTTAAACGTTGGGGTGTTCTTCCTCTTTTTTCCCCTTTTTTTTGAAATTTCATAGTAAAAGCAGGAAAAATCGTGAGATATTAGAATTTGAGTACTGGGTTGGAAAGGAGGGATGAATTTGAGAGAAAAGATGGCAGAGTTTCGCAACGTCCACGGGAAATCCTCGAGCGTCCATGGGTGATCGTGTAAAGGGGACCCAGTTAAACGTTGGGGTGTTCTTCCTCTCTTTTCTTCCTTTTTTTGAAATTTCATATTGCAAGCAGGAAAAATCGTGGGAAATTGGAATTTGCGTACTGGGATGGAAAAGGGGGATGAATTTGAGACGGAAGATGGTAGAGTTTCGCAACGTCCACGGGAAATCCTCGAGCGTCCATGGGTGATCGTGTAAAGGGGACCCAGTTAAACGTTGGGGTGTTCTTCCTCTTTTTTCCCCTTTTTTTTTAAATTTCATAGTAAAAGCAGGAAAAATCGTGGGAAATTGGAATTTACGTATTAGGATGGAAAAGGGGGATGAATTTGAGAGGAAAGATGGTAGAGTTTCACGAGTTTCCACGTACGAGAGCTTTTTCCACCTGTATGACCATCACCCTATGCTGGGATTATTCCGGCAGGTGGGCTTTTTCCCCTTTTTCTAGAAGGGATCGTCGAGGGAATTCTGTTCGTTCTTGGAGTCTCCTCTCGCGGGGAATTGCAGCGTCGTTTGGAGTTCTATTTTGTGCGGGTACGTTGGTCCCTGGGTCTATTTCCGGTGTTTGGGGTTTGTTCCTGGTTTTCTGCTTTTGCGTGGTCTTCGGTTCGGTAGGTTGCTTTTTACGTTTTGAGGACTCTCCTTCTGGAATTCCTGGGAGTAATTTTGTATCTTTGTTCTGATCGTCTCGTCCCGAGGCTCTCTGTGTTCATTGGTACTCCAGCTTCTATCTTTGCTTTCTGATCTCACCGCTTGGCTCCCTATGTTTTTGATAACGCTACTCTTGTGTTCTCTATGATACTGTCATCCGTCTATTCACTATTCAGACGTCTTTGTTTATTGAAACCATCCTTTCTGTTTCTAATTGATGTAATTCTCTAGCCCTCATTGTTGGAACCATTCTTGCTGTCTACGTGGTGGCAACTTTTCTCTCTTCTGATTTCATTCCTTGGTCACTTGTTTTTGATGCCACCCTTTCTGCAAACCCCTTTCTGCCTCTAATACTCCTGGTTCCTGGTAACAACCTTTCTATTCTTTGGTACCACACTTTACTTCCTTGGATCGTCTTTTCCAGTTTTTTGGTACCACCCTCTACCTCTTTGCAAAACCCTTTTCATTTTCTTCGTACCATTCTCGCTTCTAAGTCTAACACTCTCTGGTCCCTGTTACCAAAGTTATTATTTTTTGGTACCAGTCTTTACCTCCCTGACCGTCCTTTCAATATTCTTGGTACCACCTCTACCTCCTTGGATAACCCTCTCCATTTCATTGTTACCATTCTCATTTCTACTTCTAACACTCTCTGATCCTTGGAACCATCCTTTCTATTTTTTGGTACCAAGTAATACCTCCCTGGACCGTCCTTTCAATATTTTTGGTACCACCACCTACCTCTTTGGATGACTATCTACAATTCGTTGGTACCATTCTCGCTTCTACCTCTAACACTACGGTCCCTGGTACCAACTTCCTATCTTTCTGGTACTAAGCTTTACCTCCTTGGACCGTCCTTTTAATATTTTTGGTACCACCCCCTAACTCTTTGGATGACTATTTACAATTCGTTGGTACCATCCTCGCTTCTACCTCTAACACTACTGTCCCTGGTACCAACTTCCTATCCTTCTGGTACTAAGCTTTACCTCCTTGGATCGTCCTTTCAATATTTTTGGTACCACCCCCTACCTCCTTGGATAACCGTCTACATTTTGTTGGTACCATTCTCATTTCTGCCCCTAACTCTCTCAGGTTCTTGGTACCACTTATTCTATCTCCCTGCTACCACTCTTCCCATCTCCACCTCCCGTTCTCACCCCCCATCCCTCTCTACGCCCACCACTACTCTTCTATTTCCACCATCACCTAAACTCTCCCCGTTTCTCCATGCTCCTCGGTCTCTCGTTCTCCTCTCCAATCCTCAGCCTTTTTTTCAATCTCGCATGGCCTTCTTCGTCTGCAGCACGCACTTTAATTAATTCCCCCGTCCTCCTAGCAGCCTTGCTCTTCCCCGGTCGCGTTTCAACGTCGACGTTGATAATTTCATTGAGAAAGGGTGGTGAAAAAAAAAGCAGAGCACAGAAAAGCGAGACAGAGGAGAAAAGGGTAGATCCAAAAGGCACCCCAGCTGAAAGGAGGTTGAAGAGAGACGGGGAAGCCCGGCAATTAAAAAGTTCTGCAGCACCCCTTTTCCGAACTTCCCACAGCCCTGGGAATACTTTATATATTCCTGATGATGTTATCTGTATTCGGAGCACCAATCAACCCCCTTCTCGCCCCAAAAAGGCAGACGGCCGTGCTCTAATTGGAGCACCGTCCCGACCGATCGATGCCATATGATGCATGAACGACGTGTGCGTCGATATATTTTATGTACCAATAAACCCTCGCACCAGCAAAAATCCATGTCGCTGGCAGACGATGCAACGCTCCCTTTCTCGTCGTTGCATCCATCGCAATTAATTATTAGCGTTTGAGAATGTGTATGATACGTCGTTCGCGAAAATCGTGCACCGATGATCCGCCTGATACTTCTGGTGGGCTCCAGGGACAATGGGGATTGGTAAGTCGAACTGAGAAATTAAGTTAAAAGTTTTTTTTAGGAGTTCTTTAAGACGTTTAATGCAGTGGTGTCGTGGGCGACTGTTTTTGTATTCAAAATAATTATTTTATGTAATTACTTGTCGATTTTAAAGGATAATTTTGAATTGTTTGAATGGCAGGGGTTTTTGCGAAAATCACGGATTTTCTGTTTGCGAGGAAATGCATACTGCGGCAAGGATATATTAAACTGCTTTAAATCTTCGTGTAAAAGGGATTAATAATTCTGTGGACCGATCGGCTAGACACTTTTAAATAGAGAAATTATTATAATACGAATTAATTAATATTGGAACTGTAAATTTAGACACGATATGGCACCAGTTCCATTCGTAATATTTTCCACTGTAAGTGATATATTTTTATTAAGGAAACTTTACTTTTAAATATATTACTTATTGCTAAAGAAATATATTATTTCTTAGTTATCGCGAAAGCGCACATTTTTTAGTCTTATTTGATCGACTAAAATGGTGTCTGCACTTTTTGTAATATTTACAAAATTCCTCGTGTTCCATATTCTCCGTGAATATTCCCCATTTTCTCGCGCATTCACGTGGAATTCCTGTCTTTTATATTTTCAAAAATCTCCATGCTCTCGGCTGTTAATACTTAGAAAACGTTCCTTCTACGTGTACGTTACAATCCCGACGAAAAGACCATGGTAGCCGAAGGCGTAAAAAGCAACGACGAGCAAAAAAAAACACGAAAAGATAGATGGTTTCGGAGGACGTGGACGGAGTAGCACAAAGGACACTTTCGCGAAGTCATCGAGATCATTAATGTTCCTTCTTTTAAAAACCGCTTAACTTTTTACGCTATCCTCTCTTCCACGATGCACGATATATCCTGCATTTATTATATCTGTTCCTCTTCCGGTCGAATACTTACAAAATATAATAAAAAAGAAAATGAGAAAAGAATAATAAATGATAGCAACTTTAAAAAAGGTAAGGAACTAGAACAGAAGGAAGAAATAAGATTAATAGAATTCAGGGGTTTCGATGCGCCTGATAAATATCAGGAGAAGGAGCGAACTATTCAAATTCGAAGAAGGATGAAAATTGAAAGAAGAGGGACGAGAAAATGGAAGAACCAGAGCTGATAGAATTCGGAGCCACCATGGGCCCGATACCGGACCACTTACGACGAGAATAGAATTACACCGCGAATTAGCAAGCCGCAAGCTGAAATAACGGCGAAGCCGCAACTAAGCGACAGAATTGGCAAATAGAATCACAGGCCGAGGGGGATGAGGCGATGCGCCGGTGAGCTTAAAATATCTCTCTGCAGACAGCGGAGAACAGAGAACGGAGAACGAAGGCCGTAGAACGGAGAACGAAGACCATAGAACGGAGAACGAAGAATGAAGACCGTAGAATGGAGAAAAGATCGTAGAATGGAGAAAAGACCGTAGATAGGAGAACGGAGATAAGACGGTAGATAGGAGAGCGAAGATTGTCGAACGGAGAACGGAGAACGCAGACCATAGAACGGAGAATGAAGAATGAAGACCGTAGAACGAAGAATGAAGACCGTGGAATATAGATAAGACCGTATATAGGAGAACGGAGATAAGACCGTAGATAGGAGAGCGAAGATTGTAGAACGGAGAACGGAGAACGGAGAACGGAGAACGAAGAACGGAGAACGGAGATAAGACCGTAGATAGGAGAGCGAAGATTGTAGAACGGAGAACGGAGAACGAAGAACGGAGAACGGAGAACGGAGAACGGAGATAAGACGGTAGATAGGAGAGCGAAGATTGTAGAACGGAGAACGGAGAACGGAGATAAGACCGTAGATAGGAGAGCGAAGATTGTAGAACGGAGAACGGAGAACGGAGAACGGAGAAAGGAGAACGGAGAACGAAGAATGAAGACCGTGGAACGAAGAATGAAGACCGTAGAATAGAGATAAGGCCGTAGATAGGAAAGCGAATATCGTAGAACGTAGAACGGAGAACGGAGAACGCGGACAATAGAAAAACGGAGCCCGCTGGGAAGTCGCTGGATTCCCGTTTGTTACGTGCCACTTCGAGTGTGATGTTTCAACGCGAACACTGCGACTGTGGTCGAAATTACGAGGTTGCCATTCTGTATTTGAAATATTAACGTTTTTCGAGATTCTGCGAAGTGCAGGTGAATAAATTTATATCCACGTTTTTTCACTGATGCAGCTAAAACTTTTTGGTACCTTTAATGGCATTTTTTTTTAAAAGGAAACATCGAACACAATATTCAACACCAAATATTCCAAACTAAAAAATCCGAAACCTCGACAAAGAAAAATCATCTTCATCTTGAAATGCTAAAAAGAAATATATCATTCGCATTTAAAATCCGCGAGAAGTCTCGCAATTGTTTCGGCGTTCATCCAAAGCGCGCGTTATATTTCTCGAGACAGAAATGGGAATTACATAGAGGCACGGTTACATTCGTCCTGTCTTCGAGCATAATTACAGCCGCCTGAAAATTTCGTATCGCCCTCGTTTCACGAAGCAACCGAGCACGGCTTCTCCTCTGGCATTTAAGTTATTGTTACCGCCGCGGCTAGTTCGTGCGAGCGGGTAGTTTTAATTCTTGCCGGAAAAAAATTCCAGCAGCGGCTCTTCGTGCTGCACCCCACACCCCTGAGACCTCCATTCGACGAAAGTATTTAGTGCTTCCGGTGAAACGCGATTGCCGATGGAAATCGACGAGCATGGTGGTGGTGTTTGTTCAGTCTTGGATTTGAAAAACTTTCTTTCCCCTTTAACGGGAATTTTCTTTCATTATTACGAGGCATTGGATATTTTTGCAATTTTCTTAGGGTTTGAAACTCCTGGTAGTTTCTTTTAGGGTGCATTTTA
Organism: Cerceris ruficornis; assembly: GCA_963989415.1. Lineage (NCBI taxonomy): Eukaryota > Metazoa > Arthropoda > Insecta > Hymenoptera > Crabronidae > Cerceris > Cerceris ruficornis. The sequence continues at coordinate 6,805,850 of OZ022529.1, forward strand.
CGTTGCATCGAATAAAGGGGCAGAAATATTAATTTTCTAGTAGGGAAGATTATAAAAAATGTTTAGGCCTCAGGAAAAATTGAATTCAGGTTTGTCGTTGATGTTCAAAATAATAATAATTTCTACATGTTTTCACATCACACCCCAGAACATGAGAAAGATTGCAAGCTACAAATTTGAAGAATTTTTTAAAAAATTCTTATCAGACCGAGCGATAAATTGCCGCGATTAAATTCAACGATTTCAGCACGTCGTCGAAATGTTAAGAGAAAACTTTTTCCCTGTGTAAACACCATGTATCACCGTAAAACGTTAATAGAAACGGTGTATAAATCTGCGGAGACAAGCGCAACATGGCATGGGGTGTTGCTGAGAATTAAATCGAATCTAAGCACCCCAGGTTTTTTCCAGTTTTCTCACGTATTTTCGCGAATTAATTCATTCGTACGTGTCACTCCACGAAACATTCAATCGTTGTTTAATCGAACACCATGATCCGATTTTATTCCGGCATTCGTTAGCGGAACGATGTTCAATGGATATCGTTCTGTCGTAAATCTCCCATTATGTTTGACACACAATGGAATCATGCAAAATTCATGTTGCGGGAATGCTGGTTAAATCAAATATTACGTGTACTCTTCATTTTAAGAACACAATTTCCATAAAATATTTAATTAACCTTCATCCTCTTTTCTAAAATCATCAAACTACGCTCCTATTTTCTATTTAAAAAAAGCTTGTTATTTTTTTTACTTTCACTTATAATAACTTCATTGACAATAGTATGTATCCGCTCTGTACAACTTGTCTCGATTTGGATCAGCTTTAATCCCAATTTAGATCCACAAGAAGCTCAAGGACGAACGAAGGTCAAATATATTTAATTCTCTGTTCACAGCTGGTTTCTTCAACGATATTTGTATCAAAGGAAATAGTAAATTAACTGCAAATAATTGTTGAGTCGAGTGATATGGAATTTCTTGAAAGTGAGTTTATACGGGGAGGGTTAACGCGAGCGAGAAAATCAGTTTGAATTGATCGAGCAATTCCGCGCCCTTTTCCGGTACTTCCCGTAAATTCACGGGGGTTCTACCTCTCAAAGTACACTGCCGCGCCAAGGCAAACTCACTCTCAACTCTGTTACGCTGCTCCGCGTGTAAACCCGGAGGCACGAAGAAATTCGTCCTACCGACGTCGCCTGAAATTAACATAACCGAAGTTAATCGATCGTACGTGCCGGTGGGCACACGTTAGATTTGATAACTGACGTCTTTGTTAACGTTACACAAAGGGGAAATTATGTTAATGGACGCAATCTGGGATTCTATTAACGACGGTCCTGTTTTGTCCCATAAATCAAGCTCAAAAAGATAGCGTTATTGTTATAAATACAATTTAGAGATATATGTTAAATGTGAAATATGAAAAAATATGAAATAATATGCATGAAAGATTAACATAATCGGAAGAAATATGTCCTTTCTCAATACGGGGGCAACCGGTACCAGTCAGATTTACGGATTCCAATTTCCTTTTTTATGAGAATTATACAAAATTATTAAGAATTATAAATAATTCCCTTCCTTATAAGAATTCCTTTTTATAAATTTATTTAACCGAGTATCTTTGCCACTTGATATCACTTGATTGACAGCACTTATTTATCATAATTAACACTTAAACTACCAAGGCGGTCAAAATGACCGGTACTCAATTTTGTCTAAAAATTCCCCAAATTACTAGGGGATCCAAGAAGCAAATATTTCACTTCTATCTCATAAAACCTAAATTACTTAATTAATCATCTTTTTCAGCTCTTGATTTCTGTCTTTCCAAACTGTTTATTTAGTATACCTAAATGTAATAGAATAACGCCGGAAGAATTAGTGTTAAATATAGCAGACTTAACACCCGTAGTTCTAGCATTAAACATAAATTTAAGGCCCTCAGTTTTAGCGTTAAACATAACAGATTTAACGCCCACAGTTTCAGCGTTAAACATAACAGATTTAACGCCCGTCGTTCTAGCGTTAAGAAGCAACGCGTACAGTCAGCTCGATAAACGGCAAGAGGCGGAGCCTCCCCACCACTTGACTTCGCGCTTAGCCAATCCCACGATGCCTTTCTAGAACGCTGGGGAGTTGAGGGGGTAGCTCCGCCCATTAGACATTTATCGTGCTCGCTGTACGTCTCCTGATTTCGATCGACCTCGGCTAAGTGTTTTCGCGCGAGCATGGGACAGCTACCCTCTCGAAGATAATGTTGCACGATACAGATAAGACATACCTGGAAGAGGACTGGGATGATCTTGAGGAATCGAGATCATCTGGGGATGAATAGGTTTTGATGCGATGAGATATTGCTGGGTCCGCGATAAAAAGTGTACACGGTGCTTGGAAATGAAATTTTATGAAATACCTTCTTAGCCCGGCAACTGTTGGTTTTGTTAATTATATTTTGATTTATTCGGCGTTTATAGAGCTGTCTGTTAATGTTTAATGGTTTGTATTTGAAATAATATGGTTTTTCATCGACGTTTATGAAGAAAATTTTTATGTAAATTAATATCAATTGTAATTGAATGTAATAAATGAATTGGAAGATATTACAAGTGTCTCGTTAATTTATTATATCTCCGTGGATTTTATTTCGTACGAGGAATAGTTTATAATTTAAATTCCGCAGGACGAGAGATTGATCTCGATAGAATTTCACTGATGAAAGTATTCAAATCGCGCAATAACCAACAGCATTTTTTGTTTATTCGGCTTAACATTTTTATCGGATACCTTGCTTAAGCGTTTTCATTTTTCAGCGAAATTCCCAAGCTCCGATGTTTATTTATCAGGAGTATACCCTCATTTATTATATCCAAGCTCCTTCATCAGTCAATATCGCACCTTCATACTTCAAAAGCCGCAATCTAATTTCCAATTTATTTACAGCACGGTTAACGTAAATTACGTAGACGCGATTGAAACATATTATCCAAGTTAAGGTTCGCGGGATCGATTAAATTCGCGGAAAAGTAAAAAAAAAAAGAGAAGCCCTATCAGAGGAACGAGCTGGTTCTCGCGAACGGCTTCTATTACAAGCCATTAATTTTCTTGGCAATACCTGTTTAAACTTACCACCGCACGGATGTTCATTAACACTTTCTAACATCGCCAGGCAGCTCTCCTCGCCTGCTCCTTAAAATTAACAGGAGAACTTTGCCAGCGCGAAAATTCCGATTTTCCGGAAATTCCCCTGGCCACGTAAAGTGCATTTATTTATAAACTTAAGCCACTTTCGACGAAACTTATTTCCGCCAATATTACCTCAAACTGCCAATATTCCAACGAAACGCTTCGCAGCACGTTTCATCATCTTTGCGCTGTTTAACCCATTGCCGTACCATTTCTTTTTTGATTGAATGCGCAATAATTCGGGATTAATAAAATTAAAATAAAATAAAATTAAGGAAATAACAATCTACCCCTGATTTCTGATATAGCGTATATCTTAACGCAATATTAATAGAATAGAAATAATTTGATTGTATCGGGAACCACTGATATTTTTAATTCAATAGTATTTGGAAATTTTTAAAATTTCCTATTTTACATCTCGCGTCACGAATCTCACTCGTCATTGTACGGCAAGGTATTAAAATAATTTTATCTGTGTTCTTTCAAAACAACGTATCGATCGTCGCCATTTTTAACGTTTTTCAATACACGCTTTCTGCTAATTGCAGCTCGCGTGAATTTTATATGAAACTACCTGACATTTGGCGTTTTATTTTAACTCATGAACGCTTGATACGTTTTGCTGGTGTACGTGCCAGCAAGCAGGAGAAATATGAAGACTCCTCTTTTTCCTAGGAGAGCAGACTGAAGACTTTCGCATGAAATAAACCCCTTTACACCAATTACCATTGGAATAACAATGAACTCTCTGCTTTCCAGGCTATTAAGCGAGATACCAGACAAATTACTTAATTCGAATACAGGCAACGTCATTAGGAAGCCGATGCAAAGAGGCCAGACGTCAAACTACGCCGAAGAAGAGAAACCACCATCCTGCGAGCCGCCCTCTTAACTGGAGACTCTCCTCTTTCTGCCTTTGCTTTCTTCATCCCTCTGCGTGTATATCTCTGTACCTCTTCTTCAGACTTCTCTTTCTATTAGTTCATTTCTCCCTCTATGCGGTTCTTTCTCCGTTTTTCGTCCCTTTCTCACTCTGTGCATCCCCTTCACTCTCCTTTCACCCCTCCCTTTCCACCTACTCCATTCTCCATCCATCTCCCCCCTATTCTCTTCTCTCATGACTTTCTCTCCTTCTGCCTTCACTATCTTCATCCCTCTGCGCCTCTCTTCTTCTGCTTTCTCTTTTTATTAGCTCATTTCTCCCTTTATTCGTCTGTTTCTCACTCTTTCCAACCCCTTTTCTCTCTGTTTATCTCTTTCCCTCGCCTTTCGCTCCTTCCTTCCCCTTTTCATCCCTCCTTCTCCAGCCTTCTCCATCACCGATTCCTCCACTTCCCTCCTCGCCTCACTCGTCTCCTTCTGCCTTTGCTTTCTTCAACCCTCTGCGCCTCTCTCCTTCTGCTTTCTCTTCCTATTAGCTCATTTCTACCTCTATGCGGTTCTTTCCCTCTTTAACCGTCTCTTCTTCACTCTGTCCGTCCCCCTTTCTCGCTATTTATCTCTTTTTTCTTCTGTCACCCCTTCCCCTCTCTTTTCAGCCCTTCCTCTCCACCTACTCCATTCTCTACCACCTATTTCTCCCCTTCCTTTCTCTCCTCCACTTTTTTCTCTTCTTCGAATTCCGATGCACCTCTCTCCCCCCATTTCCAACCCCTTTCCAAGTTTCCCTCGTTAAAGCACGAGATACATAATTAGACGCATCCTCGAGGAGTCGCAGAAAAGGACGGAGAACGCGAAACGATCGAGAAACAAATTCAATTCCACCCTCTCCTTCGTCTTCCACCCTTCGCCCACCACTTTCCATCCCCTCGACACGTTCGGCTTCATCCGTGGGTTTTCACGAGGGAGAAAAAACCGCGAGGACGAACCTGATCTCGGAAACGACCCCGGCTGCCGGTGCGTTCGTTGAGGGTGCAGGAGGGTTGGAGGGGGTTGCAGGGGAAGCAGACGAGGGGTAAACGAAATAAATGGCGCGCGCGTGAAAGAGCTCGCTGACGAAGGTGCGCGAAGGCGAACATTAAGTGGATAGCCTGGAAATTCCTTCCAGGATCAAGAAAAAAAGAGAGGCGCAAGGAATCTGCAATTTTTTTTAATACAATGAACTCGCTGGACGGTGGGAGAGAATCTTTAACGGTTTAACACTCTGAATCTTTTTTAATAGTCGGAAAAGTGGCTGTTTTCTTGCGAAGTTTATTGCGAGGAATATTTAAAATGCTTGCGGGAATGTACATTTTTATAAAGATAAGTGAATGATTGTTATACGGTGTTACTGTTGCTTATGCAAATTTTATTTTGATGGTTTCATACTTGAACTATCGACGCAGCGAAATGACCGGTTTCTAATTTATTTTAGAAAACTTTCGCAGAACTGGAGAATTAATACAGTCGATTTTTCAAGTTTGTGTTTTACCGTGTTGGGCAAAGCTTATAAATTTTTCATATTTGGAAAAAAAAGTTAGAAAATACTTCAATCTCTTAAATTCCTGACTCGCAATCACACCATCTTCATAATCACCATCCAATAATATCAGCTTCCAATTTAACCTCTTTAGGGACGAATTTGTAAAGTGAAAAAAATCATTTCTTCGTTTTTTATCGATAACAATGCAGTAAATAAAAGAAATTTAAAAAACGATAAATATATGTTTAGTATTTGTATACGTTTAGACGATTAGTGGTCAGTTACGAATGCAGAGTTTCATTCATAATTTTAACGATACTCTGACGTTAACCCTTTGCGCTCCGAATTATATTACTAACTTTTCGTCAGATAAGCAAATATAATCTCGGAAAAATGCCTACCGTTGATTATTCATTTTTACTTAATACTAGGAACAATTGTAGGTACCGTGAGATATTTATGTTAAGATGCAAAGTTATTGTTGATTTCGAAAAGCCGATAATTATTAAATGAAATGCTAAACGCCATAGAAAGCTGTGTCGAGTGTAGCTCGACATAGGAGTGCAAAGGGTTAATGATGATTCATTCTAAAAATATTAATGCTTTCTTCAAATAATTACCAAATCTTTACAAACCAGAGGTTAACGTTACAATATTCTCAGCGCAGCGATCACAAAACAGAATAAAACGCTATCAGCGTTCACATTCAACCACCTACTTTTTTTTATTCTCGACCTATTCTCTACTGAAACACTCTCCAACAAACTTCAATTTGTTTCTTCGTTGAGAATAACTTCAGTTAAAAAAATAAAATAAATTAAACCTCCACAGATATGCCAATATCCCCGAAAGGGTTCACTTCTCCCAACAATCCCGATGATCACTAAAAAAAAACATCCCCTAGATGTATCCCGATATTACACGGCATGCAAAACATTACACGTATCCCGGGTCAACTTCCAAACGGAATCCCATACTTAGAGCCCGAAGCAACGGTTAGAACCCTCCTCCGATAGTCGAGCGCGAAAATACCGTAGAAAGTAAAAAGCCTTCCAGCGAATCGACCTCGACGACCCCTCGGATTCCTGAAAGAGAGCGCGAAGCCACCAACGTCGAACGGGGTGGAGAAGCAAAGGGGGTTGAAATACGCACGAAACACGGTCGATAAGAGGGCCTGTTGCTCCCAGCGGTGTCTGCAGCCGCTGAACGTCGGTCGTCGTCTGTGTGTGAGGCTAAAATGAACCCGGAGGGTTGGAGAACAGCCGGAGGGCATAAAAGAGGGACGGAGAAAGAAGAGGAAGCCCGCGACGTCGGGATCGTTGCTTTCGGGCTGGTTTTACGATCGTCTGACTGTTTCGAAGGTCAACCAACTTCGCATCGGCAAAATTTCTAGGGGTTGCCCCATTGGGATGGGCAGAAATCGAAGATGTAACTGGAATCATACCCCTCTGACACACCCTTTCAACCCCGTGGAGAAAAAACGATGGGGGTTGTAGTATTTTGTTTTATTATACGATTTTTTTTAGAGTTGTTCTAATTTCTGTTGAGTTTGGGATTTTTCGAGCAATTTGCTAGGAATTGGGCGCTGTTGATTTTTTTTATCTGTTTTAAATTAAAAGAATAATTTAGATTTGACTTTACGAGAGAATGAGGCTAATTGAAAACTTAGTTGGCACTATTAATGAAACAGAACACAATGTGCAAATTATTTTTTACACGTTGTAAAATTATGTGATCATAATGTTCGTGCAAATATCCAAGCCAGATTGCAACAAACTGATTTTATCCAAAAATACTAAAACTGTTACAATCCATTTGTTATAGGATTTGTGTAAAATCTGCGCTAATTTGCGTAGAGTTATTCAAATATGTTTTGCACATCGTAACTGAATTGCTAAAAAAAGGTGTATCTTCCCCTTCTTCTTAATTATTGATAATACATTAAACAACATACGTAAGTTTATATTTGAATTAACAGTAGAACTACCAAACCAGTCAAAATGACTGGTACACAATTTTTCCCATAAATTCTCCAAGTTCATATGAAAGTCATAGAATAAATATTTTACGTCCATCTCAAAAAACATAAATCACCGAATCGATCATCTTTTCCGCCTCTTGGATTCCCCTTTTTTTCAAAGTTCTTATTTAATATATCGAAATATCACAGATTTACGCCGGTAGTTCTAGTGTTAAAATTGTGTGCAATCTATTATTAATCAATATTCAGGAATTATCGGGGATCGTTTCTCAGAAAGTAGCTTGTATATCGGGAAATTTGCAACTCTCGTAATTTCGAAAACTACCGAGAGCCAGACTTCCGAAATAAACTCTCGCTCTTCGGCGCTACATCGTACAACCCTCGCCGTAATTATTCAGGAACACGCTTGATCTTCGAGCTCCGAGAGCGAAAATATTTCTCGACGGTCGAAATTTCCGATTGTTTATTTCCCTCGCGCAGAAGGATAAAAAAAACAGTCCGAGTAGCGATCCCGCGTCGCGATAGGGGTGACCGCAGACCAATAAATCGCCCCTTTCCACCCTCTCGCGCTCCATTTTTGCTTCTCTTATTTCATCCCTTTCGGAGAAACGCACGCTTTACGATCGTCTGGCTGCTGGAAAATCAACCCCCTCTATTGCTATCGGGGGCTAAGACGAGAGGGAGATGGAGAGTGATTGAGAAAGAGGGTGAGGGAGAGAGAGAGAGAGTGGTAGACGGAGACTGAAATAAAGATATGTAGAGTGCGCTAGAGAAGAGAAACAGCGAGAGAAAGAAACAGAAAGAACCAAAGAGAAACAGAGAGACAGTGCGAAATAGAAATACAGAGGGTGAAAGAAAAATAAATAGAGAGGGAGAGAAATAAATACAAAGGTTCTAAAGAGGGAAAGAGAGACCAAGTGAGAGGAGAAAGAGGGTGAAGTTGCGATACACAGGGGAGAAAAAGGTCGAGGACTCCTCTTCCTGCCGCAGGATCGATCCTTCAACCACCGACTCGCTCGGCGAGCTGTCTGACGGAGAACTGCACGTGGAAAATGTTCGGCGACCTTTCGCTTTCTTTTGCCCAACTTTCGCACGTTTTCATACTTTACAGCTGTTCGCAAAAGCACTCTCGTCAATTGCAGGAATTTAGACGTCAATGGGCACTCTGCCGATGGTGAGAACTACTTTCAAAATATCTCTTGACAGACTTCGAAACATAAATAGAAAAATAATTCCATGACAACTTTCCTTTTCTACTAATAATTTTCTCGTGACGTTTTTTTATACTTTTTACTTTTAACGCCTCTGTTTATTTCCTAGGGCCTACCGTTTCAGCTATCCGAACCACCGAGGCTATGATGTTTCATAATAAATTGGAAAAAATTTCCCAGAAGTGTGAATTTGAACCTTCACCTCCTCACCCATCATAGGCACCGTTACCTTTTTTACCTTTTTACTTCTACAATGACAAATTTTACCTAGGACTCACAGTCTTACGTGGTTTCCAAAACACCGAGCCTATTTTATATTAAACAATAAGTTAGGAAAGATTCCCTAAAGCTCATAGTACCTTTTAGACAGAAATTTTCTCCGTAATTCATTTTCTTAAATTAACACAAATTGTCGTTAAATCATCAACGATATTTTTAAAAATACCACAAAAGCGAATGAAATATGATTCTAATCAATTATACAAGATCGATGATTAACTGCCAATAAATTTCTTTTGAAAACGTAATGTAATTCCTGTAGCCGAGAAAAAAAATGTCGACGAGTACAAAGCGTCCATCGAAGTGGAAGAAAAAAAAAGGAGGAAATACCGGGAATGACGCAAGACACGGGTTTAGGTGGCATTTTGCTACTGATGAGAATACATCGATTAAGCCGACAAGCCAATGACGAAATTTTTTACTCTTACCGGGAGAATCGAGCGGAAGGCTATTTCTGCAGTTACGTCATTGCACCTGAGGAAACTACAATGATAACTGCGTTGTGCAATAATCTGTAAACGGGCAACTTCGAGTAATGAGGCTGTGCCATTAGTGTCACAGAAGAGAATTAAAGTGCAAATACCGAATAGGGCTTCAACACATAAAAATATAATACTTTTCATTTAATTCTTTCACTGGAATGCACTTATGAAAAATATACCCGCTGATAACGAAGTAAAATGTAAAAACAGAAACATATATCTATAAAAAACCAGAGACCGTTGTAAAAGAATATCAAGTACTTGCGGTGAAGGGCGATAAGTGATATTCAACAGAATTGATAAGAAAAGTATGTCAACATTCGCAATATGTAGCAAGCAATTGATGCATAACAATTACTCTCCGCTGCAACATCGACTGCTTGCAACAATTTGCAAATGCCGACAGGTTCTCATTAATTATGTCGAATGTCACTTACCATCCTTCACTGCACGTACTTCATATTTTTCCTCCGAAACTTTCTGGTTTTTCCTATCTATGAGCAATTTATTTAAATTTTTCAAAGCTACGAAGATGTGAATGATCCATGGTTACCTTCTGAGCTTGAGGATCTCTCCGAGAAGGATGTATGAATATCGGCCACGCCAACGACTTTCGTATTTATTCTGTATTTGTTTTAGGTGTAATATCACATGGAGATGCACCACAAGGGCCCTATTTGGCCGAAGGAAGCCCTTATAAACGTCTAATGCCCATGCAATGCCAGTGGCCGATCTGAAACGAGTGCAGCTCACCTTCCGAGGTTGCAGCTCTCACCTAACGATTAAGGCTTGACAACTGCCCACACGAGTCCCAACCCTGATTTCAGGGTCAGGACGAAGAATTGTCCTGGGCCTTAGTCCAGTCTCTGTGGTATACAGTGTCAGTGCCCGAGCTGAATACAACGCAATTCATCCGCCGGAATTGCACCTCTGACCTAATGATTCACGCTCCACTACTGCCCCTGCAATTTCAACCCTCACGTCTGGGCCAGGGCGAAGAATTGTCCTGGGCCTTAGCCCAGTCTCTGTGGTATACAGTGTCAGCGCCCGAGCTGAATACAACGCATTTCACCCACCGAAGTTGCACCTCTCACCTAACGATTCACGCTCCACTACTGCCCCTGCAATTCCAACCCTCATGTCTGGGCCAGGGCGAAGAATTGTCCTGGGCCTTAGCGCAGTCTCTGGGGCACCAATTCGGCCCTTGGTGCATACGGACAGTACAGACAGGCCCCTGGGGGGAATATTCCAGGAGAAAAGGAATAACTAATCTTCGTAAAATTAATGAATAATTGAAAACCGGAAAATATCAGAATTCTTTGTGCGTCGATTTTAATTACGCGCTGTAGGCATATCTTCGAAAATTAATATTTTATGAAAAAAGGAATATGCACAAAAAATTACATTAATCTCTCGTATTTATTCCAGTTTTATAATAAATTGATGTTTGAAGAAAATTAAATTTGCAAGCATTTGCTCCAATAGGCGGGGGGGGGGGGGGGGGGGGGCCTTTCTTATAATAGCGAGAGAGTCTCGAGATCTCTCTTAGGCTACGGGTTACTTTTCATTATCTCGTTTCACGTTTAGTGTTGATCTATTTTTAAGAATATTTTTACAACTGGCAGCCATGACGATTCTGCAACTATGAAGTTTTGAGTTGGTAAAGGTTTATACTTGTATTAACCATAATTCAGAATTAAATTGCTGAAATAGAATTTGATTTTCCATTAACATTTTCAATTTTACAGTTTTTGGAGAGCTTCGCAATTTTTCGCTCCATTTTCTGTGTTACGAGTGTCACTCGTTAGTGTAGGGCAAGGGGGTCATTTTTGTCCCAGAGTTTAATCAGACTGTTTCATCAATGATGTTTGAACGTTGATTGCATGATATAGGTAAAACGTCCACGGGCCATTTATCGAACTCACTGTACGTATAAATACATCCGACGTCACAGAGACGTCTATGTAAAAATTCTTCCGGAACTTCCGTGTGTCTCTGAATAGAAACGATTTCTGACAGCCGTCAGGAGATAAAAATACGAGCCGTCGAAGCAGTTCGTAGCAAAGTTCAGGAAACGTTAAATTTTCCTAAAGCATGGAACAAAATGTTTCTACGGTCGGGCCACGTAAATTTTCCAATGCACATTTTTGCTGCTGATATTCCTAATTTGATGTACTCCGAATTAAATCATATATTTATTCTTGAACACGTTGAATACCACCGGTGAACGTTCCTATTGGATTCCATGAAATTTAATGTGACTTTTAAATTGTAATATTTACGAATTTGCTAATACATTCAATATTAAAATATTTAAAGTCATGGTAAATATATAACTACATGTACCTTCAAAGTTTCCGCTCTACAAATATGTGATTTTAATAGAAAATGTTTTACTTCAGTGGAAATGGTGGAACTTGCAAAATATCGGTGGCATTTTACGTGCTAATCAGATGCGAATAAAAGGAATTTTGGAAAAATATCGACAATTTTCCTCTAACATTTTTCTTTGTAATGGTATCGCTTTTCCACGATATTCTTGATATTCTCGACGAGAAATTCGATAGGAATCTTATCCGACCTCTTCCCGATGCTGCTCTTTCTCAATAAACGAAGTCAGAAAGACGGTTTTGTCGGATCTTAGTCTCCGCGATGTCTCGAAATCCAAACATTTCTATGCAACGCGAGAAATATTTTTCTACTGCAGAGTATCGCGAAATTTCAAAAGGAAATATTGTGCATGACGAACATTTTACCGCTGCCAACATCGAAACGAGCAATTCGCTGGAAAAGGTCACTGCCGCTGAGCGTACGCATCGACGAATAAAAATTTCAAAATTAACTCACAGTTGTCGATGCATACTCCGAATATTCCGCCAGTTTTTTAATCCTCCAAATGCACCAGGCGTTTAACGCTAAACCTACCAAACTGCTCGGAATGATTTATTTAAAAATTTTCTTAAATGATCATGAAATTCTTAGCATTCTGTCTTATTTAATTTTTCACATCCATCCGATAAAATGTGAGATATTAAATCGATCAAGTTTCTTGCAGCTTCCTTCCTTTTCTTTAGAAGTATTTACCTGACGTTTTTAAATATATCTGTTCTGCGATTAAATAAGATAATAGTTAATATTACAGGGCGTAAAAATATTGCAATTTAACACGTTGAATGCCATAGGGGTCACCGGTGACCGGCACTGTTGAATTCGGTCAAATTTCTTATGATTTTTAAATTTCGATATTTACGGATATGCCAATATATTCAGTACTAAAATATTGCAGTTAGAAAAGTGAAGTATTACTGAGTAAATAACTATTCTTACTCTCAACATTTCTATTCTATGAAGATGTGGTATTAATAGAAACAGTTTCGGTTCTGTGGAAATGATGAATCTAGTGAAATACGGCTGGCATTCACCGTGTTAAGTATCCACTCTATATCGTTAATTATTTATATGTTTAGATATTAAATTCCAAGTAATCCAGAGTTGCTAACTCAAATAGACAGAAGCATGTGCAGAACCAAGCGCCACAGATTACCTCAATCATCCTAATCTTACAGAACAGTGCATCCTTCAATGTCCAAAGAACTTCCCCTATCAATCTCACATTCTCTGACCTATTTCGGGCTCTGTCCGTCTCTTGATCTGTCTTTGTCTCATCTTCGAGCCTTAATATCTGTTCCTTCGTTCCATGTTCATCGATGTTTCCTCTGCTTTTCGATCTCTTCGCGTATCCTTCTCTATTTCCCAGCCTGTTCATCTATCTTCTTTTACTTCCTGCCTATTTCTCTTTTGTCCTCCATTTTCCTGCAGGTTGAGATTTCTTCATTTACTTTGTTGCCCCTCAACTTTCCTTCCTGTTCTTTTTCTACCTTCAGCACTTCTTCTCGGCTGTTCTGTCCGTAGGATTTTCTTCTTTTGACCTCTGTTATTTTGCCTCTCCCTCCACTGACTTTCTGCTTCTTCGTTTTTTGTTTCCTGAGGTTTTGAGACTTTCGCGGTCGTCGTTAACTGAACAATAATTTTGAATTTTCGGGTTGAAGCCGCGTTGAGTGTTGTAAAACATCCGACTTTTCTGCAGCGTTGCAGCTAGCTTCATCAGGGTGATCTGACACTGATGTACTGATACGGATGTATCAAATCACCCTGATGAAGCCAGCTGCAATGCTGGTAAAACATCGGATGTCTTACAACACTCAACGCGGCTTAACCCTTTGCCTTACAAGAACGAGTGGCACTCGTGATGCGGTTGCTGGAACAAGAAATTTTGAAGTTTCCCAAAAATTATCAAATTGAAAATATCAGTTGAACACGACACGATAATATTATTCCTATGTTATTAATATTCCTTTGAATTCTAAGATACATCAGGAATCACTGACATATTTTTATTTCAGCAATTTAATTTTCAATTATTGCAGAGGCAGTCGCAAAGAAATCGTAGGGCAAGGGGTTAAACCCGAAAATATTAGGTTGTCAAGTATGAAATGGAGCAAACTTCGTATTATTTATTTCAATCGCACATAACCTCATTTAGACGCCGTATTTTGGCATAATTTGTTTTTCGTGTGTAAGGTACATCTTTTCCTCTTTCTAACTCATATTTCAGTTTGACAAAATTTGCAATAGTTTTTTTTGTATAGGCGATTAAGTGAGACCATGGAAATCAGCGAAATTCGTGTGTTGATAAAGTATGAGTTACACCGTGGAGCCACAACACGGCAGGCAGTCGCCAATATCAATAGTGTGTTCGGTATTCATGTGGCTACAAACGCGACTGTAGCTCGTTCGTTTAAAAAATTTCGTTCGGGAGATTTCGACCTGTCTAATGAACCACGTGGTCAACCCAAGACTCAGGTGGATAATGTCGTCCTGAAAGCCACTGTGGAAGCGAATCCCAGCTAAAGTGCACGTGAATTATCATTAATGCACAATGTATCAAAGCAAACAACCTTGACTCATTTGGCACAAATCGGTGAAGTGAGAAAGCTGGACAAGTGGATACCGCATGAATTGACCGATGCACAGAAGGAACGAAGCGTTGCACGACAACGCTCGACCACATGCCGCACGAATGACCGTGTCAAAGCTACAAGAGTTGAAGTTGGAAACTCTCCGTCACCCATCGTGCTCGCCAGACCTTGCCCCCACTGACTATCATTTCTTTCAAAATTTAAACAACTTTTTATCTGAAAAAAAAATCAATTCCGCACAGGCTGTCAAAATGGCGTTTGAAGAGTTCATCGACTCCCGTGATCCAGGCTTCTACAGGAAAGGGATAAATGAGTTACCTCTAAGATGGCAAAAGTGTATCGATAATATGGGTGCATACTTTGATTAAAAATAAAAAGTTTTTATTGGAAAAAAATCGAATTCAATTATGTGTATTTTTTGCTCCATTTCATACTTGACAACCTAATACAAAACCACTGTTAGTTTTTTCCCCGTTTTTTATGACTCTGCAAGTCCTATAATTCTCTTCTTCTTTTGGCTATCATCCTGTTCTTATTTTCTCTGCTTCACCCTATTTCGGTTTATCATCACTAGCTTTCTATTTCTCTCCATATCCAAAATTCCCTTTCATAAGAAAAAAATCCCACAAAATCCTCCGCAATCTGGCAGACTTCCTCGTGTACCGTAAGTGCGAAAATTACGATCGAATGCGCTGACAAACAGATTGAACTGTGGCCGGTACCATCCGCCAACTCTCTCTGGTACCGGTCACCGCGCAACATTTGCGTTAACGAGGGTGCAACACACAATTCCAGCCGCGGACGTGAATTTTCGTTGCACCGACTACGAGGCTGCGGTCGAGCATTGGCCATTGCACCATGACACGTTCTATGACGCCGTTTATACCCTGTCAATTGCAGCTATTCGGTGCCCCGATGGATGTTAATCCTTCGGTCTCGTACGCTCCCAACGTCGACCGCAAACGGCCTCCCCTTTCGGCGTCCTCGTTATTTAATTAACATTTACAGAATCAGCCGGCCATTATGTAATTTCCAGGCGCACTTTTTGCAACCACCTGTGGCTGAACGGGCAAACAAGGATATCCGACGGGGGATGGTACCTTTTGATGTCAGTTTACCTTGATGTTATTGGATCAATTATCTTTGAGCCAGGGTAAATGTACTTAATATTTTCTTCGTCGAGAGGCTCGTGAAGAGGCTTAGTATTTTTATTTTCTATTTTTTAAGCTTGAATTGCTACAGCTATTTTGCCTAGGAACCACTGTTTTATGTGGGTTCTGAACCACCGAGGTTATGATACATTAACCCCTTAGCCTATAAATAGACGGTGAAATTATTTCTATAATATTAATGTTACGTTAAATTGTACGATATATCAAGAACCACTGATCGATTTGTATTTTACCAATTTAAAACTGAATTATTGCGGAGGAAGTCACAAAAGAAATCGTAGAGCAAAGGGTGTCAGTAATAAGTTAGATAAAATTTCAAAGAGGATGATGAGGAATTTGAAATAGGGCCCAGTCTTCACAAGTCGAATCTTTTACCACTTCACTCACCATAGACCCCTAATTGTTATTGTAATTTCGCCTAGGGCCCACAGATTTAGATGGTTTTTGAACCATCGAGACTATGATACATTAACCCTTTGCGGTCCGAATTATTTTGTCAAGCTTGTAGCGAGCTAAATGAAATTAATTGCACATTTTCTGTCGTTGGTTATTCATTTTTTTTTTTTTCGATAGCAATAACTATAGGTACTGACGGATATTTAGGTGATATTACAAAGTTATTATGAATTTGAAAAGTAGATATTAAATCGTTAGAAAATCAAATTAAGTGAAAAACTATGTCGAGTATAGCTCGAGATTATGATACATTATAATTCATTATAATACAGTATAATTCGAGACTATGATACATTAAATAATAAATTTTGACAAATTTTAAAGACGATAATGAGGATTTTGAACTAGGGCCCACTGTTCACGAGTCGAATCTTTTACCACATCAGTCACTACAGTCCCCTAATTGTAATTGTCATTGCGCCTAGGGCCCACAGTTTTAGATGGTTTCTGAACTACCGAGACTATGATACATTAAATAATAAATTTTAACAAATTTTAAAAACGATGATGGAGTATTTGAACTAAGACCCACTGATTTCAAGTTCGAACGTTTGCCTTCTTATCCGCCACAGCCGCAATTAATAAAAATCCCATTTACTAACATTGCGACAGAGCAGTAGAAAAAGTGCAAAGACCATAATGACTATTTCTATAAATTTTATTTTTAAAGCTGCAGCAAAATACCTAAAACCGGTTACACTACAAACAGTACAATAGCGGGTTTAAACCGTCAATTCCGATCGTCGGTTGTTCCTAGGTGGAACAAAAGCGTCGTACGATCCACATCCATCTTTCTTCCTGTTTGCTCACGCCAATTTCTCTGTTTCGACATGTTCCGGATCCTCGTTACGTGAAATCTCCACTGTGTACCCTGGTGGCCATCGAAAAATTACACGGCTACAACCCCGGAGAGGCGGTCATCGTGGAAATTCGTGGGGAAAATTCCGCGCCAGTGGAAAAACACGTCGACGGTGGTCGACGTTCGTGCGCCGACTGACTCGTCAATATTTCCTGCCAATATATAAACGCCGATGCGTTTTACAATCGCTAAAGTCAACACCGAAGAGAAGTTTCGGTTCAAAAAGTTCTATGTTTTTTCTTCTTTTTTTTTTGTCCTTTTTTGGTTTCAACTTTTGGGTATCTCGGGTGAAAATTCGACGCTCCCTTCGCTCGCACTTTTACGATTTTGTTTTTGCGCGATAACAGTTTGACGAACGTTGTGCAATACTTGCTGATGGGTTACTGGCGAACCGTTCAGACGTGCTGGTTTTTGGTGCAGGTTTTCGAAGATTTCGCAAAATTTTTGGTATAATGGAAGGGGTAGTTTTGTTGGCTTCTGATAAATGGGGAAGTGGGATGTTTCAGAATTGTAATTTTAGTATTTTTAGGAGATAAAATTTTGGGTTTGGAATGTTATTAGAATCTTGGTGAAAGTTTGAGAAGGGTTCAAAAATTTTGGGATGTTGGAAGCGATACTTTTGATATCTTCTGATAGCTGGGGAAGTGGGGTGTTTTAGAATTGTAATTTTAGCATTTTTAGCAGGGAAAATTTTGGGTTTCGAATGTTATTAGAATTTTGGTGAAAGTTTGAGAAGGGTTTAAAAATTTTGGGATGTCGGAAGCGATACTTTTGATACCTTCTGATAGCTGGGGAAGAGGGGTGTTTTAGAATTGTAATTTTAGCATTTTTAGGAGGTAAAATTTTTGCTTTGGAATGTTACCAGAATCATGGTGACAGTTTGAGAAGGGTTCAAAAATTTTGGGATGTTGGAAGCGATACTTTTGATATCTTCTGATAACTGGGGAAGTGGGGTGTTTTAGTATTGTAATTTTAGCATTTTTAGCAGGGAAAATTTTGGGTTTGGAATGTTATCAGAATCTTGGTGAAGGTTTGAGAAAAGTTTCAAAAGTGGGAGTACCTGCATTTATATATTCGTAACGTTGAAAATTTTTAAAATACAAAACGATAGAAGTATGTATTTGCAATATTGCAATCCAAACCAGAGCCAAATATGAAAATCCCATCCACAGTTTTACCACTCCTGCAAGCGAGGAAACACGATATTTTGCATTTACAAGGATTGTTTCAGAAATTGCGAAGATTCAACCCCATGTTGGCAAATACACCGTTCTCGAAGACAGCACAAAAAGGAACCTTAAATTTACATTTCCATTGTTCAAAACCTCAACACTCATAGCTCGATGGTCGAAAAAATCCTATGACTCTACAAAAGCCAATAAAAGCACCTAAGTTTTCTTCGAAATTACCCAAAATAAAAAGACATTCTGATAAATCGAGCAACGAGCCGAAATAATTTTCTCCAGCACGGTATTAAATACAATATTTTCCTCGCGATAGACCGGTCTTATCAACTTTTTAATTGGTCTTACGCCGCAGTTGGCCAGCTGACCCGAAAATACAGATGCAGATTATTTTCGTAATTGCGGCAATTTCCGTGGAGCGACGAACTTCGCAAAAGTTCGCTCGCTGCTCAGTTTTCGCAGTAGGACAATTGCAAATTAGTTTGCTCGCAATAACGAAGACCCTGTAAAACTGACGCAACGAACGCTGTCGCTGAAACGCGCGCAAAAAAGAAAGCGGACAATTTTTTTTAATCTAAACAACAATTCCCCAATGATCGAAATTCACAAACTATTAATCGCACCGGCAAGTCAGGTTGATAATTATTTGCAGTATAACTATAAGCATTTTGTTGTAACAACATTAAACAATTACATATACACATATAACTCCCGTTAATAATAAAAAGCTATGCGTAGAAGTAACATCTTTGATAGCATTTAAATTTCAAAAGATTAAACCTTCACAAACTTAAAATCCACGCTGGTTGCAAGCTAAAAATAAAAACAAATATCGAATTATAAGGTATACCTAAATATAAAATTCAAGCTCTCTGAATTTGCATTCTTCAAAAATCCTGATATCAGATATGTTGAATTTCATTTTCATTAGCATTTAACACGTTAAGTTTCACTCTCACTCAAATTCTCCCGCCAGTTTCGCGCCCTCTGTGTTTCAAAGGTTAACGAAAAAAAATAAGCAGCCACCTCGAGCTAAAACCCGACGATCGCTTTCGAGTAGCATTTAATCCGTCGTGAAAATGTCGACTAATTTATCTTACGAACCCTGGGACCAGATAACGATTAATCCCGTTGCCTCTGTGACGTCAGTGGTGCAGCAGGGTGTAGCACGACGCGGTACCAACCGAGAAGTCGGCTTTCCTACCTCGGTAACGAGACTCGGGCGATCCTGCTAACGAAGTATCTTCGGACAACTTTCCTGTACCTCGTGGAGTTGAGCTTAGTTTAGTTCTGCCTTGCTCTTTCTCCCTCTTTTTCCCTCTTTCAGCCCCCTTCACCCTCCCTAGAGTTTGGCCTGTTAGTCCGTCTAGGATCATTTCAGGCGAGATGCGGCAAGTTTTGTTTTTAGTTTATAACGTTTAAAATAAAGGCGATTTAAAGTATCCTGTTATAAGCACGATTTCATTGCGTTTTTTAAGCTTCTTGTCAACAGAATGTAATGCTAAATTTATGAGGATTTTTAGTATTTGATATTGTAAGAGCCTTTAAGAGGACTCTGTTTATCTCGTCGTCAAGACGTCGATTGCCGTCGACGTGAGTTTCGTTTTTGGAGTACTACACCGTGGTAATTGCGGCACGAGGTTGTTACACATATTAAATATATCTTTTATTTCTCTTTTAATACAACTCCCAGTGTATTTTTTATTAATATCCTGACTTTGACCTCGCATTACAATTTGTCGCATAACAATATTATGTATTTTTATTTATTTCTTATTTGAATATTTTTGATTATTTTGATATTAGAAATTGGTTTTGAAGAATGTTACCTGAGAAAGTTTCGAAGGAAGTACATGTCACTTTCTTTTCTTCTTTTTTTTAATCTATGCTGTTTTTTTAAGGAAGAATGTTTAAACCTATCAATAGAAGTTATTAAATTTACAAAAGATTTATTTAAACATTCCCATCTCGTTCAATCTTTTGATCTCTATCTCTCTTTATCCCGCTTCCATTCCCTTTCTGCCCCTTGATCGCTCTCTTTCTTCTCCTCCCTTTGCTTTTCCATCCCCTTTCTGTCTTTTGATCTCCCTTTCCTTGTCCCTATCTATCTTTTCATCTCTCTTTCTCTCCGTGTCCCTTGACCTCTCCTCCTCTACCTTTTGATCCCTCCTTCACTGCTCTTCTTCGTCCTCTTTATTATCTGCTTCTCTTCTTTGACTTTGCGGCTCTTGATTTCATCCGCTCTCTCTCCTTCTCTCTTCGATGTTTCAAAGTTGGTTCCACAGGATTCAACCTTGCAGGAGCCATGAGCAGAGTCTCCAGGATTGCCTAGAATTTAATTTCTGTTCCGAGCAGGTTTTATCTGAACGAAACAGCCACGCGTGCGGTTGCCGGATCGTAAAAGGGACAACGAAACTGCGCGACAACAGTTGGCGGAGATAAGGAGTACTTCCGGTTGATAGCTGCTGCAATTTACCACTCTTTCGCACGTTCTTTCTCTACCAAACAGCTCAACCGGGGACTACAGCAGGTTCGGCGTTAACCCTTTGCGGTCCAAGTTACTTTACACAATGATTGCTAGAACCGCAATTTTAAAATTCTATTATTCTTTGCCGGACAAATTATCGAAATTCTGGTTGGTATAAAATTGTAAGTTGCTTGACCACAAAAGTATCAAAATTGCAGATTCTTTTTTCCTTCCAGAATTACCGTAAAAGAAAAATTGTAAATTTTATGTCTCTGTTTGTCTCCAAATGTATGAAAATCGGAAAGTTTTAATCTTATCATCTTCCATCCCTAAAATTACCAAACTCGTAAAATTTGGAGTCATATAATTCTTCATCCCCTATTTAGGGGGATGACAGACTTGCAAATAAAAAATTGTACATTCCTTCTCTCCCAGAAGAACCAAAATTCCAAGTTTTGTTGCTCCCAAAATAACAATAATAAGGAATGTAAAAATTCTGTGTTTTGCAATCCACCAGCGTGCAGAAATTTCAAATTTTTAATGCTATCGTTCTCCAACACCGAAATTACCAAACCCTCAAGTTTTCAAACAATTCTTCATCCCCTAAAAATTGCCCGATTCGTAAATATAAAATTCTACATTTCTCTCCCAAATTTTCCAAAACCTCAAATTTAAAGTTCTACCTTTCCTCGCCCTTAAAAATACAAATATCGTCAAATTTTAATCCTATTCCTTTTTGCCTGCAACATCTCACATTTTTAATCCTGTTGCCTTTCGTTGCCAAATTATTAAAATTTCAAATTTATACCTCTACCTTCCTCTCGCGGCAAAATACAAAAATTTCAAACACGGAGCTCCATCGTTTATCGACCTTCCTAAAAAAAATTCCAATCCTCTTCTCGGCGCCAAAACAATCGACTCCTACGATTCCAATGGACAATAGAGATCCAGGCCGATTGCATAACCATCGTTCTCCCTTTCCCTTCGCCCTTCGTCGACGATTGTCATTCGCGAATCCGTCGTGGCATTTTGCAAAAGCAACGAATTATGCTAATTATCCGAGTCCGGTTCTCCGGCCGCAACTCGGCCTTGATTATTATATCCCGCGGCGCGTGAATGAAAAGAAAAGTTAAAAAAACAAAACGAGCGGACTTTGAAAGGATTCGGCGAACCGTTACCGGTGTCGATTTTACACTTTCGTTTTTGCTCCTTCGACTTGGACGATTTTGTGCATCGTTTCGCCGATTAACCCTCTGCAATTTGAATTATTTATCTGGGATTAATTTATTGTAATTTTGCTGTCGTTGAATATTGATTGGATTTTAGAATTGAAAACGAAAGGAACAAGATAACGGCTGCGCAACTGCAGAGAATTATGTAATATTTAAAAAATGTCTTGAGCATTTAAATAATTGAATTAAAATTTCGAACGTTTAAATAACCTTTTTATTTCCATTTGTGAATTGGACTTTGGAACGCCTACAGCCGTATTTTCTATTTCTTTAATTGCAACGTAAGATCGATATCCGTAAATTAGTAATAAATACGTGGAAACCATAATTATCGAATTTTGAAGTAAAAATTCCATAAAAATTGAAATTTTACAAAGACGACGTATTAACCCTTTGCGGTCCGAATTATTTTCTCAAGTGTGTAGCGAGCTAAATGAAATTAATTGTACAACATTTTCTGTCGTTGGTTATCCATTTTTTTAATAATTGCAATAACTATAGGTACTGGTGGATATTTAGGTGATTTTACAAAGTCATTATGAATTTGAATAGTCGATATTAATTCGTTCGAAAATAAAATGAAGTGAAAAGCTATGTCGAGTATAGCTCGACATAGGACTGCAAAGGGTTAATGTAAAATACAATTTTCGCTAATTTATGCAAACTCTGATATTTATTAATTCCCAATTAAATACTGTACTGTATTCCAATTATTAACAATTACCTCTACATAAAAGAATGTATGCCTTTGCATGTTTTATTTATTAATAAAAAGTGCGCCCCACCGATTAAAATTACATGAAATAATAAGAAGAAATTGGATCAAGCACAGTACGAACACAGTAGTAACTTTTGCGAAAAGAATCGCCTTCAAGTCGCGAATTTTCGGCGACGGGAAACGCTGCAATTATTTACTCCTCTTCAATCGTACTTTCTTTTCATTTCGAGGAAGATAAACGTCGAGACGAATATCGCGTATATTTTCCACGACATTGAATTTCCTTTTCTTCTTTTCCCGGTGTTTCTCCTCTTTGAGTGGAAAATCCTGTTTCGCGTTGACGATGCACTTCGGCGAAATTAAACCGTCGGAATTCGCGATGCGAATTATTGGAATTTTTATTAAGTCCTAAGCCGAATTTCTTCTGAATTCCTTCCTCGTCTTTTTCTTTTTTCATTCAACTTCGAACTCCATTGTGATTAATCGTGCTATTTGACTTTGGCTGATTGACATCTTGAAATAGGGATTTCTTTTTCTTTCTTCGTTTTTTGCGGGAAGGATTATTTACGATGACTGGAGATAAACACATTTGTTTAAAGTTGATTTCGGTATCGTTTAAAATTCTTTTTACCTTCAACTCTTTGCTTTACTATAAAAAGTATATTACATAACGAAGATGGAGATAAATTTTTTGTACCAGGAATTGCTTAATAAATTTTGGCCTATTGGGATACGTATTTCGATTATTTATCACCGTTCGTGCTGCAATTCGTTTGACTTTAAATCCTCAATTAATATTTGCGCGATGCATCAATTTTATACGGCAAATTGGATTTAAAATTTATCAGTGATATTTTGTTTACGTTAGCGATGATTGAGAATATTGGAGGAATGTTTAAAATAAATTATAGAATCCGTGCAGTGAATTGGAATTGTTGATTTAACAACCGTATTTCTTAATTACAATTTTAATTTCATTCCACGTGTATATTTAACGTAAATACGAGAAGGACGGAAATTTCTACAACCAGTGTTTCGCGTTCTCGACGACGACTTCAACGTCTAGCAGCGATTTTCCATACCTCAAACTGAGATAATACCAAACGAAAATGATTTCCCAACGGTGCAGACATCTCTCGCGACATTAACCAATGGCAGTGACCCAAAAAAGCTAAACCGCACCCTCGAAACAATAAAAGAAAATACCAAGCTCACATCGGCATGGAGAAAAAGGTCAACGGATGCACACTCGGAGGTACAATTTACTCCCCAATTGCTATTTTGTCACTTGCCGAATAAGAAGGGAGAGAGAGAGGGTGACAGACTGATAGACAGACAGAAAAGGAGGGAAGGAGAGAGAAAGAGAGCGCAAGAAACTGACAGAAAATCGGCAGAGAAAGGGAGAGTAAGATACAGAAAGAAAATAGGGGGAGAAAGTAAGAAACAGACAGAAAAGGGGGAAGGAGAGTAAGAAGGAGACAGAGAAAAGGAGTGAAAGTAAGAAACACATAGAAAAATGCGAGGGAGAGTAATAAACAGGCGGAGAAAGGGAGAGAAAGTAAGAAACAGAGAAAAAATAGGGTGAGAGATAGTAAGAAACAGACAGAAAAAGCAGAAGAGAGAATGAAACAGAAAAAGAGGGAGAGAGACAGAGAAAGGAAGAAAACGAGAAAAACGGCTAAAAACGGAGACGCAGACAGAAACAAAGTGAGACCTCTAAAAGCACAAAGTACTCGCCCTACCGATGTCCACGTCTCGCCGATTAATCGCCGTGGGTTATCAATAAAGGACAACGAGGCAGTGTCGGTACTTTCAGCCGGGAAATCGAGTTACATCGATTCGTTTGCTCCATCCCATTCGCCATTGGATAACGTCACGTAAGTGTTAAGTCAATAATTCGAGCGAAGCGGAACTATCGACGGTGTTCGAGGCCGACGAGAGCCGCGCCGTCGAAAGTGGAGAACGGTGAAAGGCAGAGCCACGATGTCTTTGACTGCTGTTCGGCAGGTTGATACTCCAAGTGTGTGAATTTTTTTTAATCTTGCCTCACACGAAAGTATGCGTGGGAGGTGCATGGAAAATGGGTGGAGGAGGTTTGGAGATGTTGCAACAGATGCGAAGATTGATTTACAGGTGTAGGGTGGGAAAGTTTGATCGTGGCTTCGGCTTTTTGGGGACTAAATAAGAGAAGAAATGAAAATCCAGTGGAGTACCAATGAAAAATCGAAATTTGATGGGAAACTTAATTTTGATGGTGGTCCACAGTTCAATTGAGGGCTAGAATTTAGAGAGGGGCCGAAGCTCAGGGAAGCAACAGAGTTCAATAGTGGTCCAAAAATTCGCTAGACTAAAGTTTGATCGTGGATTAACATTCAATGGTGAACCAAAGTTCAACTGAGAACCAAAATTTGATAGGGGATCAAAGTTCAACTGAGGACCAATATTTATTGGGGCACCAAAGTTCAGAGCAGGAATAGAGTTCAGTGGGGAAGCAAACTTTGGCCGAGCACTAAAATTTGATCGTGGACCAAAGTTCGATAGAGATCCAAAATTCGATAGACTAAAATTTGATCGTGAACTAAAATTTAATGGTGGACCAAAGTTCGATAGAGATCCAAAATTCGATAGACTAAAATTTGATCGTGAAATAAAATTCTATGGGGACCAAAGTTCAACTGAGGGCCAATATTTATTTGGGGGCCAAAGTTCAGGGAAGGAACAGAGTTCAGTGAGGAACCAAAGTTTGGCCGAGCACTAAAATTTGATCGTAAACCAAAGTTCGATAGAGATCCAAAATTCGATAGACTAAAATTTGACCGTGGACTAAAATTCAATGGTGGACCAAAGTTCGATAGAGATCCAAAATTCGATAGACTAAAATTTGATCGTGAAATAAAATTCTATGGTGGACCAAAGTTCAACCAAGGGCCAATATTTATTGGGGGACCAAAGTTCAGAGCAGGAATAGAGTTTAGTGGGGAACCAAAGTTTGGCCGCGCACTAAAATTTGATCATGGACCAAAGTTCGATAGAGATCCAAAATTCGATAGACTAAAATTTGATCGTGGACTAAAATTCAATGGTGGACCAAAGTTCAATAGAGATCCAAAATTCGATAGACTAAAATTTGATTATGAAATAAAATTCTATGGTGGACCAAAGTTCAACCGAGGGCCAATATTTATTGGAGGACCAAAGTTCAGAGCAGGAATAGAGTTCAGTGGAGAACCAAAGTTTGGCCGAGCACTAAAATTTGATCGTGGACCAAAGTTCGATAGAGATCCAAAATTCGATAGACTAAAATTTGACCGTGGACTTAAATTCAATGGTGGACCAAAGTTCAATAGAGATCCAAAATTTGATAGACTAAAATTTGATCGTGAAATAAAATTCTATGGTGGACCAAAGTTCAACCGAGGGCCAATATTTATTGTGGGACCAAAGTTCAGAGCAGGAACAGAATCAGTGGGGAACCAAAGTTTAGTCGATGACGAAAATTTGATGGGAACCATAGTTCAATAGTGGTCCAAAATTCGATAGACTAAAGTTTCATCATAGACTAAAATCCAATGGTGGACCAAAGTTCAACCGAGGACCAACATTTATTGGGGGACCAAAGTTCAGATAGAATCAAAATTCGATAGGAAACCAAATTTCGGAGGAAAACCAAAATTATACTGGGGACCAAAGTTCGATCAGAAATTAAACTTTGATCGAGGACTTAAATTCGGTAAAAATCCAATATTCGCCTGGGGACTTAAATTCGATGGGGTACCAAAATTTCAACAGGGTCCTAAATCCTGCCTAATATATACAGTAAACAATATAAAACTGTATCTAAATATTTCCAGCAAACTTCAATTTGTTCGCAAAAAAGATATAACGTGCTCTCTAGCTTCGCCCACCAAAGAAACGTTGAGAAAAACATCTGCACCCTTCTATCTCTTCATAAAAAAAGAACAGAAATCATCTAATTAGACCGATATAATAAAAACTTGCGTTTCGTCGACGAACGTTATCCTTCCAGGGATCGCTGGCCATAAAGCGATATTGCTACAGGGAGTTTTGTTGGGAAAGATGCCTCGTAAAATCATAATCGCAATTTCTCGGCCGATAAACCACCGTTCGAGCGGCTTCAACGATCCTTCTGGATAATAGCTGCCGATCTCTCGGCATCCTGCACTTTCCTTCGTTACCCTAGCTTTTAGACCCTCTTTCGTATTGTTAAAATACAGAGTGCTTTTCTGAGAACGTTACGTTTCATTTTCGACGAATTTCAGAGGAAAGTATGTGGAATTTTTCACGGCGAGGACAGTGAAATTTACATTTTTAGAGTAAACGATCGCATATTTAGGGTTTGGAGTCCTAATCGATGAGCTCAATTTTAATCCTAATCTCTGGGCAATTTTTCTACGGGTGCACAAATGCTTTTGATGGTCTGTGATCCACTTAAATTAATAATATAGTAAGTTAAGATCAAAATATACGAAGTAAAGGGAAAATAATATCGTTGAAGTTAACTTTACTAAAGACAAAACGATGCAAGCCCAAAGATTTCAAGATTCAGCCTCCTTCTCCTATTTTAACAGCAGAACTACCGACGTTATACCAATTATATTTAGATATACTGAACAAGAACTTAAGAAACACAAAAATCCAGAGGCGAAAAAGATGATTAATTAAGTAATTCAGATTTTATTACATAGAAGTGGAATATTTACAGCATGCCTCTCCTATCAACTTTTAAAAAAAATTGAAAACCGGTCATTTTGACTGCCTCCATAGTTTCACTGTTAAAGAAGACAGTTAAATATATCAAAATTTCTTTCCCAACAGTTTCAGACTTTTATTCTGTCCTCCCCCAAAAAAAATTAAAAACATTCCAGAGTTAGCATAGCAAAGCTCCCCAAAAAAATCCTCCAAAGCTCTCCCTCGATCACTTCAGAACAATTAAAAACTCTCGCACGAACACCTCGGATCACCAAGAACAGTCACTTCGCGCCACATTGTCATCGAAATTCTCAAAACTACCCCTTACGTCCCAGCTCGGAAGGAATAAGCGAAGAAATTCGCAATTGTATTCCTCCCACTCGACCCGATTCCACCGTGCTGTTAATCCCGAGACAATAGGTTAGAATTTAAGTACTCACGTGCCTCGATCGTTCGGGGCTTAAACGACACCCCCTAAACCACCCCCGTCGCTTCGAACCACTCGTCGTCCATCGACCGGTCCGAGGCGATACTTTCGGTCGGCTTTATTATCTCACGGGGTATAAATTCAACGGGTTTACAGGTTTACGTGTGCAAAACCCCCGTGCAAAGGGGTGCAAAGTCGACGGGGTGAAATATCGACGAACGAGAGAAGAAAAGAAGACTATCGAACGCAGGGAGAAGTACGACAGTCCTGGAAATTCGGGTAAGAAGTTTTCGGTGGACCTTGCAGGGGGTTGGGGGAATCCTTTCATGGGGTCTTATCACTGGGGATTGGGTTTGAGTGAACTTTCTGGGGTTTGCTTGCATTTGCTGGTTTTTGGGGGTTGATATGTGGAATTTTAGAGAGTGGACGTTCCTTGTGGTTTGGTCGTTACAGTGATTTTTGTTAGATTTTCAAGAACTACTGTGATAATCTTTCTGAAAGTTTGTGGCTCTACGACGCCAAAATTTAGTGTCGATTTGTTCAAATTTTTGAACACACTCCGAAGAAAAGACACAGGAGGAAAGCGAATTTTTTAGTTAAACCTCTCATATAGGTCCTGTGCCAAAAAATATCTAAATTATCTGCTAAAGAACACACAATTTAAAAAATATTTATTCTTTTATGTCCTTTAGTTACCGAGATGTTCCGAAACCGGCATTTTCAACCCTTAACTTTGATACGTATTTCCACTTCTTCAGTATAGACGGTGGCTACTAAAAAAAATACGTGTCAAATATTTTTTCGAGAACCATCTCTCAAGTAAGTTTCATAAAAATCGACGTGTTAGATCCAGGTTTTAAGCGCTGACAGTACATCAGCGTCCATCTTCCAAGCTGTCCACAATACTCAGCGCCATCTACCTTACAATTTCAACAACTATCACCGACCATCTTCCAATTTCCAAACTATTCCTCAACAAATATTATTACAAACCCTCTCCACTCCATTCTGAATAAAATACATACATAAAATCCACCCCTATTACTGTGCCCTCTGCAAACAAAATTAAACGCAACCACCAATCCAAATTAGCATTATTTCATAATCCAGCTTCACACTCAGCACAGCCAAGCATCAATGAATAATTCATTCCTTTAGTTGCAACCCAAGGGGTCGAAGAAACGCCCCCGCAAAACTGCAAAATCTCAGAAACCAAACTGTGATCGTTCAGCTAAGAATTTCTTGAGGTAAAAAAAAATGAAAGGGGCATCGAAAAGCGACAAAGTACAGTAACGACGTGATCGTTGGACGGTTTTCGAGCTTCGACCCTGCCGTATCATCGGCAGAGGATGCTCTGTGTATCAATTTCTCTTTCCACAGACGAGAAACGGCCGACCTCGTCGGGCCGGATCGAACACCCTCTAAAAAACTGTCTCGTAGAGCAAACGAGAAACCGCGAACGTGACGAACGCCCGTGAATTTAGATCGGCACGAAGTTCCCCTTGAAAAAGCTGCTGATAATTTCAGTTTTTTCCGTCGTCCCGGAACGATCGATTATCGCTCCGCTTATCGAGCTGGGAGGGATGAAAAGCAATTGGTAACAGCACCGGGAGACGAATGACCATTTTTCGGAGGGGATGGAGCGTGTTTTCGATTTTTTTGTGGAGAAATTTAATTTGTACATTATTGATTTTTATAGATATTAAGCGGCAAATTCTGAAATGATGTTGGGTTTGAAAAATTTGGTTTGTAATTTGTTAATTTTTGTAGATATTGGTCGTTATATTCTAAAATAATATTAGGTTAGAAAAATTTCGTGTGGTTCTTGTTATTTTTTGGAAATGTCGGGCGAAAAATTCTAAAATTGTTTTGGATTCGAAAAATGTGGTTTGTAATTTGTTAAGTTTTGTAGGAATCGGGTATGAAATTCTGAAATGATGTTAGGCTTGACATTTTTCGTTTGACGTTTGTTAATTTTTGAAGATATTGGCCGTTAAATTCTGAAATAATGGTAGGTTAGAAAAATTTTATTTGAAATTTGTTAATTTTTGCAGATATTGGGCGAGAAATGTTAAAATAGTGTTGGACCCGAAAAATTTGATTTGTGATTTGTTAATTTTTTTAGATATTGTGTATGACATTCTGAAGTAAAGTTTGGCTGAGCACTTTCATTTGACAGTTGTTAATTTCTGTAGATATTGAGCGTCAAATTCTAAAATAGACTTTGGTTCGGAAAATTTGATTTGAAATTTGTTAATTTTTGGAAATATCGGGCGTAAAATTCTAAAATAGTATTAGGTTCGAAAATAATGGGATATCGTAGGGGAAATAAAGTTGGTGAAAGTCGATATTGGGTGCTGTGCAAATTTTTGTTACTATCGGGCACTTTTCAACGTGATTCAGACTATTGACGACTTGGTAATTAATTATTGGGTTCTATCGAACGCGAGTTTTATCGGTAAATATATGGTCTATATGATTTGTGAGCATAGGTACGACTCGATAATTGCGCAGATGCATAAAATGCATTTATCTATAAAAAAAATAACAAAATATAAAGTACTCCTCCGCGTAAAAATTCATAAAAATTTAATCAAAGAATAAGAAGAGCGTTGAAAAAAATACAGGTATAAAATTCTCCCTTAAAATGTCAACGAGCTTTCGAGCAACAGCATTTCTCTGTAGACTGTAATTTACATGGGAAAAGGACGAGAGGAAAGCACAAATAAAATCAGGAACGAAACAATGGTGGACTAACGAAGAGGCGAGCGGAGAACGTAACAACTCTGAAAGAAGTCCCCGCGAATGAAAGAAGAATCGACGAACTAATAGAAAGAGCATTTTTCATTGGACATCCTCGATCGACCTATTCCTTTTTGAACGTAAAATTTCATGGGTCTTTAGAAAAACTCGAGCGCAATGCATGGACCAAAGGGGACATTGTTAAAATCGTGCGCAATTTTGTCAAAACTCCTCGCAAAATCGACGACAAACGCAACGGGACGTGGAAAACTGTTATGGGGTTACAGTAGAGTTGAAAAAAATAAACTCTGATGGGAAATTGTTAACGACAGAGATATGGAAGTTCGCATAAAAAAACAACAACGACGAAACAGAGACAGAATGATCGTCGATGGGAATTGAATCGCGTTTCAAAAAGACAAATCGAAGTGTAACAGAACAGTCGATATTCGATGGAATCGGTATAAAGATTTATCGCGAATAAAACCGGCAAATCCGTAAAAAAAGAGATGCATTACAAAACTTCATCCTATTTTCCTCACGGCCTTACGTTCCGTTCCATTTCCATTTATCCATGCCATCTGTTTTTCCCCGTAATTCGAGATGCATTTATTGTTAATCGTATCACCTGTCGCATTTAATCGTCTCGTATTTGTTTATTCGTTTATTTTGTATTGCGCCAGCTCTATATTCGTGTCCGATAATATTTCACCGGGATTTACCATGCAATTTTGTAAAATAATATTGATATTTAAATATTCCTGTGGCACAATTAATATTTGAATTTTAAATGCCGTGCGATTGGAGGCATAAATAGAAATATTTTAACAATGAATATACTAGGGCAATCACTATGACCGGTTTCTATTTTTTTTAAATTCCTGGAGTTTTTAACGCTGCCACATTTTCATTTTTCATGCCTATTTTATTTTTTCCCGTTTATAATTCTTTTTCTGGCAACCCGCTCCCCTGTCGGCTAAAATCCCTGGCTCTTCAGCTAAACTGAGTTAATTAAATGTTGCCTTAAACAATTTTTATTTAATACTCAAATAATATTCACAGTGTGATATATAACTACTTTCCAACAAAGGTTGCCGACCACTCCTTTAACATATTCATTTATTATATCTAAATATACCGGATTTCTGATCGATAGATCAAGTGTTAAAGCTATCGATTGAATTCATTTACCAATCCAAATGTAAACTTTTACATCTTCTCTTTTTTTTACCGAACTCTCAACCGTCTTTGCGTCGATCTTCCTCTCGTCTCGCATTATCGTCAAACGATTTCAATCGACGGACAGGCATCGAGGAGGAAAAAGACATCAGAGGAAACGTCCCTAGGAGATGTAATTGATTCTCAACGCTTCTCATCGACGTCGGTGAAGATCCTCGAGCAGTTCCACGTCGAATGACTCGAATGGATGATCGGGAATGAAATTAACCTCTTTGGTGAGAAAGGTGTTCGTCAGAGACTATTATCATCGACTGTGGATATCGAGGTGCGATGGTACTTTGATTCAAGTTCTATTAATACTATTGTATTTTAAATAAATTTACATATCCTATATGGAACTATTATATTGATGCAAGAATTCGAACGCACCGATGCCTACGCAATGAGCGAGTGGTGGGGGATTCCCTAGACGAGCTATTAATTGAGTGGACTGTACCTATTGCTGGAATACGCAAAGAAGACCAACGGAAGGAATGTGACTGGAATACAGCTTAATTCGCATATTCCAATTGGACCGTATAATGAAAAAAGCACAGGGTCAAGAAGGACCTTTCGCCGAACCTTTTCTCACTTGATACGACCCAATTATTCTCTCCGTCGTGCGGATCAATTTGAATGTGTGAATCAGGCCCACATTCCTTCCGCTAGCCTTCTTTGCCTATCTCCAGAGTACAATGGGGTATTAGAAAGAAGACTATCAAGATAGGGCAGGATCAAAATGAACCTCTCTGTCGAACCTTCTCTCACTTATTGTTCGTTTCGATACAACTAATTTAACCTTTTCGTCATGCGGTCCAATTTGAATGTGTGAATCAGGCCCATATTCCATCCACATTCGTTCCGCTAGCCTTCTTTGACTATCTTCAGAATACAATGAGGTATTAGAAGGAAGACTATCAAGATAGATCAGGATCAAAATGAACCTCTCTGTCGAACCTTCTCTCGCTGAATTGCGATAGGACTCATTCAACCTTTTTGTCATGTGCTCCAATTTAAACAAGTGAATCAGGCCCATATTCCATCCACATTCCTTCCGCTAGCCTTCCCTTTTCCACTGAGCTATACGCACTGACATTGTTTGCATCTGTTCTGGAAGAACTGTATTTTCTGCACAGACTTATTTTTTAAAATGCTTTCTACAATACGCAACAAATTTCCCATTTAATTCTAATAAATGAATTGCCACTACATGATAAATTAAATCCGTCAGTTTCTATGGAATATCCGCTGAATTCGAAGGGAACTAGGAAGAGTTTGGAGCACGGTATTAACATGAATAAAAATGGATGTAAACTCCGAGGAAATCGACAAGCGTAACACGAAAGGAGACACGTCGAAAGCGATCGGTTTGGCTTTGCATCCGAGAGAAAAGGGCGGAATTCAAACGCGATTCCGCTATTCGATCAGAGTCCGTGCTTCTCCGCGAGAGGCCACGATTGCCCGTGTAAACGTGACGTCGATATCGAAGGATTATTTGCATCTCGTCTGTTCGAGTATCACGTAGACAGAAATTACACGCGTCTTGAATTTTTCATCGATCGAAAACCCTCGAAAATATTACCGTGAATCGGGTACACTGATTTCCTCTCCACGGAGACTGGAGCTCGACTCTTCGAGAAGTCTCTTTGATTTCACAGTTTTTCTCGGTTGCCGAATTGTTGTTGCTAAAGTCAGATTTTAGCTTCGTAGATGTTCTTCTTATTTTTATGAATTAATTTACAAATTTCTGAACCTTCTTTCGAGATAAGTATTTTAAGTTTAATTGTTGCGCATAAGGTTCTTCTGTGAAGTGTAAATTACTTAAAACATAATGATTATAAAATTTCTTAAAATTGTAAAACTTTCCATCGAGTTCCGATGTTATAATTATGAATTTTTAAAGAGCGCGATTGAATCTACTGTATTATTTTATATCTAATATCAAGATTCAAAGACAGGCTACTAAAAAATCGTTTCTCCAAATGAATCCCTATAATGAAAACTTTTGAAGTATTTTAACTTGCTTTAAATGTCGTTTAATTTTTGAAAGTTCATGATTGACAAAGGAAAAGAATAATTAACGTTGCTGCCATAAATAAAAATTAATATTTCCTATCCATTTACAATTAGAATATTGATATCTACAACCATAAAATCGACGACTCCACTATTTTTTCTAATCATCGCCGCCATAATTGTCGCCAGACGGAAAAAGAAATCAACAGAACTAAAAGGCCCGCCGTTTGATCGCTCTAAAAATATCATTCGTCAAGGAAAAAGCATCAGTCAAACCCGTTTCTATTTCCCTTCAAATGCACGTGCGACGATGCGCAAGTAAAACAGTGTCGAATTTCACCATGGTAATTCCACGCGTTGTTCTAATCGAGCTTCACAGATGTACGGTTAACTGAGAAAACAGCCAGCGAAGGAACCGTGACGAATGTGTGTCTCAGACTCATTTTTTTTCACTATATCGCCCGCTGAGCAGAAAAATCAGAATCCATTCGCGTAGACTGACGACCAACGTTGAGAAACAAACACATCGTCGTTAACGAAGCTTTTATTTTCGACGTTTACAAATTTGCGTTCGAAATCTTCCACCCCTTCGTTCAGGCTGGACAAATTTTCTAACATATTTCAAATTTTCATGTCGTGTATCAGAATTTTGAGAAGTATATTTGTCGTGGGAATTTTTAGAAAAAATGGAAACCGAACATTTCGACAGTCTTAGTATTTTTAGTTGTTAATATTTGCACTGTTAACCCCTTGCCCTACGATTTCTTTTGTTACTGTGTGCACGCTACTTCAGAATTAAATGTAATTAAAAATTGATCGGTGATTCCTGATATACAATTTGATATAATATTAACAACATGGAAATAAATAGATAGCTGCTCGAAAACTTCAAAATTTCCTATTACATCTATCGCGTTACTAGTGTCACTCGTTACTGTAGGTCAAGGGGTTAAACTTGGTCCGACATCCAGAAGCCAGAAAAATAAAAAAAAACGCATGCAGTCACGGTAAAATACTAACAAAATAATTAAAAATAGGCTCAAGGTGAAGCAACATTTAGCAACCACCGGTCCCCACTTCCGGTCCCCGGTGTCCGTGGAAACGGATTCCCTAAATTCCACGCAATAATCCGCAAAGTGAATCAAACTGTCCCGAAGATAATCTCTGGCAGGTCACGGCCCAACGTTTGAGCTTCTCGATCGCGTGTGTGTACTTGGCTCGAGGGTATCGTCACGTGCAACCCTCCTACCCTCGGCATAAAGCACCCGTTTAATAAGCGCAGGTACCATGGCACCCGGCCAAATGTAACATTGCCCGGTGCAGAAAACTATGCGCTTATTTTTATCCCATTGGAGAAGCTTCGGGATTGCGCGCAGACTATCCTGGCCACGTGCTTATCTTCCTTAACGACCATCGGAGAGAGTGAAAGCCCGGGGGATGAGAGTACAGTCGAGGAAATTGATTAGGAGGCTGTAGTGAATATGGAGTGAAAGTTTCAAGTTTCTGTTTGACCGGGGAGGATTTTGTAAAGTTTTATTTAATGGATGTTTATCTTGGTAGTTTGGACATTATTGAAGGAATTGGTGAGAGAGACATTTCTAAAATTGCGGCCGAGGGGGGCTGTAGTGAATATGGAGTGAAAGGACTTTGAATTTCTGGGTTTGAGTTCAAGTTTCTGTCTGATCGGAGAGGTTTTTGTAAATTGTTATTTAATGGATGTTTATCTTGGTAGTTTGGACATTATTGAAGGAATTGGTGAGAGAGACATTTTTAAAATTGCGGCCAAAGGGGGCTGTAGGGAATATGGAGTGAAAGGACTTTGAATTTCTGGGTTTGAGTTCAAGTTTCTGTCTGATCGGAGAGGTTTCTGTAAATTGTTATTTAATGGATGTTTATCTTGGTAGTTTGGACATTATTGAAGGAATTGGTGAGAGAGACATTTTTAAAATTGCGGCCAAAGGGGGCTGTAGGGAATATGGAGTGAAAGGACTTTGAATTTCTGGGTTTGAGTTCAAGTTTCTGTCTGATCGGGGAGGTTTTTGTAGATTGTTATTTAACCCCTTGTGACGTGACCGTCTCCGTTATAATTCAGAATTTAATTGATGAAATAAAAATTGATCAGTGTTTCTTGATATATCGTATTATTTAACGTAACATCAATATGATAGAGATAATATTATCGCGTTGCGTCCGATTAATATTTTTAATTTGATCAGATTTGCAAAACTTTAAAATTTCCTATCCCATTTACCTCATCACGAGTGCCACACGTTATTACAGGGCAAGGGCTTCGTGGATGTTTGGCTTGTTAGTTTGGAAATTAATGAAAGAAACAGTGAGACAGTTTTTTTAAAAATTGCGCTGCAAGGATGCTGGACTCAATATGGAGTGAAAGAAATTCGAATTGCCGGTTGTGAGTTCAGGTTTCTGCCACATTAGGGGGGTTTTAGATAAATTGCTATTTAATATATGCATGTTTGTCTTGGTAGTTTAAAAGTTAGTGAAGGAAATAGTGAAATATATTTTTAAAGTTACGGTAAAAGGGGGCTGTGTAGTGATTATGGAGTGAAAGGACTTTGAATTTCTGGGTTTGAGCTCAAGTTTCTGTCTGATCGGGGAGGTTATTGTAAATTGTTATTTAATGGATGTTTGACTAATTAGTTCGAAAGTTAATGAAAGGAATAGTGAGAGATATTTAAAAAATTGTGGTGGAAGACCGCTGTGATGATTAGGGTATTCTCAATTGGTGGGTCTGATTTTCTCCAATCAAATTTTTCTCAAATTCGGAAAAAAGGCGCCAAAGGAATTGCCTCAAAAACGGGTCGCCAAATAAACATTACTATCTCTCACAAAAATAATTTGCCACCAAATTAAAAAGAAATCGATGCACAACTTCCCAGATACCACATAATCTTCAACAACCAACTGAAATAATCGCTTGATAAGTTCATCGCAAGCTCAAACATCATGTTCGTTTTCAGAAAGCATAAAGTTGAAATCCGCCAAGAGATCGAATCCCCTCGGAAGACGCGCCAGTTCGAATTTCCGCGGCTCGTTATTCCTGGTTACCCGATTGTTATTTCCCAAGGATCATCATTATTATTACGATGCGGTAACAACAGCCTCGAGAGGAATCGCGGGAAATGTAGACCGAGCGGGTCTACCGTTCTGGAAACTTGCCTTTAACCACCTTTTCTGGAAATGATTCCTCGAGCGTGCATGATCCGGCGAACGAATAAATCGGATTCCAGGGTAGGTCTCTGGGAAAGATATTTCCTCGTATTCTCGCGCACGCTTTACAGAACCAGGATGGTCCTTTTTCCTCTTACATTACCCGGAGAATTTCATTCCTCTCTTGCAAGGAGAAAACTGCGCTCCGGAACGATGCGGATACCGAACTCGTTCTCGCAGTTAATTTCTGGGAGGTGAAGTTAGCTTTTCATTTCTGATCGCCGGTACGGTTTTCATCCTTTAAATTTCGCCTACGTCGAGGGAGATTCATTATCTTCCTAAATTCATTTCCGCGTGGAGATGAAGATATTCTCTTAGCGTTTGTCAAACGAGTGCTCTTGCTGGGTGTTGGAATGGAGATATTTGTTTGTTACATTTATTCTGGAGATTATAGATACTTTCGTCAAAGAAATATTTGAAGTTCTTTTTGCGTATATTGTGAATGGCGAGTATACTCGTCGGGGAGTAACGATGAGCTGTGATACAATTCAGTGGAAAATATAGTTGTTGCGAAAATTTCAAAAAAATTAACACAAAATTCACCGATCTTAGAATTATAAACAGACTCTTTAATGTAGGTTTTGCATGACGAATATATTCGTGGTGAAAAAAGAGAGTATAATACAAATGAGTGGAAAATGTGGTTACAGTGAAAATTTAAATGAAATTAATACAAAATTCACCGATCTTAGAATTCTAAACAGACTCTTTAATGTAGGTTGTGTATGACGAATATATTCGTGATGAAAAATAGAGTATGATACAAATGAGTGGAAAATGAGGTTACTGCGAAAATTTAAATGAAATTAATACAAAATTCACCGATCTTAGAAATCTGAACAGATTCTATACTGTAGGTTGCGTATGACGTATATATTCGTGGTGAAAAAGAACAGTATGATACAAACGAGTGGAAAATGTGGTTACTGCAAAAATTTAAATGAAACGAATACAAAATTCACCGATCTTAGAAATCTGAACAGATTCTATACTGTAGGTTGCGTATGACGTATATATTCGTGGTGAAAAAATACAGTATGATACAAATGCGTGGAAAATGTGGTTACTGCGAAAATTTCAAATAAATTAAAACAAAATTCACCGATCTTAGAATTCTAAACAGATTCTTTCATCTAGATTGTGAGTAAAGAGTATACTCGTCGTGAAGAAGTGGTGAACTTGGATGTAAACGATTCGAAAATTTGGTTACTTCTAACTGACATATGAATTCAAAAATTAAAAATTCCGAACGAATTTTCCACCGTAGAAGAACAGGGACAGAAAACTAAAAAGTTCAAAGACCAAAATCGACATACCCCATAACAGTCGGCCGTAAATCGATGAAGATCCACCATATTCTCCATCTTTTTCCCCTAGGAAATCATACGTCACCTAAACAGGTCTGAACTCCAAGAAACCACGAAGGCAACACCTGCTTGAAGTGCGCGCTCCACGTACCGACTCATCGTCGTAATGCCACCATAAGTTTCCCATGTCGACTTCGAGCTCAGCCCCCTTTCCAACCCGTTTAACCCTCGGGATATGATAATACCAACCCCGTAGAAAGAAAACTTGCTTTGCGTGTTATTTATGCGGGCAAGATAACCTTGGTGATTTTTTCTTCTTTTTTCCTGATCGAATAAACTTCTCGAAGGACGAAGAGTCGGTGAAAGATCTTTGAAAATAAGCGATTCCGAAGTCATTTTCTTGGATGGATGAAAACTAATTTAATGAGAGACCGTTTGATTTAATTTGATAGGCGCTCGGGTACATGGGACTTTAATTAATA
The DNA here is from genome assembly GCA_963989415.1 of Cerceris ruficornis. Lineage (NCBI taxonomy): Eukaryota > Metazoa > Arthropoda > Insecta > Hymenoptera > Crabronidae > Cerceris > Cerceris ruficornis. The sequence continues at coordinate 6,844,598 of OZ022529.1, forward strand.
CCGTTGATCTGTGAAAGATGGTGCATTAAATCTAAATATCATTTTAGAATGGGGCTGGAAATTAAAATATGGTTGAAAACGTAGGATTTTTAGTTTAACAGATCCAAGATGTTACGAAAATATACTTTCTCCTATTCATACTATGAAGTTTAAATCCTTAAAAAATTACTGTACGATTAAAAATCCAAGAGTTCTACGAATAAATAAATCACAAAATCTCAAAATCGCCCTATTAATAAATAGATAAATAATTCCTCCACTTTCTCTCAATCAACAACAGCAACAATTAAGAAATGAAATGCTGCAAATTAAATACCTCCAAATAACAAAAATGCCATCGCAACCATTACAAAAATTCTTAAAAATTCCTACTATAAAGAAGTAGTTCATTCTCCTTCGGCAATTAGCAGCACCAATTACTGAAAACTAAAATACCAAAAACTGAATGTCTCCAACCAACAAAATGATTATCAGGTCCCTAACAAAAATAAAAAAAGTTCCTACAACTATAAAAAGTGTTACTCCAAAGAACTGATTCCTCGTCCATTCCTCAATTAGCAGCACCAATTACCGAAAACTGAAATAGAAAAAACTGAATGTCTCCAACCAACAAAATGATTATCACATCCCTAACAAATGTAAAAAAAAAGTTACAAAAAATATAAAAATTGGTACTAAGGAGAACTAACTCCTTTTTTCCTCAATTAGCAGCATCAATTACAAAACCATTGAAATACAAAACATTAAATACCACCAACCAACAAAATGAATATATCTCTAACAAAAATAAAAAAACAAGTTCCTACGATCAGTCCCATTCATCCAATTACAGTAAGTATATGATCGCAATTCACATAGTGGGAATTTGCAGTAACGGAAGTTAGGTAATTCGACAAATTCTATGCAAAATGTAAATTCAATCGTGGAGACGTACCACGGGACACATTAGAAACTCAACATTAATCCTTATCACGAGGTACACGATGTACTGATTCATCGTCATAATGCCGCCATACGTCTACCTTGTCGGATACAGCCTCCGCCTCTCCTTTCCACCCTGTTTAACCCCTGGGATATGATAATGCTGACCCAGACACCGAAGAAAACTTGCTTACCCGTTATTTATGTTGGGGGAACAACTTTTGTATTATTCGAGACCGAATATTGCGTAAATATTCTCCGGCTTGCATGAATTACGGAGTTTGAAAATTTCCTGGAGAACTTTCAAATGATAATTCGACGGTGGAGAAGTTTCGTCGATGTTTAAGTAACGAGGGAGGTGAAATATACGAGAGGAATCATTTATTTTTTTTTACTAATTTATCTCTTGTTAATTCTTGTTGATTAAAATATGTTGGTAGTTAGGGAAATGATGAAATTTTAGATTTATTGAAATTTCATTAAATGGCTTTTTATGCAAGTTTTATATTAACGTTCTTTATATTTAAATAACGGGAAGGAGAAGTCCTCCTGTCAGCGTGACCTTTAAATGACCTTCGGCAGAAATTCTATATTTTAGTCACTTTTTTCTGCAAATACGATGGTATATTTAATATTTAACTTATACATTTTCTTTTTATGTTTGCAAACTCGTTTTGGTAATACTGTAATTGCTGTGATAAAATTTTACTTATCCCTCAAATATATCTCTAGATTACTCTGTCAAAATTCGAAATTCTGTCCTTCATATATTTCAACAATAAATATATTTCAATTACTAAATCTGCCATCGTAATTTATTTTAATCTCGATACCATTGATAATTTGTCTCTGAAAAATTGAAATACTTTGGTCGCCTCTTTTCCAAATCGTCAAAATGTGAAATCTTGTCGAAAGGCGGACGAAACTGTTCCGTCCCCAAAGAGGCAGAAACAACCGTCATTTCACTTCACCGTTTAAATTCACGGTTTCAACTACAAGGTAGAAATTAACGAAGTTTCAACACTTCACCGTCATAATACTCCGCGTGCCGCGTCAGTTTTAAGCATCCCTTTCTCTCCAGCCAGATCAACCCCCATAAAAAGCCCTCCGAGCTAGAAGCCGCATCCCGCTCCAATTGGATTAAATGTATTTGCATGAAAATTCAACAATGTTCAGCGCAAAATTATGACGCTAAAGCAAACTAATTAACACTCAAAATTTCCGTAAATTGCATCGGATATTTAACACTGAAACTACCCAAGGCTAATTCAATATCTTCAGATATATTGCATTAATCGATGAATTAAGAAAATAAGAATTTAAAAAAATATATTTAAATAAAGGGTATAAGATACCTGACTGACTTAATTTTTTCATATTTTCCAAGATAAGGGTAGAAAATTGAAGGTGAAATAGCATTTCTCCTCGTCAGAAATTTTGGGAATTTTTTAAACATGTGAAAAAGTATTTTTTATTCGGCACAAATAGTATATCTCAGATCATATCCAGAATTAATATCGTTTTTTTTTTAAATTATGTGATATACATTATCTAGAGCTAATACAATTTTTTCAGAAAATATCAAACGATGTCATAATTGTTAAGTTACTTCTATATTGCAAATTATTCTTGCAGCTATTTTTGCAAAATATTTTATATACGCTCTCTTTGAGGGGAGAATATTCATACCTAGGGTGACAAATGAAAGAACAATTATACATTCATACAGATGTTTTTAAAAAAAGGGAGAAGGTTCTTCTTATGGAGAGAATTATGCGAAACTTTTTTAGAACCAGGACTGAAACTTCGGAGTACTTTTTATCTCCCGTTGGAATTTAATTTACATAAATAGAGGACTTTCTAAGAGCACAGGCCTTACTACTTGCTATACTGTCTGCTTTATGCCGCACAATTAGCTCGATCGACGCAGCATTGCATTTTAACTCTTTGAAGTACAGAATTTTGCATTAAAAAAAAACTCCAAGACGCATAAAATTTTCAATTTTTCGCATGAAAGTCCAACATTGCACTGAATTTAATCAACCGGAAATATAATTTAATTAAATATATATAAATTCCAAAAATACACTTATCTCCCTTCCAAAATGAAGTCTTTGAATCTTACAAATTTCTATACGCATCCCCTATCATTTAAGAAAGATCTAACAACTCTAAACATTCTAACGAAAAAATTCTTCGCCTTAAATAAAAATATAAAAAAATCATCCGTTTCCTTTTCCCGAGGAACAGAATAAACTTTCATCGACGACACTTCCGCCAAAAATTTCCATTCGCGAGGAAAGCCGGAAGAGGCTCGTGGATCGAAATAGCGAGGCCAATTTCCGCCCTCGAAATTTTTCAGGCCGATTTTCACGGAAATCGTCGACCCCGAAGTTCGTTCGAGCGACGTTGAATTGCCGAAGAAGAGTTTTGCACGTGGAACGTCTCGCCCCGTGGATCGAGTGCGACTCATTAAAGTCCAAAAATCACGCGGAAGGACGATTATTACGAACGACGCAATTACAGGCTGCTTTCGGGTTAATCCACGGGGAATTATTCGCGCAATCGGTTCGACCGAATATTCACCCGTTTTTCCACGCTGTCAGCAGGCAGTGTTTGCTCCTAATGATCTCACTTCTTCGTTTTTTTTTTGTTGTTTTTTATCCGAAGCATTTGAAACTTCTTGCCATGTTAGAGTTCAATTGCTTGATCGTTCAAAGATGGAGACATATTCGGTTACAAATGATAATGAAGAAAGTGTGACGAGCATGAAATTATAATTATCCGATTGACTATAGTTATCGGCACTGACTGCTTATCTTTTGGATAATGAGTTTTCTTTTGGTTAATTGAAGGCTTTTTAGTAATAGAGAGTGTATAATAATGCTGAAACTAATTAGCAATATTACCATTATCAGTGATATATTTTTAAAATGATTGCAATTTTGAGATATGGTGGATGTGAAGTTAAATGGTATAGCACGGTCCGACAACTGAAAGATGGCTAGGGAGCGGCGGGGCCTCTCGTTTTCAACCAATTATTCCCGCCATTTCGTTTTTCAAATTCCCAGATCCAGTCTCCTAAAGTAAACACTCCGCATAGTCGTTTAATTTAAGAGGCTAGGTTTGGGAATTTTCAAACGAAACGGTGGGAATAATTGGTTGAAAACGAGAGACTCTGCCGCTCCCTAGGCATCTTTCAATTATCGAGCTATACAAATTCCCCCATCAGCTCTGGGAGGTTTTTCGAAATTATCATATAATGCACTATAACCCGCGGTGGTTCTTCATCCAACTAAAATCGAAAATAGCAGATTCTACGCAAAATGACGATAGTTAAAGCCGAAAAGGGCAAATGGAAGAAAAGATAATTGGAGCTATGATGTGCAGGGAAGTAAAGATTCTCTATAAGAATCTTATCGCAGTTAGTGGATTAAGGTTCCAATGACCGTCACATCTGCGAAATTTTTTCTAAATTACCATTTATATTATCATTTTACATTTGCCTTTTAACAGTCGAGGTTTTTATCATAATCTTTTCCTCCAATAAATGAAATTCCTAGAGTAAAATTATAAATTTTAAAATTCTAATGTAAGTTCTCATTCTATGTTACAAAAACTATTTAGTTTGAAAGCATGTATATATTGTTCTGTATTAGTTTATTTATTTTATATATGAATACAGTTATTATTATTATTATTATTTGTCATTAGCATCACAGCCTCAGCGATTCTAAGCCTGCCTATACCTTAAAATAGGAGGTCCCAGGAGTGCCACAGCAGTTAAAATGGAAAAGTGAAAACAACAAGAACAATTAACAATTACAGTTTCCAAACGTCCTTATCTCAAAAACTACCAAGACAGTCAATCTGACCGATTTCAAATTTCTTCTAAAAGTTCCCCAAATTGATAGGGAAGCCATGCAAGCAAATATTCCATGTCAATCTTATAAAACAAAAATGACTTAACTGATCATCTCTTTTACACCTCGCAAAAATAGAGAAGTCTCGTGGTATTAGGTACGGGGTAAGGAGAGAGTGTTGCTCGCACCGCCTATCCCCTCCATGTCGGTTCTGGAAACCTGAGATCAACGAATGACAACCGAAAACAAAACACTCCTTTCGTCGTTCACATGGCAACGCAACGAATGCGCGGCTCTTTCGGCCAATAACGCGTTGGAATGGAAAATGACGTCAGAATGAGGGATGTCTCTATCCGTCGGGCGAATCAGAACAAACCACAGGCCAGAGGACTTCTTTATTTTTGCGAGGTATACCTCTTAATTTATATTTTCAAGATTCTTCTTTCTCGCAAAAGGAATAACCATTGCCAAGTGTTGATACTACTTTATCAGTAAAGCTACTAAGACGTTTGGAAATCATCGGTTTTCATTTGTTTCTAAAATTGCCCCAAAATCGATGGGAGAGTCATGCACTAAGTATTCCACTTGTTCTATCATATAAAACAAAAATTACTTGACCTTTTAAATCTTTTTCACCTCTTAATTCCACTTTCTCCACAGCACTTATAGTTATATTTAACTACAGTGTTATATTTAACAATAATAAATATAAACCCGATAGTTTTAGTGTTAATCGTTCGATACATCACAATATATTACTTCCCCTTCAACAGCTCCTATAAATTAAACAAAAAAATAAAAAAGGCAGGGGGAAACACCACAAATCCGAAGCAGTAGTTTGCTGAAAATGATACGATATATATCCTACCGATCCGAAAGCCCGTCGACGTTGGCGAGGAAAATGCAAAGTCGGAAAAGCCAGCCGGCAGACCCCGGATTTCGGTGGTATTTGCAGCCCGCTGATGTCGCGGGAAGCCCTTTACTCGGGGATCAAAAGTTCCGAGGCGTTATCCATCGAGAACACGTCGAATCACGGAAAAAGTTCGGCCATCGACGGCTCGTTTCCTTTGATACCGGCAGACGGATGCAACCCGATGCAACCCGGTGCAACGGCTCCGACGATCCACGCTCCGCTACGTTTCAATGTTCCGCCAGAATCGCGTTAGACTTTTCCGAGAGGCAACCGCGGGAAATTTGTGCTGCCAGAGTGAAATGGGAAGTTTCTGGGTGTGCCAACTTTTTTGACGGTTCGCGAGACAGGTTTTTCGGGGTGGTTTAATGTGTGTTCTTTGGGGAAGATGTTAATTAAGAGGGAGATTAATTTTACAAGGGTGGAAGTATTTTTATTTCGTGTGGTTCTGTTTATGGTGGATTTGTAATTTGAGTTAGAGTGATTTTTCAGGTGGTCGGGGGTCGAAGGGAGGTTAAAGCGGAAAGTTGTTTAGTTAGAGTTTGATATTGAAATTTTTTTTTCATTTAGCGGTGATTTATCAAGCTTAGATTTGTAATGTGAGGAAATAAATGTTCTGGGGGTATTTAAAGTTGGCGAATTTTTTAATTAGTTGTTAATCATGAATCGCAAATTTCTAATTTGGAAAAGTAAAAATTCACGGACGGGTAGGCATTGAAAAGATTATCAAAGAGTTTTCTAATGGTGGGAACAAATAAAACAGTGATATCTTCATTCCAAAGCTGTTTGATCAACAATCCATATTTTCTATGAACTTTACTTTCTAAAATATCAAAAACTACGTTTCATTTTCTTTAAAAAGAATAGTAATCTCTCCATTACCAAGAAAACTGTGTTTCGAAACTCCAAATATACAAATGACACCGAACCAAAAGCTTATCAAACTCCTGCGACGTCCACCATTTTGGTACCAGCGCGAAGACATTCACAGCTGGCGTCAGAATTAAAATGAAAATCCCGCTCCCATATCTATCGGTTCCATATGGTGTTATTGTTGCAGATAATCGATTAAACTAACTTATTATTAACTTTCATTATGCTAATGTAGCCTCGATACCGAGCCATTCGTCGAGAACGAAGTTGCGTTGGGATGAAACTAAATTTTCAACCAAACGAGACCCACTCCATCGAAATATTTGAGCCGCGATAATGCGATCATTACGCTCTCATTACGGACGGATATGACACTTCTCGTTCGCTATAACAGCGTTTAAATTAAATGGCATATCAAGAAGGTACTTCATTAAATTCCATCAAATTCGCCAGATGTCATCCTCCTCGTTCATCGTAAATGTTAGATCTGTCGTCCGGAACCACGTAAAGATTCATATTTTATTATTTAAAAAATAATGGAAGAGAATACTGACACATGAACCGTTTTCTTTGAAAGTGGTGTAAGTTAATTTTATATTATATGGAGATATTTAAGGGTTTGTAATTGAATGGTTTGAAAAATATTGATATTTGTAATACGCTCATTTTATGTTTTTTAAATGTGAAATTGATTTAAGTTTATAACGTGATCGTTTTTAAAGTATTAGTTAAAAGGGAAGTAGAGAAATTATGTAGCATCATTTTTTAACTACATATTATGCCTTTGCGGAAAGTGGACTTACACCACTTTCAAAGTAATTATATTTTTTAATTTCATTAAATACGTAAATTTATCTTGACAGAATGATGCAAAGGGTATAGCAGGATAAGGGGGTCAAAAGTGCCCTTCAACCGATTTCAATGGGGACGGTCTCATTCGATAGATAATGCTCGGCGATTGATGTCTACAAATTTTTAACCCTGAATTTTGACCGGAAGGGTAGTTATGGGGAAAATTAAAAAAACAGGTTTTTGGCCCTTTTTCCCCATTTATTGAGGCGTAAAAAATCCAAATAAATTCTGACATATTTTACACGGTACCGGACATATTGGAGAATTTTTTCAGATTTTTCCGTCGAGGTAGCTAAGCGTGAAAAATCGGCAAAGTCAAAAAAAACGGAAAAAAGAAGATTTCGTATCGAAATCTTCGAGGTACAACTTTTTGGTTTATATAGTAACAATCTAACACCTACGATTGTTATCCCCAATTTTTTTCAGATTTTTAAACCACCTGCGTCATTGTGAAAAAAATCGAAAACCGATTTTTGGGACGTATTTTGATCTAAAACGCAAGAAGTAATTGTTATTTTTCCATTATTTTGATAGAGTATGTTCATTTTGTGCTTTTCAATGTTTCTGCATACAAAGCAATGCAAAGGATTGAATTGATTCAATTATTCGTAAGCTACACACTTCCTTATCAGCTAAAAATACGAACGTTCTTTCAACAGCAGCGATGGCGCAGTCGGTAGAGTTCTTGGCTGCGGAACCTCTCGAAACTTTTTGTCGCCGGTTCGAGTCCCAATGAGGCAAAATAATTTTTTTTTTTTTTTTTAATCATTCACTGCATAACAACAAATAATAATTATTTTTCAATTTTTCAATGGTTTTTAAACATTTTTAAATACTTATTCAATATGAGATATATGTAAAAATAATTATGGAGCATATTGTTTTTTTCATTGATTCGTCCTAGCCACATCTCGTTATTCTTTTGTACATTGAACGAATATTAGTTTACTGTAACGAGTGCAAATATGTATTCAATATTAAAATGATCCAATTGTATATTCTGATGAATTGTAATGAAGGTGATGTCTAACGGAAAGAAGCGTCTATTTCTTATTAAACATTCTTATTTTTGTATTTACCGCTTCTCCATTTATGCAGAGATCATCCAAAATGGAAAGAAAGAAGGTATATTGGGATTTCATCCGTTATAATGCCTTTACTGGTTTATGCAAATCAAGTTCTTCAGCTTTAGGTTTTGTGCCCCATTGCAATCGTGTTTTCCAACCACTTTAAGTACACGAAAACATTAAATTCAGTTCAGAAGGTTTTATTGTTTTATTACACTTACTCCAGTATTATGTACTCCCTTCAGTTATCTAGTCCGCAATTACCTGCGTAGCGTGTAGGTACCGAGTTGTACCTTCAGAACTGATGATCATTGTTTTTAAATTATTGACTGCATAAATGTTATTAATACGTAAATGAATATTAATGTAAAAATACGAATGATAGATTATCATTTGATGATTAGGCTACAGTATCTAGCTGCGGAATACTTGAAACTTTTCTCTCGCCAATTCACCTCCCATGAAATATAATTAGAAAACAAATGTTTTTAAGTATTAAGTGGATAACAATTGTTAATACGGAAATTAATATTAGTGTGAAAATATAAATGGCATGCGATAGATTACCTTTTGATAATTAAAAGTCGAAACACGTTTCGTGTGGCTTTAATCCTCGTCACTATGTTCATTAATGATGGGAACCACTTCATTTTTATTAAATATTTTTGTCAATATGTCTGAAGGCCTAACAATTGTCGATAGATACCGTGCGTGCGACAGGTAGTATATTATTGCAGCAATGTGTGAACAACAACCTATGGTACGGTTACCACTCGCACATTCACAGCAATAACATTTGATGCCCGAAATTCCAATTATATTAGGGGTATAGTTAATGAAGCAACGATAACTTCTTTGATTAATGTGGCGTGATCGGACGAGGCATTTAAGAATATTGAGGAGTTGATTTGCATAAAACAGTAAAGGAATTATAACGGACGAAATCCCAATATACCTTCTTTCTTTCAACTCATTGTCTATTTTGGATGATCTCTGCATAAATGGAGAAGCGGTAAATACAAAAATAAGAATGTTTAAAAAGAAATAAACCCTTCTTTCCGTTAGACATCACCTTCATTACAATTCATCAGAATATACAATTGGATCATTTTAATATTGAATACATATTTGCATTCGTTACAGTAAACTAATATTCGTTCAATGTACAAAAGAATAACGAGATGTGGCTAGGACGAATCAATGAAAAAAACAATATGCTCCATAATTATTTTTACATATATTTCATATTGAATAAGTATTTAAAAATGTTTAAAAACCATTGAAAAATTGAAAAATAATTATTATTTGTTGTTATGCAGTGAATGATTAAAAAAAAAAAAAAAAATTATTTTGCCTCATTGGGACTCGAACCGGCGACAAAAAGTTTCGAGAGGTTCCGCAGCCAAGAACTCTACCGACTGCGCCATCGCTGCTGTTGAAAGAACGTTCGTATTTTTAGCTGATAAGGAAGTGTGTAGCGTACGAATAATTGAATCAATTCAATCCTTTGCATTGCTTTGTATGCAGAAACATTGAAAAGCACAAAATGAACATACTCTATCAAAATAATGGAAAAATAACAATTACTTCTTGCGTTTTAGATCAAAATACGTCCCAAAAATCGGTTTTCGATTTTTTTCACAATGACGCAGGTGGTTTAAAAATCTGAAAAAAATTCGGGATAACAATCGTAGGTGTTAGATTGTTACTATATAAACCAAAAAGTTGTACCTCGAAGATTTCGATACGAAATCTTCTTTTTTCCGTTTTTTTTGACTTTGTCGATTTTTCACGCTTAGCTACTTCGACGGAAAAATCTGAAAAAATTTTCCAATATGTCCGGTACCGTGTAAAATATGTCAGAATTTATTTGGATTTTTTACGCCTCAATAAATGGGGAAAAAGGGCCAAAAACCTGTTTTTTTAATTTTCCCCATAACTACCCTTCCGGTCAAAATTCAGGGTTAAAAATTTGTAGACATCAATCGCCGAGCATTATCTATCGAATGAGACCATCCCCATTGAAATCGGTTGAAGGGCACTTTTGACCCCCTTATCCTGCTATACCCTTTTGAAGGATTTTTTTCGGTACTGTTTATAGATAAAAAGCTCACAGCGGATTGCAACTTTTTGTCAAAAATGGACTAGCACCACTTTCACTAGTATACACACATTTTCAAAATTCCCTTCAAAATATAAATGCAAATAAATATTATAGAACGTATAATCGCATGTAGCTCTCCTCTAACGAATTATAAAATGAATAAGATGGAATTGCCTTAGAATTAATTATTGACTTCTGAAATCAATTATTTATTATTCGATGGTCAAACAAACTTTGTCATTTAATCGTGCTAGTCGTTATTATTACGGAAATTTATTCTAAACATAAAAAGTTAGCATTCAACCAAGTGGTTTGAGACTTAAATTTTAAAAAATTCAAAAAGTGGTCTTAACCCTTTGAGGACTAGCGACGCATATATGCGGCCTGAGAAAAAAATTAATTATAGTTTACTGCCGCTTGTATATACAGTTAGAGCTGAAAAATTGAAATACAACAGTTAAAATATGATTAAACAAGTAGTAATTTATAATGTATATGGATTAACAACATAACTTGCTGATAGAAACGTGCTTTTCGATCGCAAAATGAATGGCTATCTCTCAATATTGAAAAATGTCTCCGTCCGCAAAGGGTTAATCGCTTTAGCCTGTGAACGGGTCATATGTTTATAGAATAAACCCTCACTAGAATTCTTTATTTCAGATGAACTGGGATCCTCATTCGCAGTCAATTTTAAGTGTATCGAATGGAAAAAATGAATGCAACACGAAAAAGGTTTAACTAAAACGTAGACAAGCTATCAAATTAATTACTATCATAGTATTTCGTAATGAAAAATGCTAAAATGTCAGCCTTTCCGACCAAGAAAAAACGAGAGTACCCCTAACTCCCTTGCCATACGATTTCGTTTATGGCTACTTCCGCAATAATTCCGAATTAAATTGCTAAAATAAAGATTGACCAGTGATTCTTCATACATCGTATAATTTAACGTAATATCCTAGACATAATTCTATTGTGTCGCGTGTCACTGATGCTTTCAATTTGCACAGATTTTGCAAAACTCCAAATTTCCTATCCAATTTACCGCTGTCATGATTGTCCACTCGTTATTTTACGACAAGGGGTTAATCTACATCCCTTTCTTTCGACCAGGGCGAGGACACCGCTATTTTAACGTGGCACGTTGTAACCGATGTTCTTTTCGTTTATAGCAGTGCCTTGACCCGCAACTAATTATTCGCGATCTGCCGTCTCTGGACCGCGCCATTGGCTGAGAGCTCGACGTAAGAGACCATAATGGCGAATTCGCGATTGCGAAAGCAGACAGAGAGACAGAGGGACATAGCGAGAGGGACGGTGGAATACAGAGACAGAGAGAGAGAGAGAGAGAAAGAGAGAGGCAAAGTCGACGGGACATCGGTGCCAAAATATTTGTTGCGTAAATCTGTAGCATGCCGGTTACGTGCTTCCACGAGACGAGCCTCGCAAATGGGCCGTGATTGTTTGATCATCGTAGAAAGTGCCGGAACGATCGCCATCAATAGACGTCGGTCTCTCTATGCTAATTGAGCATCTCGGTAGACGGAATAATACACGGAGATGGAGAGGAGATATTATTGAGTAATTAGAATATCCTTTTCGGTTGGATAATTTCATTATTCTTGAACTGTTGACGTTGCGAAACTTATAGGCTTTGTGGGTGGTGTTGAAGATCATAGGTCTTTTTACGAGGAATTTTGGAGCAGTCTTGTAGAGTGGATTAGAGCAGGTATTGTTACGCGGTTTGTATTTATCGTGAGGTATAATTCTTTTGTGTTAATTCGTCGTTATGAGCTTCAACGCTAGATGAACGAGTGTTATATCTATTATTCTTAACAATAATCGGACTGTAGGCGGTCAAATGACCGGTTCAAAGAAATAAATATATATGATTTTGTGTATTATTAACACTAGAATTACCGATGAATAATACCAAATATCTCGAGATAGTTAATAGCAATGTTAAGAGGAAAGGAATAGGGGGGAATTATTGAACGGTAGAATTTCTTATATTTGGGAAATTAGGTATAGGAAAATGAAGATGCTGGAGCATTAGGAACTTTGGAAGTTGTTCAAAGAAATTAAGAACCAGTTATTTTGACTGCCTTAGCAGATTTAGTTTTAAGTAAAGACTGTTTCATACGTTCTTTCCCATATTACGTTGACAGTCTCCTGTATCTGTTTGAGAAAGGTATTATTGTTAATTCATAACCGGTCGCAGGATGTGCTACGATAAGACTAAGTGTCCGTAGAGCGTCGGTACGGTTAGTGTTAAATATATTAATACTAAACCTATTAAGACCATTTCTAAAAAATTTCCGAAATTGATATGGGATACATGTAGCAAATATTCCACTTTTATCATATAAAAACTAAATTACTTAATTCGTCATCTTTTTCACCTCTGCATTTCTTTCTTTTTCAAAAGTACTTATTCAGTATATCTAAATATAATAGATATAACGCCGGTAGTTTTAGTATTAACCCGTCAATTTAACGGTTTCCGTAGATCTAATGTTAATTGTGATATGACCATTTTGCTTAAAACCTTAACTACCTGCGTTAATCTGATTATAATTACATACATTAAAAAAGCAGTTTAGAAAAAGTAGAATCAAAAGTCGAAGAAGATGACTAATTTAGTAATTGATGTTTTATAAGATGAACGTAGAACATCTATAGCGGTCCAATAAGCTTGGAGAATTTTTAGAAAAAATTAGCAATCAGGTATTTTCACTGTCTTGGCAGTTCTAGTGTTAAAGACCTACAGGGTGCGCCCTTTTGTTGTCGTTGAAAGGAATATCAAATAAAAATTCAGGAATGTAAAATACTAAATGAAAACTTTTGCAGCAGAAAATAAGGTAAAAGTCCAGCTTTTTAAATGTTTCACTTAGCTCTCTTTCATAATCACCGAAAAGTATCTACCCCAAGAATGCAAATAAGCTAATAAAATAAGTTTACAGATTGCCCGAAGCGATAGTGTGTCCTGAATTGCAGAGGATTCTCTGAAGTTGAAAAAGGAATTTCTTTTATATTATAAGAGCCAGGAGAAAATAGTAAACACAATTTTTACACCCTGACACTCTCGCTATTTTTGAAGGAAGACGAAAATCGTGTTGCGCTAGCTTTTGATTGATCATACGTTTCCGTTCGCCGGTAAAAAAAGAGCATCGATGCTTTCTAAAGCGATTACGATAATCAATCTTTAAACGTGTCTCTGTGAGGCAACGTTCTGCTAAATCATAACAGTTGAAAATAGCAGAGTCACGTAGATTGGCAATGGACCCGATCACGTTGTGCTAAAGCTGAATCTTACGTGCAGATCTCCTTCAAAAAAAGGTCCCACTTCTTAATCAAGTTTCTGCATAGAAACTTGAATTTTTGACGTTTAGTAGAAGTTCTTCGCCTTGGCAATTGTGTCTTTTATATTTCTGAACTTTTTGTACGATTTTTTTAAAACCGTTTCCAGATTTTAAAGTTTCTATGGTGGTCGTGAAAGACCATGGATGAATTGTATAAGGCGCGGACCTTCTACAGGGCGCTTCACGAATGGTGATGGGAATTCCCCGACCGTTGCTCTACGAGGCTCCACCCCCGAATCTTCTCTTGTTTGTTTTTACACTCTAGTTTTGGTGAAATATTTATGCAGAAATATTTTTCCCGACAAATTTCCTAATAATGTAAAGAAACTTCTAGAAATGCTAAAACATCCTCTTCTAAATACTTCAAAAAGCTATGATGGAGGAATCCTCGAAGCCTCACCAACAAAACTAAACCAAATTCACCCCAAACTGCCTAATGTTCCACCTTCTGCAGCGACATAATCACCAAACCACCCACGAAAATTTTGTAAAAATTCTCCCCACGAAATAATCTAAAACTGCTTTCTCCATCCTTGCAAACCCTCCAAGAATCAATGCTGGGGAAATCCTCCAATCCTCAGCAACAAATATAACCAAATTCACCACAAACTGCCTAATGTTCCATCTTCTGCAGCGACATAATCACCAAACCACCCTACAAAACTCCATAAAAATTCTCCCCACCAAATTCTCTAAAACTGCTCCATCCATCCTTCCAAAGTCTCTAACAATCAATGGTGGATAAATCCCCACCCACACTTCTCCCAGTTGCTATGCCACATGTAAAAACACACCGTCTGACGTCGACGGCCCGCGTATTATTATTCCATAAACCTGACGTCAATTCGGAGCACGGTAAAAGTCCACGAAAGAATTCCTAAGGCAGTTCCGTACGTTGCGGGTGTGCAGAGGCTAACGAATTTATGATCACGAGAGGGCATATACCCCACAAAACGAGACTTCGATGCAGAGCCATAGAAAAGAAAAGGTAGGAGAAAAAGAAGCCGCCATATTGGCGTGACTGGCGTCACTAAAACACGTACTTTCTGGCCCACCCTGGGGTGACAAATGGTATCTGCAATCGCAAACGAGAGACTACTTACAGAACGGCGACACGATTTGAAATAATAAAACCGAATTAACCCAGAATATTATGCGTCCCGTTTTCGGTTACGAATTTACGGCACGAACGCTGATTATCATTTTCTAACGGCCGCCAGCGACACCGATAACCGTAATTTCGAGTAGTCGCTTTTACGTGAATTAATTACCGTCTGAATTTCAGGATAAACGGGAGAGTCGAATTAATATGGAGTGCCAGATGTTGGCTGGTTGCGCTTATTAATTATGTCGTTTTGGATTTTAGCAACGCAAGTAGTTTTACAGTTACCATAGCCTCGTTAACGCTGCAAGCTTTCGACGTTTCGTGAATTTCGATTGAAGCGCTAGATTTCCATTCTGGTTTTTGGATTTTTAGTGGTCGCACAGAGAGATCTGCGGGAACCGTTTGCTTAAATATTCTTCGCTACCAGTATCGCCGTGTTTAACGAACGGTAACGCGTTTCCGCGACTGCAATTTCCATGGGAACTCGATGATGCAGGGAAATGTGGTACGAAACAGGTGTTGCAATTTTTCGCAACGGTGGTACGTGGAATTTCGGAATTTTCAAGGGGGAGACGTTTTCTAAGGGATCTTCACAGTTACGTTTTACGTGTTGTAAAACACGTAGAAAGTAAAACATGTAGAAAGTTTATGAATAAAGGAATAAAGCTTGGAATTTTAGCGATGTTATTTTTTATCCTGAAATATTCAATATTTTCTGTTACGTAGCAGCAAAAGTTCGCCCGGTTTTATTTTTAGCAATTAATATCAATCCGATTGTTGTTAGAAATTCGCAAAGTGTTTCGATGTGATGAATCTACGGTCATAAAGAGACTGCACTAACTAGACTTCTATAAAATATTGAGCAAATGGATATCGCAACGTTTAACAGAGGAGAACAAGCAAGAGTACTTATTTTCACGTTGTATCTACAATTCGGCAGACAAACACAAAAGTTGAATGAGAAATTTTACCCGATCCTCGTTAGAGTCCTGATTAGTATCTATTTCTATTTTTAACAAATTTCATTGTCAATAAGAATATCAAAAGTGATGCCAAAGACAAAACGACAATTCATTAATTTTTATCGACTAAAACTCTCAATTTCGTTCAATATCCCTCTCCTCAATTTAATACTAGAACTACCAAACCAGTCAAAATGACTGGTACACCATTTTTTCCAAAAATTCTCCAACATTATAGGAGAGTCATAGAATAGATATTCTACGGCCATGTCATAAAACATAAATTACCGAATCGATCTTCTTTTCCACCTCTGAATTCCCCTTTTTTTAAAGTACTTATTTCATATATTTAAATATAACAGATTTAACGCCGGTAGTTCTAGTGTTAATATTCCCTTTCTTTTAACTCCGGAATTTAGATTTGAAAATCCCTCGCAGGACGCGTGAATTAAAATCAAACAATGCCATGAATACACGCAGGGCAAAAGCTCCTATTATAAATTTCACGAGAAAAGGAGAAGAAAACGTGAAAGGATCACAATTTCAGTCGATAAACATTTTAAATTCTTTGCTAAAAAGGTTACCGCTATAGAGCTTTGGATTAACGTGTATACACGTCGAACGCAGTTAACTGATTAAAAGAAAGGGAAGTCTAATTTAGTAGAATGCTACAAAATTATCATAGAAATCAATGATGACTACATCGTAAAATAAAAGTATTTCCGATTTAAATTCATCAGCGTTCGAATATTAACCCAAGGTTCCGCACGGACTTCTTCCGGTACCTGATAACTCTCTGAACACCAGATTTACGGAAGCCGTCAAATTGACGAGACCCTACTTGTTTTATAAATGTTTCTAAAATGTACAGGGAAGCTGTACAGTAGATATTTCACGTGTATTTTATAATACAATATCGACTTAACCCTTACAACACTGCTGGGATATTTTATATCCCAAACATTATCATATAATTTTCCTGTTATTATTGTACAATTTATTTCCATATATTATTTTGTTTATATGACAATAAAAATATAAAAATATCCCAGCAGTAACATACTACTGAGATCTATGCTATCCCAGCTGAAAATCTGAAAACTCCTGAAATAAAAAAAAAATATATTTCATTCTCAGTCATATTTTCATTCCATTTCCTGTGTCACAAAATATACACTGCTAAAAATTAGTCATTTTCTGAAGAAATAAAATTCAGTGTTGAAAGGGTTAGCGAATTATCATCTTTGCAGCTTGATCCCTCTTTTTCTAAAGTCCTTATTTAATACTAAAGCTACCAGTGTTATATTTATTATATTTAGATACACTGAATAAGTGCTTCGAAAATGGGAGCCAAAAGTTGAAGAAGATGATGAATTAAGTAATTTAGATTTAACAAGGTAGAAGTGGAATATTTGCTGCATGGCTCTCCTATCAACTTGTGGAATTTATAGAAGAAATTGGCAGCTGGTCCTTTTGACCACCTCGGTAGTTTTAGTGTTAATATATTGCAATGTAACAGATTTCACGCCCGTAAATCCAGTGTTAACATAGTATTATGCATAGTGCCCCGTTTCAAAAAAAAAATAAGATTGTATTAGATGAAGGGATTTCGTAGGCACGGGCCTGAATGGCCTGTACCCACGTGTCGTCTGCCTAGCGACAAACGCCGATGCGTAGCTTTTTTACGCAGTCTGATTCGATCATCTTAGTGAGACGGATGTCGTGCCTTTATTACTTTTATTACCGTTATTATTATTATTATTAATATTATTACTATTACTCATATTACTACATATCATTATCATCAAATACATATACTCTAGTTTTGTTTAATTTGTGCTGTGTGTGTGTTTCCTTTTATTTAATACCTTACTACATATTTTAATAACCCTTACTACATATGGGACTTTTACGCATATGCTCCACCAATACCGCAAAGTCATCGACCGGAAGTACCTAAAAGAAAGTCAAAAGAGAAGCCAGTCCCTTCGCATTGACGTAATTACGTAATGGCACTTTGCGATGGTGCACCCGGTGCATCTGCAGCGTTGGGGCAAGGGGACCAGGCACAGAGAGGATGCACTCAGCCTAACGCTTCTGTTGCCGATCCTTCCGGTTGCATCGGTTCAGTTCCTAAAGTGCGGGGATAGAGACAGATGGATGGATAGATAGGTAAACAGATAGATAGATACACAGTGAAACAGAGAAATAGAATGAGACGGAGAGACTTCTACGTTGAAACGTACAAAGGACATCAGTATCGAGAGAGAAGTATCGTCTCCTACTCTACCACCGCACGCCAGGTTTCTGGCAGGCGCATCCGCATTAACCAAATGAAATTCCGTTTATGTTATGTAGATATGTATATTGGCTGGTGCAACCTAGCAGCCCTGCCGCAATATGCGCCCCATAGCCGTGTCGCTCAAACGTCTCGTCTTGCGGAATCCCTACTTCCCTGCCACCCTAGGGAATACGCCTTTTCGAGCCTCCAGTTTGCAAACTTTGTTTGCTGGCACGAGCCTCGTAGGAAGACTAGGCGGAAGGGCCGAGTTGACGCGTGCCAGAAATCGTGATCGTCCTATACCTCTGTCCTCCTCCGACTCTCTGCGTCTTCGTTCACCTAACAGCGAGAATTTTAACCGGCACAAGTTGTAACACGAGTTTGTCGACTGCTGACGTAAGATTGCGATTGCTGCCGGTCGAGAATGATAATTGAGAGAGGTATCGGCTCGAACATCCTGTTCGAGTCTCTCGAGCAGAATCCGATTAACCCTTTAACGGGGACGAGACTCGAGGACCGGTTACCGCTACTGGAAGTTTCGAGATGGTGGAGCAATGGTTCGGACATTTTGGTTCACCTCGTGACACGGAATAATCGCAATTAAAATTCCGACACGATTGTGTTCCACGATTAATAACGAATTACGTAAACCGGCGGTGCAAAAAGGGAGGAAAAAGGAGAAGGGATGGAATAGCACTAGGAGGGACGGCAGCTCGTCCAATCTCTGGCTGGCAACCGATCAAACTCCGACAGTAGGAACGCGCCATCTACTGAGAGTTGGGAACTTTATTAATTTCATTACCTAAAAGCACATCGACGTCGATCGACGGGGTCGAAAGTTAACAACACGTGAGCGGGAACGGTGATGTTGCGAACTACCACCCTCGTGCGTATGAATGTGTAGATAGATCTTGATGTTTCTCTCTTTACTCCTTCGCCTCTCTTCGTGTTTCTGTCTTTTCATATTTCTCTCTCTGTCCTCTTTCTGCGTTTGTATACATTTATAGTTCTTAATGATCTCATCTGTCTTCCTTTCTCTCTATGCCTCAATCTCCCCCTCTCTTTCTGCCTTGGTCACTCTGACCCTTAGCTCCAACTGTTTCACTTTCCGAAAAATTCCCGTGTCTTGATATTTCCCCCTTCCTCTCCCTCCTCCTATTTCTCTCTCTTCTTCTCTACTTCACTGTCTATTTTCCTGCCCCTCTACCTACTCTCTAGTGCTCTATCTCTCTGTCCCCTTATCTTTCTATTACTCTAACCCTCTGTATCCTTATTTCTCTATTGCTCTACCCCTCTGTGTTCATATCTCTCTACTGCTCTATCCCTCTGTCTCTGTGTCGCTCTATTGCTCTATCCATCTGTGTCTTTATTTCTGTATTACTCTAACCCTCTGTATCTTTATTTCTCTACTGCTCTACCCCTCTGTGTTCATATATCTCTACTTCTCTATCCCTCTGTCTCTGTGTCGCTCTATTGCTCTATCCAGCTGTGTCCTTATTTCTCTATTGCACTATCTCTCTGTCTCTGTACCTCTCTGTCTCCTTAACCCTCTATTGCTCTATCCATCTGTGTCCTTATTTCTCTATTGCTCTACCCCTCTGTGTTCTTATCTATCTACTGCTCTATCCCTCTGTCTCTGTATCTCTCTATTGCTTTACCTCTCTGTCTCTGTATCTCTCTGTCTGCTTATCTCTCTATTACTCTAACTCTCTGTATCCTTATTTCTCTATTGCTTTGCCCCTCTGTGTTTATATCTCTCTACTGCTCTATCCCTCTGTTTCTGTATCACTCTATTGCTCTATCTCTATCTTCGTATCTCTCTGTCTCCTCAACCCTCTATTGCTCTATCCATCTGTGCCCTTATTTCTCTATTGCTCTGCCCCTCTGTGTTCATATCTCTCTACTGCTCTATCCCTCTGTTTCTGTATCGCTCTATCTCTCTGTCTCCTTATCTCTCTATTGCTCTATCTCTCTGTCTCTGTATCACTCTATTGCTCTATCTCTCTGTCTCTGCATCTCTCTGTCTCCTCAACCCTCTATTGCTCTATCCATCTGTGTCCTTATTTCTCTATTGCTCTACCTCTCTGTGTTCGTATCTCTCTACTGCTCTACCCCTCTGTCTCTGTATCGCTCTATCTCTCTGTCTCCTTATCTCTCTATTGCTCTATCTCTCCGTCTTCTTATCTCTCTATTGCTCTATCTCTCTGTCTTCTTATCTCTCTATTTCTCTATCTCGCGGTCTCCTTACCTCTCAATTGGTCTATCTCTCTGTCTTCTTATCTCTCTATTGCTCAATCTCTCTGTCTCCTTACCTCTCTATTGCTCTACCCGTCTATGTCCTTATCTCTCTATTACTTTACCCCTCTGTGTCCGTACCTCTGCGCCTCTCTGTTTCTCTATCTCTGTCACTGTCTATATCTCTGCCTCTCTATCCCTCTCACTGTCTATATCTCTGTCTCTCTGTCTCATCAGCCTTTCTCTCTCATGCACCCCTCTCTGTCGTTCTCTCTGTTTATATACCCTATGTGCCCGTCTCCGCGAATATTCAACTCGCCCGCGCGTTTATATACACAGAGACACGTACCCGGATACATACGTGCAAGTCTGCTACGTCTGGCCTGACATATGAACGTAGTTAAACTGAGAGAAACTCAACCTGGACGAGGAACTAACTTTACTCCGGGTCGTACCGATGAGCAGAGAGCGTCAGTCGAAAGGCCGGAGGAGAAAGAGAAATGGGGTTGAACGGGGGAGGAACATGGAAACGGGGCGGTGAAAACTCATGCGAGAGAGTAAGATGAAAAATAGGCGCGAGTCGGTCACACGGAATGACAGGGGGAAACTTTTCTTTTCCGATGAGAGATCAACGATTTTGGTCATTCCCGGGACTTCCGACTGGTGCTGGTGTCCGGATATAAATGTAGGGCTTGCTTTCCAGGGGTGCAAATTGAACATTTGTGCTGAGGAATGATTGATAATGGGGAGAATTGCATAGAGATCGATGATAAATTCAGTTGCATGGACTTATAATAAGATTGAAGGTGACTGTGTGCTATTTAATGCATTCATCGGTCAAATAATTAACGTGTTGTATAGATTAAAATATACCTATAACTATTTACTGCACTGTTATCACCTAACAATGACGCTGCACTGACAATTAAAATTCGCACTAACAATTTGAATGCTCTATACAGCAGAACAAGTGCCGGTGTGGACATTGATATACCCTCTAATAAATAAAATATAAAGCAGACAGAGAGAAACCGTCGAAAATGAAAAGTAACTCATTGATTCAAAAATCAGAAATTTACCAATAAAAAAAATCATCTACATTTTCCAGAAGCACGCTGTATTTTCTAGCAGCAAGCTTCTTTTTCTAGTTGATAGGATAGTTTAAAATTGGGGATTCATTTTCAAAAACGAGAATTTGAAGGGAGGCTGAAATTGAACGAGACTAAATAGAAGAATGAGATGAACCTCGTAGAAGGTAAGAAGAGAAAGGGAGAGTCAAAGGTAAAACGTAAAATGGAACGAGAATGGAGGCAGAGCTTTAAGTCTCTCCCGACCGTGCGGCGCACTTCGCCGTAGAATCGAAGTTACCGGAATGCGTTGCCGTCATGGAAAGAGGGTTGAAATGGCTTGTTCCTCTTTCAGCTAAACGTCCAAGTTAACCGAACTTCGTTCGCCATTGTGAATCGCCGAAGAACACGCTCCGGGAGTGAAATACCCGCAGACACGTATCCTTCGGGGCCACGATGGCTGTCGAACGTGAATTCCTGACTTCTGAAAACGACCTTTTTAACTACCTGTAGATCCTCTTCGAGATTACGGTAGAAAATGTAATTGTACCTCTGTTTCTGGCATCGAAAAGCTTCCGTAGCTTCATTTCTTGTTTTATATAATTTTGCTGTAATTCTAACTAATTACCAAGCTCGAAAATGGTATCCAATTTTCCTATCGTTCTTATAAACTAAAGACAATCGCAATAATTTGTTAAAAAATCTTAATTTTCTAATGACTGGGGTGAAAGTTAATCTTGGTACCCAGTTATCTTAACATTATGTAATTGTTTATTATTGTATATTGTAAATAAAAAAAAAATGGTATCCGTGCACAGTCATTTCTTAACTAAGCTTCGATAAAACAGTGCGAAACTATATTTTGTTTTAGTTTAAATATTGTTCGTAAACCAGATGTATTGTCGGCGAGAAATTGCGCTTGATTATGCCCAGCAATATTTTTCAAATAATGCAAAGATTTAATGAAAATAAAGTAAAATAAAAATATGCTAATGAATTGAGTCCTTGTTGAAATCTACTAATAATACGATCTTTCACTTTCAACTTTCCCAAGAATGAATACCAGTTTTCCCTAAAATTAATTTAATTCCATTCGAGATCCGAAGGAGACCCAACAATCTAGCCTTTCCTGTACCAACACACAAGAGACAATAAACTTCCAAGATAAACGTTACAGCCTCAATTTGGTTTGTCTATTTCAGTCGGAAATATCCAGCGATTCTCCGTCGAGGGTGTCGTGCTTTTAATCCGGCAATTGGTCGTCAAAGTCGACAAGTACGACGAGCTTGTTCGTTCCCAGCAAGAACGCCGTCGAAGGAGGCCGTCATGCGCTTTTCGGTATATAAATATATACATAGATATAACCTCGGCTCTTCTGGCAGCGAAGAAGACAGTTCTGTCATCTGTCAACGACGTGGAGGTCTATGGATTACGTAAATCCTTCTCTCTTTCCCTCTCTGCGCTCATTCTTCCCCTCTGCTCCTCTCTTTCCCCACCTTTCCCATCCTCTTGGTCCCTCTGCATCTCTCTTGAGCGCTCTTTGCCCTCTAAACGTTTCTTGGCCTCCCCTTTCTTCCGCAGCTGTCCTTTGTCCACTCTCTTTGGCCTGTATCTATCTTTCTTCATCTCTCTTCTAGTTTCGTCACTGCCTCTCGCTCTCCGCAGCCTGGCTCAGGCTATTAGACCGTCCTTTCACTCTATCCTTGTCTCATCGTCCTCCTTAGTTCTGTTGCTGTTACTTGCCCTCTCTCTTTGCCCTACATCGGTCTATCTTGATCTCTCTTCTTGTTCTGTCTCTGTATCTTGCTGGCTATTCCTTGTTTCTGGCGCTTGGACCGTCTGCTAGTTCCGTCCTTGTCTTTTCGTGTCCTTTTCGTTGCGGCGATGTTCGTCAGCCTGAGTTTCTCTGCATTCATGTTCCTTGGGCTTTCCTCTCTTTCTCTCTTGCTTGCTTCCTACTCTATCTCCGAGACTTGGACGGTTCTCACTGTATCTTTGTCTCATCTTCTCTCCTTTCGAGCGTTGCTTAGCCCACGTTGCCCCGTATCCATACACTGAGTTATCTTGTCTTCCTATGTGTGTCCGTTGTACTCTAACCTCTGTCTCCGTTTTTTCCGCTTGATCTCCCAGTCACTCTTTCTCTTTCTCAGCATATTTTTCCCTCCAACCGTGTCCTCTACTATTCCTTTGCCTCGCACTCTTCGTTTCTCCACCTCTCTGCATGCTTTCTTCCTCTTTCTTACACTCTACCTCCACCTCTTCGGTCTACCTACGTCTCTTGGTCCCTCTCTACCCTCTATCGCCGTTTCGTGGCCTCTCTTGTTTTCTTTACTTGATCTCCCAGTCTTTCTTTCCCTTTCTCAGCATGTTTTTTCCTCCAACCGTGTCTTCTACTATCCCTTTGCCTCGCAGTCTTCGTTTCTCCACTTCTCTTCATGCTTTCTTCCTCTTTCTTACGCTCTACCTCCACCTCTTCGATCTACCTGAGTCTCTTGGTCCCTCTCTACCCTCTATCTCATCTCCCAGCCTCTCCTCACTTTCTCAGTCCGACTTTCCCCTCTAACCACCTCTTCCACTCACCCTGTCTCTACCTCTCCTCTCAGTTTCTTCCTCCTTCGTAACAGCTACCTCCACCACTACTCTCTCAGCCTCCCTCTCTATCCCGCCTCGCCGGTAAATGCCGGAAAACAGCGCTGCCCATCTCAACGCTCGCGATCGAGTCATTGTGCGAGAATAATTAAGCACCCAGAATAACTACAGCCCTACGGACGGCTGGGACGTCCAAGAGGACGGAGAAATTCACTCGTCT
This sequence comes from Cerceris ruficornis, assembly GCA_963989415.1. Taxonomy (NCBI): domain Eukaryota; kingdom Metazoa; phylum Arthropoda; class Insecta; order Hymenoptera; family Crabronidae; genus Cerceris; species Cerceris ruficornis. The sequence continues at coordinate 6,869,012 of OZ022529.1, forward strand.
CTGCATTGTCATACAGGAGAACCGTGAAATCAACACGACCGTCCCTATTGTCGCATGATAAGCGATCGTGGCACGCGCTGCGCAAGAGGCCACCAATTACGCCATGGATAACCCAGTGTGTTCCTTGCTCGTCCTTTCATGTTGGATCAGTAATTTAAACGGAACACGCCGTGTTGTACTTAGGACAATTTTCCAATTACCATTTCGTTACAGTGTCTGATACATAGAGGCTCGGGTTGATATGATTTTTCTTCCATTAGGAATTCAAAACTTTTTACGACGTTGAATGCCATGGGGGTCACCGGTGACCGGCACTGTTGAATTCGATGAAGTTTCGTAGGATTTTTAAAGTGCGATATTCACGAAAATGCTAATATATGAAATATCAAAGTATTGCTGGTAGAAAAGTAAAATATTACTGAGTACATAACTATTCTTATTTCTAACATTTCTATTCTGTAAAGATGTGATTTTAATGGAAACTGTTTTGGTTCGGTGGAAATGATGAAACTAGCGAAATACGGCTGGCATTCAACGTGTTAACTGTGCCTAAGTTACACAAATCAAAAGAACCTTAACCTTTGACACTCTTATTGCCAGCGTTATATCTATTATATTGAAATTGACTGAATATTCAGGTATGAAGAGATGGAAAATATGATCAATCAAGTCATTTCTTAATTAATTTGGGAAACTTTTGGAAGATATTGAGTATCAGTTATTCCGAACGTCTTGATAGTTTCATTACTAACCGGCGTTAAATTTGTTATATTTTATTATCTTTAACACTAGATTTACGGAAGCCGTCAAATTGACGAGTTCCTACTTCTGTTATAAACATTTCTCAAATTTACAGAGAAGCTGTACAGTAGATATTTCATGTTTTTTTAAAACACGATAATGACTTAACAAATTACCATCTTTGCCGCTTGATACCTCTTTTCCCAAAGTCCTTATTTAATATATTGCAATGTAACAGATTTCACGCCCGTAAATCTGGTGTTAATAAGTACTTCAGCGAAAGGGGAATCAAGGGGGAAAAAATGATGAATTCAGTAAGTTATATTTCATAAGATGGATATGGAATATTTACTGCATAAGTCCCCTATAAATTTGGAGAATATTTCTAAAAAGCTATAAACCAATCATTTTGACTGCCTTGGTAGTTCCACCGTTGATATATCAATTATCCTCCTATTTTACATATGTGAAAGACATCCTCAAAGACACATCACAAGTTCATGAAATAAAGTCTCATCCCCACGCGTTCAAAAGAATCGCCAGAAACGTGTAGTTATCGTCGAAACGTCGGGAATTCAAGTGAAGCATCTTAGTGCAGAAATTTCGTCGAATTTCCCTCTGCTTCCCTATCGGTTATTCGCTCTCGTCGAAGATCGGTTTATTAATAAATCATGTTCGCCGAGGCAGTCGCGAATCCCCGACGTTTCGAACAAATCTCTCGTGACGTTCGCATGCACATCCCTATTTTTAACTATGCCCTGATTCTCACATTCCCTCTCGACGTATCCCGGCTAGTATTTAATTTCGCAAAATGACAGTCATCCGCGCACGACGAATGACAATACACTTTGTCCGCACGGATAAACTTATCCATGCGGTCCCGCGATATCGATTTCTCGATTTTCGATTGTGCAGCAACGAAAAGTAGAAACCGATTGTCCCAGATCTCCTTCCACCATTACCTTTAGGTGGGAGTCGCGTATTATTCGCCACGTGCTCGATGACAATGGGAAATCTATGTTGTGCGTATTCTTACGTGAACGCTTTTGCAAAGTGACACTTTCAAACGGTGCTGCAGACTTTCACGCTCAACTATTTGCCCGATTTTTTTTCTGCGGTGCCATGTGACATTAATTAAAGTACAAGTTATTATGATTTGCATTAGATCGAAAGTAATAATTAGACTAATAGAAATAAGGAAAAATAAAAATTATTTTCCATTTGTACAAATAATTTCGACCACGGAATTAAAGTTTATTATCAGAAATTTTTACAGACGATTGAAGATTCTCGGAAAGGGCACCTGATTTCTAAATTTGCGAAAATTTTCGAATCCACAGTATGCAGTCGTAACACGTAAAAATTGCATTAGTTAACACTAGAACTACCGGCATTGAATCTATTGTATTGCAATATTTTAAATAAGTACTTTGAAAAAGGAGGAATTAAAAGGTGGGAAAGATAATTGATTCGGAAATTTATATTTTATGAGATAGACACTGAATATTTACACTATGACTCTTGTGTAAGCTTAGAGAGTTTTTTAACAAAATTGGGAACCAGTCATTTTGACTGGTTTGGTAGTTCTAATGTTAAGAGAGAGAGAGAGAGAGAGAGAGAGAGAGAGAGAGAGAGAGAGAATGTAAAGCTATTTGACATCTACACGAAAGATTAAATAAGAGAACGTATAATTAAGATTCGGTAGACGTAATACATAATTAGAGTAAGAAGAATAAAATATCATTATTTCATGTATTCGTTAATAACGTTGCAATATTAGATCAACGAAGTCCTTTTGACCAAGGGAGATAAATTGGGAAATGTGTGTTTCGGCTTGTAGATACTTAATTTCGACGATGCGCTATGAATCTCCGCCAATTAAATGAGAGTCGAACGTTGAATTGTGCGTCTGGAAATGCATCATGGCGGGAAACGTCACGTAAGACGTCCACGATTTCGCGTTTGTCTTCGTTGTAACGCAAAATTAACTCCGCGAAACATGCGCCGTCTAACGACCGTTATATTTAAACGGTTGTCAGGTCGTAATCCACGGTTTTTGTTTGTCGCTTAATTTATTGTTAGCCGTGCACGATAACGTTCGAAACAGATGAGCTAAGTGTTACGCAGAACTTCTTGGTTAAGTGACAAACGGAACTCGAGTGAATAGAGATTATACAAGCGGAAAACATTGCGAAAATTTCAGAGTCAGTCGGTGTATCAGAAATCCCGCGAAAAAAGCTGCAATGTCTATGAAAAATTTGAGATATGAAAGTAAAGTATTCGCAGTGACTAGCAAGCTTGTAATTTACTCTGTATTGCTTTAACTGTGGTATTATATTTGGGCGAGGGATTGAGATACGTCGAATCATCACACATATGCAAAAGAGCGCATGCTATACTGAGGGACCAGAAACAAGACACTTGAGGGGTAATTTGCTCTGATTCGCCCGACGGATAGGGACATCCCTCTCCCTCGCGCATTTTCGATTTTGACGCGCTATTGCCAGGAGAGACCCACACATTCGTTGCGTTGTCATGTGAACGACGAAAGGAGTGTTTTATTTTCGGTTGTCATTCGACGATCTCAGGCTTCCAGGACCGACATAGTGGGGATAGGCTGTGCGATAGCAATCTCCTCTTCCGTTTCAGATGTCTTGTTTCTGGTCCCTCACTTTACCAGCTGACCCACTGATGGGAGGAGGCCCTTTTAAGCCTCTACTGTACACAGTGTTAGTAACCGAGCTGAATCAAACGCACTTCACCCGCCTAGGTTGCACCTCTCACCTAGCGATTGAGGCCCCACTACTGCCCGCATGAGTCCCAATCCTGATGACCGGATCACGGCAAAAAATTGCCATGGGACTTAACCCAGTCCCCGTGGTAGCAATTTTACGCTTGGTGCGGGCGTAACTTGGTTAAAACGATGCTACTAATCATAGGCAAAAGTGATAGAAGGCGCGCGGTATGAGGCACGGGGGAGAGTGTCGCTCGCACTGCCTATCCCCACCATATCGGTCCTGGACACGTGAGATCGACTAATGACAACCGAGAACGAAACACGTCTTTCGTCGTTCCCATGACGACGCAACGAATGTGGGCCTTTATCGACCAGTCACGCGTTAGAAACGAAAATGATGTCAGAAAGGGGGATGTCTCTATCCGCCAGGCGAATCAGAACAAACCAGAGGGCAGAGGACTTCTTTCCCTTTTGCGAATGATACCAATATGCTTTGGTCGGCACGCGGGCTCGGGTGGTCCCGGGTGCGTCAGGCCCCTGGGGTGCAACAAGATTGTGAAAATTTTGCAAATATCCGGGCTGCAAAAGTTCTGCGATTGACGGTTGCAGAAACTTCACGAATCGGGGTTGTAAATTTTTTGCATGGCACAGTTGCAAAAATTCGGTAATCGAGATTGTAAAATTTGCGCAAGCCAGATTTGCAAAAATATTACGAATCAACACCGTATAATTTTCGTGAATCAGGATTGCAAATTTTTGCGAGCCAGAGTTGCAAAAATATTACGAATCGACACCGCATAATTTTCGCAAATCAGGATTGCAAACTTTTCGCTAGTCAAAGTTGCATTAACTTTGTGGATCGGGGTTGCAAAAATGCACTGAGCGAAATTGTAAAATTTTCGCAATCCAAAGTTGCAGAAATTATGCGAGTCAAAGTCCCAAAATTATCCCCAGCCTGAAGAGTTGCGAAAACCACTGGTTCCTCCACAAATTAGAAATTTCGCGAACCGACAAAACTGCAAAAATTTCGCGCCTCCGTAATCGCGAACTTTCGCACTCTCCGAATCGTGTGAATTCTGCAGCACTTTATCCTCGTAAAAAACTCACCAAAAGGTCGCGTTCCTCAGAACACATTCTCTAATCGCGTAAACTTTCTGAGCGCAAGTCCCATGAAGAATCTGAGAGACACCCGACATCGCCAATTGCAATTCTCTTTGCAAAACCGAACAGCTTGAATATCGGCATAAAATCGACGAAATATAGCGCCTCGTGGATTTCCAGGGGAAGAACGAATTGCCAAACCGTCGAATGCGAGGCGCACCTGTTTGCTCGTAAAGTGTTGCGTATACGTTTCCTCCATTTTCACGTATGCATGTGCATGCATCTCGGGCAGCCGCGAAATACACCCAAAGGCGCGAGAAAAAATGCATACACGCGAATACGTGCGCGTATATCGCGAAACGTACGACGCGTTCTCCGCTCGCTTCGGCCTTTGTTCGAGATCACGTTCTCCGTGATCCCAAAAGGTGAATCACACGATCGATAAATCGAGGATCGAACGTGCAAAGTGATCGACATTTTCACGGTGATGCGGTAACATTTGTGAAAGCAGAATTATTTGAAAGTATCACTTTCTGAAGAACGATAAGGTATCCAGACAAAATTGTACTGCTAGTATCAAACAAATTCACTGAAAAAATTTGCAAAAGGAGGAAAAAGAAATAAATTGTCAGAAAAGCAGTTAAATATTTGTGCTAGGAATCGGAGGCTAAAAAAATATCAAACAAGCGTTGGAAAAATTAAGAGAAACTGCGACAAGATTGTCAAATATTTCCATTGCACGTATTTCTAAAAATTTCAAGTATTTCTATTGCGCGTGCTTCAAAAAGAATGTCAGATATATCTGCATATTTCACAGAGAATTTTTCCATACTGTGAAATATTCACGTGCTCTACGAGTTTTCCAGAGACGATCGTTTGAAAAAGTGCGATCGCGCGATTTAGAAAAAAAGAGGAAAGTGAAAAAAGTGCGATAGAAAAGCGTAAGTTGGAGGCAGCCTCTTCGGAGAGGCAGTCGATTTTCCAGAACATCCGGAAACACCTAAATGCATCGTGGCACTTTCCCGTAACGGGTAAAATCGATATGCAGCCTGTTCCCAACGTTTTTCCCCCCAGAATTTCATGTTGCAGGAATTACGGTAATGCAGGGACGAGCGGCCGTGTAAAACCAACTCGAAAGCGGCGAAACGACGGCGAAGTGCTCGTCAAATTATAGCTACGTTATCCCACGACCAACGTTTACGACGTGCTTTCGAGCCGAGTTCGCCGGCTCTACTTATTCCTACGAATTTCCAGTAAGTTTCCTGGCCCTCTCTTTCTCTACGAATGCTTGGGAGATCGTACGTTTCAGGGGGATCCTTTCGATTGTACAGTCTGCTCGGTAGATGGTGCGTGGAGGGGGTAATCCCCTCTCTTGCGTTGCTACTTACTGTTCGGTATTAGAAAGAAGGCTAGCGGGAGGAATGCGAATGGAATGTGAGCTTGATTCGCACATTCCAATCGGACTGCAAGATGAAGAGAGTGACTGAGTAGTATTGAAACGAAATGGGAGAAGGTTCGAGCGAGAGGCTCTTCTCATCCCTGTGACGTTCCGCTACTCTTTCAAATCACCTCACAATAGGTTAGGCTCTTTAGGGACAGCGAATGAAACGTTTTTATTTCAATGTATTAACTGTTTCTTTAACTATTATAGTGTAAAATCTATTGACCAGTATGAATTATTTTCTGAAGATTGTGGTAGGTGTAACTGCTGAAAGTGAAATGGTGAAAGATGCACTGTGTTTAAAGTTATTTTGAATATACGCAATGAGACGGAATTTGGGCTTAGAATTATATACTAGAATATTAGTGATTGAGTAAATCTCAGCACCAATATTATATTATAAATATTAGGGGGAGCACAGGTGACAAAATTATTTCATTACCGCTTTTAACCCTTTGAGGACTACCTATGCGTATATGTGATCGGGGAAAAAATTTAATTATTGTTTATCGCAGCATGTATACACGATTAGAGTTGTAGAATTGAAATACAACCATTGAAGTATGAATACACAAGTAGTAATTTATAATTTGTAAACATTATTAGCCTAACATTCTAATAAAAAGGTGGTTTTGGATCGCCAAATAAATGATTATCTCTGAATATTAAAAAATGTCTCCATCCGCAAAGGGTTAAACACTGAAACTTTATCTCCCCATTTATTTTATATACACATCTTATAAAGCCCACTATTTAATACGTTAATTCTATCTTAATATCCAAACAAAGAAAAACACTTCGTCACCGATAATTTCGTCTACGAAGAAAGTATAAACTCAACGCGCCATTAACCGAGCAGACTGTACCCGGCAGCACTCGTCGGAACTTCCGATGTTTCCGTCGCAGACGTTTCTTTCTTCTCAAAAATTTCATTGCACTATCCAAGCCCTCATGGGCATCGGTTTATCGTGCTTTACGCAGTAAAATATCTTTCGCATTCTCCCGGATATTTATCGTACTTTTAGCCGTGGAATTTATAATAGCACGTTAACGTAAATCAGCCGAATCCCTGTGTGCCATCGTGGGAATGTGAAAGCGAAAAAGTATCGCGGATGCAAAGCCAGTTCGGGGCAAGAACACAGATTAAATACTATGATCGTAGTGACGACAAAGTGGACAGACGGTGCACGAAACTGCAGCAGGCGTTGCGTGGCTTCTGAGAGAAAGGAACGAAAGATAGGATATTCGTGTCCCGGCCTGCATAAACGTTAGCGCGTAATGGACGAATGGACGAATGTAATTGCAGATAAACGTCAGAGATAGGAGCACCTGTACGAGGGTGTTCGACGACAATTAGGAGCGCGGATAATAAAATGAATATTTGATTACTAAATGAGACTCTGAGTTGTATGATGGAAAAAAGGAAGACGTGTAATTTAGGGTTGGGCGAAAGTTCGTTTAACAAACTTCATAAAGCACAAAGAAGAGCATTCTTTAACAAACATGTTGACAGAAAAGTAACAAATAATCGAAAAATGACTGACGAAATGACTGGTGCCTCAGCTTTTATAAAAACGCGCCAAGTTTATAGCGTGGCCATAGAGTAGATATCCTACGCTCATCTTATAAAACATAAATTATAGAATTAATCATCTTTTTCACCTTTTCATTCCTCTTTTTCTAAAGTACTTAGTTAATATATTTTAATATAATAGATTTAATGCCGGTTGTTCTAGTGTTAACTGCATAGAGATCATTCCTGTGCTAATAAGTAATGATGATATTGTGATCGTTAGCGCGTATACGTTCGTAGAAGTCACAGGGTTCAATATCACCCTTTTTCCTAAAGAAGTACTCCAAAATATTTGAACAATCGTAAGACGTCTTCGAAAGTTCCCACGTGAGGACTATGGTGATTTTAAATTAAAACCTCACACCCCCAAACAGTTGCTCCATGTTCAAATCATCCATCACCGCTAACAAAAGTTTCCGAAATTAAGTAATACTGCTACAGTTCATCTGATATATACCTAGCATCATTAATGAGCCACAAAAAATGATTCGATATACAAGTCTCAATCGCCCCAATACATAAATGAGCCGTTCACAGGCCAAATCGATTAACTCGGCTTTTTGAATTTTTCAAAATTTAAATCTCAAAGCACTTCATTGAATGCTAACTTCTCATGTTTAGCAGGATTAGCAGGATTAAATGACGAAATCTGTTTAACCATCGAATAATAAATAATTGATTTCAGAAGTCAATCCAATTAATTCCAAGGCTATTCCACCTTATTCATTTTGTACGTCGTTAGGGGAAAGCTACATGCGATTATACACTCTACAATATTTATTCGTATTTATATTTTGAAGGGAATTTTAAAAAAGAATGTTTACTATTTTATCACATTTCTGCACTTTAGCCATTATGGAGTTAATCAATTTGGCAAGTGAGTGGCTCAAATATTGATCATTTCGAAATTATTGTTTAATTTATCATAGCCTCGGTAGTTCGGTGACCATCTGAATCGGTAGAAGATGATAAAAGTATATAATGCACGAAAAAAGAAAACGTTCAGATTAGATTTTCATAGATTCGCAATGATAAGTTTCCTAAATTAGGTAATACTGTTACAATTCAGGTAGTATATACCTAGCAGCATTAATGAGCCACAAAAAGGGATTCAATATATAAGTCTCAATCGCCTCAATACATTAACACGTTGGATGCCACCCGTATTTCTTTAGTTTCACTGTTCCTACCGAAGTGAGGCTATTTCTATTAAAACCGTTTCTTTACAGGGCAAAAATGTTAAAGGTGACAATATTTGTATATTAGGCAATACTTTACTTTTTTAATAGCAACAGTTAAATATTGAATATAGTGGAGAATTCGTGTAATCTATCTTTTTAAAGTCGTAAGAAATTTCATTGAATTGAATAGCGCCGGTCACCAGTGACCCCCGTGGCATTCAATGTGCTAATATTGATAATTTCAAAATTATTGTTTAATTTATCATAGCCTCGGTAGCTCGGCGACCATCTGAATCAGTAGAAGATGATAAAAGTATATAATGCACGAAAAAAGAAAACGTTCAGATTAGATTCTCGCAGATTCGCAATGATAAGTTTCCTAAATTAAGTAATACTGCTACAATTCATTTAGTATATACGTAGCAGCATTAATCAGCAACAAAAAAGGATTCAATATATAAGTCTCCATTGCCTCAATGCACAAATATTGATCATTTCGAAGTTATTGTTTAATTTATCATAGCCTCGGTTGTTCGGCGACCATCTGAATCGGTAGGAGATGATAAACGTGTATGTATAATGCAAAAAAAAGAAAACGTTGAGATTAGATTCTCGCAGATTCGCGATGATAACAGTCGTAGAATAGGCAGAGTAGAATGGCGCGCAAAGTTCTCGTCATCCTAGTTGTAATGCACAGACCGTGGAAGACGCTCGGACGGTTATTTTGGATGCGTTCGCTCGGTACCGGACGATTATTTAGATTTTACGCAGAGCTTCGAAGCAAAGAAGATAACTGGAACGACTTGGCACGTGCAACCTTACGTCTCCTTACAGATATCTTTGTTCTCGAAATACTACGGGACCGAGTATCGATTAATCTTGCCGCGGTCAAACGGAATTTATCGCAAATATTCGCCGTTTCTGACTTCCGCTGTTTTACCTTTTGTTAATGAGTGGACGGAGAGAGAAACAGAATGAGAGAGAAACGGAATGCGAAAGTGAAACGAAATGAGAGAGAGAATCGAAATGAGACAGAGAAACGGAATGTGAGGAGAATCGGAATCAGAGAGAGAACTGGAATGAGAGAGAGAAACATACCGAGAAAGAGAGAGTGAAAGGAAAAATCAGAGAGAAATGGAATTACGAAGAGAGAGAGAATGATCATTCGAGACGATGGGTTTCGAAAATTGAAGGATGTTTTATAAGGCGCCGTTATTCTGAAGAATTAATTTTATTATATGGCGCCTGCCCTCGGAAAATTTAACAATGGACTGTCAACGATGAAATAAGTGGAACACTGCTATCGTTATTTTAAAATTGTTAATAAATTATTTTAAATTATTTCTAATCTCGCCTGTAACGTGCGATAAGCTTCCACCAAATAATTTCAACTGCTACACACAGTAACGCAGGATCGAGGGCTTAAAGTATTAATTACCTAGTAGACAATTGTAATCAGCAGATTGGCGAATTGCAGCATCAATTATATAACATTCACAAGTATAAAAAAAATGTGACGCTGTCGTCATTAACAAATTTCACGTACCACAAATAAATACATAAAAACACAACAAATGAAAACAGCAAAAGAATCCCACTGAAACATTCGACACAGAGGTCAATTATAACTGAATATAAATGATTCAAAATGACATAAATCTTCGGTTAAAACGCAACGAATTAAACGTTTCGTGGATTTCTAAGGGGAATTAGAATTCGCATGTTACAACACTCGATAGAAGTTTCTGATTGGCGAGTGAAACGCGATATCCGAACTACAGATCTTCTGTCAATTGTGGGTCCAACACTTTCATCGTCTGGTGACCTGAATTGCGTTACAGTACGTTCCTGATGACACTGATAATGAATTCGCTATTAGTGACACAAGCATCGCAGCCGCACATGCGATTTTGCGCATGCTGCAATTCGCACTGTACGCTCAACGATGCGTCCATCCGACGATGCAGTTTCTAATCCAAAAGGCGTATATATACGTCACTTAAAAATTGATCCTCAGTTGTAAAAGACGTATGTATATGTCATCGGAGAGAATGATTTAACACTCGAACTACCGGCGTTAAAATTATTATAATTCAATATATTAACCTGTTCACCGGGGAAAAAAATTTTGTTCAACTTGTTTCACATAGGAGGTTTTTCCGTGAATAGAGCTCAAGTCATAGATTGCAAAAACGTGAAAAATATGATGGCATATAACCACGCTAGGATTTAAGAGATAAGAACTACATTGAACGTAATGCATTCAACGTATTACGGCTAATTTCTATGACGAAAAATATCGTTGTGCCCATTAAAATAGTAGTCTGGGTATGATGAAATATTTCGTCATACGCAGTTAACGGGTTGACTCTTTGTCCCACCTCTAAAATTTATATTATTATATAACATAGTTGATAAATGTAAACCAACTTTATTCAATGAAAAAAAATTGTCTGTGCAACATGGATCGTTTTACTTTCTGAATTCCCGTGCCTCAAAGAGTTAAATAAGTACTTTGAAAGAAGGAGCATTGAGAGGAGGAAAAGATGATTGGTTCGGTAATCTGTGATTTAAAAGATCAACGTAGGATATCTGCCCTATGACTGTCGTATAAATTTGGAGAATTTTTGAAAAAAATTAGGTACCAGTCATTTTGACTTGTTGTCAACCCTTTGCAATTCTATGATCAGACATACTGGACCCATATTTCTGCAGTAATTAGCCAGTTGGTCTACGATTTCTTGATGACAGCGTGCGCAATAATTTAGAATTAAAGGTAGTTCTAATGTTAGTATGTAAAATATTAATTAAACCAAAAAGCTCTGTGAGCAGTGTAACAGAACATAGCACTTCAAAGGTTTAAATCTCTCTTTACCTCCACAAAACCGTAAAAAATCCACGCCCCTGAAAACGATGTTTTCTCGAGAGAGAAAAATAACATTATCATCCTACCTACAAAATCCAGCTAAAAATCTCTATGTTCTACAGTTACAGCAAAAATTCTTCGCTGAAATGAAAACAATTTCTATCCACGATTCACTGACAACAATACATTCCTAGACTCACAATCAGAACAATCAGGATTAGCCATCGCTCGGACACAAACGACAGTGAAACCCAAGCCGAAAAGGTCAAACCTCGTAGATTCCATCGACACGCGCAAAAGGCTGTCCCGATAACACAGCAGGCCGAATAACAATCAGGAAACTACGCCGACGATTGACAATGTCAACAGAAATGACTTATACGCACATGCTTGATCCTTCTCCTTGAAGGCACGGGAATGTTGACAATTATTATACTACGAATCAGAAGGCTTCATTGCAATGTAAATAGAAGATTCTTCCAATGTAGTAATCTTCCAGCGGTGTTTTAAATTTTTCGTTTGAGAAAATTAAACGAAGAACAGAGATAAAAAAAAGTACGAAATGTTTGTAGATGAAGGATTAATTGAGACGTTGAGTGCAATGTTAATTGTTTGGAGTCCTTAGTCCTATTTTGCAGAGTTTCTTTATATTTTGATTTTCGAAACTGTAATCTGATTTAATGCTCGTAATAGCTATGATTAATTTAGTGTCTTAGAAACAACTGATGAAGAAATAGGAATGAAGACGTGTTGAACACTTGCCACATTTTGCACATCTTGCTGTTTTTATCTGGGTGAACCTTTTCTATCGGAATCACGTCGTTGCAAAGTAGAAACATTAAAGACACAGCTAGTTCCTATATTCAATAATACTTTAATTGTTTTACGCTGGTACCTTTCGTACAAATTACAAGAAACTCCATGGAATTTGGTACCGCTGGTGACCTATGACCCCCCACGGCACTCAACGTGTTAAACGATGGCTAAAACCAGCTATATATTTAATACCACATCGTTATTTTATGACAGTATTTCAATATTAAATATATCAGAAAATTTTTGAATATTGCCGTTCAGAATTTACAAGAAATTCCACCGAATTTGGTACCGCTCGTGACCTATGACCCCCCACGGTACTCAACGTGTTAAACGATGGCTAAAACCAGCTATATATTTAATACCGCATCGTTATTTAATGCTAGTATTTCAATATTACCTATATCTGAAAATTTGTGAATATTGCCGTTCAGAATTTACAAAAATTCCACCGAATTTGGTACCGCTCGTGACCTATGACCCCCCACGGTACTCAACGTGTTAAACTATGGCTAAAACCAGCTATATATTTTATACCACATCGTTATTGTATGCTAGTATTTCAATATTAAACATATAGGCAAGTTAGTGAATATTGTCGGTCGACAAATTTTGTTAATATTATCGCTTGAAGTTCAAAAAAGTATTCCAACTGAAAAAAATCAACAGAAATTCAGATAGCAATAAGAGAATTAAGGAATGATTTTCTACAGAATAATAATGAATACTGATGGCCCGAGATCTAGATTTTTCAAGAAGCTTGCGAGATCGATGCAGAGGAGCGACGGGCATCGCTTGGTACCTTAAAAATACAATGTCCCGTCGGACAGTGATCAGAAATGCGAGCAGACAAACTCTACAGGTCGAATTATCGAGAATAATTAAAGCCTCGACGAAGGTTAAAACGATCCTCGTCCTGTAAGGCCAGAATCTGCGACGGTGAGGACGAAACTTATTCCGGCGATGTCGAAAACGAGTTTCGTACATGAATATCTTAAGACTGCATAATCGTTCGAAGAATCGGCATAATTTTAGAATTATCAATTTATCAGTGGTCTACCGGTGACCTTGGAGTCCTATAAATTTCGTTCTTGCCGCGCCGAAGGATATTTGAATATACATCGTAATGGCAGTACAATATCCAACTTTTCCTCTTTAAATTTCTTATGTGAAACGAAATTTCAATATTTACCTAATGATAATACAACATAGAAATATTCAGCCTCTGAATTTCTTACGTCAACCGAAATTTCAATATTTACGTAATAACAATACAACACAGAGATATTCAGCAACTGAATTTCTTATGCCTAACGAAAATTCAATATTTGCCTTACAGTATTACAATATCAAAACATTTGCACCCTAAATTCTCTCTTATCGATAACTAGGAATTATCTTAAATAATAAACAGCATATTCCTTCTCAAAAACCGAATCCTAACGATACACCCTGCAAAATTCCCCTCCACATCGCTTCAAAATTCGTCGGAAACTCTCCGACAACCTAAACGTCCTTTTGACCCAAACATCCTAATATCCAAGTCGGTCAAATACGCAACTCAAACACGCAACTAATCAACCAATCGTCAAAGAACCAAACTCGCAAAACCCCCCGAAAATTTCACCCTCGAAAAATCATCGTCACTTCTCCTACCTTTCGTGGTTCCGGTGCATAAATCCCAGGCAACGGTGCAAGAAGGTGCAATCCAGGATTGGGAATCCCGGAGGCCGGATGTCCGGGCGGTATAGGCAGCGGCACCAGCTTCAGGCCCCAGGGTAGGTACCAGGGTGCCGTGTGGTGCATTATCGCGGCACAATCGTTCACGTTTGCACTATACGCGTAGAACAAGGCGGGAGGATCAGATGGCCTCCAGGATCGAAGCAATTACCACGATCGTGGGATTCCTGTGGTAGAATGGCGGGCAAATCCTGCGGGTGGCCAAGGAACGATCCTTCCACGAGGTTACTCGAAGATCGCTCCGAAGTCGCGGGACACGATCTCTTCGTGGAGGCGGATAGAACGATCACCTTGGCATTTTACGTCGAGGAATCTGCGTATTTCGTTGATTGCGCTGTTATCGTTTGTTTGTTCTCGTAGCAATTGTATTATTCAAATCCGTTGAATTCGAAACAGCGTTCTGTTTTGCTTTTTATTTATTTATTTATACACTGCAGAATTCGTTGCACCGCAACGTCATCGTAGGACGATGGGTGACACCGAATTAGACAAGTTTCGCGACCCTTTCTTCCGCTGCGAGGAGGGGAGGATTGAACGACGAACGAGAGAGAAACGACACGACGTGCACTCTGTGAGCGCGCGGCGACGACTGATCGCCGATCGGGCTTCTACGGTCGAGCACATGGCCGTGCCTTCCCCTACCAAACGGAGAGCTGCTTCCAGGCATCCGTCCGCCAGACGATCCTTTAGAACCCCCGCGCGATAACCCGACTTAACTTAGCCCTCTTGGAACTACCCTTATAGCTGCCTCCACTTTGTTTAACTCATTTTTTTTCTACAGCAGACTTGTGTTTTAGCAATTTTGAAATTATAGTTTTGGCTTTAGGGACGTAGCTGTTCGTTGTGGAAATCGTGGTCTGGATGGGGGTGTTTTTTCTCAATGTTTTTTTTGTCAGGGTTAAATTGAATGCTTGAGGGGTTTGAGAAGCTTTTTTGAGGGTTGTTATTTTTCATTGTTTTCGATTCTACAGTTTCGTGGTTTTAGTTTCTCAGTTAGGTTTGGGAATGTTTTGTTTTTTAAGGTTTAGTACGTAACCTAGCGCTCTTGGAACTACCCTAATAGGTGGCTCCGCTTTGTTTAGCTCATTTTTTTCTACAGCAGACTTGTGTTTTAGCAATTTTGAAATTATAGTTTTGGCTTTAGGGACGGAGCTATTCGTTGTAGAATCAAAGTTGTGGAAATTTTGGTCTGGCTGGGGGTGTTTTTTTACAATGTTTTCTTGTCAGTGTTAAATTGAATGCTTGAGGGGTTTGAGAAGCTTCTTTAAGGGCTGTTATTTTTCATGATTTTTCATGATTTTTCATTCAACAGTTTCGTGGTTTTAGATTCTCAGTTAGGTTGGGAATGTTTTGCTGTTTAAGGTTGACTACTTAACGTAGCCCTCTTGGAACTACCCTTATAGCTGCCTCCACTTTGTTTAGCTCATTTTTTTTCTACAGCACACTTGTGTTTTAGCAATTTTGAAATTATAGTTTTGGCTTTAGGGACGTAGCTCTTCGTTGTGGAACTCGTGGTCTGGATGGGGGTGTTTTTCCTCAATGTTTTTTTGTCAGGGTTAAATTGAATGCTTGAGGGGTTTGAGAAGCTTTTTTAAGGACTGTTATTTTTACGGTTTTTGATTCTACTGTTTCGTGGTTTTAGTTTCTGAGTTAGGTTGGGAATGTTTTGCTGTTTAAGGCTGAGTACTTAACTTAGCCCTCTTGGAACTACCCTTCTAGCTGCCTCCACTTTGTTTAGCTCATTTTTTTCCTGCAGCAGATTTCTATTTTAGCAATTTTTAAATTATAGTTTTGGCTTTAGGGACGTAGCTGTTCGTTGTAGAAGCAAAGTTGTGGAAATCGTGGTCTGGATGAGGGTGTTTTTAACAATGTTTTCTTGTCAGGTTAAATTGAATGCTTGAGGGGTTTGAGAAACTTTTTTAAGGGCTGTTATTTTTCATGGTTTTTAATTCAACAGTTTCGTGGTTTTAGTTTCTCAGTTAGGTTTGGGAATTTTTTGTTTTTTAAGGTTCAATTGAATTTTGGAGGGTTTTTGAGTACTTTTGTCCAAAGCTGCTACTTTTTTGGGTATAACTTTGGTTTGCAAGCTGATTTTTTGTATTCTTTTTGACTTTTGCTGATATGATCGCTTCGCCTGGGCTCCACCGTGTTATGTGGGTTTTCAAACCAATTAGGGGTGCTTTTAGAAATGCATATCCACACGAATTTCAAATATACAAGTAGATAAAACTATTTCCAGTTATTTTATAGTATTTTATTGAATTATTATACTGAATTGTAGATATTTGATAATAAAAGTAAATAGTGAATTTCTAACGACCATTAGGTATCAGTAAAATTGAATTGACAACACTGAAAGATGAAGTTGCCTGAAGAAAATCTAAAAGTCTGAACTGCAAAAAAGCACATTTCTCCGAGCCGAAGATTATTTATGTTCCCATTAGATACGATCACTGTCTGGCTGGGTAGATCCTAAAATTGTACATACACCGGGGATATAAGTGTATCTAACTTCGGTGCTTGAGGATACTCATAGACTATCAAACGAGATCCCGTATTATCTCCAACTCCCACAACGAATCATTTATTTATCGCATCTACTTCGCCTATTCGGTAACTTCGGCAACTCGATTAAAATACGACGCGCAGGTATCCTGGCGTCGGGTTTCAGCGATGAAAAAATACATTTTTCATTTGTCCCATTAAATTACCATGAAAATGTAAGAGGAATCTAACATGCTGCTAATCTAACAATATTAAATGAAAAATAAGATAAGACTTAGCTAAACCCAATTAAAATGTGTCTAAGCTGAAATTTAAAAGGTCGGCCATTTTCTTAAAATGTTTACCTACAGCGCGAGAATATTTAAAACCTCGTGTGTTGTTAATATGCTTCATGAAACATTCCATAACATGTTCATGAAATTTGCAATTTTAGGAATAATATTAGATAAGCGTAGTAAAGTACTGTATTTCTTTGTAAAATCATTTCGTGCTTTCAGTAATGAGTATGAGATGTTAAATTTGTAAATAAATAAATTTTGTTACTTCTTTGTAGTCTATACGCTTCAAAATGGGTCCTGTAATTTGAATGTTGATTCAAACTGATCAACAAATTTTGTATTATTTAAAAATGTTCAATGTATTCCCCACAGTGAAATTCCCATATCTTTTAAAGACTATAAAAAAAGTGTAAATTTCCCTGCCTGGAAACAGCGATCAACTTTTCCCGCCAAAATGCCCGTCATCTACGTGTCGTCGTTTACAATCAATTGTTTCCACTAACTGGGCAAATTACAGTTAGAGAACGATCATAATCATTTCGTTATTCCATCATCTGAAAAGATGAATCACCCAAATGAAAAATTTGCAGCTTTTAATTTATAGAAGTCACATTTTCAACTCATCGAAACTAAAAGTAAGAAGATTCCTTAGCTTTCTTTAACTCCAAAAGTAAATTTCCGCTTACAAAATCGCCTACTTCTCCAACTATTGTCCCGCGAGTAATTTAAAATTTTCATATTAAAGTGCAATAAGGTTCAAACGACACGCTGTTTCATTCCCTCGCATAGAGTGGTTATTTTTCAATTATTATAATTCAAAATGCATCGTCAAGTACCAATGCAATTACACGTGTTCGCTTAGCAGTCGAAGGGTGATGAAATTTGCGGAATCGAAATGGATATCCGCGGGGCAGATTTTTGCGGATATTCAAATCCAATGACAGAAATGACGGTCATCGGTGAACGATTGCACCGGATATGTTAAAACAAATATTGATGAACGAACGTTCGCACGGAAGGGAATGCTGAATATTAATATTAATGCGACATCGTTTCGCTCGGTGATCGCTGTTATCTCTTGCCTTTGCATTGTCGACCAAGACGTATGCAAATTCACTCTTTCGATACTTTCGCATGAATTCCCAAATTACTTCCGGCATTCTCGTTTGCGAAATAAACATTACAAAATAATGAACGGCCTGTAACAATCTGCGATGAAAGTGGGGAGAATAAGAAAAAATTCTATTCCGAATTCGAGCGCGAAGAGGTCGTTGAAAAATTGTTCTAGAAACTCGAAGAAACACGTGCTGAACTATAGAAAATTATCTTTTGATCTTTTTTCTGTCGTATTTTTTTTCGCAAGTTATGGCATCGCTTACGTACTTTTTTTCTAGAAACTTTCATAGTACAAGGAATAATTTCAATTTTAATTCTTGACGTTGATACTGGAGAAAGAATGCGTATTTTGGGAAATGAAATATTAAAAAAAAATAGTAGCGATGGAAGCGAGATCGGCAGAACGTCGATGGAATTTTGAGTCACGTATGGAGGTCAGAAATTCATAGGAAAGTTAAATAATTCAGGGGAGAGAGCAACATTTCTAAACAAAGAACAAACATTAGAGAGAGATGTGCATGCACGTGGGATTCTCGTCGACATTTACATCCGCAGAAATGTTATCCCATCGCCATCGGCCCGCCGATAGAAATGTAAACGAGCCCACGGTAAAGTACTTCATGCAATCGGTGTGCTCCAGAAAACCCACTGGGCAGAATACATCGACGGAAACAAAATATAAACTCCCCGTTGTGTTCCTCACGCGAAATTAATCCCATCGATGTTCCGCCTCGGGAAACGTGAAGAAATATATTGTTACCGTGAACACGCGCAAAACTCCACGACGAATGGATGGTTTAAGGCAGTCCCAGTTTCGAATCTTGCGAAACGCCACTAGGAACGGTCCCGCCATCCTCGTCCTCTTGTATTACACTGAAACGTATTTGAAGGTTTGTCACTTTGCTAAAAAGAATAAGACACTCCGCGCTACCATATTTTGCGCAGTTTCTTTCACGCTCTTTGGACCGACCAATTTGGGGAAATACCAAGTGTACAGCATGGTACATTAATAGCATATGGAAGGAGCTACCCCCTCCACTCGGTGAAACGGTCTTAGATGTGGAAAGCTGATTGGCTGACACCTGAATCACGTGACACGCAAGTGGGTGTTGGACTCTAATTCTTAAGAATAATATACAGTGAACAGTATGTGATTAGAATTTATTTAACACTATTCCTACCGACACTTCACGTTTACCTTTTCCTACCGCAACCGGTGAATTTGTCAAATGATAATTTTTTCCCAGAAAATGAACAGTAAAAAAAGAAGTGAATATTGAAAAATGTATTATAATGTGAATGTATTATACGTATATTTGAGGAAAAGTCGTGAAGTTTAAAGGCGATTCAATTACGTTATATATAGGAAATTCTAATCGAAATTTTAAAAACGGTTATTTCACCGGTCGTGGTAGGAATAGTGTTAATCTACTTAGCTCACGGAAACCGGAGGGCAACAGGAGTGTACAGCACGGTACATTAATAGCAAGTGGGAGGGGCTATCCCCTTCCACTCGGTGAAGTGGTCTTAGATCCGGAGAGTTGATTGGCTGACACCTGAGTGACGTAACACGCAAGTGGGTGTTGGACTCTATTTCTTAAGCTTGATATACGGTAAACAGTATGTGATTAGAATTTATTTAATCTACTTAGCTCACGTAAACCGGAGGGCAACCGGAGTGTACAGCACGGTGCATTAATAGCAAGTGGCAGGAGCTACCTCCTCCACTCGGTGAAACGGTCTTAGATGTGGAAAGCTGATTGGCTGACACCTGAGTCAGGTGACAGGCAAGTGGACGGGGGACTCTAATTCTTAAGCTTCATATACAGTGAACAGTATGCGATTACAATTTCTTTATGCTCCTTCGCTAAAAGAAGGTAGGGACTACCGAAGTATACAGTGCAGTACTTTAATGGCGAATGATGAGAATTATCCTCTTCACTCCACCCCAACGTTTCTAATTTTCAGAATCCTATTTCCAACCACTTGATACACAATGAATTCATACGATTCGCACTGGATATTACCCTCCCCTCGATCAAAATACCTATCCGTATTCCAGGCAACTATTGTCGCCCGTTTGATACATTGTCTCCAAGGGGTTGTCGAATCGGTCGTTTATCAAAATTATGCAAAATGGAACTGACACGTTTGGGCTTGAAAAGAGTGCGAGATTTCGTTGCGGTTGGATAGATTGAACGAAAGGGATATTCCATTTCCTTTTATCAGTCCTTGTTCGATTTAGAATTATATATCGGGAAGTATATTTCTCTGTTATTTTGCAAATCTGCTACTTCAAATAACGCAGCCGACGTATACTTCAGACTTATCAAGTATCAACAATTATAATTCTCACGTGCTAGTTTTTATTTCCATTCCTCTCGCCATTAAAAGAATTAAAGTACGCGGATATCCGGAGTCTCGTAGAGCCAAGTACCATAACAGATTTGAAGTCGTTGACACGGGCGCCTGTTACTCGTGATTTTGCGTAATACCCAACGTAACGCACCGTATTATCGCTCGATACGGAATAACACGCACGCAGAGAACTCGCAGGACAGGTTAAAAATTCGGAGCGAATAACAGCTCGCAGCTGTTGCCTTCCATGGAATAAAGGACGTAACATTCGAGCGGATATCGTGCACGAAATATTTAGCAATTATACTCCCAGTGATTTTTTTTGCGAATTTAAATACTCGAATCAACGTTTCATCGTTGTATCCGGTTATATATTTCCAAACCTATTTACACCGTTCTGCCAGGAAATTGATAAATGCAAATTTTTAAATATATTTAAAATTATGGATTTTTCGGAAGTAATTGTATTATTTAAAAAAATGTCCGGTATTAAAATTAATGACAAGTTAGTTGTTAATTAAAGCTGCCTTGAAATTTAATTTTTCAATTTTGTTTTTCAACTCTCCGCAATAAATGGCGAGAAATTAAAACCCGTAATTATATTTAGCTCATAAATACATAAGTAAAATCCAAGATATTAAATTTCAAGATACTTTCAATTTAATAAATAGTTATTAACATAATTTATGCAAAGATAAACAGAAGAATTTGAATAGAATATTCGTTAAAACCCTGCAAAGATATTTCTCGGAATTCCTCTCCGCGCAATGCCTCACAATTAGTTGTGCATTCAATTATTATTATTCTCATTATTATTATTACGTAATTCTATGCTAATCCCGCATCATTATTCTATCGCGATGTCGTCGGCTGAAAATAATTTTTCTCGAAACATGATCTCGCGAGACTTCGTGCTACTATGTCGAAACGACATGTGGGATATTAATCATCAATTTTAATTCTTTGTTTCAAGCACCGTCGTCGCGTACGAGGGATATATGCCTCGCGATTGATACACACAGTGACTCACAAAGCACCTTGCGTACCTGAATTATGCACGGTAATTAGCATACTCATTGAAAACCATGTAGCATGCATCGGCGCGTTAACAAACGAACGATCTTTTCGGTAAAAATTCCATTCTGTGTTACATTACGGTTTTTAATTGCTACCTGTAACGTTGCATAATTAATTAAAGGTATTGTGTTTCATATTTGGCTAGCGACGGGAGAATTTTTAGTGTAGTATTATACAAGGGAATTGTAAGTGATATTTTGAAACGAAAATTGAATAAATTTCTTGGAAGAGTGAGGGCTAAGGCTGCGCTGAATTTTTTGAAATTTTTGAATAACAGTATGACTTTAGTCGGACCTAATTTAAACCCAGCTGAAATCCAGCTCAAACATAGCTCACACTATAACTAAAATATAGCTCAAACTAAGCTCAAACTCACTCTTAGCTGAAACCCAGCTCAAACATAACTCAAACGTAGCCCACGCATAGCTAAAAATTTAGCTCAAACTAAGCTCAAACTCACTCTTAGCTGAGAGCTAGCTCAAACATAGCCCACACATAGCTAAAATATAGCTCAAACTAAGCTCAAACTCGCTCTTAGCTGAGAGCTAGCTCAAACATAGCTCGAACATAGCTCACACATCGCTCAAACTTAGCTCGAACTCACTCTTAGCCGAGGGCTAGCTCCAAAATAGCTCAAACATTGCTCAGATCTAGCTCAAACTTACAAAGTTCTTGCAGACGTAGTCGAGATCTAGCAGAGACTTAGCTCAAAACCAACTCAAACCTAACTCATGCCGTAGCTATAAATACCTAAATGTATTAGTTATCTCAAAACCAATTAACAAAAGCCAGCAAATCGAAGCAAAACATCGAAGCGCATCCAAATCTAATTCCAACCTAACCCTGAGAAATCCCACATCTGCCGCACAACAAATCCCTCCTTTCCCTTCAGTCAACGAAAATCCTCAAGCTTTATCGAGTTGTCAAAAAATTTCAATGCAAACTGCGACCTAATCTCGATTGCAAACTATGTCACAATAGCACGAACGTAACCGAGAAGCGGCGCGATTAAAAAAGAAACGTTCTTTATCCCGGAAAGAGAATGGGACAAATGGTGGCAGTTTCTCTAGGAGGCTCAAGGTGAAATCCACCCTCCTCCTCGTCGACGTACTACTCGGTGTATCTTCGCTCGAAACTCGCTTCTCTGTGGACAAAGAGCCACACTCCGGGCTATTTGTTCCCGTGATATTTGCACACTGTCGGCCGAAAGAACATTCGCGCCTCCGTGAACCACGGTCCACCTTGGCTTTTAAGCGGCTATCGTCCTGGAGAGAGGCACAAGACGATTTGAGTGCATTTGCGGAGTCATTCGCGAATGCAGAAGAGTTTTGCGGTACTTTGAGCTAGTCGTAGTTTCATGAATACATCGCGAATACGAGGAATTGTTAGCACTAGATCTACCAAAGCGGACAAAATAAATGATTCTGAATGTTTTTGTTAATGTTTCATGAAATTTCTAACGCTCTTTCTTTTCCCATTTTCAATTCTTAAATTATATCCAGTGAGAACTTCAATATTTTTTTTCTTCGATAGAGAGAAGATAAAGAGAATTTTACAATTTTGCAATGGTGAGATTCGTAAAGCGCAAAATTCGTTTTTCTTTAGCACAGAAAGATCGTCAGAAATTTCAGGATAGTTAAAAAATATAAAAATTATTACGTTTCTCTTGTATCAATATTTATTTATTAATATCATGTCATCCTATTCAATTAAGAAAAGGAAAAACTTTTATAATTGTAACATACTTTGAGATACTTTGAGAATTCTCTTATCATTATGAGTTGATATTTAATTCCTACGGAATCTACGTCTGCGAAGAATCGACGGAGGCTGGCAGTGCATTTAACAGAAATAAAATGGCTGAGTTTCACTGTGCAATTAACACGTTAACTGCCTATGGCGGCTTATGTGACCCGGCGCTATTTTTGAACGTTGTGATTTAGATGAACGCTATTAGCACGAGGTGCACGTATAAAGTTAGGCTACGGAACAACGGTGAGCCGAACCTCGTCTATTGTCATCTCGGTGCTTTCTCTTATTTAATTATATAATCCTCCCTCTTTATCTTTCTCATCCTATTCTTACAGTCTTTATTCTTCGTTTCACTTTAAAGCTACGATGTATTCTGTAATTTAACAAATTAAAAGAAATCTAAAAGTAGTCGTTACCAATTTTTTTCCTTACGTTGTGAAAAACATTGGTATAAAGGCTTTTCCGGTAAGATTTGAATTTTATATGTGTTTCGTTTATGAAGTAATTTAAAAATAATTTGAGAAATTTAAGTAATTGCAGTTTTAATTGCTTGGAGTATCTGGAAATATTAGCAAAGTGCTCGGATCGATGCAGTGACTATTTTTAAGAGCAATTAAAATTCCCCTCATTCTACATTAATTATTAAATTTCTATTCATTGCGCGTTTAATATCAAAACTACCTAAATTATCAAAACATCGAGTTTTCAATTATTCAAAATTCTTTCTGTACAACTAAACTTTTGGAAAATTCCTGAGGCATCTAACACTCCCTCCCCTTCAATTTTCCTATTTTCCCAAAACACAAGCACTCCATTAACACTAGAACTGCCAAACCAGTCAAAATGACTGGTACACAATTTTTTCCAAAAATTCTCAAAGCTTATAGGAGAGTCATAGGAGAAATATTCTACGTCCAATTCAAAAACCATAAATGACCGAATTGATCATCTTTTCCGGCTATTGATTCCTCCTATCTCAAAGTACTTATTTAATATACTGAAATATAATAGATTTAACGCCGGTAGTTCTAGTGTTTATCTGCCCCAAAGTGGACAAAAAGTTTCAAAAATCCTTCGCTTCTTCTCTTTCACCCTGCCACCATAAAATTTCCTATTCACCATCCCACCAGACATTCCCATCGTCATCGAATGACAAGATAGCGTAAGAACCAGGAACAAAGCCACAAGTTAAACGTAGTTTCACGGCAAAAGATCGGAGATCGTCGGTTATGGGGAGAGAAGCCAATTTTACGTGAGCACCTGTCCGCGATTTGTCATTCTGTGCACATAGTCTAACAGATAATTTATCGAACTCGAGAAAAGCAGATATAATGGGCAATCGTGTTACGGTGACTGCCATACGATGAATGCAGAACCGGGAATCAGTTCAGCGATACACATAAGCTGATGATGAACCAACGTTTCACTTCCACGTGCCATTTCGGCGAGATTACGTAACCGATTACGTATCCCATTCTCCCTCGTTCGTCTTACAAAATTGTACTTTATGTAATTACACCTACATCATCATCACGATCATCATCATCGTCATTATCGTTGATCGTCGTTGATCGTTAATGTTTGTATTATTACGAAGGCTCGCCACTGCGTATCAAATGTATCTAAAGTGAAAATTATATTTTTTTGATTTAGAGAGATCATTTTTTGAAAATGATACATCAGAGGATGAGATATTAGGACATTTTTTAATCCTTTTTTTTAAGGGTAGAAGAATTTTTTGGTGGAATAGAATGATGTAATGAGCAAAGTAGAATGGTGCGGATTTGATAATTGATTTTTTAATAGTAACACTATCAATGCGGTTTAAATGATCGGTTCCAAATTTTTTCGAAAAATTACCCAAATTCGGTGTGGGGGCGTGCTGTAAATATTCTACTTCTATCTTATATGGGTCGTCAAGCATGAATTTGTAGTGTCATTTTGTCAACTTTGACTACTTTTTATTCCACATTGGTGCTACATTTCGATGTTCTGTGCTTTTTGTTGGAAAGCAGTTCCTTTCCAAAGTACTTATTCTTCATTATGTTTAAATATAATAGCTCTAATACCGCTATTTCCAGCGTTAAAATTAATTCCTAATTAAGTTTAGCAAAATATTAGAATTATTCAATGAGCATAATTCAATGGTAAATAATAGAATAGATCATTAAACAAAATGACGTCATAGACGTTAGGTGATTACAGTACAGTTACACAAAAATCGATACAGACTTTTTTTATCGTCTTAAGAACAAACCGTCGTAGAAGTATCACATTAAAATTTATTATGTACTTGTAATTTTACTGCAAAAATGTCTTCTTTGAGTATCTCGGAATATTCTCGATGCAACCCCATGAAACGTCATACGCTATGAGAACGTTGGAATTGTGTAAATTCGAGAAGTTCTATTTCTCAATTTAGTAAAAAAAACTAAAAAATATGCCGCAGGTATGACTGAAAGTCGCAACCGTGTAAGAAAGTTTAATTTGATTCTTCAAGTTTGCCTTTCTCGAGTAAGTTTCTTAACTGATGCCATTTCTCACCGGAAGCTGCACTGTGTCATTTTTTCCTCTCCAAAAAAGCCATTATCTTCCGTTCCTATTTGTTTTTTGGATTTGCGCGCCAATTTTAAAACGGAATTGATAAATAAGAATTGATAAACAGAAAGAAGAAACAACGATAAAGATACACATAAGAAATAAACTTTTTATGAATATAATTAACTCAACTTTTATCATAGCTTAAGTTTTATCACCTGCACCACCTTATTACTATTATTATCACCTTAGCAAATTTTTTTTTCAACTTTAACTGATATGATCATTTCACTTAGGATCTAAAATTTCAGATTTTACGTGGGTATAGAACAATTAAAATAATAATTTAAGAAAAGCTTCCCAGAGGTGGCAGAAGATTTGAGCTCAGGCTAACAATTTGTGATGGGACACTTAGGTGGGATCTTCATCTCCTCATCCGCGCTACTCCCGATTATCTTCTCTATCTTTTCTATTTGTCAGCCGTAATGATACGGTCATTTTGCCTAATCTACTGTTTTAAGTTGATTTAAAGTATCTAAGCTATTATTTTTGTTTGGCTTCAACTGCCGTGGTTATTATCACATAGGAGGTACTGTTTAGGTGAGTTCCGAACCACCCAAGCTACGATATTTCTTTCGGCTTCAACAATTATGGTAATTTCACCTCGGAGATATTGGTTTAGGTGGGTTCCGAGACACCTAAGCTATGATATTTCTTTGTGCATCAATTGCTATGATCACTTCACCTAAGATCCACTGTTTTCAGTTGATTTGGAACCCACATAGGCAATGATATTTATTTGGCTTCAACTGTTATGGTAATTTCACCTACGAACTACTATTTTAGGTGAGTTCCGAACCACCCAAGCTACGATATTTCTTTGTGCATCGATTATTATGATATTTTCACCTAGAACCCACTGCTTTAAGTTGATTCTGAACCACCTAGACTATGATATTTATTTGGTTTCAACTGTTAACTTAATTTCACCTCGGAGGTATTGTTTTAGGTGGGTTCCGGACCACCTAAGCTATGATATTTCTTTGTGCATCAATTACTATGATCATTTCACGTAGGATCCACTGTTTTAAGTAGATTCTGAACCACCTAGGCTATGATATTTATTTGGTTTCAACTTTTATGATAATTTCACCTAGGCTCTACTGTTTTCAGTTGATTTCGAACCATCTAGGCTATTTATTTGGCTTCGACTATCATGCCCATTCCACCTAGGATCCACTGTTTTATGCTGATCCCGTATATTTCGATGCAGGTTAAACATTCTTTTGAAACTAACTTCAAGAATTTCAAAAGTCCTTGCAAAATTATGCTGTATTGCCAAATTCCTATACACGCGATACCTCCTACATTTCAGTTTACCTTGTAATACCGCAATTTAAAGTTCGATCTCCATGGTGTATCTGTATATTACGTAACATAAACTTCGTGCACGCACTTTCCCCGTTATAACGACGTAAAATACGATAACCGCCTTGAGAGGAAGAATTGCGAAAGTATCTCCTTGATTATCGACCAGTTTGTAATTTAAAAATGCAAACGCATCGCAATCGGATATTCTTTCAGCACTGCCTCGACGATATTTGTGATAACTTCATTCGATTACGGGATCCATTAATCTGAAATAGTAATCAGGGAACGATCGACAGTTGAAATTACTATAATGTTGTTTTAATTGTAGGTTTGATGTTAATTATCGGGTGGAATAATTTGAAAAGTATTAATTAAAAGTTTCAAATGAAATGGATTTGAATTCAGCTGAGTTCATTAAGAATCGTTGATGTAGTTTTAATTAATTGGCATTAAGTGGAGTTGTTATTGATTAATTATTTACTTATTTACTTGTATTATAAATGAATTAATTATAGATCGATTATTCACCCGCATTTCTTTTTCCTCGTAGAAAGCGCGCGAATTTTCAATTGGACAAATGTTCTTCGTTTATTATAAAACAAACGCAGTATGAGGAAAGGTGAACGAGCAACAAACACTGAATGAAACTCATACAATGTAAAGATAGTTCATTCATATCAAATGTAACTGGCAATGATCGCAGACAGAATTAAATATAGAACAATCTATTTACAACGAGGAAAATGAAATTTCGTATGTTGTAATCACTCAATAGAAGTCTTGCTGGGTAAACAATACAATATAATAATTTCAAATATATAAATAAACATGACTTGTTAAATCTCAAAATGTACAAAACATTCAAATAGACTTCTATTCACGTTATACCATTGAATTCTCCATATTTAACACAATTTTCATGAATGTAACAAATTTGAATAACACATTCAGCAAAAGGTAAATCTAAAATACATAAATAACACTGCAAAAAGAGGTAAACACCATTTGATAAATCTCAAAATATTGGGGAAACCCAACAAAATTCCTATTGGCGTTTATCGTTGACTCCTCAATATTTAACGCTATTTTCAAAAATATAACAAATTTCAACAACACGTTCAACAAAGGGAAACACAAAATAAAAATAAAACACTAATAAAATTAAATATCCTCTATGAAAAACAGTAAAATTCAAATAAATTCCCACCTACAAATATCATGAAACAAAATTTTCATATCTAGCAACATTTTTAATTTCTACAACTTTATCTCTAACCTTAATCGCAATCATCGAACACACCTGGCGTGTAATTCAAATCGGCAACCGCAACATTTCAATTCCTGTCAAATTCTCGAATAGAAAAATCACAAAAAAAAATCCCCCCGATCATTGCCCTTGCAACGACACACAATAATTATAGTCAGCCGACTATAAATGCATTGTCAGACGACATGCATTCGATCTAAAATTTCAATGCGCGTGGGTGAATTACGCGCGCGTACAATGTTGCACGAGGGCGGACACGGCAATTAAGATGGAATGCCAAAAACGCTTTAAACCCCAGAATCATTCGTCAGAGGCGCGGGTAATTATTCGCTTGGTATTTAGAAATTGCCAACGTCAAAATACGCGATTAGATAAAGCCGGATTATAAATCACTCCTGGCATCATTTATATCCTTCCACGTTATTCCTGACGAATATGCGGGTCCCACGTGTCTACGAAGTCTCTGAGTGTCTTTCGAGTGAATATCCATGGCAGATGATACCTAAATATTGCCGAACTGTCGAAATCTATCAGAGTTTCTTTTTGTTTTATAGTTTTTAGCTTTAAGTCTTCATTTCGTCTATGACCTACCGTTTTAGGTGAGTTCCGGACCACTGAGGCTATGACATATTAAATAATAATTTAGGAAATATGTGTCAAAGGTAACAACGGGTTTGAAGTTGAAGCTGCTGATTGAGAGTCCCAGTTTTCATCTCATTAGCCACTATAGCTCCAATTAGGTTCCTTTTCTTTATATTTATCGCCTTCTACTGCTACAGTTATTTCGCCTAAGGCGGATCATTTTAGATGGCTTAAATCCAAGGTGGTATATTGAATAATAATTAAGAAAAAATTTCATAGAGGTGACTGATGAGGATTGCTACTCAGGCCTACTGATTTAGAGTCCGAGTCTTCATTTCTTTACTGACCAAAGTGAATTTTCATTAGCCCTTTACAATCCGAATTATTTAAGTAATACATTTCGAAGGTGAAATCGAATTTTTTCACCGTAATAAATGATTATTTGAAAAATTTGATTTGCACTGATTGTAAGAGGTCGATATTCATCGCCCTCGTTGTATTAAAATTCCAGTAACAGTACCGTAAAAGAAAAACAGCTAAATTAAATAATCCTCGACCTAAAAGATTGCCAAATAAGAATCATTCTTTAAATTGAAAAATCAATTTCGTCCGACAACCCAGAAAAAAATCCGGCCGTGATACTATAACCGCAATTGGAACAAAAGAAAAAACGTGCAACGAAACACGATCTCTTAAAAATAAGAAAAATCCTCTTAATCGATTCGATCGGAGCTTAAGAAACCGCGAAGGGTTAATTCTCCGATGGAAAGAAAAGCGAGAAAGAAAACGATATAAAAGAGAGCCTGAAACGGACCACCTTTAATCATTTTTCTGTCGCGAATGGAGGACACCAGCGTTCTCATAAACCTCGCACACCTAAACTATTATAGAGGCACGAGTATGGAAAGTTTTGTGATTGAGAAAATGTATGAAAAAAGAAGGGCGGTAAAGAGATAAGGAGATAGAGAAATACAGAGACAGGGAGTTAGAGCAATAGAGAGATAAAGAGGCAGAGGGATAAGACAATAGAGAGATAAGAAGACTGAGTGGCAGAGAGATACACAGTCAGAGAGTTACAGAAGCAGAGAGATACAGAGACAGAGAGATAGAGCAATAGAGAGATAAGGAGACACAGAGATACAGAAACAGACAGGTAGAGCAACAGAGAGATAGAGCAACAGAGAGATAGAGCAACAGATAGACAGAGCAACAGAGAGATAGATCAACAGAGAGATACGGAAACAGACAGCTAGAAAAACATAGAGATACAGAGACAGAGAGATAGAGCAATAGGGAGATAAGGAGACACAGAGATACAGAAACAGACAGCTAGAGCAACAGAGAGATAGAGCAACCGAGAGATAGAGCAACAGAGAGATAGAGCAACAGAGAGATAAAGCAACAGAGAGATAGAGCAACAGAGAGATAGAGCAATAGAGAGCTACATAAACAGACAGCTAGAAAAACAGAGATACAGAGACAGAGGGATAGAGCAATAAAGAACTAGAGAGACAGCGAGATATCTAGAGAGAAAGACTGTGTAAAAGAGAGAGAAAAAGGAGGGAAAATGAGAGAGAAGGGGAAATGGAGGAAAAACAAGAAAAGGACGGTGAAAAAAGGCAGGGAAAAGAAGAAGAACAGAGAAACAGAAGAAGAAGACAATGGAGAATGAGAGGCAAGAAATAGAGAAAGAGAAAGAAGAGAAGAGAAGAAAAGAGAAAGGAGAGAGGGAATTTCTCTGACGGTTCCTTTGAAGTATATATCGCCCGTTCGTTTTCCTCGCTCGCTTTGCTTATACGACCCGAGCTCGCATTCGGTCGACAACTCGCGCGAAAAAGTTTTCACGTAAAAATAACGCGGCCCTACTGCAGCCAGATGCTGCCGGTATCACGACCTGCCTCAACCAGGGGATTCCTCGACGCTTCTTCGTTGATTCATTCTGCATCTCCACCGGCTTTCACGTTGCTAATGTTTGTCAACATGCGAGCTTTCAACGTCCAATTTTTCGCGCTTCTAGCGACGCCAAGGTGAGAGCATGAAGTTTAGATGGCTTGCTGAAATAATTTTGTGAAAGAATCGCTTCTTAGGGTGGCTCTGAGGTGGGTTTTTTCTTGGATGGCGATGGAGGATTTTAATGACTTTTTGTTGTTTAATTTTGGATTTAACTGATAATATTTGATGATGTTCCATGTGCTAGGGATTCTTTGATGTTTTGATAATTGGGGAAAATTGTCTGAGAACATTGTTTTTTTTTTAAAGTTGCATTGTTTGGGGAGGGGGCAGTGATTTGCGGTGATAATTTAAGCAAAAAATTGCAGTAGTTGATTAAAATCAGGTGAATTAACACCGGAACTACTATATTTTGCTATATTGAAATTTCAAAGCTACATTCTATTAAACCAATTTCAATTAACAGTCGCTACTTTGAACGGAGAGTCTCAAAGAATTTTATTTCACTCAAGTAAGTAGATTTCTATCTTGACAAACGATCTATCAAAAAATTGAAATAACTGCAACGGTTGAAAAAAGAATAGACCACTTCAAAAGAATTCGTTAAAAAAAAAAAGCAGCCCATTGCAATCTTTCTGACAAACTCACAGTTTTTAATCTACGTTCGTTAAAAGTTCGTCTCGTTATATTTTAATTACTTCCATTCGATCGCGAGCGAAATTATTATTTCCCGTTCCATCATCGACGTCGCCGACTGCACTCGTTAAAACGTATAATTACCAGCGAGACGTTAATTTTCGAGGCGACATAAATCTCGCGCGATAATGCTCGATATTCCAACACCATTCCGAAATCGGCAGCATTCAATGAGCGAAGAAAAACGGAGGGAAAAATATAAGCACGCAGATACCGAAGCAGACAGACAGAAAGTAAAAAAGGCAGAAAAATAAAGGGATGAAGAAAAGGCGGAGGTGCAGAGAGATAGAGCGATAGAGACCTAAGAGGCCAGAAAGATAGAGCAGCAGAGAGACATAGGGACCGAGAGATAGAGCGATAGAGACCTAAGAGGCCAGAAAGATAGAGCAGCAGAGAGACATAGGGACCGAGAGATAGAGCGATAGAGACATAAGAAGCCAGAAAGATAGAGCAGCAGAGAGACATAGGAACTGAGAGATAGAGCGATAGAGAGATATAGAGGCAGAGAAATACGAGGGAGAGAGAGTTAGAGCGACAGAGAAATGGAGCTACAGAGAAATATCGAGACATAGAGATAAGGAGACAGAGAAATACAGAAATAGAGGGATACAGAAGCAGAGAGATACAGAAACCGATAGATAGAGCAATAGAGAGATAAGGAGACAGAGAGACAAGGAAACACAGAGATACAGAGGCAGAGAGATAGAACAGTAGGTTCGATAAAGAGACTGAGAGATAGAGCAATAGAGCAATAGCGCAATAGAGAGATAAGGAGACAGAGTGATGGAGAGACAGAGAGCTATGGAGACAAAGAGATGAGGAGACATAGCTAGAGCAATAGAGAGATAAGAAGACTAGTGGATAGAGCAATAAAGAGATAAGGAGACTGATGGATAGAGGGGCAGAGATACGGATAAGATGGCGGAAAGATGGAGATGCAAGAAGATCAAGAAGTAGGGAAATAGAGAAACAGACAGATGGAGAGGCAAAAAACATAGATAGAGCGACAGAGAGAGTGAGTGTTATATACAAAGAAACGTAGACAGGCAGACAGAGAAGTAGAGAATCTTCAAAAGAGAGAATGATAGAAACAGGCAGAGAAATAGGGAGAAAGAGATGAAGAGAGTGTAAAAATAACAAGGCGTTGTTAAATGCAGATGCATCGGCCGGAACGTGGAACGTCACGACCTACTCCAAATCGCGAACGGAAAGGTAAATATTATCGAACGATACTTCACTTCGACTGTGGCAATATTATGTCATTTATTTCAATCCTCTTTCGCAGTTTGAATTTCAAATAGACCGTGCACCCGTGAAGAATTCCGGGCTCGGCCGATATCGCGAACCTCATAATGAAATTTATGCACTTCCCGATCGAAACTATTGAAAATAATTCCCGATGCCAAGAGAGCCAATCCTATTATTCCTTCTGACAGTGACAAATATTAATGAAAATATGACACTTCCTTCGTATCGCGATGAAATCGCAACCTCTGCGAAATCGACAGCGAAATTCATCTTCCGAGCTAAAAATACAGAGATCCCTTATTTTAATGAAATGAAATTACAAAAAATATATATAATTGCCAATAAAAATAAAAATCTACCCAATTTTCACTTCAAACCTAAAAATATAAAATTTCATTTCACAAAAACAATATAGTAAATCCCAAAACGTAATATTTGAAAAGAAAAAAGATCCAGCAGTTTCCTCGAACAAAGACGTCTCATAATTCCACCTAATAATTTTATTTTTCAGACAGAATATGAAATACCATCGTAAAACGGAACAAAGTTGCATGTGTTTCAAAAAAATCCCAACTATGCAGGGTAGAAAATTGAAATGCAATCCGTGCATCCGGCAGATGCACGTGCATTTGTTAGATCGGTGACCGAAGGGATTCTTAACGTTGACGATTTCGGGAAGCAAGTGGAGACAGGCTGGAAATGCAATGTTCTGCATTGCAGTAAAAGGGGATACAAGTCCGCCTTGTAGCGCGGTGCAAGCCTTTGGATTTCGCCCGCAAACGTATTTCAGACGTCGTGCAAGCGCTCACCATTTTTCATCCTTCGCGGAGTACTAGATTTCGCGAAATCCCGCATAATGATAGCCTTGCGAGAACGACAGGGAATTCCGGACGAAAGAAAGGACATTTCTTTTCTATTTTCCATCAGGACTAGCCTGATTCGAGTAATCTGCTTGTAATACTCGAAACTAGGACTCTGCTTATCGAGATACTTTATGCATATTATTATCGAATTCTGAATGCATTACGATTTACTTCTTGCACCTGTTCCTAAATCTGAACTGCGATGCTTTTAGATTAATATACTTTTCGCTGATATTTTCGTGACTGAGGTGTTTGAGAGAAAGTTGGGAATGTGAATTGTAATCTGAGTGTACAGCTACCACTTTAAATGGCTAGTGAAGAAGATAGTACCTCTAGGAAAGAAATCTTGCTTTTGTTTTTAAAATATGGTAGTCCTTTTCATATTTTCGATTAAACTAGCACGATCGTTTTGTTTAGATCCTAGAATTTTGAGTAGGTTCCAAAAATGAACGAAAATCTGCTACACGAGAAGGGAATTTGAACTCGGGTCCGCTAATTGAGAGTCCCACGCTTTAAGTCTCTATTTTCATCATGAACCCTTCACATTTCTGTCACTATTCTTTAAATTGGTCTTCTAGGCACCTAGTTTGATGCGTTTCAATGATGTTCTCGCATTGATGGACTGAGGATGTGGGAAGAAAAGCGAACATAAGTTATTCGGACGTTTAACTCCAGACGTACAGTCATCTCCTTAAATGGCGAGCGGAGAGACTTCCCCCTCCAGTCTTCTCTGCGTATAGCCACGCCTCCTCCGTTCATTAATGACGAATACAATGATTCTTTTTCATAATCATATGAACCAAAGCAAGAA
Source organism: Cerceris ruficornis (assembly GCA_963989415.1). Taxonomy (NCBI): domain Eukaryota; kingdom Metazoa; phylum Arthropoda; class Insecta; order Hymenoptera; family Crabronidae; genus Cerceris; species Cerceris ruficornis. The sequence goes on from OZ022529.1 coordinate 6,903,620, forward strand.
TTCTATTCCCTAACATCAAAGGAAGACTTACTTCCCACAAAGCACCTCAATTACACAAAGGAAATCTCCCTAATCCCTTAGACACTTCGCCGATCTAATCATAGCCATCTTCATGCCACAATTACACTAATTTATAAATTTCCATCAACTTCAGAAAATTCAAACGGACAATCCTCGAGTGGACTGACAATTCCCAAATTACCCAGCCAAAAATCCACCCTGCTAATCTCACGTGTGGTGCTCCTCTCGATCAAGATCCAAATCTCTCGACGTCAGCCTCGATATTTCGTCCGAAGAGAAAGACGCGAACGATGAACACGAAGAGAAATTCGGAAGGCGAGAGAGAAATAGAGAGAAGATAAAGATGAACAACGTCGAGAAATCGAGGCGCGATCGTTGACCGTGCAGAGTTATCCACCGCGATGGAATTCGCTTAGCCTGCTTTTCTCGTTTCTCCGCTTCATCTTCGTCTTTCGCTTTTACCTATCCCCATCTCTCTTTCCCCATATTTTCGTGTGTGCCTCCCGTTGTGTTTCACTCGTAAAAGCCACCGGTGCGAGGCATTGCAATTGGCAAGGGAGACAAATGTGGCGGAGGAGAAATTGACCGTGGCACGTTAGAGACGGACGTGAAGAGAAGAGGGAGGATTGTTAGGATAGCGGGTACATACGTGTCTACCTCTGCCAACCCCGAGTTATTCGCATAACGGACTGTCGGTGTCTTTCTTCATGTTTCGTGGAATACCGGGAACGAGAGGAAACGCAGACGTGGATTTTTCATTGATTTCTGACGATACGTAGTTAGGATGAAGAATTCAGCCTTTCCAGTCCCATATCCAGCTGCACTCTCCGCGGGTTTCTAGTAGAATTTATGTTTTAACGGATTGTTTTATATTTCTTTTTCATACTTTCCCAAGTTTTATTTCATCATAATGATTAATATTATTAATATAATATAATATAATATAATATAATTATTAATATAATATAATTTTTCCCAGGTGATGGGACACTTGAACTCAGGCTCGCCAATTGAGAGTCTGAGCCCTTAACTCCATACCTAACATAGCTCCTCTTTCCTTTTTATATTTTTCGGTTTTAGTTGCTATGGTTACTTTGCAAAGGTTTCACTATTTAGGTGGGATTTGAAGCTGCCATGTACATACACGTCACAGAAGACAAATTTTTACACGATGAAAGGTGTCATCTGAGACCCAACTACTAAGAGTCTGAGCCTTCGACTCCATGCTCGACATAGCACCTCTTTGCTTTTCGTATTTTTTGGTTTCAATTGACATGGTCATATTGCGTAAAACTTGCTATTTTCTATGGGTTTCGAAGCTATGATTTACATATTACATAGACAAATTTTTCCACCTTATGGGACATTTGATCTCAGACACGCTAACTGAGAGTCTGAGCCTTTGACTTCCAACCCAACATAGCTCCACTGTGCTTTTTCTATTTTATGATTTTAACTTCTATAATTATGTCACCTAAGACTTATAGTTTTAGATGCTTGAAGATCCACCAAGGCTACGATATATTAAATGATATTTTAGTAAAGATTTGACAGAGATGACCGAGGCTTTTAACTCTTTTAACACGTTCGTCGCCGCGGCGCCCATATCTGGGTGACGGGTATGCTTCCGTGGGGGCCCAAATATGGGTGACGCTTTTCTTGTTCAAGTTAAATACGATTTTCAGTTAGATTTTTAAAAGGAATTTAATGGAATAAACACTGAAATATAAATATAGGATATACAAGATAAAAATATTAAAAATCACTTTTATTACTTAATTGCTCTTGCTGTTAGTTTACAAGCAAAGAGGAACGAGCTGGGTAATCTGGCTAGAAGGGAATCGTATTATCTGCGGTACACGGTTCACTTAAAAATTGAATAACCAAAAAGTACCGAAAGGTACAGGGTTGAAACTTTCCAGATATATTCCTTAGACTATATATAAGTAATTTCAGCAAAGATTTCGTTCGTCTACCTATACCCTTCTTTGTTATACCTGCCGAAAGTTAGGGAGACAGTCAAACGGGTCCAACAAGAAAATGACTTATACAAAAGCTTCTTTATTTCTGCTGTAGAATGAAAATCTAAAAAGAAATATATAGATTTTCCTATAAAAAATGAAGTTGACCTTTAAAATGATATTGAAGAAATATAACAAATAAAAAATTAATATTGCACCGATATTCTCTCCACGATACTATGAAACTTTTGTATATAACATTTTTCTCTAAAATCAATGTTATTATTTTTTTCCACCTAGATTGTAGATTCGTTCCACCGTGCGACAGTCGTATTTGGACCCCGCGAGAAACTCAACCGAATCGCGCTGGGCAACGAACGTGTTAAATCTGTATGTCTTCAAAAATATCTCAAAATGAACCCCTTAAAAATTTCCTAACACGTAAAATCTTCCTCTCTGCGTCGAAACATCAAAATATCCGCATCGTCGAATCTCGGAATCACTTATCAATTCAAATCGTAACGCAGGATCGTCCACGAGATAAATCATATTCGCGTAAGGCCGGGAAAAAGGAGTCAAAGAAAAAATGGGTTGAGGCACGAAGGAGATCGTCGCGTATGATTTACCATGTGAAAAATGACTATGGCACCCATAGAATCGTATTCGTAAAAGTTAGCAACAGAAGAAACTAGGACAAACGGGTAATTCAATACGCACCTGCCGTGTTTTCGACTTGGCGGAACTTTCTTACTTCGTAGCCCGAGCAAAATAAATCCCTCCTGAGGTCTTCGGGTAAATCGTATCTAACACGCTCGTTCGGGGAACCCCGAACTTCGATCGAGTTGGCATTAACCTGTCAGCCATCGAAAATCCATATTCCATCCCCCTCGCAACATCTCCTAAGAACGGAGGATGACAGATTCTTCGATTCTTCATGCGATTTACTTACAGGGGTTTGTACGATTCGTATTTCTAACGGATACATTTTTCAAATTGTGCACTTCGTTTTGCGTTGAATTGAACCCTTTTGTGGGTTGGTTACCTTTTTTTGATTCAGTATTTTAATGTAGAATATGTTAGATAATTCGGGAATATTATTGTTTAAGAATAAACAAGACGGCACATCCTTAGATTCGAAGCTCTGGACCTATATCAAAATTTTAAAAGAGTGTAAAAAGTTTTTTTAAAAGGACCCAGAGCTCTAAACTCCTAGGATGGCAAGAGCCTGAAGGCTCCCATCCCGATCCTCAGCAATAACCGATAAAGGAACAAGCAAGTCAATACACCCTTCAGCTCAAAGCTCTCTACCCCTATCGACACTCTAAAACAGATTACAAAATTTTTGAAAAAAACCCAGAGGACTAAGCTCCAATTCGGCGATTACAGGAGAACAAGAACCGATCGACGAACAAGCGAGACAGTACATCCTTCAATTCGAAGTTTTTAAACCTTATCAAAAGCCTAAAACAGTCTAAAAAATGTTTGAAAAAAACCCAGAACATAAAACTCCAATCCAAGGATGAAAGGAACCTGCAGATTCCCAGCCCAATTCCAAATAAAAACCGATCGAGGAACAAGCGAGTCAGTACGTCCTTCGATTAAAATTTCTCAAATCCTATCAGTAGCCTAAAACAGTCTAAAACAATTTTGAAAAAACCCAGAGCATTAAACTGCAATCCAATGATGATAGGAGGCTGCAAAGTTTCCCATCCGAATTCCGAACAATATGGATTCCTAGGACGCTCGGTGCTCGCACGTAGCAATCGTGGATGCTCAGTAGAAAGAGGAAGACAGTGGCCAGACATTATATTTAGCGCGAGCACGTGGCCGGGCATAACTCTCAGCAGTAGAAAACCTCATGGATCTGTATGTGTTGGTACCTGTTGCCCCTGGGGACGTCCAGGCGCCTCCTCCTCCTCCCTCTTCCTCCTCCACGTCCCTCCTCCTTCCATCTCTCCCTCCACTATCGGCTTCTACCACCGCCTCCTCCCCCGAAATCAGCAGAAATCCAAGCCACGGGACATGGACCCTCGAGCGAGCGACTTTTGGCTAACTGCCAAACCTTGTGCCCGGTTTTCACGGGAAGTCTCGCCGAGGCTGCCGAGAGAACCAGCCTTTTTCTTGGCTCGTTAACGGACCACGCTCGATGTGTTAGATCGACACATGGTTCTTAGAAGAATGTCTGCCTGATGTTAAGGTGGAGGGGGATGATTTTGGGGGTAAGGGATCCCCCTTGATTTCAGACGATGGGGTTTGAAGTTGTAAATCGGTGGGGATGAATGGGGAGCTTGAATTTGAGATTCAGTTTTACTGGGAGTCAGGGTGTTGGGTTGGCGTGTATTGTTCTAACAAGGGAACTACCCGAGGTGTCCGCCGCCGATTTTAATGAAACTTTGCAGATTTGTTAAGCACGTGAAAATAATCGATACCTATTTTTTTATATCGGCGAAGTCGCACGTTTAGGGGGTGAAATCACCCTTCAAAGTTTCGAGATTTTTTCTTCTTTCGCTTATAACTTCGAAACTGTTCATGATAGAGATTTACGATAAATGTACGAAATATTTGCTTTTTTGTGTACTAAACGCCTATGGAATTTAAAATTTTATTTGACGTTTTTTTCTTACTTTTTTATTAAAAACTGCCAAGTTTTTCGTTATTTTTTCGAAGAAAAAATGTCGAAACTTTGAAGGGTGATTTCACCCCTTAAACGTGCGACTTAGCCGATATAAAAAAATAGGTATCGATTATTTTCACGTGCTTAACAAATCTGCAAAGTTTCATTAAAACGGAGGCGGACACCTCGGGTAGTTCCCTTGTAAGTGGGTTTTAACCCTTTTGGTGCTGGCCGGAAAAATTGACTGGATTACCAAGTGTACTTTAAATTTTACTGAAAATCGTAGCAATAATGTTTATCTAACATTGTTAGGAAAAAGAAAAAGTCGGTTGCTTATTATAAACAGTAGGTATAAATACAAAGAATGGTCAAGTGGTCATAGTTTGATGTGGAACACGTAATACAAAGCATAAATTGTGTTCTCAATTATTTTTAATAAAATTACTAACGTCATATGATAAAACTAAATAATAATCCCATGATGCGTAGCGTCAGGAGTGTTGCTAACAATGATACATCGTTGTTTGGTGTTAAAAGGGTTAAGGGATTGGGTTTACGATGGGTTCATTTGATAAGGATGAAAATCCTGAGTGACTTTGAAGTTGTATTTGTGTTTTGCTGTGAGGCTGGGATATGTCTAGAGGATTTGCAGTTTTCATGTGTTCTACGAGTATGGATATGCAGGATGAATGAATTTGATGAAGATGGAGTTATCGACTCTTGTTATAAAATCGATGGAATTAAAAGTAACACTAGATAATTTGAAGTTGAAAAGATGTGCAATATTTGCATTTGTTTGATAATTTAACTGTTTCATTATTCAACGTGACTATACTTCGCAAACAGCCTACACTTTTGGGTAATCTCCAAACCATCGAGTGTGCAATACACATAGTACATGGGGTAGATTTCGCAGAGGTAACAGGAGAATTTGAACTCGGATTTGCTAATTGGCATTCGAAGTCCTACTTTCGTAGGTATCGCAATACCGAAGATGACTCAAAATTATGGAAATATTTTCGCCTTTAAAAAAGGAGAATCGTAACAATCATCTTTCAGTGCCTGTAAAAGCTTGAAAGTTACTTTTCAAAAAAGACTATATACTTCTAAAATTCCATGATATGCATTCAACTAAAATATACAACTGCGATACAACAATAAACTTCCATCATCCTCCACGGAATTATGAAACCCGCTTCGCAAATCAACGCCTCAACTAAAATTCCATGATATGCATTCAACTAAAATATACAACTCTGATAAAACAATAAACCTTCATCATTCTCCGCAGAATCATGAAACTCGCTTTGCAAATCAACACCTGAACTAAACTTCCACAATATTGTGGGATCGGGGCGGTACACTCCTATATGAACTTAGGAGAAAAGGACGTGAAAAGGAATTAACATCAGGGAGAGGTCGCTGGCGCAGTGGGTCCGCGCCGACCCAGGAGATCTCCGGTGTTAAGCTACTCAGGCCGTGTACGCTGCTTGGATGGGTTACCGCGCACCTCTCTTTCTTTTTCACGATCCTACAATATGCATTCAATTAAAACATACAACTGCGATACAACAATAACCCTCCATCATCCTCCACAAAATTACAGAAGAAACTTTGCAAATCAACACTTCAACTAAAGTTTCCTAAATGTATCCAAATACAATGAATACTAAAAAACCAGAAAATCTCAAACAATATCTCGTGTCCCTAAAATCCCACAACATCCACTCGAACTATTCAACCCTGCCAAACTTTCAAATCTGATAAATTCGATTAGAGGATTTGCGTTGGAATTTGAAGGACGCGATATTTGCATGTTGAAACTAATATAACTGCCTTTCTGTAATATTTCTGATTTTAAGATAACAAGCCATTGGAAGTAATGGCCTCGAATTATAAAATTGAATGTAATCCAAATTTAAATAATTCTACAATAAATCAACTATCCAGTGCCTTCAAAATCAAAAATTCCCCAATGAGATAATTGCTCATCTTCAAAATTATAAAAACTCTGCAACAAATTGTCTTCATAGTATCCCAAAATCTACAAAAATTCTCCACCAAATAATCGATCAGCAACTTCCAACAAACCGAAGCAAAAAGGACATATCGTCATTCTCTGATTCGATACTCCCAAAAATAATAATCCTCGCCGAATTTTTGCAGTGCCCTAACATCCTACAATATGCATTCAACTAAAACGTACAACTGCGATACAACAATAAACCTCCACAAAATTACACAAGAAACTTTGCAAATCAACACTTCAACTAAAGTTCCCTAAACATACCCAAATACAATGAATACCTAAAACCCTGAAAATCTCACAAAACATCACGTATCCCCAAAATCCCACAACATCCACTCCAACTACACTCAAACCTATTTTGTGCGGTCTTTTTTTTGTGCGATTTTTTTGTGCGGTATATGAAATATGAAATTTTCATATGAATATATTCATATATATTTCATATGAAATATGAAATATACCGCATAAAACAAATCGCACAAATGAAAAATTGCACAAAAAAGGACCGCACAAAAACAGGTTTGAGTGTATTCAACCCTGCCAAACTCTCAACTCTGCGTATCCCCCCACATCACAAATCTACACCTAACATCAACATCCATCGATCGAAACGTTCTTCAACCTTCGTTAACCTTCTTCGAGCAATAATATCTACAGGAAAACCATCGACCAGACTCTCGTGAAATCCGCAACACCAGAAAGCGAACGTGAATCCTTACAAAGAAGTGGTACCAGCGTGGTGCACGCACGGCGATGCCAATGATCGACGGCTCAGTTTCTGGTTCAAGGCCAGCTTCGTCCTGGTAACTCGCAGAAGAAAATGAAAGAGAGAGGGGCGAGAGAGAGGACGGAGAAAAAGAAAGAGGAAGGGAGAGAGAAAAAGGAGAGAAAGGGAGGGAGTGAGAGTTGGTGGTGTACCTGGGGCAATTGCAGCCGCAGGCGCAGAGGTTGCGCAAGAAGGCTGATGTAAAGAGCAGTTACATCGAGATGACGTTGATGGTCTAGCACGTGGGATGCCCGCGAGCTGACTAATTATGTGAAAGTAATTATATCGCGTCCCGGAGACGATGGAAACAAAGGGAGCGAACGCGATGGCCTTTTGCAGGCTGCTTCTTGCGGACGAGATCTTATTATTTCGTGCGGCGTACGCCGGGTAGTGTTGAAACTTTGTTAAAAAATTCCTAACTTCGTTCCGGTAAATCTTTGCGATACTGTATCGAAGTGCAGTCTGCGTAAGTGTTTTTACGGGGTAATTTGGAGTTTCGAATTTGAAAATTGTTTTGTGTATTTAATCGAAGTGCTTCGGGATAACTATAATTACGTATTGTCAGGGATAAATAATTATTTAACGGTAGAAAATTAAGAAGTTAATTTTACATTCACTCTTTCAGTCACAAGATTCCAACGGAGAAATAGACCCTACTTGCTCGGACAAATTGTCTTTATTTAAAAGTAACGGAATGTCGTGATTTACGTTTTACTGGAAAATTTCAACAAATTTCTAAATTGTGAGTTAAAATATATCCCACCATGCATAAGAAGCTGAGCAAAAGGTGGGACAGTTTTAACCCATTTAACCCCACAGAGTTAACGAACGTCAAATAGGAACACTTAAGAATAAAGTACACTTTTAACCGTTTTAGCGCCACGCAGCGCAAATCGCGCTGTTGGTCACGATCGTTAATTCGCAACGCACTTGGTTCGTAATTTCTATTTTTTTTCAAATAATCGTAAACCACCTGCATAAATAAGCTGTTTTTATTGAATTTACTTCTATACGATAAAAAAGAGCAGCGCAGCCGCGTCAATCGGCATTTCTCGCAAATAAATGAGCGAAGCGCTGTCGCGCTGCATGGCACAATCCGACACTGATTCTTAAAAAATCCTGGCACTAAAACAGTTAATATCGCAAACTATCGAGACATTGAAAACTCGAAGGAAACTAACAATAAGAATCTCTGTAGCACCTTCGATAGTTATAATCACACGTTTATTAATTTACGGCTCGACGGTTCAAGGAAAAACATATTTTTCTCCCATCGAATATTTACGCAATGGCTAATAAAATTCATTGCCATAATTGCAGGTAGAACGACTATTACGATAACAATCGGTTAAAGTTATCCCAGTGTTTATCCTAGATGGCTATTACCTGATTAATCGCATTTACTTCTAGCGCCAATTTTCACGATTGTAATCTTTCAAAGACTTCTCCCGGTATTCATCGAAGGTAACTGAAAGATAAGATGCGAACTTCCCGGGATTCTTCGCTTCAGTCTTCAAGAAGTGTTCCCAAGAATTTCTACGATCTCCCAACACGTATCTAATCTTCAAACGACAAAATAAAATTCCGTTCTTATATCCATTATATTCAGATATACCGAATAAGTACTTTGAAAACAATAAATCAAGTCGGAAAAAAGATGATTCATTCCGTCCTTATACCTATTATATTTAACGCGTTAAATGCCATGGGGGTCACCGGTGACCGGCGCCATTAAATTCAATGAAATTTCGTATGACATTAAAATTGTATTATTTACGAATTTTCTTATGCATTCATTATTTAAATATTGGTATTAAAAAGGTGAAGTCCAGCTGACTACATAACTACTTGCGTCTTTAAGGTATCTGATTTGTAAAGATGTGATTTTAATAAGAAAAGTTTCACTTCTGCAAAAATGATGAAAATAGCAAAATATCGGTGGCGTTCAATGTGTTAAATATACTGAATTACAACTTTGAACAAAAAAGTAAATCAAGTTGAGAAAAAGATGATTAATTCCATCCTTATATAATATCTATTATATTTAAATATACCGAATAAGTACATTGAAAAACGAGAAATGAAGTGGTGAAAAAGATAATTAACGCTGGATTTACGGGCGTGAAATCTGTTACACTGCAATATATTAAATAAGCGCCTTGGCAAAAGAGGGATCAAGCGGCAAAGATGATAATTCGTTAAGTAATTTTTGTAGTGTAAAATACATATGAAATATCTGCTGCACTGCATTTCCATAAATTTGAAAATATTTATAAAAAAAAAGTGGGAACCCGTCAATCTGACGGCTTCCGTAAATCTCGTGTTAATTAAATAATTTAGGTTTTATAAGCCACAGGTGAAATATTTACTTCCTGATTCCCTGATTCCCCCATCAAATTAGGGATTTTTCAAAAAAAAAATAGAAACAGCCATTTTGACCTTGATAGTTTCAGTGTTTACCCTTTTAGCGCCGGATGGCGATATATCGTTGTTAGCAACACTGCTAATGCCGATCATCACGGGATTATTATTTACTTTGCTCATATGACATTAGTAATTTCATTGCAAATAATTGAGAATACACAATATGTGCTCCATATTACGTTATTCTATATTAACCTTTTGAGGACTAGCGACGCATATATGTGGTCTCAGAAAAAATTTAATTACAGTTTATCGCTGCTTGTATACGCAGTTAGAGTTGAAAAATTGAAGTACAACCGTTAACTATGGTTAAACAAATAGTAATTTATAGTATATATAAATTAACATCCTAACTTGCCGATCAAAAGGTGGGCTTGGATGGCAAAATAAATGGTTATCTCTAAAATTCAAAAATGTCTCCGCCCGCAAAGGGTTAAACTATGGCCAAATGATAATTCCATTTATTTCCAACGACTGTCTACAATCATTAAACAACTTGTTCATTTTTCCTAACAATGTTAGATAAATGTTAATCCTACGATTTTCAGCGAATATTGAAATAGATTTGTCATTAATTTAAAAAAATATTCCGGATGGCACTAAAAGGGTTAAATACCGTCCTGAAAAGGTTAATCCATGGGCTATTATATTCTACACATGGGAGCTTTTCACCATCGTCGGTAAGCACATAACTGAGATCGAGCAGTTGAGCTTCCTAATGGCCAACCCGCAAAGAAGATAGGATCATCGTTACCGAGAGCTTCTTGGTTGAATTACCAGCTCGAGGAACATTCACTTCCGAGCAACTGTCGGTGGTTTTACGAGTTCACCTGGTTATACGACTACCTGAAGAATCCAGGCTGCTTCTATTCACCGTGCAAAGCCATAAACGATCCTATGTCGTTCGTTCGAAGACCATCACCCGTACGCTTAATGTGACGCTATTATTCTCAAGGCTCGCGGACGACCTTCCGGTACCGTGAATTATTTCGAGCTTCCGGAACTCCACCGAGAAACGGACTGCGTTGTGGGAATTGATAATGTGAGATTTAAGGATGGAGGATATTGGGAATTAAAAAATTTCGGGCTATGGTGGGTTAGATGGTGAAGACTGCTGCTCGCGGCCAGTGGGGGTAAGTTCAACTCCCTTGACACCTTAACCCCTTCAGGCCCTGTGCACATTGTAATGTACATAACACTTTTCGTGCTGTATTTTATTACGTATAGGTTTAAACTTAGTTTCACTTAGTTTTTTGTTTATACAAATATTTCTCAGGATCTCCAATGTTACAAATTTTGCGTAAGGACCATATCTCCATTAAAATGTACATTTACAAATTATAAATAAATAAATAAATATTTTTGTAAAAAGTATATTGTTACTTTCATTCACATGAATAAAGTTAATTTTAGTATAAAAATAATTTTTTCTTCAACGAAAAAAAATTCGGGTCTGAAGGGGTTAATGAAGTAATTTTTAATTTGTTATTTAATGTATCATTGCTCCGATGCTGCAGAAGGTGAGGGGTAGAACGAAATGAAAAAGTGGCGAGTTGTTGTTTTGTACTTTAGAAAACTATGGTTATTTTGCCTGGGACCTACCGTTTTAGGTATTTTAGCTGCATCTATTTAGAACTACCAGGGGTTGAATACCACCCGTATTTCGCTAGTTCGATCATTTCGAAACTGTTTCTATTAAAATCACATCTTTATAGAATAGAACTGTTAAAATTAAGAACAGTTATGTATTCAGTAATACTTCACTTTTCTAACAGCAATATTTTAATATTAAATATGTTAGCATATCCGTCAGCATTGCAATTTAAAAATCGTAAGAAATTTCATCGAATTCAACAGTGCCGGTCACCGGTGACCCCCAAGGCATTCAACGTGTTAATGTAGATGACATCGTAGAAAAGAAGCCTGCAGAGTGTCTTATCAGGAAGTGCATTGTTTTTCTACCTTGGCTTTAATTTCTATGGTTATCTTTCCTGAGATTTTCCGTTTTAGGTGGATATTGAACCGTTAAGATTATGTTATAAAACGTAGCATTAAATGACGTTATAATTTTTATGCAGGTATCATCGTCAGTGTGGCAACAATTCTGTCAAAAAGTCTATAGAAACCGAGCGAAGAAGAGCGAAATATCGCGAAATTCCTCGGTTTCTGTAATCGTTCGTGAAAGACCGTAGGAAGACGCGTGTCACTGAGATAAAGGTTTGAGAAAAACAATGGCAGTTCGAGGGAAAGAGAGAGGGAAAAAGACAGTTTGTGACGTCGAAGAATATGGAACAATATTTCGCGAGACGTAAATGCATGGCGATTGTTTCTGTCGCAGCTGCATGCCGCATTAAGGCATCACGGGACGATTAATTGCACCGGTAAAAGTGGAATGCATCCGTTATATCGGATGCAGCATTTAAGTGTTAGATGGGCAGATTTTCCGTCTTGAGGAATTTAACGATATCTTCGGGACGAATTTGCGGGAGAAATATTTTAATGGTAATGGCGGAAGATTCTGCAGTTTTTATGGGACGACTTAAACACTGAAATTGTTCCGAGAGTACAATTTTACGAATATAAATTCGATTCGGAGGATTTGCGTAGGAATTTGAAGGATGCGATATTTGCATGTTGAAAGCACTATAACTGTCTTTCTGTAATATTTCTGATTTTACGATAACAAGCCAGTGGAAGTAATGGCCTTGAATTATAAAATTTAATGTAATCCAAATTTAAATAATTCTGCAATAAATCAACCACCCGGGCCTTCAAAATAAAAAATTCCCCAGTGAGGTAATTGCTCATCTTCAGAATTATAAAAACTCTGCAATAAATTGATATTAGCAGTTTAAAATTGTAACGGCGCCATAATCTTATGGCGCTGCTCTTTTAGGCGACTTCCGTCATGTACTGCTTGTATCCTGTTCCTTCATTACGTGTACATAAGGTGTAAGGTTTGAATTAAGGAAAGTGGTCTCTAATTCGTCTCAATCATGCGGCTTCCATTAATGGTAGATAATATATAATAAAGTTAAAGATAGAAGGAGACGTGTGGTTATACGTACAAATAAATATTTATAGATCTAAGTGTTGTAAAGATCCATATATTAAATAATAAAGCGACAATTATTGGCTTCATAGTATCCCAAAAAATATAAAAATTTTCAGCCAAATTAATCGATCAGCAACTTCCAACAAATCGAAGCAAAAAAGAACTCATCGCCATCCTGTGATTCGATATCCCGAAAAATAATAATCCTCGCTGAATTTTTGCAGTACCCTAAAAATTCGAACTATTTCCCAACAAGCAGATTATTCGATCTCTTAAAAATTAGCAAAACTCTCCATCAAATTGATCGCCAATTTCCAAAAAGCCAAAGCAAAAAGGACCTACTGTCACCCCGTGATTCGATATCCCAAAAAATAATGCTCGCCTGCGAATTTTTCAAAGTCCGCCTCGGAAATTCCCGCGTTCGTAGAGACAATTTGGAATTTTTGAAATACCATTGCCAAACGTGAATTCTCAGAGTCAAATCGACGCAAAATATCGTTGGTCCGTGTGTATTTTGAAGATGGCGGGATGCGATTCGGCATGGAATATTCCACGAAATTCATAGCGAATGAAAATGAACTGTCTACTCGCGCTCCAAATAAAATATTATCAAATACATCGTTGCCTTGAAGAATACGATGTGTATTATTTCACATGTACGTATTGCTTCGGGATATTGAATTGGCATGGAATAAAAACACATAATTCAATATCAACGTATCGCGTTAACGGAATCTTCCGTGCGTGCTGAAAGTGTCTGCAAAACAACGGGTGAACGAGGAAATATGTTTGATCCGCGAAGTGAAGGAGGATCGATGGAACCTGGATGCGGAAAAAGTATTTACGATCTTGGAATATGGTAAAATAGTTTTAAATGCACTGTTAGAAGAAATTCAACATTCTTTTCTGATTTTATTTTCAATTTCTTAACACTAAACCTACTGGCTTTATATCTGTTATATTGAAATACACGAAGTAAGTACTTTATAAAAAGAGATTGAAACCGGTGAAAACGATGATCAGTGAAGTAATATTTGTTTTATACGATAGACCTAAAATATTTACTGAATGGCTGCACAATTAATTTGCGGAATTTTTAGAAAAAAATCAGAAAGCGGTCATTTGACCGCCATGGTAGGTTTAGTGTTAAAGTTTTTTTTGTAGCTTTGCACTTTTTAGGGAGTTGGTGTGATTTAGGATGGAAATTACAGTCTTTCGTTACGGTGTTGAAGAGGAGATTTTGAGAAACCCGATAATTTTGTCATCCATACAGAGATCTCATTTATTAAGAATAATTTACAATTGAGTTTTAGATGATTTTGGATAGACGAAGTACTTTAACAAGTTCCTAATTGCCTGTGTTTTATTGGCAATTCTATTTTTTAATTTGCAATATTGAAAATTAAGGATTCCACGAATGGATAAAAAATCTTCCGAGACTCGTGAATTATTCTCGAAAGGAAAAATAAAAGATCTTTCACGGCGTATTGCACAATAACTTTACAATATCGTCAGGAAGAATGGAATTTTCGTTTTAATTGTATTTGCAGTGCGACGGAATTCTGCAATTATAAATTAAAATTTATTAGCCCGTCGTAAATTAAAATCATTGCAGTTCCAAGGAGTAGACCTTGGAGAAGCTCAAATAAAACTCAACCTACCTTACGTAACAATTTATTTATTACAAATAACTGACAATCTGAATTCCTTTCATTCCATTAACACTAGAACTACCGGCGTTAAATCTATTATATTTCAAGATATTAAATGAATACTTTGAAAGAAGAGGAATCAAGAGGCGGAAATGATGATCGATTCGGTGATTTGTGTTTTTTAAAATGGACGTAGAATATTTATTCTATGACTGTCCTATAAACTTGGAGAATTTTTGAAAAAAATTGTGTACCAGACATTTTGACTGGTTTGGTAGTTCTAGTGTTAAACTACTACAAAAGTGCCCTATAAGAATAAACTAAAAGCTATTACATCCCCGGAAAAACAATTTCAACCATCTCTAATTACAACCCACCCGTCCCCTATAATAATTATTAACTACTAACAATTATCACCACTTAAAAAACCAGTAACGAAACAAAACGGTCGCGTTATCAAACAAAATGCAATCCCAAGAATGCCGTTAGACCAGCGACAAACAAGCAAACTGTAATCGGAACTCACGCAAATAACATTCGCATAATCCGCCGTAACGGAACCTGGTCGGCAAAATTTTATTCCGGTTTTTCCCTTTTCCTCTCATCTCGCTCCTCTCCTTTTTTTTTCTTTATTCCTATTTCGAAGTTAGACCTGGTCAGCCTTGCCAGCGCACGTCACCGGTGAAAGTGGCCAGAACGAGTCGCGGTCCACCGAGTTCTGCAGATCTTTTTTTTTTCTCTTTATTTCTCAGCGCGGGTCGCTGCAGGAGAATACCAAGTGTCACGAAACCGAATCCGAGTTTTCGAAATCTTCGTAGGTGGATTGTTCGCTGGAGATTTTGGAAATTCGGTTCGTTGGTTCGGTATATTGAAATTTAAGGAATGCATGGAGAGTTGAGAAATGTTGGGAAAGTCGTGCATTATGGTCTCGGGGGGAAATAAAAGGAGATTTTCCACGGAATATTGCGGAATAGTATAAAAATATCGTCAGGAAGAATGAGATTCTATCCTAATTGTATTTGCAGTGCGATGGAATTCAAGATTTATATTGTCGCTCGAGATTTCGAGAACGCAAATGCCTAATTTGTAATATTGAAAATTAAGGACTGTGTAAGCGGATAACAATTTTTCTGAGATTCGTGAATTTTTCGCTCAAGAAAAAATGAAAGAAGATTTTCTACGGAATATTGCGGAATAGTTTAAAAAAATCGTCGGGAAGAATTGAATTTTTTCTAATTGTATTTGCAGTGCGATGGAATTCAAGATTTATATTGTCGCTAGAGATTTCGGAAACGCAATTTCCTAATCAGTAATATTGAAAATTAAGGACTGCGTAAGCGGATAACAATTTTTCTGAGATTCGTGAATTTTTCGCTCAAGAAAAAATAAAAGAAGATTTTCTACGGAATATTGCGGAATAGTTTAAAAAAATCGTTAGGAAGAATGAGATTCTATCCTAATTGTATTTGCAGTGCGATGGAATTCAAGATTTATATTGTCGCCCGAGATTTCGAGAACGCAAATGCCTAATTTGTAATATTGAAAATTAAGGACTGTGTAAGTGGATAACAATTTTTCTGAGATTCGTGAATTTTTCGCTCGAGAAAAAATAAAAGGAGATTTTCTACGGAATATTGCGGAATAGTTTGAAAAAATCGTCGGGAAGAATGCGATTTTTTCCAAATTGTTTTTGCAGTGCGATGGAGTTCAAGATTTATATTGTCGCTCGAGATTTCGAAAACGCAATTTCCCAATTTGCAATATTGAAAATTAAAGACTCCATGAGCGGATAAAAAAATTCTGAGACTCGTGAATTATTCTCTCAAGCATAAATAAAAAAAAGTATTTGAAGAAATATTGTAAAATAGTTTCAAAGTATTATCAGAAAAAATGAATTCTCTTTGCTAACTGTATTTGCATTGTGCCGAAGTTGTAGATTTTTACCGTCGCTCGTGCTGTTCGAAGCTCAATTCCTTGATTTGCAATATTCAAAATTAAAAATTGCGCGGACATATCGAAAATCGTCGCACCCTTAAAACAGTATCAAAAGACAAGTTTCAATAAAAAAAAACTAAATTCTCCGCCTTCCGTATGTCTCAGATCCCATCTTTCGCCAAAAATCTACCTGAAAAAATTACAAAAAAAATAAACAACCCCTTCATCCATCACACAATTTACCAGCCACCCGACTAGCACCCCCCCCCCTCCCCTTGAAAATAAAACCCCAAGAATTTCCATCCACCACCATACCCTACCGTAATGACCCAGCCGACAAAGTGATAACCACCCAGCGATCGATCAGATACTCATCAATCCCCCGTTCGCATTCCGGCGATCGTTTTGAGGTCGAAAATTCGGCCATACATTATCGTTATATTTCTGCACCGTTCACGATCTCTCGACTCGGCGGGAGATTTAACAGTCGATCGTTTGCCGCATTATCGCAGAGGGAAATCGTGACACCGGCAAACCATTCTGCGTGCACCGGCTGATAAGGCGGGATTTATTGCAGCAAACGAAACGACTCCGCGAACGACTCGCCGCGGAGTCCGAACCAGTCGCGTTTAATATCGGACGATGTTAACGCAAATACTCCCCGGCATTCGATAATTAACAAACAGAGAACGGCGGACCTGTTTGCGAATGGATCCAAATTGTTGTCGGAATTTTATCCTTCCCGACAACATAATTATCCGGCAGATAATTATGTATTGGACAGTGTTCCCTCGACCGAGAAGTCCATCGGGGTGATTGCGAAGAGCTTGATTTAACACGTTATTGAACGGGGATGATTTGTAGGAGATCGTACAATTTTTGGATTTTCTACGAATTTTGTTTTTACCCTTTTAGTGCCGAACGACGATATATCGTTGCGTATCCGATGGCGTCTTACTATTTGCATTGCAAGAAAGCTCTATCTCAAAATAAATTTATAAAACGTTATAAATAGTCTAATTTCATTGCAAAAGAATTAAAAAAATTGATTATGAGTTTGACTTTTTGTTATATTCTATGCTGGTTGGTGCCGAGACTCCGCCTGAGACATTCGCCTGAGGCTTGCCGTGCATCATGGAGTTATCCTTTATTTTTAAAGTCAGATATTAATCATTTTGTTAAAAATGATTGAAAATGCAATACTCATACTTCACACTACGTGATCTACATAACTGTGGTCAAACGATGATTATTCATATGTGCAAATATTGTTTGTAGAAGAGAAACTCGTTTCTACGTTTTTCATCATGTTTTATATTAATTTTATTCCTATTATTTTCAACGAATACTGAAATACAATTGGCATTACTTTATTCTTTCTTTATTTCGTAACACGCTGCTTTTTGAATTTTCTAAATATCGTTTTTAATTTTGTTTTTATGAGCTTTTTCCTAATCCTTAGCAGAATTGTAAAATTAGCCCGGTATTCTTCGCATACGTACGATACCTTCGCTCGGCACTAAAGGGTTAAATTTGACCCGTTTGGTCCTTTCGCCTGGTACCTTCTGTTTTGAGATTTTGAGCTACTGCGAATACGATGCATGAGAAGTAATTAAAAAGTTTGGTAGAGATTTAACGTTCAATGGTTAGGAATCTGAGGTAATTGATTTCGTATGATTATAATCATAACTGTATTTTCATTTCATTATTGTTTTTGTTGTTTAATATGCCTGGTTTAATTGTTGTGGCCACTTCATCTAATTCATTGTTTCAGGTGGCTTTTGAATCAGGAGGCTTGTTTGAATATTTTTTTATACTCATAATCCACCTTGAGACATTTAATTGTTTAGACGTTTAAAAAACATTTTGTACAATAAATAACAAAGTGTCAATCATTTGAAGCGGTTTCTACTAATTGTATTTATCTTTTCAGTAAAACTTGACATTTCCAAAGTAACACTAAATGTGCCGGCGTTAAATCTATCATATTTAAATATATTAAATAAGTGCTTTCGAAAAAGGTGAATGAAAAGGTTGAAATGATGATTAATTCGGTAATGTATGTTTCATAAGATGGATGGCTCCCCTATAAATTTCGAAACTTTTTATAAAAAATGTGGAACCACTCATTTTCACTGCTTCTGTAATTCTAGTGTTAATAGCACAAGAAATGAACACATCTCAACGTTCCTCATCGAAATAACATAGAAAAATTATACTATTTGAGTGAAAAAAATTGATTCTCAGCATCGTTAGTTGGAAATTTATAACGAGAACGCATGTCGGGAGTCATTCGAGCGTGCGGCTTCTTTGCAGAAGAGACGCAGTTTGAAAAACGAGACGAAGAAGGAAAGGAGCTCGTAAGAGAGGCGGCATCCGCAGGAGAAGAAAAGGAGGAAGATGAGAAACGATGAAAATTATGACGAGCAGGAGAACGACGGGCGAACCAGGAAACGAGCATCTTCCGAGGGTCTTTCCTTCTTGGCAAGCCATCGCAGAGACGCCTTTTTCGTCTCCAATTGCAACCGTCTTCGAGGCGTTAACTTTATGCTGGCGAATACGAGAAACACGCCTTTAACTTATGCTCGATTCTACGAAGCCCCGCAAACCCGATGATGGAAATAGTAAAATGCAAACATTAACGTGAAAAACTTGCAGAAACTCCATACAAGAGAAACTAGAAATTGTTTAAATTTTATCAAATATATAAACTAAAATTCGTATCTTAAAACGATCGGGATGCAGTTTAAGAAAATTAAGAAATATCATTTTCAAAATGGCAAACGACGTTGCAACAATACTTCCTCTGTTGCAGTCTCAAATATTGAATCTCCGTTTTCTCAACCCATTTATGTAACTCCAACAAACGTCAGACACCAATCCCATCGACGCGAGTATCCTAAATGTGTCACTTTGATATCAAAACGATCCTCCCTCTCGTCGTATATCTTTCGCGAGATAGCTTCCCCACCCTCTGCAAAATAGTAGAAATAGCAAAACGCGTGCATGCATACTATGCGATGTGTACCAGCAGCACTGTGAGCCGTCTCGTACAGAAATAGTTGGGCGGAACAAACCAGCGTAGAAGACTCGCTCACCCGCTTGTATACTCTTTCACGGTGCATGCAACTTCGCGAAACGTACATCCAATTGCTTTGAAGTACCGACTGTCCCCTCCAGCCGGAGCTGGTACGGCGCAGTCATTAATTTCGAGATATTCATGCTGGAACGGCTGACTGGGACAGTCTTCGACTACTGCCGAAAGATGGTGAGAAACAGAGAGTGGGGCCCGTGGAAGTGGGGGACCGAAAGAGTGGGGGACCGTTAGAGTGGGGGACCATAGGAGTTAGCGACGAAAGGAGTGGGGAACTGTAAGAATAGGGGACCGTAAGAGCGTGGGCCGTAAGAGTGTGGGACTGCAAGAGTAGGGAACTCTAAGATTGGGGAACCGTTATAGTGGGGGACCGGTAGAGTGGGGAAGCATAAGAGTTAGCGACCAAAGGAGTGGGGTTCCTTAAGAGTAGAGGACTGTAGGAATATGAGACCGTAAGAGTAGAGAACCGCAAGGTGTGGAACTCTAAGAGTGGAGAACCGTAAGAGTGAGGAACTCTAAGAGTGGAGAACCGTGAGAGTGGAGAACTGTAAAAGTAGGGAACTCTAAGAATGGGGAACCGTAGGAGTGAGAAATCATAAGAATGGGGAACCTTAGGAGTGGAGAACCGTGAGAATATAGCATCGTAAGAGCAAAGAACTCTAAGAGTAAGGAACTCTAACAGTGAAGAACTCTAAGAATGGGGTACCGTAGGAGTGAGAAATCGCAAGAATGGGGAACCTTAAGAGTGGAGAACCGTGAGAGTATAGCATCGTAAAAGTAAGGAACTCTAAGAGTGAAGAACTCTAAGAGTGGAAAACGGTAGGAGTGTGGAACTCTAAGAGTGGATAACCGTAAGAGTAGGGAACTCTAAGAGTGGAAAACCGTAGGAGTGTGGAACTCTAAGAGTGGAGTACCGTAAGAGTAGGGAACTCTAAGAGTGGAAAACCGTAAGAGTAGGGAACTCTAAGAGTGGAAAACCGTAGGAGTGTGGAACTCTAAGAGTGGAGAACCGTAAGAGTAGGGAACTCTAAGAGTGGAAAACCGTAGGAGTGTGGAACTCAAAGAGTGGAGAACCGTAAGAGTAGGGAACTCTAAGAGTGGAGAACCGTAAGAGTAGGGAACTCTAAGAGTGGAAAACCGTAGGAGTGTGGAACTCTAAGAGTGGAGAACCGTAAGAGTAGGGAACTGTAAGAGTGGGGATCCGCAGGAGTGAGAAATCGCAAGAATGGGGAACCGTAAGAGTGGAAATCGTAGAGTGGAGAACAGCTGGGGGGGGGGGGGGCGACGAGTAGAGGATCATAGGAGTGGGGCAGCGATGACTCGGACTCACCGTCGTCTATGTGACGAAGTGCACCATTTTTCGAGCTCGCTGTACGCGACTGCGACTCACGGGACCGTTGCAACGTCAGTATGGTTATAATTATAAACCGACGCACCGTGCATCTCACAGTTCTCTGACAAAAGTACACTCCTGCGTTCTATTTTCTACCGCTTAACGGATTCTTTTGCTTACACTGGTATAAGCGGTAAATCGGTGCAATTAACAGCTTTGCTTTATGATCCCTCGGCGTTCACGGGATTTCAATGGACGGCGTTGCAGCGGTATCAACAATTGTGGTGCATCATTAACCATTTCCGTGTATCTATCCTCGTGCATGTCTCCCAGGGACTGGAGAAAGTTAGAATTTCCGCGGTACGCGTTCCGAAATTCCTTTATTATTGAAGAAACGCGTCCAATCCATTTTTATCCATTTTTAGCCCTTGGAAATAACAACATTCTTATTGTCTGACGATTATTTCGTTACAAATTCTATTATAAAGTTGTTCTTATTGAAAAAGTTGTCGTTAACAATACTCCCCTGTTAACAGTTCCAACAGTCCGATATATCGAGCATGAAATTCGATGCACTCGAAAGCGATAATTCTCTCGGTTATCATTTTATTTAAAATAATAATTGCTCATTACGCAGCTAGCTTGCGTTGATTATATTATCCAGTATCGTTATTAATGTCACAGAGTGGCGTTATTTAACGCCAATAAAAGTATCCATCATCCAAAGGAACATTACTCTCCGCTATATAAACGACGAAACCATTGTCTCGTAACGCACAACTTACTTTTACATACCGTGTAATGTCCCACGACCATGATTTACGCGACATCGTATTTCTGTAATACATTACTATTATTATTCGAAGGTGAACCATAAAACGTTAGTTTTACAATGTCATAAAGCGAGGGCATATATGTACATCAGTAGAATTTTTGCATGGCATGGATATACATTGATATCGTATAATTGCAACAGGAATTTAATTCGAATGACAAATTGCAAGATCCCCGTTTCTCTTGGGTGTCTTGGCCGTATCGCTATGCAACAATTCGACGATTTTGCGATGATGTAAGACGAGTCACGGTAACGTCGGTGCAACGCGCCCACGGAAATACGCGTTCTTGTCTCGTCTTATTCATAAATCAGTTCTACAGCCATTACGTTACTTTACACGTTACGCGCCGCTCTGACATCCGTGCCAAATTATTCCAAATCCTCGGCGCAGAATTCAGCGCGAATTCTGGATTCTGTTTAGACGAGTTCTCCGACTATTTTCACATCGCGTTTGTATGGAACAAGCGAGCGCTCGCCTATGCATGTATTCCCTCGTGTTTGGCTTAGATTCGATATTAAACGGTCCGCGATGTAACGAAGTCTACAAAATCTCCGGTTGGAAGAACAGCCGTGTTAATCTACGGTTACAGCACTCACGGATATTGCGAATTTCCTTGATTTGCTGCGTTCGAAAATCGAGGGGATTTTAATTCGCTATTGAAGAACGCTTTGATAGATGGCGCACGTACAGAGGTACTGCACGGCGATGAAAAGATGGCGGAGGTACTGTCAGTAGCTTTAATTGGCTCGTTTGGTTTAAATAATGCGTGTAGTTTAAGTTGTACCGTTTTATGGATCTAGTTTAGAGCTTATCTTAAGATGTTTCCCTGTAATACACAGACTAACCCAAGGGGACCACTTTGGGACCAATAGTATCCACTACCAACTACAGGCCTCCCGTTTACAACCTTTCTTGGTCTCTAAGCAAACTCTTTCGATTCTCCAAGAAGCAGAGAAACTTCTCCTAACGATTCTCCATTGTATTGGTCACACGAGCACCAACTTTTGAGTGAACTTCCGACTAACTGTCAGAAACATGGCAGTGGAGAAGCGTCAAACGGTTCAGGTAGCACATTTCTCGTTTCTCCATTCGTATCTAATACTAGCCTAACTGGCGGGTAAAACAAGCTCTAAAAAGCCACTGCGAGAAACGGATTAAACGAATTTTTTTCAGTCACAGTTTGGAAGGATTCGTAAGCCTCTTTTTCCATTCAAGAGTCACGGCCAAGCAGCACCTTTTGCCTTTCCCTCCGCGAGCTTGAATTCGTTACGTAACAAAGTATTTCTGTGCCGCATTACATAACTCCGTGGCATTAATTAGAACACATTTTAATGTGAACTGCCGGAACTTCAATTTTCTCAAACCAGAGATGACGGATGAGAATTGCACTTCTGGCCGCGAAGGCGTAAGATTCCGGTTGGAGTTTCGGCGCTGAAATGTTACTCGGGATGACAGGGTTTGCGCGCCAAACTTTTCCGCTCAATTCGACCTCATGGAGGAAGGGTTTACTGTTACATTGGAGCACAAGCCGTTTGTGTGTAAACATATTATAAATGGGTGGCGCGTGGTCGTGAGGCGGTCTTCGCCTCGAATCGTTCTCCTCGGGCGTCGTGTTCAGGAAATGGCCGGATTTTTTCTCGCGATTCACCGCCGACGTACGTGCCAAATTAACCACTCCTATATTCGTCCATGCTGGAACAGATACGGCGACAGTTTCTGCTACATTTTACCCTCTTCTCCCTCGTCTCCCTTGCAGTTATGCGGTTCGTATCGCTTACAATTATAATCCTTTTATATTTCTCCTTGCAAACGAATCCCTGGGATTTATGGGGCAGTTTTGATACGCATTAGCGTCATACTAATTGAGCTCTTAGGTAATGATAATTAATGGCTGCACGATGGAAACTACGGCAATGATTTCCTCCAATGAAACTTCTTCTCCTCCCTCTGTTTAATTCTGTGCGCGGACATAGCTTCATATAATTCTTTCGATTCGAGGGTTCGCCTTTTTGAAAGTTTAGATAAATCTTTTTTTTCATGATCACTGTCTTAACATAGTTTTTCTTTTACAATTTTGCAGTTTGGGATCCAATGAAGTCAAATATCGAGAGAAAAAATTCGGATGGAGGAACGGGGGGATTCGATCCAGGGCCTTCCGCGTAGGAATACAAAGCTTTAGCCGCTTACCCAACGCGGCTCTACTTAAAATAGTTCCCTATGATATTATTTAACCCTTTGCGGTCGAACGTCGACAAACAGCTGTCTACTTTAAAGAGAAGCCAGTCGAAGTAGTTGCCAGATCTTCCAAAAATAACACCTTGTAGAACGGTTATCATTTCCACTAAGTATTCTCAAAACTTCACTTCTACTTTAGATAATGCTACTTCCACTTAACGGTAATTTCCCATCGGAGATTCTTGAATGCAGGGAAATATTTTCACGGAAATGAAATATCTTCGCGATTACTATTCCTATGGCGTAGAAAATGGATGTAAAAATCGGCAACCCTTTAGGTAATTCTTGCAAACTAAGCAATGTTCAAACTCGTTGGCTTGCAAACAGTTGGAAATTTTAATTTTACGTTAAAATATGAATTAAAAACTTGTCATACATGTGTTGCTTTTTTTTAATACAGAAGTTGTAATCAAAATCACCGTGAACTTTAATCGTTTTACACCCGCTATCCGCAGGGATTTCTATTTTTGAGACAGTCACCTTTTACGCGACATGCCGACCGCGACTTATGAATTATTTAACGCATGAATTATGCATACCGAGAAAACTAGCAATAAATCAGTCTTAATTGTACACCCGATATACAAACGGATAAAAGCAACCGTGTTTGTCCTTATCGAGGAACCGTGATATGTCCTGAAGAATGCGCGAAAGACGCCCGATGATCCGATTTTCATTTTGGGATTAATTAAAATTTTACTTTTTGTTCATACAATTTAATAAATAACGAAGTTTTTTATTTGATTCGTTCAAATTTCAGGAAAATTTGGCGCCTTGACTGAAGATGGAGTAGAGAGTCTATTTGACTCTTTTGGGACTGTTCGGCCTTTTCAGGGTCATTCAAGCCTCAGGGCCCACTTGACCCTTCGGAGTTGTTGAACTTTTTGAAGAGTACTCAACCTTTTCGGGATCGTTCCAATCTTTCAGGCCCATTTGACTCTTTGGGGACAGTCCGGCCTTTTGTGGACCATTCACATCTTTGAGGCCCATTTGATCTTTTGAGGACTGCTCGACTTTCTGGGGAATGTTCGACATTTTTCATTCTATTCTGTATGTTTTACGGGTGAATCGCATGAAGATGCTTCACCACACGGCGATAATTACCAACATAAGGCCCAATAAAAAAGATATGACAGTCGCGTGAACCCACATGGGTATATAATAAGATTTAATAATCTCGACAGTTGATGTGATGCTAATTAAAACTGAAAAAAATAGAACAAAGAAGAAGGAAAGGAAGAAGTATGCTCGCTCGAAACCTACAATTACAATCTCCTCTCAGGGGGAGTTTTTCTTCGCGAAACACGGTACGTCTTAATTAAAATAGTGTAATGAAAATCTCCCCCCTTATTCGTAAAAAGACACCGGACTCCCTTAAAATACAGCCTGTCGAAGGATACTCCTCTTCCTGCAGCGAAGACGAAAAGGCAAATACGAATTTATCCCTGCAAATTTTAAACAACGAGAAAGAAAATTATAGAAATATTTTCACATTGAACAATTGAAATTAAAGCCAGAAAATAATTAAAAAGGGGAGAGAAATTTTACATTAAAGTGAGAAGGAATTGAGAAACTATAGAAGGTTGAAAGTCGTGCATCGCCAAACTCAAATTGCGACCTTCTTCGATCAAGTTTCCGAGATATGTGCAATTTTTGTTTTTATCAGAAAAACTTTTTTTCGTAGTCTCTGTGTGACTCAATTAACGAAGCTGCCCAACGATTCGACGATGTTACATCCACATTCGATCGATCCAATCGCATTTTTCCGATGCAATCTTTTTTTTCCCATCGCACAAAAAGCAAAGAATTTTCCATTCTTTTTTGCTGAAATTCATGAAATTTGGTTGTTGAACAACAGAACTGCCAACGATTAATTTGGCCATTTGCAAATTCTCTGTATATCTTCGAAAAGAAAAAGGAACGAAGATAAAATTTGACTTGAGAAATTTAATAGCTTACATTTTATAAGGTAAACATCCTAAATTCAAGAAGTAATATTGTTAAGAATTTTATTTGGTAAGAATTCGAGTAAATAAAATCGAGATAATTACTGACAGGTTAATAATGTATAGTAATTTACCCGTGGACAAAAGGAAGCCTTCTCGTTTCGTTGACTTTTATTCGAATAGAGAAACCTCGGAGAGAGAAGAGCTCGAAGTTACGTAAGAGGTCTGAATAATTATTCCGAGTTAATTGACGTTCAAATTTAATGTGAAAATTTGATGTTGAGAATCGGGGTAGGTGTAGCAGCTTTTAAAGATTCAGAAGAGATAATGAAAACTGAAATTTACATGAAAATCGAAATAAGGGGAGGGTCTGTCCTTATTTTCTTATTTCTTTTTGTCTTTGTAACTTCAAACTAGTTTGGAAATTATTAAATAAAATGTTAACCAGAATTTTACATTATATTTTATAATAATCCCTGCTAATAATACTCGATTATCACAGAAAGAGGAATTCTAATATTAATATACATTATTCATTTTCTAACTTTATAATTCAATCTTTGCGACAATAGTTTCTAATTTATCTTAATTTCCTGCTAATTGATTTTGGTACGAAATAACCTACAAAATGGAATATTAATTATTTCTCGATCTACTAAATGAACTTTTAATTCGTACGGAAAGAAATATCAGGGGATTCTGATGTCTAGGGAATTAAAGACTCGAACTCCTAATTAGTAGGTCCAAGTTCAAATCCCCACTAATTGTGCCAATAACCACAAGACCCAGTCAAACCAATCAAAGTCACATCTTCATTATTATTAACATTTTGCAATATTATTATTACTAATTTAGTACAAACAATCATAATAAAAACAACAGTTCCTCTTCCACCTTGAAATCTTTTCCTATAACACTAACATCGTAAACGATCGAAACATCACCCAACTCCCAAACAACCGTATCAATTAAACCCAAAATACTATACCCCTCAAAGCATAGAAACTATCAATAAAAGTTTAAAATCCTAAAATCCCAATAAAATCCTCGCAATCCGAAATCTGTTTCGATCTAACGATTTTGCAAAAAGTAACAGGTGCACGAAAATGATATCGCACGTGTTCCCATAAACCTCTCTTATTTACAGTTACGTTAAAGCTTCCGCAGCAAGAGGAAGAAACATCGTTTCTTCATCAGTGTCCGGAAAATAATCTATTTCCTAGCGTTAATCTCAAAGGCCGAGACGTAACTAGAGGAGCGGAGGAAATTGTACACGCAGATGCACGTGTGTCGAACATGTTTCACGGTAGATGCATCGGTGCATCGGTCGAAAGAGAAGCTCGAAATAAGCCCCGAGGCTGGAGGAACATCGTCTTGCTCTTATTGATTTATATTTTGGCAATAAGCTGACCGAGCCACCGGAGAAGATACGAAAAATGTCAAAGGCACCAACGAGACAGCTTACACCATGCCCGATATAAGGAGGAAGATTTATGACACCGAGGATAATTTTCCTGTCGTACACGAAGAAAATTTAATCCTGGGTGTAGGAACTTCGTTTGGGTATTTTGGCGATGGTGAAATCGATGGATTTTGAGAGATTTGTTGAAAGACTTGTTAGAATTTTTCTTTCTCGTTTGAAGTTTCTCGTATTTCTTCCGATTGCATTGGAGTATTTAGGGAGTTTTCCACTTTAAACACATGGATTTTGAGAGATTTGTTGAAAGACTTGTTAGTATTTTTCTTTTGCATTCGAAGTTTCTCGTATTTCTTCCGATTGCATTGGAGTATTTAGGGAGTTTTCCACTTTAAACACATGGATTTTGAGAAATTTGTTGAAAGACTTGTTAGTATTTTTCTTTTGCATTCGAAGTTTCTCGTATTTCTTTCGATTGCTTTGGAGTATTTAGGGAGTTTTTCATTTTAAACACACGGTTTTTGAGAGATTTGTTGAAAGACTTGTTAGAATTTTTCTTTTGCATTTGAAGTTTTTCGTATTTCTTTCGATTGCATTGGAGCATTTAGGGAGTTTTCCATTTTAACGGTGTAAAAGAACAGTTTTCAGGAACTTGATATTTATCTATTAGGTTGGTAGGAAATTAATGTCGGCTTTCAAACTTTATCTTCACATACACATGTTGAGAACGGGAATAAGTTTTTTTAATCAAAATAAGTTCCATTACAATTTACACATTTTTCCCAATGAGAAACAAGTTTTTTAATAATTGTTTTTTCTAAAATGATATAAGAAGACAAACATATTAAAATGAACGGCTATTTCAAAATTAAGCGCCAAAGTTTGAAAACTCGAAAACCGACATTAATTTCTTACCAACCTAATATATTAACCCTTTGCACTCCGATCTTTTTTACTATGAGCTACCACCTACTTCAGGACCATTTATAACTGTGCGAAGAATCTGTAGAAAATTCTACATCCGTAGAAAATTGAAAATGTGGCTCTGTCATTAAAAAAGAAGCGGATACAATTTCAAATTATGTTTTACAATATGAAAAAATATATTAGGTTGGTGCATACGAAATGTGGGATTGCATACGGCCAAATTAAAATGCCACAGTTTTTGCAAAATGAATGTTTATAAATCAAAATAATTTCCATCGACATCAATACACTTCTGTCAAAGAGCCACAAGGGCTTTTATACGATTTTTAATAAAATCTGAGTTTTCAGAAACAATGGAATTGGAGGCGACTTTTTTAAGGTCGCCTTCATTATTCAATTTTTTTTCTGTAATGAAGTGGTCTAAGTGTTTAAAAATGTGATAATCCGTTAAGGTAGTTGTCGTGCAATGGGCATAGTGTCAGAAAATTCTAAATTTTAGAATACTCATTGAGGACATTATAATACAATTATTCTTAAAATTTTAAATCGATTGACCTCCTCTAATTCGAGATAAACTTAATTAAAGTTCGGGTTATTAGCATGGAGAGTATATGCGCTATGTAGTGGTTCTACCACTTTATTAATTCTAATAAAAAAACTAACAGTCAGAAACTTTCAAAAAACTAACAATTCATAAATGTTTTTGTTCTGAATTAGACAAAAAAACAACAAATATATTGACCTTCCCGTTATTGAGTTATAATAATGCAAAAATTAAAAATCGTGGAAAAAAGCACACGCGGGCAAATCGAACAGAAACAACTTAGCAACGTTGTACTGTACATACATTGAGTCTGTATACACTGAAACGCTGTATCCAGTAAACAAGCCCAGTATGTCCAACTGTGTGGCATAAACGACGTTGCCAAATTGCGAGACGTAAAAATGTTTCATAGTGTTTGTGTATACATATATATGAGATTTGTATGTGTATGTTGTCACGGGTACAGTATTGAAACAAAGGTGATCGTTCATATCGCTACTCGCTCCTATACTCTTACCACGCACATGATCCAAAAACTATTGACGATATTGTACCACGACAACATCCTTAATGGAAAATCAGGTGAATAAGGTGGGTACCGTGAAATTTCATATTTCAATTCACGAAATTTTGTTGAGCTCACTTTTGACGGATATGGTCTTGCGTTATCGTACAATAAAATAGGCCACTGCCGATTAATTGAAACCGAACGCAGTATTTTCAATTCTGCAAGCATTCGTTCAATTTTTTTACAGTATCTGTCAGTAGAAATGCTTTCATCGCATTGCAAAAAAGGAAGTTCAACTTTCTGTGTATAGATTAGAACATTATTATGGCATACGGTTCTGGGTCTACCACGAAGCGCAATATGAAGATACTTATATCCAGAACGAAACGTTTTGAACCAACGTTGTACGATTTTTTTTATTAACAATTGCCTCCCATATGATCAGTTTATGTTAACGCTAGAACTACCAAACCAGTCAAAATGACTGGTACACAATTGTTTCCAAAAATTCTCCAAGTTTATAGAAGAGTCTTAGAATAAATATTCTGCGCCAATCTTAAAAAACATAAAGCATCGAATCGATTAGCTTTTCCGCCTCTTGGTCCCTCCTTTTTCAAAGTACTTATTTAATATTTTGAAATATGATAGATTTAACGCCGGTAGTTCTAGTGTTAAGACTTACAGTAGCAGCATTCTTACCAAGTTTAAATTCATATCGGATTAGCACTAGTATTTCACTAGTACTCACGTTGCACAAAAAAGTATATTTTTTTATAGAAATTAGGAATCTTCTAAAAAAAATACACTCAGTATTAAGTGTATGGACTAAATAATCTGTTTCAACTATAAAATTATTCCTTTTACCGCTACTTATTTACAAAATACGGCCAAAATGTAGCGCATGGAACTAATCCGACATTTCATATGCACCAACCTAAGAGAAATACACTGGATTTACCTGACAACGGAGTTACCAGCTTCTATTACAATATCGCCGCTGCGGCGACAAAGGAGTGCAAAGAGTTAAAAAAACATCATACAGAGGATCATTCAAAATCCGGTTAATTGCAATATTAAAGCTATCGTTTCAGAATCATTTCCAGCGTCAGAGTAAGAGCATTAATGCTGCCTATAATTTCATCACAGGTAGCAATCCTCCATAATTTATATTTGATCGCGAAACACATTTATATTTCCATCATATTTCATCGCGATACAGAATATCTCCCCCGTTAAGTTATCAGCGATAAAATATTTCATAATTCGCCGGCGAATTAAGTATTTCATCGAGCGACGTTCATTAAAAGCCCGACGAGATTAATCGACTCGTCGATGTGTACGTATGCATTATCATCGTCATCGGCAGGGAAAGGCGCATTGTCTTCCGTTTCCTAGTTAGGACGATACGTTTTGTACAGTGGCTTGCTTAAAATTGAATCGGCTCGTCCCGCAGCACCGAAAACCGCTCGACCGTGAATATCGCGAATAACCCTGATGCTGGTCACGTGGACGAGGATGGTTCGCGTATCACTTGTGCCAAGCATCTCGGTGGAGATTTACGCGGGCTGGCGATAAACCGTGGATACATGGAAGAAGTAACGCAGTGAACCGAGACTCACCCACGCGTACTGCTAGCTCGATAAATGGCGAGCGGTTGGGATTCACCCGCTACATGGCCTGAGGCTTATCCCATTGATGTTCGCAGCACGAGGTATAGCACGCGAAAGCAAAGAAGTCCTATGGCGTGTGGTCTGTTCTGATTCGCCAGACGGATAGAGACGTCTCTCGGTCTGACGTCATTTTCGACTCTAACGCATTATTGGCCGAAAGGGCGACATATTCGTTATGTCGTCATTGGAAGGACGAATGAAGTGTTTTGTTTTCGCTTGTCATTCGCCGAGCTTAGATTTGTAGAAATTATATGGTACGAATAGGCGGTGCGAGCAACACTCTATTTAACCCCTCGTCCTACGATTTCTTTTGTGACGGCGTCCGCAATAATTGAAAATTAAATTATTAAGATAAAGATAGGTTGGTGATTCATGATATATTTTAGAATTGAACGCAATATTAACCGTTTGAGCCACAAGCAGCGCGATCGCGCTGTTGAGATTTTATGTCGAGAAATCCCAGCACATTTCGAGCATTGTGGACAACTGACGGTGCGATAGCGATTGTCGAAGTCGCGCGCTCAGATTTACTGACGCAAGTATATCACACAGCTCCTTTGAATGTAAATAGTACATTTTACAATAGGTAGAATAATACTATAATAATGCAATAATACATTACAAAATGAAAATTTTTATTTCACTATTATCTTCTCAATCATTTTTATCAAACGAAACTTGAAATATTTATAAATTTTACAGTATGCATATGTAATAATACGTATGCATTTTATAAAACAGCGAATTACAAATTAACAATATTTTTGTGTTATGAACAAACAATTTAAATGGAGAGTAACACTTATAATTTGTAACGTCGGTGTTTATCAAAAGATATTGGATGAATTCCTTTTTTACATCGCACGCAAATTAAATGTGATCTTTTTATTGCATTTTTGGTGCTGCAGACTACGCATTGTCGATATAAAATAAACAAAGCGCTAGCGCGCCGCTTGGTATTTCTCGACATAAAATAAAACAAGTGCTATCGCGCTGCTTGAGTCTTTTCGTACTCATTTAGAGAAAGCGCGGTTGCGCTGTTTGGGATTCTTCGACAGTGTTTTTTCGATACCCCCTGGGACTCAAACGGTTAATAACATAGAAATAATATTATCGTGTCGTGTCCCACTGATATTTTCAATTTGATAATTTTTGTGAAGCTTCAAAATTTCCTGTTCCGTCAACCGTATCACGAGTGTCACTCGTTGTAGGGCAAAGGGTTAACCTTTTAGGTACGGCACGCCTGCCCGCCGATGGCACAGAAACCGTTTATGACGGTTTCCACTACGACATTAGAGGATGATAGAGTTGTAAATGAATAAATTATAATTTCTTTATACATTTTCATGTAACGACATCGAAAAACTTTATTAATTAATTAATTAGGCGAAACAAGTGAGAGATAAAGTAAGAAACGTATAATAATGATATCTACGGAAGTCACTACAGTGGCACGCCGTACCTAAAAGGTAAAGTTTGATATTTTCAGTTGCACTGATTAGTAGTTAAAATTTGCTGAACTGTCACATCATTGAATCCGCCATTCTGTTTTGAAGGTATACTTTCGTGGGGTCAAATTAAATGCGCAGACGCAGGTATTTTAACGTGCCTTTGGTTTAATGTTTTTTTTCTTTTTCGTGCGCACGCGTAAGCCAAAATAAACATGAAATTTGAGATTTTGGGCATGTTTCGGAGGTTTGAGGCCACTGTGCAATAAGGAATGGAAATTAGCTGGATACTTTTACCGTTTGGCTGCTTGGCATTCGCTTTTATTATTCAAACTTTGACACGGACCATTATTGATTCCTGACCTGGAGGGATTTGTGTCACAAAAACAGGCAACAAGTGGGAATAATTAATAAACTGTTGACCAGGAATATTTGGAGAACAGTAGACACAATTGTACTCCCAGTTGTTGTCATCGCCAGTGTTCATTTTTTATCAGCGGTGCTAGTTTGAATCGCGATTTAAAATTATAGCCATTGTATATCAATTCCTAATTTAACTACTTTATTTATGCAGCAGTCTAAAAAAAATTTACAGTTTTCTGGAATTCATTTGACTGTTAACATTGATTTTACCTGAAGTGATCCAATTTTTTTTATGTTCACTTACAATTGTTTCCTATATTTGAATATTTTTCCTCAGTTAACCTTTGAACTTAAAAAATTATATTCCTAAACAATTAATTGCATCGAAGTACAAAGATATCACGAATGACAACTCTTCGTAAAAATAAGTAAGTACGAAAGACCGCATAAAAATAAGAAACAATAGATATTCTGCTCCGAGCATCAATTTTTAACAATTTTCAATGTCTAAGAGGACCACTTCAAATAAAAACATGTCAAACATCGTAGCATAAACAATTTCAAAACCGTTGATCATCAACGAGCACAACGGTAAACACCCTACAAAACTTGACGAAAGTACCCAAATAAATTTCAAGTCCAAAGTTTCAACGCCGTACTTAAATTACAAGAAAACACGATTATAGATAACGCTGGAAG
Source organism: Cerceris ruficornis (assembly GCA_963989415.1). Classification (NCBI taxonomy): domain Eukaryota; kingdom Metazoa; phylum Arthropoda; class Insecta; order Hymenoptera; family Crabronidae; genus Cerceris; species Cerceris ruficornis. The sequence goes on from OZ022529.1 coordinate 6,937,097, forward strand.
CGGAAAGATAAAAGATTAAAAGTAAGAATGATAGGTGGCACTAATGAGCCGTCAATTAAACCCCCGTAATACAGGGCCCATTCTTCTTCCTCTCCCATTCGCAGTTCATAAAAACCGATGTCTAAAACGACCCGAGAAAAGGCGACCCTCGTAACACATCCGCCGATGCTTTTGACCGGCACACGCGGCACGAGTTATTTGCAGCCGCGCTCTACTCGTCTTCCGAAATGACTGATCGTCCTCTCGCCGCGTTCCTTCCTCTCCGACTCTCCTTTTTCTTCGTTCTTTTGCTTTTCCTCGCGCTTCTTTCCGGCTCTCGTAAATTCTTATTTTACTTCTCTTCTTTCTCACTATTCCCTCTTTTTTTCTTATTTCATTTTCTTCGTTTCATCGGTGGTTGCTGTATCATTCTGTTACTACGTTTTGTTTGCAGATTTATTGTTCTTTGCGGGGGAATGACCATTTTATAGGGAATATGATGTTTTGGTATACAAATTGTCAGGGTCTATGGTGGCTAAGAAGGTAAAGGCTCGGACATCAGTGGATTCGAGTTAAAATCATCCTTCGTCACGTCTCGCAAAGGGTATAGCCGGATAAGGGGGGTAAAAAGTGCCCTTGAACGATTACAATGGACGAGGTGTCATTCGGTAGGTAATCGAAAAAAATCATTGTTTACTAAATTTCAACCCTGTATCTTGACCGGGAGGGTAGTTATGGGGGAAATTTAAAAAAAACGGTTTTTGTCCTATTTTCCCGGTTTATTGAGGTGCAAAAAATTCGAAAAAATTCTGACACATTTTACATGTAGAAATACATGTCTGAGAGTTTTAAGATTTTTCCATTGGAAAGTCTAAGTGCAAAAAATTAAAAGCCGAAAAAAAATCGGAAAAATGTCGATTTCGCATGGAAATCTTCCGAGCACAACTTTTTCCCTTTTACAGTAACAATCTCATATCATGATTGTTGTGCTGTCAGAATTTTTTCGAATTTTTTACACCCCAATAAACCAGGAAAATAGGGTAAAAACCGCTTTCTCCTGATAACTACCCTCCCGGTGAAGATACAGGGTTGAAATTTGGTAAAGAATGTTTTTTTTCGATTACCTACCGAGTGACAACTCGTCCATTGTAATCGGTTCAGGGGCACTTTTGACCACCTTATTAAATTCCAGCTGTAATACCACAGCAATCGAAGGCAAACAATCACAGCTAAGGTTGTCTCGGAATCTACCTAAACAGTAGGTTCTAGTGGAAATAACCATAACGATTGAAACCAAGAAAAATTATCATAGTCTAGGTGGGTTCGAAACCCACCTAAAACACGAGGTTCCACGAGAAATGACGATAGCAGTTAAACCCGAAAAATACTAAGAAACAAACTGCATCTCACTTCATCGAGAAGTCATCCAGTGTACCGTATTTACAAACTGACCGAAACATTCCTGCGGTACGACCTTTAAACAAACAAACAGAACACTGGTACTTCGTAACGCCATGTTAAAACACTCCAGGTGACGTTACAATGTGCCTGTTCTCAGAATAACCTGTTCACAATGCACCACGAGAGGAAAGAATAGACTGATTGTGAATGGGGAACTGTGCGGATCTACTGTGAGAAAGAGAAGAGAGAAATAGAAAGAGCAAGAATGGCAAGAGGTTTGACGGGAAGATAAAGAGAGGAAGAGAGACAGAGATGCGGTGGCTCGGTGAAAAATTGCTAAAAGCGTAGGCTGAAGGAGGATTTGAAAAGGAAAGGGCAAGAGGAAAGTTTATTATGGCCGGAGTGTTCTCGAGATCCGCAGGAGAGACACGTTGCATTTACTGCTGCACTTTGTGAGAAATAACTAAGCAAGGGATGGAAACGCGATTATTCGAGGCGTTCAAAGAAGACGCTGGGTTAATCGAGTCATATCGATGTCGGAATATCACATTTATGGGGAATAGGAAATGGTATGATTACGGGCAGCGAACTGAATGCAGTGCGAATGAAAATTTGAGTTTGGAAGATACTTTTGGCGAGCTAGAAGTTATGTAGGCTTCCGGAATGCTTATTCGAGGGAGATTTCTGTGGGGGTCACTGATTTTGGAAGTTTTGTGAAGGGTGTAGGATGAAAAATTAGCTGTTTTAACACTAAAACTACCGGCATTGCAACTGTTATTTTTAAATATGCCGAAGAAGTATTTTAGAAAGAGAAAAATATAATGGATTAAGTAATTTTGGTTTTGTAAGATAGAAAGGGAATATTTACTTCATGGCTCCTCTATCAATTTGGTGAATTTTTCGAAGAAATTCGGAACCGGTCATTTTGACCACCTTAGTAGCTTTAGTATTAAATACTTTAATCTCGAACCCATAGAATTCTACGTTTTATAACTTCTGCTTTAAAATTTCGAGCCATTTAACATTCAGATCTGGAATCTCCAATTTTCAAATTTGTAAGATAACAACAATAAGTACCGGTACTAAGAAATATGTTAGTTGAAGATAAAGAAATTCCTGTTTAATTTAACACTAGAACTACCAAGCCAGTCAAAATGACTGGTTCCCAATTATTTTCAAAAATTCTCAAAATTCATAGGAGAGCCATAGAGCAAATATTCTACGTCCATCTCATAAAACATAAATTACCGAGTCAATCATTAATTCCATGTCTTGATTCCTCTTTTTCAAAGTACTTATTTAATATTTTGAAATATGATAGATTTAACGCCGGTAGTTCTAGTGTTAAGAGATAAAAGTAAATGAAAATAAAAAATTATATACAAAAGGAAACTGTGTCGAGGATGCTGATAGATTTCGAAAATATTTTTCTACAGATTTTCCTCCTGCTCTAATATTAACATATTATTTGAATCGAGAAATATTATGTAAAAGAAACTGTTGTGCATTAAAAAAAATACGTGCAATTTTAGGTAGACTTCAGACCTTCGAATCATTCGGCACTTTTAAAACTGATCGTTCAACCGAGCAGGTCAGACCTGATGTTCTACCGTTCGCACTTTCTCTTCCTGATTATATATAGATCCATCTGGGATTGTTACTTGCACCAGTTTAAAAACTAGAGCCCACACAATTAATCGCATCCGTTTAAAGATGAACTAAGACCTTTTACTACGATCTTCATAAGAAATTTGGAACTTATAATGACGCATGTAACGCAATGCCTGCATAAAGTGATAAAAAGAAAAAAAAGAATTTCTTTTTTCTATAGGTCAAGTTGTGGGATTCGCGAATAACGAAGACGAGGCGATGGAATTTGCGAGACATCTCGGAGGCTCTCCCTTTCTCTTCATGTCTGGTGTTGTAATTTTTAATCGCACCATCTACGAGAATGGTTCCTCGTCTGTTGCACGAAAGGAGAATGTGTGGCTTATTTTACACGGTGAAAGTAAAAGGTCGAGGAGTCAATGGCGGAATCGTACAAAGGGCTGCGATTAGGATTCGCAGCGAAGAAGAGTTTGACGTTCTTCGATGGCACGCTGATTTCCTTAGCGATTTAAATGCCTAATGCAAGGTTAATTTTGAGCTTGAGATAGCTAAGAATTTGGTTTATTTCCTTAGCGATTTAAATGCCTAGTGCAAGGTTAATTTTGAACTTGAGATAGCTAAAAATTTGCTTTATTTTCTTAGGGATTTAGGTAACTAATGCAAAATTAAATCGGATTACGGTATTCGTAAAAGTCAATTTAAATTTCTTGGGGGATTAGATGTTTAAATGCAGACCTAATTCAGTCTTTGGTATACCTAAAAATCATACTTATTTTCTTAGAAATTCCGACAGCTAAAGCAGACTTAAATTAGGCTGTGGTATTCTTGAAAGTCAAATTTAGTTTCTTAGAAAAGTAGATGTTTAAATGCAGATTTAATTCGCATTTCAATATTCCGAAAAATTGTACTCATTATCTTGGATAATTAGACACCTAAAGCAGATTTGAATTAAACATGCGGGATTCTTGAAAATTAAATTTAGCTTCTCAAAAAATTAGATATTTAAGTGCGCACTAATACAGAGGTCAATATTCTAAAAAGTTCTTAGCGATTTAAACAGTGAAAATAGACTTCAATATTTTCAAAACGTAGACTTACCTATTCAAAAGTTTAAACATACAAAAAATAATTAAAAACTTAAACAATACTTAAATTTTATATGTGCTGCTGTAAATTCTGAAAATATTCCTAAAATGATAACACCAATTTTTTGCGTAACGCCCCAATAAGTTGCTCAATAAATCTTTCGCGACCAGTATCTTCGCAGATCTATATTTCTCTTTTTTTCTAAGATCGTATAAATAAAGCACGACAACTACGAAGCATCGATCCTACCGAAACGTTGAGTAGGCATTGATCACAAAATATCCGTGAAACATGTCTTGCACGTGTATCAAATATTTATGCAAAACTTTATATACTAGCTCTAAAGAATGTCCCTTCGACATGCAACGTGTTAATTAAATATTCCAAGTCGGTGACACTTTTAAATCTGCTGATATAATTATCAATTTCGCCTCTTGATCGAAAGCTGCGCAGTCAAATAATTGGAACGTAAGAATTCGAAATTATTCAAAGTACTCAAAGGATTACATAATTTCATTTCTTTTCGAATTCCACGAATCCTACCATTATCGCAAAAAAATTGCAATTACCTAGCTGTTAAATCGTTGAAAATTAAATAATATTTCCATTAATCTTATATATAAAAATTAATGTTTGTTCGTTTGTCCCTTATGCATTCCTAAACCGATCATCCGATTGCGATGAAACTTTGATACGTCGTTGTGCGCATGCCCGCGAAAGTTTCTGATTTAGTACAACTGTTCTCCAATAGGCAATAAATAAATAATAGTAATAATAATATATAATCGTATTCGCACTATACGGAAAAACAAAAAAAATTGTTTAACCAAGAGCACTCCGAGAAAAAAAAATTAGGACAGAATTGTTATAACTCTTTAAATTCGATTTTTGTAAGCGTAGCGGCGCGCGCAGGGTACAGTTAGTACATAATAATTTCGTTTATTTCGAATTCCACAACTCCTAACGTCATTAGAAAAAAAAATTACATTTGTATGCCCAATCAATTTTTCAACATCGCACTATATTTAACAACATTAGCAATTAAATAATATTCTTGCAATCCGCGATTAACATTTGGTAAAGAGGCTTTTTCCATTAAACTCCCGAGCATCTCTAAATCCGTACTATTATTCCTACACGCCTGGAACGATGTTTCCCCGAATACAGGAATGCAAACAACAACAACATGCCGAACGTGTCGGTACACGAGGATCGATACTTTCAACGTTCTGTTGTGCATTCCGCGTCCCCGAGCGTGCGGCCGTAAACAAAGCTAACCGACTGATCGACTTACCTCCTCGTCCGACGGCGGCTCCTCGTAATCCGATTGCGTATCCTTGAAGACGAAAATGCAATCCGAGGGCTCCAATTGGCGAGCGTTGCCAAATTGCGTTTGTCTATCCGACGCCTGATTAGGAACGGTTGTCTCTACCATGCCTAACGATGTATACGCTTCTCGAGGACTTGTTAATATTCTGAAATCAATGAATGTCGTCCGAATTGGATGGCGTAATTTTCAACAATTTTGATTTTTTTCCATTTCAAATGCTACAGTCCTTTCGCGTAGGAATTTTAGGTAGGTTTCGGATTACTGAAATCAATGAATGTCGTCCGAATTGGATGGCGTAATTTTCAACAATTTTGATTTTTTTCCATTTCAAATGCTACAGTCCTTTCGCGTAGGAATTTTAGGTAGGTTTCGGATTACTGAAATCAATGAATGCGTCTGAATTGGGTTGCGTAATTTTCAACAATTTTGATTTTTTTTATTTCAAATGCTACAATCCTTTCGCGCAGGAATTTTAGGTAGGTTTCGGATTACTGAAATGAATGAATGCGTCCGAATTGAGTGGCGTAATTTTCAACAATTTTGATTTTTTTTTATTTCGAATGCTACAGTCCTTTCGCATAGGAATTTTAGGTAGGTTTCGGATTACTGAAATCAATGAATGTTGTCCGAATTGAGTGGCGTAATTTTCAACAATTTCGATTTTTTTTTATTTCAAATGCTACAATCCTTTCGCGCAGGAATTTTAGGTAGGTTTCGGATTACTGAAATCAATGAATGTCGTCCGAATTGAGTGGCGTAATTTTCAACAATTTTGATTTTTTTTTATTTAAAATGCTACAGTCCTTTGGCGTAGGAATTTTAGGTAGTTTTCGGATCACGGTGTGCGGATCATGTGGAAAAAAATTTTAACGAGTGCTTAATGACTGCGAGTCCAAGGAGTTATCTCGTTAATTACCACAGATCCTAGGTTTTGTGAATTTTTATAGTCGTTTGCTGTTTGTTTGGAGTGGAGGAAGAATTGGACGACTATTTCGGATTACAAAGTGTTAGAAATAACACTTATTTGGTTGGTAATTTATGTAATACTCAAACTCAACGATGATTCGGAGTATAGAAGATGAATAATTACCAATTCTATCAGTTTATGCGCATTCATTGAGAATTTTCCTCACTCTTAATGCCGATAGACACTACGAATTCATTAACGGCCGAAAATGGAAAACCTACGTAATAACAATAAGGAATTATCTATGTCAATGTTAGGCAAAGTGCGGGCCGCTGCAAATTTCAAAATAATGGTCTATCAATTTTTAACTTCAGTGTTTGAAAAAAATTCATTTTTACGCATGTGCAATATTTTCCATAGAAATTCAGATATTTAATGAACTACATTGTCGCACCTATGATTTTTCCTTTTTTTTAGCCAACTGATAAAAAAGTTTTCTCATCACTGACATATGTAATTCCTACGTAATAGTAAAGTAATATTATCTAACATTACTAACTATCACCTATACAATATTACTCTACTATCTCATCAACGACTCTCGCGTGTGTTGCCTGTAACACGTAGATTGATAAGCAATGTTACCTGTGTAAAGTGGCTCGTTCGTCATTTGTAAGTGTACATCCTTAAAACACGATAATTCATTCATCCCGCACACGTGATACCGCCACATGGCCGCTTACTTAGTTTCATTTATAGATATGAACAGACGCGATCTTAAACGAATACGGCAATGAAGACGGTATGGATCGAATTATCCTTTACGTCACCGTATTAAACACGTGCAACGTTATCTCGCGTGTCTATACATACAACGCGAGGCAGAACAGACGCAAGATACCTTGTACACAATGTTTATAGGTTAGGTTACACCGATCGGCATGTACTCATGAAGAACTTTAAATATTTCTTCGATCGATACGATAATCACGATAAAATGTACAAACATATCAATTATTACGTGAAATCGTGTCAACGATATGGTATTCCTGATAGGTATGGGAATTCGTTTTAAGGTTGGAAAGACCGCTCGCGATACCGATGAATTAACACGTCGGGACGGGAGAAAAAATGAAAGATTTATAGAAGAAGCTCACCAAAAATTGACAGCACGTGTAACGTAGAAGCTTCAATACATTCTTGACGAACACTAATTGAAACACGGTAAAACTACTTTGAACACGAGAGGCAAAACACGGGGTGAGGTTTGTTTAATGGCCGCCAATTTGAGAAAGCCGTGCCACCTAACGGCTGGAAGTATAATTTACGAGAGTCTTACGAATCGAGGTGATCTAATGTTGTTAAAGAAAATAACGATAATTGCCAGAAGTTATGTATAAAAATTATAAAACTTTCTTTTTATATATTTGTTAAATAGCACCTTAATTACATGCACTTCTTATAATATGGGAATACGTTTTGAACGGTGGTATCAAACAAATTACTTTTATGATTCCATCATAGTTCCGTCTTGTTTCGTCGGTGCAGCCGTTCTGGCAGATTTTAATGCGACGTCTCCTTTACCGTTAGCTTCGAATTTGCAATCACTGAGTGAAATTTCAGATATATTTTCTAATAATTCTAAGCTGCCGTACTTGCTTTCGGAAGCTTGCAAATATTTTTGCGTTTCCATCCGAATAGCGTATTCTTTCAAGTGTCCCAAGGAACAGTTCCTTGCGGTCAATTTCGCATTGTCGTAAAGCTGCAAGAAAAGGTGGGCAATGAAGTTTTTTTGATTAACGAAATCAAAGAAACATGCGGGAAACTTCAAAACGTACTTGTATACCCTCTGCACAATTTTGGAAACTGCAATTGTTCATGAGAATTTCTCCATTTCCGTAAACAACTAATGCTTTTCCCAGCCCGTCAAATATCGTGTCTTCTATTGTTAATTTTGCACCTGGCAAAACAACGACACCTAATTTAACCATGCTGCGATTCAAGGCACAAATTTTACATTTTATTATCTTCGTGATTCCACTCCTAACTATTACAGCAGCTCGAAGATCGCCAATGTCCACTGTTATGTTCTCCAACGAAGACTGCATATAATTAAATATTTTTTATTCTACTTTTTTAAGAAGCAGCTATTTCTAATGCTATTATCGTACCTCATCGCCAGAAAAATCAATTAGAGACGGAGCAGTTTCGGTGTCTTTCACAGAAAGAATAGTATTGTCTGGATTATGAATTCCTTTAATAGTACCACCTTCTTCTAGATTACCAATGTTTCTAATTTGATGATTTCCTTCCCCAAGCACAATAATATCTCCTTGGTCGCATATATGTAAGGTCTCTTGCAAAGATCCAGATACCCTGAGCATACAATATAACATGAAAATACCATTACATTAATACGATGCTTTCAAATAAATACAATTACTTGAAACATAATCCTGGAGGCACTGAAATTTGAGCCTTATCAATAGTCTTCCTCATTTCCTCTAAAGAACCTCCGAGCCATACAAAATGTCCCTCATTTTCCTTATTTTTAGATCCTTCGTTCTTTATACGATTGTTACTTAACGAAGAGCTGCGATTCCTGACGAGGATTTCCCTCATTGCTGGATTCTCGAGAACCTCCATTTCGGTCTTGATTTGTTGAAGCCGGAAATGCAGTTTCATTAATTGACAAGCTTTTCCTTCGTCCACTAACCCGATATGAGATTCTTCTTCGTCGGAAATGGAATCCTCCAATCTCGATATCTTCTGCTGTACCTCTCTACCTTCCCTTATCAGGCTTCTGATAACATCGCTAGTATCCTTGCTAACTATGCCTCTCTTCATATCGAAAAACAGTCTAATTCTTGTTTCTAAATGTACAGACACCCAATCGGTGTTGTCATCATCGTCGACGTCCCATGGCATCCATACATAATTATAAAAGAACCGCAGTTGATCTACACAATTTGCAGTGGTAACTACGTCTAAAGCTGTGTTCTCCTGACTGTGCGTCGGGTAAAGCTCTACCAAAGGCACTTCGTATTTCTCTGGCAAGTGTATTTCATCTTGAACCGCTGTAATCTTAACCAATGCGGACAAGTCTGAACAATCGACTTGCTCAACTTCCACGACAACTATCGTAGGATAATGAATCTGGAAGTCTTCACAGACCAAATGAGGAATTTTCCAGAGAGCCTGCCAACCGACAGGTTCTATCACCAGTTCTACATGATACGACCATTCCGATTGAATTTGAGATGCAGGAACGGTTCTACCTCGATTTGATAATATCTCTGTTAATTCAAAGAGCCTCTCTTGAAGACTCTTGTCAAACGTGTATATCTCCATTGAACCACAAAACCTGAAATTCAAAGAAACTTTTTGCAACAACACGTCGATCGAAGTAACCTAAAGAAATACCAGAGAATACGGGGATAAATTTTGATCATGTAATTAAAATATTAAAATTCTGTAATAATCATTACAATTATACGATCCTATCGTAATAGAAATTAACCTTTTTTCTCACGATCAGTGGTCGTATTAATTAAACGCAAGATCTGTAACCGAATTTATTTATAGATCTATCGATTAAAATCCGTAACACAAAGAAAACACTATAAAATAATATGTTTAAACGATATCATCCACGCATTATAAATTAATTTCTAACGTACAAACAACTGAATGTTCGCAAAAAATTTGAAAGTGGATTTCGGTAATTCTGATTGGTCGACCACCGTATCATTTCGATACCCGTTTGCAGTGGTTTTTAAACCTATCGATACTGATCGATATTGATTCTGACTAGAGATGGCGCGAACTTTTACTACTTTTAAATCACGAGGGATTCGATCACGTTCGTTCTCAATCACGGTGATTTTTCACAGTGATGTGTAACTATTAGTGATCGTTCCTGACTGGTAAAAAGCAAATCAATTGTCTATACATGTCACATAACCTATACAAAAAAAATTGTTACTTATAATGTAGTGGATAATAGAATCCATCAGAAACCTACAGTCGCCAGACAATCCGTAAAGCGCGCTATTGCGCTCTATTTGACGTAACGGTGCAGCTAACACAAGTGCAACGTCGTGCAATCTACACGAGGAAACATCTGTTTTGCCAAATGTTGCTAAAAAGTGAAAGTTTTGTAAAACTAGGATGGAAAGGCGGGAAAAATTCAATACTGTACGTACATTCGAACGAGACATAACCCCATTGCTATAGAAAAAATTTGAATTCAGCAGTTTAGGATAAGTAGTTTTAAGTAAATATGTAATAAGAAGAATGTATGTTTCTGTTTTTAATAAATTTAATTAAGTAGTCATAAGTTCATATGTTCCCTTAAATTATTATATAAGTATATTTAGCTCAGTTTTACTATTGTGAAATTGATTCAAATTTATAAAATTTCATAATAGTAAAACTGAACTCAGCATGCTTTTGCGCTAAAGTTTGAAAGCAATGATGCAACTATATAGCTATATATAGCATAGTGTCCTATATATATATATATATATATATATATATATATACATGTCCTATATATAAAATTAATAGTTTCAAATCACGGGTTCCACGCTAGACGGCAGCACACCTTTTGTCAAAATTTTTTAACATGGTAGTTCATCACTTCATCCTGGTTCATCCCCCCTGGTTTCAATCGCGAATAGAACGTTAACCTATCTTATCCGATTTAATCTCGTATGATCTCGATATTTGCAATGTACTCGCAACGAGCTTGACGGTACGAGGACGCGTAATGATTTTCCAGTAAATGAAATTAACGATGAGGTAGAGAGAGGAGCCCGACGACAGTGAATTTATGTGATAAACAAAACGGTGAAGTGAGAAAGGGAAATCAACCTGGAAGATCATCATTGGTGTTTCAACAGAAAGTACAACCTCTCTACTGAACAATTTTCATCTCGCCGGGGCTACTTTGTTGTAAGATTGAATATTTAGCAGTAATTGTAACATTTACATCGCGCGATAACGTATTATACCGTATGAAGGGTATATTAGGCTAATAATGAGCGATGGTAAGAAGGTAGGTGAAAATTCCAGTAGTGAGGTTGTTAATCAATTTCGGAGCTGTAGGGATTTGAGTGATATAGTTCCATTGTACGCACCACGTGCACTTTATTTAAAGCCACTTGCAAAAGTAAATGTGTCTGTTAATCTTCCCCAACTGAAAACTCCAGGTAAAATGGCTAAGAATCGCAGCTATTGTATCTCTACTTATTACCTTCAAGTTCCTACTTTCGTCAGATATAAATCAATTTCTGTCAATGGAACGTAAAAAACTGGTTTCTCTATTTAATAAATGTTTCCGAGGGAATGATTCTTTATAACTTCATTATTGCAAAGACTGCTCCTGAAGAATGCATGATATAATTCGGTTATGCGTCAGTCCTGACGCTCGATAATGATTCGAATGAACTTACTTTCTAACGGTTGTAATAATTAACAATATTAATTGGTAACAGGAAAAGGATAATGTTATTTCATGGTTTATACAATTTTATAATCGTATTTAATGTGTGTAGTATAGTAGATTTTTACAGAAAATTAACTACGATATAAACAGGAAAAACTATATCAACATGGGAAGTAATGGAGAAGATACGTGCCCTTATACTACCAGACGAATTTGCGTCTTTAAAAGTATCAAAAAGTACCTTGGAATTTATAAGATTAGAAGGAGACCTACGAGACAGATGCAGACTTCAAAGAGTACTCGCGAGACTAGACTCGCAACGTTTAAATCTTGCTGGATTCCCCAACGTTTTAAAAGTCCGCGCGGCAGAGGCAAAGGATGACTTCCCTACGAGACATAGCTGGGACTCGTACTTTAGAGATGCCAAACATATGAATGAATTAAAGCCGGGAGAAAGGCCCGATACTATACACGTTACTGGCTTACCCGTTAAATGGTTTACCGAAGACGGAGCCACTCTGCCGAGCGAATCTTTAATTTCCAAGATTTTCAAGAAATGGGGAATGCTCAGAAGAGTCGATGTACCTGCTGCTGATCCTTATAGATCTAGAATGCGTCTTGGCACAAATATACATAAATTTAGTTACGAAGATGGAATATTTTTCGATGCGTATATTCAATATGTCGAGTACATGGATTTTGTTAGAGCTATGGATGCATTGCGTGGTATGAAACTTCTTAAAAAGGAGGGGGAGAATGCACTTACTGCTGTAATGAAGGTGCGATTGATGATCATTTACATATGCTAAAAATTCACTTTTTCCACTTATCTCATGTTTACAATAGTATTCCTGTATAATGTATGTATTGACAGTAAACAATGACGATTTATTAGTACAATTCGTTATAGATCGATTTCGATAAAACAAAGCATATGAGCGATAGCTCCGTCGCGAATAGAGAATTCGAAAGAAAGCGCCTTATAGCACAGGATAATTTAGCGGCGGAGAAACTTCGTAAGAAAGAGGAAGCCGAGGAAAAACGTCGCGAAGAACAAAAGTCAGTGATTAATCAAATAATTTTGTTTTCTGAAGATTCTTCGAGTTACATTGTATATTCCTTCCTGCAGAAAGAAAGAAGAAGTTGAAGTAGTAGCTAAAGAAAGTAGACGGAAAAAAAGGGAAGAAAAACGAAGGCGTAAGGTGTTGACGATATTTCGGAAAAAAGAAGAAGATAAAGTGTCTATGAAAATTGCCAGGGAGGAAGAAAAATTAATAAAGGCACAGAGGCAGCTCGAAAGTATTCGTCTTCTGGACGAACTGTTTGATAGAATAAAGGTAGATTTAAAAACAAATAATTGTGAATTAATTATATAGATAATTACATATGAAATTAACTTATTGTAATTCATATCTTAAGGTAAAAGTTGAAAAGAAGGAGATTAAAATAAACGAAGTATCGAATTCGGAAGATAAGAAAAGTAACAAATTAAACGATGCCAATAACAAATTAAATTCCGACGAAGAGAGAAAGGAAGACAAGAAGGAAAAGAAGGCCAAGAAATTAAAAAAGAAGAAAACGAAGAAGGAAAAGAAAAAAAAAGTACGGCACACATTGAAATACACTTCGAATAACATTTTAACAAACATTAATACATACGATAAACTCTATCTAATTTTTCTTATAGAGAAAACACAAAAAGAGCAAAGACTCTGGGAATTCCGGAAGCGAGACCGACGATTCGGATGCCGAGGGAAGTAAGAAAAAAATGAAAAGTGTATTATCAAAGAACATAGTTCATCCATCTTCGTCCACAGGTAAGATAATCGAAATAAAAATTAATAAGAAAAATATCAGCTATTCACTACTCGTGTTCTCACCTTCAATTCCTTCACCAGCGGACTCTGCTCTTCCTTACCCTGCAATTTACTCACGTTTTCCACAACCATGGTACTACGAAGCAGCTTTACCAATGATATATCCTACTTTACCAAGAGGCATGCCCAGAGGACGTTTTCCACGTGGAAGAGGCCGAGGTTTTCTCTGGCGTAATACAGGAAATTCTCGTGCCCTCCATACATTTAATCCTCACGTGTACAACGAGCAGTATTACAAGTACTTTGCTCATTTAGTAGGCCAAGAGTACCGTGAATTTGAGACTGAATCCGAAAGAAGTTCGAGTTCGCGTAGTCGGAAAAGGTCCTTTAGTAAGTCTCGATCTCGATCGAGGTCAAGATCGAAATCGAAGTCAAAATCAAAGTCAAGAACGAAAGGTGGCTCGAGATCTCGAAGCAGAAGACGCAGTAAAAGCAAAAGTAGATCACGATCGAGAAAACGGAGAGACAGATCGAAATCAAGATCAAGATCCGCGTCCAGAGTACGATCTCGATTTCGTCGATCAAGATCTAGAAGAAAATCCCACTCCAGGAGTCGTTCGAAATCTCGAAGTGTCTGCAGAAGTCGTTTTAGACGTAGGCGCGGAAGATCTCCTTCTCGAGTTAGAATCACTCGGGCAAAATCTCGCAGTACGTCGCCGAAAAGGCGATCGCGTAGCAGTACTTGGTCTATGCCGAAATCCCCGGATAGACGAAGTTGTTCCTGGTCAAAGACTGTCGATGTTGCCAGTAATAAAAAGGATTCCGAACGTTCGAAGGACAAGAAGGATCAAGAAGTTACCGATAAAGAAGCTCCGCAGGCGCAAGTAGAGAATATAACACCCGATTGATACGAATGGAAGATGATAGCCTTGTCCGAAGTTTCCGATCGTATTATATTGAGAGAACGTTTTGTTTTACCGTGTGTATGAAAGTTTATAAAATTGTGTAATTGTACGTACCGTGGATTCGTAGCGCTTGTACCATAGAAAAACAGGATATATTTTTCTTTATGTCGTAGCACTCTGTAATCAGTGTACTAACTTGTACATGTCAATCAGAAATTATTCTCCGTGTATAAATAATAAGTCATTGTAAACTCGATGGTTATAGTAATTACTGCGAATGTTGAATTTAATTGTAAATATATGTATATGATATGCCGTTGCAGAATGATTCTGGAAAAGTATCGAATTCCATAATAGATAGAAATCTAACGACCAGAGTCACGTTTCTTTTCCGAGTTTACTATCGTACTTGATGTACAGGAATTCTTGTTTTGATATGCGACTTTATTGACTTAAATATATCGTCAATATTCAATTTCCAATTGCGATTTTCTCATTTTCTTCAAATATCTGCGCTATAAACTTAAGACCATCGTTGTTCTGTTAATTTGCGACTCGTTAAACAAATGTCTCTGTTAAGTGGTAAAAATTAAGGAGTTCTACGGAAGAGAAATAAAAAATTCTAAACTTCGTGTTCCGTATCAGAGACTAAATGAAATGAAAAGGTGCCATTCTTTGAAGCAGAATAAAGAACATTAATAACAATTTGAGTGATAAAATTTCCTAAGAAAAAAGAAAACGAACATCCGTGATAGATTAAAGTTTTTAGGCTTTCACGGCCGTCATTATTAAGACTCTTAGCTTGTGGATGGTCGCCGTGTCTCCGGCTAATTTCTTGCCGATAATTTTCAATTATTGCCGTTTGTTCCTTCAGAGATGCAGACCAAACTATTCTTTTTGCGGAAAAAAATGATTTAATACTTTTCCCGCTCTTTTTTACATGTTGGGCGTTCGACAATGCAGTTTTAAACCCTGGACCCCTTGGTTTTAAGCAGTTGGCAACATGTAACACAAATTAACGGTGGTTTACAGCTACGTCAAATAAAATTCGGTGCCTTCAAAAAGCTGAGACACGATCGGGAAGTTGCTTCGAATAAACCGCGAACCGGAATGTGTAAAAAAACAGTTTTATCTGCAGCCTTAAATAAACAAACTGCAATATCTGTGAAACATTGGCAATAAATTAGCCAGAGACCATCCGGAAGCCAAGAGTCGTAATTCATAATGGTACTTTCTGCAAAACATCGCGTCAAAACTTTCATCTATTACAAGGTAAGATTTACGGAACACACGTTGACTTTTGACTTGCAAATTTATTTGTTCTCGGCATGAAAACGCTTTGGTTCATAAATATTATAGTTATATATCCCTATCCCTTCGTTACGATCGAGGATCGATTTAGCAGCGTTCGTAAACATACACGATACGTTAGATTATCGATTGGTGCTCGCTTGATATATTTCGCCTATAATTAACAGGATTGAAATTCATCGATTCGCTTAAGTTAGTGCCGTGATTAGCACCGCATTATATTTGCTCAAGCGTCTCGCCTTTTAACGCGTTGCTTTCTTCCGTTCGTCTCTTTAAAAATATGTGCTACATTTATTTTCCTCGTCGCTATATTTTAATATATGTATATATACACACACCTCACATAATCGCCTCTTGTATGTTTCTCAGATAATTCTCATCGTTACGATCCACAATGATTTTAATCTAATGGAAGATTTTTATCAATCAGAATATATCTGTTTCTCGTTTACGAGTTTAACATCATTGGCATTATTTCCTTCTGTTATTTTACTTTTTTTTCTTTAAATCGCCTATCGCTACAGTATCCTCGGAATTGATTAGATATTGACTACTTTCAAGATTCGTTGCGTGGGATTCTCTTTTAAACTTAAGTTCGTCGCGCGCGATATTTGAGTCGTTATATTTGAAAGTGGTACAAGTGGTAGACATTGCACAGTTCTAATTAATTGAAATTAATCAATGTACAGAATAAGAAATATACCCACACATTTACAACTTTTCGCAGGGCAGGTTTTTATTTTATAACTCGTTTTTACTTGTTTAGTTTATAGCTTTTTGTATTATACTGTTGAAAGAAATCTGTTACGTCTGGTGGTAAAAGTTTGCAGCAACTTTGTACCTAAATAGCTATTGTATAGATAATCAAATTTTTAATAACAAAGTCCTCTGTTGAAATAAGAACATTCTTTTTCAATTTGCTGTAAGAAAATTATGAAGCTATCTGCCATTGATCCGTTTCAATTGACACTGTAGATAGAGACACGTGACATAACCTCTGAAATGTATGTGTCCATGGCGTCATCTTCATTCGAAAAATAGAAACATGTATAATGTTACTTCGAAAGATTTTTACCGATTGTTCAAATACAGGGTGTGTTGTTTTCAACTCAAGTGATAACTCCATTCAATCAGTAGCTCCACAGTGATGAATATTTCCAGGAAATGGAAATAATTTCTTTTTCTTTTGAATTTTTCGACTCTAACCCTTTGCGGACGGAGACACTTTTGAATATTGAGAGGCAATTATTTATGCGGCGCTCCAAAACCAACTTTTTATCAGAAAGTTACACCGTTACTGCATATAAATTATAAATTACTATTTAAGTAATAATATTTCAACGGTTGTATTTCAATCTCTCTACCGTGTATACATGCGGTGATGAATTATAATTACGTTTTTTCTCAGGCACCGTATATGCGTCGCTAGTCCTCAAAGGGCTAATTATCATGATCATTTCGCCTAGGACTACTGTTTTAGGTGGTTTCCGAATCATTAAGAGACTATATTAAATAATAATTTACGCAAATTTTTCCAGAGGTGACGGAAAATTTGAACTCGGGACCACTATTTATGGCGAGTCCAATCCTTCACCTCCTTACCCACCGTTGTCGCCAGGAATTGTTTTCTATCAATTACAATTTTATTACAGGTTTTTTATTCGTTCCTATGATTAATTCGTAATCATTTGTAAAGAATAATAAAAAAAGTAACATTTCACTAAGACTTGCAGTTATGTTACTCTATAAGTATTTGTGCTGGCTCGTCATGTATTAGTAATCATTATTCCTTACACTGGAAAAAAAAATTAATTAATTTCGAAAAACTCGTGATTGAATGGAGCTGTTCGTAAGTCTGTCTGAATTGGCGTACTTCTTGTCCTTGCGTGAAAAAAGGACGAGTGATAGTTTCAACGTTTGAAATTTCATGGGCAGTACCTTGTGTTATTATTTCTCCTATTATCTCGAGCAGTAATTGCAAAGCGAACTTTTCGATTTGTGGTTGGATAGAAATGGTATCGGTAGATTATTGCTCGAAGAATTCTTTTCATTTGTTACCTTCTCTGATTCGTTTTTTATCTCTTCTGATAACCAATCCGAAATATGAATTTCACAAACGTTTCCATTTATTCTGGCTTTGAAATTTCTATCGCTCTAAATTGAAGAATGCTAAAATTAAAAATTATAACCCGGCGAGCACACTGGCAAATAATACAATATGCATTTCATAACTTTCGTTATTTCGATAAAACATTTAAAATTTAAAACATACCCTCGTTATTTCAGCACTTTGAAGAACTTAATAAAATATTTCCAACTTATAATTTCACTGTGACAAGATACTCGGTAAAGTAAAAAAGAAACAATGTGTAACTTCAAGCTTAATAAAAAACGGTACATCCGATTACCCTTTCGAAATAGCCAGTAAACAGTTCTGTCGTATAAATAAATAAATGAGAGACTGAAGTAGAGTCACGAGATACTTTAAAAATTAAAAGTATTTCACGAAACGTTAATAATTGAAAAGAATAGAACGATATCCGAGAGGAGCACTTCCAGCAAAGATTCAGATTATGAATAAATGAAAAGGTAGAATTAATCGTTGAATCCGAAAGAGAATGAAAGGTCGATTTATATGTGGCGCCTTCTATTTCAAGTACCATCTGTATCCAGCTCTGTATTTTGGAAGATATCGAAGTCAACATGTCTCCAAGAGGTTCAAGGTCGTTTCAATCGTTTCTCCATGATTTTAGAAAGTATATATTTATCCGGGGAATCGATTGGCAGATGACCGCGTTACATTATTGAGTATCCGAGTGAAGATTCCATTGCACAGTGTGCCAACCCTTCTTATCTATCGTTTACATTGTCGATACTTAAGCCGTTTCATAAAAATCATTTTCACTCCGTTTTTTTTTCGTTCTTCGGTAATTGTATACTGAAAAGATCGCAGTTGTTCAATAATTTATTAAATTAACTTGATATCGTACTGTGCCGTTTGTCGATTTAATTCTCTTCACAATGAAACATAACCGTATTCATTAGTCTATGAAACCCTTTCGCTGCTGTGTCTTTAAAATTTTTAATTCACATTATTTAACAATGATATTAAGTGCAATTACTTCAGGTATACGATGTACAGTGTGCTCGATAAATAACCTGAAGAGGGGGTTTTTCAATCTTGCGCTATTTATTGAGCGCACTGTACGACGTTATAACTCAGTGGTTCTCAAACTTTATTCGGTCTTTTTGCCTTTAAAATGAACTGCAATTAACATATAGGCTATTGTTACGAAAATATCTTTTGACAAATAAATATTTCTTTCGAAAATGGCAAATCTTAGTCATCAAATCTACATTTAATGGGATGGGTGCACCTATTTTGCCTGAACCATCACAAAATTTCAACTAAGAGGTCCTTAAAGAACCGCAAATCCCAGTTTAAGAACCACTGCTGTAAAAGGATATTCTGCACTGCCAGATATCGGTTGTATTTTCGCAAAAGGATGTTTTTCGAATTCGAAATTTGCAGCGTGATTAAATTCTTATAAAAGTTTCTTTGTAACGAGGTCTTTTTCGTTAAAACTATACCGTTAATTTGACAATTAATTATTTCTATAGCTGCTCGCATCAGCAACAAATCCTTCAGCTGTTATAATGAATCTCAGTAGCGAAAGGGTTAAAAAACTGATGATATAAAATTCCAAATTTGACTTTGATACATGTCCGAGCGTCATTCGCGAGTTGTGCAATAGATCAGGCATTAAATCCAATGTCATTCTCTTGTAAAGTTCGTTATTTATATCCCGCATATTGGATTCATTGTAAATTACAATTGTAACATGCCACCGGAAGCAATACTTTCCCATTTAACATACATTTACAACGCAACGCGGCGCACGGCGTTACATAATCACTTTTATAATGTAACAAACGACAACGGCACGTGGTTTCGTACAATTCGCACGAATATAATGAAACACGGAGAGACCGGACGAAAGTCAGCGACGACCGTTAATTAACGCGATCGATCGACGTGAAATAAAACGATTCGTCGAGACTTCGTCTCGTTTAACGGCGACGAACGAATATCGCCGGGTGAATTTCAATTTACGCGACGAATCTCGCAGAGAAATCATAAGTGAAGAAAGTCCAAAAAGAAAAGCAGAAGAAGAAGAATAGAGAGAGAGAGAGAGAGAGAGAGAGAGAGAGAGAGAGAGAGAGAAAGAGATAAAAAAAGAAAAAGAAATACGACAAATTCTCACAGCATTCGCTTTATTGTATACGCTCGTAAATATCACGGCTTTCATTGACAAGGGGGAAAATACGGGATTGAAAATAAAAGTTCGTATAAAGTCAATCGAATTCGTTGGAACAACGTACAAAGTGATTGCACGCCATAATCGTGCCTATTAATCGCAATTAGCTACAGTTTTTAACAGGGCGCGCGTAACACCAGCCGCTTAAATATCGGCACGCCAACGTTATGCACTCGAATCGATTAATAGCGCAGTTAAAAAAATATTATCGAGGAGTCTCGTAAGAAAAATTTTCGTTCGGTGCTTCGTAGTATCAAAACCCCTTTTTTTTCCTTTATTATTATTATTATTATACCCCTACGAGAAAGTTCATTATTTTTTTGTTCCTTTTTTTTCCCTTAAATTTCATTTACCTCTTTACGTCGCGTTAAATGCAATTCCACGCACAGTATAATAGTACGGTGTGACCTCGTCGTATTTCTTAATAAATGTCTTTTAATTACGCATTCTCGTATATGTATCGTATAATACCTAATTTGTGCCTCGTTCTAGAATCGTTTATAAAGTAACGTCGGGACTATTTACTGTATTATAGGATTACCATATAACGTTGGTTAATGTATATTAATTAATATATGCATGCAGAATGAGACTCTTGAAATTATATTCTCGCGCGTCTTCCTTAGCCGGAATTACACGGAGACAACTTTCACGTGGAGGTCGTACATTTTGTATGCATTGAAATTTTTAAATTATGCACTCGCTTTTTCGAGGGTGAATTTTTTTAAATGATATTTTACATCTTGTAATATTATTTCGATGGCTTTGCTACTTGAATAATGTTGTTCTTAACAGATTGCATTATTTGTGTATTGCAATTCGATACAAGATTAATTACTGAACTGAAAATAAAGAAGATACGCGAACTGGTAATTCCAAGGGCTCTGTTCTGTTTATATTCTACAGGGCGTCTCAGCACAGGCGTCACAAGACACGTTCGTCCGACGCTTTTATTGAAATATCCTGTATGCGTATATTAGTTAATACTTACATCAGAGACTCGAAACGAGAAGCATTTTCTTCGTTTACTTTTGGAACAAAGATGAAATGTTTTAACTTCTTTCGTCAGCGAGCAGAATTATACATTTCTGTTTGAATCTGGAGATTTTGGAAACTCATGGTAGACGTGCAATTTCAACTACTATTCTGCCGAAAGGAAAGTTATAATTGCCTATTTTCATACGTAAAAAAGAGAGCAATTAAACCATGAAAACCTAATTTCAAAATCATTTCACGTTTGTTTCAATCCCGCCTCCAGTCTCTGACTAATATTCCTACCCCCCTAGATTCTTAAGAAGAAAACTTTCTCTAATCGTTTCCATAGTAGTCCGCTCGTTTCGTGAACGCAAAATTATTGCGCCTTGCAGCTGCACCTATCGTCGCGTGCATCGTACGAAATAAAAATAAAACTCTTGTAATCCTTCGTGGTAGCGCGGCAAGATTAATTCTAGATCTCGTCGTCAAAGTAATGCACGAGAAGCGCACTGTAAAACGGGAAGAGAATAGAGAACAATAACAAAAACAAAAGAACAATTGCCAGATAGTCATACCAATAAAACAGAACAATCCGTACGCCGTCGAAATCGTTCGTACGGTAACGCGATAATACAGAAACGAATGACCGTAGCGACAAAAGCGTATCCTTTCCTGCGGGAAAACGTTCTAACTTCGTCTATCTATTATAACCTTAATTCGATTCCGTTCGAATCACAATTTTAACCTATGATATCACGATATTATTAAAATAAAGTGATACATCCTCTTCGTCGATGAATAATAATATAGATTAGTAGGACGATGGTTATAGATTTTTCGACGATCCCTTGAGAACGACAGTAACGATATTAAATAGTAATAAGTAGTGATAACAAGTGCCGTCCCGGCGATTTCATAGCCGACAGTTTTCGAATAACCTTTTTCTTGCTGCGTCTTATGTGTCTTCTTTCATTGGCAAATACTAGTAGAGAGCTCGTTAATGAAAAAAAAAGGAAAAAAAATACATGCCCGTTTCCCCTTAATGACTCGTGGTCGCTAGATCATCCCTATAGATTAATAGGTAATACGTTATAGTACTTAGTAATTTTGGTCATTTTACGTAACAGTTAAATGGCGACAGCCGCTAGGTAATATTGGTAAAGATCTTAATAAAGTGTCTGAAGGGTTAAAACCGTTTAAATGCTACAGTTAACAATAATAATAATCATAATAATAATAATTCAGAATAATAACAACAATAATAAATGATTATACGTAGCAATAACCGTAATGCACGTAGAAACCGCCCGAGAACGGCTTCTCGGACGTTAAACTCTGTTATCTTTTTTGCTTCTAATTATTTTTCATCTCCTTTTAAAGTTACACCCAACGTATGTATAACGTTCAAGACAATCACACTTTTCGATTATAGAATGACTCTCCGTGCAATTTACTGTATGGCTCCTATTTCACGAATCACTCTAGTTTTTTTTTCTACCCTGCGGCACTTCTTTCTTCTGTACACTCGGTCCTCCCCCCGTTACATCGCGAATCACACAAAACACACGCGACGAGTACTTACATAGTGTAAATACATGCATACATCCGACGTGATCTAATCTCTCGTCTTATAGTCCGATCGCATTTTTTCATATCACCCGCCGTTTAGAAATTCGCTAATTAATTGTAATAGATAGGAAGAAAGTATATGAGGATCAACGTGGAAACGTGTTTATGTTTCATGTGTAAGTATGTGTATGTGTTATTTTTAGGTTATGTACATAGTAGTCCAGATTTAGCCTAAGTTTCATCAACTTCACGTTTTTTCCCTTCTTTAGGTGTGAGCGTATTTTTCTTTTCAAACACTGTATTCTCGTTGCGTTCCAGGATTCATTCTCGTGTTCAGGCTGTAATTCTTTTCTTTTGGTTTGCATTTTTTGTCCTCATTTTATTTCAAACTTCGACGCATTTTCATGACTGACAGTACTGACGACTAATGGCACAAATGAATACGCGAACTGAAGGCCGTAGATATTTTGCGTCCGTCATACGTTTCGCAATATATGGTGAACGCTTAGGTACAGTCCGTTCGATTAACGGCGAGTGGAAGGGGTACTTTCTATTGCCGCGCATCGAACTCGTTGTACCGTGGTATTTCTTCTCAATTGAGAAGATACGTTGTGCCATAAATGGCACAATATAATACGTTTTACAGGTTGAGTCTATTTGGGTGAATGTCTGCTGTAAGATAGAAAATGAATGAAGAGAACATCGATTAATTATAATACATATTCCAAAATACTATTCCCGAATTTCATTTCAACGGAACTCGACTTAGCCTGTGCTGTCATCTTGGTATAATTGCACGGAGAACTACTTAGGAAGACGATGCTAAAACTATCGAAAATTAGAGAGTTCTTTTTATCATTAACAAATCTTTAACACATCGAGCACGGAGTCGATCATTTCGCGAGGTGTTATATCTTTCTTATGAAACGAGTGCCTGCAACAGCCCGTTGAAAAAGGTAGTAAAATGCTACAGAAATTTATTTAGCTTTCAATCTTTTTTTAAAAATTGCCATTATCAATGCCTTGTTTCTGTTCCGAAATATAACAGGAAGAAAAATTTCAGGGGCTGACGTCAATAAAACGAAAAGTTCACTGTCAGTCCCCACGGACTGGCGCCGCGTGCCTGTTCCAATTCTTAACAACTAATATCATTCCAATGTGTAAGACTTCAGATTGAAAACTATGCAAGTACATCGTTCAATTTTCGTTTCTCTTCCATTATTTTCTATCTTGGAGACCAGATTCGGCTTTACTCGATTCCCGTGTTTCTCATTGTATAAAACGTGACACGATGCAGCGTGTACTATGGTACAGCACGTGTGATTTGTAAGACGTAGGTAGAAACTCCTCCCCGAAACAAAGGCCGTGATACACGTTTCAATATATATACACTATATACTATAATATTGTACGTATTACATAATATAGTATATACATATATACAGATATAAACATATGAACCAATCTCGCAATATATTTATATACATAGTACATATCGACGGTATACTGTTTATATGTATATGAATATATGGAGAGCTCGTCAATGAAAACAATTTCATTCAGGCAATGTGTACCTACAAATCCAATTGAGGTCCTTTACGTAATTGTCGTTCTAAAACGAGCGTGCCGTCATGTGTTTCCTCGTAACGTCCATGAACTTTGTTATTTTATATAGAAGAATGTCTACGGTTTATTCTGGCAGATGTGCTGCAATAAGCAATGCAGTGCAATCCTCTCCTTATGTGCATCTCGTTGGCCGTTCTACGACGCGATCGCGGCTAATTTCCGTTCCTTCGTTAACGTGAAGTTCGTCGTTTATAATTCGGTATCATCGACCCTGGCTAAATCGTTTTGTCGGAATTTATACATTCGTTACTGTTATTTAATTGTCCCTTCCCTTTTAGAGTGCTACACGAATCGTTCGAACCGAGGGCAAACAGTGTCAACGATGATTTTCATCGTCAATTATTGTTGTTCATATTTTCGAATTCTTTTCGCGTATCGCGCGAAATCTACTCTTGATTTGGTATATAATTCTTGAAACGTTAGTTCTTTTTTTCGTATGGTTACTATAAAGTTGCATTAGCTGTATTTAAGTTTCAAGTAGTTCGTTGATTAGACAAAAGAATTGGAGTATATGAGCAAATGAAGTATATACAGAATTTCGAATAATTTGACTGTAAAAATTTCTGGATGATAGGGACAAGTCTTCGTGACGTATTTTATAACTTTTTAAGTTTTAAGGTTTAGTATCAACCGCGATGAAGTATTTCGAGGGAAGGTTTCATCAAATTCTCTAAACAAATTGCTCTCATTTCTGCGCAAAGTCTGAAAAGAAACTGCAAATCAATTTTCCAGAACAAGGACTTAATTATACGAGACGTAATAACATCGTTCCAAGAGGACAGACATAGAATTTACACGTGCAAGATTTTTTTCTGACGTTCGATGTAATTTCGCAATACGTTCTAATTAAAACTTCAAAGCAATCATTATTTCGGTCAGTTTAACCAAATCCAATTATCTAGTGATTCGAATCATCAATCTGTTAACCTATCATTGCGCACACGCGCGACAAAATTCCCTAGAACATTCCGTACCTTGTCGCGATAATTGGCATTTGTGTAATCGAGCATGTAATTGTTTCCATCCAATTGATCGAACGTTAACGAACTGACGAAACGCCGATGCATGCTAATTAACATCACTGACGCGTACTGATGAGACGCCCTTTTACGAAGGTCCCACCCTTCCCGAAGTTCGTGTCTAACCTGTAGCCGTTCCGACTTGCCCCTCATGATCATGCGCCGCTTTCGTCGAAGATTTCGGTGATTTACCTATAACTCTCGTATTTATACATTATAATATTTATAGAATAACGGTCTCTAACGCCTAATGTTCCAATATTGAGACTGTTTTACTTGGCGTGGTCTTCCTGGCACTATAATGCACTTTTAAGAAATCTATATAAAAATATCGTGAAGTTGTCGTGTCCAGTACGTTGAGCCGCGAGAGACAGAGAAATAGAGGGTGAAAGGGGGGGGGGGGGAAGAGGGAGAGGCAAGAATGAGATAAAGATTTGGAGGTTCAGAGGAAAGGAAAAGAATTGGAATTCGATTATGAGACAGATCAGGAAAGATAGACTCGAGAGAGGCAGCCGACGAGGGAAAAGGCAGAAGAAAGAAGGAGAATGAAAACATGACAATTGTGTCTTTTTTTGGTCCCGTTTCGCGTTTCAAAGTAGCCGCGAAACTACGCATTCAAAATGAAACAATGACGGACAAGACAAACCAGGTCCCAACAATTTTCACGGAAACGAACACTCGATCATCCCTGGAGGCAGATAATCCCCTGCTTTTTTCTTATCCGACATTATTTAGTCCGGAACTAGGGAGATACGTGTTTCCTTTGAAGCGATAACGAAGATAATCCATTTCTCTGCACACGTACTTAAAGGGAATCGATGAATCTGCATCCAGAGATGTCGCTATTGTAATTTCAGTTATACGTGTCGACCATACGGTTACGTTTTCACTAAGTCTTCGGTGTGTGTATTTTTTTTTTGAGGTCTGAACATCTTCGGGATAAATCACGTCGGAAAGAACGAACGAATCTACGCCGATACTCTGGCAACGTAACGAGCCAGAATGTTACGCTGGAAAATTAATAATATATTACGAAACAATGTCTCACGAAATGTCATAATATATTATCAATGATGTGCATCACCACCACCACCACTACCACCACCACACCACCACTACTACCATCACCATCACCCCCTCCCCCCTCCCTCGTCGCGTTAAAGAAATTAATCGCTCTGTCGCGTCGTGCAATTAATTCCTCGTAACGCGATATCGATAACCACCCGATCGATCTCCCATCGATCGTCCGATCGGTATCAACGTCGATTAACATAATTAATTTCACTAAGTCCGCGTCAACGTAATACATTCATTACGCTTTCGTGTCGATAATCGCGTACAACGAAACGTTGATTCTCATCAAGCCGCGTTGTTCAGGCCACCTCGGAAGTCGTGGAAATCGTTTAACATCTAAGAAACCTTTATTACAACGAAATACGAATACGACTTGCATGACTGCCGAGGCACCCTGTATACTTCCGGTTGCGCACAATACAAACACACGCGAGAAGGGCGTCTGCCGGCGTCGAACGAAAAGTCGTTCGCGAATTTTTGTTACATCCCAATCGTCTAGTTCATTTTATCTTTCGTCTCTTACTCTCCATGGTTTCCTTAATTAAGCCTATCTCGTGGCAACGGCTTCGATTATGTATACATACACACATGTACTATATATATATATATCGCCGTGCGTAGCCCGTTTATATAAAAATCTCCCCCTTCAGTGGAAACGTAGCCATTTTTTTTTGTACCCGTGCGCCATGTACATACACTTTTTTTTTATACGCTAACAATATAATATCCTATGTAACTTACGGACGTTAAAGCGGATAAGATCACTTTGCGTTCTCCCTCTACTTAGCGCCGGAGATTCCGTCATTTTTTTCGCAGCTCTTCGGTGGCCCTTAAAGTTCATCCGGCGGGAATCGATTGATGAAAGTAAAGAACGATTCTCTCGTGGTCGATTTCGTTCACGTAATTAAATCACTAATGTATAAATCTTACGAAATAAACGGGGTGGGAGGGGAATCGGGTGAAGGGTGTTTCTTTTTTATTTCGGAAGTTCATTCGTCCCGATTGGAATTTCGAGAATCTTGTAACGCTAGAACTACCGAGGCAGTAAAAACGACTGGTTTCTCATTTTTTAAAAAAAAATTATAAATTTACACAGGAGCCATAGAGTTGATACTCTTCATCCACCTTACAAAGCAAAAATGACTGAATTAATCCTCTTTTCAATCAATTGATTCCTCTTTTACCAAAGTACTTATTTAACATTTTTCAAAAGGATAAATTTAACGCCGGTAATTCTAGTGTTAGTGTTACGTAAAATTATCTTTTGTTTTAATTTCATCTCGATTAGTCTTGTATCGTTTAAGACGAGGAGAAAATTAGTTTTAGCAGTTGTTCTTTGGATCTATCCTTTGGGGAAATATTCCGAAAGTGGAGTCGTAAGGGAACCGAGATAACGGGGGATTAGTGAATTGCCTGAAGCGGGTTATCATGGGTCAAACGTGACTAGGAATGTTTCTTTGGGTAGAATGACTAGAATAACTTAAAATTTTAATTAGTGGTGCATAGTATAGATTCCATCGCGTTCGCGGGTGTTCGCTAATCGGCGTTTCCTTATGTAAAATACTCGTAAAATATTTCGTCTGCTACGCGTTTATCCTCTCGCACTTTGCTATAAACGATCTGGAATAAAATAGAAACTTATCGCACGTTAAATGTTACGTAACTTTACGTACCTTACAAATATGACTAGCTTACACTCTAAAGCTCTCAAGAAAGGAGTTTTATCTAAAACGAAACCTCATCGCGTTGGTATACCTTAAGAGCCACCTTATTCTCATTCAGAGTCGGGTAATATTTCGGCTAACGAGCAATTTATTAACATATATCCAATATATGTTTAATTGGAACGTCTCGATGAAGAATTAATACCAAATATGAGTTATTGCAGAGACAACGAACTCTGTTGAAAGAAAGTCTACGAAGTTTTAACACCTCCGGTACTTAACCCTTTGCGCGCCGAATTATTTTTCTAACTTTTCGTCAGATAAGCAAATATAGTCTCGGAAAATTGTCTAACGTTGATTATTCATTTTTAATTAATATCAGGAGCAATTGTAGATACCTCGGGATATTTATGTTAAGATGCAAAATTATTGTTGATTTCGAAAAGTCGATCCTTAGTAAATGAAACGTTAAGAAGCTCTGTAGAGTGTAGCTCGAAATAGGAGTGCAAAGGGTTAAGGAAGTGTACCAAAAATACCAAGAAACTTTAATTAGTCTTCTCTCTATTGTTTTACGATTCTGCACTATATTCAGTACTTTAAAGCAAACTGAACAGTACGGTTTACTACGTCGTATAAAAGATATACCCGATGCATTAGAAACGTGAAAGAAAGGAATCTTCAATTTAGTAAAGTTAATTGGAAAGCCAAGATCATCTACGGCCATTTTGGGCAATTCAACATGAAACAGCAGCACTATCGCGTTACATGGCACCCACGAATCTTAATTCATACTTTCACCAGAACATATTCAAATATCTCCAAATGTATCAAATAATTTGTTAATCAGATTCATTATTCGCTCGAGAGCGTACGCAAATAATACCCGACTCTATTTCTTACCAAGGGGAGACATTCTCCACACGCGTTCTTCCTGTACATCGCACACGTTGTGCCTGTCCGCGTTATTCTCACGAGGTATACAGAGATAAGATGGAGTTCGTGTGTCGAATATATATTTAAATATTAAGAAAAAAGTTTTCAGGCACGCAAGTTGGGCAGGGGAGCAGCTCGCAGCGAGTGGAAGAAAACGCTCGTATCTCAGAGTCCCTCTCCACGGTCGCACGTTATTTCAGTGAACCCCCCGACGAAACGGATCGTCAATTCGATTCGTTATTAATCGTCGAGAGATCCCTCGAGTTTCCTCTATCGCGTGTCTGTGTTACGTGCGTGCATGCGTGTACGTGTGATTTGTTTTTTTTTACAAGAAGACACAGTCAATCGGGAAGAGTATTGGACCCGTTGTTTATGCTACTGCAAGACTTTCGTTTTATTTGCAACTATAAAAGTAGGCGAGTTTAATCGTCGACGGCGACGAAGTATCTCACCTCCCTTCAACTGTGAAAACAAAAACATCTACCATAATCAATCGCACCCATGCAATTCATTCTAAACGTTCCAACATCTTCTCCTAAAATTAACATGAAAACCAAGACCCAATGATCATTACACGATTATCATTAACTGAAACAATTTTGACATGCATCCAAAACAAAAGCCCAACATACAAAGAAACACTTCGTCGCCGCACCAACGTCAAGTCACCGTTGATCAAAGGACCTACCACTAATCAACGAATTCGGAACACCATGAACCTCAAGAAATCCAAAGATACACGATCCGAAATCGAAAGGGACTCGAAGAGACGGGCGTGTCGTAAAACGCCCCAGAAATTCCGTTCACGGGCCTTAATACGAGTGCTGCGGCTGCAAAGACGAGACTCAGCTGTGTGCAGACGTATCGGAGCCCTGGCTGTTGCCCAGTCCTCCCATGCCGGCCTGCGAGGTGAGCCTGGTGGCAGACTGAGAGGTCGTTGTCGTCGCCACCGTGGAATGTGCCAAGCTATGGTGTCTTCCGGTTTCCGGCACCAGATGAGGCGTACGACTCGAGACTGGCGGTAGGACCGGACTTACTGGCCAGGGATGAAGGGACATCGTGCTAGGGGCGCTCGGGACACTCCTCGAGTGTGGCAGGAGAGGCGAATTCGAGAGGCTGGCCAGAGGATGATGAGCGGACACGTTGCTCCCGGAAATCCCCATCGATAAGCTGTTACCGGTTGAGACACCACCGGCACCGCCAGATGACACCATTGCGGTATCAGGATGGAGGAAATTCCGTCTCTGTTCCATACGCTCGGCGTGTTGGGCCAGGCATCTCGTAAGTTCCTCCGGCAGTAACTCCAGCTGACCCTGGAGGGCGGCTAGCTTTTCTTCTAGGCCGATCAGCCGATCCTCCAGGCCCACCAGACGCTCCTCGAGGGCGTCCTGACGCGTGCTCATATCCGACACGATCTCGTAGACTGTGTTCTGCGTCTGTTGGGAAGACAGGGATTAGTTCGTGATGGAGGACGTATGGATACTCGGAGGATTTGGGAGTTGGTGGGTTGGTTTAGCTTTTAGGTATGCCGAGTACATGAAAGGGGGACTTTTGTTGGTAACCGTTGTTGAAGTTGGGCTTTTCGAGATTTTTTGATAATGAAATGATGGTTTTTGTAAATGGAAGGTCAACCCTTTAGCTACGACTGGTGGATGTTTTTGAGATGTGTATATGCTACCGTTAACACTAGAACTACCGGCGTTCAATCTATCAGATTTCAGAATATTAAATAAGTACTTTGAAAAAGGAGGAGTCAAGAGGCGGAAACGATAACCGATTCGGTGATTTATGTTTTTCAAGATGGATGTAGAATATCTATTCTATGACTCTCCTATAATCTTGGAGAATTTTTGGAACAAATTGTGTACCAGTCATTTTGACTGGTTTGGTAGTTCTAGTGTTAAAGAGGGAAATCCGTTGTTTCATAGAATAACTAGGTAGCTAGGGTCAGTTATTTCAGGAAATACTTAGTTGTTTTGTGAAATAACTGAATTATACGGTTTAACGATAACACATACGTATATATTGGTGTACTCGTCTTCTGTGTACGATTACGATTATGGTAATATCCGAAATGATTTTATATCGATGATATAGAAAATCTGATTAATTAGAAAACAGGGATTCTTGTGTTGTGTACTGTTTGAACAATGTGGTTAATTAATGGGAAGGCCCTTTACGCATTGCACGAACGTATAGGGTAGTAGTAGGTAAAGGGTCGATTGAAGAGAATAATCGTGAAAACATCCATCCGATTTTTCTTTACTTTTCACGACACTGCTGTTTATTCCGTATTTATTTATTCGGCTTCAAACAACGATATTGAAATTGTCGAATAGGAATTCGTCCCTAGAGTCCGAGGACAGCCAATACGCGAAATAATATTCATTTAAATTTGTATCAAAGACCAACGATTACTTCGATAAATCCCCGGCAGTGCGGTTGAATTGGATTTCAAGTAACTTGAATGCAAATACTACCTTGGCCATATCCGTTATGGTATTGGCATTGTCCATTAATTTACGCTGATCCATTTTGACTTTCCTGAGTCTGAAAGTTGGTATTACAGATAGAGTATAATTGCTGTTTGAGTACGGCAGTTATGGATGTCAGTCAGAAATGAATATTGACTTACGCGTATATAGCCAACAGAAATTTCCGCTGATGCGTTCGAACACGTCCCGGATTGACACGTTTCACTAGGCGTGTGTGTTTGTAAATTAGCCACGTCTCCCGTAAAACGTTCGCCGCGGCATTTTTTAACTGAAACAGACAATTATTGCGCGTATTTTGAGATTAGAATAATACCTGGGATGACAATTGTGATTTCTGCCTCTGCATCGTTAAATAGTTTTTGCTCATTTCTGTAAACTTTCGGTGCTCTAAATGTACATTTTGTCCAGTTAATTATGATAGACGTAGAATCGAATGAGGTTTACGATTTTTTAATTTAACTCTGTCAAATATATTCTGCTAATTTGCACTAATGTTTCGTTTGAAATGTTTCACTTGTGTATAAATAACGCACTGATAATTTTATAATAATACTTGTAGCTTTGTATCGTATAGTGCCAATTGTTTAGTACATCCTAATCATAGTTTGCAATTAGAGAGGATAAGTGCCTTAATTTTGACCGTATTATAAATTGGACGATGATCTTTATTCACATAAAAGTAATATAATGAATATTTTCGCCTCATATCACATAGTGTGAAATGTTCAAAACATCCTAATCACAGTTCATAGTTGGAAGGGAAAAGTGCCCTAATTTAAACCGTACCCTAAATCCGATTATGATCTTTATTCATATAAAAGTACTATAATGAATTCTTTATCGTTTCATTGGCTGATATAATGTTGTCTGTTATTTATGCAAGTTGTAAATCTTAACTGACATATTAATGTTTAATTTACAAGAATGTAATCTTCCAAGAAGAGTCATAACTTTAATTTCATCGTAACAATTGTATAATATTTCTCTCACTTTATGTTGTTACAGTTGAATATTAAAATTGATATTCGGTATAACACGCTAGTATCGTCAATTATTTTTATCAAAACTATGTGTGGTACTATTTTTTGTGTTATTAGTCATGTAATTACCATCATAAATACTTTGCATTTATATAATTTAACGAGATGGTTTTATATGTATATAAGTATTCAAAAGAAGAGCTGAAGATCGCAGTTGAAATAATGCATGCTACTGATTAAATTTAAAAAAACAAGTTTTACATTATAAATAAAGAACTGAGCCTTCATACCACAAACACGTTTGCAATTTCTCAGGACAATTTCTTAACCCCTTGCCCTACAATAACGAGAGACACTCGTGGCACGGAAAATGGAATAGGCAACTTTGAAGTTTTCCAAAACTTATTAAATTGAAAATATTAGTAGGTCACGAGTCGATTAAATTGTGTCTATGATATTGACATTGCGCTATATCAAAAGTCAGTGATAAATTTCTATTTCAGAAATTAATTCCGAGTTATTGCTCATTCAGTCACAAAAAAATCCTAGGGCAAGGGGTTAAATGATCCAATACAAGTAACTTTTCCTTGTTTCATTTATATAACAGCTGCCCCTTCAGAATAGTCAAAAGCTACCAAAAAAACGATATAAATCCACTTAACACGTGCAATGCCAATAATTATCATTGAATAAAATGTAAAATCTCAGAACCGAAGGCAAAAGCGCCTATCTAAATGCTATCAGCACAAATTCATGTGTAGTTAGATAACGGGGCGAAGTTAAGTACGAGAAGGAAAAAAAGACATCGCAAACTTTTCTTTAGTGGCAGCGCATATAACCGCGGAATTGCTCCTTGGTATTTGCGAGGCTTATAAATATCGCAGGCTAATATTTATTTCAGTAGCTGCGGCTAAAGGCTTCGATCCAGAAGTGGAGACGAGACGGCCTGTCGTTCGTATGCCGTTTGTCGAGCTGAATCCATAAATATTTAATAAACATACGGAAGGAGTCACACTTTAATTGATCTCCGTTGTATCGGAAGTTTCGTAACTCGTTAAGTAAATTTCCCAATGAATTCTCTTCTTCGCGGACTTCAGCTATCTCGCGAGATAAAGAACTATCGTTTTTCAACCCCTGATACGTTAAACATCGTGATAGTTTTTCATAAAAGCCTCAAAGAATGATTTTTCAGTTAATTAAGTCAATCACTTACAATTATATTCATTTCTACTGATTTTATTCTTAAAAATTTCTGCAGTTGGAATCGGGATTGATAGTTTTTTAGAATTATAATATTTATATTGTAAATTATAGATAGAAGAAGCTTCTACGGACTTGATTGCAATATTTTGAAATTAACTCCATCTGTAACTCAGTTAAATTCGCATTTCATTTATGTACCATTAAAACTTTCTCGCTACAATCAGCATCGATAAAATCATCTAAATTATGGATCATAGTTAGCACTGCCATTATTGCTGATACTATCAGTTATTACTGTTATTACAATTAACCCCTTGCCCTACAATAACGTGCGACACTCGTGATGCGGTAAATGGAATAGGAAATTTTAAAGTTTTCCAAAAACTATTAAATTGAAAATACCAGTGATTTCAGACACAATAAAATTATTTATATACTACTAATATTACGTTCAATTACATAGAATATTAGAAATCCGTAATACATTTTTATCTCAGCAGTTAAATCTTTTAGTTATTACGCATGTAGTCACAAAAGAAATCGAAGGTCAAGGGGTTAACAATGTCACTAAAGACATAATACTATCGGTGCAAACTATAATTTATCCTTAAAATGCAAGAAAATTCCAAATTTACGATCATCATCGCTAATCGAAAGGTTCAATCGTGCAATCCTTCGCACGATCCAAGGGATGATTAGAAATCGATTATCATCGACATGCAGCACCAGATAGGGGCTAAAAATGACAATGACACATTAGACGGCTTTCGAGTCTCGGTCTATCGTCTCGAGAGGAAATACGAGCACTGCCTTTGCCAGGAATAGACGTCAGTCAATGTCGAGGGATTTCTCACCCCGGGAAAGGGGTGAGATACTACCCTCTCACGGAGAAATTAATACCTTCCTGACTTTTCAACGGGCTCACGCGAGAAATTGAGTAACGACAGTTAATTGAGGAGAAAGCTTCGATTTGTTTGCTGTGCCGTGATTACTTGATTCCAAACCTTCGAAAAGATCCGTAGAATCGGTGATGAATGTTTGATTTTTAGAGGAAAATTGTCAATTTTATTGTAGTTATGCCAGCTATTAGAGACGTGGGAGAAATAGAGGGGTTTAAACGTCTATTGGCACGATTTTTGGCAGGAATTACTTTTTTCGATTTCCATCTGTTAAAATTAGAGATACTAAATAAGTATTTTCAGCAAAGTTCAGGGTGGTTGAAAAATAACTGGGTCATCTTAAAATGTAACTTTTCTGCTGCCAATTTTTTCATATAAAAGATAAAATGCTGGTCTTTCGAAGGAGATAATTTACACTAGGTGAAAATAATTTGCGAGAAGAATATTTATGTTTTTTATAAAAGAAATAAGCGTGAATTTTTAATGGATGAAATTGTCCTGTATTTTATTTATGTAGAAAGTTGCACCGATAGAATGAAAAAGCCATTACAACGTTCCAAATAAATAACTGGCTGTATTTTTCACAAAATATTAATAATACTACTTTTCATAAAATTATTTAAAAAAAGAAACACCTAGAAATATTAAAATAACGAAAATTCGCAATTTTAGTTCCCATCTGAAGTAACGTACCGGTGAAATTACAAACTTCAATCTTCCCTGTGAAACTCTCTGCTGGCATTTCGTTCCAAAATTCGTTCAAATAATTTCGAAATTAAGATAAATTTATTTACCCTTTCTATATTCCAAAGAGCAAATCAAATTTATTCTCACAGAAAGTAAACCACCGATAGAATTTTGCCGGCGAAAGTAAAAGCTAGGAAGACTGAAGTGACATGTTCCTTGCTGCAAACACGAGAAACAAGTAAAGTGAACTTACCCTTTTCGTTAATTGCGTATCCATCATAAAGTTATGAACGTGTTTCTCCGCCCTGGTGAGTTCGAGCTTCCTAGAAACAACTGCCACCAGTAAGGCCGTACAACCAGCACCCTAAAAACATTACGAAACGCACCTATAAACTTCTAGCCATTCACGGTACATTTAATTTCGGAACAACTGGCCCCAGCAACTGCCAACTAATCCGATACCATTTTCGGAGCGTTGTTACGTGGCTGCCATAAACAAAAGACCGACTGTAAAAGACAGATCTGTACGAGGGTGCATAGAACGTTTGCTGCAACTCAAGTTGCTTTCTTGTTGGATTTCAATTCAGTGTTTCATATGTTTTCTTTTTTCATATACACCTAATTCTGTTTTTACACGGTAGATACGTTCCAGACAAAACCGTGCAAAAAAAGACATGAAGTACATACATAGAAAAAAGGGGATTAGTTCCATATCTTTCAACCCTGTAAAAAATAGTTAAAATAAATTTATTAAAAAATTTATTTTAAGAGTATTTTAGATTTTTTAATCGTGCTAAATCGAATGAAATCGTGTAAAACGGAATCAATTTTTTTTTCTAGACCGTGTTAAATCAAAACCGTGTAGAAACAGAATTGAGTGTACATTATTTCTTGATTATTTATACATTAAGGAATGGAATAATGCTCAAATTGACCAATGTCCTTGGAACTTTATCTTCGTAACGATAATCAGACGTTTAGTAATAATGAATGTAAAAGGTTATTTGTTTTACTTGGTGCTTGGCAAAAGTAAGGGGAATTTTAACAGTGGAATTACCGACGTTAAATCGATTATTTTTAAATATATTAAATAAGGACTTTGGAAACCGAGGGATCGAGAGGTGAAGAAGATGAGAGATGAGAGAATGAAAGTATATTATTAATTAATGTTTTATAAGATGGAGGTGGAGTGTCTGCAACCCTATACATTTGAAGAATGTTTATGAAAAATGAATAACCAGTCATTTTGTTTAGCTTGGTAGTTCTACTGTGAAGTTAGGTGTGCAATTTTGTTGTTGTAGAGAATTTTAGACACTTTCTTCCCGTGCAATTAAATTACCCCAATAGTTGAAAACAGAAATGTTTCTATTAGCTCCTAATTACTTTAGAAAGTTTCATAGACTGCTCATGTTTATCACGTTATTATGTACATTTACGTAAACACACGTTTTAAGCGAACAGTAGGGCATTTATTGAAGACAATTTGCTTCAAATCACATATCATTATACAGCAGCAGATAATAAAGATCTAAAAATTACTCAAAAGTGGAAAAAAATGCTATAATTTGCTAAGGGCACACGAAAATATACATGGACATTAAAATTGTTACATTTTGTCACGAAATACCAATGACTTACAATAATAAAAAAGCTACCGATGTAAATAATATTTCAGGCTAAATTTTGAAATCTTCGCGCCAGCCCACCGAGGAGAGATTTTCAACTACGAACTTAATTCCATTCTCGCGGGTTGAAATTTCAACATAAATATACAGTGAGCGGAAAAAGTTAATAGTGTTTTTACGACGGCATAAAAGGGGGATGAACGCGAAGGAGAGACGAAACGTGATATTTTTCGGCTGGAAGATTTTCTGGCTTCGCTGAAAAGATTTGCGTAATTGATTTAATGGAATATTAAAGGAGGGAGGAGGAACCGTAAGGACGGTAAAGGTAATTTCTTTTTAAAACCTCGACGATCGATTATCTTTCTTGCCGGCTTCTCTTCGCTGCTTCAGCCTTGCTCTTTGACTAATAAATCAATCCCACAGGGTTGGTCTGCTTTAACAAAAAGCACGCTCATAAAGCAAACGCCGTCCAGTTTCACTGTAATCGTTTTCCGCCCTTGAACTACCCCGTTGTTCGTTTTCCTTCCTTTCCTCTCTTTCTTTTTTTTTTGTTTTCATTTCAGTTCGAGCCCGCAGTGACGGCGCGTGTATTTGTTTTAACCATTTTCGCTCCAAGTACCAATCGTAGAGTTTAAGCGTTTTATGGTTTTTCTGCTCCAAGTGCCAATTTCGGTGGATTGTTGCAAAGAACGGCGACTCATTTGTGCGGGAAATGACGTTTCCTTTCGGAATTACGAAGCTCCTTTCCAGCTCGCGGATAAAAGCACAGCAGCGGGGCTGTTGCTTTGCAAGTAACACGATTTTGGGAACTGTATTTGTGAAAATTCCACGTTGGAATAAGTGTAGTTGAGATTTACGATTAATTAGGACGATTAATCTTTATAATTAGTTAATGGAAGAAGTTTTGAACGATGTAATGTAATGGCATTTTAGATGACACGCGATTCCTAAGGAATTTTTCCGACAGAAGTTTGCTTTTTAAAAAATATCAGGATAATATTTAATTATAGTAAATCACCACTTGTTGAACGATTTTTAAGTCGGGTGACCTTTTTCTGTCATTAGTTCGATGCACTGCATGTTGTTTTATGAAGTACACAATGCTATTCTTCGCGTTAGTGCAAGAAAAGTAACGTCAGCTGCAATTAGCAATATTTATAATTTTTGGTAAGATGAAAAATTTTAAGTCAATCACAAATTATGATATTTTTGTTCGGGTAGTTATCGGTGGAGACATTTTTTAAAAAACACTGGCGACCTTAAAGTTTCCTTTTACAAAGGTCGCAGAATTTTGCCACGCACCACCAAATATTTACGAAATTCGGATCACGTTTTGTGTGAGCTCGAAAACGCTGAATGCAAAGGGCTAAAGAGAAACACGAAGCAAAATTGAATGCAAGCCGATATTGTGAAGAGCAGCACCGAAAGAAAATCGAAACGAACTCTCCGACACGCGGAGAGGAAAGCCGCCGTTGGATTCAAAAATTCATCGCCGACGCAGTTGGACTTTTAGGGGAGAATTTCAAGAAAATTAGTTTTCCTACGATCGACAGTTTAACCCTTTGCCATCTACTTATATTACGTTACAAATGAAAGAAACGAAAATTATAAAATGAAATTGCACTATCATTAAACAGGTGAAGTCAGAACGACACAATTTCTTTGCATTTTGATTTCCTTATTTTTTTCCGTTTCAAGTGAACTCGTAATTTCGCCTGGGACCCATTGTTTTACGTGGTCTCCGAGCCACTGAGACTATGGTGTATTAAATAATAATTAAAGAAAAATTTCCCAGAGGTGACGGAGAATTTGTGCTCGTTCCAATTGATTACGAGTCTGGACATTTTACTTTACTACTCGCCATGGTCCTCTAATTACTAGTGCCTGTGATATATTAAATAACAATTTAAGAAAAATGTTTTAAAGGTGGCGGGCCATTTGAATTTAGGCCGATTGATTGCCAGTCCAAGGTTTTATCTCCTTACCCATCATGAATTCCAATTTCTACGATCATTTCGCGTAAAACCTTGTTTTTAATGTGTTTTTAATGTGTTCCGAACCATTGAAACTATGACACATTAAATAATAATTTAGGAAAAAATTTTTCAAAGGTGGCGGGCCATTTGAATTTAGCCTCATTGATTGCGAGTTCGAGTTCTCTGTCTATTTTGTCAGCCCAGCCCTGTATTTTGACCTTAAAGTTATAGACTTTTAAAAATGCACGCACACAACCGCGCGATAATCAGAAGAGTAAATAACAGATAAAATATATAATATAACTGAACTTAAACCTAGAACAATAGACAAACTATTAGGGGACCGGAAAGTAATGTAATTTTTTTACATTAAATTCAAACAAATAAATTTGTAACAAATTCTTATTTTCAATGAATGTTGTAATTATCCTCGTTATCAACAACCTTTTGTCATCTAGTGTGTAAATTTTCAATGCCGGATCGATAAAAATTAATTGGTTTTTGAGCAAAATATCTGCAGAAACGACATTACTTTCCGGTTCCCCTAATACAAAATCCCCACCCACCTTATCAAATTCCACTCCAATGTAACAACCGCATATCAAACGAAACAACATCTTCTAACAGTTAGAATACCTTCCATTGTATTCCAAAACTACAAAATACTCCTGAAATTCCACATTTCACGGAATACATGAACTTCAACCCCCGCTGAGCTAAACTGCGATCGACCAAAGTCAAAGGGTTAAATTGTTCGACGTTCCACGACATGGTGATTCGGCATTCGAGGGTGGTGAAATTAACGGAAGGGTGTGCGGTGGTCTGCAATAACAATAAGGAATCGTCGGTTTGCATTCCCAATAGGGAGATTAGACTTGGCACGGCTGTTGCGTTTATCGTGCACCGCTATGTCCCGGTTACAAGTGCATCGTAACTGCACCCTCTCCTTCCGATGGAACGATCGATAGCTCTTGCACGGTAAATGGCACCTTTTGCGAGGTTCAGTTTGTTGTTATTGTTGTTTTTTACTACTCGGGTTATGGTGCGAGGCGTGATGGGAAACGTTGAGGTGATGGTGCTTTGAAAGGTGGATGTACAGGGTGATTCAGGATTGGAGAGAGTTTGAGGGCATTTTTTAACACTAGATTTACCATTCCAGTCAAAATGACTGGTACACAATGTTTTCCACAAATTCTCCAATATGAGAGTCATAAAATAGATATTCTACGTCCATCTTATAAAACATGAATTGCCGAATCAATCAAGTTTTTCACCTCTTAATTCCCCTTTTTTCAAAATACTTATTTAATATTTTTAAATATGATAGATTTAACGCCGGTAGTTCTAGTGTTAAGTATGTACGTTTGTATTCCCTTGACTTAATCCCTTGCCCTACGATTTCTTTTGTGACCGAATAGCGGCAATAACTTAGAAGTAATTGCTAAAGTAAAAATAGATCATTGATTTTTAACATAATGCTTAACTTAATGCAATATTAATATCATAGATCTAATTTCATTGTCTCCTGCCCCACTGATATTCTCAATTTAACAGTTCTTGGAAAATTTCAAAATTTTCTATTTCATTTATCGCGTCACGTTATTGCAGGGCAAGGGGTTGAAATTCTTTTAATGTTTTCGTCAGGTATACTCGTCATGAGAAATTGATAATTTTTAATTTAATGTTTAGTTCGGCGTTGTTATAAAATGTATTAAAATTACAAATATGTTTCTTGGACCATCTGCACCAAATGTTTCCAACCATTTTTGGCATATTGTCCCCTTTCCGAAAAAAATACCCACCGCCCCTTTTTCAGAAAAAGAAACACACCGACTCCCGTTCTTCTAATCAATAATGTAACCCATAGTTTTCCAACTTTTTGGGTCATAGCCCACTTTTTCAAACGGTGATTCGATGGCGCCCCTCTTGGTGAAGTATACTTTATTATATATTGAAAAATAAGGGTAGATTTTTTAATTTGTATTAGCGAGTATATCGGAACCGGGTCCGCAAACGACCCACGTTTAGAATTCGCTGCTTCAGTACCCCGAGAGTTAAAAGACGTTTAAAACTATTTGTTGAAATATGCGGTCGATGATTTTTAATATTAGCCAAATTCAAACCAAGTATTAAACAAGTCAAAAAATGTTTACAATACTATATTTTACATAGAAAGAAAACGCGGAATCGAGAGGTGAAAAAGATCAGAGATGAGAGGATGAAAGTATATTATTAATTAATGTTTTATAAGGTAGAGGTGGAGTGTCTACTGTATCGCACCCCTATACATCTGGGAAATGTTTATGCAAAATTGGTAATCAGTTATTTGGCTACCTTGGTGGTTCTAGTGTGAAGTTAAGTGTGTAATTCTTTTGCTGCAGGAAATTTTAGATATTTCTTATTGCATTGTAATTAAATAAGGATATTTGTGGATAAATGAATTATTGTTTAACCCGAAAATATAGTTTAAAGTATAAACCAAGTGAAAAAATGGCCAGTCAGTGTGAAGAAGCTGACCTAGCCACTTCAATACACGTTTGACTTCTTATTGCAGTGTAATTAAATAAGGGGATTTGTGGATAAATGAATTATAGTTTAACCCGAAATTACAGTTTAAAGTATAAACCAAGTGAAAAAATGGCCAGTCAGTGAGTTGAAGCTGACCTAGCCACTTCAATATACGTTTGATTTCTTTCTGTATTTTACGTCTCGAGGCATGCACATCAGCATACATTGTTTATTGAAGCTGAGAATCAGCTGAGATATGAAACGTAAAAAGTTGACGGCTCGCAAGTAACGGCCGTTTCATTTCATCGTGAAAGTCATTCTCCTGGAAGGCGCATAAAGGAAAGCCTAATCTCGTGAGAATTTCTACGTTTAAATTTAAATCCAACCTTACCATTATTCCAGTAGAAACGGCTATACCTCGACCGCAATACGTGTTGGGTACGATGTCACCAAAACCGACGCTCAGAAATGTGATAGCAATGAGCCACATAGCATTAAGGAGATTCGCGTGCTCCTCGTCGTGAAACCTGTCGCCATCAAACAGAAAACAGAGTGAAATGTTGAGGGACACTGATATAACGATGAATATAACA
This sequence comes from Cerceris ruficornis, assembly GCA_963989415.1. NCBI lineage: Eukaryota > Metazoa > Arthropoda > Insecta > Hymenoptera > Crabronidae > Cerceris > Cerceris ruficornis. The sequence continues at coordinate 6,979,035 of OZ022529.1, forward strand.
TGCACTTATTATTTTGCATGCATTTATTAGCGTACTATTTCTATTATACCGTTAACATATCAAAAATTTATTTAAATGCAAATATATTAAATGACTTTTTGTTATATTCTTTCATTTATACTGGAATTTCAATAAAAATTCGTAATTTCAGTAATATCAAGTATCACATTTCTAGGAAAAATAGAGTTTGGAAAACTAGAATGAGTTTGTTTAAATCAGCTTTATGTGGTTGTAAATTTATATTCAAATTAATTATCGTCTAAGTCAAATTTTACTGATGACAGACACTTATCGAGAAGAAACATTTATTCTCTTGACTCGCAATATTTCATAAAAACTTTGTAATCAAGAAAAGCCTAATGATCGTGTTAAACAGCAGCAATAATCGGAACAGTGATTTTTTTAAAGTCACCAGATCTCTTAAAATGCTGCCAGCAGGAAGAAACTTAAATCTTTCAATCCACTCATCACTGCAAGCTAATAAGTGTAATTAAAATAACGAGTAATTGAATCAACCTCAAAATTTTCATTTACCCTAAACATAGTGTCCAACCAGAACTTAATTTTGATTTTAACGCGCGTCAGAATAATCGCAATGTATCACTTTTCCGATAATACTCATTGTGAAACGCAAATGAAATTTCCGAATGTTTGTGCATTTTTACTCGATCAAATTCATGTAATTCGTTATTGGAAATCGAACGTACGAAAACTGGAACATCAAATAATGTGCCGCGAATAATTCTGCTCGTTAAAGGGATCACGTTAATGGACAGCGTAGTGTTACAACCAGTTCCTTTTAACGCGAGGTCTTTACGATAGATCGATAGTTCCGGTTTCGGTCTTTGGTGTAACCAGGGATCGATCTCGTAGATCGGGAATGCCTCGTTCGCTTTCTTTTGCCTCGTTTACAGCATGACTTTTATTATCATTTGAAACGTTTCATTAGATCGCGCCTTTTCCGTCTTTAAAGCCTTTTTCTTCCGTGTATTCGGGCTTAATTTTAGAAGTCATTTGTAAGGTGAGATTTCAGAAATTAAAGAAATTCAATCGGACTATTGGAGATCTCTTAGAGAGAGATTGGGGATAAATGAGCATTGGAAGTTGCCGGGCTACTTGTGTTACTAGTTGAAATAGTAGAATTGTATGAGTCGCTCAGAAGCCAATGCGGTTACCCCTTTGCAGGCCGAATTATTTTGTCAATTTTGTAGTGAGCTAAGTGAAATTAATTTCACAACATTTTGTATCGTTGGTTATTAATTTTTTTTAAATGATAGCAATAACTATAGGTAATTACGGAGATTTAGGTAATATTACGAAATAATTATGAATTTGGAAAGTCGATATTAAATCGTTAGAAAATAAAATGAAGTGAAAAAGTATGTCGAGTATTGCTCGACATAGGACTGCAAAGGGTTAAGTCCATTTTTCGATACTTTCGAATTTTTGTTAATTTTAATACAATGAAGTTTGTTCCATTAAAATTTACAAAAATCAGAGAATATCAAGAAATGGATTTAACCGCATTGGCTTTTGAGCTTCTCATTTTATAAGTTGGATGCAGAATGGTAGAAAATTAAAAAGGAGAAAGGACGAACGATGTTTTTATCGCAAGTTAAAATGGTGGAATTGTATTGTAAGTTAGAAGTAAGAACAGTAGAATGGTAGAATTTCAAAGTATAGAAGATTAAGAACAAGTAAAATTATAGGACAAACTGTAGCACAAAACTGTCTATAATTATAGTACTAAAATTGCAAGATAGTTATAAAATTTCAGGAATTCTTAAACAAGCTAACAAGCAGTCATTTTCACCGCAGTAATAAATCCGATTTTAAAATTACCGCCAACAGACACGCGGCTGCCTGCCGCTTACTTTCCAATACTTCCTCTACAATTTATTCTTTAATTAAATTCCTGCCATATTAATGAACAAGAAAGTTCTACAATGCGAACTATTAAATAATTGACCGCATCTTTAAAAAACATCTAACAACAAAACCAAAGATAAAATCTTTTACAGTACTCCTGTCGTTAATTGATGATAGAATTAGATAAACCGTTCCGGCGATCGGCGCCCGTCTTATATTTTCCTCGAAAAAGCGAGGACAATCTTTTCAAGCGATTCTGTCGCCGTATAAATTCCCCATTCGCCAAGCAGGTTCGATTCTACAGATTTCACGTAGTTACTTCGACTACGAATTTACGATGTCCTTCGAAATTTACTGCTGCTCCGAGAGATCTTGATAAAGTACTGACGGACAATTCGGTGCACCGTTTTCACGGACAGAGATAAAAAGAGGCGAAACGATTTCGGCTTTGCAAATAAGGGAATCTCGAGGGAGTGCATGTTATCTGGTCTTCCTTTCAGAGAGGGATTTTGTATTCGCAACGATGTTGCTTAACATGGAATTCTGAGAGAACGCGACACTCCGAAGGGGAGGACGTTGGAACGCGTGAAAGCGATGAAAAGAGACGATTCTTGACGATATTGTATAATGCTGGAACGCTAACTTGGCAGCTGAGGGGTAATTTGCTCTGATTCGCCCGACGGATAGGGACATCCCTCTCTGTCACGCATTTTCGATTTTGATGCGCTATTGGCAAGAGAGACCCGCCATTCGTTGCGTTGTCATGTGAACGACGAAAGGAGCGTTTTATTTTCGGTTGTCATTCGTCGATCTCCGGTTTCCAGGACCGACATGGCTCCCCTTCCGTCCTAAGTGCTTTGTTTCTGGTCCCTCACTATACATGTGGGTTATTCAGGCCCGTACCTACGAAATCCCTTCATCTAATACAATTTTTTTTTGAAAGGGGGCACTGTATAAGTAATACCAGGAAATGGATTAACTGAAAATTCGAATTGTTATCGATAAACTGAAGGTTCAGATTGGAAGAAGTTTGGTCAATGGTGTCGTGCTAAATTAAAATAAATTAAAATACTGAGTAATTTGTTTCTGTAATTGGTGCAACCTATGGGAAAATGTAATCTTTACACGTTGATTGTCACCCGTTTTTCGCTAGTTTCATCATTTCCACCGAATCGGAATTGTTTCTATTAAAATCACATCATTATAAAACAGAAATGTTAAAAGTAAGGATAGTTATGTACTCAGTAGTACTTCACTTTTCTAACAGCAATATGTTAATATTGAATATATTAGAATACCCGTGAATATCGCAAATTAAAAATAATAAGAAATTTCATCGAATTCAACAATGCCGGTCACCGGTGACCCCCATGGCATTCAACGTGTTAAATATGACCTCAAACTTGATTTAATTAATTAGTTTGAATTAATGCAACTTAGATAATTCGACATTAAATACGAATGAAAAAAGTAAAGTGACACTGCAATCAATTTACTATTTTCTCTTGGTTTATAAGCACTTGTGATATTAGTTTAATAAAAATCATCAGTCTGCAAAAAAGTAAAGAAAAATATGATGGGAAAGGAGGTCTCTTAAATTAATATTTCAAAAAGAACTTCGGAATACAAAGCTATTCCGATTCAGGGCCTGTTAATTAGCATCTTTGATGTCAAAGATCAAGTTACGATAAGCGTCGAAGAACTCATAAAACGATTGTCTTTATCGAAATTCCGCGTCCTATTCTTCATAATTTCCAGGATTTTTCTCAAGAATTCTTCCCCCAAGCGGCGAAACTTTTAATAAGAAGCTTTCAATTCGTGAATCCCGATGGTCAATTAGCTTATTCAACGGATTTATAGCCGGGGATGAAAACCGATGCTTCCGGCAGACGCGAATTCAACTTAGCGTCCGGAAATGCCCTTTTTCCGAGTTTCATTCTCGATTTCATTTGCATATCGTCGCCCGCTTGACGGATAATTTGAGAATTACTTTCACATCGGCCTCGGGCGTTCAATATTTTGCTATCAATATAGGCAGAAGCAATATACTTTTTTACCATCGAAACAGTTATCAATCTGTGCAAAATTTGCTTCGAGTAATTTAGTCTTCCACGATCAATTTAAATATAATAATGACTTAATATTTTTGAGGCTTTCGCGGCCAAATTGGTAATCATTTGACTTGGCTTCCGGGTTGGAGCCGCGTTGAGAGTTGGAATGAATCCTATGGATCCATAGGATTCATTCCAACTCTCAACGCGGCTCCAACTCGGAAGCCAAGTCAAATGATAATAATGACTTATCCTGAAAAAGCTTCATTAACCACAGTATGTTCGAGAATGGAGTATCTTTTAATCGTTTTAAAAGCTTTCATAGAATCCCGTACATTTTTGTTCTCCTTTAACGACTGCTTCGAATCACTTCAACCCTTTACGACCCCCAGAAGACGAGAAACTCGATGGGCCTTTTTCCACGTGTTCCTTGGTGACTTGGCTTTCAATCCACGCCAATAAAAGCATCCTGCAACGAATAGCTTTTACACCTGGCTCCCGAGACGGAATAATGAGCCTTGCGTTTAAACGGATGCAGATGGAAACTTCTGCCCAAAATCATTTTAAAGTAGACACTTCCAGGATTAAAACGAAAAAAAATCATCCCTCTACGACCCTCTGAAGCCGAGAAACTTAAATTCAAACACGAGTCTGCGCCGCTCCCTTGGCCGCCCTGATCCCTCGCCGAGGGCTCCCAAAAATCGGACTCCCTCGACTTTGAAATCAAATATCTCGCGTGTTTTTGGACGGATCACGATGGGCCTTTTTTCTACATGTTTCTTGGTGTCTTGGCTTTCAATCCGCGCCAATAAAAGCATCTTGCAACGAATAGCTTTGGCACCAGGCTCCCGAGACGGAATAATGAGCCCTGCGTTTAACACTAGAACTACCGGCGTTAAATCTATCATATTTCAAAATATTAAATAAGTACTTTGAAAAGGAGGAATCAAGAGGCGGAAAAGATTCTCGATTCGGTGATTTATGTTTTCTAAGATGGACATAGAATATTCATTCTAAGATTTTCTATAAACTTGGAGAATTTTTTGAAAGAATTGTGTACCAGTCATTTTTACTGGTTTGGTTGTTCTAGTGTTAAACGGATGAAGATGGAAACTTCTGCCCAAAAACATTTTAAAGTGATTCGAAACAGCTAAGTTATGGATAAAGTGAAGTTGAAATTAAACAAGTTCAAATATGTGAAACATGAATATTTATGTGGGTCATAAACGAGTTTCTTAATCTCTCGAGTGAAAATGTGTTACAAAGAATAACTGTTATTTGTCAGGCCGGCACTTTTTCGGTATTTCTGACCATTTTAATTAACCCCTTGCCATACAATTTCTATTTTGACGGTATGTGTAATAACTCAAAATTAATTCCAGAAATAAAAGTCTCTCTCCGATTTTTAACATTTTGTATAATCGACTGCAATAACAATCTTATAGATATAATTTCACCGTCTCTGGACCGACTGATATTTTCAATTCAATAGTTATTGGATAACTTCAAAATTTTGTATTCCATTTATCGCATCACGTGTGTCACACGTCATTGTAAGTTAAGGGGTTAAAGTACTTTTCGTACTTTGAATGACTAGTGTCTTGCAGAACGAGAAGTGTTTTGAATGAATTGTCAGCATTTGCAACAAACTGTTAGTAATACATTACGAAATATGGCAGACTTTATAATTTTTAAATATACTATATTACATTATTATTTAGCGATATTTTGTTACGGATACCGATCATTCATTTTAAATACTCACAATGCTGTGGTAATCTCTATCTGCAATTATTTATACTACGTACTAATGACTTACCAAAAATTATCAATAAAAAATGCTAATTAATACACGAAGTGGGTAAAATTGCAAAAAAGTTCAGTAATGGTATACTTTGTCATCGCTGTCATTAGTATCGTCATAGATCGCTAATTGGAATTCCAATGTCAGTAATTGTTACAGGAATTCAATTTAAAATTAAATTAGATTTTTGTTAAATTTTTTTTAACTGAAATACCTACACAAATCATTGTAATTCAAAGTGGTATAGAATGGATTTATCACGATAAACGTAATAATTCTACGCAAAACTTCCACGGTTCTGTCTGTCACTTCTTTTTTAATAAAAAGAGTATCCACTGGATGCCGATATTGACGGCAAATATTGTTCATGCGAACCTTACGATAAAGGAAAAGGTGTCGCCATGGAATTGCGCTTCCAAAGGAAAAATCAAAAGGAAGACTTTGCTGACAACCCGTCACATTGCTGAAAGATATCATTCTCCCTCCATGACTTACTTTTCGGGCGATGATAAGAGAAAATAAACACCTTCCAGGTGATAAATATAGAGCGACTGCAGAAATACTGACGTCTTTTTTCGTGACTTTCCTCCCCTCGACTCGAAGGTCGTCCATCATGAAATTCCAGCGGCGAATGAAACCATCAACGCTGAGATTTATTGTCAAAGGGCGCCGATAAATCTCGAAACGCAAGATGAAATTAGTGCCAAGATTCGATTGTATTAAGCAGCACCTTTTTTCTCTGTTCTGCTAACTTGACTCTCTTCTGTCGATTATTCTTCATTTATGCGAGTTTAACGATATGCCTGTCGAATAACTTGGAATTTCGACGAAATATTCGTGCGAGGATTAAACTTTCAGATTCTACACAACGATGAATTTTATTACTACAGAAAACAATGAATATTTGTACGCGATATTTTTGAAAAATTCGAAAATTATATATCACTTACTACTAGAAATTCTACAAGCGATATTTCACCTAGGCGCAACGTGAAACTCATAAATCCGTCGCATAACATGCCCGAGATCTTTCTCCCTTTTCTCAATTTATATCATTCTTCAACAACTAAGAATTACTTCCACCGAAGAAATTCAAAACTCTCCGAGAAATTAGAAATCACCGTCCTCGAGTCGTCTTCAGAAGGTAATTCTCTGCAGAAACACTCGAAAGCCATCTTCGACGACCGCCTCCATCCAAAAAGTACGTTCCGATAACGTGCACCGCACATGCGATAAACTGCAATGTATGAGAGATCGATAAAAATTCAGTCGCCTTTTATTTCCCATCCGAGAGGACGTGGAAGAAGCTTCTGGCTGCTTTCGGCCGGTAGTTTTCATCGGATGAAAAAGTCGGAAGATGACCATCCATTAAGGAGAAAGGGAAGAACAGCCGAGAAGGTTTTATTGAGCCAGCGGGAGGTACAGGGCGAAAGAGGTAGAATAAAGAAGAAGCCCGTGGATTCTCTGCTTACACGCGCGAGAGAGCGCTCGAGTCTTATATTGCCGAGGGAAGATTGATCGTCCTCTATGCCCACTACGATTCCCTAAATCGGCGTCGAAGGCCGTGCACTATTTACGGGAGAATTTAATTATACGCGGTCCAGCAATCTCAGCCCGTAGTAAATCCTCCATTGCCATTTTAACAGCGCGTCCATCGTTCCTTCTCCATGGAGATTTATGCCTTTCTCTTCAAACCCGCGAGCTTCGCAGTGTCGGAGGAATTTACTTTCGTTGACCGATTAATTCTTGACACTTCAACGAGCCGGAGATGTACGTTGCTTCTAAGGTTTTCTTTGATCTATGTTATGTCTTGAATTGGACTCTTACTTTATCTGTACTTCGGCTTGGATTGTTATGGATGATTTGTGTGAGATTTACAGTGTTGGGTGATTTTCGAATCAGCGGGATTGGGATATAGTAAGTAATAATTTTGGAAAATTTTTATAGAAATGACGAGAATCTGAATTCAGATCCACTGATTGGAACTGGCAGGTTTGAAAATTAACCCCTTGCCTTACAAGGTAAAAGTTGTAAAATAACGAGGGGCTCTCATGATGCGGTAAATTGGATGGGAAATTTTCAACTTTTGTACAATCTATAAAACTGAAAATATCAGTGAGACGCAGCACGATAAGAGTACTTCTATAATGTTAATATTACGTTAAATTATGCGATATATTAACACTATGCCGTCTGGTGGCTCCACATTGGTGGAGAAAAATATCGACCAAGCGCCGGTGGATCCACAATACAAAAAAAAAAAAAAAAATCTTGTAGTTATTTACACATATGTATCTTCATAAATTCAAAAAATAGAGGAGCAAAATTTAGAAATGCCGATGAGATTTTTAAAACTTGACGATTTTTGTCTCCCAAGGATCAGACGTGAGGACCGCATAGTGTTAACACTAGAACTACCAAACCAGTCAAAATGACTGGTACACAATTTTTTCCAAAAATTCCCCAAGATCATAGGAGGGTCATAGAATAGATATTCTACGCCCATCTCAACAAACATAAATTACCGAATCGATCATCTTTTCCACCTCTGAATTCCCCTTTTTTCAAAGTACTTATTTAATATATTTAAATATAACAGATTTAACGCCGGTAGTTCTAGTGTTAAGAATCACTGATCAATTTTTATTTTACCAATTTTATTTTGAATTATTGCGGAAGCAGTCATAAAGAAATCGTACGGCAAGGGGTCAAAAGATTCTCAATGCAAGTCAACTATCGCGATTTTAGGACTTTGAAAACCTCCCAATGTGTAAGAGACTCTAAGCCAAGAGACCTAATCTAGCTCACTCACTTTCTTATTTCTAAAATTTACAACGGAGACTGACACAAACGATAAATTTCAAAAATTCACATCATACCCTTAGCTAATTAATTTTCGCTTAAACAACTGCACAGCATTCCTGTCACCTCTAACAATTCCCTTGCTTCAATCGCATAAAGCGAACATCCCTGTACAGGGTGTTTCAAAATTCTATGTCACGACCTACCAGGCGTTCTTCTACACCTTTGGATCGCTGGACATTTCTAAAAGACACCAGCCGCGAAATTCGAGAAAGTCTTCAAAATGAACGTCAATCTTTTTTATTTACTCAGCCCATTCGTCTTGTTTCGTAAATGTAGCGTGCTTCTTTCTCTCACATTCGCTTCTTTCTTCACACATTTTTAATAAAAAAACAATAAAAATAAGCACAATATCCGTTCCTACAATATCTACACTTGTTCACGTACAACAGAAGAATGGGAATATGAACTTATGCTGCCAATAATATAAAAACATTTGGAAGAGAGGAAGAAGAGGGAGAAGAAATTTATGACTGAATAATTATATTATATGTATTATATTATCCGTCAATAACGTTTAGAGAAATAATCACACAGAGAGTGTGTTACCGGCCAATAACTGTCGGCGGTAGTATCACACAAATGTTGTGTGAGCGGCCATTAACACTATTCCTACCAGGACCGGTCAAATGACCGTTTTTAAAATTTCGATTAGAATTTCATATATACAACGTAATTGAATCGCCTTTAAACTTCACGACTTTTCCTCAAATATAGGTATAATACATTCACATTATAATACATTTTTCAATATTCACTTCTTTTTTTACTGTTCATTTTCTGGGAAAAAATTATCATTTGAAAAATTCACCGGTTGCGGTAGGAAAAGGTATACTTGAAGTGTCGGTAGGAATAGTGTTAAAGTATTGTAGGAACGGAATTCCTAGCAATAACTAAATAATATTAATTTTGGAATTAGTGAGTGTGGATGGTTTGTATACAGGGTGAGTTTTCTAACATGACGGCTTCAAATAACTCGTAAGTTATTCGTTGTGCGAAAAAATGTTTCAAACAAAAGTTGCATAGTATCTAGGGGGACATACAATGCTCTAATCTGTTTTTATTGCCTTACTTTTTTATTGAGATATTAGGGTGACCTTCAGTTTTTTAAATGGAATGTCCAATCATTTTTTTCGAATTCGGATAAATCATCAAATTTTACGTAAAAAAGTATTGTACAAAGTGGGACTTCAAATGAATAATTACATACTGAGATACTTCCACCGGCGCCAAACCAAAGAATCTTGATTCATCGCGCGGACGGCATAGTGTTAACACATTGTTGACCGGCAATTTTACGTAACAGTTAACTCGTATCACCGGCTATTATTTCCGTAATTAAGTATGAAGTTGAAAGAATCTAAATAAACATCAGTATACTTTGTTTATACATAATGAATTTAAATGAAACTTTATACATATCTGCTGTATGTTATAGTTTATACATATTATATGTTTTAGTAATGTTTTTGGTGTAGTAAAATTGAAATAGCTAATGCAAGTACAAACACGAGTTATCTTGTGCCCGGTCAACGACGTTTGGGCATGAAAACGCGAGTTAACTCGTGAGCGGTCAGCAATGTGTTAAGAATCACGTTGACTACGCGTGTTTCCTAATAGAAGATTATTAATTTGAAGATATCTCAGTAGTTATTCATTTGAAATCCCACTTTGTGTAATACTTTTTTACGCAAAATTTGATGATTTATCCGAATTCGAAAAAAAATATTAAACGTTCCATTTAAAAAATTGAAGGTGACCCTAATATCTCAATAAAAAAGTAAGATAATAAAAAACAGATTAGAGCACTGTATGTCCCCCTAGATACTACGCAACTTTGGTTCGAAACATTTTTTAACACAACGAATAACTTACAAGTTATTTGAGGTCGTCATGTTAGGAGACTCACCCTGTATAACACTAGATTTACGGAAGCCGTCAAATTGACGGATTCCTACTTTTTTAAAAACGGTTTCCAAATTTATAGAGACGTGGTACAGTCAATATTGCACTTGTATCTTATAATATACAAATTACTTAACCGATCTTCGTCTTTACCCGTTGATCCCTCTTTTTTCAAAGCATTTATTTGATACATTTAAGTGTGACCGATTTAACGCCCGTAAATCTAGTGATAAGCGAGAGTGGATGTAGAGAGTACGTGATTTGGAATGCGACGGATGTTAGGACTAGTATGAATGTTTAGTCTATAGATAAAGAGAAAATGAGTGAGTGCAACAGAGAAACGCATGCTGTGAGAAAGGGTATCGAGGGTGGATGCGAGCGTGAATTTTGAGGAAGTCAGTGGAGTCGAGTTGAGTTGAGGATACGGAGTTGAGTGGAGAATACAGAGAGTGAGAGTCATAGCGTGAGTGGAGAGATCTTTAGAGTTACTTTAGTATTGTTAAGAGTTTTGTATTTTTATCTAGTTAATAAAGTTAGTCATTTGTTTTAACACTTTACCGACCGGTAGCCTATTAATAGGCTTTTTGTCACCTACGCTTAGACTTTTAGTTTATTATTCGATTCCCACGGCAATCACCAATTTGTTATTTATTATTGTAGTGGAACTGTGGTAAGGAGTCGATAAGAAGCATTTGTAATTTTTAAAGAGATTGTAATTTTTTTTAGGCAATCTAAGCCGAAACAAATCCTTTAAAGTGGGTGGAATGCTCAAACAATAGCGGTCGGTAAAGTGTTAATTACACGCGTTCAGTTAAGTTTCTAGGTTACGATATTGTTGATTAATTCCAAGGGAATCTGTTCGGTATATTCGAAGACGAGTACCGATATTCTTTGGTGGCTCGTCTAAGATTAACACTAGAACTACCGGCGGTAAATCTGTTGTATTTAAATATATTAAATAAGTACTTTGAAAAAAGGGGAACTGAGAGGTGGAAAAGATGATCGATTCGCTAATTTATGTTTTATGAGATGGACGCAGAATATCTGTTTTATGACTCTCCTATAATCTTGGAGAATTTTTGGAAAAAATTGTCCACCAGTCATTTTGACTGGTTTGGTAGTTCTAGTGTTAAATTAGAGTAGGACCCTATAGTATTAATGTTGAACTACTCATATTTTCCCGGTACTACAATTATGAAACATCCATCTCCACAGAACTAGAACGTACCTTCTCTACAAAAGTGTCTCTCTGAAGTCTCTCTATTTTTATTTCTACCGTGTATGAAAAAGTGTCGTCATGGCTTACCTCTCGCATTGCCGTAACGTCCAAGAAGCGATGATCCACAGCGAGACCATGAAGACTAGCAGCACGGTGCCCGGGCAGATGGTCATCAGGGTCTTCAGGACGAATCTGGTATTGAAGTTTATACGATTCAAGGCCCCTATGCTGCGGGACGAGGCGTCCGTGAAGAGCTTCGAGTGCAGCAGCATAACGCGACAGATGAGGTAGAGTCTGAAGAACATCGGTAACGAGAGGGTTACGTCGTACGGCACCCATTTGGAGCCGAAGTCGCCGCCCTTGTTCGCAAGCTTGGTCGTCCATAGGAAATAGTACTCCCCGGGGATCGGGTGGATCGCGCAGATTAAAAGTTCGATCGAAATCTGCGAGATTCTCTGCCAGGTCATCGCGATCCGCCAGTCGTCCGCGCAGTTATCGATCATGAACAACTGTAATCATAAGCAGCGATGTTGGTAAGGTTGATTGTATCTATGCTGATGTTGTAGGTAACCCTTTTAGTGGCGAAGAAGGATATATCGTTGTTGGGTGTAGTTTCGAAAAGTGCCAACGATGATGTATCGTTGCGTGTGGGTCATAGTAGGGTGGGGGGTTGGATATTTTAGGCTTTGATTTATTCGATACCTTTCCACTGAAATATTTTCATCATTGGTTCCTTCTTTCTTTAATTCTTAACGCTCCAAGTGTGCCTCTCAAGCACCGCTTGAAATATAAATATTTAAAAATATAAATTAACACTTTACCGACCACTATTGTTTGAGCATTCTACTCACTTTAAAGGATTTGTTTCGGCTTAGATTGCCTAAAAAAAATTACAATCTCTTTGAAAATTACAAGTGCTTCTCATCGACTCCTTAACACAGTTCCACTACAATAATAAATAACAAATTATTGATTGCCGTGGGAACCGATTAATAAACTAAAAGTCTAAGCGTTGGTGACAGAAAGCCTATTAATAGACTACCGGTCGGTAAAGTGTTAATATTGTGAGAAATATGTGCGAAGTTATTTAGCCTTATCCTTCTTTTCGATATGCATGCTGAGCCGCGATTGCTTTTTGCTTTTGACCTCCGGGCGTGGCTCGTGAGCAGTTAGTTGGCATTGCGATCTTATTGAAACGACACACGTTAGTTTGTTCTCAGTTTAATTATAGTATTTATCTGTATCCAATAAATTACATGTTAGTGTTGTTAATTATTTCCGCAACTCCTTTTCACTACCCTGTCAAATAAAAATATTGTAATAAAAATTATATTACCCCTGAGATGAATAAAGATTGTTTTGAATGACTTTAATATTATTTTTTACACGTCATTGTAGCATTTAAAATCTGACACTTAAAAATTTGCAAGTCGAAGTATGATGAGAATAAGTTGGAGTTGCCGGTCGATATTCACAATTAAAAGTCGGAGCGTTAAGGGTTAATTCTTAATCCGTTCGAAATGAGGGTCCTTTGAAAATTTCATGTGTAACGATAAGAGTCAAAATTTTGGGTGGATTACTCAACATATTTGGCCAGGGATTACGAATTGTGGGGTCTTAGCTTGAAACCGATACAAGATTGAAATTTAAACATCTTTCACTCTCATTTTACTGGAAGGTAATTAACATTAGAATCGCCGGTGTTATATTTTCTAAATAAGTACTCTGAAGAGAGAAAAGTCAAGAGATGAGAAAGATGATCAACTAAATAGTTTAGGTTTTAGAAGATAGAAAAGGAAAATTCACTGCATGGCTCGCCTATTAATTTGGAGAATTTTTAGAAAAAATTGTCAACCGGTCATTTAACTGCCTTTTAGTGTCAAAGTTCTCCATTCTTAAAAAACATGTTTTCAAAATCGTAGAAACGTACCGTGAGAAACCTATCTGCAGAAGTACTATCAGTATACTGTACTATTTTATGCATTTATGCGAATTGAAAAATCGCAAAAATACACAGAATATAAACTATATATGAGCATATTTAAATGAGTAAGATACAAAGTACACCTAATTCTGTTTTTACACGGTAGATACGTTCCAGACAAAACCGTGTAACAAAAGACATGAAGTACATACATAGAAAAAAGGGGATTAGTTCCATATCCTTCAACCCTGTAAAAAATAGTTAAAATAAATTTATTAAAGAATTTATTTCAAGAATATTTTAGATTTTTTAATCGTGCTAAATCGAATGAAATCGTGTAAAAACGGAATCAATTTTTATTTCTAGACCGTGTTAAATCAAAACCGTGTAAAAAAAGACCGTGTAAAAACAGAATTGGGCGTATAGCGTTCGTTATAATATCTTCATCCAAATTTCAATTCGCATAAACACCCACGATCCAATCATCAGGAATAAATGCAATTATCCGATGCAATATTAATAAATCCCCATTTCCACTCGATCTCATTGCAAAATTATTTCACACCCACTACCTATCTTTTGTAATCATGCAAGGAATTCATAAACCGTGTTCTGGCACGGACGAATGATACTTCAGGGTGCCTTCATCCCGATATTGTCCTCCACCCACGATGAAAAATGCGCTTCGCCGCTATTTTGAATAGGATCATCATAATACACCGGGGACGTCCAACTTTTACGAAAATGCGTGGCGAACGTAGATAAGTTATATTATTTACGTGTCCTGGCATTACCGGCGTTCTTCGGGCTTTCCTCTTTCTATGGCGTCCCTTTTAAAATCTCTAACATCCACCTTCGCCGTCTTCCATCGTGCCGGCAGTAATATCGCATCCACTTTTCGAACGCTCGATAAAGTAAACAGCTCGGTGGCATCGTCGCCTCAACAATCGACGGAAAAATCCGCAAGTGTCATCGGCGATGATACGTTTAAAACTTTATGCCTCTCCTCGAAATAAAGAAGTACGCGGAGATAAAGTCCACTTTGTGATAGATCACCCGCGTCAGTGGTGCTCAATGGGGGATGATGCTAGTTAACCCTTTGCCGTTCGATTTCTTTTGTGACTGCCTCCGCAATAATTGAGAATTAAATTGGTAAAATAAAAATTGATCGGTGATTCTTGATGTATCGTACAATTTAACGTGATATTAACCTGTTAACCGGGTAGGACGTAATATTTCGTCATACCAGGAAGACAACTCTAATGCGTATGACGATGTTTTTCGTCGTGGCAATTTTTAAATATGGTATGTAGAACGCATTACGTTTTACGTTATTCTTTTCTATTAAATTCTAGCGTGGTACTTTAGGTGTGATAATATTATTTCTCACTGCGAAGAAAAAAGTCTCCAGTTTGAAACGAGTTGAACAAAAGTTAATTCCGCGGTTAACAGGTTAAATATCATTGAAATTATTTTATCGCGTCGCGTTTCACTGATATTTTTAATTTCATAGGTTTCGTAAAACTTAAAAATTTCCTATGCAATTGACAGTATCATGATTGGCAAAGGGTTAACACGAGATCTAAATTGACTGGAAAGTATTTGCAATTGTTTAAATATTTCTAAGATTCCTACGTCGTATTTTATTGAATCAGAAATATTTGCAAAATTGAACTCCGTTTAATAAAGCAACTTTTTTTTCAAGCTTTCCGTCCGTAATTTGTGAATACAATTTTAATAGAAAATGGCAACAATTTCTTGCGTATTGTAACGCAGAAATATTCATAATAGTTGAAGAAAAATTCTTTCACTCAAATTGCAACCATTCTAATTACTAAATTGCACTTAACAATTTTTAAATATTTCATTATTTTCATTATGCGCATAATTACAATTATTTCCAGCACAAAATGCAAATACCCGTTGATACATAAATCACTTTAACCCCCACGAGTAATCCCAAAAAAAATGCATTGCATGTAGTGTTGGCAGCCCCTGAAGTGCACTCTGGCAGAGGATTTCAAGGCGTTCGATAGAGTCAGAAATTTGATAGCGATACTCTCGTGTTAACAAACACGAAAGCAACGTCTGCACACTCCTCTCGAATTCGAGTCCGTTGCAGTTGACAACGGAAAATCGCAAAATTGAAATGCTGCATCGCTAAGTCAACAATGCAACCCCATTGCAAATCAGCTTATCTTGATGTTGGTGCCAAAAATGCCTGGCTACATCGACGAAGCGAGTAAATTTAAATAACATGCACGATTATATTTAATTTCTATTCGATCACTTTCTGTACGAAATTTAATCGAGCATTGCTAAAACAAATTGCGAAACGGTTACAAAGGGAAGAGTTTAACATTAGGTCTAGCGATTACGTCAAATTCATAAATTTTTACTTTTTTTATTTACGTTGCTCAAATTTATAGAGAAGCAGTGCCGTAGGTATTTCACGTTTATTTTACAGTATACAAATTATTTAATCGATCATCTTCTTTGCTGATTGATCCCTCTTTTGTCAAAGTACTTATTTATTAGGTTGGTAGGAAATTAATGTCGGTTTTCAAATTTTATCTTCACATACATATGTTGAGAATGGGAATAAGTTTTTTTAATCAAAATAAGTTCCACTAACACATTTTTCCCAACGAGAAACAAGTTTCTTAATACTTTTTTTTTCTAAAATGATATAAGAAGACAAACATATTAAAATGGACAGCTATCCCAAAATTAAGCGCCAAAGTTTGAAAGCTCGAAAACCGACATTAATTTCTTACCAACCTAATAATATATGAAGTGTAACACATTTAATGCTCGTAGATCTATAGTTAACACTAAAATTACCAAGGTGGTCAATATAACTGGTATCGAATTCTTTCAAAAATTTTCCAAATCAATATGGGCGTCATGCAGTGATTATTGCACGTATATCTTATATACCGTAAGTTATTTCGTTGATCACTCTTTTTACCAAAGAAGATTTCTGTTCCTCCAAAGTACTTATTCAGAATAATTACAAATAATAGATGTAATGACGGTACTTCTAGTGTTAAAGGAAGCAAGAGGTTGCTAAGAGCGAAGTCCACGGGTTTCAGGGCTTTTTGTAATTTCATTCGCACCCCTCGTTCTGGAATCTGCGACCAATTTGCATCCCGCTTTTGGCTTCCGTTCGTCGAATTAACACCATTACCTCTCATTGTGGGAGGAGTTAAAGCGAAAAGCCGTTCGGCTTTTGAGCAAGACAAACGAACTACATCGGGCTCTGTAAAATGACGATCATTACGAGCATTCCGATTACAGTTGCAGTTCCGGTTTTTTTAGTAAAATTGTCATAGACGTTTCCGCTTTGAAAGGAGAGTTTTTTCGAGATTTTTGCAAGAGGAATTTTATGGAACGTACGTTTTTGAAAGTCAGATGCGCATAACTCTGAAGTTGTCTTAAATCTTCGTAGCTGTATTTTTGCTTTTTGTCACAGCCTCGCCATTATGAGTATTCATTTTTCATTAAAAAATCACAGCAGAATTTTTTTACTGTTATAATTAATTATAGCGTATAGTAAATATATTTACTCCGATTTCACACCGTATAATCGTAACCGCTAAATCAATTGTCCATGCAGTCAGATATTCTGAAGGTGCATCAAAAACCTTAATATTAAATCTCTAAAAAGGTGCTCGAAATGACTTGTTCCGAATTCTTTCATAAAAGTTCCTAACATTTCTAACGCTGTTTCTTTTTCAATTCTCCCGTCTATCTTGCAGACTGCAGCCAATTAAATCAATGGAGCTTTTTGCCTCCATTTCTTTTCTCCTAACGTATCCGCTTGACACTTTTAACACGTTGAACGCCACCGGTATTTCGCTAGTTTCATCATTTCCACCGAAATGAAACTTTTTCTATTAAAACACCAACTTTATAGAGCAGAAACTTCAAAGACACAGATAGATATATATTCAACAGAATTTTATCTATTTAAAGGCAATATTTAAATATTGAATACATTACAAAATTCGTAAATATTGCAATTTGAAAGCCGTATGAAATTTCATTGAATTCAATAGCGCCGGTCACTGGTGACCCCCATGGCAGTGAACGTGTTCGATGAGGTATAGACGATCGTAGCAGGAATAAGGAGAACCAAAAAATATGGGAGGTCAGGGCACACTATTCGCAATCGAATGATACTTCATCGGATAATAACTGTTTCAATTAACCCTTTGACTACGTCAGACTTTGAGACGCACCGGTCGTACCACACGGGAAGGAATTCATTTACAATGTTCGTCGAGAACGGCAAAGTTTTGGGTAGAGATGCGTTTTTGTGAAAACATTTCTGTAATCAAAAAACTGTATTTCACTATATTAAAACAATATTATTTATTTCTTCCTATTATTGACCGAATTGCTACTATAAATATTAAAAATTGACCGTTAATGTATAGCTTTTTTTACAATATAAATAACTAATAATGTGTTGAGCGCTTATATGCGCCCTCCGCGTCAGAAAACCAAACTGTGTTGAACGCTTATATGCGCTCTCCGTGTCACTGAAACAAAATTTCTGAGCGCGTATATGCGGCCACAGTAGCCAAGGGGTTAAGAAAGCCGTAATTTGATTTTTGTTAGTTAGCTTTATTGAGCCTAGGACCGTTCCTCGGCGACGTTAGCTCTAGACCAGTGTTTCCCAACCTTTTTTGTGCTATGCCCCACCTAAGCATTTTTAAAATTTTTATGCCCCCCCCCCCCTCCCCCAGAAATGTTCTTATATTTATACAATGTATATATTTTTTAAAACAACGAGACTTTTACAATAATTTAACGGGCGCTTATTTCAAATTAACACCAACGGTGAATGCTAAGAGTTGCTGCGAAACACTGCAGAAACTGAGATCCCGGCACTAAGCATTTCGCGCCATTCAGAATAAAATGGCGCGAAATACTTACAATTAGTGCCGGCTCAGTATAACCAGTAGTTCAACTCTAACGTCTAACAATGAAATCACGGCTACTAACATGGCGGACAGAAGTTACTTATACCGGAGATTTACCCAGATCGAGTAGCGGCTGAGAGTCGCCATACGGTCAACTTAAACTCTGGATGAGTCCATTTTCGAATTGCCCCCCTTAACAATCGAATTGCCCCCCTGTGGCGCGTGGGCTCCACGTTGAGAAACACTGCTCTAGACTGCCTGCCACGCTCAGCTCGCAAAAAAAGAACCGGAAATAGCAGACGACAGTAGGTGTCGGCGAAGACCTTGGGCGCATTTCCGAGGATTTCCTTATCGGAAGATTCCGAAGCTCTCAAAAACATTGCAGTCATAACAAAACGAGTTAAATATACTGGATTGATCGTTGGTATTTGCAGAGTCTAAAGTTAGTAGATCAGCTCGGTAGCTTTTGTTAAATGATCAAAATCAACGAGTTCCAACCGCAAAATCAGATTTGATCCCAACTCTCCGTAAACACGCACCACTCGAAGAAAACGAAGGCCGGAATTCGTGCGACACAAGCTTCTCATCGAAGAGGTCCAAGTATCGGCCCCGATTTCGCAATAACGTCGAAACCAGCCAGGGTAGACGGACGATGAATCGAAAATCAATGAATTAAGTATGCAGGAGGATCAAGGATGCATCAGCGGTGCGGATTCCCGTGGAATTGGAATCGTCGATCCCTCTTTGTCGGCCGAAGAACAACCCTTTTCGTTTCGCCGAGCAATCAGGTGATCCCGGGAAATCTGCGCATGCAAATCGCTGATAAACGGCAATCAACAGGTGCCAACAGGTCAACGGGCTATTAGGCTCGAATCCAGCCGTTCCTGTTACAAGTTCTGCCGGGACCCTCGTGTGTTCGTTAACGAGCAGAAATATGCGACTCTGATTTCTTGTAATTGCAGTCAAGGCTCTCTCTGCACGACCCTCGTGTGCTCGCTTGGAATTACGATGGGTTCTTTTAGGTTTTTAACACTAGATTTACGGAAGCCGTCAAATTGACGGGTTCCTGCTTGTCTTATAAACATTTCTCAAATTTACAGAGACCCTGTACAGTAGATATTTCACGTGTATTTTATAATACTATAATGACTTAACGAATTACCATTTATGCAGCTTCATCTCTCTTTTTCCAAAGTCCTTATTTAATATATTGTAATTTAACAGATTTCACGCCCGTAAATCTAGTGTTAAACACTCGCGATTTATTCGTGCAGGGAATTGCGCGCCCAGTAGGTGTGTCTGTTTTGATGGACGTTGAAGTTGGTATTTTTGATTGTCACGGGAACTCTGGTAAGCGGTTCTTTGTTACAAATAAATATGGGACGTTGGAAATTGTTGTTGCGAAATATCGTTAATTTTTCGGTGATTTTTTAACAGCGGTAATTCTGACGGTGTGTCGATGAACGAGTTTGAAATATTCATGGTTTTGGTGAAACGTGGTTTAACTTTTCGATTCGTACCGTTATTTGGTAAATAAAATTGTAAAACAGTTAATTGCACGATGAAAATGATGATGCGTGGATACATTGACGAATTATTCACCCTGGAGTGTTTTAGAAAGTCTCTAGTTTGACATTATGCTTTCTTGTATTAATTTCCACCTTATTTAGAAGGGAAAAATTCTTTTGCCATTAGCATCAGACGAACTGTATTCACATGTACACGCAAACTTGAAAACTTTATTAAATTTTCCAGTTGTCGAACTGTTTTGTAAAACCTAGTTTCATGTACCTTTCGAATGAACTTTTGAACTCTGAAAATTCGAATGTACATTTAAAATGACTGCCCTCTTTCGCTAATCGATTTATACCAAAAAGGTTGTAAAATTTAAAGAAAAACGTTTAGTATTTCGCTGGGTCCGAATATTTTCACTTATAATTATTTACATTTTAAAAATGCCGAAGAAACCGTTAACACTCTCAAAATGTAGACAACGCTCAACATTCTCATATTATTCTAATCCTCCAGAAAAATAAAAATTTTCCAGTTGTCTAACTGTTTTCTAAAACCTAGTTTCATGTACGTTTCGAATGAACCTTTGAAACCTGAAAATTCGGATGTACAGATTTTTCTCCGATTTAAACGTCATTCTCATTCAAAAAATATAACAACCTGTAACAGTCTCGGACGAACAGTAACAATGATTAGTCCACTGACAGTTTTATAAACATTTGTACTCGCAAGTACTTTTCTTCTAAAAATGCCAAAGAAATCTTCAGCAGACTCGAAATTTCTATGGCAGCTCCCAGTCTCTAGTGTCATTCTGATCATTTAGAAACATACCGCGTGTTTTCCCTCCAACTTGAACGTCATCCTCGTTCCAGAAACATAAATGATTGACTGTAATTATTTTCCTTTTATGAATGCCAAAGAAACGTTCAGTTTACTCCAAATTTCGATGGCAGTTCCCAGTCTCTCGTGTCATTCTTATCATCCAGAAATATACCGCGAGTTTTCTCTCCGACTTAAACGTCATCCCCGCTCAAAAAAGATAAAAACCCGTATCAGCCCCCGACGAACAGTAACAATGCTCGGTCTCATGTCACAGCGTCCACTCGATTTCGTTTCCGACGGGTGTGCCGTGTGTGCAAGAGGAGAAATTTTCCTCCGTGACAATCTGCCTCGAACTGATGCAACGCCTGTGCTACGATTCTGTCTCAAATTTCGAGAAGAAACGTCAGAGACGAAGCGATATTGCGCCCGAATGAAATCGAGTGGGAACTGCGAATCCTGCGTATCGTTTTTCCGATACGTTGCGCCGGAATCATTTCACTTGTGTTACGGGAACGCGTGGAATCGAGGCTGCGAGTGCTCCGTTGGCTGATACAGAGGAACAGGGTCGTCCGTTTTTTATGGCTTTTTCTGAATCACGATAATATCAGTTTTGTTCCGTCCGCTGTGTTTTTTGCGAGTTGGTCGCTAGGGATCTGTATTTTTTGAGCGATGGAAATTAATAGAAAAGAGTAAAGATCGTTTATAAAATTGGAATTCTTTTGTTGGGAATTATGTTGCTTTTTTTCTGCCAATTTTAAAGCTGAACATTTTTAGTTCTAAGTAGAACGTTATTTTATACGAGTGGCAGAACTTTTGAATTTTAATTATGTAGGATCGTGAAAAAGAAAGAGAGGCGCGCGGCAACCCATCCAAGCAGCGTACTGGGCCTGCGTAGCTTAACACGGGAGATCTCTTGGGCCGCACAGTGATCGAATTCGCTGAAATCCTGGCCAAAAGTCCAAACAATTTTTCATTGATAATTGAATTCTGACAATCGCAATTGTGTTCACTAATAAAACTTTTTTTTACACAATATTCTGAGATATATACGATCTCAAAGTTAATACATTTATAGCGTGATGCTTCCGCACCGGAACTAAAATTATGTTTTTGATGTAGTATAAACGTGTGATCCCTTTATTTCTCTATTCGTAGCTATTTGACATGCTTTAAATTTTAAAATATGTCGGTTTTATTTTTTTATTTAACAATTTGCAGCTGTTATGATGAAAATATGAGACCCATGCATTTCTTCGCCTTTCCTAAGGAAATATGTAAAAGGTTTTATTTTAAAAATTTTAAATTTTTTTTATTAAATTTTAAATTTTTTATTTTTAAATTTTACATAGAAGTTATCTCGTGTCACCGGCTATTTCTTCTGTAATTGAGTATGAAATTGAAAGAATCTAAGTAAACTTCAGTATACTTTATTTATACATAATGCATTTAAATGAAACTTCGTACATATCTGCTATATATTTATAGTTTATACACATCATATGTTTTTGTAATTTTTTTGGTGTGGCGAAATTAAAATTGCTAATACAAGTGCAAACACGAGTTAACTCGTGACCGGTCAACAACGTTTGGGCATGTAAACAGGAGTTAACTCGTGAGCGGTCAGCAATGTGTTAAAAACGCCGTTGCGACACTGCTTTCAGAAGCAAAATGATTTGTGTTCGCAACAATGTGTTTATAATTTTTCCATGAACGTATTTATCTGAACTTTACTTGTCCGTTTAACTTGTCTTAACTTTTGACTTCATTTTTGTGGCGCGTGACTATAGTCACCCGTCGTGTATAGGTGGCATCTTGTGGCCTGTGACTATAGTCACCCGTCGTTGTGGGCGTCGTTTTATGGCGGATGATTATAGTCACCTGTAATAGCGAAAGGGTTAAAATAAAGTTTGAAGCTTTCTGAACAAAAGCCGATCGGTTCCAGCTGCTACTTTCTGCTATCCTTCGAGTTATTAACAATTGTTGGTCGGCGCGCCTTTCGTGTGGCAGCGCATTTACAGCAAAGGACTGAAGTATCGCGTTTTATATCGTTAATATGTTCCATTCTCTTGTGAAACCAGCTTGGCAATTTACTGAGGAATTCATTTATTGTATAGACTTCCTTTTTTTATTTAACAATTTACAGCTGTTATGATGAAAATATGAGAACCAAGCATTTCTTCTCCTTTCTTAAGGAAATAGTTAAAAGGTTGTCTTGGTTTGGCGTTATTAAAAATTTGATTGAGGCGTTATTAATAAATTAAACAACTTCAATTTTCTTGTATGAGTCAAATTGGCTCACTTCAGTAAAAATAAGTATATAATCAACATCCGTAAATCTAGTGTTAAGTTATACGTCCAGAACATCCTATCTCTTTCCTTTTTAGCTATACATAGAATTAATATCATATCTTCTACAAACTAATTATCGCCCAAAGTACTATGCACAATTCCCCTCACTTTCAACAAATTGCTCCGAATGTGCAAAAGGAACATCCATGAACCTAATCCACGGAATTAGAACGTCCGAAGGGTTACAACTTCGACCGCATTTCTGTCCAAAGTCTTATTATGAATACACATTTGGTTTCAAGTCGGATAATGTGACCCGTTTGTACTTCGTCCGCAGGAAATCGGCTTTCCTGTTACAAGCTCGACTACCATTCCAAACAATCGTCTTTCGACGGGGGATTAGCATCGTAGATGTAAACGCCCACGTAAGTATTACGGTTAATTAACCGAGAGATACTTAAGCACGATACCGCAAAGGTATCCCCCTTCGCTTGGGAGCATGATTTTACACAATAACGGTATCGTAATGGCCGAATTTCTCGGTAACAGACCCTTACGACCGGTGCTCGTGTTTTACCGGATCGTTGAACAATTTCCTATCGCATATTTCGGGGAGTTAATTAACATCTTGCACTTCAATTTATTTGCAGGTAGTAATACTTAATTAGTTGTACGATTTTGCTCCTCTTAATTTTGTTGGATAAGTGACTGACATTGGAAGGAACGATTTAGTTGATCAAACAACTGGTTTATGCAACAACTTCTGAAAAGTGCAGCTTGTCATTTCCTGCGGCCTCGAAACGACTAATGATGATTAATCCTTCATTTTTTTACGGGCAAGAAATTTCTTTGGCTTCGTCTTTTGATGGAACTGGAACACTTGTTCACTGGATACTTATATCTTTTAATATCTTATGTTTTATCGATTTAATTTAAGAAGGAAAGCCTCAGAGAGGTTTTGTAAGAGTCTTTCATGCGAATTTGCAAGATTGAGGAAGTAAAAAAGTACAAAGTCGCGGTGGAAAAACAGTTTGCGAGTCTGCGTTAAAAGTGGCCATTTCGAATGGAAGTTTAGACTTTCCATATCTGATTTTTATTTGTAGAAAGTAACAAAGTTTTCTTGAGTGCGAAATGGGTTATTGAAAGTAGAAAGGGTCTAGAAAGGGTGAAGACAGGGTGTATTACTTAATTTTATCACCTTACAAATTTACCCTGCGACACAAAATTTGCAACAGCATTTCTTACAAATTTTCATTCTTTTACAGTGGTCACAGTATAATAATAATATTTCGCTTTTTGCAAAAGTTTCGGAATACTTCCTGACAAATAAGGGAATTCCAAAAGTTCTTCGTTAACAGCCCTTTAAAAAGAAGCAAAGCTTTTGAGTAGAATTTTAATATTCAATGTAGACTGAATATTAATCGTTCGTGGGATATTAAAACATCGATATTGTCTCCGATGAGTCGCAAAAAGCTTTCATAAACGTCCGACGGGACGCGTTTTCTGTATGCTTGCAAAGTGTCGGCGGATTATTTTCGCATGAATAATACTCCGGTGAAAATTCACCGTTGAAACTTCATGAATCGTTTTCAACATAAATCCCGAAATCCATTCGTAAATTTCGATTCGTATATATTTCACAGTGAATTGTATTGCGGATAACGTGAAATTTTATTGCAATTTTTCGGCGGATTAATCGAATTTCGAGAGTATACTCTGCAATATATTCCACCAAAAGCATTTAGAATGTTGTATGGCTTACTCTACCATCAGAAATCTGCTTTTATTCTGTGCCAATGTTACCGAGCTGATATCACCCTTTCAAAATTCACATTACTCTGGCGAAATTAATTTCACCTTTTTCAATCAACTTCCAAAGGCACGATTAAAAAGAACAATTATAGAAGTCAATGAAACCAACCACAAATTCTACTTCGCTCTATTTTTTGTTCAACTTTTTAGAACGTATTTGACGCAATATTCAGAAATTCAGGTTATGTCGAATTGATTTTAACTGTTATTCGTTTGAATAACGAATGATTATAGGTGAAAATTGATAAACATTTACGAAGTTTACTCAATAACGACGAAATGCTTGTGTACAAGAAATAGAGGGCCAAGAAATCGAAGTGGCTGAGTATTTGGCGAGCCATCACTCATGTGAAAGACAGTTATCAGAAGTGTGCCATGGTCAAGTGGACAATTTTGATTTCCATACTCCCACCATCTGTTCGATCAAAGTGTCCTCGAGGAATTATCTATTTTTACGAAATTATCATCGTGTGCTCCAACCCAAAACCAATAAATACAAATACCAGTGAATGAAAAAAACCTTGGTTTATAATAACACAACTGCCTGAATGTTATTTTTCAAATAAACAAACTGAAACGAGAAACTTTGCGCACAGCTCTCTAATTTGAACTTATTTCTTTTGCATTTAAATACTTTGAAAACTTTATTGTCCGATTTTGTAAGTAAAAGTTATGAGGAAATTCGCAAGTATGTAAGTCATTGTAATTTTTTGTAAGCTGGAAGGAGAGAAATCAGTTGTAAACTGTTTATCGCGTTTCACCTAGAAACTTAGGGTAGAAAATTTGATAAGCGGATATTACAATTTTCTTGCAATTAGAATAGAGCAAAGAGTCGATACACAAATTTCAAACTTCAAATATGATTACAAGTTTCACAGACCACTCAAAGAACATCCTTCCTGCAAAGTTTAAATCTCTATCTCTACTACTCTAGGTGAAACTCTATAAACAGTTTTACCTCGATGTTTCTCCTTCCAGCTCACAAAAGAATCCCCAAAAATGCAGGGACTCTCTACACAATATCTTACATACTTGAGAATTTTTTCACAATTTTCCCTTGGAAAATCGGCCGTCAAAAAATTCGCAAACTCCAAGACGGGAACAAGACCCAACAATCTGCAATCAGAACGATCCAAACTTCGAAAGACATGACTCATTGTCAGATAGTTAAGAACCAGGAGAAAATGTCTTCATGAAATGTCGCAGTCTCACGTAACACTGCGTCAGAAAATGTCATCTCAGACGCCATGGACTGCTGAGTCGCACAAGAAGAAGAAAAGAAGGAAAAGACAGCTGTATTTTGTAATCAGCGAACTTTGCCGATATCCGTCGAAAGGGGCAACGACTGTCGTTTTTCGTCGACCTAAGTATATTCGAATCTACTTACAAAGCGCTGGACCAGCGTCACAACAATTTAACAACGAACAATGACGGCCCTTTGGCGATCGCAGCTTCCGCTCCTTTCTTGCCGGGAATCCGAGTACGCTCGGGTTAGTAACAGCAATTTCATCACTTTAAATACTATTGTCGTGGAACAATGAGGCGAACTAAAATGCCGCGCCGTGTTCGAAGGGTCGAACGTTCAATCTCGACGCTCCCGCAAGATTAGTTCCAATTATTTCGGAGTTGCTACGAATCCCACGTAAAACCGGAGAACCGATCTGTTCCCCTTTTTCTTCTTTCGTTGTTTATTTTTATTTGTCGCGCGATTAAACCCTTGCCGTACTATTTCTTTTTTGACGACCTTTACAATAATTCAGAATTAAATGGCTAAAATAAAAATTGACCAGTGATTTTTCATATGCCGTATAATTTAACGTAATATTAATATTATAGAGATAATTTTACTCTGTCGCATTTCATTGATATTTTCAATTTCATAGGTTTTGCAAAACTTGAGGGCATCCTATATCATTTCCCGCATCACGAGTGTTACTCGTTATTGTACGGTTAGGGGTTAACACTACATGAATTTTAAACCTAGCTCAGGCAAGCCGCTTATTTGATCGCCGCATGTATCCTTGGAAGAGCTCCGCCGGCTGTTACTTCCCGTGCGCTCAAGAGCTCGTTGATCGACTTGCCTTTCACTTGCCAGGCGCGAACCTATTGTCACGAGCGTGGTGGCGCATTGGGGCGACATTCGTATCTAACCACTCGCGCTGGAAAGATATGCCACGCGCGCCGATCACGGAAATCAAAACGACGTGCGTGATACGTCGAGTAAGGTTTTTTGTCGAAGAACAGTTTCAGATTGCACTACGTCGCGTGTAGAGCAAAAAAAGTATTACAGTAATGCCCCCCATAACACGGTATATTAGTTCCGCGTTATAGGAAAACGCATTGTACGAGCATTCTCGTAAAACGCGCTCGTATGACCTCGTATAACGCGTTATGTACAAATGATTCACGTTTAACTTTTCTCGTTAAAGGGGGTTTAAATCGAATATTAAGGAAAAACTATGTACAATAACAATAACAATATCTTACAATTCAATAACCAGGAACACAAATTTAATAAAAGAATTTAATATAATTTTATAAGAACACAATTGACACAATGTGCAAACGTACGCGAAATTGATTGTGAACTGTACAAATCCTTATAAATTTCGCAGTACAGAAATATAACGTGGGGAATCCCCGCGTTATATGAGGGAAAACACGTGTTATACGAGGGACATGAAGTCGCATAATATGAAAACGCGTTATAAGAGTACCGTGTTATAGGGGGGATTACTGTATCAGTGAAGAAGTAGTTGTCTTAAGTCAAATACGATTAATAGATTTTATTGTTTTTGGGCTTCTGGCAATGGTTTTGGTCGAATTCGACTACTACGTGACGCCTTACGGCGTAATATAGTGTTACATTCTTGCACGCGCATTTGTAAATTTTCAACGTAAATAGTTAAAAAAACTCGGTGACAGCAGAACGCAAGGACTTCTCGCTTTAACCCTTTCGCTTCGGCAATCCAGTCCGCCGAAGTGCCGTCACCGAACGGAAGCACGCGCCAGAAATGTTGCACAGTGCGTGTGATTTTTGTATATACGTTCTTCTAAGTCTTACATAATTACTGTACTTAATAAAACAATTGTTGCTCTAATATAGCACGTATTCTTCACATTTTTAATATGAGTGAGAAGACTTATACAAAATTATATTATTCTAAAAACATTAGATCAATTACAGTTGACATGTTTTTAGGTATTTACATATTTACTGGACTTTACAATTAAACGTTTAATATAATTAATAATGTAACGCAAATTAGTTAGTATATTAATATGTGGAGACTAGTAATATAATTCTGTATGATATGTCAATCAAATCAACAGAAAATGTTCAGCCGATAACGAAAACTGTTATCATCGACTACAGATCGTACTTATATACACATCATATAGATGCCGGATATATCCGGCGCTCGTACGCACAGGTCGTCGTGTGGATGCCGGATATATCCGGCGCTCGTACGCACAGGTCGTCGCGCGGACGCCGGATATATCCGGCGCTCGAAGCGAAAAGGTTAAAGAATACATTGTTGCCGCCGTGGCCGTCTTGGCGATGCATTTAACAATCCTGCCTAGTCTCTTGCCAGCAAAGTTGTTATGGGTTTCCACATCACCCATGGGGCACTATTGCCATTGCGTTTTTTTGCAATGGTATTCCCTGTATCGATGTGTCCTTTTCTGCTTAATGGTTGGTAAAAAATCGCGTTAAAAGAAAAGACTGGGCAGGAATGTAAAATGTATCGCCAAGAGGGCCGCGGCGGCAACAATGTATTCTTTGACGCGAGAAGACAAACATTGTTCATTAACCGTCTCAATAAACAATTACAGCATTGCAAAGAGCAACTCTAATTCCACAGAACCTTAACCCCAAACCTACCGACGTTATATTTACTAAAATTTAAATACACTGAACAAGTACTTTGTAAAAAGGGAAATCAAGAGGTGAAAAAGATGATTAATTAATTAATTTGGGTTTTTTAAGATAAAAGTGGAATATTTACTTCATTTCTGCCCTATCAATTTAGGTAGTTTTGTGAAAAAATTGGCAACCGGTCATTTTGATCGGCTTGGTAGATTTAGTAATCTTAACGTACTTGGTCGTCGTTAAATTCAAATTCACTTCGAGACGAGTTAATCTCAATGGGAGCCGTTAACACGAAGAATAACGTAACAGATTCCCATTCAAATTTGCAATATCAAGGATAGCAAACTGTTAACTGTTTACAACAGCCTCTCCCGGTGGATTAGCTATCACTACGTAGTCCTCGAGCCGCTCGTGCAGTTAACTCCGGTATCCTTTATGACCGTTTATGTTGCCGGGGATGCTAACGCTGTAAGGCTGCTTTATGGGTGGAACTTTAACTATTAAATATCCTGGAAATTCGTGTACTTCGTCACGCAGAGCTTTTAATTTTCACTCATGATTAGCCGTATAGCCGGAGGATTCTCATTGCCGTTCATGTTTCCCGGTTTTATGGGGACGTTAACACTTGGGGGTTACAATGGCAATGGCAAATATTGATGTTGTTTACGATGCTGTTCCAGGTGGAATTGTAATAAATGAACAGTTTTCGTGGTGGCAAAGGGGCGAGGTGTAAACGTTGGTCATTTTTATTTTGATTCTGGCAATTTTTAGCATTTAGTTGAGCTGAGACAAGTTCCTTTGGTTTAATCATTTGCTCTACGATAATGAGTGATATTCATCGTATGATAAATGAAATGGGAAATTTTGGAATTAACTAAAAACTATTAAACTGAAAATATTAGTGAGGCACGACAGGATAAAATTGTTTCCATGGTATCTGTATTGCGTTAAAGTATGCGATATATTGGGAGCCACTGATCAATTTTAATTGCAGGTATTTAATTCTGAGTTATTTCTTGTACAGTCATGAAAGAAATCGCAGTTCGAGGGGTTAAAACACTCGCGATTTATTTGTTCAATGAATTTTTATGGGGTAGTTGCGCCTGTTGATCGTTGAATTTGTTTTTTGTAGGTGAAATGTGAGCATTAGCATTTTTTTTATTAAAAAAATATAAGTATTAAAAATATGCAATTTAAAACTCCTGGGTGTAATTAACTTTAGTACTGATAAGGTTTATTCATGTAAGAACTTGTCTTTGCATTATTACAGTGGTCCAATTGCAAGTTAATTGTTCTTTGAAACTTATGCTACAAAGTAGTTTCACCACATTACAATGAACATTTTTGCACTACGAAATAAGCGAGAAGTTTAATTTTTCATATTTCTGACTTCCTCTTCGACAACCAGACTCACATATGTGCCCATAATTATGGAAGTGGTCTAATTGTAAGTCAAAATTTGAAAAAAATTAGTTTATTAGTTATTTCACACCACATTATTTTAAATTAAATTAATTCAATGCAATGTTCACGATATTGTCAAAAAATGAACCATTAGATAGTGGTTGTTATTTCAACATTATATGGAACTCATTTAGTGTTAATTATCAAATTATCAAAGAAACGCAAATCCACTCTTGTGAATTTGTGGAAAACACATACAACGAATGTCGCAGCCGGATTTTATTTCATCGAAACAACTAAAAGGGTCAACGACAAGAAGAGTAAAAAATATCGCGGGTGCATCTGTCGCTCGGATGCAAATTCAATGGGTGAGATTCTTGAAAAGCGAACCTTATAAGATGTTCTATAAAACTTCTTTAGATCATTCTGAATTCCACGTTTTGGATCTTTCAGCTAAAAGAGGAAGACCAAAAATATCCGTAAATATTAAATTACTTCCATTGTAAACCACCACTAGACCAGTAACGGAAGAAAAACAAAGATATTATGTGTTTACTACCCTACATCCCCCTAGTTTTTCAGGAACATTTTAAGAATCTCAAAACTCATATTGATAAAAGCCTAAAATGATAAAAATGGATTACTTTTCAAAAATAATTAACAAATGTTCATGAATTATTTCATTAAAATTATTATTTCTATTAAATCTCGTAGTCTTTTATTGCTTTAAGTCATTTATAAGTCATTCAGTTAATTTTGAAAATGGTCTAAGTCAATTTAAACTTTAAAAACATTTTCGTATCAGATTCACACAACATTCATAATAAATTTTCACTAATCGAGACTAATAAAATTCTAAATTAAAATGTTGCATAATATAAAAATATTTTTTAACTTATTCAAATGTAATCCATTAAATATCTCGAAACAAGAAATATATGACTTAGACCACTTTCATAATTATGGGCACACATGTGCATTTACGTAATAGCGATCGCCATTATTTGCGAATTTCGACATCCGCAAAAGGTTTTGCAACGAGTTCTCCACGCATATGAATCTCCCACCGTACTTTAAAAGTGGCTTTTTGATTTAAAAATGATGATATTACTTTAATAATATGGAATGTAGGAGATAATAAAATTGTCAGTAAATATATTAAATCAACAATGGATAATACTTCATGTTATTTATACTAATTTGGATCTATACTTTGCAAAGCTTTCACGAGCAATGGCCGAATAAACGAGGGGGGAACGAATTCGACGTAACTTTACCGTCAAGTGGCGTCGTTTGTGGTATAAAAATTACATAAAAACAATAACATACGAGGCACGATTATCCGCGCGTTTCGATTCAGAGGGGAAAAACACGTCCACTGAAGGGAGACAAGTTGCTTTATTATGAGGAAAGTTATGAAAGTATTATGCCAGAAAGGAAAATCATTTTTCTCCGTTTCCGCCCGTGCTGCGGCTATTTTCATGACTGATGTCGAACTATTTGTAAACTCTCAAGATTTCCGCAACAATGAGAAATACTTCCATCCGATTTTACGAATTGAACGAACCCATTTTCTTCTATTTAATCGACCTAACTTTGCTTTACAGTGTAACAACACTATTGTGGCAATCAGTACTGTATAATAATATCATTTTTTACTATTTAATTTGCGTATTATATTTTGAAACTGCTGCAATTATGATGACTGATGTCGAATTATTTGTAAACTCTCAAGATTTCCGCAACAATAAGGAATACTTCCATCCGATTTTACGAATTGAACGAACCCATTTTCTTCTATTTAATTGACCTAACTTTACTTTACAGTGTAATAACACTTTTGTGGCAATTAGCATTTTATTATCGTTATTTACTACTTAATTTGCGTATTAAATTTTGAAACTGCTGCAGTTATGACGACTGATGTCGAACTATTTTTAAACACTCTGTATTTCCGCAACAATGGGAAATACTTCCGTCCAATTTTACGAATTAAACGAACCCATTTTCTTCTATTTAATTGACCTAACTTTACTTTACAGTGTAATAACACTTTTGTGGCAATCAGTATTTTATTATCATTATTTAGTACTTAATTTGCGTATTAAATTTTGAAACTGCTGCAGTTATGACGACTGATGTCGAACTATTTGTAAACACTCAATATTTCCGCAACAATGAGAAATACCTCCATCCAATTTTATGAATTAAACGAACCCGTTTTCTTCTATTTAATCGATCTAACTTTACAAGTTTAACAACACTGTTGTGGCAATCAGCATCGTATTTTTATTATTTACCATTTAATGTAGCGCATTATATTTTGAAACTTTTGCATAAATTTGTCTTTTACAACATTAATTTCAATTATCGACTTACAAATACATAAAGCTGTTTGCAACCACTTGAAAAAAAACAGTTATGTTTTATCGTTATATTTTCAAGCGAGAAAGCTCATCTTTGAGGAAAGTTCGCAATCAGCATGTCGTTTGTCGATGAAACTCGAGAATTTCCCCAAAATTTGTACCTCAATGCCATCGAAAACGACGGAAAGAAAGTCCATGGCCGGAACTAGGAGAAATCAGTGAGAAATTTCGATTTTATCCGGGATTCCGTAATGCGAGTATTACGTCGCGCAAAAACGTTAAGTTCGTTGCTTCGAACTTTCCCAGCGAGACGTGTGTTCCTCTCCATAAAAGTTTCGCAGTAAAATTCGCCAACGTGCTGTTTACGGCCGTTCGAAATATACGGGATCAGACAGTAATTGCTTACGTTACGAGCTTTTCGCCATTTCCATCGTCGCGAATTCGCGAGGACGAGAACATAGAAATTGTTTTAATCGCTAGCGACGTTCCTTGATATTTTATTTTACCGCAATTTTCAGAAAATTCGACTTATTTCTCCATGAAACTCGCTGTATTTTTATTATTTGAGACGTAGGCATATTTGTAGGTAATTAAACATTGTTATGGCGACCGGGTCTCGTTAAATTATCTTCTACGTTAAATTATCTAACGTTAAATTATTTCTGGCTATTGACTCACTAATTGCAAATTTATCTACGACTGTAAGTGACTTAAAATAGATAATAAATTAATATAATAATTCGGATTAGAAACACAATATACCTAAACAGGCATTAACAGTACATTTATCCAAAGATTGCGGTCCTAGGTGAATGATTCTAGCATTAACCCCTTGCCCTACGATTTCTTTTGCGACTGTCTCCGCAATAATTGAAAATAAAATTGTTAAAATAAAAATTTGTCCGTGATTCCTGATATATCTTAGAATTTCACGCAACATTAACAACATAGAAATAATTCTATCGTGTCGTCTTCCACTGATATTTTCAATTTCATCATTTTTGAGAAGCTTTAAAATTCCCTGTTCCATGAACAATGGCAACAATTTTAAACTTCCATCATCGACGAATTTTAATACGATAACAACGCACGTAATTGTTAAAAAGAAAATTGTAAGATGACAGGTTTCAGTGCAAATAATACTGAGCTAACATCTATTCAATTATCTACCGACGCAGAGGTAACCGAAATTCTTTCTTATCAATGATAAGTTCCACGAAAAAATACTCGGGAAACACCGCTGGAAAAGAATAGATAGCATTATGCACAATGGAACTGATACGTCACTTTCGTGACAGGTTGTACAGAGCTATCCATGGGACTCGGAATCCGCAAGAATACGTTCTGTCTTTGGTGAGATATGCCACCCTATAGTTATGGTGCGATTGGATATAACGTTCTCAGTTGTTCAGAGTCACCCTATCTGACAATTTACGTCAATCGGTGTATCTCATTTTCTTTTATCATTCTACGTTGAATTACAAGCTGTCTGAAAGACGAGCGATCTCAGAAAATTGCTGAATTATTGGATCTTGATTAAATAGTGGCAAGATATTTGGAAAGTTTATATGGAACTTGGAATTTTAAGTAGTTCTTCTTTTGGTAATTCGATGATAACAATTATTTGTTGTACGGATGTAAGAAACATTTATGCAGGAGATGAGATTTTTAAAATAGTGGCTTTATTTTATTCGAACATTACGTCGATCGGTGTAAGCTTATTATTTGATGGGCCTATATCGAATTAAAAGCTGCTTTAGAAGCGAATAATTTAGAGAAGATTAGTAAATTACTTGAGTTTAATCGAGCAGTTGTATAGATATTTTTTATTAATTCGGTCCTAAATGGAACAGCTGAAAGAAATATTGCTTTACGATGAGATTGTAAACAAATTAGTCTGAACTACAGAAAATTCTGATTATTTAATTTTTATTTACAGTTCTGGGAAACTTCAAAAGTGCTACCTTTTATCCCATGCCACATTTTATCAGAAAGCACAAAAATTTCAGGGAACGTAACTACGCTTATTTTCTCGGGGAAATGTAATTTTCCAAATTGCAAATAGCAGATTTGGATAGAGAGAAGCACCGTTCCAGTTTCATGGAACGTTTAATATCACACTAGATTACAAAATAAGGTAAACGGGAATGAAATGCAGAAAAGTAGAATACGAAATCGAAGAGGAAAACGTGGAGCCGGATAAGCGAGTTTCCGAATGGTCCACGTTAACGAAATAGAAACTGCGATTCCCAAGGAAGCAGTTTCCCGAAATTTAAGACCGAGTCGTGCACGAAATTTTAAACCGACGGTTACTCGGACATAGTTTCCATTCAATCAACTTCACACTGCTTCAATTCACTTACCAAACTGCAATCCAAAACGTGACTTCACTTTCCTTTTATTCTTCCATGTCCCAATCCGTCATTCATGAATTTTTCAAGATTAAAAATTGCACTTTGCAGAATGCTCAATAAACGCCTCTTTTGTTGTTGTTGCGGAAAAATTGAAAATTATATCGTTAAATTCATTGAATCTGAATATAAAAAATGCATTAATGGCCTACTTCATATCAATTTAAAAATCGCGGTCATTCATTTTTGTTGGGACAAGTAAAGCATACGCAGTGCCATATGAGTTCACAAACCTTAAGAAACAGCTAATGGTCTTAAGTTAATAATATAAGGCTTCTCCTCATCATCACGTTAAAATTAATAATTTTACAAATATGTTTAAACACAAATAGATCTCGAATTACTCAAATTAAAGAACTTCCCTTTAACTTCTCAATTCTTCCTCCTTGAATAATATTCCATTAACCCCTTGCCGTATAATTTCTTTTGTGGCTACCTTCGCAATAATTCCAAGTTAAATTGCCAAAATAAAAATTGATCAGTGATTCTTGATATATCGTATAATTTACTGGAATCTTAATATTATAGAAATAATTTTATCGGGTTACGTATCATTAATATTTTAAATCTGATGATCAGTCGTTGTTGTAGGGTAAGGGGTTAATGCACGATGCTTAAATAGTTATATATTTTTTTTTAAATACATTATAACAGCAAAAATCAGGGTTCGGCATTGCCATGATTGCGAATACATTATACTTACAAGATTGAAGATTGAACATGAGATCGTTCATCCTCGAAATTCTGGAAATCGTCGAATAAAACATCAATGGCCAAGGGACACTTTTAGCGCGAGTACCTTTTTACGATATTTAACGATCGAAAACACGAATTGGTACTCCGCGGAATTTCCCGGAGAGTCTCAATTTGATGAACTCATTCGCAAAACGTATCGCATGGTTTTTCCGTTATCGGTGATCGTTAAACGAACGGAATGAAATTGCTGTTGCATCTCGTGGGCGGATAAAAAAATCGGCCCTGCGAAGCAAACGGCAGAGGAATCGAACCGACCAATTTTCATGGATTATATACTGTATTTGGAGAGTCACAGACGAAAGTGGAAAATCGTGTGAAACTGCGAATACGATATTCCACGGTACTTCTGTGATAGCTCGTCGTTTCGGAATTGTAAAGTGCCTTTACGATTTTTTGTACACGATTTTGTCTACTTTTATTAGGAATGTTATGCTTCTTTATATATATTAATGCATCTGGATTGCAATAATGGCATTATATCTTAAAATGGTTTAGCGACTTTTGGGTCACACTGTATTTAACACGAATATTTTTTCTACGATATAGATATTCAGCTATGCTTTATTTCCATTATGCTAACGATAAAATTACGAATTAATATTTTGAAAATAATTATAACTGTAATTGGCTTCAATGCATATATTAAAGGCAGTATTAATTATTGATAAAATCGATTGCAACAAACAAATAATAATGTGCTTTTGTAATATAAACAACGAATTTTCCTATGCGTGTTTAATTTCATTTTATTAATATATACATGAAACGCACAACTCACAAGGGTACAAGTTTTCCAAAAGTACAATGTGATAAGAGCGTTAAAAACATCTCAACAATGTTGACTTTTCCCTCTGACTTTTTCAAATCACTGCTGGAAGTTTGCGAAACTGAAATGCAATTAAGTCTCAGTAATACAAATATGTACTGTGTGTCACTGTTAGAAGAAATAATTTGAAAATGACTATACTTCATAAACGTAAATCATATATATCTTTGCAATTTTGAATTTTCCCTCTGACATTTTCAAAGCACTGTTCCAATTCAAACACAATTAAATCCCAAATAATACAAATACAGCACACTGTTGAAAAAAATAACTAGGAATTGCTCTACTGCAAAATCGTAAATCATATATATCTTCGCAATTTTAAATTTTCCCTCTGACATTTTCAAAGCACTGTTCCAATGCAAATACAATTAAGGCTCAACTAATACAAATACAGCACACTGTTGAAAAAAATAATTTGCAGATGACTATACTTCATAAACGTAAATCATATACATCTTTGCAATTTTGAATTTTCCCATTGGCATTTTCAAAGCACTGTTCCAATTCAAACACAATTAAATTCCAACTAATACAAATACAGCATACTGTTGAAAGAAATAATTTGGAAAATATTGTATTCCATACTCGCAAAACACTCTCCAGTTTGCCATAAAACTCGACGTCGTCGTATCGCCATCAAAATCGCAGATCCATCATCGTCGAATTTCGCGACAGCCGTACGAATCGCCTCGAGGACAACTATTTTCCGTGACATATTTGCGACTGTTTGTTTTCGTCGGTTAAAAAAAAAGAAAAAACGCAAAAACAGGACAAAAAACCAACTAAATATTTCGCTATTGAACAACAAATCAATATGTAAATTATTGCTTTCGGAAGATGTGTCTCGGGTGGAAAAATTATGTCAGAAGTAAAGACGAAGAAGTAAGTGTAGCGTCGCAGTTTTTTGTAATTTTAGTAAATAATACACAACTCCTATATATTACCCCTTTCCTAACAATAAGATAGCAACATGCCCCTGAAGGGATCCCAATACTTTAAAAAGCTTCAGCTAATTTAAAGTGAAACGACCTCCTCCGTTCTGAAACCATTCAAGAAGGTGATGAAGCTCTTAATGATACCGAAATAGAAGACAAAATGACATGCAATTCTAATTAACACTAAATAAATAATTTCTTCCGACGATATTCGAGAAGACAATTGTGTACCTGTTATCAAGAGGAGACAAAGTGCTTTACGCGGCTCTAACTACGATAAATAACTCCTTTCTTACGAGATCATTCCACGAGATAAAAATAACAAAGCGTTACACAACCAGTAAGACATAAAGGTGATAATAACACAACTTAACTTCAATTGCATCGTTTGTAATCAATTCTAAAGGAACTATATATTAGCTGAAGCAAAGAGAAATGTTTTTTCCTTTACAATGCGTCTGAATTTATTTATAAAAATATATATAATATTTAGACTTTATAATTGCGCTCAGTAGACCTCAGCTGTTCTAGACCGATCAGGTTTTGACCCTTAACGGTCGTATGACACCTCTGACGTGACAACAATACTTTGTCGCAGCGGTCGTATGGCACGTGTGAGGTTACAAGATGAATCAAATCTAAACTCGCTATCTGTGGAATGTTTGGAAAATTGTCTTATCAATTGAACATTACCAACGGAGTGATTAACATGTTCAATGATAAAGCAGTGCCTTTTTTAATCAAATTCTGATATTTTGGCCCCGAAACATGAACAAAGAATATGTTACGAAGTTAAATAGTGATAGTGGCAGCGAATTCTTTGAAGACAATTCTGAAAATGATTTTAATTCTAGTAATGAGAGTAGCAGTGACTTCTTATCACATTCTAAGAAAAGAAAAGTTGTTATACCTATACAAAATTCAAGTGAAAAAAATGCTATAGACGGAGAAAATATTGATAATTCAGATGATGATTAGATTGAAATCGACAGTGATGATGATGAATTATTTGAAACGCATACATTTGTAATACACCTTCAAACAATAAATAATTTCTAACCAAAACGTTGTCCTTACAATACTGAGAATTTCTCAAATTATTACTGAAAACAACTACAACCTAGTAAGAATTATGTGTACATAAGATAAGGGTTAGCGTCAGATAAGGTCAGATAAGGTTAAGCGTTAGATAAGGGTTAATAATTTAAAATGAATCGCACCCGAAAAATCCTACCAGGCACATGAAAAGAAACATAACTTTGCGCTTAACAATAATACAATCAGAGTGATTTGAAATTTCCAATTTGATACGGTCAAGTCGCCGGGCCAAGGAAACGTTCGCTGAAGATTAAATCGCTCTTGCAGAAAGTTCGCACGTGTTAAATCGCGCGAGCATCTTGCGCGACTCTTTTTCCGCCACGAGGGTGATCGATCGGCATGAACGCGACGTAATCGCGTCGCAAGTTTCACGTATTAAGTATGTACGCTGAAATTCAATAAATCATTAGTGCCATTAGGTATCTTGGACATGTCGAAGGCCGGTCAACGATGTTCGAGTGTACAGGGCGATTCGTTGTTGGCGGTGCGCTTCAATAGGGCGATGATGTTAACACTAGAACTACCGAGCCAGTCGAAGTGACTGATTCGTAATTTTTTATAAAAATTCTCCAAATTTCTAGGGGAGCTGTAGAGTAGATATTCCACATCCATCTTATGAAACATAAATTACTGAACTATTCGACTTTTCCATCAAACGGTTCGTCTTTTTCTAAACTACTTGTTTAATATACATACAGTGGGTGTAGAAAGTATTCGTACACCGACTAATTGCGAATAATATATTGTGAAATTGTAGTTTATTAACTAATTTTTTATAAACAACGAGTGTGTACATATTCTCGGAGGCCTCTATAACAGACACAGTGCAAAAAGAATTAATTAGTTGAATAATTTGCAAAGTTATCAAGAAAAAAAAGAAATATTGTCCGAAATATATTTTTTATTTTTTAAGCCTTCTTTAGAGGATATGTGATGTTTTTTAATGTGACGTTCCAAGTAGTCCCGTAGGTTTTCGATTTTAATATCAGGAGATTGTGGTGGAGCTTGTTGGTTACTTATTGCTCTTATATTTCTTATATTTCGGACAATATTTCATTTTTTTCTTGACAATTTTGCAAATTATTCAACTAAATAATTTTTTTTGCACTTGTATCTGTTCTAGACATTTCCGCGAATATGTACAAACTCGTTATTTATAAAAAAATAGTTAATAAACTACAATTTCACAATATATAACTCGAAATTGGTCGGTGTACGAATACTTTCTACACCCACTGTATTTAAATATAATAGACTTAACGCCGGTAGTCGTAGTGTTAACAATAGATTTACGGACTGACAATGAGCCAATTTGACTCATTAATACGTTGAACGCCACCGGTATTTCGATGGTTCCATCATTTCTACAGAACTGAAATTATTTCTATTAAAATTGCATCTTTAAAAAGCAGAAACTTCAAAGACACAGATGAATATATATTCAGGAGAACTTTATCTTTTTAACGCCAAAATTTAAATATTGAATATATTACAAAATTCGTAAGTATTGCAATTTAAAAGTCGTGTAAAACTTCATTGAATTCAATAGCGCCGGTCACCGGTGACCTCATGGCAGTCAACGTGTTAAAAATTTGATATATATATGCTTGCAGTAACAGGAAGTCGGTAACTATTCCTATATTCCCCCTATTCTGTATTGTATTTATAACTTTTTAATAAAGCTCCATGTGACCTATGATCACATAACATTTTTTTCTAATTTAGTGACATAGATATACCGACAGTTTGAACATTAAAACCTGAGACACCCTGCATAATCAACATCCGTCAATTTAGCGTTAATAATGCTATTCGAACCTGCACGATATTAATTTGATACACAGCAGAGAATTCAATCGTTCAATAATTATTGTATCACGGAAATGATATGGTACGTCTGCGGCACGTCCAGGCTATCAATTGGATCCATTGAATTTCAGCGCACTTAGAGGAAGGAAACACGTTACGTCGGTGTAGCGAGGGGACAACGTAAGTTTCGCCGGGGCGAAATGGACTTTCGGAATTTCAATGAAACCAGCCTCGCTTCCTGAACGTAACGGAACATGAATATTCTACCATCGAAGTTCGAACGGGCGTTTCTTATCGTCCCGAGTTTCTCGTAATCCGGAGAGAATTGAATGAAACTACTTAACCCACAGGAAGAAGTCTCTCGGCTGGCAGTTTATTTAGATTCAGTGTGCTTTACGTGCTATTTCGTTCGGACTCCGTGGAGATAGTAATTTCGTGCGGGTCTGTTGAGATCTACGTGTACAGGGTGTCGAAGAATTCGTAGGAGAGATAAGTCTGTGTGAAAGAAGAAATGCTGGTTGTGGAATAATTTCTGCTTATATTTTTCATGACTTTTCGGTTGATTTTCATTGTAATATGAATCATTAAGTGTTTCGTTTAATTTACATGACTAATAACACTGTCCAACACGATTTTTTTTTGCAATATCCACTGGGTGATCCTCGTAGAGTTGCTTATCCTAAACACGATAAAACAACCGATTTTAATAATTAGATACACTAAAATACTCGGCGTGTTTTCGTCTATCTTTTAAGAAAAATTTGAAGTTCTTAGCGGTTACAGTTTTCGCGTAATACCTCATTTTTTACCAAAATCTGGTGTTTTTACTAAAACTCATTTCTTTCGAAAACTGAGAGTGATGGAGCAATTCTGCCGACGGATTCGTGTTTAGGATGAGCAACTCTACGATGATCACTCACTGGATATTGCAAAAAGTTAAAAAAGTTCAAATTTGTTGGATAACGTAATCTTATGTGGAGAGCTGTGGTGGGTAAAAAGGCAAAGGTTCGACCTTGCAATCAGTAAGTCCGAGTTTACATCCCCGTCACCTCTGAGAAATTCGTCTAAATTGTTATTTAACATATCGTAGCCTCATTAGTTCGAAATGCAGTTAAAACAGTAGGTCTTAGACGAAATGACCATAGCAGTTGAAGTGAAAAAATGCAAAAAAAGAAAGGAAGATAAAGGCCCGCACTTAAAATTAGTAGAGCCAAGCTCAAATCTCCTATCACACGTGGGAAGTTTATTCTATCTCATATGCAGATCACAACCTCGTTAATTTTACACTGACCTAACAATAAGATCTAAAACAGTAGGTCCTAGATGAAATGACCGCAGAAGTTAAAGTGAAAAAATGCAAAAGAAAGAAAGATAAAGGCTCGTACTTAAAATCAGCAGACCCGAGTTTAAATCCCCTGTCACCTGTGGGAAATCTGTTCTATCTGATACACAGATCGTAACCTTGTTAACCCCTTGCCGTACCATTTCTTTTGTGACTGAATGCGCAATAACTCTGAATTAATTGCGGAAATAACAGTCTATCCCTGATTTCTGACATAGCGTATGGCTTAACGCAATATTAAATAGCATAGAATCCATTTTATTTTATCCTGATCCACTGATATGTCTAATTTAATAATTTTTGGAACACTTCAAAATTGATTATTCCATCTATCGCGTCACGAGTGTCAGTCGTTATTGTACGGCAAGGGGTTAATTTAACCCTTTGCCTTACAATAACGCCTGACACTCGTGACGGTGTAAATAAAATTGGAAATTTTTAAGTTTTCGAAAAGCTACTAAATTGAGAATATCAATCAGTCACGAGACGATCAAATTGTTTCCAGAATATTAATTTTGCGTTCAATTGTAGGAAATATCAGAAATCAGAGAGAAATTTTGATTTCAAGAATTTATTTTGAGTTGTTGCTCGCACAGTCGAAATAGTAGTTTCGAAGAAGAATCTCAAATTTAGAAGAAGAATCTCAAATAAAACTAGAACGATGTGCAATAATTCCAATGTCGATCCTACGATTAAAAACGAAACCTGGAAATTCTTCTGAATAACAATCGCGTCAGTATTAATTCCACCTGTTTACCATTGTTTCGATTTCCTGTCAGACCGGCTGATAGTCTCTCGAAAAACCTTGAAAACGAAATCGCGTGAAAGACGATGAAAGCCGCCGTCGAGGATTCGACCTGTGCACATCACTCGCATGCATCCCTCTGTCGATTTTAATGCGACGCACACATAAGCATCAAGATGGCCGTTTGGTCGAGTGCTGTCATGCGCGTTATTACATCTGCTGTATTTCAAGGGACGAACACGGAAATATATAATAAACTTTATCGATTCCGCGCGGCGTTCCGTCGGATTCAAACCGTGAAAAGGTCTTCGTGTGACGAGACGGCCGCGGCCCCCGGACATTCCTATTTCATTGATTTTATTAACATGTAAAAACGGCACTTTCTGATTTCTTGAGGATTCAACTCCGTCCAAGATGTCTGTTCTTATTTGGGTACGACAAGAATGGCGGAAAAATTGATGATTAAGAAGATTTGACGATGCAAGTAGAAGCTTAAGCTGCAAATAGTAGATCTTGCAGGTTCAAACATAATAAACAATAGAAATTTTTTTAACACTAGATCTACGGTCGTATAAATCTGTTGTACTTAAATATATTAACCCTTTACCTTTCGTGATCCTCATTTGGGGATTTTTTCATTTTCCAAGCCTTTTAGCATCTAATTTAGATATGTCACATGCTTTTCAGTTTAACACTAGAACTATCGGCGTTAAATCTATCATATTACAAAATATTAAATAAATACTTTGAAAGAAGAGGAATCGAGAGGCGGAAAAGATGATCGGTTCGGTGATTTATGTTCTTTGACATGGACGTAGAATATTTATTCTATGAGTTTTCTATAAACTTGGAGAATTTTTGGAAAAAAATTGTGTACCGGTCATTTTGACCGGTTGGTAGTTCTAGTGTTAAATGTGTTTCAGACAGTGCGTTTTAGATGTACTCTCAAGTAATTTTCATGAGTTATTTTTATTCTTATACTACGACGATACTTTTTCCAGAAACAGTTAGAACAAGAATTTTTTTTACAGGGAATGGGTTAAATAAGTACTTTGAAAAAAGATGAATTACGTATTTGTGTTTTGCGTTGCAATTTGTGTTTT
The DNA here is from genome assembly GCA_963989415.1 of Cerceris ruficornis. Classification (NCBI taxonomy): domain Eukaryota; kingdom Metazoa; phylum Arthropoda; class Insecta; order Hymenoptera; family Crabronidae; genus Cerceris; species Cerceris ruficornis. The sequence continues at coordinate 7,022,707 of OZ022529.1, forward strand.
ATATGATACGCGTGAAATATCTACTGTACTGCTTCTCTATTTTGATAAATATTGTTAAAAAAGGAGGAACCCGTTAATTTCGCGGCTGCCGTAGATCTAGTGTTAAAGGAGACCCTCGAGACGGAAGTACGCACCTCCGTAAAGTTTCCGGTTCCTCTGTTAGACCTCTAGCTCAACACAAGAACTACCAAGGCCGTTGAAATGACTGATTTCACATTTTCTAAAATAAATGACTTAAAATACAGATTGTCATGTCGGGTTCACGAAAATGTCAGAATTCGAAAATTGTTAAGTAGACATACTTCCCAAGTTATAATGTTGAAACTTGAAATTTTTCACACTTTACAAGGTTTTTGTATTTTTTAGCTTGTAATACAATTACAAGCGTGTAACCAGGGAATAGTTACATTCACCGGTGTTCCATTTTGAGGGGAAGACGTAAAACGGGAGATCCTTCGCTGCTAAAAACAGCAAAGAATTACGACTTTGTTTCCCGTGCCTCTCTGCTCTCTGAGCACGATTTCACGGAAATATTAACCGTGTGAGAGGAGAGAGAGAGATAAAAAGAAAGAGAAACAGAGAACTACAGAGGCAGATCAAGATAGAGTGCGATGGAGAAAAAGAGAGAGAGAAAAAGGGAGGAGTAAAAGAAAAACAAACTCGGTGGTGAATTTCACGAGGTAGGGTAATTTCACGTTATGGTTGATATCCAGGCGCGAAGGTAATAGCACGTAATGTTGCGATTATGAGTAACATAACTGTAGCAATGCCAGGAGCTGTGTTATGCTTTTTATATTGGTCGAGTTATACAGAGAAGAAGAAACATAGCGATACGTGCGAAAGAAATATAGTTCTTTGCATGAAGACAGCTCGAGATAAATAGACGAGTATCATATTTTTCCTTGACTTGAAATAATACTTCTTACAAGTTTTCTAGTTTCGAAATGTAAATTAAACGTGTACAATTCGTGAGGTATGTGAGAAATTGAAAAAGAAAAAAAAATATAATAAAGTACTTCGTAGAAAGAGTTTCCACTGAAATAAACTACATAGACTTATAACAAGAATAATCGTCATGAAATGTTGAAAAATGAAGGGTTATTAATGCTGGCTTCTCCAAATGTCTATTTGTTATTCCTTCATTTTAAATTACTGGAGAATATATCTCATCATACTGAATTATTATGATAAAACAAATTGGTTAAATCTGCAGGATAAAGCTTAACCACGGATTGTTGAAAAATCAGATATATGTTAATTCTAATGTTTAATTATCATTCTTCAACTTACAATTACGAGGCAACACTTTTGTTTAGAGTATGAGGTTCTGCGTAGATGATTATTCGGCTCGTATACTGTAATTTCCGTACAAGACAAAGCTACGGCAGAGAAAAAAAAACAGACTAATTGAATTAACATGCTGTTCCACGTTTATCACGGATGTCTATGGTGTTCAACAGGGCATGGTAACGCAATACGATTTCCGTTAAACTGCTTTAGTTTTGCGGAGTTCCGAAACGAGATTGGAGATTGTGAATTGCTGACCGAATTGAAATCGGTGAATCCGATAATGCACTGCGAAAATTTAATGCCTGCGATGGTATCATTACGTGATCCTAAAATTAGAAAGGATACAAATTTTGAGTGGTCGTACAAATTGTATCATCGATAGCGGAATAATTACACCAAATCCCCTGACTTCAAAATATCAGGAAAATCGTGATAATATTTAACCCCAGGAATAATAAATTTCAGTCTGAAGCACCCCGGTGATTTTCGTTTCTCCATAGTGATTCGAGAAACTTTGAATATTGACGATTTCATCCATCGATAAATAACGTTTCCTATCAACGTTCTTATCGGTCACACGTGACACTATCGGGAATCAGTAATGGAGTAATGGATGCTGATAAGAATTTTCGTTTAGAGTTCGCTGAACCTACTTCATGAAACGCCTTGGGAAACGTACGACTCCGAGGGTGGTATTCTGCATTCTGAATTTCTAATTTAATTTAGAAACGTCTTGAAGTTAATTTGGAAATTTAGAAAAATAAATTAACAACTTGAAGTTCTTTGGGTGATACATCTATTCGTAATTGACGAGACAGAGTGAGGCATAGACGTTAAAATAAATCCGCAGTAGTATCAACCTGGCACTAGTCAGCCACGAAAACCTGGCAACAATCGTTTGGTTCATTGGGTTCTCAGTGCTTCGAAAGCTTTCGTATTGCCAAAATTGAATAAAGAAATTTTTGCTAATTTGTTTGTTTCAGTTCAACTGATATTACATTCAAAAACTTCGAATTTTTCAATCGATCGCGTCTCTAATTTTTTAAAAAAATTCATATCGGTTGAAAACTGAATACTGATATTGCCTGCATGAAACTGATTAAAAAGTTAATCTTTCGGTTTATAAAAACTGTGACGCAAGTTTCTGAATTTTTTTTTATTAATATGAATTTGCGTGATTAGGATATAGAAAACGCAGATAGATATAACTAAAATAACTGGAACCGTTGCGTTATTATCGCCAGAGTTCTTGGTTTAGATGTTTTTTCGATCAATGTGAAGCTGCGAAATCCCAAAATCCAAAAAGAAGGTAGACTTTCATCAGTCACATTATTTCAAATTTCCAAAAACTTCTTCAAATTCATTAAAGAATCCGAATTCTCCTACACACATCCTTGAATTCCAAACTTCACTTATTACAATCACTCACCCCCCAAAATTCTTCCCCTACAATCGAATCAAATCAAAAAACCACAATGGATTCATCTGAATGCACCCTTTCCTCCTCGAATTCCAATCGAGTAATCCGAGTCTCGTGCAACGGGTCATAAAGTAAATGCATTATCGTGCAACCATCTAGTTAACTATGAATGCAAATGCAATGGCTGCCAGGTATAGTTTGTCCCAAAGCCGGGCTGAATTTCGGGACTATAAATGAATCAGGTCGAAGTTTAAGTGGCATTAGCTCCGCGGTGGTAATAAACCGCGCGTTAAATATTTACGATGACGCAATTAAGAACGTTCCCTGCTATCCGTTAACTGCCAGCTTCCGCTATTTCACCGTCTCCGAGACAGCGCTGAGAACCGCTGAAGACATACGTTGAAAATCTTGTCTCGACGTCAATATTTGAGTTGGCTCTTAAACGTTCGAGTTCAGACTGGCCAAGTGACGCGTTCTACGTATGTATATACAGAGCTTTTCTCTCGCTCATTACTATACATCGCAAAAATAGAGAAGTCTCGCGGTATAGTGAGGGACCAGAAACAAGGCACTTGGGACAGAAGGGGAGATTGCTCTCGCACAGCCTATCTCCGCCATGTCAGTCCTGGAAACCTGAGATCGGCGAATGACAACGGAAAATAAAACACTCCTTTCGTCGTTCACATGACGACGCAACGAATGTGCGAGTCTCTCTTGCCAATAGCGCGTCGAAATCGAAAATGCGTGAGGGAGAGGGATTTCCCTATCCGTCGGGCGAATCAGAGCAAATTACGCCTCAAGTGCCTTGTTTCTGGTCCCTCACTATATGAGGTACGGGGTAAGGGAAGAGTGTCGCTCGCACCGTCTATCCCCACCATGGCGGCCATGGAAACCTGAGATCGACGAATGACAACCGAAAATAAAACACTCCGTTCGTCGTTCTCATGACGACGCAACGAATGAGCGGGTCTCTCTTGTCAATAGCGCGTCGAAATCGAAAATGCGTGAGGGAGACGGATGTCTCTATCCGTCGGGCGAATCAGAGCAAATTACGTCTCAAGTGCCTTGTTTCTGGTCCCTCACTATATGAGGTACGGGGTAAGGGAAGAGTGTCGCTCGCGCCGTCTATCCCCACCATGGCGGCCATGGAAACCTGAGATCGACGAATGACAACCGAAAACAAAACACTTCTTTCGTCGTTCACATGACGACGCAACGAATGTGCGGCTCTTTCGCGTTAGAATCGAAAATGACGTCAAGACGAGGGACTTCTCATATGAACATTACAACAATTTTAAAAAAAATTGGGAGCCAAATCTGCTTGTTTAGTAAACTTTTATTACACTAAATAAGTAGTACACTAAATAAAACTAAATTTCATACTTAATAAATATTTATTAATGCGAACAATGTGCTTGCATCTCCTTAAACTCGATGTTAAACTCGATGTTCGTTACGTATTTTTACAACAATATAAAATTTTAATTACCTATCTATCTTTTAACTTAAACAAAAATTTATACATGTCCTCGATTTATAGAAGAATTTTAATTTGTCAAAATAAGATGTAATTTTTTTCTTACCAAGTTTTTTTTTAAATGAAAATATTATTGCGCCTTCCGTGGATATTTGTGCCAGAGTCGCATTTAAGGAGCCAAAGAGCCACATGCGGCTCTGGAGCCGCACTTTGCCGACCACTGCGTTAGGCGAATCAGAACAAATTACAGGCCAGAGGACTTCTCTATTTTTGCGAGGTATATCCAAGCGACGCGAATTTCAGACGGAAGAGACGAGGAACTTTGCCTCCTTTTCGTGAATTATTGATTATACATTTGGAATTATGCAGCTGCAAGTACGACCGGCATCTTTTCGGAGTCTTAAGGATACGTCGAGTTATTGGGTAAGTGACGACTCCTTCTGGGGATTTTTCTTTGGAAGATTTCATTGCGGTAAATGGATTGGAAGCGAGGATGCAGTGTTTATGACGGGGGGAGTTTAGGAAGATGTGTTTCTGCTCCGGATGCAGCGTGGATCCATCAAATATACTTATAGGATAAGCGGATTTCGGGGTCGATTTATGAGCGACGAGCTTGAGCTATCGTCTTAAGGTATTTCTTCGTTTTTTTCCCATAATTCGCTGCGAAAATTTGCGATCTGAAAGAAATTAAGGTTTTGTTGTCCAAATTATTAGGGATATTTTCACCACGAATTTAACATTTTAGCTCCGGACGTGGAGTAGATATTTCGCGTGGATGTTAAAATGCGCAAATTACTAAGCTGATTATCTCTTTTGCCCCCTCATCACTCTTTTTACAAAGCACTTATTCAACTCATTACCTGTAAAATTTTTCTTGTTCTAACTGTTTCTAGATTAAACTATCGTCGTAGTATAGGAATAAAAATAATTCATGAAAATTACTTAAGAGTACATCTAAAACGGACTGTCTGGAACACATTTAAACTGAAAAGCACGTGACATATCTAAATTGGATGCTAAAAGACTTAGACAATGAATAAATCCCCAAATGGGGATCACGCAATGTAAAGAGTTAATATATTTAAATACACCAGATTTAGCGGCCGTAGATCTACTGTTAAAGCCGTATATTATATTGCTTGATGAAAAAAGGAAGGCTAGTGGGAGGGAATGTGAATGGAATGCGGCTCTGATTCACACATTCCAATCAGGCGGAAAGATGAACGGGCAGAATGAGTCACATCGAAACTAATTGTAAGTGACAAAGTGTTCAACGAGAAATGGGGTCTGCGGTGAGTTAGGAGACAGATGCTCAAACTTGCAACGAGTGAGAGCAAGTTCAAATTCTTCTCTGTTATCTTTGGAAAATTTTTAATTTTTCCTACTTTGTATTGCTGCGGAGAGGCATTAAAAATTAACTTAGGGTTTATAAAAGTAGCAATTATATTTGTACTCGTGCGGCCGATATCACAGTTTGCGGACAACTCTATCATACATTATATTATTATTAACAAGCGCAACTTCGTTGCTATGCCTCTCATAATCGATATCAGAGGGGAGACAATTTCTTAGTACATAATTCAGAACAGTATAGCCTCGGTGTTTCGGAGTCCACCTAAAACAGTAGATCCCAGGTGAAATCACTACGGCAGTTAACCAGTTAACTGTGTTCGACGTGTATACACGTCAATCCAAAGCTCTGTTGCGGTAACCTTTTTAACACTGAATTGTACATTTTTTATCAAATAAATATGTAATCCTTCCACGTTTTGTTTTCCTTTTTTCGTAAAATTTATAATAGGAGCATTTCCCCTGCGTTCGACGTGTATACACGTCATTGCTTGATTTTAATTCCGCATCCCACGAGGGATTTTTAAAACTAAACTCCACAGTTAACTGGTTAAAGACTATGATGGGTAAGGAAGTAAAATCACGGACTCCCAATCAGTGGGTTGAATTCCAATCCCCCACCACCTCAGGGAAATTTCTTTAAATTATTATTTAATATACCGTAGTCTCGTTGGTTCGGAGTCCATGTAAAATTATAGATTTTATGCAAAAGGGCTGTACCTGCTAATGCCAAAAAAATAAAACAAGCCCCTTTTGCTCCTCTGTCATCTCGCTAGCCTTCTTTTTAATAACGTACAGTATCGTAGCCAAAAGACAAAGAAGGCGCGTAGTATCAGGCACGTGATAAGGGGAGAGTGTCGCTCGCACCGCCTATCCCCATTGTATCGGTCCTGGAAACCTGTGATCGACTAATGACAACCGAAAATAAATCACTACTTTCGTCGTTCACATGACGACGCAACGAATGTGCGGTTCTTTCGGCCAATCACGCGTTAGAATCGAAAATGACGTCAGAACGAGGGTTGTCTCTATCAGTCAGGCGAATCAGAACAAACCAGAGGCCAGAGGACTTCTCGGATCTTTTCGGGCAATACATCTGACGCAGAGTTTACCTATTGGATCTTAACACTAGAACTACCGGCGTTAAATCTATGATATTTAAATATATTAACACTAGAACTACCAAACCAGTAAAAATGACTGGTACAATATTTTTTCCAAAAATTCTCCAAGATTATAGGAGGGTCATAGAATAGATATTCTACGCCTATCTCATAAAACATAAATTACCGAATCGATCATATTTTCCACCTCTGAATTCCCCTTTTTTCAAAGTACTTATTTAATATATTTAAATATAACAGATTCAACGCCGGTAGTTCTAGTGTTAAATAAGAACTTTGAAAAAGAGGAATCCAAGAGGCGGAAAAGATGATCGATTCGATGGTTTATGTTTTTTGAGATGGGCGTAAAATATTTATTCTACCACTTTCATATGGACTTGGAGAATTTTTGGAACAAATCGTGTACCAGTCATTTTGACTGGTTTGGTAGTTCTAGTGTTAAAGAATGATGGGCATCGTCCATTCATAGAGCCCGCGTTCCCTTGCCTTGACATCTACCAATTTCCGTGAAGTACATATAATATTAACACTTTATGGACCGTTAGCCAATTAATCGGTTTTTCAGATGTTAACATTCATAGATTGATAGGCTATTAATCGGCTGTTTGAAATGATGATAAAATAAAATTGCACTGCTTTGAAATAACTGAAGTGAGAATGATATTGGTAATGAGTATTACTTTGCATTTTAATTTAGAAACCATAGAGCTTTACAGGTGGATACATCTACTTCTGCGCAATATTCAAAAAATAAGCGGTAGATAAAGTGTTAGGTTATCCTATGAAGCAGATTTCATAAAGATTCAAGATCCTCTAAAACAAAATTTCTATTATCATTTCGTGCACAAAAGAGAGAGAGGAATCTCGTTTCTTTTATAACTGAAAGCACACAGATTTCTTCAGAGCAATCTAATTCTCTTGATTTACGGCACTTCGACAAATCCACGGAGTTACTTCAACAATTCGGAGTTTCGTGAAACGTATCGACGATCCCTATTTGTCGAGCAAACAAGACAGTCTCCAATTACATCGCCGGATACATCTCTCACGGTGGTTGCCAGTCCAACGATTCGATATTCCAAGGACCTTCGGTAATTCCTCTCTCCGTATCATTACGTTATCACTTTCTCCAGCTTGATATCAGCCACGTGGATGCTTCTACTCGTGAAACAATCAACGTGAAATTTACTAGGTTTTACAGTATTCGCGACTCTCCACTCAACGAATGAGTGTTCACGACGATATTGAACTGTCGCGAACTCCGCGCGACCTTTCACCGGAATGCGTTATGAGGATACCGATTCCACGTGAGTCGTAAATCCGCTACACGTTACTCGTCAGTGATGACCGAGCGCGATTCTGCATACCATTTTTCGTGACAGAATTGAATTTGCTTGTTGTTAAATAATGAATTGGAACCCAGAGATGTTGATTAGGTATATCTATTTATACAGGGTGATCCACGTAACTTGTGCACCTCGAATAACTTTTAAAGTATGCGGTGCACAAAAGAATGTTATATACAAAAGTTACATGGTTTAAAAGGGTACACTATGTAGTGTGTTAATTTTTTTATAGGTGGAGGCGTTTCGGAGATTTGAAGGTCAACTTTGTTTTTTTAAATGGAATGATATGTTTTTTTATTCATCGTGAAATAGTACGTTTCAAGACGAGTTCAATAACCTATGACTCAGGTTCATTCAAGGTCAAACTTGCTTGAATATTAAGTAACTATAATTCAAAGTATGTCGTGTTTGGTATCATTTTAATCAGAAAAATCGAGAGGATCGGCCGTTTTCATTTTCGATTTTTTTTTAAACCTTTGCTAACGTATTTGTGAGATTTTTCTGATTAAAATGATACCAAACACGACATACTTTGAATTATAGTTACTTAATATTCAAGCAAGTTTGACCTTGAATGAACTTGAGTCATAGGCCATTGAACTCGTCTTGAAACGTACTATTTCATGATGAATAAAAAAACATATCATTCCATTTAAAAAAACAAAGTCGTCCTTCAAATCTCCGAAACGCCTCCAACTATAAAAAAAATTAACACACTACATAGTGTACCCTTTTAAACCATGTAACTGTTGCATATAACATTCTTTCGTGCAACGCATACTTTAAATGTTATTCGAGGTGCACAAGTTACGTGGACCACCCTGTATATTAATACTCTTATGTACACTTGATAAAAAATGTGTAATGGTTGTGTGGGTAGGAATGGCGGTAATGTTGTTCGAAGTGTGTACTGTCGTGGATTGAGTCGAAGTGAAGTTGAAGAGTAAGAGATCGAGCGGACGACGAGTCCAGGAATCGGTACAAGTAGGAAACGGACGAATAGGGAAATTTTGCGATAAACTTGACTTCCGATAGGTCGTATTTTCGGCCTAGCAGAAGCAAGAAATCGGAAGAAGGAAAATCGGAAGTTAAGGAAGAGAGGGAAATGGTCAAGGAGCGCACGTGGTGAGTCGAACGTCTGAGGAACGGTTGGAGAAGGAAGATTTACGATAGGAAAGTCGAGAAAGATAATAGGAAATGTGAGGTACGCGATTGAATAAGTTTGGTAAGGGTTAACCCCTTCAGACCCGAATTCTTTTCTTTCGCCTAAGAAAAATTATTTTTATATTGAGATTAACTTAATTCATATACACACAGAAAAAACAGATGACGTTGCAGACGTTATTTCTTCATATTAGACGATCACTGGTAGATACATTAGGTGTTGAAACTAAGTTTAAACCTATACGTTATAAGATACAGCACGAAAAGTATTATGTACATTACAAGGTGCACAGGTCCGAAGGGGTTAAGCAAGGCCAAGTGACGAATTTCGAAATATTATTTACTAGGTGAAAGTCGTGCGGATGCGAAGTCTGGAAAGGTTTAAAGAAGAAATATGGCAGGATATAGGACGAGGACCTTGAGTAGAATACAGGAAGTATGACTCGTAACAATGAGTCATCAGCGGGAATGTGATTCGCGTTAATTCGAACGTAAAAGCGATGCTATTCTCTCATGATATTGTCGTCCATAATTACCTGGATTATATAGTGTCACGCTGTCGACGACAGATCGAAACACAATCGCGAATTCCTCACTTTACGTTGCACCCTCTCTAACACCCGGGATTATAAACAGAGTCATCGATACGTTTTGTCGATTCGATGGCAATTTCTGTTATTGCCGAAGTAACGATTGGTATTTACTGACTTGTCGTACTGAAAAATTTCAAACCGGAATGTCGACGTTGAAGGCTGATGACTCGACGCATCGATCGGGGTATTTTTATCGGGAAATGCCGATTTGGTGGAATTAGAATCGAAGCTGCTTTTTTTGTGCTTTCGGGGAATCGTGCGATTCTAGTATCGATATTGGACTGGCTCTTTTTATGCCTATTTTGCTGTTGGCAAGTATTTGTGCCGATAGATTGCACGTAAAATTTGCTGCAGTCGCTTTTTGGAGATGAGAGAAGCTAATGTAAAGTAGGAAGCTTGTATGTATAGAGAGATTTCTGAATTTGTACTTTCTATCAGCTTAGAATTCTTTAGAATTTAGAAATCTAGCGTTTCGACAATTTTAGAATTTAGAACAGTTGTGCGTAAATTTATGACTTCAACCCTTAACGATCGAAAGGTCCCGTTACGGGGACGTAACACTTGTGACATAGAAAACGAAATTATAAAAATTGGTTTCATTTATAAAATTATACATCAGCTAAATGTCTTGAATTGCTATCGGAATAACCCAATTTAAATGTTTTATTTAAGTTAACATTCCTTTAAACTTTCAACTTTGTGGACCAAAAGACGTAATTTAATTATGCAAGCTCTTATTTAACTGTAAATGTAAATTAATATTAAATATAGGTCATAATTAAAAATATTTGATACAATTAATTCGGAGAGCCAGGGAGAGGGATGAACTATTTTCAACCTGTGAAATTATTAAGGTAAATAGACACTATATTCATCGCTGCTTGAGATATGTCGCTGCAACTGTTAAACTACAATTAAATATTAAATATAAAGTGAACCAACATTTTTCATAATATAATAGGTCTCTTTAAAACTACAAATTAACAACCAATTAATATTTGTACTACGCACTCTGTCTCATTCAACACCACAGTCCGACGTCTGTTTCAAGCAGCAGGGAATAACTCGAGATGTTAAAACACATCCCTTCTAATTACCAGCAACGACGGAAGTCATTAAAGCTACACTTGCAACGTGCTATTAGATTAATTCGTTGCCAAGTGCATAGCTTAATTCCGCTTTTGTATCCTCGGATTTCACGGTCATTAATCAGATTCAATCAAGGGGTAGAAAGTAACGGGAACCCCCACCGTTGAGTATTAATTCTATATCAATTACTTTGGCGCCGATTACCCGATTAATCATCGCCGGGTCATTATTACACCGTCGATCTTTCCGAGAAGCCAACTAGGAGACGGAAGAAAAAACATGGCGGATACTTAACCCTTTATGGTCGGCCTTATTGTTCTCGGTAATTGACTCAAGTTCATTTGAAATTCCCGAAGTTGATTTTATAATTCTCTGTTATTAATAGTATAATTTTGAAGACAGCGATATGGAATTGAAATTCGAAGGATGTGTTGTTTAACGCTAACAATTAGACTTTCTGCTGTCATTTTAAGCAGGGAAAAATGGCTGATCTTTGAATTTGAATCTTTTGAATCACATCAATTGGTTCTTAATTTTTTCAGAAAGGTTCTGAAACTGCCGATGCTGTTTCTTTTTTAAATGTTTTAGGATTACCATTCAGAATGTTAAGAACTAATTCTATGAATTTACTTGCAACCTTTGGGCTTTCCCTTGCGATGCATTTATTATAAAAGATTTTAGAAAACCTGCGATACTGCAGAAAAGTATAAAGTAATATTATCTCGCTCGACAGGAATTAAAAATGCTAAATACTTGACACCTTGCCTTAAAATGTCAATTAAGACTCAGTGCGGAAGACAGGATGAAAACATTTGGCATTCCCTTCAAAAGTACACGATATAACAGCGGCAACAAATCGATAAATTTTTATTTTAATAATTCAGTGCTTAACACCAAAACTGCCAAGATAGTCAAAATGACGAGTTCCAAATTTTTTCTAAAAATTCTCAAATTTACAGGGGAACCATGCAATAAATATTGCGCTTCTATCTCATAAAACACAAATTAACGAGTAGATCATCTTCTCTACCTCCTGATCCCTCTTCTCCCAAAGTACTTATTTAACCCTTTGCTGTCCGAATTATATTGTCAAGTTTGTAGCGAGCTAAATGAAATTAATTGCAAAACATTTTTTGTCGTTGGTTATTCATTTTTTCAATGATAGGAATAACTATAGGCACTGGCGGATATTTATGTGATATTAATTATTATGAAGTATTAAAATTATTATGAATTTGAAAAGTCGATATTAATTCGTTCGAAAATAAAATGAAGTGAAAAAAGCCATGTCGAGTACAGTTCGCCATAGGACTGCAAAGGGTTCATCTATCGAAAAATAGAAGATTCAACGTCGATAGTTCTAGTGTTAACTAGAATGTTTTAATAAAATATATGAAATAAATACTTTGGAAGAAGAGAAATCAGAAGGTGGAAAAAATGATCGATTCCGTAATTTGTGTTTAATAAAATAGAAGTAAAATATTTAATCTACGATTCTACTATAAACTTGGAGAATTTTTGGAAAAAATTAGGGACCAGCCATTTTGACTGGCTTGGTAGTTCTAGTGTTAAAAATACCAAGATTTAGTTATTACCGTAAAAAAGTCGTATATTCTTCGACGAAATATTTGAAACCATCGTCGTGGAATTATCGGTGCGCGCCACGTAAACGCAGATTGGTATCGGTACTTTTTTTTTGCTCACCTTGAGGGACATTTTGCGAGGCACGAGATTGTTTACACGCAAGCGCCCGGGAGATTGTTTACTGGGGAGGATATTACATAGAGTCGATTGGGTTTTTATACGCACCTGAACTTCTAAGGCATGGTAAGCAAATATGAGGCCAAGCAGTATCACAGTAGACACAGAGATCAGGGTTTTCAGTGCTGTCGAGTAAAACGAGGCCTGAAACAGAGAAAGAAGAGGAAAGATCAGCCTCATAAATTTTCATTTCCACCGTTCATTTATGTGGCGAGCAATCAGACCACCTTTCGCTTATGGCCGCGAAAGTCTGGCGATTTATTTTGACGAAGTTTCGCAAATATCCCTGTTTGCGCCGGAGTTCGACGATTACGCCGCTGTAATACTGAACGAAGCTGCGAAAAACTCGCGAAATAACGGCAGCGAATGTTACCAACTGTAGAGGAAAATTTGTGAAGTCTGATTTAAAAGGAGGATGGAGGGATGCTGGGAGGATTGTTTGCGGTTATGCAATTTTCCTGTTTTGAGGGAGACTTTTTTTAAATTGGAAGTATATAGTTTAAATTTAATCGTGGTTCTTTCTGTATTGATCTTGGCTTTAGGATTTTATTGGCAAACATATGGCGATGGAAGGATCGGAGTTAGGTTAGAATTTGGCTCCGCCATCTTTATATAATCCTTTCTACTAACTTTTAAAGTCAAAGGAAACTTCACTGTATCTAATAAATTAGAAATGTAAATATTAGATAGCGGAAATAGTTCCTGAGATTTTCTTTTTAGCAATGAATATCAATCAGTTTTCAGTTAGTAATTCGCAAAGTATTTCGATATGATCATGTCGCATCTACGGTCCGACAGGAAATAACGGAAGTCGGATAGGAAGTTTTACCCCGTCCTACTTTCATTCCAAATTTGTCTCCTTCCGATTATTATTATCTATTTTTACTTTTATCAAATTTCATTGCTAATAAGAATTTCAGAATACTCCTGATTTTTACAACGGATGTATAATTTTGTAGAACGCTGGAAAAGTGTCATAAAAGTCAATGGTGACTAAAAAAACACTTTTTTTAAATTTCGGAGTGTTTTAATCTTGGCCTACGAATTTGAACGAACTTTTCCTGATAAATAAGTTTGCTTAATGATGACATAAAAGTAGTTCATGCCAACGTTTACGACGTTAACACTATTTCTTCATTTCTTCTTCAGCAGAATTGTTTTAATCGTATCGCAATTAATGTCAACTTTGTCAAATACCTCGACATTTTCTCTTCTTTAAGTATTTTTAAGCATAATTTATCATTAGTTTTAACACGATACTACGACTCCCCACAATTATTTTGCTCTTCATTGTACTCTAAACGGTTTTATACCCGTTTACTTGTTTAAATAAATAAATAAATAAATTTCTACCAAAGGCTTACTTTTACACCGTTGCTCCTAAATGCAAATACCTTGGAATAATTGCTAAAAGCTAATTCTGCTTAATGTTTCTTATTTTATCAGAAAAATAATTCAACACTGTAACACTATTAGCTAAAAAATAGTGTTATAAATGAAATATGTCGAGGTGTCTGTTGAAACCTTCGGTACAAATAGTGCTAAATGTAATAGAATTCAATTCAGCATGTAAAATCCCAAATACCTTGTATTAAATTGCTGCGTATGAAATGTCGGATTGTGTACGGCGACATTAAAATGACTACAGTTTTTGCAAAATGAATGTTTATAAATCAAAATAATTTTTATCCACATCAATACACTTCTGCCAAAGATCCACAAGGGTTTTTATACCATTTTTAATAAAATCTGAGTTTTTAGAAAGGATGAAATTGGAGGCGACTTTTTTATTGTCACCTTCATTATCGAATTTTTTTTCTATAATGAAGTGGCCTAAGTGTTTAAAAATGTGATAATCCGTTACAGGAAGATCAGGTGAATAAGCTGGGTACGTAAAATTTCATATTTCAATTCGCAAAATTTTTTTGAGCTCACTTTTGACGGATATGGTCTTGCGGTGTCGTGCAATAAAGTAGGCCCCCGCCGATTAATTGAAACCGAACGCAGTATTTTCAATTCTACGAGCATTTGTTCAATTTTTTTACAGTATCTGCCAGTAGTAATGCTCTCAACGCCTTGAAAAAATGGAAGTTCAGCTTTCCATGTATAGATAGGACATCATTATGGCATACGGTTGTGGGTTTACCACGAGGCGCATTTTGAAGATACTTATATCCAGAACGAAACTTTTGAACCAATATTGTACGATTTTTTTATTAAGAATTGCCTTCCATATGCTCTGTTTATGTTAAGACTTGCAGCTGCAGCATTATTACCAAGTTTAAATTCATATCTGTTTACTACTCGTATTTCACTACTATTCGCGTTGCACAAAAAAGTTTATTTTTTTATAGAAATTAGGTGTCTTCCAAATAAAATACATCTCAATATTGAGCATATAGACCAAACAACCTGTTTCAACTGTAAAATTATTAATTTTACGTCTACCTATTTACAAAATATGGCCAAAATGTAGTGTACAGACTTAATCCGACATTTCATATGCACCAACCTAATACAAAGAACAAATGATTTGTTGCCTGTCCACATTCATAATGACTGGCACACTTAATTGCCAATAAAAACGACACGATGAAATTTCCAAGGGAATCGAATCAACGGAGAATCATGACGGTTTCACGCAGAATTCTCGTTAGGATGCCTTCATTACGATCCGGCTATTATACGAATAATACAGGTGCAGACAGGGGATAATGAAATATTCAGACGTCTACATAAAGTTACTTATTGCTGCCTCGTAAAAGTCGAACGTACAACGTGCTTTTACCAACGATGTTAAATTCTTGGCAACCGAGAAACATTATCAAACCTCGTAAAAGTAACTGATGCGCTCTGTTTTGCCGTGAAAAAAAAATAATAAAACGTCCATTTCAAAGCTGCCGTTTATTTTTTCAAAGTTCTCCAATTTCCCCCATTCGCAATTTCTTCTCCTTTCGTCGTTTCGTCGTATTCGTCGAAATCAAATTTCACGATTAATCGAAATCAATTCAAGGGAGGATTTCGATTCTGGAATTTCGACGCGAATTATACGAATTTTTACGTCGAAGTTTTGAGGCGGGATGGAATCGGCCAATTCGTGAAAATCCTTTTCCAACGAAACGTCCTCGAGGGGATTCGAAGCATCGCCCTGGGCGCTGAGAAAAGCGCGGCGGAGAAGAAAAAGCAAGAACGGGTTGGAAAATGGTCCGGCAATATTTCCAAGGGTGAAACGACAACTGTGAGATTCCCGATGAAGAACTCTAGAGTCACTCGAGGCACTCCTCTCCGAGTATACTCACAGTAATTAAATGGAGTATTTCAGAGTAGGGGAGAATTGATCTCGCGGAGGCCACGGAAGGAAAAAAAAATAGGGGAAAATGTTTCAACAGCTTTCGAGTCTGAGAGGGTGAGTCATCGTGTTTGACGATGTTTAACCCTTTGACTGAGACAGCAAGTGCATAGATCCTATGGTGAGCGTGAAGTAATTATGTGCTACATTTACCTGTGATCATCTTTTCTATTCTTTTTGGCGATGTAAAACGATTTAGATATCGTTTCGTGGTAAGAAGAAAAGGGGCGGCTTAATTATTTTATTGTAACTGGAAAGACTTGTAATGTTTGTTATAAAATGTAATGAGCAACGAAACGTTTTAACGTTTTGCTGTTCTATGTCCATTTCACGGAACACAGCTTTCTAGGGTAATTAATATTTTACATATTAAAGTTCTGCTTTGGAAGTTAACAATGATGTTGTACCTTCACATTAATATTTCTCAGTATCTATAGTTATTTTCGATACTAAATGAAAATGAATAGTCAACAGTAAAGTATTTTTCGAAATTATTTCTGCTTAACTAACCAAAAATTGCAAAAATGACTACGACCACGAAAGAATTAATAATTATGTTGTTACTGTCGTAAATAAGAATAGTGAAATCAGTTAAATCAGAAAAAATAAATCAAAAGGACGATGCCATGGATATACAGGACTATTCTTCAAGATAAAATGAACGAAAAAAGTTTATTTTATAAGATAATCAGTTTTAGATGAACAACAATATAGAATTTTTCAATTTAAATCCCACGTAAAACAGAAAAGTGCTTCATGACGTGTAAAATTAGGAGTTTCATCTCTAATTTGTTACTTAACTTCAAGTTCCACTCGAGGCTGACAAGCTCTTCATAACGCGTCGAGTTGAAGGTCCAACCCGACCTTTCGACCCATACCTTACTAAGGGTCCCTTTTAATTCCTACTCTGAACAGAAAAGTTCCCTACAGCGCTTCAGCGTGTAGAATTAAGGGCTCGATCTTTCTTTCGCTATTCATGTCCAAGTTGCACTTATAACAACCTAGTTTCTGATAATATGTGAAGAAGGCTTAAATCCACTTTTAACGATCATTTGAACTAATTCATTGTAAAGTATGTTCGGCAATTATTAAAACGAAATCGATGGCTTGCTGTGAATTTTGCAGTTAATCGTAAGTTTGTTATTAACTGGGAGTATTAATAATTATCATAATTATCATGATTATCATAGATGTGTTATGTTACGTGCAAGATATTAATATTAACGTCAACTTTGCTTATTAACTGGGGTATTATATATTCTGCCGACAATGTTATAGTTAGCCTTAAGTTGGTTAATAATTAGGAACGTTAAATGATGTAGAGAATATTATAGTCAACCTTAAATTGGTTAATAATTAGGAACATTAAACTCTGCAGAGAATAATAAAGTAAGCTTTTAATTTCTGTAATAATATGGAACATCATAGTCTGCGGATAAAGTGACAATTAACTTCAAATTACGTTCATCATCAGAAATCTCATATTCCAAAGAGAATATTGTAGGTAACCTTAAATTTGGGCGATAATTAATGATATTAAATTATCCACAGAAAATTACAATTAACCTCAAATTCCAATAATAATGGAGAACGTAGCAGTCTGCGGAAAATGTTGAAATTCACCTCAAATATTCTCATTACTAGATATCTAATATTCTGGAAGGAATATTCAAATCAACCCCCAATTTTACTATTAAAACGAAAAAAAATCATCCCTCTACGACTCTCAGCAGCCGAGAAACTTAAATTCAAATACGAGTCTGCACCGCTCCCCTGGCCGCCCTGATCCCTCGCAAAGGGCTCTCAAAAATCGGACTCCCCCGACTTTGAAATTAAATATCTCGCGTGTTTTTGGACGACTCTCGATGGGCCTTTTTTCTATGTGTTCCTTGAAGTCTTGGCTTTCGATCCACACCAATAAAAGCATCCTGCAACGAATAGCTTTTGCACCAGGCTCCCGAGACGGAATAATGAGCCCTCCGTTTAAACGGATGAAGATGGAAACTTCTGCCCAAAATCATTTCAAAGTAGACACTTCAAGGATTAACAGGATATATTTCATTCAGCAGAGGACACTAAAATCTTCGAATTCTATTGATAAGTAGAAATATCATATTTTATATGGGGATATTAAAGTTAATCTCCAATTGCCTTAACAATTAAAGCTAATGAGAATTAGCAATATAGATTAGAAATATTCGATTATCGTTCGTTAACACTATTCCTACCGACACTTCACGTATACCTTTTCCTACCGCAACCGGTGAATTTGTCAAATGATAATTTTTTCCCAGAAAATGAACAGTAAAAAAGGAAGTGAATATTGAAAAATGTATTATAATGTGAATGTATTATACGTATATTTGAGGAAAAGTCGTGAAGTTTAAAGGCGATTCAATTACGTTGTATATAGGAAATTTTAATCGAAATTTTAAAAACGGTCATTTGACCGGTCGTGGTAGGAATAGTGTTGTTTAACCGATCGACGTCTGTTCGCCTCATCTCGGTGGAGGGTGAACCAGTGTTGCATTAAGAATGGGGGAAATATTTCACGCCATCGTGCTCGGAACAGCAAACAGAAGTTAATGAATTCGCATCGAAAACTCTAACGACCTGTCATCGTTCGTTAACGTGACATAACCGACGATTTCATTCGGCCCTCTCACACGGAGAAACCTTCAGTGTTTACATACTCGCGATTATTCGTATCGCCTTCGTTTGCTGTGTGTACATACAAATCAGCGCACCTCTACAGTAGCTATAGTAAGATTTTTGTAATTACACTCAATTCTAATTTTACACCAACTTCTTTTACACGATTTTGATTTAACAGGAATTAAAAGAAAATGTAATTCTCTTTTAACACGGCTTATTTTGATTTAACACTAGAACTACCGGCATTCAATCTATTGTATTGCAATATTTTAAATAAATACTTTGAGAAAGGAGGAATTAAGAGGTGGAATAGATAACTGATTCGGTAATTTATATTTTATGAGATAGACATTGAATATTTACACTATGACTCTGCTATGAGCTTAGAGACTTTTTGGAAAAAATTGGGAACCAGTCATTTTGACTGGTTTGGTAGTTCTGGTGTTAATACGATCGACCCAAATTCTAAGAACAAAATTTTGCTTTACTGTGGCCTAGCCAAAACACAAACACAGCGATTAATTACTGAATTCGTTCTTAAATCCACTGAAACAAGACCACAGGAACCTGGTCTTAATTTTGTTGAAGAGACTACAGAATGAATTTCACTAATGGAGCATGAAAACGATAACCAAGACATTTCTATTGATAGCAGGAATATTGCAGTATTACGCAAACGTATGCGTTTATTATCAGAAGGTGATAACGATTAAAATCTTTTTATGTGTAAACCATATTATTTTGCCTAATTTTTGTGTTCACGAATTAGTGACATGTTTTTTTCCTTTTCAAATGATAATTTAGTTTGTATGATACATGTGCGATCTTTATGAACCAATATTTTTAAGATCCTCGCATGAAAACTCATGGTTTATTGTATTATTTTTCCTGAGTTCTTATGACTGGAACCAATCTTCTATTTTTCCATAGATGCAGTATATTTTTTTACACGAATATTTTTTACACGTATTCTTCGGGAACGTATCTATCGTGTAAAAACAGAATTAAGTGTATTCTGTTATTAAATATCTTTAACATAAATACCAATTATATCTCTATTAAGAGATTAATGGATTTAGCTAAGGTTTATTTATAAAGACATATTAATCTACTTACGTTGAAAAAATATTCGCTCAGGAAACTTTTTACTTTAAATATCAAGAGGCTATAATGATTAAAATACTTATTATTTGCCTAAGTAGAAATTCCGTCGAGGTTAGACATATAAAAAAAAATTTACAAATTCCTCAATCGATTTGAGAAGACAAAAATTATATTTATATCATCGAAGAGAGATTTTGTAATTTATGCTCGATGATATGAATTTTAAAATATTGCACAGATTTAATATCGTGTGCGAAAATAGAGACGGTAACGTAACAATGGACGAAGGAACAAATAGACTTAATTTTCTTCCCTCGCGAAAATCCGTTTATCGTTCGATCGTATTGTTGTATCTCTGGTAGAAAATTTTGCTCACGAACGATTGGCCAAGCGAAGCCCTTGTTTCCTGGCTGAAGAAAGAGTGATTGCGAGTATAAAAAGTCGATGGAACGAAACGAACGGTGATTTTTGGTCACCTTTTTCTTCAACACACCGCCAGAGGATTATTTTGAAAAATTGACACCCGGTCTACATAGACTTCTAAAATAAAATGTATCTCGTTATTCTGAACATTTTTGTAAATCTCTTTTTCAATTTAAATTAATTCCTTTAAAACCTATTTCCGAAAATTCAAACTTTCCATGTATTATTTCGGAATAAAAAAATCTTATCGTGCACCGATGAAACCTAATATAAAATATTATTTAATTTACTTGGAATACGTTATATAATCCTAGATATATTTGATATTTCACCGTATGTAAAGGTCTATAAACTTCCAGAGAGAGAAATCTACCACATAACGTGCACAGAAATACTGCAGATTTATTTTGACCGTAATACTTCCACCGGCGATTCTTTGCTGTTACTTTATGTCCGTGTAGCGAGCCAAAGAGCTCCAATGCCTTCGCAAATAATTTGTAAATATCTCTACGCTATAAAGTCTAAATATAACATCGATAAAGTTCTAAATAAAATGTACATTTTATTTCTGACGCAGCTTGCAATTTCTCTCAGTCCTCTATCAGACATAAAAAAGACAAAATAAAGGTTTTGGTGGATATGAAGGTCAAGGGCTCGATCTTCCCATTACTGGGCTCGAGCTTAACCCTTTGCACTCCGAGTAATTTTTACTATGAGCTACCAGCTACTCAAGGACTATTTACAAAGTGCGAATACACATCTGTAGAAAATTGAAAATCTTGCTTTGTCGTAAAAAAGAAGCGCATATATTTTAAAATTGTTTTTCACTATAAAATAATTTTAAAATGCACCAGATTTATCTGACAACGGACTTATCAGTTTCCATTACAATGTCGCCGCTGCGGAGACAACAGAGTGCAAAGAGTTAACAATAACCGTAACTGAGGTGGTCAAACGATCGGTTCATTAAAATGAAAATACATATTTTTTTGTACTATTAAATAAAGATTGTTTTGTACGTTGTTTCATACATTAAATTGACAGTATCTTGCATTTCTTTCAGAAAGGCATTATCGTTTTTTTATAACCGATTACAGGATCTGCTATGGTAAAAATAAGTATCTACAAAATGTCGGTACGGGTGGTGTTAACACTAGAATTACCGGCGTTAAATCTACCATATTTAAAAATAGTAAATAAGTATTTTTAAAAAAAGGGGAATTAAGAGGTGGAAAATATGATCGATTCGGTAATTTATGTTTAATAAGATGGACGTAAAATATTTATTCTATGACTCTTCTATAAACTTGGACAATTTTTGGAATAATTTGTGTACCAGTCATTTTGACTGGTTTGGTAGTTCTAGTGTTAAATCCCCTGGTACCTTTTAGAAGTTTTTACATGTTTGGCTTAAACTGATCTAGTGGATTCACCTAGAACGAATTGTTTTATGTAAGTGTAGAACCATGGGTTTTATTGCATATTAAATAATAATTTAGAAATATTCCGCAGAAGTGGCGGGGGATTTGAACTCGGGCCACTGATTGCGAGTTTAAGTCCATATCTTTCTTTCTTTCGTACTTTTTCTACTTTAACTGCTATGGTCATTTGGATTAGGACCTTGATATGTTATAAATATCACATAGGAAAAAGTCACAAGAGGTGTCAGGGGGTTTGAATCCACCCTATTGATTGCGATTTTAAACTTTTATCTCTCGACTCACCATAGCCCCGGAAACTTGTCTTAAGCGATATGTACACTGCCAGCCAAAAGTATTAGGACACCTGCTACGTATACACGAAATCGGAAAATGATTATGGTGTGAAAATTTCCACTGTTCCTATTTTCAAGTTTTGATTAAAACATATTCTCAACTATACGTATTTGCGACATCCTTGGCTAATTTATAAATTTATTACTGGTTTTTTGATAACAGTCTGTATTATATTTTTACCGAGCAACTTTCAGGTTCTGCTGCGTGTGGCTTCTCGTATCAGATCCTCTGTGGATAAATGTATACAAATGTTCATAAAAATGTTTAAAAAAACTGTTCGGAATGGAGTTTCAACAGATACCCTTAAAAAATTAACGTCCAGAATGGCAAAACTCATACAAACCGTCATGAAGAAAAGACGTGGTTATATCGATGAAAACAAAATATGTATTTTATTTTTTGCATTATAAACCTGTTATAGCACTTGTTGTATGCTTGCCTTGAAATATATAAAACTAAATAAAACAAAATTAGTTAAAATCATAGAAAAATGTGCGTAGATTTATGTTCACATTTATTCCATCCAAAGTAGGTGTCCTAATACTTATGGCCGGCAGTGTACATCATAGCTTCGTGGTTCTATGCCCACTAAAAACAATACTACCAAGCAAAGGTACCATGGTAATTGAAGCCAAAAAGATACAAAAAAAATAAGAATACTTTTACCTTCGATAAAAAGTAATTCAACATCAAACTGCAGCACCATGATGATGGAGAGCACGTTAACTTAATCATACGTTCTTTTTATTTTCCCTGCGCTTTATTTTCTCACTCGGTAGCCGAAGTAGAACGACGTCTCGTAAACACACATCCCGATGATCCAATTACAGGTTATCGCCTCTAAAAGACAGCTTGCACCGTTGCCCCGCGACAAAATCGAGACCAACAACGCCGATCGCCGTGTAGCGGAAACGATCGACTTGTAATGGCCTCCCGAGATCCTAAGCGATTCTATTCCAACCGCGAATGTAAACTGCCACTAGTTTACGACGAGACCGAACTTCGGATGCAACCGTCCGATGAATTATTGGCACGCAAGTTGCGTGAACCTTGCGAGCAAACGGGATCCAATTTCAGGAAACTACGCCGAACGATTCCCGGCTTGAGGAACGATTATTGCCTTTTCCTGCGGCATGGCCCGAAGAGACGAAAATTCTTCGTCGCTCGGGAGATCACTCTGGGGAAATTTTTCTGTCCCCGTGCCCTTTTTTTCTGCGTTTATTTGAAATTTCGATAGCTTTTGCCGTGTCCTCGAACATGCTTTTTTGTATTTTATTAGGGTCTTTGAGCTCGATGGGATTGCATCATTTATTTATTTGTGAAGAAAGAAGTTTGTTGCATGGGTAAAGGGGAATTTTTATTTTTAGGTGTTGATTCTTGTAAATTTCCAATCGTGTGGAGGAAATTAGGTTAAAATGGAGATGTAGTAAAAAGTTCGTTCCGATGAGGTGCATTTATTTGACTGGAAAGGATCTCCCGCTCTTTTAGCGATCTGAAGTATGGATGTTAACACATTGTTGACCGGCAATTTTACGTAGAAGTTAACCCTTTGAGGACGACGGACGCATATATGTGGTCGGAAAAAAAATTTGATTATAGTTTATTGGTGCATCTATACACCGTTAGAGTTGAAAAATTAAAATGTAACCGTTGAAATATGATTACGCAGATGGCAATTCATAACTTCTATATATTAACACTCTGACTTTTTGATAAAAAGGTGGTTTTTGATAGGAAAATAAATGATTATTTCTCAATATTCAAAAAGGTCTCCGTCCGCAAAGGGTTAACTCATGTCACCGGTTATATTTTCCGTAAGTGAAAAGAACCTAAATTAACTTCAGTATTCTTCCCTTATGCATAATGAATTTAAATGAAACTTTGTACATATCTGCTATGTATTATAGTTTATACATATTATATATTTTAGCATTTTTTGTGGTGTGGTAAAATTGAAATAGCTAATGCAAGTGCAAACACGAGTTATCTCGTGGCCGGTCAACAACGTTTGGGCATGAAAACACGAGTTAACTCGTGACCGGTCAACAATGTGTTAAGAATATTATAATACTGTGAGATTCGGATAACCTCGCAATATGACCTCCTTTATTTAAATAAAAAATACTGGCATTAACGAAGGAGCAAATTCGGCATGTCTCTGCTACGGGCTGCCATGTAATCCAAGGAACAAAGGAAGTGATTTTTTCATTAGAATGGAAAATTTTTCCACGTGCGGCTCACTCGCCAGATTAAGCTCCGAATGATTTTCGCCTATTCCGCTTCCTGCTGCGGTCCGACAACTGAAAGATGGCTCTTGGTAGTGGCGGAGCCTCTCGTTTTCAACCGCCTGTTCACGCCATTTCGTTTTTGGAATTCTCAAATCCAGTCTCCTAAAGTAAACACTCTGCATAGTCGTTTTTTTTTAGTTTACTTTAGAAGGCTAGGTTTGGGGATTCCACAAACGAAAGGGCGGAAATAATCGGTTGAAAACGAGAGGCTCCGCCGCTCCCTAGCCATTTTTCAGTTGTCGGACTATACATTATTCGGTCGGCACAAAATTTCAAGAAGTAAATAAAATCAGAAAATGGCTGGATGAATTCGCTTCACCAAAAATGGAATTCCTACGCTGGCAGAAAAGTGGCTAAAGATTAAAAATACCAATAGCAATTATTTCAATGATTAAACATTTATACGTTATTTTAAATAAAATTTTACTGGGTGACTAGAAGAGATTATAATTCCTTGTGGTTTTAATCAATATTTTAGCTCTTCGTCAGCTATGTAAAATTAAGGGCTGCGGAATTCTCACCTGCTAATTAGCAATGCTCATGTAATAATAATAGTGACAATAAACAATGATGGATACTTAGATCAACTCTGCGTATGCTGACTTTTCATATAACTTGAAATATAAGTTCATTCTGTAACTCAAATTCCTTGATTTTACCTTACCACCGTGTTTCTATATATTTACCAGAATTTCGTTCGCTGCAAAAATAATGGTACCTTTACCCTTAAATGCATAGTGTTGCAAATTTGCAAAATGTTTATTTTTCCACATTTAAAATCCTCAATCTCAAGAATAATATATAAAGATTCATAATTGCACATTTGCAACTATGAAAAATATTGAAAGTAAAGAAAATTTTATTGATAATGATTTTTTGTATCATTCTTTTTCATTTTCTGGGATTATATTGAACCTAAAAAAATTAATTCAGAAATGGAAATAAGTCATGCAATTAACACTAGAACTATCGCCATTAAATCTCTTATATTTAAATATATTAAATAAGTGCTTTAAAACAAGGAGAATTAAGAGTTGGAAAAGATGATCGATTCGGTAATTTAGGTTTTATGAGATGGACGAAGAATATGTATTCTATGACTCTTCTATAAACTTGAAGAATTTTTGGAAAAAATTGTGTACCAGTCATTTTGACTGGTTTGGTAGTTCTAGTGTTAAGGGTTAACAAAACAAAAATGCGAATTTCTGACTTTACCTTTACCACCTTGTTTCTATATATTTACAACAAATTTTCGTTCACCACAAAATAATGGTTCCTCAACGTCAGACTTCGACGTCAATTTATTCGCGAATGCATCTTGGAAATTTATAATACATCTTCTTGCATTACGCTCGGGGCGAAGAATTTCTTATTCTGGTGGAAGAACAACACATCGGCGAAAAAGTTGAAAATATTCGCACGAGAGAAAGCGTTACACGTAAGTGGAACCGTGCAATTTTGGCAAGCAACGGTTTTCCAGTGTGACGTTATTTCTTTCGTTTGTAACAGGAGCCGCGCGAAATCCCGAGAGCGTTGCAGTTTCCTTCCGCGAGGACTCGGAAACTCTCGCGAAAGAGGGATAATCCCTTCCGATTGAATGGAATCGGAGACCGGTGCCGTTTTATTCTCTCCGTACAATGAAATAATTCATTTCGTCGAAATAAATCGCCAGGATTCATGGAAAAATTGCTGCAACCGATTCCGAAAAATAGCGTTCCTCCGCCGAAAGCGCTATTTTCTTCGAATTGAACTATTCGAGATTGCACGATTATTTTCGAAATGTTGAATCCTTTGCGAGCTATAATTGAAATATTTTGCTAGCGAATGCCATTTACAAAATCATACTGATTGCTTTTTCGACAATTTCATCTCTTCTTTCAATGTTTTGTAAGTTATGGATTTGTTTTTAAATTAATAGCAGAACCATTGATGTTTCATTCAGTTTGTTTGAAAATATTAGATAGATAGGTTAGAAGAAAAGTAAAGAAGAGGGAAAAAAATTTAAACGACTTGGACCCTCATATTTTGCAAGATAGACTTAAAAACATCAGAGAAATTACACTTTACGAATTTAAAAAAGAATAGATTCCCTTATTTCGACTACCTTGAGTCATTAAGTTGAGAGCATCATTATAGCTATTTGAAATTCAGTCAATCCTAGGAGACTTAATTTTATTCGATAAAAACATCTGCTCTAACAGATCTCTAATAATCTAATTCTGCAACGATTCAGTATCTAATTTTAATCGATACTCTATATTACAATTATTAAAGTTCAAAATACCAGCAATTACAAGTTTCCAGTTTTTTTCAGTTTCCTTTCTACGCAAAGGAAAAAATCCGAGAATACAGCATCAATTTCTCCCAAAGGGTCTAGCAGGATAAGGGGGTCAAAAGTGCCCTTGAAGCTATTTTATTCCACGATGCGTCATTCGATAGGTAACCATAAGAAACCATTGTACACAAATTTTTAATCCGATAGCTTGACCGGGAGGGTAGTTATGGGGTAAATTCGAAAAACCAGTTTTTGCCTCATTTTCACCACTTAATGATGTGTAAAAATGTCGAAAAAATTCTGACACATTCTAAACATGATTGCACACGTTAGGAATGATTTTCAGATTCTTCCGTTGCAAGTGCCGCGCGCAAAAAATCAAAAACGACAAAAAAATGGGAAAAATGTAGATTTTGCATTGAAATCTTCGAGACACAATTTTTAAATAATTCCTGTAAGTACCTGATGTATCCATTAATATGCTCAATTTTTTTCATATTTTTTTGATATGGTGCAACACTGTCGGAAAAATCAAAAACCGATTTCTGGGACGCATTTCGGGCTGAAACGCGATCAGTGTTTGCTATCATTGCATTATTTTAATTCAGTATGTTCATTTTATTACCTTCAATGTCTCTGAATACGAAAAAATACGTGTTAAGGAAGAGAATCAAGAAAATAAAGTAAATTGTTAATTGTATGCTCCTTATATGCTAGAACTTTGAACCTTCCTTCAAGAGATGAGATGGCGCAGTGGGTAGAGTGTCTGCCTGTGGAACCGCTGGAAACTTTTTGTCGCGGGTTCGAATCCCCATGGGGGACTTAATTTTTTTTCTGTAATTTTTTTTTTTAAATTATTAAACACATAGCAATAATCAATAGTCGCTTTAAGGTGATTCACAGATATTTTTATGTCTTCAAAAAATATAAAACCAGCACGAAAATAATCATACGGTATGATTTTCCTAGTTATGCCATATTTTGCAATTATTAGTATTTTCAAACATTTTGTATGCTTAATAGATATTGGTTTATTATAATGCATGAAAATATATGTTAAATAATGAAGGGACATAATATTATATCTTGGAAAGTTATAACAAACAGGAGGAAGGCAGAGTTTCTTCCTTTCTATAGATTATAACTTTTCATGATCCTTTTACATTTAACATACATTTTCAAATGTCTTAATAAATCGATGTTTATTCAATATACGAAATGTTTAAAAGTACTAGTAATCGCAAATCGTGGCATTATTAAAAACAGTAGATATAATTATTTTTAGAAATATTTGTGAAACACCTTAAAGTGACTATTGATTATTGCTGTGTTTAATAATTTAAAAAAAAAAAATTACAGAAAAAAAAATTAAGTCCCCCATGGGGATTCGAACCCGCGACAAAAAGTTTCCAGCGGTTCCACAGGCAGACACTCTACCCACTGCGCCATCTCATCTCTTGAAGGAAGGTTCAAAGTTCTAGCATATAAGGAGCATACAATTAACAATTTACTTTATTTTCTTGATTCTCTTCCTTAACACGTATTTTTTCGTATTCAGAGACATTGAAGGTAATAAAATGAACATACTGAATTAAAATAATGCAATGATAGCAAATACTGATCGCGTTTCAGCCCGAAATGCGTCCCAGAAATCGGTTTTTGATTTTTCCGACAGTGTTGCACCATATCAAAAAAATATGAAAAAAATTGAGCATATTAATGGATACATCAGTTACTTACAGGAATTATTTAAAAATTGTGTCTCGAAGATTTCAATGCAAAATCTACATTTTTCCCATTTTTTTGTCGTTTTTGATTTTTTGCGCGCGGCACTTGCAACGGAAGAATCTGAAAATCATTCCTAACGTGTGCAATCATGTTTAGAATGTGTCAGAATTTTGTCGACATTTTTACACATCATTAAGTGGCGAAAATGAGGCAAAAACTGGTTTTTCGAATTTACCCCATAACTACCCTCCCGGTCAAGCTATCGGATTAAAAATTTGTGTACAATGGTTTCTTATGGTTACCTATCGAATGACGTATCGTGGAATAAAATAGCTTCAAGGGCACTTTTGACCCCCTTATCCTGCTAGACCCTTTTGTAACATTTATTTAATCCAACAGTTACGTTCAACTATCATCAAAGTTCCAAACTTCTCCAAATAGATTTACACAAACTTTCTACAATTCTATAGAAGCCGAAGTATGTTATACAAAACTTTTCTCAATACTATTCTCAAACATTCACCCTCAGGTAATACGCCTGGCGATTATTAAAATCTCAAACTTCCTTCATTCGATAATAATTAAAAAGCAAGCGAAATTTCCACGGGGATCTACGATATCCAAATCCGTTTCACAGTAGAAGAGGTTAAAGAGTACACCGACACTATTACGGCGAATTTCCATCCGGAAGTTCAGGGCCCACGGGAGACGAAGAAGGGTTCGTAGTGGTCGCAGAGGAGTAGTCTTCGCGAAAAGCGCATTTTAATTCGCTCGTGGCAGCAGAAGGGTTATACTTGCGACCGTAGTTGAAGCCGTTTTAATACGGTAGCACGTGAATTGCCGAGAGCTTGAAACGTGCTACGAAGGCACACAACTGGTGCGCACGTTTGTGTGCATGTACAACTTTACGGTGTTTGCATCGCGTATGTACGGCTGAATGAGAACTTACGCCGCGGGGTGCTTGCATCCCTTCCTTATGCTCTGCCCCTTCTCTGTTTCTCCTTTTCGCTTCCATCGCGTTTTGGCGTTACTTCTCTCGGATTTTCTCTCTTTCTTTCTTTTCTTTCATTTATACTTTTCGGGTTTAACTGTCACGATTGTTTCGCCTAAGACCGCTTGTTTTAGATGCGTTGCTATTTTCAATCATTACACAAAATCATATATACAGTAAAACCTCGACAAACGCACAGATTTCGGGATCATTTTGCCCTTTTTCGACTTTTTTGGGGCTTCTATCGATACGTTATTCAATCACTTGCACATTTCGTTATATCTCTATTTTATTTCACTCATCCTTGCTTTCTTGAGATGTCGTTAAATTACGACCATATGAAAGTTTTATACCGAACACTTTGTATGATACATGTATAAAAAATTCTAAGCTGAATAAACGAATTTAAAGCACAGATTTCGGGGGCAAAACAGTGCTCTTATCGAGTATCGGTGTCGAAACTGTGTTTACATTTGGGCTCGAGCCGAGCGCGGACTTAGAAAAAGACAGACAGTAGAAGAGACAGAGAGAGCAAGTAAACAAAGTGAGCTGGTAGAAAGTATCGGCGAGGCATTGCTAATGCAACAATAAACTTGTTTATTTATTAATTTTTCTAAATGTAACTTTCCCAATGTATTTTTGAGATTCTTCTGATTAAAATGATACCAAACACGATACAGTTTGAATTATATAAATAGTAAGTCAATTTATTAAATATTAAGTAAATATAATTCAAACTATATCGTGTTTGGTATCATTTGAATCAGAAAAGTCTCACAAATACGTCAGTAAAGGTTTCAAAAAAATTGAAAATGAAAACGGCCGACCTCCAATTAATATTACCTCACCGATGCATTCGGGTGGTATCATGTTACACTGCTCCTTCGTCGAGCGTTGAGGTTCGCCAAGAAGTATCCCCCTATGTGGAGGGGATAGTCATGATGCATTTATCGAGGGAAACTTCTGATGCCTTTATCGAGGTTTTACTGTACTAAGAAAAATGTGAGTATTCGAGACAAGTATAAGTAAACCTTTTCGCAAATTGTCACCAATATTTTTAACATGTTTAATGCCAGCCGTACTTCGCTAGTTTCATCATTTCCACCGAACCGAAACTGTTTCTATTAAAATCACATCTTTATAGAATAGAAATGTTAGAAGTAAGAACAGTTATGTACGCAGTAGTACTTTAATTTTCTAACAGCAATATTTTAATATTGCATATATTAGCATATCTGTGAATATAGTAATTTAAAAATCATAAGAAATTTTATCGAATTCAACAGTGTCGGTCACCGGCGACCCCATGGTATTCAATGTGTTAAACAGGTTGAAACGCAAACCCTTAAATATCTCCATTTAAAAATAAAGTGACTTATGCCACTTTGAAAATAACCGGCTCACATAGCCTTATCGATTCACAATCCACCCAAACTTGCACGTTCTTATCAAAATTATCATAGTAGTGAAAACACAGTAATACGGACCCCCTTGAACTGATACATTCCTCAATGAAATTACTGCAGCGATAAAAGCGAAAAATATTAAACAACCACTTCATAAAAAAATCATTGGCGCGTCTTTTCTTCATGCTTCGATCAAACTCTATATAATCGCAACGACAGTGGCAAACTAATCCGTCCAATGATTTACTTCCTCGATCAAGCATCTGACTTATACTTCGTCCTATAAATGTTACCACGTCTTGTTAAACTCTACTGCAATAATTAATATCGACGTGTCCCGTCTAAGCGCGTATCCAAAATATCAATAAACCGTGCCGTGCGTATTTTCGCACAGCACGATCGCTGAATCAGACGATGCAATAAATCTCTCCGCTATGTCGTAGTTAAAGTCAGAATTTCTGGAAACACGACTTGCCGTCTCGTACGAAATACTGATTTATTCTACCACGCGGCTGCACGAAAGGGAAGACTGATACGGTTAATTTTCCTTTCTGTCTGTTAATCCCCGAAACTGCCTTCACTCTTTGCCTCGCAATATCGAGCTGCACTTGTCACGGTGAAAGTAGAATGGGAAAAGTTGAAATTTTTGGAAAAGTTACAAGTTAAAAAAATTGAATAGGATGCAATATAATCGAAGCAATTCATGCCAGTAGTTTTATCTTGGAGATTAAAGTTTCAATTATGAAATGTCAGAGATGAATTTTTAAGGAGAAGGGTTGATGAGTTGATATTTCATTATCACTCTATCTGTTAGTTAATTGTTAGTTAGTTAATTTTCTCGATGTTGTTAACAAACTTTTCGCCTTAATAAAATTTCTCACGTTGAAGAAACTGATTAAAATTCAGACAATGAAATAAATTCACATTAGCAGTTTTATCTTTTTTAGTATACTTAATATTTAATATGCTTAAATAAATATTTAGTATAAATATTTAGAAATATTTAGTATACTTAATATTTCACTGTTCACTTGTTAAATATTTATTTCACAGACTAGCCCTTTCCTCGACAATTTCTCATGGACCTAATTGAGCAATAAATTATCCAAATAATAGTTTAAAAATTAGTCCCAGCTATATTGTAAATTTTGATATTCAACTGATAACATGATAAAAGTGCAATAACATTTTATGATATTGATCTTTTGAGGACGATAGGTTTGAATTTTCAAGTATTTTGCTTTTATTCCCTTTTATACCTGTCTGTCTAGATATTCTAACAAGTCAAGGTGATAAACGGTCGATTATCATAAATCAGAGATGAAACCGTAAAGTAAGAGGTTGATATCTGAAAATTGCAGGTTTCCTTTTGCCTCTGTATTCG
Source organism: Cerceris ruficornis (assembly GCA_963989415.1). Classification (NCBI taxonomy): domain Eukaryota; kingdom Metazoa; phylum Arthropoda; class Insecta; order Hymenoptera; family Crabronidae; genus Cerceris; species Cerceris ruficornis. The sequence goes on from OZ022529.1 coordinate 7,054,699, forward strand.
CCAAAGCGTTCATTTTTCACGGCATAGTTAAACGACGTATCCAAAAATTCGACCAGTCACATATTGCTAATTAAATTCGAAGACACGCTTTATTTCTGGACTTTTATGATGCGCAGCGTTAAAAATTTTAACGCTCAAGGATACCGGTTATTAAAAAGTAATTGCTTCATTAAACACTTTATTTTTAGCGGCTTGAGTTATTAAAATCTAGAACGGCGCATTGAAGTGCAGCGTTAGTCGAGCAGTTCCTTTTTTTATTGCTCGGTTTTATAGAAAATTTTCTACGCTACTTCTTTTTTGCGTTCACAAACTGATAGATATCATGCCACATATAAATCAATAGAATTCGCAATTTTTCCTGGAGTTTTATGGGTTTTGTTCATAAAACTCTTCATCGATATGTTTCGTATTGATGATTTTACACGTTAGTCCAAAGCCATTTTTCACTGTACCTCGAGCTGACAATACAAATAAGCTATAGTGGCTCACTTATTTCCTTGTCTACCATATACTACGACTATTAATTAATGTAACTATTAAACTATAATTATTTCTTGCTCTCACTATTATAATGAGTCACTTTCACGCCAATGCGGTTAAGTCCATGTTTTGATATATTCTAATCTTTGTAATTTTTAATGGTATAAATTTCATCCTATTAAAATTTACAAAAATCAGGAGGTATAAAAAAATGTATTTAACCCTTTGCAGTCCTATGCCGAGCTATACTCGACATACTTTTTCACTTCATTTTATTTTCTAACGATTTAATATCGACTTTCTAAATTCATAATTATTTCGTAATATTACCTAAATCCCCGTAATTACCTATAGTTATTGCTATAACTTAAAAAAAATTAATAACCAACGATAGAAAATGTTGCGAAATTAATTTCACTCCGCTCACTACAAAATTGACAAAATAATTCGGACTGCAAAGGGTTAACCGCATTGGCTTCTGAGCGACTCAAATATTCTAACTATTAATTGCTCTACAAAGAATTGCGTAGACATCACCGATGAATATCAGGCCGCCAAAGAAATATTCAGGCACCAAAGTGTTAATTAACCCCTTGCCGCACTATTTCTTTTGTGACTGAATGCGTAATAATTCTGAATTAATTCCTGAAATAACAATCAATCCCTGATTTCTGATATAGCGTATGACTTAACGCAATATTAAATAGCATAGATTTAATTTTCTTTTATCTAGACTCACCGATATTTTTAATTTAATCATTTTTCGAACACTTCAAAATTTCCTATTCCATTTATCGCGACATTATTATCACTCGTTATTGTACGGCAAGGGGTTGAAGCACCCTGCTAACAAATAAATTGCATCCTCCACTCCCCAAAGTAAAAGATCTAGCCTCAAAATTAAGATAAAGTTCCAGCCGCCCTCCAAAACGTAATAACGTATATCATCGAGCACGAACGGTGAAAAAAAGAAGGCGGGAAAAAAATTTCATTCCGTCTGTTTTCGAAGGACTGGGTTTCCGCTTTCATCCTGGCTTTTGCGAGCCGTCGTTATTGGCAAATGTTTTAGGAAAAAAGGAATTGAAAGAAGGAAGAGTGAGGGAATGGTCTCCTGGCCGTTTCGACAAAGAGGACAAGTCCGGCTGTCTATATACTTTCCGCAATTTCCCGATCGGTCGATGATACGGTAGAGTAGTCTGCAATCGACGGTATCCGCTAATTGCACCATACACCGGCTATTATCTTTATTCCGGCGCTAACAAGGCTAATCGTTATCGCGAAATTGTTTCACCGAAAATGTTGCGACACTGGAATTAACGATAGAACATTGTTTACGTGTCATCGACGACACGCAAAAGGGGAAGTTTTATTTCGCTGAAATATAAAATAATTCCGTTTCGTTATAAATTCAGCGTGATCGGAGGAAAAGTTTGAAATCCCACTTCACGTGTCATGGTATTGTATAAAGTTTCCTGTTGTTTAACGAGGCCGGGGGAAGGTTACCGTTGAAAAATCATGCACTTCCGAATACACGTCAATTTCGTTCGTTAGGTTTATCCAGTTAGTTTTGTTTTGCCTCGAAACTCATGATGAATTGATTCATTTCATTTTCATATCGTGCAGATTCTATAGCAGCTATTTTTTATTAGTTTACCGTTTCGGTATCTCTGCGTCCTGAAAGTTTCTCCGTTCTAAAGTAACGTCGACGAGGAGAAAAAATGTTGTCATAAAATTGCAAAACCGTGGTCAGGGAAGAGTGCATGATGGTTTTGGGCTTCGTGTTCTCCATCGTGAAGAATTACGCCGCGTTTGTAGCATCGAGGTGGACTTTGTTTCCGTGAGAGAACCACGGAAATCGAATGATCGGCGGACTAATTTGTCGCGGCGGAATCAGAGAGCGCGTAAAGTGCGCGCCTCTGAAAAGCACGTCGATACTCAAACCGTGGCCAATTCTACGTCAACGTCCACGGTGAAACGACCTTTCGAATCTGCCGCCGGTGAATTTCACTATCCAGGTGAAACTTTTCCAATCGGTCTCTCGTAGCAGCATGTTACATGGTCTATTTGCACTGGCAACTCCTCCTACAAGGAGGGCGCGTTCGTTATTAAAATCTCGAGTGTCTTTCATGCACGGAGCAATTTCCCGCGTAACTCGTTTCATCCGCCACGTTTTAACTGCTTCGCTGTCAATTCGTTGGCGAACGGTTTTTATTCGATGGAGAGATAGCAATTGATAGGGTGGAGGAGGACGGATTATGAATGGTGTTTTGGAGAGTCTACTTCTATTATTCGTCCTATTATTTTAGAAGTTTCTGACTGTGGGCAAACGTCGACGAAGAGATTTTCCGTGATGAACTTAATACAACTTTAATTTGACAAACTATAATTATGTATTATAGAATAAAGACAGAAGAAAGGAGGGACTCTTTTTGAGCGGTTCATCTTAACAAAGTTTGGGTATAACGAAAATATAATTAACACTAGGACTACGGGTGTTAATTTTGTTATATTTAAACTAATTGTAAGGTCGAAATCATTACGTTTGACATATTTGGTACGAATTTTTCAGAAGGATTTAAATTTCCTTTTCTTATTCGAAGATCATTTTGGAGAGGAATCTAAGGTTTATGACAGATTAATGTAGATGGTTCTGAAACATATTTACCTCATTTATATATATAGCACACTATGCTATATACAGATATATAGTAGAATCATTACCTTCAAACTTTAGCGCAGTTTTACTATTATGAAATTTTATAAATTTTAATCAATTTCACAATAGTAAATCTGAGCTCAATATACTTATATAATATTTTAAGGGAACATATGAACTTAAATCTACTTAATTAAATTGATTGAAAACAGAAACGAACATTCTTTTTATTACATATTTATTTAAAACTACTTATCCTAAACTGTTGAATTCAAATTTTTATATAGCAATGGGGTTATGTCTCGTTCGAATGTACGTACAGTATTGAATTTCTTCTACGTTCCCAAAACTTCCACTTTTTAGCAACATTTGGCAAAACAGATGTTTCCCAGTTGTAGATTACACCACGTTGCAGTTATTGTTAGCTGCACCGTTACGTCAAATAACGCGCAATAGCGCGCTTCGCGGATTGTCTGGCGAGTATAGGTTTCTCCTGGATTCTATTAGGTTGGAAACTATGAAACGGGCGTTGAATAAGAATAAAAACCAAAAAGCGCAATTTTTCACATTACTTATTATATTTAATCAAAATAACTTCCATTGGCATCTACGACTTTCTGCCAACGATTGGGCAAGTCATATATGCCTTTTTGAAAGAAATCTTTCTTTTTAGAGTCAATAAAGAATTCAAAGCCTTTTATAATATCATTTCGGTTATTGTATTTCTTTTGCTCTTAAAAATAATTCATAATTACGAAAAAGGTAATAATCCGTCGGTGAAATGTCGGGTGAATATGGAGGATGTGGCAAAATTTCATATTGTAGAGAAGTTAATTTGTCAACAGTTATTGAAGCTTTATGTGGTTGTGCGTTATCATGCAGTAATATTGCTCCGTGCCGATTGAGCAATGCTGGTTGTTTTTTCATAAGTTTCTCATGCATGACATCAATTTCGCGACAATAGGACACCGCTGTTATGGTTTCGCCTGGTTGTAGGAAGGAATAATGGATCACTCCTTGGGCATTCCACCATATGGTAACCATAATTTTTTTTTGATGAAATTTCGGCTTCGGGGTGTGTCCTGGGGGTGTATTCTTATCTACCCATTTGCTTGATCGCTTTCGATTATCATGCAAAACCCACTTTTCATCACAAGTGATGATTTGGTGTAAAAACGACAATCGTGTATTTCGAAGCAACAAAGATGTGCATTTGCTCTTGCAGTCGATCATCTGCAGTTGCGTCAGTTCGCACGGCACATATGAGTCCAATTTCTTTACTTTATTTATTGTACGCAGATGTTTTAACACAACCGTATGGCTAGTTCCTAGTTTAGACCCAAGTTCGCGAATAGTTGTGTGTGAATCGGATTCCACAGTCATCCTTAATTCCTCGTTATCAGTATGGGCCGGTGGTCTTCCTCGAGGCTCGTTGACGATACTCAAATTGCCAGAACGAAATTTTTGGAACCAATATCAAGCATTTTTTTCATTAGTGGATCCATCTTCGAATGCGCGATTAATGTTTCTCGAAGCTTGAGCTGCGATATGATTTAATTTGAACTCGTACAAGAAAAGTAGATGTAAATCGCATTTTGTTTCCATTTGGTTTCGGAGAAAAATAATATAAAAATGTATTACGAACACGAAAAAATTTTACGAACTGAGTAAGAAGAATACCTTTAAACTTTATAAATAAAAATATCGAGCGCACGTTACAATGAACCTCTCTCAGTCGCAGCTGAACACAGACTAAACAAAAACGCCCGTTTCATAGTTTCCAACCTAATATTATCGTTTCTGTATTAATATGTTGTACGGGGCGCCGTCTAGAATGGAACCCGTGAACAGGAATCAAAACGGGTCCAAGTTTTTCCATAAGAGTTTCACCCACCTGGCTAAAGTGCCACAATTTCCCCAAAACAAACAACGTGACGACCAACAGGCAATGTCCTAGACCGCGTCGAAGGTCGAACAGTGATACGGTGGTACTTATACGATGCATATCGAGATGACCAGGTGGTTTTTCCTAATTTACAAGGGCGTAACCGAACCCCGTCGTTCTCTCGGTCGAATCCGACATGCGCGCACCGACTGATCATGCCGTCGCCATAGAAACGTTGCGAGTCTTAAAGCTTTTGCACCCTCTCGTTTCACGGATGTTTTATTTATGAGCCGTGATACGGCTACGAATACGTGCGTCGTCGGACCGTGTGTCATTATCAGGCGAAGCTTCTGGATTAGAGGCCGTCCTGCGACCTTCTCGAATAAATAATCGCAGTCTCTTTTTACTCGGCTTTCTTACGGTTCGCCGAGCGAGTCCCCTTGAAAGGGTGTTCCGCAACGCGCAGATGCTGTTGCAAGTCGCCGAGAGTGTATTTTATTGTTTTGAGGTATAGGTATGTTTCCCGGGGATGTCCAACGTTTTATTCGCCTTTTTACTGGTGCTTGTAGGGGTATGTGTTTACATTTCTAAAGACTGAGAAGAAAAGTTGTTTGACTGTCGATAAAATTTGAAGATTGTACAGGTTGGAAGTGTATGTGGCGAGGATCGGGAAACTGTCACTTAAAAGTGATACCAGAAGTTGTTTTGAATTTGAAAGGCAGAGATTTTTTTATACCCTTGTTCTATATTTTCTTCTTTGCCTACGTCTTGACGACTTTTCAAGATCAGATAACTTTTTCGTGTCTGTTTTAACCCCTTGCCGTACAATAACGAGTGACACTTAGGATGCGGTAAATTGGATAGGACATTTTGCAAATTTTATCAAGTTGAAAATATCAGTGAGGCGCGACACGGTAAAATTACTTCTATAATGTTAATATTACATTATATTATGCGATATACCAAGAATCAATGATCAATTCTTATTTTAGCAATTTCATTCTGAATCATTCAAGAGGCAGTCACAAAATAAATCGTACGCCAATGGGTTAACCTACATTTTTATTCTTTTTTTGCTGCATGATATATAAAAAGCTTCTGCGATTTTATCATTAGTTAAATGACATTTTATCCGAGATTATGGTACACTCGTATCACGTGGACGAAATTCCCTGGTACTAAGCATTAACGCATTGTCGTTTGGAGAACTTGCAGTTTCAAGCGGAGTTAGAATCATCAAACCCATGATGTATGTGTACAATGTGGACAAAATTCTTTATTACAGTACTTCGACCACTCTAGTCCTTTTAGCAAGGACATACAAGTTTAGATGAGTTTCAGATTACCTAGAGTATGATATATTCCACGGATAAAATTTCGTGCTACCGAGCTTTTACTACTGTGATCATTTAGCTGCTGTTTTAGGTCGATTCTGAATCCACTGTGGTTGTTATGTGTATCACGAGGTCGAACGCACTATACTTTATCAATACCTTATCTATTATAATTCAAATAGTTCAACTCTACTCATACAATCATAACGTAAAGCCTTTGAATCCTGAATCGTGACTGTTATAATATATTACAAGGTCAAACCTCCCATAGTTCTTCCGCGTCTTATCTACTATACTTTAAACAGTTAAACTATCTTCTTCCATGAGAAGCACACAGTGGCTGATGTATGCACATCACGTAATCAAAGCTCCTATAATTTATCTCTACGTCCTCTACTATAATTTGAATAATTAAACCGTGCTTTTACATTAAGGAATTTCAGTCTTCGAATCGCAAACCATAAATGTAGTTCCGGGAATTTTTACCTGTAGTGTAGGCTTAGTATACGACGTAGAAATGTAAAGACGATCGACAGGAGGTTTACGATTTCATTAATTACGGTACCAACTAACGGTGTGACGCATGGCGACGGGTAGACGGAAGGACGAAGACGGATATCTTGAGGAAAAACGGTACACAACGGAAAGTGCAAGTAGCCGGCAGGCCTGAGAATTTCCCGGGGTTGAGGCCCAGCGGTCAGGGCGCATGCGCACTGGGGCGAGCGTACCGGTTTTCTTCGAGTGGCAGTGACAAACGAGAAAGATAAAGACGAAGGAAACGACGAGAGACTTTTTGAACGATTACGGAGAAGAACGGATGAACGGAGATATAGTGAGGGACCAGAAACAAGGCACTTGAGGGGTAATTTGCTCTGATTCGCCCGACGGATAGGGACATCCTTGTCCCTCACGCATTTTCGACTTTGACGCGCTATTGGCCGAGAGACCCGCACTTTCGTTGCGTCGTCATGTGGACGACGGAAGGAGTGTTTTATTTTCGGTTGTCATTCGTCGATCTCAGGTTTCCAGGACCAACATGGCGGGTATAGGCGGTGCGAGAGCCATCTCCCCTTCCGTCCCAAGTGCCTTGTTTCTGGTCGCTCACTATATGGGGTAGAACTTTTACGGAGAACGAAACGACGCGACGGTGTATATTTTTAAGTTATTGATAAGCAAGACTCGCGAATTATCGATTTTAGCCGATTGATCACTATAATCCTACATAAATACTATGTCGTATTACGTGTACAAAATTTTATATTAGCAAGATTTAACCTTACTATGGTCGTTAATGGTATTATATAAACATTACATGAAAGAAACTTTCCACAGGACACGTTCACCTTCACTGCAGAGCTCCAGGATTCTTCACGGTCATAATTCTCCCATGTATTAGGATTAGCAATGGTGGAAAGGAGTCTCGTACAATAAATGTGAAAAGAATGCAGGTCTGACTGGTTAAAGGGGAAAGTGTACAAGAAAGGAAGTGACAAAGAATGTAAATGAGTCACTTCGAGAATGAGTAGGACAGTACGAAGAGTATGGTACATTGACCTAGGTATAGAGTATTAATATTAACATGACACAAACACTTAAGTGCATTTACCTATTTCGTTTTCCGGAATACGAGTGAAAATAATCACTCTTAACAGTCTATTCTTATTGAGAGACGTAGAAAACTCTACCTAGTATTTTGAATATTTACGGTAACGAGAAAAAACATTGTAGGTTCACGTAAAAGTGAACCTACTATGGGGCGTCTAACGTCATGCGCCTGAACGTGAGAATTCCACGAACGTAAAAGCACAGACAGACAGGCCTGACCTCTGTACCACCTCGCGATACTTCGTTTCAGTGGCGTACAGTACTTATTTACTTACCGAGAAGCGCCATGAATACGACTCAATATCTCCCAAATGATATTACATTTACTTTGATAGTTGCAGGGGTGCAGTAAAACACTTTGTTGATAGCACATTGTCGACTTGCGATAACATAAATACAATAACACTTCGGCGTTCGCAGCTACGACGTTGTCCGTAGAAGTCATGTTGTCCCCTTGGAGGCCGGCGTAGGTCTGTAGTGTGCGTTCGTCTTTCGTCCGTGTGTTTTCGGAAACATTCGTTCGTCCTCGTCATTCGCGAAGTTTCCACCAATCGAGACGGTGCGAAAACGCATGCGCTTTGATCAGTTTCCTCGGGACTTCACTGGGGACTCATGCACAACGCTCCGAGTATTCTTTCCGTTAACCCTTTGCCCTACAATTTCTTTTGTGACCATGTATGAAATAATTTAGAATTAAATTGATGAAATAAAAATTGAACAGTGATTCCTGATATACTCGATATTATCCTGAAAATTACTAAGGCTCTTCCTGAGTCCTTGACCCTTTGCCCTACGATTTCTTTTGTATCTGCCTCCACAATAATTCAGAATTAAATTGCTAAGATAAAAAATTGATCAGTGATTGTTGATATATCTTATAATGTAACGCAATGTTAATAATATGGAAAGAATTTTATCGTATCGTGTTCTATTGGCATCTTCAATTTCATAGTTTTTGGAAAACTTGAAAATTTCGTATTCCATTTACCGCGTCAGAAGCGTCAGTTTTCCTATTTCTTTCGTTAAACCAAACAGATCACTAATTATTTATTTCTCATCTTTAAATTCCTCCTACCATTTAACTATTTTGCAATTTTGAAGTCTTCAACCGTTCTACTATTTTAACCTTCAACACAAACGGTCCCAAAGCTTCAACCAGTACATAATAACAATTTCTTGGTTATAATAATTTTCTTTCCGTGACGATCTTTAATTAATATGCAATAAACTGGCAAAGGATACTGTCTACATCATTGTTGATTTATCCTCTGATTAAGGACTGTCGAGGAAGCTCCGCGGAGTCCTACGGAGCTCTGCATTGAGGCTATTATTATCTGTACAATTGGAACGTAATTGACGAGCTTGCAGCTTTCGAGTAAGATTAATTATCGGCGGGGCGCAGATGTCATACTCTGCGGAAAATAAATGACAGTGCCAGCTCACGTTCTGTCAGGGGCCAATGCGCTAAGAATCGTGAGATTTCTCGGATCGCGATATCTCCTCGACGAGACTTTCTAATCGAACGAACTCGTATATTTAACGAATTTCCCGCGGGATTTCGACGGGAATCAGAAATGCCAGGTATCACGTTCCGTGACTGAATTTATGGTCTTTCGATGAAGATTTATTTATTTGTGAAACTACATGGTGTGAATTTACAACCCAAGGAAAATATCTGATAGAAATATTTACAATGTGTAAAAGAATCATGCGGTTACTCATTGAAATGAAATAATATCGAAACGAATTAGTTTAAAAAAAGAGACACTTTGATGAGAAGGCAGAAAAGTGGTCGTCGATCAACCATAATCCTTATTAATTGAAAAATTCAAAGAAAGAAGGAAAGAAGCAATTTATTCACATCACGAAAAGGATATATCAAACAGAAACCAACTATTCTTTCGAACCTTCTTCGTCTTGCAGTGCAACCTAGCGAAATAATAAATTATCCGACGGAAGCTTCTTTGAAAGCACGAATTATTCTGCATCAATCTGCAGCGCATTACTTTTCTCTAAAGTGGTCTTTTCTTTAAGCTGGTATGCAAGAAAATCCGAAACTCTATAACCCCAATTTGATGTTGAACTATTATTTATGAAATGTTACATCGACACATGTTAAATAAATGAGGTTTAGAAATGAAAATTACTTGTTCTTCATCTTTTCGAACATCCTGATACTTCTATCCTATCTTTCATTAAATGTTCTAAGCTTGTTTTTAATCATTCTCCTTTTTCTAATATATTTCTATAAATATCTTTATATGCTGGAATAATCGTAGATAGTTCTAGTGTTAAGATTAGAAGACTTAATCGTAGCTATAATACCGGCGTAATTTCTATTAAATTGAGATATATTTTAATTGAGAAAAAAGAGAAGTCAAGAGTTGGAAAGATGATCAATTAAGTAATTCAAGCTGTATGAGATAAAAGTGAAATATTTACTGCATGGCTCCCCTATCAGTTTGGAGAGTTTTTAGAAAAAATTTGGAACCGGTCATTTTGATAATTTTTAATGTTAACAAATTCAACCCCCTGCAACATTATGTCCATATACAATCGACAGAATTTCTCGTCACCCCTTATTTAATATTATAACAACTTCAACTTCCACACTTAACAATTATTTTGCACATTTAACTAAGCTGTTCTTCAACACCAACAGTTATCATTACCATCATTGAAAAAATGCTATCCATCAACGTAGAATATTACCAAACTACTTTAAACCACCTAACAACAATTAAAAAGAAAAAGAAATGCTTATTCCAACTGCAAACGCTTAATTAACTTCTAAACCAAGTCGTTAACAAACCCATCCACGCAGGGTCATCTCGCAAATCTCCCTTCCCCCAATTATACACCGATCATCCCCGGAATCGGCGAGAAAGAGATAGACAAAGAGCTTCATTGTTATCCTGTCTCGGAAGGAAAAATGAAGAGGCCGTTGCAGAATGACGGAGCCAGAGTATCGGGGGAGGTTACCGAAAAATTAATCTTCCAAGGAAGGGAGGAAAGGAGGCTGCCATGGTTCGATATCCGGCATGCAGAACGAACGAAGAACAATGCCGTCGAGAGATCAAAAGAAACCGTCGATCTGGTGGAGGAGTTGTACTTCGACGGAGGATATATGCAAATAAATATACGCACGGTTTCTTGGTGATGTTGCAGAAGGAAAAAAGCCGGGCTGCTTTGACGCTTATTTCCTTTGACATCGTGCCGCTGGGAAATTGAACGCGAGCTGCGAGCTTATTGGACGGAACGCAAAGAAACTCCCGTCGGAATTTCGTTTGGAGTCATTAGAGAGAGAGAGAGAGAGGGAGAGAGAGGGTTACTGTGTTTTGTGTATGAGAAAAATGCCGGCAAAATGCGATTTTGACGTTATTATTTTCTAGGGTTCTTTCGGTCCTTTTCAGCGTTGATTCGCCGTTTTGTATTTCACCGTACGTTCGAGGCTTTTGGTGTTGTGGGTGTCGTTTCCTTGCTGCAATTTAAATTGTATTTTTCGGCGATTTTGTTAAGCATTTGGAATGATGAAACAGTTAAAAGGTAATGGGAGTTTGAGTATATTAACTTTTAACCCCTTGCCCTACGATTTCTTTTGTCACTGCGTTCGCAATAATTCAGAATTAAATAGTTAAAATACAAATTGATCAGTGATTCTTGATATAACGTAAAATTTAACGTAATGTTAATATTAAAGAAATAATTTCATCGTGTCGCGTCCCACTGATATTTTCAAATTGATGGGTTCCGCAAAACTTGAACATTTTCTATCCCATTTATCGCATTACGAGTATCACTCGTTATTGTAGGGCAAGGGGTTGATAGTCAAAGTGCACTTTCGCACCATAATTTTGTAGAAAAATAAGGTATTTTTGGAATTTTATATAATTAATGGGTCGTAGATTGTTATGCATTTACAGGAATTTAAATATTGTTAAAACGCGTAGAACGTTAAAAATAAAGAAAATATTCAGAGTATGGAATTTGCTGTAATTTTTGGCGAAACAAATCTCTGGTTAGAATCCACTTTCTTGGCTGTTCTATAAAAATGTAAATTTGCAGAATTATTCGCAATGTTGTAATTACAAAGACTTCACTAATATCCTTTCTTTCATAACAAGTCCGATAATACAGTAGCTCTTGATAATTCAGAAATATCATAATTCCATTTCGAATTATACTCTTTCACATTTATTTTAATAATAATCAGCTTCAATTGAATTTCAGTAATAAATTTTAATATAACTCTGAATTTCTGGCGTGTCAATTCGTAAAAGATACCATGTGGAAAATGTTAACAGAATTACACATCATTGTAATAATTGCACTGTTTATTATACATCTATTAAACTAACCAACTAAATGTTTTCAATTTTCATATTTCATAGCCATTAATTCCCAAACTGAATTTGCAAGCACGAGTCGTGTTTACAGGCTCGTTGCGATATTTTGCAAATATATCATACTTAACGAGCATTCATTTCCAAATATACATTCTCCAATAATATTCCGTTAAAAATTCGAAATTAAAGGTATTCCAAATTGCTATCGATAACGTATCATTACATCTACTAAACCCGACGATAATTGAAAATCATGCAAATAATTCATATCCCTCATACTTCGTGCCAGAGTGTGATTAACGTTATAAACAAATCATCGAATTTTTAATCAATAATTACTTCGACTCAACAACGTTGATAACAACCCTTCGAAAGGGTCGTAACGCGAAGAAAGCTAAGTGAAGAACGGCAGCGTGGAAAAATAGAAGAAGTGAAAATGGCAGAAACAAGGCAGCATCTGAGCAACGGAACATCGTGAAAACGTTATGGGGAGGGCTTTTTAGTTTGAAGCTACCGGTGGGAGGGATTTAGCACTGGAATTTATTACTGCAAAAAGCTTTATTACGGCGGAGACTTAATCCTCCCCGATGACTTGCACACCGGAAAACACTCTCGCCTCGTCTTCCTGCAGTAAGAAAGTCGTTTTCCACTCTTCGCCCGCGGATCTTTCCTCGGGAGATTCCCCTGGGAGTGAACCGTTACCGGGAAATTTAGACTCTCCAAGATTTCGTTGCAAGGGAACAACAGGTCTAACTACTTCGTTCAAGTGGTTACAGTGTAACTTACATGAAACGTTTCTTAGAGAATAAAAAATTAAATGGCACCGAGTTGGACCTCTTCTGTTTCATTCCTAACCGTTTGCCCTGGAAGTACTCTTATCAGGCATTGTCAAAGCTTGACGTAATGCTTGAGGTGTTTTCCTTTTACCATTTTTTCACCTTTGGCTGCTGCGGTCATTTTGCTCGTAACGTTCAACTGTAGGTGGTTTCCGAAACTTTGAGACTTTTACATTTTTAACACTTTAATGGCTGCTCAGACAACATGTGTGTGATGGCCGGAATAACAGTTAGTTGTAGTGTTTGTTAATTGTTATTGGTTCTTTAAAAAAAAATTGTGTTCGTACATGTTCAATTATTTCGTTTTTTTAATTTAATTCTTTAAAAATATTGTCGGCCCCTGGCGAAGTTTGACTGCGTAGACAAGTGGCCATTAACCCTTTGCAGTCCTATGTAGAGCTATACTCGACATAACTTTTCACTTCTTTTTATTTTCTAACGAATTAATACCGACTTTTCAAATTCATAATGACTTTGTAATACCATCTAAATATCCGTCAGTAACTATAGTTATTGCTATCATTAAAAAAAGTAATAAATGACGGCAGAAAATATTTTGCAATTAATTTCATTTAGCTCGCTACGAACTTGACAAAATAATTCGGATGCAAAGGGTTCAAGGGTTAATGATAATTTGAGAAATATCTTTAACGAATTAGGTCGATTTAAATTCGAGTATTTATTGGGAGGTCCAGTCTTTAACCCTTTGAGGACTACGGACGCATATATGCGGTCTGAAAAAAATTTGATCATAGTTTATTGAGGCATGTATACACTATTGGAATTGAAAAATTGAAATATAACCATTGAAATATGATTGTACAAATAGTAATGCATAATTCGGATACATTAACAATCAAACTTTCTGATAAGAAAGTAGTTTTTGATCGCCGAATATATGATCATCTCTTATCACTCAAAAAAGTTTGCAAAGGGTTAACTATATGTAGACCATAGGTCTCTTTTCATCATTTTGGTATCGCTGGGACATACAACCGAAAGAAAGTTTAATAGCTGCTGCTGAGGCAAATGTTCATATAAAATGTTGAAATCCCAATTTCGGTATTTTATACCACATTGTGCTCGTTTCATGAGAAATTTCAAAAAATGTGTATTGATCGAAATGAAGTCTTTAATAAGAACATTTTATTTACAGTCTGTTTCTAATGTTCTACAAAAGTGGAACCGAAGAGGTATCGCTAGATCTACGGAAGATGTAAAATTTACGGGTTCCTTTTTCTTTATAAACAATTACTCAAAATATAGAAGTTGTACAGTAGACATTTTATGTATATCTTATAATTCACAAATCATTTAAATTATCTCCGTTGCCTCTGATTCCTCTTTTTACAGAATACTTATTTAACACTAGAACTACCGGCGTTAAATCTATCATATTTCAATATATTAAATAAGTATTTTAAAAAAGGAGGAATCAATAGGCGGAGAAGATGGTCGATTTCACTAAAGGCTTGAAAAACACGAGAAATGTATTATTTAATTTAGTAGAACTCCGAGAACTCTCCATCTACGTATTTCACGCGTGAATTTTGTAAAAGCAAAGTTCTCATTTTTCACTGTAATTGCAAGTCGCGTACATCTTCTCCGAAACACCGAGAAAGACGTTGATATACGCTTTTCTCTTGGTAGACTTTAATATTGAATATGTTTTATCCTCAAAATACACGCTAATCACATTGTGTACTTTAAGTGCACGAGCATTTCGCTATTTATTCATTGCACCATTAGTGAACATTAATGATTCCAGTGCACTGTAATTTACTCCCAACTTCTTCGGAATAAAAGAACCCAAGATGTGCTGGGTAATTGTCGTAATACTTCTTGCTGCGAGACAGTAAGCAGATGATAGTAATCAACGAGGGCAATTCTTTATTCGAGATTTTAAAGTCCTCCTTCCATTAGTATCTGTAGACTATGGTAAATTGGAACTTGAAAGATCTATAAATATTTCTTCTAGGTAAAAGAAGTTTTCACTTTGAAGGTTGAAATCGTTACATTTGACAAATTTTTAAGAATTTTCCTGAAGGATTTACGCTTTGTTTTTCTTATTCGAAAATCATTTTGGGCAGGAATTTATGGTTTTAGTACACAGGAAAAACTCCAAATTAGATCAACACTAAAACTATCGGCGTTAAAGCTATTACATTTAAATATATGAAATAAGTACTTTCGATAAAGTGGAAACAAAAGGTAGTAAATACGATTAATTTAGTAATTCATGTTTTATAAAATAGACTTAAAATATTTACTCTATGGCTTCTCGATAGGCTTGGAGGAATTTTCGAAAAAATGGAGAACGAGTCATTTCGACTGCCTTAGTAGGTTTTAGCGTTAATTTCTTTATCGTTACGGTGGCCATCGGTGACTGAAACTGTACTGCTAAATTATATTTAGCAGTAATTTACCATTAATCACTGATATTATTTCAATTTTGCAACACTGTGTTTAACAAAAATGACACTATCATAACCGTCTGCCTTGCATCATTATTCAACGAATTAAGGAACATTAAAATTATTCAGAAATTATTAATTCAGCAAGACTGAGTTCTTTAACAATAACATTCTCTGGAAATGCCCTAACAGATAACTTCCCAATTGATGCAACGTGCCCAGAGAAATGAACCCAGAAAACATTGTCAAAAGTGATTTTCCTAAAAAAAATTCGTTTCACGTCGACGCAAAAAAACAAAGGGAAACGACGAGTTGTATTGCACCGAGCCGGGAGCAAATAAAAGTTCTCTCAATCGCCACGGCACGATCAAAGACAATGTTTGCCGAGTAGTCTCTTGTTTTTCTTTCATTTTCCGATCTGGTATTTATGTTCGTATCACCGAGTTACCGCTTCTAAGGGCAACATTCAATTTTTTCCCCGTCGGCCTTGCACGTTCCGATTTTTGTTTTCCTCCTTTTCCATATCGTTCTGAACTTTTTAATGCACGAGTGCTTATTTTTCTTGGATAGCATTTCCGAGTAACGATCCTGCGTTTTTTTTCTTCAACTCTTGCTGTTGGAGTTTCGGAAAAATGTATTTGCATTCTATCTTTCGAAAAGTTTCAAACCACCGTGGCTATGATATGAGTCGGTCATAAGCCAATGCGGTTAAATCCATTTTTCGATCATTTCTAATTCATGTAAATTTTAATAGAATGAAGTTTGTTGTATTAAAATTTACAAAAATTAGAAATTATAGAAAAATGGACTTAACCGCATTGGCTTCTGAGCGACTCATATGCCGAATGATAACATATTATGGAAAAAATTTCCCAGATACGAAGGAGAATTTGTCCTTCGGCTTGATTAGAGGTACAATCCTTCAACTTGGTGTTTTATAATCAAAGATAAGAGGAAGGGGGCTTTGTTTGCGAATTATTGTAATTTGTGTAAAAATAGCGGAGGAACAATGGAGAAACGATACTTCAGAACTGATAATATAATGGGAAATTAAGTTTTCATAAATTAATTTACATAATGGACTCGAAGTCAGCTAATGAGACACTCGATGAGCTATTTTAATATCCCGCCAGTCAATGTGAATTTTTCCCTACTTTTTACCGCTTTTGCTCGTTGATAAATATTTATTTCATCTGACAATAAGATTTCGAATGATAAAAGACGCATAATACAATGGTACAATTAATCTTTGAAATCAAATAGCATTTTGATTCTCATACATAGTGGAAAAGACGACAACTGTAAAGTTTTTACGACCTGGGCATAATACAGGTCACTTTTTTTTTAATACTTCGATTTCTCGGTGAAATCATAAAAAGAAAAGTGCCGTCTTTAACGATAAGCTACAAAAGTTCTTCGTCGACGAGGTAGTCTCGATTCGAGGAGATCATTCGCATTACATTCTCTAATGAAAAATGAAATTACCATTGAATACAATGAAGCATTACGAAATGAACTCTTCGTTACTGAAGAACACGATGTAACAATTATCTTACACGAATCCCTTTATTAATTAATCACAAAAGTACGTTTTTCACTCAAATAAATTGCTGCTGAATTAATTATCCTTACTGTACCTTTAATGCAGGTTCTCAAACCCTCCAATTTCGCGGGACAAATAATCTGAGATACATTGTATTTGCAATAATTTTACCATTTTAAAGCAAAGGAATTTTAAATTGTCCTTAAAAATGTAAAGAAAAAGTTGCGGATGATAATGAGAAATTAATTTTTTTATTAAACCGCTGTTAGATTAATTTTTTCCATTAGATTCTGTATGCAGGTTAACAATTCACTAATTTAACATTTCCATTTTGTACCACACCTATCATATTTCGAATCTACAATAATTATTTCAGCAACTCAACACTTCTGCTATACGATATAGCAAAAGACATCGATAAATTTTTATTTCAGCAACTTAATTCTTACATTGGCATATGCAATCGGGAAAGAAATCGTAGAGCAAGGGGTTAATCCCCGTCAGAGGCCAGGGTAAAAGCACTCTGACCCATTTTTATCGCGCCGCAAGTACGACGATGGCAACGGCGACAGCATCAACTGATCCTAATCCTTGCATAACACACGATGTCTATGTGCCATCCCATTGCCGGAAGGAGTGGCAAAAAAACGAAGTCCCGTAAGAGCTTCTATCGGCCGCAGAAGCTGAAGTATCAGTCATAGTAGCCTGATATCGAGCTTGATAGCATGATTGGGGATGACACTATCGTGATAACTTGGCACCTCCTGTGTTTAGAATCTCTTTTTTAAAATAAGCTGTGTTTAAATATTTATCATTGTACACAGAGCCGTAGATATTGTTTATATAGGTATATTGTCACATACCTCGGCAAAATAACCATAGCAGATAACCCCACGAAGAGCGGATGCAGGGTCATTTTGACCTAACTGTTCTCGCGGTTTAATTTCTTCAAAAAATGATTTGTATTTGTATAGGAAAATTGGCTTCCTTGGATTCACTTATTTTTGTTGTAATTGTTTATAATGTTTATAACACTTGATCTATGTATCTCGAAGAATTCAATTCTTTTCATTTTTATTATACGATAACTTATCTTTATCCGTGGTAAGCGTTATCTGTCAGACGGGACCTGGGCGATGTACTTGTTTATTCACATTCAAATACTTATTAAAGTAACACTAAAAAGCCCTTGTCTGAGTTATTGTACATTTTCAGCTTAGAGCGACATTACAATAAGCAGGTGGTGTCTGTGAACTGAGAAACGGAGTCCGGAAGTTGACTACGTTCTTAAATAAACATTGTTGCTGCATCGGAAATGTGTATGTTTAAAGCCTGATATATTTGTGGCGGAAATAATAATAAATATAGTGTAAGATGCGAAGTATGTACAAAAATATATCATAATCATGCGGAACATATACCCACATTATGTGTTAATTGTTCTTAATTTGTAATAAATATTATACATATATGTAAAACTATTTGTAAAATTTTGTATAAATATTCTCCTGCAGATATTGCGAAAAATACATAGTTCTTCCCACGGGTCATTTTGACCCAGCATTCGGTCGTTGCGTAAGTCTCGAAGCATCCGCCGTCCGAGTGTTAAAGTCGAAAAAATAAAAAAGAAAGAACATCATCTATTTCTCCCCTTGAAAATTTTAAACAATATAATTCCTGTTTTTACAATTCCAAACTTTGATCGTTCTGAAAAAAAAATCTTTCTTTTATGAACCCTTTCCACGAAGATGAGATGCGCCGCGAACAAGGGATAACTCCGTATTTCTATGAGGAACTCCTCCTCGTGATTTTACTCGAAGAGTTTTCAATCCTTCATCCTCATCCATCGTCACGGAGTTTCGAGATTTACCGAAGAAGCGCAATTCTTTCGGAAAAAATCCCATGTCATACGTTCTCATTCCCTGTTCATTGGTTCCATTGTTCACCGCCAGGACGAGATGTAGCTCTGCACACACACTCCCACTTGGATAATTTATAGTTGTCCCCGCATTTTTCTACCCACGATGCAATCCCTTGAAGTTGTTTACTTCCATCCATCCGGGGGCAGATTTATCGGGGCACGTCGCGAATCTCAAATCACCGCTAATGCATTCGGCTGCATTTCGAATATTTTTACGATCATATTGAATTCCGGAAGACTTTATGCTAAGCACCCAGAGTCATCAAGATAGCAACGGATTGCTAATTGTAATTGCTTTTCTAAAGTAATCATCATCGTAGAATCTTCGATCGTTCTATCTATAATTTTCTAGAAACTTATCTAATTTCGATAGATTGACAAACAAGAAATGAAAGAACGATGCGAACGGGATCAGACGAAGTAAGTTTTACTTCTCTCCAATGTCACGTTACATAAAGGCGTATAGCGAAAACTTTCATTTCGAACTCTTGATTACCTACACTCGATCAGACTCCCAGCAGAGATCATCCGCTCCTCAATACGAGGAAGACGTTACGGAGGAAGAAATTAAACTAAAACTCCGAGCTAATAATGTCTGAGCAGTTCCTTCGTCGGAGGAACTTTTATGAGAGGAAGAATACAAACTTCGAAGAAATAAAACCCTAGAAGCATTAAAACTAGATATTACACTTCATCGTTTCGTCGATTTTCGGAACACATCTACGTCGTAGTATTAAATCAATTACTACGAAAGACCCGTATCGCGAGGATGATAAACTTCCTTCTGTTTCGCCGTTTCCTTTTGGCATTTTTGTGGCGATGTGATTGACTCAGCGAATAAAAGTAGATAGTAATAAATACGCATAGTTGAGGCAGTGTAGTTCAATCGATTGGTCAACAACTTACAATCTCTGTGTAGTCCTAATTTAGTATAAAATACTTATAGCTCAGTAGCACAGAAATAGGTATAACAAAGATAGTAATTTGCTAAAACCCTCCAAACTAATGGGTACAGAGTCAATGGGACCCAGGGTCGACAAGCTGTAATGGGCCAAGCTGTTTCTAGTTA
This sequence comes from Cerceris ruficornis, assembly GCA_963989415.1. NCBI lineage: Eukaryota > Metazoa > Arthropoda > Insecta > Hymenoptera > Crabronidae > Cerceris > Cerceris ruficornis. The sequence goes on from OZ022529.1 coordinate 7,074,788, forward strand.
CGTTCCGCGCCACTACCAGGTGGCGATAGTGATGTTACTACTAATCCATGTACACCGAATCGGTGAATTTCAACACACTAGCAAAAGAGAATCGGTGTGATTCTGTTACCGCCAAGACTGAAATGTCAATTCTGTTCTGGACCGCCATTATGGATAATTGGAGACCGTTCACGACGAAAACGAGCAGCCAAACGAACTTCAGACATAATTATTATTTATTTCATACTTATTATAATTGCTATAATTTTTAAAATATTGTTGTAATTGAAGCTGTTTTCTTTTCCTTGATATGAAGCAAAGGAAGAAATGTTCGATCATTTCCTGCAAGGAAAATAGAGGTTAGAAAATATTTGTACTCTAATTGTATATCTATTCCTATGTATACCTATGTATATTATGATTCTTTTGTAATATGAATATTAATAAAACGAAAGTAACTGAAATATAATGTTGTTATTTCCATTTTAAAATAAAATTGAAAAGAAAATATGAAGGCAAGCATTAAAATACAACCATTGAGTATACATTAAGATAGATGGGCATGCTCTATATAAATTTCTGCCTTTAGTTCGTCCCCGCCACTAATCGCAGCGCTGTTGTGCGTCTTTTTTTTAACACGGCAGCTTGTCTACCCTGAATGGGACCATGGAAGGTTGCTCCATCTTAACGAGTATAAGCGAAACTCAATTGTAAATAAATATTTTCATATACATTTTTCCAGGCTACGGTATGTTATACGAAATGCTACCATCTATCTTCTTCTATCTTCTATATAAATAAAAATGTAAATGTTCGTTTCTTCAAAATCTTAAATCTCCAAAAGTTCTTCATCGATTGCTTTGCTATTTTGACACAACGTTGCATTCGAATACGTGCGTGTTTTTATATACCTAATTACATAAATAATAACCAGACTCAGCCTCAGCAACGCGTGGCCGCGTACATCTACATTACATAAAAATGATACACCATACCATACAAAACAATTTGAGGTGCATAGAAAAAGATCGTGTCAACGATGTCGGTTCATTGACCGCGTTGGAGTAAACAAGTCATTACAAAGCTACTCGCAGAAACGTTGTCCCGGGATGTTCTCCCGCTGTTCGTGTATCCATGGATATCACGAAAAGCGTAAAAATTAATGTAAAAACGTCTGATTGCCGGCGAACGCGATCCTGGCGCCAGAGGCAGATTCAGGGAACACACGCCAACGAGGATGAACTAGTTACTTAAATCTGCTCTCTCGTCATTGGCTAAGAGCCAATAATATGCGCCGCATGTGGCTCCTACCAATCTGCCGTGGTTATCTCAGGAATCTCGTGCAATAATACACGCTAAGCGAACTTCCTATCCACGAGCTGAGCTTTCGTTGGTTTCGCACTCCCGCATTAGAACGCCGATGGCCGAATTGTTATTGGAGTGGAATTTAGTTAATTCGAGATTGCCAATTTTGTTTAATCACTTCGGTCCACGGTAAATACTTCTATATCCGAGCCACTAATTGCATTCCGTTTACTTTCAGCTACTTCGGATCAGTTGCTGACCAAGGAAAGAATTTTATGGATTTACAAATCCAGTTTAAAGATCCACTTTATGGGGAGAAAAATAGAACGGGAGATGGAGAACATGTTATCCATGTTGCATAGATTTTTTATATTTATAAATACGTCAAATGTCGGCTGTAACGATGCATACAATCGTGTACAGCGAGCTCTATAAATGATCCTTGGATGCAGTACCCCTTTTATGCGGTAGAAGCATTAGTCTATGCTAGCTAGTGCAGGCATTCTTACTTTGTTTTCTTATTGCCACACTGGAGCCTCTACTGTGTGGAAATGACAGCTTATCGACAGGCCATTTATCGCACTCACTGTACGATCGACTTGGATAATAGACTGCGGATTGTGAACTCTCTTCATCCCTGCACATGGCCGAGGCGTTCGTCCGTTCTGGACTTAATATTCTACTTCATCTTCTTGCTAGCACTGTGATATATGTATGGATCTGCGCCCACAAGCGACACGACATCTTGAGGCCATTTTTCGAACTATTGTATCCTAACCTTAGACTTGCTTGGAAGGAAAATAGTTAATATAATTGTCCATCTTTGCTTACAAAGGAAACAATGCGTAAAAAGCGGGAGAAAGATGAGCCCTTTTGTTTCTAGGGGTTTTACAATAAAAGCACATTAGAAAGAATTTTTTACATGATAACCAGTGGTGATCCAGAGTAAGGACGAGAAATACTTAAAAAAAAGATGTAGCAATGGATCAATTAATGTCAATTTTATAGTATAATAATTAAATAATATAAATGAAACCTTTTTCTTGTTGAGAAAATTTAATTTGGGTGTTAAAAGGTTAAATCTCTTGGGAAAGGCAGATAGAACTGTAAACGGTCACATGTATATATCTAGATAGAATAATTTGGAACTTCTAGTTTCAAAATTATTCGTTAACACAATTTTGTGTCGGCATTTAATTTTCATTAGTGTACTGAGCGTTTCGGAAGTATGCCAATAAATTTTGAGCTTCAGTGAAATTGATAATGTCGGCGTTTCAGCGCAAATATGATGCAATCGTATTTAATTGGAGTAAATATGAAGTACAGTTTTTTCTTTTCATTTTATTATTGAACGAAATATTTCGATAAATGTTGAATGATGAACTATAAATTTCTGTGCAATATTTGGCTACGTACGAAAGCTTTATAACAAATTTTAGTTACTGTTCTAAAAGTTAATTAAATCTCCGTTTCTACGCACTGAAAGACATATAACATTTTATGATAACTTTAGGAGAATCCTTCCTGAATTTTGTTGGTGATGTATTAGTCATTTTCTCACATCAAATACTGCGATACATTTAAAATTAAGTTTGCAGAAGTTTGTATAATGAAGGGAATTTATATTTGATGAAACGTTTCCCGCGCTTTCGTAGAACCATTCATTCCGGAAGTTGGTTTCATCTGTTTTTCCATCAGATATAATGTGCAAACAACGTATGAAAATCTAACGTAATCAACATAGATACAGATAACTTAAAAGCATATCCCTTTATAATCGTAAATGCAGCAACTTTTCCTTTGAGCATTAAAATATAAATTATTTAAATTCTGCTCGTTACAACAAAACCATCTTTCTTCCTCTTTTCCACGCGAAATATGTACATACACCGTTTGTTTTGAATAAAACAATATGTAATATTACACCTCTTTGTTTGTAACAAAGGCAATAAATAAAATACCCTGCATAATAATCCACGGATGCGCCGTAGTTGAAAAGAAAGCTCACATAGTGAATTAATTCACACATTTTCAGTCTCGTTAACCCGGAAGAATTCAGAAAAATTCCATATTTAAACTGGAACCAGCCGCTTGTAGGATGAAACGGTTTAGCGATAAAGTGCCCGACAATTTTTTCTAGCCATGTTTATTTCACGCATGGTGTCCCTTTAAACATGCAGATTCATCTGCTCGTCATAATACAGTCTTGTGAATTATAATCCCAGCGAGTGTAGATACATTTGCAAAAAAGAGCACGCCAAAGAAACTATTTATTCTTATCCTATAGGTATATTCGCGCGTTATAAAAGTATCATAATAAATGTTTAAACGAAGTAGCTGGAAAAATTGATTTTCTCATTTATTTCGCATTACATTAATCTAAATTATAACAGCATGAAACCATTTTTAAAGTCTAATTGAAAATTCGAAAATATAACGAGGTTCGTAGGCATGCCATTAAAAAGAACTGAACTTCTAGTAATTTTACAGTTACCGGGAAAGAATATATTTACATCTATTTGCTTTGTAAAAGAACAAATTTATTTATCGAAGAATTATCTCTGAAATATTTCAAAAGGAATAAGTTACACGACCTACGTCATTTTCGTAATTACTGACACATATATTTGCTCTTGCGGAGCTTCTCTGACGCTTCTCGACTGACAAGTTCTACTTTATAATAACATTAAGCATCGTTCGTAATCTGTCTTAGTGATAACACGGACATCAAAAGGGACGGAGCAGGAATGATAATCTATTCTTCATCTGACCCGCAGAATTTTACGATTCGCCGGAGATGTCATCTATGACATAAATATTACATGAATGAAATTCTCTAGAAGAACGGACGAGAAAAATGTACTTTTCCCGCCACGATTTCAAGGGCTTATAAGTCCCTTTATTACGGGTCACGACTAACATTACAAGTGAAATTGCGGTTCGTAACATTCCTGAAGCAATTCCGCATTGTATTCTGAGTTTAAATGGCGGGGAAGCATAATCAGAGTAATTTTGAGAAATTCCATTTTTCACTGGGATTCAATTATGATTTTTTCTTTCACATTACATTTTCCTTCGGGATTTAGTATCTACTCGCTGCCAAAGGGATTCTGTGTCATACATTGATTTTTCAGACAGTGGCAAAAAATGTTTCAGAGATAGGGCGGAGTTTTTATTTTTAGTACTTTTTTTTTATCGGGAGCGCTAGGATTTCTCGTGAATTTTACACTTTCGATGCTTCAGTTTTATCGCCGCTAAACCCTGTAAGCTGTCTAGTCTGCGTTTATCTCTTATCTGTGCCAGAAATGGCAACGAAGGGATTTAAACTTTGATTCGCTCTTCGGTACTTCGAGGCGTCAATGTCGTCACCGCTATAACGTCCATTTGGGTCTTAAACTACTTAACAGCAAATCTATCAGAGTATTGAAAATTACTGGTCGCTACATTTTCAACAAATCATTTAAATTTGTAACGGGGCTTTTGACATTTTATGTCTATCCTATACAAGTAGAAATTAACGTTTTGTACTCAAATTTGTTCTCGACTACAACTTACAGCGACTGGGACTTTTCAACTCTTTTTGGCTAATGTATAATTTAACAGAAAGTAAAATTGTCAAATCAAATTTACAAGACGGCAGCTTTATATCGTTTGATTTTTATTGTGTGACTAATTTGAGAAATGTGAGTTATGAATTATTTGTAACGTTCACAGTTTATGATACATTTTAATTCGGCTTTCGATTCAGATAAAAAAAAAATAAGAAATCGTTCAATGTGTTTTTGAAGAATTTCTTTTTTCATTTACTAAATGGAAGGCTTTTAGATACACACAACGCTTCGCAAGTAATTGAAAACTACAGAATTCCGTCCCCATAAACATTAAATTCCCTTAAAACTTTACGGTCCGAACTACTTTATGAAATTCTGCATACTTATTTTTATCATCATTAATTTCTCTATGTGCCGGTATAATTGAAAGTGTAGAAGTCCCTTTCCTCTTATGTTGAGACATTTGAGAGCTCGTACCAATTTCATGCTATAACATGCAACTTTGGACAAAATAATCAAGATATTTCATTTGATTTATTTTGCCATTTGAAATGTGGAAATACGACCTACATTTCGCTAAAATTAATTTAAGCACACTTTTCTCAGAAACTCATTTTCATCACTGTCAAAAATCACGGATCATATAATGCTATATAATATTGTTCTACCCAGTTAGGGAAACTAATTTCATAACACTCCTTCCACTCTTTATCATAATTCTTTATTCGGTAACAGTTAGAACTGTAGGTACTAAGAAATATTTACGTAAAAGTACAACATCATTGTCAAAATCCAAAGTCGAAATTTAACAGGTAAAACATATAGGATATAGGACACTACACAGTTAAAGGTTCTTTCAGAAAAGCAATTTTGAAAGAGCCAGTATGAAAATTATTTGCCGCAACCCACCAGACGTTGTTGTACGCCTTTGCATCGGTGGACATTTGCAAAAAAAACGAACCGCGAAAGGGTTGCCCATATACCTGAAAATGATTTAGAAAGCCTTCCTCTTAAATGCGAATCGAACGAAACTTTTATCCTCTTAATGGCGAAAACCATTTCGTTGAAAGCTGTTAATTCCACTCTGGTATACGACGCGAAGAAGAGGTTCGATATTATCGAAGTATTTGCATATCGACAAGACCTCCTTCTGGTCGGCAACCCCTTTGCCAGCTCCTGGATATTGGTTCATGGAGGCCGCCCTAATATCGCCAACGATTCCATTGAATTTCCATATTTAATTATACAAAACTTCCACCGCACGTGAAATTCGCTTGCGCTAAATGTAACGAGATATTAATATCATGGAATATCGGCGTTAAATCCGTTAATTCACTGATGAGCATACTCCTTTAAAAACGGGTCAGAAAAAAAAGAAATAATTTCTCTACATCATTTCTACAACAAACCGTATTACAAATCTCTCGTCAGACTTTCGTTTCTTCCAACAGAAATTTCATATGATTCTCAACTACACCATGTAGGATCCATCAGAAAAAAACCCTAACTCAGCAAGAAGAAGCTGTCTCTCCAAAATGTAAAGCACGTTTCGATTTTGTTAACACAATACCCCCGTCTTTCGTCACGACGGATTCGTCATCTGGATTCCTTCCCCGGAATTTCTTTTTTTACATTCGGAAATACGTGAGACGAGAGAGGAAATGTAATTTAAATTCAAATCTCTACCACGGAGTGAGCTAGCATAGGCAAGTTGTAAGCGGACCTCGGGGGGAAAAAACCAGGACGAAACAACGGCCATTCGAAGTTGGCGAAAGCTTTCGCGGAGAAAAGCCGATCGGCGGAATTCTTCTCGCGTAAATGTTTCCCGGTCGTTACGTCGATATGGTTTTTCCTCAAAGTGAATCGTGCCATCGTTGAAATTCAAATGCATTTATGATCCCTCCTACCGTGGAGACGCCCGTGGGATGCACGGAAGGGGATGCATTGCGGATAAGTTGCGGTGCCGTTAAACTGATTACGGAAGACTTTAGTTTGCAAAGTAAATTGGAATACGGAGAAATCGTAAGTTTGCGGGATCACGCGTGGAGTCAGGGGGAAATTTGCGTTATTAAAATGCACGCGGGTGGTCGGGCGATTTTGGGGAAGTTGCGCGAGGGAATTTTGGAAATGAAATTCTGCTTGGAAATGGCCAGTGTGATGGAGATTCGAATTTTCCCGTTTCTGTGTAAACGTTTTGGAGTGTGCAAATGAATGGTACTAAAGTGGATTGAACTGAGGAAATATTTGAAGTTTTTATTATTTTTGTTATATTTCAATATTTGAAGAAATCAAAGGGTAGGTTGTGCGGTTCAAGCAATTTTCAGGTTTCGTGAAACCTAATAAAATTGAAAATGTCAATTAGATGCGACGGGATAAAATTATTTCTTTTATATTAATATTACGTTAAATTGTTCGATATATCAAGAATCACTGATCAATTTTTGTTTCTGCAATTTAATTCCGATTCATTGCGGAGGCGCTCACAGTAGAAGTCGTAGGGCAAGAGGTTCATTAAATTTTTGTACGAGTGAATATTATAATGATTATCTTTGATGAGTATGATTGACCATTTGCTGATTGGAGATTACTGAAATCAACTCTTATTGCTGTAAATATTAATAGATATATTACACTTAACTAAAATATTGTAAAAACAATTGAATTCTTGTAGAAGTAAATATTTCAAATAACCCAAGCTTCACGAAAGAGGGCCAGAATTCTACAAATATCGCACAGAGTACGTCAGCATAACACAAAAGCAATATCCAACGTATGTTCAGTCGTTTCGCTCTCCTAAATTTCCGCTTCGGAGAATCTTCGATTTTCCACGATCTTTGTAACTCAGCGTATGCACATTTTTGTAACTACACGGTCAAATTTTGTATTCCTCCACGACTTTCGACTTGGCAGCCAAAACTAACCAAAGAGACAGATTTACCGTTCCTAATATTTTACGTACACTCGAATCATGAAATATGGAAAATACATAAACAAAATCTATGATATCAAAGTGACTGAAATTTTCAGAGTGTTGCTATAGGGTGTGAAGTTTAGACTAATTAAGTAGTTGACTAGAATTCAAGTGTATCGTGCCTGTCCCAGATTTTTTTTCAATTGAAATTATAATAAATCAAGTAACCGTCACTTCTCAGTTTATCGTAAATTAAAATTCAAGTTCATAGCCTCAGTGATTCAAAGTTTACCTTTTGTAGATTGTAGGCAAAATTGCCGCAGAAGTTAAAACAGACACATCAAACAACGGCAGAGCTATGACGGATACAGATTTAAAGTTCCAAACTCAATTAGTGGGCCCGAGTTCAAATCCCCGTCACTTCCCAGTTTATCGTAAATTAAAATTCAACATATCACAGCCACAGTGGTTCAAAGCCCACATAAATTTGCAGATTTCAGGCAAAATTGCTTCAGAAGTTAAAACTGATACATGAAACAATAGTAGAGCTATTCCAAATCCAAACGTGAAGTCCCACACTCAATTAGTGGGCCCGAGTTCAAGTCCCCGTCACTTCTCAATGTACAGGAAATTAAAATTTAATCTATCATAGCCTCGGCGGTTCCAAATCCACCCAGAATTTTAGAATCTAGGCAAAACTGCCGCAGAAGTTCAAAATTGATACATGAAACAATAGTAGAGTTATTCCAAATCCAAACGTAAAGACCTACACTCAAATAGTGGGCCCGAGTTCAAGTCCCCGTCACTTCTCAGTTTATCGTAAATTAAAAATAAACATATCACAGTCTCAGTGATTCAAAACCCACCTAAATTTACAGATTGTAGGCAAAATTGCTTCAGAAGTTAAAACTGATACATGAAACAATAGTAGAGCTATTCCAAATCCAAACGTGAAGTCCCACACTCAATTAGTGGGCCCGAGTTCAAGTCCCCGTCACTTCTCAGTTTATCGTAAATTAAAAATAAACATATCACAGTCTCAGTGATTCAAAGCCCATCTAAATCTGCAGATTGTAGGCAAAATTGCTTCAGAAGTTAAAACCAATGCATAAAACAATAGTAGAGTTATTCCAAATCTAAACGTGAAGTCCCACAATGAATTAGTGGGCCCGAGTTTAAGTCCCCGTCACTTCTCAATGTACAGGAAATTAAAATTTAATCTATCATAGCCTCGGCGGTTCCAAATCCACCCAGAATTTTAGAATCTAGGCAAAACTGCCGCAGAAGTTCAAAATTGATACATGAAACAATAGTAGAGTTATTCCAAATCCAAACGTAAAGACCTACACTCAAATAGTGGGCCCGATTTCAAGTCCCCGTCACTTTTCAGTTTACCGTAAATTAAAAATAAACATATCACAGTCTCAGTGATTCAAAGCCCACCTAAATTTGCAGATTGTAGGCAAAATTGCTTCAGAAGTTAAAACTGATACATGAAGTAACGACGGCGTTATGACAGGAACTAATTAAAGTTCCAGACTCAATTAGTGGGCCCGAATTCAAATGCCCATCAACCCTAAAGAATTCCTTCTAACTTATAATTTAATATCTCACAGCTCTGTGATTCAGAATCCACTTAAAACCGTAAGTTCCAAATGAAATAACCATAATACTTAAATCTCCCCTAAATACAAAAAGAATCTTCATGAACCTTGTACCATTAGATGGAAATCTAGTCTAGCTTTCATGTAATATTAGAAACTTCTGCAGGGATTGTCTCACGAAACGTGAAACTGACTTCTCCGCGCGAAACAGCCCGTGTATAATGGACGTCGCAGAGGCTTCCACGATATATGATTTGGCCCAGAATTCCGTCTTAACGTTCAAGGCAGAAGGAAAGGGAGCAATCGAATGCATCCTCACCCCCTGGCCTTCCCTGCTGGTGCAAGCGGACACGTCGAGCGGAATATTTCTTTCTCCCCTCCAGCTTCACCGATATCGATATTGTTAATCTATTCGTTCGTTCTTGGCACGAGATCAGAGGGAAGATTGCTACGGTCAACAGCGTAATTCAGTCCCCGGCGACGTTTCTTACTTACGGTAGATTTAACAGAGTTGAGAGAGTTCTCGATGAGATTCGATAAGCTCGCGAAAGAGACACGACGATCCTCTTCATTTTCGATGGATGGTTCGCGTTTGAACGTGGACTTCTTGCGTGGAGATATTAAATTTCGGACGCTAAATTAGCCGTATATCTTTTGTAGACCGATAACGGTTCTTCTGATTAAAATTACTTCGTTAAGTAAATTCTCTGTTCTTGATTTTTTTTATGGATTTACGCAAATAGATTTTACTCAAATGAGACTAATAACATGATTTAGTGTGTCTTTATGCAGCGTTTTTTTTTATTCGACATTTAACGTTCTATTCGGATAGAACGTTAGGTATTTTAAGACTAAGACTACGAAACCGGTGGAAATGACTGGTACGCAATTTTTTCCAAAAATTCTCCAAGTTTATAGGAGAGTCATAAAATAAATATTCTACGTTTATTTTGTAAAACATAAATTACCGAATCTATCATGTTTTCTACCTCATAATTCCAATTTTTTCTACGTACTTATTTAATATATTTATATATAATAGATTTAACGCCGGTAGTTACAGTGTTAACCGGAAATCAAGCGTTACTGTATCGATCTAAAGACGTTGAGAACTGAATTACATTACGTTAAACATAAAAGTCAACCAAAAGCATGTAACTTTTGTTTTACGATTTTGTCGCGTGGATTAATTTAAGTTGTTAAATTGGATAACTTGCACATGTATTATATAACGACTCCATGCAATTTCGTCTTTGCATTCGCATGTCATACTGTGACTACGCTTTTCTCCGTAGTTAATCTTTTTCCGACTTAATTGTAACTTCGACATTAAATGTCTTTTAAATTTCACGACATTATTTTACCGTTAACCTAAATAACACCTAAAATAATTAATGTCATTCGGTAAAAACGACTAGCAAATAGATTACTTCAGCAAATTAATTCCATTTGCAACCCAATTTTCTGGGATTCCAGTGGTTGCCATTTTAAGCATAAATTCGCTGAAATAAACAATTATCAGTGGCTTCTTCTACACCACAGACTTTAAAATATAATCGATAACAGGAAAACAATTCAATGGCTAACTTTTGCAACTTGACCATTTTTAGAAAATCTCCTAATTTTTTAATACCAATTTCTACGCAGCTGCCTCACTCGTTATTGCAGGACAAGGGTAACTACTTTCAATCTCCCGTTTTGAAAAACTGAGAAATTTAATTCTAACAGGAAAAGACGTAAAAAATTGAATCCTGAAAAACTTATTAAAAATTAAAATCCCGAGTTGTTTCAATCAAGATAGTCATTAGCGTCAGACTTCCTCGAAGTACGGGAGGCAGAGTGCAATTAAAGTAAACTAACATTCTCCACGATTATGAAAGATCGAAAGCGTTCAAGGTATCGGCTTCAATTCGTTATCGAAAGCGAAAATTTACTTGGACAGTAGCACGGAAGACAAGCAACCGGATTTACGTTGGAAATATTTTCGCGCCGAGGTGAAAACTCCGTTCGGAAATGCACCATGTCAGCCGGTGAATTTCGGCTTTCCTGCCCGTCAATTTCCCGTCGCTTTCGAGCACACGCGTCAAGGAGATACCAGGAAGTGAAGAGCGACAAGAAAGTTTGTCTTGAGCTCTCTTGCTCCGGGTATTTCTGTTTCACTGAAATATTCATAAACGTACAAATCCTCGGGCATCACCCGACCCGATTTCAATGCATCTTCCGCCTAACAACGATGACAGCTGCTCCGTTCAATGTTATATTAGTGGTAATAGAAGGAAATGTTGGTAGCACTGATAGTTCAATAATATTATCTCAGTTTTTGTCGTTTAGATAACTGAAAAGTAATGGGATTAAGAGGAATCTTAATTTCTCTTAATTCTTTGACTTACATATAATATCGAGTTACAATTTCTGGTGCCCTGCCTCAGTCGCATGGAATTGTTAGTTTTTATTGTTACTGGGAGAGAAATAGATAGAGCAGACATTTTTCTTGGGATAAACATAACTGAAATTTGCATTCAAGTTCTGTTTTCGGCAGAGAAATTAAAATATAATGAAGTAGCTCCGCAAGATACAAAGTACTGGCAGTGACTCTCAACGCAGCCGTTTCGCTCGCGCTGGTATTATGATATGTAGCTTGCTTTACAAGTACATTTATTGTTTATGAGTTACTTTATGAAAATAATGCTACATTAACACTATTCCTACCACGACCGGTCAAATGACCGTTTTTAAAATTTCGCTTAGAATTTCCTATATACAACGCAATTGAATCGCCTTTAAACTTCACGACTTTTCCTTAAATATAGGTATAATACACTCACATTATAATACATTTTTCAATATTCACTTCTTTTTTTACTGTTCATTTTCTGGGAAAAAATTATCATTTGACAAATTCACCGGTTGCGGTAGGAAAAGGTATACGTGAAGTGTCGGTAGGAATAGTGTTAAACGAAGAAGTATATTTGTAAATCTTCACCATTTAAATAAGCAGTATTGTCCAACTGCATTCTCGATTTCAAGATTATACGACTTATTAACTATAAAAGTGATCATCACAAAAAAAACCTACATGATGGAGACAAACAAATTACATATCTGAATTCAGCACAAAAATACTATTACAATTACATATTAAAATTTTCCTGCCAAAAGAAATACCGTATTCCTTTTCTAATACTTTTCATTGACCCTTTGTTCGTATTTAACTAAAAACAAAATGTGTAATCGCACTTAACACAAAACTTCTAAAATTTTAGTAAGAATTATACAATATATACCTTAGAAACGTGTTGATTCTTTGCTTGGTGGCTGAGAGTAGATATACGATGGCAGCGCCAAAAGTGTTTTGGTGGCTGAGAGCAGACATACGACCACTAACTAAGGATTGGTACCACTGTAAGGATGAATTACCAAGTAGCCCACAAAAGGAGAGGTATTTGATGATATAGAATCTCGCCTTCGAAAGTATTATATTATACACACACTAATATCTTTCCGCGAGCCAACTTAAGTGTGTCGCACTATACTCGTCGGCGGTCGAGGGCAAACTGATAGCGAGGTGAATATCGAAACGACTTGTTATTGTTAGAGAACGAACGAGACGAATTCCTGGAAGGTGCGATCGTCGAGGACCGCCGAGTTTGTTTTGACAACACGCAACGGTCGACGAACTCGTCGGCCAGTGAAGTGGAAATAACTGCTCTCGCTGCTCGTATATTTAATCTTAATATTGTAAATGCAATTGAACAATATTGTTAATTGATATGGCCAAATATTACAAATATAATATTTTGTTTAATGTTACGTTATTGTCGGAAAGTAACTCGTAAACAAGAAATGTATTTGTAAAGGAAACTACATGTAATACTAGCGCGAGTGAAACGGCTGAGCTGAGAATCACTGGTGGTGCCTCGGGCCTTGCTGACAACAGTTATAGCTAGAAAAACACATTTTTTGAATGGTAAAATAACCATGTTGTAACAGTGCTGCCACCATATGCGCCATCAACTTAAAGATCTGTGCAATTCCAACTTCCGGGGTTGAAGCGAGCACGTATATAAAAGCGGAGTGTACATTCTGGCTGTGTAAATATGTTGTAAAGCAGCGCAGTTAAACTGAGGAAATGCTAAGTGGAGCTTTCTAATAGCGTGTCCCAGTTTTCAGAGATTTATGGGCAGGTATCCTTTAGCCCATGACTGCTACACCATCCGGAACAATGAAAGTAACTGACGGTGTTTGTCCTCAGGACGAAACACCTTGAACAATCGGCGTTAAATTACCAAAATTCGTTCGTATATACAATTATATAATTCCGTAAATTATCCAGCAATAATCGAGGTTTGTTGAGATGCATTTGAATAATTGTTTTATCGCGGTAACGATATTGCATCGGTACAACGTTCCGAATTAATTCCTCGACTCTTTTGTTGGAATTCATAGGCGTATTCGCATCCTGCGCGCTCGATTTTCACGGTACATTAGGGAAATTAAGGGCGGGTTTTAGTTCTCGTAAGTTATTTTCTCCTTTTTCCACCGTTAACTGCTCGATCCATTATACTGCAATTTAAGTCAGGTATTTCTTTGGGCTTGGGATTTATAATTTTTTAAATACTTATTTTAAAGTATCAGGATCATGGGTACTTTAAATGTTAATTATACTGCAGAGTAAATATTTCTATTAAATTTGCAATAGATATTTTCCCATGGAATTTTGATTAACATTTAATCTTCTTATAGCTCCTCACGAGGCACGTATTAATTTGAGTATGAATTATTTTTAGTAATACATTTATATAATCTTACAAAAACTTCGTTACTTCGGCATAAATTTCAACAAAATGATCAAACTAACTGTTTTTCTATGCAATGAGAATCGTTTCAATATCATTCACAATGAAACTTTCTACCTTTTCAAATTTTTCCCCGCAATATTAAATCCCGATTTGATGCGACGCAGAATCAATGACTATTCTCTAACGAAATTTTAATTCACCCCAATCGGAAGCTCGTCCAATTTCAAATTCCAAAGTGCCTTCCTTTTTTTCACTCTCATCTCGGACCGAGTAAACATTAATTGAATCCAATCTTTAGCGTCCGTTGAAGCGCGCCTCTTAAGGATTTACCGCACGATTTGCATGATGCATTCCGCATATATAAATCCGTCCGTACAAACGATTTTCCCTGTCGCCGGATTTCGGTTTAATTACACCATTCTCCGAGCACCTGTCACCGATTCGAGAGTAGTATGAGAAAGTCGCCCGCGGACGTTTCGTGAGCGAAACGAGAATGGGGCAAGAATGAAAGTTAAAGGGAGGACTCGCTTCGTGGAAAGAGGCGTAAAAGGGAAGACGTGAAATAGAGAGAGAGAGAGAGAGAGAGAGAATATATAAAAGGGACAATTTCTTTTCACGATGATCGTACGTGACACTTAATTACTGCTTTAGTGCAATGCACAATGGATATTGGTGACACGAGCGGCTAAATTGGAAAGTTAATTTTTATGGTGGAGACGTTGATTGTCACTTTGAGCTTTGATGACTATTCTGCGATATTAACACTAGATTTACGGAACCCGTCAAATTGACGGGTTATGACTTGTTTTATAAACATTTCTCAAATTTACAGATAAGCTGTACAGTAGATATTTCAGGTGTATTTTATAATACAATAATGACTTAACAAATTATCATCTTTGCCGCTTGATACCTCTTTTTCCAAAGTCCTTATTTAATCTATTGCAATGTAACAAATTTCACGCCCGTAAATCTAGTGTTAAACACCTTATTTTCATGTTTGATTATATTTCATTATTGACGGTACATAATTATTAAATTATTAAATAATTATTAAAACACAAGTATTAAACTTTCGATTATTGACCCTTAGCACTTCAAGCACTCCTTCCAGGCGTTGCATAAATTTGCTTATCGAATATAAAAATGATTTACAAAGTACTTATTTTTGAAAAACGGTCTATGACGATTGTAATGACATTATCGTACCAAAAATGATGAAATCGAAAGAGATGTTATTCAGCGACTTCAGATACAGTGAGAATACCATTGCAAAAAGTAGATAGAGCCAAAAGTCTTGCATTTAATAATAATTTAGATGCAACATACATAGTTTAAGATTGTCATAGTTGATCAATTATTAAAAAGAAAAACTATTCATTAACTTTACAGTGAACACAATATTTCTTGCTGAAGTCTCATACATATAAGTGAATAATTATTATGTAGTTCCTCAGAAAATATAATATACGTACACCTGGCTAATTATATATGTCTAATTAAATTCGTATCATTTATAATCGTCTCAAGGAAGTTGATATTTTCTGATTATAAGTTCCTTCAAATAGGGTACCTCTATATACTTTCGGCGAAATGTATTGCACGTGAAGGGTTCAGTGTTGCGAGGAATCCGCGAAGTGACATGCAGCTTTCAAATGCCAAAAGGGTCTCACCCCGCTGGCTTTTAACCCTTTGAGGTCAAACCGAGTGTTCCGATCTCTCGTCAGTTAACACATTGAATGCTTCCTTTACTGTGCATGTAAGCGTGAAATTCTCCTTTTCTGCTAAGAAAATTTACGTTATAAAATGGAGATGTTAACAATGTTATGGATTAAATTCTTTACAACAGATTCCTTATTTTATACCAATATTTTTTTTTATTAATTGTCCAAAGTATGAATTATCGTTGAATTTGTTAGTAATCTATCGAAAACTAGTTTGGTAAGCGTGAAATTCTTCTTTTCTGCTAAGAAAATTTACGTTATAAAATGGAAATGTTAACAATGTTATTGATTACATTCTTTACAACAGATTCCTTATTTTATGCCAATATATTTTTTATTAATTGTCCAAAGTATGAATTATCGTTGAATTTGTTAGTAATCTATCGAAAACTAGTTTGGTAATATCTTTTACTGTTAATTATTTACTGTTATTTGTAGTAAAAACAGTAGCGAGTCTAGGAGATCGGAGCTAACCGAAGTAGTTGTCGAATTACAGAATGTAAGTTACTTTATTGGACGGGTGATTGCAATAAGAGCTACGCTATTTAAAAATATAGTTTAAAAATAGCAAACATATTTTATTCGTTATGGTAATTAATGGGAAGCAAATATTCGATGTATTAACGGACATTTATTTCATGAAATCTTCCACCCTTGAGTGTATCTCTGCTGGGAAAATATTTTAGTCCAACGTTAACATTTTAATTAACAGCCAAGTAGAAATTTCATAGAAAATTCGTCGGAACGAAGAGTAGTTCACAGGTGGCAAGTTTATTCCCTTTGAGGGATACTAAAACAGAGCTGCGACATGAGACATTCAGCGGACTGATTCGTCCCTCCGTTAACGAAGAGTTCATCAATTGATTCCCCATGGGAAGTCGAAATTAATAGAAAGTAATGCAAGTCAAACAGGATGCACCGGTTTCCATAATTATGAAGTCGTTTGGACGGACTAATCTTTCTTTCATTATTAAATTTCTAAATGTTACGGCGATTTCTTGCTCGTATTTTATTTGAAATTATATTTGTAATAAACGTATCATCCTTACAACTTGTTGATTAGTTTAAATCGTAGAAATAATATGTGTGAAAAATTCTCAAAGACGAAATTACTTTTTCAATTTGTGACAGTAATTTGGATAATTTTTAAAAAATTATCGACAGTAAAATGCATAAAAATCAAGCAGGAATGTTCAATATCTTTTGTTATACGCTCGACTAATTGCCAAGTTGCGTTCGTTTCCTTGCTGATCATTTATCCGTTGGTTTCTTTTAATTCCGGTGAAAGAAAATTAAAGCTTTGAACGTTGAATCACGACATTTCGTTTCCCTGGAATCTCTTCTTCGTACTTTTTCTCTCGCGCTATTACACAAGCCGAGGATTATAATGTAACAAACATCGCCCTATACATACATTTAAATAAATAATGTTTACCGTAAGTCTCGTGAAATTTATACGCGCATCAATTTTCGATATAACCGGTTAAAGCGTATTATTAATTACGAAATTATGCAAATATACCGATCGTGCTGTACAAGTCGAGAAATTAAAAGTGATACTTTTAATAATCGTCACGATTGTAAGCATTTAACAAATTTGATGACGCAGAGTGAAATTCAACATTCATATTACGTCCATTAAAATCAGACTGTATTTGCATTCAAGTATTATAATATACGATCACGAAGTAGGTAATATCGGCGTTCGTAGAAATTTCCGCGTACGGTGTTGTAATTTTGCATCGAAATTACACGTCAGAATTTCGTCTAGAAATTCTGACTCCGATTTGAATGAATATGGCATAAAAAAGCGCGAATAGAGAGTGCGCGATGTCGAATCCCTGATTTATTAAAATTACAATTTTGCAATTGTGTACTTTTCACGTACTATTTCTAATAACCAATTTAACCCTTTGCACTCCTATGTCGAGCTACACTCGACACAGCTTTCTGTGGCACTTAACATTGCATCTACTAATTATCGACTTTTCGAAATCAACAATATTTTTGCGTCTGAACATAAATATTCCGCGGTATGTACAATTGTTCCTAATATTAATTAAAAATTAATAATCAACGTTAGACAATTTTCCGAGGCTATATCTGCTGATCTGACGAAAAGTTAGAAAAATAATTCGGAGTGCAAAGGGTTAAAACCAATCTAATAACCGTTTTTACGATTTTAGTGTTGCCCGTATTGGAATATTGTATTAGAATTTTTTAAAATTAGTAATTTTAATAAAAACAGTGTTAGTTGACTTCTTATCATTTTAACAGCCAACAATTTTCCTACAACACATCAACTACTACGGTGATCAACTACTGACCCTGTACTTCGACACGAAATAATATTTTATCAAATAATCATACCCTGCAAATACCAAAAAAAAAATCCATAACTGTTGTTTATAAATCTTAAGGAAGAAGTATACCCCACAGATTACGAGTATCGCACTACCATACCTGCATGAACTATCACGAGATAAAAAGTGGCAGGGCAAACATAAGCTTGGTTGTCTCTGTGTGATCCCACCAGCCTTCTTCTCATCGACATACAGTAGATTTATTCTCGAAAACTTCACAATATTAGGCAGCAGTACCAAAAACCCCCAAAACCACTTCGATTCAACTCCTCTCCTCCCCCTGAAATATTCTAGTGACCGAACTTTTTTATTGACTCATCGCATTGCTCTTGTTGCATATGTAAAATGTCCGAGGAGAACCATGGGTCAGAAATGAACCGCCAATGTTAAATTTGCAGTTCCCTGATCGTCATTTCGACCGGTGGGACAACCTTCGCTGAGAAATATAGAAAAAAGAAGCACGCGAATTACTCTTATCTACCGAATTGTCACAGCTGATTGTAACGTATCACAAAAAATAAGACAGACCCAAGACAAGGTTCAAGTCGTCTCGTGACGATGCCCCGCTCTACCACGTCGTCTATTTTACTTAACTTCAACTCTATGAACCCATTTCACCATCATACGATCTTCTAGAAATTGCGGAGGAACGCAAATAAAAGAAGCACACGAATTACTCTTATCTACCGAATTGTCACAGCTGATTGTAACGTATCACAAAAAATAAGACAGACCCAAGACAAGGTCCGAGTCGTCCCGTGACGATGCCCCGTTCTACCCCGTCGTCTATTTTACTTATCTTCAACATTATGGACCCATTTCACCGTCAAATAATCTACAAATTGCGGAGAAACACAAATAAAAGAACGAATTACTTTTATCTACCGAATTGTCACGTCTGATTGTAACGTATCACAAAAAATAAGACAGGCCCAACACTGGCCCAAGTCGTATCGTGACGATGCCCCGCTCTACTATGTCGTCTATTTTACTTATCTTCAACATTATGGACCCATTTCACCGTCAAAGAATCTAAAAATTGCGGAGAAACACAAACAAAAGAAGCACACGAATTACTCTTATCTACCGAATTGTCACATCTGATTGTAACGTATCACAAAAAATAATAATAACTTTATTCACAAAAAGAAAATACAAATGCACGTACGCACGAGAGTATAAATACATGTTTTTCAATCACAAGATTACATAACATAGTAGTGAACTTTAGTAAATACATAAGGGAAACATCTCGTTTGGGCCAGTATTGTCTCGAGGAAAAAATTTAGGAAAAATAAACCTCGACGAAAATCACAAAAAATAAGACGGGCCCAACACTGGCCCGAGTCGTCCCGTGACGATGCCCCGCTCTACCACGTCGACTATTTTACTTAACGTCAACACTACGGACCCATTTCACCGTGAAATAATTTCCTCCAAATTGCAGAGTCATCCGAGATCGTACAGAGAGTTGAACTTGCAACAAACATCCTAAAATATCCACCCTTCCCCCAAAAACCCCTACCCATCTCAACACAAAGCCACACTCACCTTGCTGTAGACACCAGCGCTGGACAGTTCATTCTCGATGACCATCACAATGATACCGAACATGCCCATGACGAGGGCATAGTCGCTGATGCGCTTGCGCTTCTCGAAGAGGGCCTTCCGCCTGCCGAGCCGGTAACCGACGTTGGGCTTGTGCTTCGAGCCGGGCCCGATGCTACCGGAGGGGCCTTTTATCGAGCCCCCGGCGGCAAGCATGCGGTCGTCGACGTACCGGGGGTACTCGGTGTGAACGCCGACGAGGGCTATGCCGGCGTCCTCGACGTTTCCGGTCCCGGCGGCGCTGCCGCAACCGGCACCACCCCCTCCACCCCCGGCAACACCCACGCCACCCCCACCGGCCACGCCGCCGCTGTTCTTCATCGCCCCCGGGATCGAGAGTGTCGACACTGGCTTCCGTAGCTGAAACCACAGGCAACCGCGGCGATTAGACTGATATATTTCCAAGCTCTTATTTCTGTGGCGGGCGAGCGTTGGAGGATAAGAGGGGGAAATGGGACTTTGGAGAAGCGACGAGGGAAGGGAATTATTAACAGGTTAACCCTAGATTCATAAACCTTCGTCTCACAGACCGCGCAAAATACGTAATCGCTTGTAACTTTTAAAGTGATAGAGATAGAAATATGAACTTCTAGGTACCTTCCTAGATCGTTCAGTAATTAGTATTGCACCTGTCGCATGTCAAAGAGCACCTATGCTAATGGAGTTACAGTGAGTAGTTCGTCCCACAGACGAACGTTTATGAATAGCGTTACAGTTGTAGAACGGGAGTGATTATTTGAAATCGTAATTTCTTTGTGAAGTTGAGTGTTATTCAAGGTAAGTATGAATTATTATTATAATTGATATGCCCGATATAATTGAATTTTACAATTCAACAAAAGGTGCAGTGGACACGTTTGATCAAATGTGTGGAAATATGTCCTGCAATAGAAAAACGCAAAGATGGCCTCTTTCTTACTTTTTTGGTATGCTGAACATGGCTATAATTAATGCCTACATTATTTATGTACACAATGCAGTTAATAACAACAAAAAACCCATGTTGCGACGATTATTCATAAAAAACATATCGGGGAAGCTGTCTGACGCATGGTTACGCCAGCGCCGTGAAACGCCAAGTTTGACCCGATGCCTAAAGAGGAAAATTGCGGAAGTACTTGGTGAAACTTCTTCCGCGGATCAAGTACAACCCAGTGGATCTCAGAAAAAAATTTGTGCCTTCTACGATTACAAAAAACGTAGAATGACAAGGTTCTGTTGCACCCAGTGCAAAAAGTTCATGTGCATGGATCACCGCGGATTATTATGTATAGATTGCTCAGAATAAATATTATGTTCATTTTTTTATTAAAAAATTAATGATTAATAAACAATTTTTCAGATTTAAAATGTTTTTTATTGATCCTTATATTCTATAAAACAAAAATCGTCAATATAATATGTTCGTCTGTGAGACGAAGGTTTATGAATAGTGTATCTCCCAGGCATGTTTATGAATCTAGGGTTAAGCGTCACGCCGGTCACTAGGGACCGGCAGTTAATTTTTCGTTAATATTGACGCTGATCAATGAAAACCGAGGGTTGATTTTTTACCTAAGTTACGCTGTCGCGCCTGAACGATCGATAATTAGTGATTTTAACACTAGAACTACCGGCGTTAAATCTGTTATATTTCAATACATTAAATAAGTACATTGAGAAAAGAGGAATCAAGCGGCAGAAAAGATGATCAATTCGGTCATTTATGTTTTTTGAATTGGACGTAGAACATTTCTCATACGACTCTCCTATAAACTTTGAGAATTTTTGGAAAAAAATTGTGTACCAGTCATTTTGACTGGTTTGGTAGTTCTAGTGTTAACACTAGATTTACGGAAGCCATCAAATTGACGGGTTCCTACTTGCCTTATAAACATTTCTCAAATTTACAGATAAGCTGTACAGTAGATATTTAACCTGTATTTTATAATACAATAATGACTTAACGAATTGCCATATTTGCCGTTTGATCCCTCTTTTCCCAAAGTCCTTATTTAATATATTGCAATGTAACCGATTTCACGCCCGCAAATCTAGTGTTAAGTAAGAAATATATCATTTTATCAAAAATTCATGTAGTTTATTAAAACAAACAGAAAGCTACCTTTCCTAGTAAAGGGCCTAAACGGAAAGTGTGGTACCGGTCCCTAGGAACCGGCGCGCCTCGACGTACGGACTAAACTGCGAGGTCGTTTTTCGTTCAACCCATACGATGTATGGATTAAACAGCAAAAGGGTTAAATTAAGCGTTTTAATTAAAACATCGTTGCTTTCTAAAATTGTGCTCGAGCCAGAAATCGCTCAACAGGAAACACGACTAGTTGGAACGAGCACCGCCGTCAAAAATCTCCTACAATGTTGATGACAAGATGTAATATATGCAATAGGCAGAGGTGAATTGGAGCTCTGTGTGAATTGTATCAAAATAAGGCTCTTACCGGTCATACAATTTCGAGAATATGTCGTAATTTTTATGTAGGCGTAGAATTATAAATGGGGCTAATCGGATAACGTCGTTTAAGTTGACGTTCCTGTTTCTCATTTAAAAAAGGAATCCGACGTAGTACACGGGACATTTAAAGTGTGAAAATTCTCAAATTTGCGCCAGTCAAGTTCTAAATTTGTTACAATACTTTTCTGTAATCTCTTTTTATCGAAGCGATTTCATTTTATATCCAGCAGTTGCATCGTTGAAATTTCTATGGATGTCTAGTCTTCAGAAGAGTTTTCCTATAAAACAGACAGTTTGTAATTGATGTCTGGTGTGCCAATAAAATTGAGGAAGTGACAATACCGATGTTAACGATAAATATCGATCGCTTGAGGTCTGCCTAACCGTGATTGGCATTTTAATTGAGACGGAATATAAATCTACTCTCGATGAACTGTGAGGAAGGAAGCAACAGTGACGTAACAATAGGATTTTTAACATTTCCTAGACACTTCATTAATTCTCCGGATCACAGTACATTATACATTCTCGTTACCACTCAATTTACCCGTCAAGAACTTCGAACGTGAAGTTTCACTATCGCCATTGAGTTATAAAAGCACTTTTCTTCGCATTCAGGCGGCTAAGAGTACTTTCAACCCTTTAACTGCGAAGGACATACATATACAATCTCATATATCCATCCGTGTATACGAGAGTGGCATATATATACCCAGAATAAATTTTATTCAACGAGAAACATTTATCTTGACCATGGAAACTGCCGAAAATATTTTCCCACTCGAAGTCCTCGTACACGAAGTCCTTAAACTACCTGCAGAGGCATTTATTTTGTTGCTGAGCCATTATTCAATTGGACCAAAGTGTTATATGGTCCTCAGCCACCACAAATCCTCTAATACATGCTAGAAGTACTTCTGCATGGGACATCTAAACTGCCCGTCCCATTTATCCCATCATTTTGTAACGATTTTGCAACCATTTAGCAACTGGAGAAATTGTAACGTGGTCCATGGTCAACTTAAAACTTTTAATAATTTATCTACCGTTACAATTTTTCACAGAGCAGCTGAACCATTATTAGCGCTACATCTACAAAAACAGTAAAAATGGCCGTTTTCGAAGTTCCGTGAAAAATTCTTTTTTCTGACGCTGCTGCTTTTACATTCTTGAATGTCTATCTTGCTAAATGTAAGTACACCTATACCTATCAATTTTTTTTCCTCCGATATTAGTTCTCTATTTATATATTTATTTATTATGTTTAAATATGCTGGACTAATGGTCGATAGTTTTAATATTAACACGTTGACTGCCACGGGGGTCACCGGTGACCGGCGCTATTGAACTCAAGGAAATTTCATGTGACCTTTAAATTGCAATATTTACGAATTTTTTAATATATTCGGTATTTAAATATTGGCCTTAAAAAGATAAAGTTCTGCTGAATATATATCCACTGTGTCTTTGAAGTTTCTGCTTTATAAAGATATGATTTTAATAGATAAAGTTTCACTTCTTTAGAAACGATAAAACTAGCGAAATACCGGTGGCGTTCAACGTTTTGAAGTCTACGATCACTCATTGCCTCGTCGATTTAACACCAAAACTACCAGTGTTCAATATATTATATTTCAATATGTTATTAAATAAATACTTTGGAAAATGAGGAATCAAGATGATCGATTCGGTAATCTGTCTTTTATGAGATGAACGTAGAATACCTACTCTACGGCTCTCCTATAAACTTTGAGAATTTTCGAAAAAATTGAGAACATGTCAATTTTACTTAGTAGTTGTAGTGTTAATATCATTTTATGCAGAGCACACTTACTTTTCTTCATAACACTGTTCGACTGCTAACAATATTTTGCAAAAGAGAAAGAGAGAACAATCACACAGCTCCCTAACTAATTGGGACTGACATCTACTTAATAATGGCACTCCTATTTCGACTCACTGTCATTCCTAGCCGATTTGCTGAGACATACAAATCCTCCAAGCAGGACAAATCGTAAAAGCAACATTTCTTTGACTAAATCGAGTGCAGCAAATGCACAACTCCAGCTTGCACTTTAACGCGTTAACATCACGCAGCCCGACAGTGCTCACCCCGAACCATGCATCAACGCAAGTTAATAAACCAGTCACGCGAAGTTACTTCGTAATTAGTCCGCGTTAATAAGACGTAAAGTATCATCAAGAGACTCCCTCTGTCCCGATGGTCGTTTTGCGCGTCGAGTACTTAGTTTTATCCTTACGATTAGCAAAGCAAAGACTCGTTAAACACCTCGTTTCATCGCAGGCCGTGACGATGCGATGGCGTTATCACAATTCTTTCTTTTCTTCTTTTATCCTTCGCCGCTGCTCCGAGTATTACTTTTGTTTAAGAGATAAGGGGCGTCCAAGATATAGAGGCAGGTAGGCGAAAAGGAAAGTTTACGAGATACGTAAGAGGGATTTTCGCGGCTAAGAGAACCGAAGAAGTCGGGGGAAAGTACAAACCAAGAAAAGCCGAGGAGGATCGGGCTGGCATGAGCTACGATACGAACCAAGTGCCGACCTGCATCATTCACGACTTTTCCATTCCGATTGGACTGTAGTACGGTCGAGGAGATACCATTATCTGTGGTAATCGATTGAATCGATGGGAAAAATTGGAGAACACTGTGATTAACATAAATATGATGCTGCAGGAAGGTTTTCAGGGTCAGCGAATTTGACGTTCATTCAAAATCTCCTTATGTAATATTGTTTTTTAAACGAACATTTTTCTCTGACTGATGATCCTTAGTAATATCTAACAAAATAGAACTCAAGTACTTATACTTCCCTTTAAAATTAAACTATATTTGTGCAAAATTAAAAACTACAAAGGCAAGCATAGATAAAAACATGAATGCTGTAATATTGTTTTTTAAATTAATATTTTTCTGTAATCAATGATCTTATCAAGATAAAATTCAAAGAATTATATTTTCCTAAAAAATTAAACTACATTTATGTAAAATTAAAAGCTGCAAAGGCGAGCATAGATAAAAACATGAATGCTGTAATATTGTTTTTTAAATTAATATTTTTCTGTAATCAATGATCTTATCAAGATAAAATTCAAAGAATTATATTATCCTAAAAAATTAAACTACATTTATGTAAAATTAAAAGCTGCAAAGGCGAGCATAGATAAAAACATGAAAGATGTAATATTGTTTTTTGAATTAACACTTTTCTGTAATTAATGATCTTTTATAATATCTATCAACATAGAAATCAAACGATTACAGTTCCCTATAAAATTAAACTACATTTCTGTCAAATTAAAAACTAGAAATGCAATCACAAATAAAAACATGAATGATGTAATATTTTTTTTTAAATTAACACTTTTCTGTAATCAATGATCCTTTATAATATCTATCGACATAGAAATCAAACAATTATAGTTCTCTATAAAATTAAACTACATTTCTGTCAAATTAAAAACTAGAAATGCAATCACAAATAAAAACATGAATGATGTAATATTTTTTTTTAAATTAACACTTTTCTGTAATAAATGATCTTATCAAGATAAAATTCAAGGAATTATATTTCCCTATAAAATTGAACTACATTTATGTAAAATTAAAAACTGCAAAGGCGAGCATAGATAAAAACATGAATGATGTAATATTGTTTTCTAAATTAACACTTCTCTGTAATCAGTGATCCTTAGTAATATTTGTCAAAATAGAATTCAAGCAATTATACTTCCCGATAAAATAACACTATATTCGTGCAGAAGTAAAAATCAGGAATGCAAACGTAGATAAAAAAATGAAACCAAGGGAGTCTTAGTTATCTCAGAAATGAAGTTCTTTCGGTGCAGCATTAAAAACTGTAAACCCAAAGCCAGTGTACCACAGAATAGCTTCGCGCTCTGACTGCCTCGGGAACGGAGAGCCAGGCTACAAAAGGCCCAGGAAACAATAACAAAGCCCAAAACAGCAGCCCCATTCAAGATAACGGAGCTGAGTTCTCTACAAAGCCTTCATGGGAACGTTAAATTACACGCGTACTCTCGTAACGGACTTCAAAATTGCAGGCTCGTATCGGGCGGAGATTAATGCTAAAAACGATAACGACAACGCGGCTTATCGGGCACGCGAAATTGCACGTTTCTGATTCGCACATTACGCGAATGAAACGTCGCGTACATGAACGTAAATCACTGACATATTAGCCATTGCGAGAGATAAATTACGTGCAGACACTGCGGCCAGGTATTGTGCAAAATGCAAGAACAGGATTTCGCAAAATTTCCGACGTCCAAGAAGAGACATACTTACAATTGCAAATTGCGCGGAGGGATCACTTTTACAATGTACATTCAGGAGGGAATTTGAATTGTTAATTCTACTGCTATCGAACATGCTGATTTAATTGTTATTCGTAACAGAAGTTTTTGTAAATTAATTTCTCCGGATATTCAATCTTAATGAAAATGTTAACTTTCTTTTAAAAGGTGATTTATCTTTTTATAATACAATTAAAAATATAAATCTACATGTACATTATGTGATATCTACACCATAGCTTCAGTGATTCGAAATCCACCCAAAACAGTGGGTCCTAGACTAATTGGCCATAGGAGTTGAACTGGAAAAAATGCAAAAAAATGGCAAAAACATGGTCAGCGCGTTGAGACGGAAGTTGATGCAACTACCATCAGCGAAAAGAATTCAGCAAACGTGCGATTAAATGGCAAGGAGAAAAACACGTGCCGTTTATTCGGTGGAATTCTCATCTGTGAAATTACAATCCTTGCAGCAGCGCAGGAAACTCGCAAAACGCGAAAATGGAAGCACGGAGGTAAATACGAAACGGTTGGAAAAATAGAAATTCCATTCCGATGAGCACAATGCTTCGGGGATTAGGAGTAAATACGAATTAAACGCTCGCCGCACTGCGCAGCTAAAAACCTAATGTCGGATAATGAATTTTCATTTCGAAAGTAGCGCGCCACTTAAGCCATCTTCTTAATGAGGAGGAGAGACGCCGCAGCTCGGGTGCAGCGGATGCAACGGATGCAACTTAATTTCCTTCAAGGATATCAGCTCGTTCTCTACATCTCCCTTAGTATTACGCTCTTTCCCTATCGCATATTTCAATTAAGCTTCAGTTCACGGTGAGACGAATCTTTCGCGAAGAAGAAAATTAAGAATTTCACATATTGCAACAAGTAGTACCTCCGTATATTAACTCTTTAATATTTTTTATTATAATCTCAGTTTCCGTTGATTACAGCAACATGAGTATATCGCTGCATTCCGTAGATAAATTTTTCTTGCAGACTTTACGGGTATTATTATTGAATGGAAAGAGAAAAACGAAAAAGATAGATACGGCCTGGCATTGGGCGAGGAACATAATAAAATTTATGTAATAACAAATACTAATTAACAGAGTGATAGAAAATCGCTGCATTCTGTAGATAAATTGTTCTTGTAGATTTTACGGATATTATTATAGAATGAAAAGAGAAAAACGAAAAAGATAGATACGATGTGGCATTGGGCGAGGAACATAATAAAATTTATGTAATAACAAATACTAATTAACAGAGTGATAGAAAATCGCTGCATTCTGTAGATAAATTGTTCTTGTAGATTTTACGGATATTATTATGGAATGGAAAGAGAAAAACGAAAAAGATAGATACGATGTGCCATTGGGTGAGGAACATAATAAAATGTATGTAATAACAAATACTAATTAACAGAGTAATAGAAAATCGAGTGTAGCGTTCGGTCATACGATGACGAAGTTTTCACTACGTATAAATTACAATTTTGTTTCTTATTGTATAATATTATGCCGATTTCATAATAGAATTATTATCGTCATAATAATGATTTTAAAAATGTACACGAGATATATTAGATTACATACCACACAATTTCTTCAACTAAATCCTCATAAAAGTATGCGTATAATATTCATTGGATAAAAAATCGTGAATTTAATTGCAATATGTTCTGTTTGCAGTTTAATCACCCACTTTAATTGCAACTATAATCGGCGTGTAATACTGAAAGTGTGAAATTCTGCGACCGAATCTACTCACGATGTGGAGTCAAGATTTAATTTTACAAGAAACCTTTTTAGACTTAAACGACTTCCCGTTTTATCGAAAGCACCGTACGACGTAAGTAGGACACGGAGTTCATATAAGACGTATGTAATGCAATATTATAGAACGTTACAGTGCCGCGGTTTGAAAAATCTACCTCGTTCCTTTTAATGTACCTGCCCTTACTCTCGGAACGTAGGTTACTTACTCGTACCGGGTCAAATTGTAAACTATATTCATAGTATTTCTTTGATAATCCAGATTTACACTCGTCTTAAGTGAAATATGAATATCTATCCCAAAAAAGTGCATTTTCAAAAATACTCTTCCAGTCGTTTCCACAAACATTGCGGTAATCGATGTTCATTAATGTATTTTGCAAAAAAAAATTAGGGGAGAATAATATTTCCTTTTGTAAAGAGAGTTTCAATAAAGTGAAATAATATTGCAGGGAGAATTTTATATTTTATTAAATTCCAAGAACCTCACGCGATACCTGAATCAGCTCCTCCTCTCAACGTTCATCGCACGAAGCGGAGCAAACTCGTAACAATAAATTCCGTCGGTTGTGCATTAATTTTCCCGGTAATTTATAACAACCCGAAACCTTCCTCTGGCGTAATTAAGTTACGCAGTCCCCCTAGGATCTGTCACGGAAATAACTTCGAAATCAAATTACAAGACCTCTTCCAATTAAAGGGCGGTGTGTAAATATAACGGGCGAACGTAACCACGAAATTTTATCGAACCCGTCCGTTCATGGGACGGCGAGGAAACATCCACGTGGGTTTATGGTGGATACAGAGTTGAGGGTTTGGAATTCTAATCAGGAAATACGTGGTCGAAGCCCCACTGCTTCTGGGAGATTTTTCCCAAATTGTTATTTAATACGAGATGCAGGTTCTGGGCAAAATTGTAACTATAGATTAAACCTATAAAACTATAGATTAAAACTATAGATTTTCAATTTGAAATGATAACAATTTGTCAATCGTTTAATATTGTTAGACAATGATAATAGAATTTACGACTATCAACTTTTTTGAGGTAGATATGAAGTTGAGGGACGACTCGCAATTAGAGCGAAAAAGTTCAAATCTTCCTCCTAGAAGAAGTAATCATAGAAATTTGCGCTGAAATACAGAAGAGCAACAATAAATTCACCTGAAATAGCGGACTTTAGGCGGAATAACCATAATAGTTAAAATTGAAATGGCAAACAATTTATCAATCATTTAATCTAGTTAGACAACGATAATAGAATTTACGACTATCACCTTTTTGGAGGTAGATCTGAAGTTGGGGGTTCAGACTCCCAGTCAGAGCGAAAAAGTTCAAATCTCCCTCCTAGAAGAAGTAATCATAGAAATTTGCGCTGAAATACAGAAGAGCAACAATAAATTCACCTGAAACAGCGGACTTTAGGCGGAATAACCATAATAGTTAAAATTGAAACGGCAAACAATTTATCAATCATTTAATCTAGTTAGACAACGATAATAGAATTTACGACTATGAACTTTTTGGAGGTAGATCTAAAGTTGAGGGCCCAGACTCCCAGTCAGAGCGAAAGAGTTCAAATCTCCCTCCTAGAAGAAGTAATCATAGAAGTTTACACCGAAATACAGAAGAATATCAATAAATTCTCCTGAAACAGCGTACTTTAGACGGAATAACCATAAAATTTAAATTGAACTGGCAAACAATTTACCAATCACTTAATCTAGTTAGACAACGATAATAGAATTTTTACGGCTATCAATGTTTTTAAGGTGGATCTGAAATTCAGGGCTCAGATTTTCAGTTAGAGCGAAAAAGTTCAAACCTTCGTCCTAGAAGAAGTAGTCATGGCAGTTTAACCCCTTGCTCTACGATTTCTTTTCTGACTGTATGTGCAATAACTCCAGAATTAATTACTGAAATTAAAAATTATCGCTGATTTCTGATGTAACGTGTGACTTAACACTAGAACTACCGGCGTTAAATCTATTATATTTCAATATACTAAATAAGTACTTTGAGAAAAGAGGAATCGAGAGGCGGAAACGATGATCAATTCGGTCATTTATGTTTTTTGAGTTGTACGTAGAACATTTCTCCTATGGCTATCCTATAAACTTTGAGAATTTTTGCAAAAAATTGTGTACCAGTCATTTTGACTGGTTTGGTAGTTCTAGTGTTAATGCAATATTGCTAGTATAGAAATAATTTCATCGTCTCGTGATCGACTGATATTTTTAATTTAATACTTTTTGGAAAACTGCAAAATTTCCTATTTCGTTCACCCTGTGACGAGTGACACACGTCATTGTAGGGCAAAGGGTTAAGACGAAATGCAGAAGAATAACAATAAATTTTCCTGAAACAGTAGATCCTAGGCGGAATAATCATAATAGTTAAATGAAAAATGGTAAACAATTTATCAATTATTTAGTATAGTTAGACAACGATAGTAGAATCTGTACGACTATCAATTTTCTGAAGCTGGATCTGAATTTGAGGGTTCAGACTGCCAGTCAGTGGAACCAAGTTCAAATTCCCCATCACCTCTGGAAAATTTTTCCCATTTGATATATCCATCACTGCCACGATGGTTTGTAAACCACCTAAAACAATACGACTCAGGCAAAAGAACCATAACAATTAAAGCCAAAGAAATAAAGAAAAGTCCACGCTGAAGGGTATTCCGTCTATTATCACCCCAGGATAATTACACGGCCGATTATGAAACGCATACTAAGCAATTTCGCGAGCCACGACCCCGTGACCTTTCGCGCGAACGAAGGGAGGAAGTAAGATGAGTCGCGTTATTAGGAAAGGACAGAAAGGAGGATGGTAGCCATGGAAACCGTCCCGAGAGGCTACATCTTCCTTAATCTAAGCCCTGATTGGCCAAGGTAATCTTAAACTTGTAGTCTCGATAAAATTCGCACCTTAAACCCCCCCTGTCCCGAGGATTTCACTGCGAGGCTGGTGATTTTTTTTATTGTCGCCTTCGAAGGTTGCGTTCGTTGCGGGAAACTGTTGCCTTTAACCTTTTTCGTTTTTTCATCGTTAACCAGTTAACTGTGATTGACGAGTATACTCGTCATGGAGAAATGGCTCGATTTTGTGTATTGACGAGTATACTCGTCATGCGTATAAAGTAGTGACCATTGGCTATTTAAATTGTCATTTTTGAGAAAAACAAAACATATTCACAAATTTCAAGATATTTAGAATATTTTGAGGCCATGCCGGAATAAAACAAACAAATAAAAAGTATAAATAATTTGAGATGAACTTTATGCGTCCCCGTATGCACCGGTTGAAACAGCTTACCAGTTCGCACAACGAATTTATTTATGTGCGATGATAACGTTTTTTAGATGTTAGCCTAAAAGGGACAAAGGCAAAAGTCAGAAAGTTCATTTATAATAGCGTTCCTTCAGGTATGGTCAGTCATGCGACAAATGCGTGACGCCGACCAGGCGCTGAGCCTATTGATACCTGCTGGCCCGAAGTTACCTAGTTATCGAGTGGTGTAAATGTCAATTGTTTGATGTTAGAACCATGTGTTGAGATTAGAGTAATGCCCGGGAATTTTGACGGTCACTAAAATTCATAGATATCCGGCGGGAATCATGTTCCGGATTATATACCCGGAACTTCAAAAACAAAGAAGCCTACGCGAAGGTGTTCACATTGCTATAAACGTAAGATCAGGAAGGAATCGCGTTACTGGTGTCCCATTTGCAAAGTCCCATTGTGTATAGTACCCTGTTTCGCTGAATACCACTCCACAGCAGAATTTTAAATTCTTGTTCTTATATGTATAATATTTAATTTTTATTGCGTTTTTAGTTTAATATGTATGTAATATATGTGTATGTTAACCAAATAAGTAAATATTAGTAATAAAATTGTCAATTTTATAAAATAAACCCATCTTTTTGATCCAATATCTTTCCAGCGCAACTTACTCTGCGATTGACGAGTATACTCGTCATGGCTCGATTCTGGCGACACAAAACGGTGCGCACTCTCAAACGAGGGAGCCACAGTTAACTGGTTAAGTACATGGTATTTAATGGGAAATATTTTTTGACGTTTAAGTTTTACGAGAATATGGCAAGGTTGGGGATTTAGGGGAATTCTGAAGTATCAGTATCTGTATCTAATGTTATACGGAGGAAGAATTCCCTAGGGACGACGGGGGGTTTCGAACTTGGTTCGGCTAAATGGAAGACCAAAGGTCTAATCTCGTTAACACCATAGATATGGATGGCACGTACCTGGTCACACGTGGATGCAGAATTAAATATATCATATTAATATCTAGGATAACATGATATCTGCACACAAATCACACTTACTCATATAATAATCTCAATTAACTGATTAAAAGTATCCTATGACTGAGAATCGAGAAGTTATTTATCTCGAATGGGAACAACCGCCTAACAATAACATCCCTTTCTTCCTATCGCTAGGTCCAACATCAAACGATCATTTCCACTCGGTAATTTCAATTATTAGCAATGGAACTAATTAATATCTCCAATCTCTCCTACCTTTTCTTTCTCCCCCATTATCTCCGATCAAACTCTCCGCATCGATGAACTCGCGGCTTGAAGGACACGAACCTTTTCTTTTTTTTCGTCTCGATAAATCGACGATCTACGATCAATCGTCGTGGTGCAACTCGTTCGGCATCGAAGTGGTGATCAAATGCCGATGCAATTTATAGAATGGAATTAGAGCGACGCGTGCCGGGGCTTCCTCTCTCTTTCTTCCTCTCTTCATCTCTCTTCTTGGCGAGATGAACGAGAAAGATGGCTTTGTTCGTTGACGGAAATTCATTTAGAATTACTTTCATCTGTAAATGTCTGTCCCGCCCTTTTGTCACGGCTCTTATTTCGTCTCTGGTCTTTCGTGTTTCACGCCTTATGACTCCGAATAGAGTCGATCCTCCCACGCTGCAATCTCTTTTCTCGACTCAAGCTTCCCATTGAAAGACAATGTTCGCTTTAGTTGGCACTCGACAACGCCCCGGGTTTTTGCAGGGTGTACAGGAACAGTTTCAAACTTTTTCTCGCCTTTCCACTTCCCAATTATTCATTTTTTTGTTCAGCCGACTTTCAACGTTATTCTTCGTCTCTGGTCAACACTAGAACTACCGGCGGTAAATCTATCATATTTCAAAATATTAAATATGTACTTTGGAAAAGGAGGAATCAAGAGGCGGAAAAAGCTACTCGATTCGGTGATTTATGTTTTTTAAGATGGACATAGAATTTTTATTCTAAGACTCTTCTATAAACCTGGAGAATTTTTGGAAAGAATTGTGTACCAATTTTGACTGGTTTGGTAGTTCTAGTGTTAAACTTCGTGTCAGAGTTAATGCGAGGGAATTTTGAAAACCGGAGATATCGGTGACGTTCTCCTCGCTGAATTTACTGATAATACGCTATAAATGCAGTTCGTAATTGCATTAATATTAATAGGTAACTGAGAGTGGAGTATTTAATATTGAAATGGAAAATGAACAGGCTAAATATACTAATGAGTGGTATAATTATATCGTAAACGGAACAACGACAAGGCTTTCGATACGGTGTTCAATGATCCTAGAGTTTTGGTATAGAATTATTTAACAATTAGCAATATTAATTTCATGTTCCTGATTTAGAGTTTTGTAGATGGGATTCACTTGATTAGAATAATTCAAGTATCATCCGCAATGTGGCGATACTTTTTTGAACACTAACAGTAAAGTTAAATATTTTTGCGTAAGCATCAAATCAATAAATTCTAATGTCCTTCATTTATCATATTTATATTCGTCGCAATTAATTTAGTAATACAATTTTATAGTCGCAGATAATTATTAAATAATTCGTTACCAATTGACTGCAAAATCCGAGATAAAATTTCATCTGTACTTTAAAGTAGAAAATTAAGGAAGCTCTTGGAAAACAGTTGCAAAAAATTGCCCGTGTCGCAGGTTAATTCCTTATGTCGGAATTTAGTATGCGGTAGCATGCACGCAGAAAGTTTGTTCAAACTTGCAGGTTAAGAGAGGAGAATGAGAAAACATTTAAATTTAATTCTCTCCGGAATTATCCGACGCAGCGTGTTTCAACTTTTTCTGCGTTGCTTTTAACGGCTTTAGAGAGGACAGTATCTTCCTTTTTTCTTAAATTTCTTCACTTCGTTAAATTCGTCCACTTCTCGACTACCCAGACAGAATCAGAAATTGTACGATTATTCTGGAAAAAAAAACTTGAAATGACCTTGAAACTTTCTGAGAAATTAACGATTATTTTATTTTTCACCGTCGCTCCGATGCTCTTAGAGGAAGTGTATATTTCTTGTTAAAATTCTGACGGTAAAATTAATTTTCTGCTTGCAATAAATTCGGAATATTTTTGATTTTTGTTTGTAGTTAAATTTACTCTGTTAATATTTTGTTCGTTAATGTTGCATTCACTGTCGCAAAGGTAAGAATAAAGAGAAAGTGCAATTTCGATTTTTCCTCGTACAATTAGTATCAGGATGCGGTAACATTTCCATTGGATTGAAAGCCCGGCAGTGTGCAACAGTCCGCACAATCAAAGCAATAAATCCACATTAAGGGATGATTAATTCTCATGAGTGTAGGTACACGGTGATTGCATTAAATTTTGCAAAAATTCCAAACTGAGTGCATGGGAAATTACAACATTCAGTTACAACATTAAAATTTACAACATTCGTGTTGTCAGTAACATACAATTGAGTTTTTCATTTGCAAAATTGGAATGTTTAAACTTTACAGAAGTTATATTTTACAAATTTTCGAAACTGCGGTATTTATGTTTTCCATTCAGTGAAATGTTGTAATTGTCAAATGCACGATTTTAGCACCACAAAATTTAATTCACAGAAGTCCAAAATCAATACTGCAAATCCCATTACAAATTCGGCTCTGTGAATTTTAAAAATCATGATATTCATCCCTTTTCCGTGTACAGTACAATTTTGCGATTATCAATAATATCAATTTTTATCAATTCCTATTCTTATTATATTTTTTATTCTTTTATTTGATAATATCAATTACCTTACAAATTTTTCTCCACTCAAAGTAACAATAAAGCCAATTCACCCCTAAACACTGTTCTCCAAGTGTGAATGCACCCCGACTGCATTTAATTCCAATCGCAATTCACACAAAATCATTCAAACTATTCGTAATAGCGAATAATTTCAATGATTCGTTTTCAATCCTCGCAAACACGGTCGTTCGACGTCCAAAAGATAGGCGATAGCTCCTCCATTTTCACTTAACGCTAATAATTGCTGTAATTGTCGCGATCACCCTCGGGGAAACTCTATTAATTACTGATTTACTGCTTCGTTATTCTCTCGCCTCTTGCGATCCAATTCAATTCATTTGCTGGATTCTAAAGTGATCCCACGGCGGCGTTTAAAACTTTGTTTTCGTCCTGGCTGACTTTGCCGAGACACGGCATTATCGGTGATTCGGAAATATCTGAAGTTGCCCGTGGGACGACTGGAGAACGAACTCGAAATGTCTTTGATGCTTGAGTGGCGTAACACGTGACAAGAGAATTGTTGATGGTTCTCAATTATTTGTGGTATCGTGCAATAGTTGTACTTTTAGCACTTTCAATACGAACTGACGTTGGATCATTCTTTTTGAAAATATCTTGTTTTTAATCCTTCGAGGACTAAGGGCGCGTACATAAGGACGACAACAGTATTGGTATAATATAGATAATATCATTATCTGAGAAAAAAACAAGATTTGCCATCTATTGGGTTAGCAACTAAGTGATTGCCGATTTTGACGATAGATGGTTTTAGCACTTTTTTTTGTTTCGTCAATATGTGCAAAGCACCTAATCTATAGTTTTCTTGTTGTTTGGACTTGTGGCGGCACGACCTATCGAGGAGCAACACCGATCTACCGGTCGCCATTACGCCTACGTCCCTAGTTCCAGGATCGTCCGCTAGACCTCGTGTTCACCGATGGATCGCTCTCGGGAGTTGTCCAACGACGATCGGTATCTATATATACGATCGCTCAACAGATATATTATGCGGGAACGGCAACGTGGCACCTGAGACGGAAGGGGAGATTGCTCTCGCACTGCCTATCCCCACCATGTCGGTCCTGGAAACCTCAGATCGACGAATGACAACCGAAAATAAAACACTACTTTCGTCGTTCACATGACGACGCAACGAATGTGCGGGTCTCTCTTGCCAATAGCGCGTCAAAATCGAAAATGCATGAGGGTGAGGGGGAGGGGGATGTCCCTATCCGTCGGGCGAATCAGAGCAAATTACCCCTGAGCTGCCTTCTTAGTGTTCCAGCATTATACCATCGTCCCATCCGGGGCACAGTTGTCTAGGGCAGGGCCTGTGTTCGGTTAGTCCTACTGACGAGTAGTCCACGAACAGACCCAGGACGAAACGCAGCGCGCTAATCTACACCTTTACCCCTTTCCTAGGAACAGAAGGACTTCCACCGGCCCAGGCACCCGGTGGTACCTTCAGACTTCCAACATTCATTAGTAAAAAAATCGTATCAATGAGTTTGTGTAGTTTCGTTTTTATCCCAATTTGAAAATAGAAGAACAAAACGCGCATTTCAGACATATGTTATTGTACTTCCGAAAAGGCAGAAACGCGTCCCAGGCATACAAGAAGTTATGTGCCGTATATGGGAATGAAGCCTTGATAGATAGGCAGTGTCAAAATTGGTTTGCCAAATTTCTTTCGGGCGATTTTTCACTCCAAATTGCGCAACGATCTGGCCGTCCAGTTATAGTGGATGAGAGTCATATCAAGGCTATTATCGATTCAGATCGTCATAGCACAATACGTGAGATTGCAGAGAAGCTCAATGTATCGCATACATGCATTCAAAAAAAAAATTAAAACAGCTTCGCTATGTTACAAAACTCGATTTATGGGCCCCTCATCAGCTTAAGGAAATTCCTTCTTATATAAAATACGCAATCACTTGGTTGCCAACCCAATATAAGAACAACATCGAGATGGTAATAACATTATTACTTAATTATGATTTCATTTAGAATATATTAATTCCTTAGCCTATAATAACATGTGACACTCGTAACACGGATAATCGAATAGGAAATTTGAAAATTTTCCAAAAACTATTAAAGTGAAAAAATCAGTCGACACGAGACGATCAGATTATTTCTATACTATTAATGCTGCGTGCCGTTATACGAAATATCAGAAATCAGATAGAAATTTCGATTTCTGGAATTAATTCTGACTTATTGCTCACGCAGTCGAAATAGAAATCGTAGGGCAAGGGGTTAATAGCTCTTTATTAATGCCGGACGTTGTTTTAACAAAATTCGATTCTAGGAATTTAGCAGCACAAGATTAAAGTGTAATTGCAAATTATTAATATTATAAAAAAAATGCTTTAATATCAGTCAAGTTTTCTTATTTAAAAAAAGCTAGTATCTCATTTCATAAATGGATGTTCCGAATACAACAAATTAATTATCTTATTATCGCTCACCACCGATTCATTATTCCGTATGTTTACCGCTGTTATTCCGATTATATACTCATTATATTATACTCATTAATATTCCGAGAGGAATTTCTATAGGAAAATTGCGAAAATTACAGCTCAGTTAATTAACGGTTTTTTTGGACTCCTCGCGTGGAAAACTTATCGCCCGATAATTCGCGGCATAACAGACAAAGTGAGACGCACGAGTGGCATACATGTATGCAAATTTTTCGGGATGCTCGCGCTTGTTGAGCATTCTGAAATGTGTGAATAATTGGAATTCTATTAACTCAAATAATTCTAGGCGTGGTTCGGAGTGTACACCGCTCTCCTGCAAATTTAATCAGCGCGTGTTATGCATAGGGCATCGTTGAACGATTAATTATTTCCTTCCTATACGAATCTTCCCCGGATTAACTGAAACGAGGTCTTAATTTATTAGCGTGAATTTAAGGAGTGAGATTTTGCGATATTTTAAATCCTGGCAATAAATGAAAATTAAATATTATTACGATAACTTCTTGAGATCATCTTTTACAGTTTTAAAATGTAATAATAACTCGGTTATATTTCAGGTATGCGAATGAATATTATATTTTAATCTATGTAAAGGAATTGTAATCGATTTAAAGAGTAACGTTGCAGTGAAGTTATAATTATATCTAACAAATGGACATCAATGTTTTTTATGATAGTTCTTTAACAGTATCTTTAACTATTTGATAAAACGTATTATATCTCTGTTATATATTAAATGTATTAGCATCGATTTAAAAAGTGAAATTTTACAAAATTACTAATATACAACAATCAATGAAAATGAATTTTTTTATGACAGTCTCTTAACAATATATTTATCTATTGGCCAATGAAATATATTATATTATATGTCAGATACCTATATATTAAATTTATTAGAGTCGATTTAAAAAGTGAAATTTTGCAGAATTCTGAATATATCAAATAACTGAAAATTAATTGTTCGCATTCTGATTTTTTAATATTATCTTCAATAACGTGCCCGCAAAATCTCATTAATATTTTATTAGCTTTTACCATGCTTGTTTAAAGTACGTATCGAAATAAACGAATTCCCAGTAATTATGAAGTAACTTCGAATTTCAATTCGTGACTGAAAGCTTGTACCGAATAGCAATATCAATTAGAAGATATTAATTAATGATTTAATATAACGGATATTAATACAGGAATTCTATTGAATATTATCATTGAATTAAAATTCTCCTTCGTCCCTTACAATAATCCGACCGTCAATGAATGTAAGGATTAAGCAAGAATTTACGATCAGGATATTTCTTCGAGGATTATGCGACCCTCATTTAATTTTATGTATATATTCCATAAACGTAACCCTCTCGGACTTTAATACCGCAAAATTTCGGGCTGAATTCCGACAACCTTTTCGGCCAAGTATCGCAACGGTATTTCACTTAATTTGGCAATTAACCGTGGTAATTATTAAACTGTGATGATTATAAACAGCGAAAATGACGGAAAAAGTGAATGAGATTAAAATGAGAAGATGTAGAATGGAATTAACGTTGATTATCTTTAATGAATTTCAAAGTAAGGCCAATTTGCGCTGTTAAAAAGTGAATCATTTGGATTTTTTGATAAATTATTCATTTGTCCGTATCGAGAAGAATGAAAATATTAATACGAGATTTAGAAGTGAAATACAACCAATGTTGAAATATATAAATATCATCAATACCCGCGGTTTTCTTTGTTTAATTTATTTGTCATTTAAATCTCTATTTTACTGAAATCATTGTTGAAAGTGAAAATAATGAGATCACGAATGGAAATAATAATTAATGAAATGAAGTATGTAGGATTTCAATAGGAAAACATTATATTCGAATAGAAACTTTGAAATTCGCAATTTGGACTTTTGGAAGTTCAATTTTCCAGCTTACAGAAATTACTTCCAATTTTAGAATGCCATTATTCATTTCTGTCGAAAATTCAAGTCTGCAATTTTCAGACCTTAATACGCGGCCATGGAATTTTCCAATTTTGAAAATCATGATATATCGTAGCACAGAGCAGGATTTTGTAATTTCCAGAAATCACGACGCTAATTGTGCCTTATATTTTTATAAAACCGCAATCATAATTTTTCCCGGTTGCCGTGTTTTGTTATTTTGAAAAACCACGTTAATTCCGCCCGTTCTCCAATAGAATTACGCAATTTTCAAAATCACGATCTTAATTCCTCGGGATTGCACGAAGTTTCGAAAGTGCTTTGCTGCACTTCGACCAAACTAGCAAATTCCAACAAAGCTGAAACTTTGCAGTTGCACACCTGAGACTACACTTAACGTTTTCCGGTGAAAATTCTAACTGCAAAATTGAAGTTGCGATAACGAGTCGATTCGTACGATTTTACTCTCAACGATCGTCGACATCATCGAATATTGTGAATTTTAATTATCATTAATTTCCGTTAAAACATCTGCATCTAGTAAAAATTGTTTGCGACTACTTAAAACTATATTTCTCCTATGAAATCTAAGCTACTACTCCTTAATCTTTACGCAATTTCAATATATTTTCAATTGTCAGTCGCGTTTTACGAAGTTCGTGATAATTGAAAATTAAGCGTCGTTGAAATATGATAAAACACAGATTTATCGACGTCATATCGATTGCACCTCAAAAATGGAAAATCAATGTATGAATAATTCATCTTTCCTAGTTCAATTTGTCTGCGGTATCTCATCAGTTTCCTTGTTGCTATGTATTAGTTATTATTTTTCAATGATCCCAACTACCATGCATAAAGTACTCTTATCGAACGAATAAAATTGTTATCTCATTCGCTGATTAATTTGTATAATTGCGATAGGTGTTCGATGTGCATCAATACCAACAGTAAATTTCATTGCTTGACTTTATTGCATTTCATCCCGAATATCTGTTCTATCGATCAGAAAGCCAATCAGGAAACGGCAATTTTAATATTAATGTGTAAGAAAACTGTTCATTTCTGACCCATGACTCCTTTCACACATTTTACCCAGTGGCGGATGGTGACTTTTTGGGGCCTGATGCTAATTACATTTCAGAGGCTCCTAGTATCATATTATTGGATGATGTGGGGGGGGGGGGGGGCTTACAATTTTAACAATAAAGTACGATTTTTGTCAACAATTTTACCATTCACTCTCCATGCTTAGCGCAGGTAAACAAGTTTCACTTCAATAAAGAGCAAGCACTTACGGGACCGAAAGGTCTTGGGGGCCTGATTCTCCAGGATCATAAGTGTCCCTATAAATCCGCCACTGATTTTACCTGTGCACCGAGACGAATACGATGAGACAATAAAAAAATTTGACCTTAACTTTTTTTGGGAATTGTTTATAGATACAAAGCTCATAGCGGATTTCATTCGTTGTTATCATTAACTAACTTTTTGTCAAGAATGAACTTACACCACTTTCAAAGAAAACGGCTGAAATGTTCGATCCAAAGGTGTAGAACAACCCCTCAAACTTCTTTACAAAACATTTTACACCCTGTACTTCTTCCGTTTTACCTGCTATAGGAATTTCACCTAGCACCATTTAAATGGGTCCCAAATTACTCAAGCTATGGTACAAATGCATACAGAACTTTTTCAATAGCGCAACTCCAACATACAATTAATTATACCAACAAAGAAAAAGCAGGAAACGAAAACGTCGCAGAAACCTTAAAAAACAAATTGTAAAGGCTTTGCGAAATGCATCGCGAATCAATCGATGCCCCGGTGCATAGTGGGAAATTGGGGATGGTTCGTTTCACGGGAACGGCGTAAATCCAGACTTAACGACAGGGAACGATTGCTGCTTCCGGCATCGGAATATCTCCGTCTGGCCGCTGTCGCGGCGGCTCCTTCTTTCTTTTCGTTGAGTCGTCCGACTACCGGATTTAGGTCAGTCCCGCGGACTTGTGAGATATTGCTTACGAACCGGAGGGCAGGGGATGCAATCATCGACCCAGCTTTTCCAGCTATTGCATTCTTACGAGGGCCATTTCGTTTTGTTTCCCGGCGACGCTGCACGGATGATCGTCCTGCGAGTCGCGGGAAATCGTCGGGAACCGGAATCAGCCGGGTGCAATTGGGCGTAGCGGTAACCGTGTGTTTCTCGTTTGCGTTTGCCTTTTCCTTCCTTCGTGTCTTTCATTTGTTTAAAGCCCTTTGGGTGATGTTATTGAACGACCGGAACGGGGATTTTTGCTTGTTTTGGGCCTGGGTAGATTTATCTGCAACTACCAAACCAGTTGAAATGACTGGTCCCCAACATTTTTTAAAAATTCTATAGGTTTATGGAAGAGTCGTACAGCAGATATTTTACGTCCATCTCATGTATAGTAACCCGTTTCAAAAAAAAAAAAAAAGATTGTATTAGATGAAGGGATTTCGTAGGCATGGGCCTGAATGGCCTGTACCCACGTGTCGTCTGCCTAGCGACGAACGCCGATGCGTAGCCTTTTTACGCAGTCGGATTCGATCATCTTAGTGAGACGGATGTCGTGCCTTTATTACTCTTATGACCGTTATTATTATTATTATTAATATTATTACTATTACTCTTATTACTACATATCATTATCATCAAATATATATACTCTAGTTTTGTTTAATTTGTGCTGTGTGTGTGTTTCCTTTTATTTAATACCTTACTACATATTTTAATAACACTTACTACACATGAAACATAAATACGTAGTAGGATTCGATTAACACTAAACCTACCGGCTTTATATCTGCTATATTGAAATATACGAAATATGTACTTTGGAAAATGAGATTTGAAGAGGTGAAAAAGATGGTCGGTTAAGTAATGTTTGTTTTATACGATAGACCTAAAATATTTACTGAATGGCTGCCCAATCAATTTGGGGAATTTTTAGAAAAAAATCAGAAAGCGTTCATTTGACCGCTATGGTAGGTTTAGTGTTAAATAAGACTAAGGAGGATAAGGATAGAAATTAAATGACTAATGTGTAGGTGTGGATAAAACTAAGTGGTGGATGTTGTCAGGATCCCGAATGATTTTAAATAAATAACAATAACACACACTAACGATTAATATATAATAATAAATAGTATATATGGACCGTTTATTTTGAAAGTGGTGTAAGTCCATTTATGTTCGAATCGAGATGAAGGGTTTGAGTTGGACTAAATTTAAAAATATGGGTAACAGATAACATAGTAGAATAATGTTTATGGGTTTCTAAGGGTGTCAAATTTATCATCCCAATCAGCATAATTAACATTATTTAAGAAATAATATGTTTATGATGGGTATGAATGGACTTACACCACTTTCAAGATCAATGAAATAACGTTTTCAATTCTTAAGAAAGCATCAAGTCCATGGGAACAGTAAATTTCCCTTGAAATAAAAACAAATGTATGCACTTTTATGTTATAAAACCAAAAAAGTATTCAACTTTTATTCTTTGTCAAATAATTTTGACATTAAAATTAATATTGTTTTCTTAATTATTATTCAGTCTTCTCGTATGAATCCGTTAGAAGATCGAAAGTGAAATTTGAAATTAAATTGTTTATAACAAAGTCATTGCACATTGATATTTCAACTGCTAGTTTGATAATAAAACATAAAGATGTAATCTTATAAAATTTTATTACATAATATTTTCCATATCCATTTAAAACTCTCACAGTGGGACTTACGCCACTTTCAAAATAAACTTTTTCATCAATTCATTAATCAACAAATTTTCGTGTTACAAAATCTTAATGATTTTAAATATATTAATAACAAGTTGCTTTTGAATGAAAAGATCATATAAAAATGTAACTATTAATGTAGCTAACTCGATTTTTTTGGAAAATGGACTTACACCACCTTCAAAATAAACGGTCCATATATTGAGTAATATGGAATAAATAGAATACAAAATAAAATACTAAGTAAAGTGCTTATTTAATATATTGCAATGGTATAGATTTAACGCTGGTAGTTCTCGTGCTAAAGATTCGATGGTACTGCGAACTGAGGTTTATACGATGGTTTGGCTGTAGCTTGATGTATCGTGAGTTTATGTTTTGATTGGAGGATTTAATGCTTGTTAGGAATAGTACATTTGAAGTTTGCGCTTCAGGCAGCGCGAGTGGCGCTCTCATATCTATAGTAATAAGAGAAGACGATGCCATTGGGAACCAACTTCCATCTTCACGATAATTTCAATATTTTTCCATTCTTAACCCCTTAGCTTACAATAACGTGTGACACACGTGAGGCGATAAATGGAATACGAAATTTTGAAGTTTTCCAATAACTATTAAATTGAAAATATCAATCGATCTCGAGACGGTAAAATTATTTCTATAATATTAATATTGCAGTCAGTTGTGCGAAATGTTAAAGATCAGAGAGAAATTTTTATTTCTGGAATTAATTCTGGGGTATTACGCACGCTGTCAAAATAGAAATCGTAAGGCAAGGGGTTAACCCCGTTGCTGTACGATATTTTGTGGCTGCCTCCACAATGATTCGGAATTACATAGCTAAGATAAAAATTCATTAGTGATTCTTGATATATCATATAATTTAACGTAATATTAATATTGTAGAAATCATTTTATCGTGTCGCAACTCATTGATATTATCAATTTTATGGGTTCACGAAACTTGAAAATTTTCTATTCCATTTACCGCGCCACGAGTGTCAGGCATTGTAGGCTAAAGGGTTAATGCCAAAGTCTTCCAATATTTCTCAAAATTTGCCGCACCGTAATCGGAAAATACACACGAAAGACAAAATTCTGCTACGGTGGCCGCGACAAACGAAGTTCGTTGCTGT
This sequence comes from Cerceris ruficornis, assembly GCA_963989415.1. Classification (NCBI taxonomy): domain Eukaryota; kingdom Metazoa; phylum Arthropoda; class Insecta; order Hymenoptera; family Crabronidae; genus Cerceris; species Cerceris ruficornis. Next base: position 7,119,595 of record OZ022529.1, read on the forward strand.
TTAAACAAACTTCCGATATGTTTAAAGTACACAACATACGCGTTTAGAACGAACGTATGGTTAGTATTAAATGTTGCAGAACATACTTGAAGAGGCAAACCCACGAGAGTTTACGTACACAATTAATGGAAGTTGGTCCTACTAACGATTCGATCCTACAAATTGCCATTCCATTACACATTTTCGAAAAGTCCCGTAAAAGACTCGTGCGGTGGTGCAGAATATTTCTTCTCGTTAACGCCGATGTTTACGCAGATGCTTACAACTTCAAGTTTTTCTTCAGCACAGTATGTCAAGTGGTATTCAATTATTTAAGTTAAAAGTTTGCACTCATGGAACACTTTTTCAGTTACACCTTGCGGACCATTCTTTTCTTTCGTGATATCTTGGCAATTACTACTGTTCCTCGACGTTTAACTCTTACTTGTAATTACACCTGTTGTTTTTTATTTTTTTTAGATTATCTCGGAAACTAAGTTTTAACGCTTTACCGACCGGTGGCCTATGAATAGGCTTTTTGTACCAACGCTTTTAGACTTTTAGTTTATTAATCGATTCCCACGGCAATCACTAATTTGTTATTTAATATTGTAGTGGAACTGTGTTAAGGAGTCGATGAGAAGCATTTGTAATTTTCAAAGAGATTGTAATTTTCTTTAGGCAATCTAAGCCGAAACTAATCCTTTAAAGTGGGTAGGATGCTCAAACAATAGCGGTCGGTAAAGTGTTAACTAAAAACATTGTATTCCATACTTTGTACTTATTTTTTCAGACGTAATCACCCCGTGACCGCTTGTACATGTTATTCGGCCGCACTCTGTATATAATATTCTGTATGAGTATTCGTTTTCAGAGATATTCGAATAATCTACTGTTTCTGAAGCCGTTCGATTTTCCCCAATATTCGATTGACACGATGGAACAATACTCACCGGCCGGTTTTCGCGTCCGAAGGGCCAACAATAGTTCTGCGTGTGCCATAAATTCAGTCGGCCAAACATTGTAGCAAGGGAGTTCGATATATGTGAAACGATTGATTTTCGCAAAACTGTGGGACTGTAAAGTGGTCCAAAGCACGAACAATAAAATAATTTATCTGTTCCTATAATTGCTAAAGTCTACTGTTAATATTCAACTCATAATTGTCATTTTTTACGTGTAACGGTTAAATTCATGATGGGAAATCATTTTTACGATAACAATATCATTTGTACGGTAACGCTTTAACGATGTAATCGGGGCTGCAGAAATAACAAAAGATATGTTGATAATTCTACGAGTTAAGAAACCTTTAATGAAGAAATTTTTTCTTTTTATATTTGTTTCGCTGTTATTGTCAAAATGTTGAATTTTATTGGAAAGAACTTTACAAACGTTCTGTAATTTAACAAACGGGAACCATGTTCGGACTGGAGGTTGATTTCATCCCTTACAGTTCGGTAGAAACACAATACGCCGTTGTTTCCCATGCTTAACAGCATCGGGTCGAACACAGCGAAGACTTTGGCCCAAATGTAATGGCCACAAATTACGCTTTGCCCGTAGAAACCATTCGTAGTTCCAAAAAGTTTCAGGTTTCGTTTTATGTAACCAATTATCTCGAAGTCCACCATATCATTCGCAAATACAGTTGAAATTTGTTAATTTTTCCTTTATATTATAAGAAATCATTAGAATAGATAGTACTTTCTACAATTACCAATAAACTTATCTACCACCTTCTCCACATTTCCGGCAATTTGCATAATGCTTCTCCCGATATCATTTAACACTAGAACTACCAAGCAAGTCAAAATAACTGCTCCCTCATTTTTTTACATAAATTCTCTAAATTTACGGGAATGCAATAGAGTAAATATTCTACACCCATCTTATAAAACATAAATTACTGAATTAATCATATTCTCTACCTTTTCATACCTCTTTTTCTAAAGTACTTATTTAATATATTTAAATATAATACATTTAACTACGGTAGTTCTAGTGTTAATTAACCCTCTATAGCCCGAATTTTCTGTGGCATTTGAATATCAGTTGCACGATAGCTCATTGGAAAATGATAAAAATACTATTATAAATAATACATTTACCTTGATTTTGAAACATTCAATTGTAAAGAATTTCATGGTCTTTAAGAACTAAATTGTAATATTTGGCAAAGTTAACAAATTGATTTTGAAGAATAAAAGCTTGGATTTGTCTTGCGTTAACTTTAATTCCCATAACAATAAAAGCTGATACAAATTACAGATTTCAAACAAGTCTCTCATCCTATAAGAAATCATCAGGATAGAAATTAATATCTACAATTCGAAATAAAATGATCTAACACCTCCTCCGCACTTCCGTCAATTGTCATAACGCTTTCCCCGATACCATTTAATTAACTTTAATTCCCATAACGATACCAACTACTAAAATTTGCAATGCAACCTCCGAAAACAATGAAGACAATCCTCCATATTTCTCTTCGCTGTTTCAAGTGTTTCTCCATCAGTCTCTTTTCATCCATCTGCTCTGCACTTTCCCGAAGACCGGCGAAAGCTAGGAATTCGACCGGGTAACAATACTGTAATATCTATTTATTTCCCGTTTCCTCTTTACCGTCGAGCATTACCATTGTTGAATATTCATAATACTTATCGATAGAGATGCGGGGAGGTAAAATGTTTTCCCCGGCTAACCGGTGAAAACGGAGCACAATGGGACCAGTCGGGAATGCCGATTTAAAGGCCATTGTTGTCGCGAGAACCAACATTTGCGCATTGTTGCCGATATTTACCTACGAACTTAGTCTTTTATCTTGTACATTGTTATTCTTGAATTAATCTTTAATTATACACGCGAGTCATTTCCGGTCGTTCTTCTAGCGATGGTATCAGTTTCTAGGGGAAGAAGTGAAACTACGAAGGGGTTGAATTTGAAGAGTTTTGCAGTTGGACGAAGCAAGATGTTTGAATGGAATAATCAGGGAAATTTTAATTAGCGAAGTGCAGAATGATGGATTTAAATGATTTCTGTGCTTTGTTTTGTAACTGTCTCGTGGGTTTTGTGAATTAAATCTTTGGAGTTATAGCAGAAGTGTTGCAATAAAAAATTGTCCTGTTATGTTAATTAAGCGCAGGTAGGAATTATTATTAATGTATTGGCCGCCAGCTCTAATTATGTGATCTCCTTCGTATTGCCAATCCTATTTGACACTAAAACTACTGAGCTGGTCAAAATGGTCGGTTCCTATTTTTTTTTTAATTCTCCAAACTGATAGGGAAGCCTTACAAAAAATATTCCACGTTTATCTTATAAAACAAAAATTACTTGAATGATCACCTTTCCACCCCTTGATTCCACTATTTTCAAAGTACTTAATTGTATTTAAGTACAATAGATATAAAGCAGCTAATTCTAGTATTAAGCTTTTCTTTTTTGAGAAGAATTTGCAAAACACTTTTTATTAAAACACATTTAACATTTATCAAGAATAAATTATAGTTGTCGATTGTGAATCGCGCTAAACAGCCGAAATGATAAGGTTTGATGGCAATCTTGATTCTCTTATCAATCATGAATGAATATTCTCTAAGTAATTCGAGAAGTTCGAGAAAAAATGAATTATATTTTCTATCCGTGTTGAAATTCATTTGTACTTTTAGGTTTTCATTCAAGTAGAGAATAGATGCCGATAATTTATTTCGACAATGATAAAAGATTCTCTTGCAGATCTCTCGTCGCATGATGTAGCAGCATTTATTCTGCAAAACATGATACATTGACGAATCGTTTCTTTTTTTTCCCCTTTCGACGAGCTTTTTATCATACATCGACCGATTGTTCCGCTGTATGGGGTGGAAAGTGGTTCGAGTGGCTCGCATGATTCGCAAGAAAGAGTGATTTTTGTTTCATCAGGAGAGGAATAGAAACAATGGATACAAATGTGCTTTATTTTCGACTAGGACAATTCGCTTGCCTCTCTCTTTCTCTCATGCGGTCCAATATCAGAGAAAAATATTTGGAAGACTCTTGGGGGTGGCCGTGTCTATGAAAAAGCTATTGTTTCTGGGATGGGGAAAAAAAACAGAAATTCTTCATACGAACCGCTATCAGTTTTTTCGCTCTCGATTTTCCGCGATTCGCCCTGAGATAATTGTATTCGCAGAAATATTGAGATTCATGTTATGCAACTCGTGCAGTAGAATAATTTAGTTTTAATAACTTTTACAAATATCAATCATCTTCTATTTCCAAGATGCAAATCATCTTCAAGATACCTTTAAATACAAACTTTCACCAAACATCAATATACTCAGTTATTAATTCAAAGTAGAAAATTCTTAAAAAACCTTCAGCCACAGGTCTGCTGAATAGCCCCATAAAAACACCCTCAAAACATAAATTACTGAATTAATCTGATAAATAATCTGAATAAATCTTATAAAACGTAAATTACTGAATTAATCATATTCTCCACCTTTTCATACCTTTTTTTCTAAAGTACTTATTTAAGATATTTAACTACGGTAGTTCTAGTGTTAATTAACCCTCTATAGTCCGAATTTACTGTGGCATCTGAAGATCAGTTGCACGATAGCACATTGGAAAATGATAAAAATACTATTATAAATAATATATTCACCTTGATTTTGAAACATTAAATTGTAAAGAATTTCATGATCTTTAAGAACTAAATTGTAATATTTGGCAAAGTCAAAAAAATGATTTTGAAGAATAAATTCTTAGATTTGTCAATGTTGATTCAGCCACAGGTCTTCAGAATATCCCCATAAAAACACCCTCAAAACATCTCGACACATTTCGATTCCACAGAGAGTAAATCATATTCGACTCTTGACACCGTCAAAGAATAAAATGAGAAGCTTCCCGCAAACGGAATGATCGTGGTACACGCAATTTACGATTATATAAACCCGATAGTTACTAAAAGCAACAAGAAAATTCGTATATTCCGAGTGATTTGAACTTCAATAAACTGTTTGAGATTCAACAGAGCGCATTCGAAAGTACTTTCCAATACGTTCCAATGCGAAAGCCAAAGAGGACTCGATGCAATTCTATGGACCACCTTTACCCTCCGTCGCATTTGTTCCTTCGATGTTTCGTTTATTTCTCATTGCGCACAATTTTTGCCGGATGCCTCCGCACAATCTTTGTATCGATATCGTCGAAGAAACGAGTGAAACTTCCGCGGATCCACTTCCATCTTTATCCCTTAATCCGTCTAATTTGATTGTATCAATTTCCATCGTTTTATTCCGCGTATCGGATTCTCAAATCTCCGGGAATCGATCCTTATAAATCAAACTGTTCCAATGGTGTATTAATCGAGTTTTGTCATTTTACGCTTCGATAGGTAATAGCAATGTATCACGTGGAGCAGTTTCAAAATATTTCCTACAATTGAAAACGAGTGGAACGTTTTATCTGCGTTTTTGTTAAACCACATTGAATTCTCCGGATTTTTCTCGTCACGCGCTTCATATTGTTCTTCAGGGTGTTTCGTGGTTTTGATAATTTTTTGCTTTTCTGTAACGTAAATTTTTTTGCGAAACAATTCTTTGTAAGTATCTTTTATTATACCTTGCGCATCCACAATTTTGTATGCCAGCCGTATTTCGTTAGTTTCATAATTTCCACCGAATCGAAACTGTTTCTATTAAAATCACATCTTTATACAATAGAAATGTTACAAGTAAGAATAGTTATGTACTCAGTAATACGCTTAATTCTGTTTTTACACGATAGATACGTTCCCGAAGAATAAGTGTAAAAATAATTCGTGTAAAAAACTATACTGCGTCTATGGAAAAATAGAAGATTGGTTCCAGTCATGAGAAATCAGCAAAAATAATACAATAAACCATGAATTTTCATGTGAGGATCTTAAAAATATTGCTTCATAAAGATTGCACATGTATCATACAAAGTAAATTATCATTTGAACAGGAAAAAAACATGTCACTAATTCATGAACGCAAAAATTAGGCAGAATAGTATGGATTACACATAAAAAGATTTTATTCGTTATCGCTTTCTGACAATAAACGCATACGTTTGTGTAAGACTGCAATATTCCTGCTATCATTAGAAATGTCTTGGGTATCGTCTTCGTGCTCCATTGGTGAAATTCTTTCTGTAATCTCTTCAACAAAATTGAGACTAGCCTCCTGTGGTCCTGATGTTTCAGTGGATTTAAGAACGAATTCACTAATTAATGGCTGTGTTTGTGTTTTGTCTAGGACACATTGAAGCAAAATTTTGTTCTTAGAATTTGGGTCGATCGTGTTAAATCAAAATAAGCCGTGTAAAAAGAGAATTAATTTTTTTTTCTAATTCGTTTTAAATCAAAATCGTGTAAAAGAAGATCGTGTAAAAACAGAATTGAGTGTACTTCACTTTTCTAACAGCAACATTTTAATATTGAATATACGTTAACTTAAAAAACCAGTAACAAACACAACTAATTAACGCAATATAGCCATAATAAAATTACAAATGCATTGCACTCATCAATTTACATAACAGTTTACGAACTTTCCACCACGAAAATTACCCAAAACATCTAAACAACGTTACATAAACACAACCAAAACAACAGTTTTCTAATCCACCCTAATTATTAGCATATCCGTGAATATCGCAATTTAAAACTCATAATTTTCATCGAATTTAACGGTGCCGGTCACCCCTGATTCCCATGGCATTCAACGTACTAAAAAGTATTCGAAAGATCCTTCAAAATTTTGTATCCTAACAAATTATCACAATTATTAAAAAACAATCTTCCAATAGCCTATGCATAATGAGAGCCATTCCAAGGGAATTTCAACTTCGAACCAGGCAACGAAGCAACAATTTCGAAGAGTAATTTAATAAACGCTTGCCCGCACGGTTTATCGAGCATTCATTGGAAATTGACTGCAGCAATCACGGACGAGGAACATGCGTGAATTATAAACACCAATCGTACGCCTTCTGAATTATTAAATTTTTCCATTTGTTTATCCTCGTCTTCTCCACTGAAGTTCCCCTGCGGCGAGAGGCTCGCTCGAAGGGTCGGAAAATCGTCTAGTCATTCGCGCGTTAATTAAGTTTACTTAGCACGCCGGGAACGAGGTAATCCGCAAAACCGAGGAATTGTCTTAATAAGTAAGCCTGGACGATTGCTTCCGGGTTAACGAGGAAGTCCCTCCGTTATTCGACGATTTTATAAAACTGCTAACAAGGGAAGTTCGGGGCTGATACACTCCGATTTTGATGAAACTTTGCATAAACATTTGTTAGACGTATCTAAGAAGATAAAAAAATTGATTAGCCAAAATGTGCAACGATTTGGCACTGAGAATACCCAAAGACCAAAGACACTCTCGCAAGCATTTCGTAACTTCATTTGCAAACACATTCACCATTTCCCGAATTCTCAATTACAGCAGCGTTATAATTCTCTAAAATAAAATTCCATCACAATGGAACCTGAACGATTTCCATTCGCATTTCGGCATTCCGAATTGAAAGCCCGAGATTGTTTTATATTATTTCAGAAATCCACGTTTCACTTTCGAAGCAATCACACTCTCCTCCCATTCCACCTACATCTTCGACCGATATTTGCTTTATATCCCGCCGACTTTCCTAGACTCTTCTCCGTTGCAAATAAAATCGTCACTTTCCTAGCTATAGTGAGGGACCAGAAACAAGGCACTTGAGGGGTAATTTGCTCTGATTCGCCCGACAGATCCCTTTCCCTCACGCATTTTCGATTTTGACTTCGCTATTGGCAAGAGAGACCCGCACATTCGTTATGTCGTCATGTGAACGACGATAGGAGTGTTTTATTTTCGGTTGTCGTTCGTCAATCTCAGGTTTCCTGGACCGACATGGCGGGGATAGACGGTGGGAGAGCCATCTGCCCTTCCGTCCCAAGTGCCTTGTTTCTGGTCCCTCACTTTACGAACCATCCAATAGCTTTCATTCTAAACACCGTCAAGTTTTCGAATCTCTTAAAAGAAATTTGACTCCTCCCTCTCGAATTAATAGTCCGAAGTTTCCCGAGAAAATTCGAAGGTCCATCAGTGAAAAATATCCTTCGAAGGACACGTAAAATTGTGGATTAATCGACGATAAACGAGGCATCGATTTAACGATGGGATTATCTTCAAAGACGAGGAAGATCCTTCTTGAGCTAACGCGATCCCATGAAAACGAAGAATTTAATTAGCGCAATCCGATAGCTGAAGATTGTGCCGGGATGTATAGACGAGCATAGAAGCACGGGGATGCATTCACCCTTTCATCAAATAAACTATCGGGGTGCTCCGGAGTTTCCTCGTTTCTCTATTTAGAGATTGCACCTTTCAAAGACGACGGAGAGGCCGTCGAGTCATACCCGCATTAATTAAATGTAGTTAGCCGGCTGGGAGTGATGTATCTTTGCGAAATTAAGGAAACGCTTCTGCATCGTAGATAGACTTTGAATAATACGGTGAATATAAATAACCGGCTTTTCAAGTACAGAGAAATTTCATATATAATTGGAAGAATGAAGTTTTTGAGTATTCCGAGAGAGATTTATGTGCCCTGGTAAGAAACTATTGACTCTTTGCGGTTAGAAACCTTTCGCTTTAGGGAATTTTAACATTATTTGAAGATAATTGATGTTACTAAGTCACGGGGAATGTCAGTTGTTACAAATATTAGAACAAGAGATTGCACGGTCGAACGTTCTCAGATACGAAATCGCTGTAAACCCTCAGCTGGAAATAATAGTTATATATTTTTCTTAACCACTGTTTCTTCATTCACAATGAGGAATAGAGCTCCTAGTTTGCGCGGCAATATTTATCCTAATTCTGCCAGTAACACCAATAAGTCATCCACCACTCCTTAACACTAGATTTACGGGCGTGAAATCTGTTAAATTACAATATATTAAATAACGACTTTGAAAAAAGGGGGATGAAGCGGCAAACATGGTAATTTGTTAAGTCATTATTGTATTATAAAATACACGAGGAATATCTACCGTACAGCTTCTCTGTAAATATGAGAAATGTTTAGAAGACAAATAGGACCCCGTCAATTTGACGACTTCCGTAAATCTAGTGTTAAACTTATAAAGAAAAAATGCTACAGAAAACAAGTAACCCAAAAAGGCCGCGAATAATTCCATCCCTCTCAAAATGTACCTGCAAAAGAAAGAAATCCGTCCAGATATATCAATGTCCTCCACCGCTGTCTATAAATTCACGTTTATCGAAACATTATACGACACCAACGATAAATTCTCATCCGTATCGAATGCAACCAGATTCGGTTGCACTTCCAACTATTCGTCGCGCCATTCGTGCGAAGGGAATAAAAATCCGTATCCTGCGAGGAATCCCCTTCTTTCACCGAGGATGCTCGCATCGTCCGTAGTTCCTTTTACGTCGGCAGAACCGAAAACCAGGGATTACCATTCCTCCCGGCGACTTTTTCCAGCCGAGTTGTCCGGCACACACGAGAGGCAGAATCGGTAAAAGGCTAGCTTCAGACAGTGACTCCATTGTGCTCGTATATTGTGCGACTCCCAGCCTCAATTCTAATCTGCATACGAATGAAATCCGTTAGCCTCGAAAGCAGGCCTCGTGATAAAGGTAAATAAGAAGTGGGATGTGTTTCTTTTTTACTTTTTCTCTTGTCCCCTCTTTTTCCTTTGCTAGTTTTCTCTCACTTTGTTGCAATTTCTTTCTATTTTTCCTGTATTTCTCCAACATCCCCTTCTCTTTCGGTTTTTTTGTATTTTTTTACGTAATATGTTATGATTATTTTGTCTGGGACCCATTGTTTTAGGTAAGTACCAAATCACGTGCACGTGTCACAGACGATTGGGACTAGGGCCCATCGATTGGGTGCCCGAGTTCTTCCATATTTGCCATAGTACCTTCTGGCATTTACTTTTGAAAATTCTCTTTCTTTTCTGCATTTTTTACTTTCACACTAAAACCATAAGTGTTATATCTATTATATTTAAATATATCGAATAAAAACATTGCAGAAAGAGAAATCAAGAAGTTACAAAGGTGATGAATTAAATAATTTATGTTTTATTAGGTAGAAGTGAAATATTCACTGCGCGGCTCACCTATCAATTGTGGAATTTTTCAAAAAATTGGGAATTGATGATTTTGCGATAAATGCACAGATTCCGGGGCAAAGTAGTGCTCTTATCGAGTACCGGTGTCGAATCTGTGTTTACATTATGGCTCGAGCTGAGCGCGAACTTAGAAAAAGACAAACAGTTGAAGAGACAGAGAGAGCAAGCAAACAAAGTGAGCTGCTCGAACATATCGGCGAGGCATTGCTAATGCAACAATAAACTTGTTTATTTATTAATTTTTCTAAATATAACTTTCCAGAATGTATTTCTGAGATTCTTCTGATTAAAATGATACCAAACACGACATACTTTGAATTATATAAATACTAAGTACATTTATTAAATATTAAATAAATATAATTCAAATTATATCGTGTTTGGTATCATTTGAATCAGAAAAATCTCACAAATACGTCAGCAAGGGTTTAAAAAAATTAAAAATAAAAACGGCCGATCCTCCAATTAGTATTGCCTGACAGATACACTCGGATGGTATCACGTTACACTGCTCCCTCGTCGAGTGTCGAGTTAGTCATGATGCATTTATCGAGGGTAACTTCTGATGCCTTTATCGAGATTTTACTGTAGTTCTACTTTACATGTTATGGTCATTTCGCCTGGGACCTACTGCTTTAAGTGGGTATCAAACCATGGGAGATCGGAACCATATTCACCATAGCACCTTGCCGCTTCTTTCTTTCGTAATTTCTATTTTTCCTCTCTCACTTTCCTCCCTCACCATTTGTACCTCAATCTTTCGTTTTCCGCATTTTGCTTTTTTCTTCTCTCCTTCTCCGTCTCTAGGTATTTCAAAGTTTCTCTTCGTGTTTCTCTCCTAATTCTCCTTTTCTCGCAGAATCATCGACAGCAAGAGAAAACAGCATCAACCCTTAATCACGCGGATCAACCCTTGTGTCCATTGAGAAAATTACACGCAACGGACGCTCTTGATTCGTCGAGTGCTCCCTCGCGTGTAGGTTGACACTCGTATTTATGTTTCTCGCTCTTCGCTTCGTCTCTCCGACCTTTTTTCTTTTTGCTTCTTCGACCTTTATCACTTCGAACTTTCGGCGAAGATGGCTGAGAAGGCGTATCTCGAGAGTGCGCCGAATTGGACGGAAGTTTTCTCATAAGGCGCGAAGGACCGTGGAAAGTTTTATGGTGGCACTTAAAGGCTGCTGATGCATCGAAAGAATGCAGATTTTCCGTTTTTTTCTAATTACGTGATGGTCGTCAATATGGATTATTTGTGAAAATGGGAATATTTTGGGATAAGTTTTATACGTTAGACGTTCTTTCATTTGTTTCGGGTGACTTACAACTAGAATTCTTTTCTTGAGAGGTTTCCATACATTCCTTCGGTGCAATTAATCATTTTGAGTTTTGATTATTCTCTATGATGTTTGGAGATATGGAATTTCAAATTTTTCGTATTTCATTAATTTATTCGTGCATTTAAAATAGCAACAGTTTCGATAGTTACAAGCAATTATGAGAAAATAGTTGAGTGCGATAAGTTTAGTGAATGTGTTTCTTGTTTATGCAGTCAAAGTGCGAGGGAGTTTCTTTACTGATATTGAATTAATAACTGCTAAAGTCTCAAGTTTTTACGAGTATTAATATGTTTATTAAGTTTGCATAAGTAGCAGCAGCAAGTGCAAGACTGCTGAAGTATGTAACGACGAGGATCGCGAAAGTGCGATGAAAAGTTTATACCTTAAGTTTGTAATATGTTGTAAAGTTCTATACGGTGGAAGTTTCGGTCGAAAATGTCGTGTTTTTATACAACGCGAATAAATATGCTCAATTTACGATCAGTACAGATAAATAATATAATGAGTTATTATTTTTACATATTCTGTGCAGTTTTTAGGCACTACTATTTTCCAATTGAGAATTTGCATTAATAAAGGTGTTCTTTAAATAAACGACCAGTACAAGAAGGCGGAATTTAATCACACCTTATTCTTGCAATTTAACTTACTTGGTTATTAGAATTTTATTTGCAATTTAATAAAATTGAAATTTGTGCTGAACATAAGTAATAATTGTATGATAATATTTGCTGTAGTTTTCATCAATTGGCAGTCTTCTTTATCGTGAAATGAGAGAATATGTAACAAAATGATTATATTCACAGAAATTCAAAATGAAATATTGACAATTTATATCAGATACGCAAATCTATGCACATATTTATAGCAATCGCTGCTAAATGTTGTGAAAATCATTATTTTATAAAGCGACCAGTAGTTTGTAACAATATTTATACATAATGTATTCCGCATAATATATCGTAGTACACTGTAATTTGAAATTCCATCCATTTTAAACAGCACATCATAATTTATGAAGATATGTGAAACCTCCAAACTTCATCTTACACAATTACTCATGCCACTTTGCAGAATAGCACTAATTTCAATTGTATTAATATTAATTTTAATATTAGAAGCACTGACTCGTCGTTTGTCGAGTGAATAATTTAAAAAAATGCTTCCATTCATTCTCCACTTGAAACAAAATCCCATACAAATTTCTGTGTTAAATATTTTTAAACATTTAACACTAGAATTACCAAGGCAGTTAAAATGGCTGGAAGTTATTCCAAAACCACAAAAAAAAAACCCACTCTACAGCTGTGTAGTATAATCATTTCTTTTCGTTTATCTAACAAAATATAAATGACAAAACTGATTAACTTTTTTACTCTTTGACACCGGCATCCCCAAAGTACCATTAAAATTTAATACGTTTAAATCCAACAGTTCTGACACCGGAACTTCTGCCATTAATGCTAGAACTACCGGCGTTAAATCTGTTATATTTAATTATCTTTAATAAGTACTTCAGCGAAAAAGGAATCAAGATGTAAAAAAGACGATCAATTCAGTAATGCATGTTTTACAAGATGGATATGAAATCTCTACTGTATGGTTCCCCTAAAGAATTCTTCTAAAAAATGTCAAAAGTCATTTTCACAGACTTGGCTGTTCTAGCCTTAAACATTACTCTTTCATTAAGACGTTGAATGTCATCCGTATTTCGCCAGTTTCATCATTTTTACTGCAGTGAAACATTTTCTATTGAAATAGCATCTTTGCAGTGCCGAAACGTTAAAGGTAAAAATAATTATATATTTACCAGTACTTGACTTTTTTAACGTCAATATTTAAATATCGAATATATTCGCAAATTCGTGAATATTAAATTTGAAAAATCATAAGAAATTTCATTGATTTCATCAGCGCCGGTCGCCGGTGACCTCCATGGCATTCAACATGTTAAATATAAAAGCACAATTCAACTTCAATTTCACATTATCAAAGTAATTTTGAAATTCCAAGTTAAGTATAATTTAATCGTCCAAGAAGTGATCCAACCCCGTTCATATTTCACTTGCCGAGGGTTCGAAACTACACCAGCAAGAAGCACCGAAAATTCTGCAAGTCGGTAGCGATGAACCGCAGGAAAATGAAGATTTCCCTCGATTCCCGTGGAACTTGGCCCAAGAGCGCGAAAGAAGGAAATGCCATGGCGGAAGTTCCTCAACAGCCAGAAGCAAGATTTTCCCCGATAAGTGTAACATTGTTTCCACGAGCCTCTCTCAATTCACATCGGCCACCGTCGCTGTTCTGTCGTGCTGTTCCAGCGAGGGAAATGATAAAGTGTCCCAGTTGTCTGGTTCATAGTGTGCACGAAACTTCCCTGCTCCTGGTTGCTCGATTTCCAGGTGAAGAGAGAGACGGAGAAAGGGGTTGAAGGCAGAAAGGGAAAAGGATTGGACATTTTTAAGATTTGTAGGTAATTTTGAGAGGGAGTTTGTGGAAAATGGTTCTCTGTTGACGTCACGGTGGTACATTAGGATTTGGGTAGTGTTAACGCCTTGCCGTAAGATAACGAGTGATACTCGGAATGCAATAAATTGGATAGGAAGTTTTGCAAAACCTATGAAATTGAAAATACCAATAAGCCGCGACACGATAAAATTATTTCTATGATATAAAATTACGTTAAGTTGTACTACATATCAAGAATCAGTGGTCAATTTTTATTTTAACAATTTAATTCTCAATTCAAAAGAAATCATAGGGAAAGAGGTTACGCCCCTCAACTTTTTCGTATGGGGTTCAATTTAAATTACTTTTGCAAAAATAATGAAATTGAAAATATCAGTGAGCCGCGACACGCTAAAATTATTTTTATGATATTAATATTACGTTAATTTGTACGATATATCAAGAATCAGTGATAAATTTTTATTTTAACAATTTAATTCTCAATTCAAAAGAAATCGTAGGGCAAGGGTTTACGCCCCTCGACTCTTTCTTATGGGGTTCTATTTAAATTAGTTTTGCGAAACCTGTGAAATTGTAAATATCAGTGAGCCGCGACACGATAAAATTATTTCTATGATATTAATATTACGTTAAGTTGTACTACATATCAAGAATCAGTGATCAATTTTTATTTTAACAATTTAATGTGCAATTTAAAAGAAATCGTAGGGCAAGGGTTTATGCCCCTGGACTTTTTCTTACGGGGTTCTATTTAAATGATAAAGTTTATGGGAATACTTTAACGGCAATGGCCGATATGAAACAGCGTATTATGGTTGAATGTCACGAAATGTCAGCAAATACATAAAATAAAGTAGTCCTGTCCTACGTTAGAGAAAAAAAAGATGTTAAAATAGGCTTTCTGATCAATTTTTATTTTACCAATTTAATTCTGATGCGGAGGAAGTCACGAAAGAAATTTTACGGCAAAGGGTTAAGTACCTGAAGCACCCATCAAAATCCTACCTACGGATCATTGTAATCATGCCCCCAATGCAAATTAACCACTATGATTGGAAACCTAAAAATTCAACCCCACCCAGAACCACTTGTTTCATCACCCAATAATTACCCCTTTGAGAACTTTCGACGGATATTTGTGGTGTGAGAAAAAATATAATTATAATTTATCGCCGCATATCTACACGGCTAGAGTTAAAAAATTGAAATACAGCCCTATTTGTATATATGAAGAATCACCGATATATTTTCCTTATTATTAACCCTTTGACTACGAAAGGCGTATATATACGCCCTCACTCTTTTCCAAGCACATATATCAATCCGTCTTCCAAATAAAAATCAAACACGAAAGTGTGTAGTATGTAGTAAACATACAATTCGTCGAGAAAGTAGATACGAATAAAACGAATGTGATGCAGGTTTATGCGTTGATCCATGCTTTAGAATATATCACACGAAAATTGGCTATTAAACTGTTTCTATTATCCTTTATTCGTTCATTATGTTAACGCTAGAACTATCAAACCAGTCAAAATGACTGGTACACAATTTTTTCCAAAAATTCTCCAAGTTCATATGAAAGTCATAGAACAAATAATTTGCGTCCATCTCAAAAAACATAAAATACCAAATCGATCATCTTTTCCGCCTCTTGGACTCCTCTTTTTTCAAAGTTCTTATTTAATATATCGAAATACCATAGATTTACGCCGGTAGTTCTAGTGTTAAAATTGTTTGTCGTTGTTATGTTAAAATGAATTTGTTCCTCATTATCAATTTCGGATTTTTTCCTCCATACTTAATTACCCATTATTGTTGAAGGAATCAGCAAACTGAGTTAAGTAAATTAAAATAGCTTAAAAAGCGACTTAACATAAATAATAAATGGATATTTTTAATTTATTTGCAATTCTTATTTTTTAAATCCTAAAAATTGTATTAAATCTCCGGGTACTGTTTTGGTAACTAGTCACTGGACTGCGCAGAGCGGCGACTGACGTGCGTATAATGCGCCTCCCTATTGAAGGACTACTCCGAGATCACTCCGCAGTCAAAGGGTTAAACTTAACGATGGAGAAAGTGCTCTTACTCCTAACTTCTTTCTTTTGCATGCGGATTCAAAGAGGACGGAAAAAATTGCAAATGTGTAGTAAGGGTTGTTAAAATATATGGTAAGGTATTAAATAAATGGAAACACACACACACACACAGCACAAATTAAACAAAACTAGAGTATATATATTTGATGATAATGATATGTAGTAATAAGAGTAATAGTAATAATATTAATAATGGTAATAAGGGCACGACATCCGTCACACTAAAATGATCGAATCAGACTGCGTAAAAAAGCTACGCATCGGCGTTTGTCGCTAGGCAGACGACACGTGGGTACAGGCCATTCAGGCCCGTGCCTAAGAAATCCCTTCATCTAATACAATCTTTTTTTTTTTGAAACGGGGCACTATAAATGAAATTTTTGAACAATGGCAGAGTTAAATTAACAACGAAACCTCCTTGGTGGTTCGGATCAACCCACTTAAAATAGTAAGTGCTAGTCGAAGCGACCACAGCCGTTGAAGCCGAAATGCAAAACAACAGCAATGAAACCTTCTTAGATTTCTCACCGTCCAATTTTCCTACCAAACACATCGCACATCCAAACACAACATTCTCATCCCACTCTCCTCTCTCTGAACCCTCAGAGGTCACATCCTCCAAGTACAATCCTACGTGTAAATCAGCGGTAACAATTAACCAAAGGAATTAACAAAAGGAATGCAATTCCTTTTTACCTCACCACCCTCCAACTGGTCCATCAAACACTCAAACCAACCGAATGCAACATCGGCATCCCTAAAGCCTTTCATGTACCCCACGCGAAGAATAAAAAGAAGAAGAGTATTCGAAGGCGTTGAATCCCAAAACGTCGATCCCTCGGACGCGATCTTGAGAGAGAATTAACGAAAAAATTTGGCACGAAATGCGATTCCTCTTTAGGCTTCACACCAGGCCAATTCAGCTGTCGAATGCACCTCTATGCGCTTCTGGTGCAGTCGCGCGAACGTGGAGGACATTCTAAGCGGTCGGCTTGATTGTCGCGAAATTGAATGGAAGAGGGCCGCTGGTAATATTTTGGCCTCGTCGAATGGCCAATGGGTGAGACTGTGAGGAGAAAAGAGAAGGGTGAAATGGTAGGAGAAAGGGGAAAGGAGGATGCCAAATTGAGTGATTGACTTAATGCACCGGCGCAGTTTGACCTAATAACCTCCGGGGACGTTGCAGCGGACGAAATGTTTGGTTACGGCGGTAAGATTAATTTCTGTCCGTGGAATTCTTCCGCGGGCGTTGTTAATAATGAAGTTTGCCGATTTATCGAGTGTCCGAACGGAACTGAGTTTTTTGATTGTGAAGAACGACGCGGGTGATGGAGGGAGTACGTGGAAGTTTGGTGAAATATGTTTGGAATTTATCAATCGATTTGCGAAATTGATGCCCATTTTCTCGTATGCCGTTGCTGCTCGTGGGTTGCTCTTTTGAAAGGTTTTATTCTTGCGAGATTTTTGGAAATCTTGATGATTAATGTAGCACGTTGTAAAGAAGTATTACAGAAATTTTTAATAAATTAAAGTAGCTTGTGTAGAATAAAAGATATGTAGAAAAGTCCACCTAATTTTAATAATAAAGAAGCTAAAATTATAGAACCAAATACAGGAGCTTCTACATGAGCTTTTAATAACCAAGAATGAATTAAATAAAAAGGAACTTTAACTAAAAAACAAATTAACAATTGAAAATATCAGGAAAACAGTGCGGTATAGCTTGGTATTTATCTTTAAGAGTATGAAATTAAACTTTATTCGCTGAATTGAAAAATTATCAATTCTGCTTCGAAGTAATTGCCAATGGTGATGCGGCGCAATTTTTCATATTTTCATTCTTTGTCAGACGTCTGCTAATAAAATATCCCGTATATAAAATAACAATTAATACCTAGAAGTATCAGGAAAGTGGGACAGTATTTCCCGCTCATTTGTCAAAGAATATGATTCTTTCATCACTTCTTCAGTACAATTGCACAACGATGATACGACGTAATTTGTCATAATTGTTAATAATCCGCCACATCATTCGCCGTTCGAGATTATCGTGTTAACGTTTCACGATCTTTATTCCATTTTCGACATTTAAAATCCATAGAAAAGCAAGAAAACTCGGCTCGTAATTGCCAGAGTATCTCGTACTCAAAGACTGAAATCTGCAGACGAAACAGGCTGTTAAGAAGGTAAGGGCTGTTTTAACTCGAGTTTTTAACGCTGTAATACAAAGAGCACGATTTTAACAACAGAGCTGCATGCCGGAGTTTTAACAGAGAGTCGTTGAAGTCGTGTTCCGAGAACAATAACGGTGAAAATACTTATGCTTCAACAAATCTTTAAACGCGCCACTTCATCGTTTTGTAAAAAAGAATGTTAAATTCTTCGTTAATCTTAATTTACGAGCGAATTTAAACGGTTATTTCTACGTTTCTGGCAAACGTTTTTAACGACGAGCTACAAATCGATATTGCATTTGTATTCCGTTAAGAAATATCGAGCTTTGATGCTTTAAATGTGTTTATAAAATTTGGTGATACAGCAAGGTTGATAATTATTTGATAATTTGAGATTTGATCATTATTTTGTATTTTTTAACCAAAGTGCCCTGATATATTTAGCTGACACGATAAGAAGTAACATAAAATAGTAATTTCGAGTAAATAAGCAATTTCAATCGGCGGAAAGCAGATTGAAGGTATAATTCAAGCAGAAAAGAGTTAATGAATAGTATTACGGCGACAGATACGTATGTGATTGGGCTAATGAGTTTTTAAAATGTACTTTGAATAATTTTCACACGTAGTCATAAAGAACGCATTTTTCTCGAAATTCTATTAATGTAATTGCGTTAATCTAAATGTAAAAGATTTTAAAATGATGAAATTAGCTTTGCAGAATACATCAAAAGGGATAATACGATTGCTCATCGTACTCTCGTGTCTTTTTTTTCGCGTAAATGGAAAAAAAATGGTTGAAGCGAAAAACTCGTATACAAAATTCCATACAGTTATAAATATTAAACTTCTTCACCGTTGTGACGTTAAACGTAAGAGCAAATATGCAAATGAATTTGCAAAAGTCATTAAAAAAAATGTCTTCCAAAAAGACAAGTAAATATCTTAAAACCAAGTTCCCAAAATCCCTGTAAAACGTGCTTTTATCACCGGGAACAAAACCCATAATTTCCGTTTTATAATCTCCCGCCATTTTCGTCGACTGCAGCAACTTTCATAATGCGATTCAGATATCCCTGCAGTATCAAGTTTCAAACATCTGTTTGCCCAAAGTCTGTAATATATTTTCATGCGCGACAGAAAATGCGCGTGATCAGCATCGAACTTCCGTAAATTTCAACTCTTGTAATTCCAAAGAAAAGAATACAAACGCATACACCCTAAAAGTACTTGGTCCGCGACTCTAACCTCCATCATCTAAACCGAAACGTTAAAGATAAAGCCACATAAAAATTCATCGCTCGTCTGATCCTGGGATTTCTCAGCCCAACTAAACTTTTCTCTCCCATCATAAAGCAGAACGGCAGTAAAGCAAAGAAATTAGGGTAATAAAAAAAAGAAGAAGACGGAATTGCGCCCTCTATCTGAGCGTAGGTCAACTTACTTGGGCTCGTGGTTCACTTCTGTCAGTCGAACTTTGTAATTTTACAGGAGATTTTGTTGATACTTTAACACTAGATCTACGGAAGCCGTCAAATCGACGGGTTCCTTCTTTTTTTATAAAAGTTTCTCTTTATGGAGATGAAGTACAGTAGATATTTCCCATGAATCTTGTAACACAGAAATTACTTAACCGATTCTCTCCTTTGCCTCTTGATCTCTCTTCTTTCAAAGTACTTATTTAATATATTTGAGTACAACAGATTTAATGCCCATACATCTGATATTAACATGAGACATATTAGTTATTAACGCTCTTTATATCATTTTAAAGTAGCACCTTCCCTCAACGTTCTCCAGGGCGTTGTTGGAGAATCCTATTTAGCTGGAGATGAACCAGTACGTTGTTCAAAAAGGCTAGGAAAGCATTGGTAACCTTGGAAAACTTACGAAGTCAAATTCCTCAACCTCGACTAACAATAACTAGCAGTACGCAAAGGGAAGATCAGAAATTTCCTAATTTCCTGCAGCTCGAGCCTACTGGAGAAGGTCTGCACGGATAACGGTCTTCGAACGGCAATTATTATTGAAAATTGGCAAAATAAAATCAAACTCGTGAACTTGTAATAATATTAGACCCATCTAACAAGGGAACATATTGCAGTCGAACACGCCGATTTTGATGAAATTTATGTGACAGAGAGTTCTCAAAAAAATATTTGATACGTATTTTTTTTATCGGCAACCATCCACTGTGAAGGGGTGAAGATACCCCTCAAAGTTGAGGGTAGAAAACGCATTTTTTGAAATATCTTGGTAACCAGTGGTTATAAAAATATATATTTTTGTGACCAATGGTTACAGAGATATTCCCAAAAATGCGTTTCCTACCCTCAACTTTGAGGGGTATTTTTACCTCTTCAGAGTGGATGATTACCGATAAAAAAAAATAAGTGTCAAATATTTTTTTGAGAACTCCCTGTCACATAAATTTCATCAAAATCGGCGTGTTCGACTTCGATATGTTCCCTTGTAAGGCAAACTTCAATATGCCAACAATGAATTAGCTCTCAAAAATAGTTGCCTTCCGATCCGCTAAATAAACCTAGCCACATCTAGGACACTAGTTTCAACACATCTAAAGCGTCAAACTGTAATACAAACCTTCTCAGTGACATTTACAAGCGTTCCCTTTCCTCCTCAGGTTAGATCCGCCGATTCCGGAGTGTCGGTATCACTGTTAAGCGGCTCTGCTTCTTTACTGCCGAGGTTCATTTCACTGATCGTACCGCCTCCTTCCATCGTGGCGCATGATCGTTTGTCTACGGTGTTCACCGATTCGCTCATGTTTACACCTGTATTATCGCGATGTGTTTCTCACTCGACCGGCCGTGACCTTGACATTCGTCCTACGCGATGGCAGCCTCTTTCTGGTCGATCTTGATCTTCCACGGTCTAATGTCCCATCGTTGACGAAGATGGTTGCATTATTACACACCGTTCACCGGAAACGTTCGTTGAGATGGTCTTTTACGGTTTGATATCGTTGCATTCACGCACTGAACACAATTTAACGGTAATCCTGGAATACTCTTCGAGGCACACTTTGGTCAATTCGTATCGGTAGCCAGCGAAGCGTATGGAAATCGTGATTTCCGGTTCTCATCTACTACTTCAGACGGTTCGAAGGGCCGTGGTTCGTTTGTGGTCGACGAATCGGTTAGTTGGATTTATTCGCGCGCGTTTAAGCGCAACGAGGAGACTGCGATAGCCGATGGTGGATAAATATTTTATAGTGTCATCGATTCGACCGTTTGCGATGCCATAAAACTATCGACGTGACGATAGCTGGTGCGATGATCGCAACGGGATTATCCAGGTGGTCGAGGATAGATGAGATTCGTCTCGTTGGAGGATCGTTAGATTTGTAAGACCTGCTTTTGGGATCTAAAAGTGTTTCAGTGGGGGTTGAGAGAATGTCACGGCTTGAGGAAGTTGTGCGATGATAATTCTAATATTTCGATTGAAATTTAAGGTTTGCAAGCAAGTTAGTTTTAGAATTTTCGATGATTTATAATTTATTATAATTATTGTAATAGAATTTATGATAATTGATGTGGATCTACCGCGGTAAAGTGTTATGTTCTAAGAGTGTTATACGAAAAATAAGTCGTCGACCATTTTCCATATTCTCTATAAAGGTTTCTCGATATTTGTGGTATCATTTGCACATAGACTTCAAATGTATTTACTTGTGATAGTACCTTTCCTAAATTGCGATCAAGTTGCAATTAAATTTCAAGGCAAAATTTTCCCCTAAACAATTCAAACATTGTCCAAAATAAATTCTCCAATCATCACCGAAAAAAATGTAAATATCTACAAAAAAAAGAGGAGTACTTGACCGATCGAAAGCAATAACATGCTCCATCGCATAGCAATAACATAAAATCAGTGCCCGGTAAAAAATATCCTCCAATTTATTCCATACAGTAGCTTCTCCCTCAGCTTTGGAATTATTTATTACATCTATTATGTACTTTTAATATCGTTCATAATTCTCTCCCTCTCTCTCTCTCTCTTCCTTCCTCGCTTCCTCTCCGTTACAAAAATGCAACGGATGAACGCGAGAGCCGGTTTTAAAACGTGCGGTCACGTTTCGATGAAAAATTTACGTCGACAGAAGTGTTGCAAGCGGAGAATTATCTTCTCGTGTAACACTTCTGCACGAACACGCTGCAAAAATGGACGGCGGTTCATTTACAGTGGAGAATTATCTCCGCGAGACAGCGATACTTTTTCGAAAATTGCATCACCGAATAAACGAGCGTCGCGTTCGTCGATTCTTCATTCGTCGATCGAAGCCCGCCTGCTTCGATTATGATTCTACCCTGACTTTTTTGGATCTTTTTACGAGCCGCCGGAATTTTATTGCTGTTCGATTTCTTCCTGCGCATTTTTCAGCAGCCGTGGGAATTGTGTTTTTTTGCCGTTAAAAAAATATACTTTTTTAAAATTGCACATTCGGGTTTTACGGAAAGAAAAAAGAACTGGGATAATTTCTATTTGAATGTTGCAAAATGACGAATTACTTGGATATATATATTAGGTTGGTAGGAAATTTATGTCGGTTTTCATACTTTATCTGTAAATACACATGTTGAGAATGGGAGTAACTTTTCTTAATCAAAATAAATTCCATAATAATTTACACATTTTTCCCAACCAGAAACAAGTTTTTTAATAACATTTTTTTTTCTAAAATGATATAAGAAGACAAACAGATTAAAATGAACGGCTATCTCAAAATTAAACGCCAAAGTTTGAGAACTCGAAAACCGACATTAATTTCTTACCAACCTAATATTTATTAAATTAACAAAAAAGGGATAGTGATTGGTATTGTTTTCATTCAATGTCGCTATCTCTACAGTTTGTATGAAATATATATTCAGAGTTCCAAATTCACGTCTTCCGAAAGAAGATAATGAGCTGACCAGCGATCAATTTTATAGAATTTTATGTATAAAATGAACTTAACAAACAATATTTTTTTTATAGAGTCCCCAACAGTCCTACCTTCTCAATAACTTTAACACGAACTACCAAGGCAATCAAAATGATTGGTTGCTCATCTTTTATAAATATTCTCCAAGTTTACAGAGGAGCCAAATAGTAGATATTCTCCATCCACCTTATAAAACATAAATCACTCAATCAATCGTTTTTTCCACCTATCAATTCCTCTTTTCCTAAAGTAATACATTTAATATATTTAAATACAACAAATGTACCACCGTTAGTTCTAGTGTTAAGATTATTTAAATTTCCCGCGCCAAATATCCAGTACAAGTGGCCGGAATATTGACATCGTTAATTAATCTAAATTTAGAATCAGAAAACACCGACAACCGCAACCTGACAAGTGTCAACCGCGAATGTTGCACAATCCCGTGAGAATCTCAACAAAAATACAACGCCCACCGGAAGCTCCGGGATTTCAGCACAGAACACGAAAACCGGCTCGTCTTTCGACGATGGTGAAAAGCGATTTCATCGATCTGAAGTGCCGTCAGAAGTAACGAAAGCACTTATCGGTCTGTTTATGGTGCGGCTTTCGTTGTCTGGCACGAGGAGCCGAGACATGGAAATCAATATTTTCTATTTGGTCTCCTCGTTGAGGAACACCGAGACTCGTCTACGACGAATTAGATGATTCGTGGTTCTACGCTGATTTTTTTGCAAATTTTCACCGTCGAGTGGCGAAGACGTGTCGTGTGGGGTTTCGAGTGTCTTAGAAGAGGGTGGGCTATCGAAATATCTATGGCGATTCGGAGGGTTCACTTGGTATGTGAAAGGAGTGAGGGGAATTTATGTGTGTTTGACTTGCAGTTTTTAGAAGTGGCTGATGTTTGGAGTGGTTTTATGTGATAATGAAGCAACGTGATCGAAGTAGTTTCTTGCTATTTGCTATATGAACTTAACACTAGAACAACCAAACCAGTCAAAATGACTGGTACACAATTTTTTCCAAAAATTCTCCAAGTTTATAGAAGAGTCATAGAATATATATTCTGCGCCCATAAAACATAAATTACCGAATCGATCATCTTTTCCACCTCTGAATTCCCCTTTTTTCAAAATACTTATTTAATATATTTAAATATAACAGATTTAACTCTGGTAGTTCTAGTGTTAAATCCATGGGGTTTTGTTTCTGGGGTGGGTTTTGATCAATTTTTTAGTGGCAGTGTTGAAATATTTCGACAATATAATTTACCTATGGTCTTCGGACCCTGGAAATTCTGCTACTTTTTCAAATATCGAAATCTCTATGGCACTGTGATCGAGGTTTCGAGGATTGCTTTGCATTTAAATTGCGCGGCAAAACAGTAAATAAAAACTTGAGTCAAATAGTCACCTTATTTTTTAATTGTGTGAAATTGAATGATGTCAAACACGATTGAAATTGGACATCCTCTAAAAAGAATTACTGTCTTCCGTGACACGATTTCTCAAGTTCAAATTACCTTCTTCTTCTCGTATGTAAAAGTAATTAGGCTATAAAAAGCGAAGGTCTTTCTGTTTACACGGAGAAGTCAGCGAAGGACCTTTGTACTTGCTCAGAGGGTGACTTAATTACACGAATACGTGACAGACTTTGAAACAATTGTTCAATCAAGTTCAAAACTGTAGATGCTTTTGAAGGAGCAAAGGATGTTTCTCAACTTGAACTATGAGCTGTTCTCTGATTGGAATTGGTTTCAGTGGCGACTCAACTATCGGCAATATTAGAAACTGTCGTCCACGAAGAAGAGTTTGAGGTACTAAATAACAAATTTAAGAATGATTCCAATGTATCGCATATGTCTAATAAATATTACAAATTTTGATTACTTTAAACATTGATTGGAAAGATGTGCTTGCCATATTGACCTTTAGCAACCTTCGATTTTTGAGAGCCTACAGTTTTACGCGGTTTCTACACCATCTTTGTTGTTAAATATTTAAAATATAGTAACTGACGTTTCTATTCGTCTATTTAGTATTTTAAACAAATTAAAGGGGGGAGTAACTTTCTTTTTCTTGATTTAGAATCTCCTTATCGCTGTTCTTTTACCTTTTATTTTCAGTTACTTTTAACAGAATAATCGCTTTTATTCGACAAAGTTTTTTCCTGTCTCTTTTTTTTCACGAAGTAAATTAAAATGCTCGCAAGTCAATTTAAGAAACTAGATTCTCAAGTTAAATTGATTGCAACGTCTTAATAGATCTTTAATCCGTGGAAGTACCGTGCGATAATTGCAGCGTATCTCATTTTCTCAAAAACGATGCAGAAAGTTGAGACATCTTTTTTACGCAATTTTCGAGAGTCGTTGCGAACTTTTTCTATCAGCCGAAAGCGAAGAGGAACGATACAATTTCCTCGGTCTTAATTTCTCGTTAACGTCGTTGGAGAACTGCAAAGTTTTATCGTGACCATTGAGATCGTGCCCTTTTTTCACTTTTTTCTTAATGATTGTACGAATTACTTTGCAAATTAACATATCATAACTTGCACATTAACGATCAGTAGGAAGGTGATCGACATTATCAATTTCTACGGCCGAAACGCAACATTTACAAAATTTCTGATTATATTTAATATAGAAATAATAGTGCAAATGGCAAGTGTGTATTTAAAAAGAAATATATTTCTAATAAATTGTGACTTAAAGTTTATATACCAATAGGATATTTTCGATTTACGTTTATTTTAATTAACATGTTAATAGACTGATGTAAAAATGTACAAAATCTGCTTTTAGCATCAATTCTGTTGCAACAAAATACATACTATCAGCAATTTACTCATTTCTACCCTCATTTAATAAACACTATACCACAATTCCAATTAACACTAGAACTACCGGCGTTAAATCTGTTATATTTAAATATATTAAATAAGACCTTTGAAAAAAGAAAAATTCAGTGGTGGAAAAGATGATCGATTCGGTAATTTATGTTTTATGAGATGGACGTAGAATTTCTATTCTATGACTCTCCTATAATCTTGGAGAATTTTTGGAAAAAATTGTGTAAGAGTCATTTTGACTGGTTTGGTAGTTCTAGTGTTAAAACCTTTCTACATATCTACACGTATACCAAAACACTAAACGCAAAAATACAAAATTTCAAGAAAAGGCTTCAACTTTCTGCGTCCTCCCATTCTATTGAATATAATTACCATATAAATCTATCAGTATGAAAATATACGAATCAGAAAACTGTTAAACCTTCTAAATATTGCGTCAGCCACAAACTTCTGTCAGATTTTCACACAAGAATAATGTTCATTTAAATTTATATTTATTGCTATATCCTTATTCTGCAATTAGTGAACCAATTACAAGTTGACAATTGACGCGCCAAAAAGAACCGTTACAAAATTCTGTTGCATAAATTAGTAGAACTTTACCTTTAGCTAAATTTCAAATAGAAAACTCGACAAAACTTTTTGGTAGACCCGAAACACTGCGCAAATCTCTAATAATTAATTCCAACGATCAAACCACATTATGCACCCCACATCCACTTGCCACCTTAACCCTACCATAAAAAAGATACGCTAGCATCAATTGTCTCATTTTCCACCCCCACTAACACTAGAAATACCGACGTCAAATCTATTATACTTAAATATATGAAATAATATTAAAATAGAAATACAAATATAATATAAATATCTATAATATAGTATAAATATATATAATATAATATAAATACATCTAACAAATATATATAATATAAATATAAAAATAATATAAATAATATGAAATAAATTAATAAATAAATTTGAAGAATTCTTCGAAAAATGTACGAACCAGTCATTTTGACTATCTTGGTAGTGCCAGTGTTAAAGAAAGACCAAATACCAATTCCAATTTCCAACTATTTTCCAAAGAATTTCCAATTCCAAATACAAATCCACGACCAAAATCTACAAACCATACGATTACAAGTCTCCGTATGCATCGAGCCAACATCCAAACTTTCCAACACGAAGGATTTCAACCCCCTTCGAAATCCCATTCATTCGACCACCATACGATCCCCGAATGACTCTCGGGTCTCACGCGGAGGAAGAGGAATCCTCAGGATATCCCGTCAGGATATCCTGAAACGTCCTCGTGGGACGAGAAAGTTCGTCTCCTTTGGACGAATCTATCCAGTCTTCTCGAACCGGTGCCAGCTCGTCGTATTATTTTCCATTGGTATCGACGTTTTCAACGTCGTTAGCGCTATGCTATTACTTTCGGCAAGAGCGCACATTCTTTTCCGCGTGAATACGCGAATGGCTCTCGGTGCTCGCCACTAGGAACTCCCAGCCTGATTAATAGGTCTATGGGGAGAACGAGGGAGAAGAAGTTAACCCCTTATATTCGGTGATACGCCTCACGGGGTTTTCCACGACGTTATTTCCACCGAGGACCGAGTCGACTTCGAATGGTGCTTCTCTCTTCTCTTACCTCCTCTCGATCTTTGTCTTTGCAGTGTTTTCTTTTTCCTTTCGTTTTACGGCCGCGACACCTACGACGAGGGCGCGGGAAAGCTTTTTTTCAAAATGGAAAAGAAGTTTGGAAAGTTTTTAATCGATAACTTTGAATTTGAGGATGCCGTTGCAAGCTGGTGAGAGAAGGGACGTTGGGAGCTGTTCGACGGGGTTTTACGAGTTGAAGCGTTATGTTTTGAATTTTCTACGGGTTCTTTTGATCGTAAGATACGCCCGATTATGTCGTGCAGTTGCGAGGATAGTGGAGTTACACGAAAAAGTATGTTTTCTTGGAGAAGAGGAAAGTTGTCTTTGTACGTGGGGAGATATTATTTTGTTGAATTTACGGGGAAGAAAAAGAATATATGTTAGGTTAAATTGACTACTTTTGTACATTTTTAATTTTTAATCGTGGAAATACAAAGCAATTGACGATAAAGCTGGTTTATAAAATATAGAATATTGTTATATCTATGAAAAAATTGGTCATGAAGATAAATCAAAGATTACCACCATTAAGTGAGAGATGGAACTGCAACATTTTTATATTAGTAACTGAAAAATCACATTTTTTAAATTGCATCAAATTGAAATTATGAAAAGTAATCATGTCCAACGACATTTCTTTCGCCCGAATCCATTATTATTACTGGTAATTGCAAAATTTCAAATATTTCTAAAAATTGTCATATTTTAATAAGCAGTCCGTTAATTATGAAGATAAACAAATACAATTTTCCTCATCGTCTGACATAAGATTGTACATTTTTAAACTAATAACCAACAGACCTTATTCTTGTAATTACACAACTTTCTTCGCATGTCCACGACATATAAAGTTATAAAAAAATCATCTGTATATTATGAATTGTTCACATTCTTCAATAAATATTAATTCGAACCGTAAGATACAAAATAATCATGAAGAAAATCCTCGCAAACAGCAATCACCTCTTTGCAATTATAATTAAATTCCCCTATCCGTAACAGAATATTCGTTTGAACGGAAAAATAATCGAAGTAAATTCAGTTAAAGCATTTCCGGTGTTTCCCTTCGAACGTCGTCGAGCGATTCGACGATCTTTCATGACACAGAATTTTTCGTCGACCTAAGAAACTCGCGTCGTTATTTCTGGCCGCGTTCATTAAAGCTAATGTGCCCTCGATGTATCGATATCGAGGAGCCACGCGAGAGGAAGCACCGTTCTACGATAGCCATTAGCAATCACGCTAATTTTACTAAAATCTCGGCTCTGCCATTCGATAAACATACACGTAACCTATCGTAATTTCATGAAAGGTCGGCTTTCACGATGTTCAGCAATTAAGTTATGTAATGCAATGACGAGATACGTCTTGATTTCTCGTTCAATTCAATCGTCGCACTTTACTCCAGGTCTCCAATATCACAAGTCCGAGGTAAACTTGCGGTTTGAATCACCCGAAGTAAAAAACATTTCCATAAAACGGGAATATTGTGGGAAATTCAACGTTACACGCGCGAGTTGTTTCTTTAATCAAATTAAAAGCTTCTTTGCGAATGAGCTTCAAATAGAAATGATAATTTAATCGAATCAATTAAAATACATAGAAGTTTCAAGTACCTAGAAACGCAAGATATGCAAGCTACGAGATTACGTTTATTTATCCGTTATATTCAAGTTATATTAATTTCTCTTAATTCACGAGAATTAACCGGCTCGCCAGCAGACACGAAATAATTGCAATTACTTGTTTTAAATGACCAGGAAAATTGTAAAATTGCAATCGTCACAGAAAGGGAATTCTGCACGGTATCGGGTTCCGTTTAACTTTCTTCCGTTCCTTTTAATTATGCAGACCGCTTCGACGCATTGTTATTGCCACACCAAGCATCCCGGTTTGCACGTTACAAACCAATTGTTATCCTATCTCTCTCCTACCACCTGCCTCCACCTTCCAACGACTCGTTTCCCATACGCTTCCTAAAACCGTGCAACCGCCAGCCACGAATTTACCGCCATTCGTCGTGTGCCATGTGCAAACAAGTAAATATCGAGAAACGTCGAAACGAACTTAACAAACACCTCCGTCAACCTTCGCCTATTTCTCGCACAATTCCCCGGCGACATTTCACTCCCAACCTGTCGTCACGATCTGCCGATCTCCATTTACAAACGTCTATTTAAGTACCTCACACGCGAAGGGCAGTGATCGACGGACGCTTCGAGTCAGACTGTAAACAGCCACGGTGAATTCTCTGTACGCGCGTCCCGAGCACGCATATCCCCATTGAAGTCCCTTCGTCCGATTAAAATCGTGTATACTCGATTTCAGCGAGTGATCAACGAAAGCACGACATTCGTGAAACATCCTCCACTTGACGGCGAGTGTCTGCACGGAAACTGGATCCCTCCGCTTCCTCCGAATCCCCACGAGACTCACTCTCTTCGGAAGAACTTCACAGTATCACCGGTTATACCCGGTTCCTTCACTCTCGCGTGGTCGCGAGTCATTTCGATCGCGCATCTCGAATCCTTCGCTCGGAAATTCAAGGAAAAGGTTCGAGGACCTTAACGGACAACTTAATCGACTGACGGTATTAAGAGGATAGTGGGAAGAGGGAGAGGGAAACGGTGAAAGAAGAGAGAAAGAATGGAAAGGAGAAGAAAAGTCGCACTGTTCTCCGACACAATGGTATCACTAGGCGGGAACGAGGATGAAACTGAGAGACACAGAGAGCAGGGTTGCGCCTTTGGCAGGCAAACGGGCTAGGTATCCGAGCAACCGGCAGGGTGAGGCTGACGGTCCGCCTCGCGACTCGGCTGTTGCTGGATGGAGATGACGAGGATGCTGGCTTAGAGAGCGAAGGGGAGGGCGGGAGGGAGGGAGAGAGAATGAGCGAGGCGAGGCGAGCCGAGCGAGAGAAGCGTCGGTGGTGAGCGTCCGCCCGCTGTGACGCTCCCGACAGGACTGCGTCGGTCCCCATTTATTCCTCCTCTCTCTGCGCCCCCGTCGACTCGCCACCGCCTCCACCGCCTCCACCGCCAACCCAGCCAGCCACCCTCGTACACCCACGGCCTCCCTCTTCGCCCGTCTCAACCGCTTTGCCCCTTGCTCCACGCTACCCCTCTCTTCTTTGTGTTCCTGCCCTCTCTATGAACCACGCGCGTGCTCCTTCTCTCGCTTCCTCTCTCTCTCCGTCTCTCTTCCCACCCCTGTTTCCACCCCTTTCTCCATGCCACTCGCATCCCTCCGGATCTTCCTTTTCTCGCGGATCTCTTTATCCGACGTGCACTTGCTCCCTCTTTGTCTTTTTATCTTCTCCGTTGTTGTTTTCTTTATCTCTCACCCTCTCCGTCTGTCTTGGGTCTTAGGTTGTTTGTCTTCTCTCTCTCTCTCTCTCTCTCGTTCTCTCTGTGTATATCTGCTTTATCCTTTACCTCATCCCTTCTCCCTTCACCTTTACCTCCCGGCGACCGCAACGATAGGGGGTTGATCGCTCGTCTCTCCCTTCGTGGCGCGCCTCCTCGTCGGTCTCTTCTGCCCTTCCACCCTCGCCCCTCGTGTACGCGTGTAAGCGTGTAAACATACCTGCGTGCCGGCTAATTTTGGTTATTGCTCTAAGTGGGTAGTGAAAGGTTGAATGGCGCTGCTTTAATGGGGTAATAAATGCCCCTGAAATTGTTGGTTGCTTTATTCTCCGGCTTCTTCGTCTTCCTTTTTTGGATCTTCGAGCTGCGGCCGATCGCCGAATAGGCGGGGATCCTTGATATACTTGTTTGCGAGGTTGCAAGAGGCGCTCTCGTTCAGGGTAATTTGTTTATTGCATTCCCGGGAAACGAGATTTCCGTTCGCTTTATTAAGCGCGGGAGTCCCAGCTGCGATCGAGCGCTGATAATTCACGGGGAAAATCGCCCTACTCCGATCTCAAATTAGGTGTTTGAAGTCGTTTAAATAATTGCACGGAGAGATTCGTGTTCCCTGCTGAAATTAAAATTTCATGTCGACGGTGATGCCATTTTTAGCTACGGTTGTTCCACTGTGCGAGTGTTTCCCTGTTTCAGGTTGGGTCGCCAGAGTTCTGCCGTGACTTTTTTCTTTTTACATTGGATTATTTCGTAGCGGATTTAGTGTTACGAAATCAGCGTTGCACGTGGTTAATTATAGTTATCGATGATACCTTGGACTGCGTTTCTTCAACTTTGTTGTAGAATTCAATTATAGCTTAATTACCGCAATTATATTTATTATATACAAATATACTGATTAAGTGCGTTGGAAAAATAGGAATCAAGAGATGGAAAAGATGGTCAACTAACACTAGAACTACCGGCGTTAAATCTACCATATTTCAAAATATTAAATAAATACTTTGAAAAAGGAGGAATCAAGAGGCGAAAAAGATAATCGATTCGGTGATTTATGTTTTTTAAGATGGTCGTAGGATATTTATTCTAAGACTCTTCTATAAACTTGGAGAATTTTTGGAAAAAATTGTGCACCAGTCATTTTGACTGGTTTGGTAGTTCTAATGTTAAATAATTTACGTTTTATAAAACAGAAGTCAAATATTTACAGCCTCCCCTATCAATTTGGGAAATATTTAGAAAAAATTGCGTACCGAACGTTCTAAGCGCTTTGGTGTTTTTAATATTGACAAGAAAATACGTTAGACAATTGTTCAACGTGCGGAACAATAGATTAGAAAATAATGTAGGAGAAAATGGTTCCTCCACGTTGCAAACTGATTGTGAGACAAATACAATAATGAGATAGGGGAAGGTTGGCCAATTCGTACCACAGCCTAAGTCGTATTAAAATGACGGCATCGACAATATTGATTTCTACAGCTTTGTATAGCATCGATACGTTGCAACCAATCCGATTAACAAAATGTTCAAATGAAAATTTGTTTTTGCAACATAGCGTGTTTCCTAGCCAATTAAAGAGATGGCCCCAATTGGTGCTCCTGTTCCCTTCATTTGGCTGCAGTTAATTCAAAGTATTCTCGAAAATGGTTAGTTTTCGCTCGTCCCTTCAATTTGAAACTTCGGAAAATTAACGTGCACATCAAAGCAGTACACCCAGCTATATTAAATTCTCTTCGGCCCGGCAATATTACCAGAGAACTCGGTGATTTAGAAATTCCTAAAAACTGCACATCAAATTCATATTAATCGATAAAGGGAATACAACGCACCGACGGTAGAAATATTAGTAAATACACTGCTCGTATTTATCTGCCAAATATTATCTTCGATATTAAAATAAACAACAAATTCAAACTATCCACGACGTTCCACGTAGAATTCCAAAGCTACTCACCAATCAATTCTATCTCGTTCCAAGTGCAAATTCGAGGAAAAAAGAAACAATGTAAATCAACCCCCTCGATACCTATCGCAAAGAGCGAAAACAATCCACAACTATCCAGCTGTAGAAACTTTTGGTCAAAAAATCTCAAAGACCAAAACCGTTCATCGTCCCCAGGAGAAGAAAAGTCAACATTCCCATCGTACCTTGGCTCTAATTTTCTCGCCTCGACCTCGGTACAGCCTCCTAATTAACCGCGTCCCCAGGACAAATAAGTAAATAAGTCTTGGGCCGTGTTTTAATTACATTTGCCGATTAATCAAACCGGGAAAGATGTCCCGTCACAAAGTCCAAGATACCGAAACTTTCAGGGGCTCATCGGCTCTCGTTTATTTTTTTGTCTTCGGGTATTCCTTCGACATTTCATCCCGAAAACTTTCCTATTGGCTTCTCCTCCAGGAGACTTCGTCCTTTGCTCGTCCTCGACGGAATCCATTCCGACGGCGATCTTCGACCCGTGGTGAAATGCTTCGACGGGCTTCGCATCGTAAAAATACTCCGGTTCGCGCGAATTTCGTTTACCAATCCCCCATCCTTCGTCCTGACACGGCGCAGTTTGCTTATCGAGAGCACGCGTCCTCGTTGATGTTTTTGCTTGTTACATCGTATTATCCTTACCGTGGCCCTCGTAAGTGGCGAACATTGGTCCCGGATCAGAGGTAATCTCGGCGCGTTTAAGGGATGGCGATACGTCGTTGTCGATCTCGTTGATTTCGCGTCGTAACGAATTTCGATGCTGTCGGGGATGTCCTTACCCTTTGGGAATGCAGTGTCTATGAAAATATTTCGACCATTTTTCTTCTTCTATTTAACAAGTTTTACTTAGTATTTTATTTGAATTTCAAGATATTAATGTTGGAGTGTTTGGTGGAATTTTGTATGTCGTTTTATATTGTGAAAGCCGAAGGGTGTAGGGGATGACTTCACTCTCTGGGTTTTTAATGAACATTAGACTGATTTAGAAGTCTCCACCGTTTTGTTAAAAATATGAAATAATTGCAATTTCAAGTTTGTATGGATCCTGCGTTTGGTGAAATTTTATTTTCCACACCGTGGGTGACGAATTTCGATGGTGCGGGGGGTGTCCATACCCATTGGGATTGCAATGTCTATGAAAATATATTTCTTCTTCTATTTAACAAATTTTAGTTAGTATTTTATTTAAATTTCAAAATACCAATTTGGAGTGTTTGGTGGAATTTTGTTTGCCGTTTTATATTGCGAAAGCCGAATTTGAAGGGTGTAGGGGATGTCTTCATCCTCTGGGCTTTTAATGAACGTTAGACTGATTTAGAAGTTTCCACCGTTTTGTTAAAAATATGAAATTATTGCAATTTGTAGTTTGTATGGATCTTGCGTTTGGTGAAATTGTGTTTTCTGTATCGTGGGTGACGAATTTCGATGGTGCAGGGGATGTCCTTGCCCTTTGGGAATGCAGTGTCTATGAAAATATTTCGACCATTTTTCTTCTTCTATTTAACAAATTTTACTTAGTATTTTATTTGAATTTCAAAATATCAATGTTGGAGTGTTTGGTGGAATTTTGTATGTCGTTTTATATGGTAAAAGCCGAATTTTAAAGGGTGTGGGGAATTTCTTCACCCTCTGAATTCTTGATGACAATAACTAACTCTTGATGACCTAACCCAGACTGATTTAGGAGTTTCCTTTATCTGGTTAAAAATATTAAATTATTGCAAGTTCTAGTTTGTTTAAATCTTGTGTTTGGTGAAATTTTGTTTTTTGTATCGTGCGTGACGAATTTCGATGGTGCAGGGGATGCCCTTGCCCTTTGGGAATGCAGTGTCTACGAAAATATTTCGACCATTTTCTTCGTTCTATTTAATAAGTAATATCAATTCAATCAGTATTTTATTCCAATGTCAAAGTGCTCGTTTCTTAATAAGAACTTTAAATAAATTTTTTAAATTGTTGCACTGAATAATTCTCCCTTCTTCTTGAAAATATAATTTCATTTTATCATTCCTTTCGATATCAGCAGATTCGTGTGTGCGGCCCTAATTTCCTCTTCTCGCATATAAAATTGTTTTATTAATAAATTAGTTGTAATTGCACGTTGCAAAAACCCGTAGAAAACAAGTTTTTCTGCATTGTTACTTGCAACATCGTGAGAAAATTATTTTGAAACTGTCTCGCGATTTTTTGCTCCGCTTCGTTCGGATATTTTACGAATTTTTCTCGCCCGTCGAGACATTACCCCGTATAATTGTATTTACGAGCCTAATCTTCACTTCGTAAACACGTCGGTATGAATTCCTCTGAAATTTTTGAATCTAATATTTAAATATCTGCAGAGTTCATATTAATTCCAAAAATTCTTTGCAACAGCTAAATTGTTATCTTAAAGCAGTACGTTTATATATCCCTGAATTTCTGCATTAATACCTGTCCCTCTAGCAAAGTGACAAGCCCTCGATAATAAATTCTCCCTAACCACCCCACCAATTAATTTTCATTAAAATTAACAATTAAAATACGCAAAAATGCATACATTCTCACACGAAATTCTAGCAAAAAAATAAAACCTTTTTCCACACGCAATCTCCCTGACAAAGAAGCAAACTGTATTTTCATTCCACCGAGACAACTCGAGGATGTCCCTCGCATAGTTCTCCCTTTCTGCAACAACCACTTTTTTTTCGCAAACACAGTTAATTAAATTTTCCGCTTTCCATTCTTATTCGCTCGATTTCATGAAATCATACGAACCGTGAATTTTCGCGCAACCCGAAAATCACCACGGTTCCACGATCGAATTAAATTTACTACCCCCTCGACACTGCTGCTTTTCCGATCCTCTTTTTCGCATTGTAATCGCGATTGTGAAACAAAGGAAAAAAAGAACGCAGGAATTTCCTGAACGTATGAAATTTCAATGTACGCGTTCGACGGACTATGAAAGTCGTTGGGCGTAAATTCGTTTATCAGGAAATCCTACGGAAGCTCGAGATGACAGGAAGGGGAGGAGGGGTTAAAGGGCGCGGATTTCAGGGAACGAGAGCACAAGCCACGAAGGGTGGGCCCTTGGAAAGGAACGAGAAATAAATGGGATCGAGACGGCTACTATCACTTTCGTAACATCTGCTAATCTGCCATCTGCAATTCGCAGTTTCGCTTCCCGCGAGAATGCTTACGGTATTCTTTTATCCTGATCTTGCGAATCTTGATGCCGGAAATGATGAAATTCCATTGATAATTGTACTTAGACTTTTTCCGCGCCGGCTTTACGATTATTTAATTGCTTTTGGCGTAGAATGTGATGATCGAGAAATTTGCAATTCTTTTTCGTAATATATTTCTTGCACAAGAATGTTTAATTCATCGTATATTGATTAATCATAATAAGAATAAAATAGAATAAAATAAGATTAATCTTATGCACAGCTTTGTTAGGTGTGTAAAATGGGATATTTTATATGTAATTTCACATATCTAACAAATAAATAAATATTTTATATTAGGTTTAAGCAGAAACTTGTAACTTTCGCGTCAGAATTTCCTGTGATTAACCCCTTGCCTTACGAGTTCTATTTTGATAACGTACGTAATAATTCAAAATTAATTGCAGAAATAAAAATTTCACTCTAATTTTTAACATTTGGTATAATTGACAGCAACATTACTATTATAGAAATAATTTGATCGTCTCGTGACCGACTGAGATTTTCAATTTGATAGTTATTGGGAAACTTCAACATTTCGTATTCCATTTATCGCGTCACGTGTGTCAGACGTTACTGTAAGCTAAGGGGTTAATTCCGCATGTTTTGAGGTATAATATAAATATCTTGAAAGAAGAAACAAGTGAAAAAATAGAACTAGAAAGTTAAATCAAAAGGAGTTACGAAAATGTAAGGAATTTTTCGAACAAATTAACAGTTACTATACAATTTATTATATTATCAACAATCATACTAACCAATTTCATAATTGGGCGTTAAAAAGCAATATTATTTATCCCTACAGAAAAATGTCTTCAACTACTTGAACATAAAATTTCTCAACACCTTTTTCTTCCTCCAAAATTTCACTCATTCTTCAAAATAGAACATTTTAAACAATTTCTGATATTCTTCCAAAATTTCAATCACTCTTCAAAATAGAACATTTTAAACAATTTCTGATATTCTCTATTGTACAATAGGAGATGTATTGATAGAATCTAAAGAAAATAGAAGGAAAATACGTACAGCAAAGAAATCGTACATGTTAATTCGCGAGTGAAAGCTTTCGGTCTTAGAAGATCGTTGTCCGAATGTTTGCGTTACGTGGATCGCGTGTTTCGCGGTGACTTTTTATATTTTTCCTGTTCCATCAGCTTCTGCCGGTCGGTTTATCGACCCTAATCAACTATTTCACCCCTCGGCCGACCTCGAAATCTATCCCACTTTTATTTGCGTTTCGTCCTCACGAGCTTCACCCATAAAGCGTCATGGGGTGCGTGCGAACGACACATAAATGTTTGTCTCAGATTTCGTGCAATCGATCGGCTAATCGATGCTGTAAACTTTTTTTTCCGATAATTAACGAAGATAGCGTAGAATCGTAATCTGTGGGTAGGAAAATTCCGCGCGATGGAAGATACGAATATCGAGAATTTGTAAAATAAGATTTCTACCTTGGATTTATTTCATTGTAGGTTATCAATTATTAACTCTTATGCGGCTTGTTAGTCGATAAGTTATATTATAAATTTGCTGTATATTGCAATTCGTAAGTGGTGTACGACTTGTTAAATGTGTACGTAATATTATTCGATTAATTCGTATTTTTATATTATCTTACTCTGTTACTTTTTAACACAAATGTTTCACATTACGGAAAATAAATTTGTTGTAACCGATATTCCACTTTTAATGATTTATGGATAATTTTTCATATTTTTTAATGCAATAAATTCTGTATATGTGATCGAGCAAGATTCTTATTTTTTTAACATATTTTACCGCGTTTCCGTTACGAAATATTTCCCGCGAGCGAAAATAAATGGAGAACCTCGACTGACGAAGCGCGGTGTTTAAATATTTCAATTTTCATGCACAGTTTAAAATCGATGATTCCTAAAATAAACCAGGAACATCAGAACCTTCAATCTTTATTTCACAGCATGCTTTATGCAACAAACTTTCAACTCCCCCATAAAGCCACTATATTCTTTCGTTTCCACGAAATAAAAACACCGTGCGCATAAGAAAATAAGAAAATATCGTCCAGAAATCGTGAAAAATCGTCGAAAATCTCTCGTCTACCAAACGGAAATCGTTCTACATCAATCATAATTATATATACACCGATACCCGATTATACAGTGCCACCGTAACAGTTCCAATCCCATAAGAAATACGTTCCGCAGGATATACCAACGAATTCTCGGTTTATTCGTAGAAATTCCTCCCCTTGCCGCTGACCTAGCCAAGTGAACTATAACAGACGACTAATCCTCCATTCATATGTTGACCATGGATCTTATGGCGTGTCGTAAACTCGAAATCGTGTGTGTACATCACGGTCGAACGAGTCTTCCCATGCAACGGATGGCTCGTAAAAGTGTATCCGGATTTCTGAAGCCGGGGATTTGCATGGACCGTGGAGAAACGGAACAGGAATTTAGCCATGCGAAAGACAAATTGTATTATTTAATCCGTGCATAGTGGATATTTGTCTTTCCGTCTATCTTACACAGTCATGTAGTGATTCTTTATACTGCGATATCGTTTTTTACAACTTTTTGCAGTAAAGGTGTTTGAGACAGGGCCAGTCTGACACTTAGGATGTTTTATGGGGTTAAAATATTTGGTTTTATTGAGGTTCATTTAGAAATTTCGTGCTTCATAGAAGACTTGCCTTAAATAGACTGTGAGACGTTAATTAGACAGTAATAAATTATACAGACGTCAATTAACTTCAAACTTTGTTCGTTATTAAGGTCAAACCTTATTAAAGTCAGACATTTTTTTTTAATGTTTACATGAAAATTAGTTAATTAATTAATATCTCAAAAATTAAGTTAACACTTATAGATAAGGTAGTCATCGAAATTTTATCTTCCGAGGTTAAAGTTAATTATGATGTATTATTGTTTACAAGGCTTTGAACTTGATTTCCAATAAAATACTTCGTTCGTTGGCTACTCTTTTGGTGTCTCTGAATTTTCGAAGTTGTCATTCGTTTAAGTTTCCTCAAATCTTCGAAATTCAAAGTGATCCTTTTCATAAGTTATTCCAACAATTCAAACTCCTAAACTTTCTAAGTTCTGAGTGTAAGCTTGCAAAGATCCTCCAAAGGATCAAAGCATTTCGAATTCCTAAGATTTCGAAATTCGAAGTTTATGGAATCGCAAAGTTCTCAAAGTTCATTGATCTCAAAATCTTCCAAACTTTATGGCTAATCATTTTCTTTACTTAAAAGCTCTCCAATTAATAAAGAATCCGAAATTAAAATTACTAAAACATTTTTCCAAGCTCAAAATGTGACCTAGAAAATTCATTAAACTCTCGTTACTTCAATTCCTTGCTATTCGACGATTAAATTTTGAAATGATTTTCAACGTTTCTTAAAGTACCGACTATTTTCTGACCTCTTCTGATTTCAATTTTTTTCAATGCAATAATAATGACCAGAAATTTAAGTTGAAACTGTGATATTCTAAAATATGAAGCAAAATGTTGTACAACGTGCAAAAATCAATGCGCAATCGATATTATGACGCAAATTCCTTTACACTTCGTCCTGTAATGCGACTGTCTTCGCGAAAATTGACATAACCCAATAAAGGCCGGTCGACGGCGAGGTGAGCCTGTAAAAACTTTTCCTCTTATTTCGAAGTGTATAATAAGTTCTGAAAATATTTACGATCTCCTTTTCAGACACTTCTGCGACACATAAACGAGCACCCTGCGGAACTTTTTATTATCACTCGCCCCTTCGAGAGTTAGGACTTTTTCTTACCGCAAACTTGCATTCGACGATCTCGAATTCTCGCTCGCAAATCCTCGCTTCAATATCTCGTATACGCCAATCGAATGTTGTTAAACTGAATAATATTTATCCTGGTATTTTTCAATTTCATTATAGGAAAACGTTTTTCGTTTTTGATGAGATTTTGATTATTTTTTTAAACACGATTATCAAACATTTTTAACGTTATTCTGAAACGAGATTTTCTTTTAGTAATTTCACAACGACAGAATTTAACTTTTCGATGCTAATATTCAAAAACACAGTTAATAGAACGTCTAATAAAATTTAATAATAGCCGACACCCTAAATGTGATTGATTCAAACTGATATTGTCTAAAGCAAACGGAAATGAAACATTTGGCATTTACTGAAATCCACAAAATAATAATCTCTTAATTGTTCCACAGTCGAAAACTCAGCTTTCTCAGCAAATTAGTACAAACAGTTCTTCGGATATTCAACAACCATACGAAAGAAATATGCTCGTTAATAAGTAGGGTTGAAATATTATCAGCAGTATCCTCATCGATATATCCATATTTGCGCGATGAAACTTCGACATCTCCATCCACCTACAATTTTTCTCCGAGCACGTACAACACGAAACGTTAAATTCTCGAAAAGAGCTTCCACCTTTGCACGAAAATCCTCTTCGTTTTCATTGACAAATCCTCCATGCGTGTCCGCACATTTTACCCCCGTCGAAGGGTTGCTCCATAAACTACGTACTTTACGTTATCTCAATCCGTATTCCACCCCGTACACGATCGGCTTAGACTCTTCCGATGCAAATACTCGGGTTCATTCGAAGCTCGCTTACCTCCCAAACAATAAATCTCTGGGAAGATGAAACTCTCTTTTTTAGTATCTATTTCAAATTACAGTGACATCTTGGCCTTTGTCGGCTAAAGGGACATTGTCCCCTGCGAATAGGGGATTTTTATGAGCTTTCTGGAGGTTAACATGTTGAATGTCGTGGAGGTCATTGGGGTGACTGATGTTTATGGAATCGAAGAAATTTCTTGAGACTTTTTAACGATAATATATAGAAAATTGATGATATTTTTACGTGTATTCTGCGTATAGGAGG
The DNA here is from genome assembly GCA_963989415.1 of Cerceris ruficornis. NCBI lineage: Eukaryota > Metazoa > Arthropoda > Insecta > Hymenoptera > Crabronidae > Cerceris > Cerceris ruficornis. The sequence continues at coordinate 7,160,719 of OZ022529.1, forward strand.
TCCTATTCAATGTTATTGATAAAATGGTTACTCTTTTACAAAATTTTAAAATTTCATTCTGAGGATGCACAGCACGTATGTTTCTGAAGACGTTCGACCGCGGAATCTATTTGTTATTACTAGAACTACCGGCGTTAAAACTACTATATTTAAATATATTAAATAAGCACATTGGCGAAAGAGGAATCAGGTGGTGAAAAAGATGATCGATTAAGTAATTTATGTTTTACAAGATAGATGTGGAATATCCACTGTATGTCTCCTCTGTGAATTTGGAGAAATTTTTTAAAAAACTAGGAACCAGTCATTTTGACTGCCTTGGTAGTTATAGTGTTAAATGGAAAATATCTCTTTGATTTTGGAATGCGAACTTGGTTTCTGCGATTTTCTGTATTCACGAAGCCACAGCGTACATGTAAGTGATGGTTAATTGCGGTTAGAAAATAGAGGGACTATTTTACTTAAAATACACCTATGACTTCCAGCACAGTGGCCAAATATTAACCTTTCGCAGTCTTCTGTTGAACCTTCCATATAATTTCTGCGGAATGGAATTCCCGCCGGAAGTAAAACATGTAATAGAAATTATTTCTTCCTTTCCCAAAATTATATTGTATTTCTGCGAAAAAAAGTATCGCAACTCGAGAAAGCACTTTCTGAATATTTATCCATTAAAATGAAAAGAAGAACAATGGTTTTAAAATAAGTCGAAGGAAAATCTAAAACAAATAGTCTAAAATAAGAAGAAAATAAGAAACAAGAAAGAACAGAGACAAGGGTAAAGCTAGAACAAAATAAATTATAAATTGTACTGTTTCTGAAATAATAATCAAACAGTTAATTCATTCAGAATTGCTCGAGAGGTTTCTTTGTAATATTTTCAAACTAATAACACAGAAATCACATTTTTTAATGGCATTACTTTACCAAAATTGCGCAATATGGAGAATTATAAAAAACAGTCCTCTCCAACCATATCTATTCCACTCGATTCCGATTATTATTAATCACGGTAATAACACCTAGCTTACTCGTATACATTTATACCCGAACTTCGACCGATTCTTTGTCAAATTGTAAACATAAATAAATAATACTTTCCAATTTCTCCAAAGATTTCCCTTCGACGTCAAACCATCGCATTAAAAGTCACTCAAAAATCAAATTCGAGTTACCTCATTCTCTTCCCCAAAACTGCCATGTAATAATTATTATATAATAAATTACAATTTATTCGAAGAAATAAACCATCAAATTTCAAGGTATTCATGCGTGAAACATCATTCTGACAAATTAAAATATATACATAAAGTGAGGGACCAGAAACAAGGCACTCGAGGGGTAATTTGCTCCGATTTGCCCGACGGATAGGGACATCCCTCTCCCTCACGCATTTTCGATTTTAACGCGCTATTGGCAAGAGAGACCCGCACATTCGTTGCATCGTCATGTGAACCACGAAAGGAGTGTTTTATTTTCGGTTGTCATCCGTCGATCTCAGGTTTCCAGGACAGACATGGCAGGGATAGGCGATGCTAGAGCAATCTCCCCTTCCGTCCCAAGTGCCTTGTTTCTGGTCGCTCACTATATACTGGACGCAAACGACCTGATGACGCGTGCAAAGTGTTTTGGTCTGATTCGCCGGACGAATAGAGACGTCCTCGTTCGCACACACAAAAATCCTACTAATATTCTTAATAAAAATGTAGTAGCCCGTACGAATTTCAAGAAAGTTTATGTTTCGTGTTAGTGCACTACGGATGTGCATGGAAATTTAAGCTTGCCAAACGTAGCTAATAGAAGAATCCAAGTAGAGGACATGGATATTTCAGATATTTATTATGTAACATGTTTTTTGTGTACTTTAGCCGTGTTAAATTTGTCACAAATGCATAAAAATCCTCAGTCTACTTATAAGTTTCCGGATTCAAACCACATTTTTGCTCTTCTTACGGTTATTATACAACAACCTTTCGCAGTATTCAGCATTTTTTGGAAACCATGTTAACACATTGTTCACCGGCAATTTTACGTAGAAGTTAACTCATGTCACCTGCTATTTTTTCCGTAATTGAAAAGAACCGATATAAACTTCAGTATTCTTTGCTTATACATAATGAATTTAAATGAAAATTTGTACATATCTGCTGTGTATTATAGTTTATACATATTATATATTTTAGCAATTTTTTGGTGTGGCAAAATTCAAATAGCTGATGCAAGTGGAAACACGAGTTACCTCGTGACCGGTCAACAACGTTTGGGCATGAAAACACGAGTTAACTCGTGACCGGTCAACAATGTGTTAAAAGAATGTTATCTGTATTTGTTGCTGTACTTGTACACGCGCGACAGGTTCATTATGACCGCCAAGAACAAATACCAGCCTCACGTTGTCTGTCGACGGAAGGGCGATTAATAAAGCTAAAATGATAATGCGTACGAATGGCAGGGTGATTTTTTCAAATTCTAGAGAGCTCGAGGAGAAGGGAAAAGCTGGGATAGAGAGATCCCCCATCCGGTTATTAAAGCATCCACGTCGAGAGAGTAAATAGTCAATTATCTTACGGGCACGTGGGTCTGCGAAATGTCGAGGCTCGTTCGTTAGAGAGTGGAAGCCGGACGCGACACTTTCCAATTTATTTCACGAAATTGCACCAATCCTCTCTCCGCCATCGCGACATTTAAATGTCAGTTAATGAGCTTAGCCACAGTTTACGGCAGTTTTATCTCCCGGATCATCTATCTTGGGTGAAATCCTTCGTATTTAAGGAGTACCGTTTCCCTGGGATGGATTCTAATGTCGTCGCTTCCAGAGGAGCATTGGGGCGTCGGGTTTTGGCGTGGGAAATAAATTTTACTTGGCGAAATTTTGTAGCTTGATGGAAGTTCATGATTTAAAGAATATTTCGTGATAATTTGAAATTACCTTGGGAGATATGCGACCATTATTAAATCAAGGGCTCGCTTTTGTTTCGTGCAAAATAATTTGTAAAATAGATGGACTTGTTCGGATGATAATGTACGAATTAATTGCAAACTATGTTGTACGTTTGCAAGCCATATTTACGTATTTATCGAATAACTGATGTAGTGTCAACGATATAATGAGATTAGATGCATACGCAACGGGGTAATTAAATAGCGATCGAGTTCGATTACTTAACGAGCATTTGTCACCCTTGTCTGACGGTTTACATTGAATTTTCGATAACACAGAAAGTTAACGGGACGAAGTAAATTTAATTTACATGTAATTAATGTCACTGTTAATTCAATCCTCATATGTAATCCTGAAATGTGTACAATATAAATTAACTCGAGTTTACTTTTAGTATACCTGCTGTATAATCTTTCCTACGTATATTCCCTAAAAACAGATCAATTAATTCTCAACGATAAATAATACTCTCGAAGAGAGACACGCCTTACGAATATTTGAATCCGTTAAAAAAAAATCGATGGTGCGAACCATTTCTCATCATCTCTTCAGGTCCTGTCAGTGTCAAATTTTGTCACCCCCCTTCAGGAACGAAATAATTCAAAAAAAACCTCGGCCAGTCGAACAGATAAATTATCCACCGTAGACGAACGTGCTCCTTCGATTCCACGTAAAAAATCCGTCCTGCGGCTAAAAAATTCCGTTGGAACTCGGGTCGAACCTTCGCACGGGAATTTTCACAAAAGAAATGTTATTTGGTTCCGACAAATTGTAACTCCGGGTTTCGTTTAACGAGCACAAATTCCCGACGAACGTTTCACTTACAAACACACATCGAGCAGCACATTAATTTCGGACTCGCATGTAACGGATAAAGTTTGCGATTCCGTAAGCAGGGGTTTTCGTGTAGAGAACAGAACTCATTGTTACAGAGAAAATAGCCAAAACGTTACTGTATAGGTTTCTTAGCGTACTTTATGCGAGATACGTTGTACGCAATCCAATTTTCCAATTTTCAATTTTATGTTCACGATATATCGCTCCTTGGGGATGCCCGTTCGTTCGAGACACCCTTGTAACAATTTCGTATAAACCTGTCTATTTTCCGAGGCATTACGTACGATGCCTACGAAATTGCGGCGTAAGCAAAAGCAGAATGATGTTTCACGCATGAACACCTTGAAATTTGATAGTTTATTTCATCGAATAAATTGTAATTTATTATATAATAATTATTACATGGCAGTCTTGGGGGAGAGAGTGAGGTAACTCGAGAAATTTTATTTTTGAGTGACTTTTTGAAATTTCGGCGACTAGGTTATCTATAAGTGTTAATTTAATTTTTGAGATACTAATTAATTAACTAATTTTCGTATAAACCTGTCTATTTTCCGAGGCATTACGTACGATGCCTACGAAATTGCGGCGTAAGCAGAAGCAGAATGATGTTTCACGCATGAATACCTTGAAATTTGATAGTTCATTTCATCGAATAAATTGGAATTTATTATATAATAATTATTACATGGCAGCTTTGGGGGAGGGAGTGAGGAAACTCGTGAAAATTTGATTTTTGTGTGACTTTTAATGCAATGGTTTGACGTCGAAGGGAAATCTTTGAGGAGATTGGAAAGTATTATTTATTTATGTTTACAATTTGACAGAGAATCGGTCGAATTTCAGATATAAATTTATACGAGTAAGTTAGGTGTTATAATTATGATTAATAATCATTGGAATCCAGTGGAATAGATATTGTTGGAGAGCACTATTTTTTATAATTCTCCATATTGCGTAATTTTGGTAAAGTAATGCCATTAAAAAGTGTAATTTCTGTGTTATTAGTTCGAAAATATTACAAAGAAACCTCTCGAGCAATTATGAATGAATTAACTGTTTGATTATTATTTCTGATACAGTACTATTTATAATTTATTTTGTTCTAGATTTACCCTTGTCGAAGTTATATATATATTCCAGCACTGTTTTCTAGTGTTACCTGTGTGTGTTTCATTTATTTAATACCTTTATTGCTTTACTTTATAGTTATATATTACTATTATACTACCTTATACTTTAATACATTTATTTACTACATTACGAGGACTTCTTTTCAGCGCCACACGCTGCCCATCATAGACCCATGGCGAAAGACCCTTGTTGCAGGTTAATATGTTATACGAGGTTTTTCCCAAATGTCTGAACGCGTTAAAACGAAACTGTGCTGTAGAATGGTTATCTGTACTCGTATAGCATGACAAACATACACAAACGTGGGCAAATACAAGTACGAACGGCGAGTGTTATGACCGACCATAATTTTCTGCACGCACTCGGTGAGCCGCGCATACCACAGCAATATTGCACCCCGTGTTGGCCGGCGAATTACACGTGTAATTGTACTAAAGTAGTCGACTACGACCACGAGAATAATTTTGCGCGGGTCTTCCTGAAAATTGAATTTGACGTGGGGACAAGTTGATTTGGCTCCTGGAAAACTCATAGTATCTTCGAGTGTTGTTTCAGTAGTGTTCCTGGGGTGGAACTTTTCTGTGCGATTGGAAAGGATGATTTTTAAGGCATTTCCAAAACGTTGGACTTTTGAGAAGAGCTGTGGTGGTTTGGAATACTATTAACACATTTGACATGGTGTGGCCTCACTGGCTGTTTTACTTTGACCGGTGTGGCATCAATGAAAGCCTCAGATTAAAAATTCTATAAGGCGGCGTGACTTTAAAATGTGTCTCACTACATAGACATCAATTTAGTTTAAAGATGGTAAGGTGATAGCCTCATAATTTACATAACAAGTTGAATGCCATGGGGGTCACCAGTGACCGGCACTGTTGAATTCGATGAAATTTCTTATGAGTTTTAAATTGCGATATTCACAGATATGCCAATAAATTCAATATTAAAATATTGCTGTTAGAAAAGTGAAGTATTACTGAGTACATAACTATTCTTACTTTTAACATTTCTATTCTAGAAAGATGTGATTTTAATAGAAACAGTTTCGGTTCGGTGGAAATGATGAGACTAGCGAAATACGGGTAGCACTGAACGTGTTAAGTATCTAAAAATTGATAAAACTGTATTTAAATGTTTGAAACAATGTAAAATATTTGTTACAAATTTTTTGTAGACAAAAATCGACCAAAATAGTTCGCCGTCCTAAGTAAAAAAGAATCTGCTCTAATCATTAAAAAATCTGTTTAATCATTTTTACTGGAGTGAAACTTGTATTAATTCCTTGCCGTACGATTTATTTTGTGACTGGCTTTGCAATTATTCAGAATTAATTTGGTAAAATACAAACCAACCTATGTCGCAACGTTCCAAGTCACGAAACATTACAAAGTCTTAATTTCACCGATTCTCAGTTTCACCTTTTCACCTATTCTCAAAAAATTAACCGACAATTTCCGCGGGTCAATAAATTTTCGAATCTCGTTTGCCTAGTTTTTAATCAAAATTCAATATAAGTCGGTCGACTGTTAAACCACGAATATCGCTTCCGGGTTGTCGATTTTATCCACGAATAAAACCGAACTTCCTAACTGGCGCTATTTCGAGTCTTATTTTGTGCTTGCTATAAAAAGATTTATAGTCCAACGAAACCTCTAATATTATACTATCGAACTGCCGTACGTGGCGGGAATACGTAGACACGTGTAGCTTTGAAAGAAAGCAACGTTTATATCGCGAAAAGAAAAGTCGAGAACACCGTGGAAATTTCGTACTTGCGAAAAATGTAACGAGCTGCATGAAAAATAGTTTATCGCTCTGGTATCGCGTGGAATTCAAATGTTCCTGGGTTTCACGGGAATTCGATGTCCTTCTAATTTGCGCTACTTCGTGATTAATTAATATTGCGAATAATCGGATACTGACTTTAAATTTTTGGAAATTTGAAACCTTCTCGTCTATTCGAATTCCGTGAATTGCGGAGAGTTTCGTATGCAAGAAACTTGTTGCGCTCTGCTTATCATTAAAACTACCAAAACAGTCAAGATGACTGGTTGCTAATTTTTTATAAAAAGTCTCCAAAATAGGAGAAGTGTACAGTAGAGATTCGATGTCTATCTTATATAACATAAATTACTGAAGTGATCATCTTTTGCACCTCTTGATTCCTCCTTCGCATTTATTTAATATATCTAACACTAGATCTACCATGGCAGTCGGAATGACTGTTTCTTAATTAATTTAAATATTTCTAAACTTCCTAACGCTCCAACTTCTTCATTTTTCTATGCCCATTTTGTTAAATATGAGCAATTCTATCGTTCAATAATTATTCCCACCTTGTTCCCCTTCTTTTAACATTTTTATTAATTATCTCTAAATATACTGTATTAATCGTCGGTAGTTCTAATGTTAAGATGGAAAGTAGTTTTGATCTTTGTAAGTTTATCATGACGAGTTAGTCAATGTACAACTTTGGCGGCTTGGAAAGTTTTAACTTCGTCTTGAAATATCGCATTGGCTGTTTCATGGAGAAATAAAGTCATTCATGCCTTCTTATTTATTTTCTTCGGTAGAACATTCAAATGTCGCTTTAAAACTTTGCCCTACACGAGTGACACTCGTGATGCGGTTGATGGAGCAGGAAATTCTGAAAATTCTCAAAAATTCTCAAATTGAGAATATCAGTGAAATAGGACACTATAGTATTATATAAATGTTATTAATATTGCGATAAATTCTAAAACGTATCAGAAATCACTGATATATTTTTATTTTAAATTATTACGGAGGCAGTCACAAAATAAATCGTAGGGCAAGGGGTTAATTAAATCATGCGAGGAGGAAAATTCTATTATTTGAGCCGTTTATTTTGAAAATGGCATAAGCCACTGACTTTTTCGATTTATGGTTTTGACGTGTTTAAAAATATCGATGCCAATTTTCCAAAAGATTTCCATACGCTTACTACCTTGGATATTTTTGTCAGTATGAAAAATTTCGTACAGTCATAAAAAATCACCATTTTTCATTACGGCAAAGTGGCTCGTACCATTTTCAAAATAAACGGCTCATTTATGCTGCACGTAAAAGATTCTCTTCTATGTACTTTCAAATCGACCACTTGAAAATACAGAACTAAATATAAAAATAGAATTTGAATCGTTCGATAATTGAATTTTAATCGAGGTAAGAAATGAATTGAAATATATAAAATTAGAAGAAGAAACTTTGTCTGCATTTTACGTGAGAATTTATACGGCGAGAAATATTTATTGAAAAACAGAAGGCAACAGATGTTTATTGTAAACTCTAAATCTCCTTCGAGTAACGATCAAGAAAGGACTACGAAAATGCTATTTGGAATTCCATTTTATTGACGGTCACGAGAGTGCAGCTCGTATCTCAAAGGCATGACACTATAAACCCATAAACCAAGCTCTGAAGATGACGTTAAACTATTGAACATGTCGCTGGCATGAGTTCCGGTACTTCGAGCAAATGCCCAAAATCCTTTAAACAATATTGCGTCTACGCCGAACGATATTTCCTGTAAAAATGAACGACGTTAGACTCGAAGAAAAAAAAAAAAGGACGAAAGAAATCCTCGAGAATGAACTTAAACGCAACCATGGCAAACAAATATTCGAGTCGTATATTTTTATATACCATAAAAACCGGACGTGCCCCGCGGTAGCCATAAATTGTATTATCAAATGTTCCGTCGTAAATTCGACGTTCCTCCGAAACGACGAAGGAAATCCCCGAAATTAATCGGGGAATCTTTCCACACAAGTTCATTCGAGAGATCTTTACGTTTTACCGAAAGCCATGCCGATGTCACTGCGGAGGATTCCATCGGGTATGAGGGTGGAATTCTGTGACCCCCATAACGATTATGGGATAGCAGAAGCTGCTGTTTGCCCGGATGATTGAGAATTTTGGACCTGAATATTACGCTTTGACCCGGAATTTTGTTTATTCGTGAAGGAAGCATTAATTTAGTTGGTCATTGACGGTTATGGAGGAAGTGTACAGCGAGCTCCATAAATATTTCGTGGGGGGGATTTCCCCTGTTTTTACATAGTCGAAGGTATCCATGGTCACTTAACACTATTTCTACCGAAGGTGTCAAAAGACACCTTCTTATGTTTCAATTACAGCGCTAAACCTTAGTTAATAACATTACAATGCTGAATTAATTTTTTGATAAAATAAAAAATATTAAATCGAAATTGGTATTTAACAATCATTGCCAAGCTATTTGCATTCAAGCGCAAAGATGTCAGAAAATACCTTTTGGTCGAAATAGATATACATATAACCGTGGTAGAAATAGTGTTAACGCGCGTATCTTTGACATAATTTCAATTTGGTATCAACTATTTAGAGATTTTTTTATTTCTTAGTGAATTATATTTCGTGAAATGTCTATCAATGTCCAAGAGATATTTCGAGGCTTGCTACTGTTATATTATCGAGCATTAATCATCGCAGTTAAGTTGTTCGTTATCTTGTAAATATCTTTCATCAACACTAGATCTGCTAAGACAATCAAAACGACTGGTTTCTAATTTCTTTGAAAAATTCCAAACGTTCTAACGCTCAAACTTCTCTACTTTTATGCCTACTTTGCTAAATATAAGCAATTCTATCGTTCAATCATTCTTCCTCCATTATTCCTTCCCTTTAAGCACTTTTATTAATTTTCTCTACTCGGTGGTTCTAATTAAAGAAGAACTATTAAAATAAATTCCCTGCATTTGATGCTCCAGATAAATATGTATAATGAAGAAAATAAAAGGCTCGATCACTTCAATCTCGCAACGTTACAAATTTGAGGAATATTATCAATAAAAATAAATAGAAATTATAATATATACACACTCCTGGTAAGTTACATTATTTTATCCTATACGCCATGTTAAATTAAATTGAATTAGTATTAATTACATCGTCTTATTCCTTCGTTCTCTAATCACCATTAATTCCATGTAACGTGAGAAGATAAAATCGAACATCTTTATCTAAACTTCACTAATTTCAAGTAGTCCACGAATTACGAAGTTACGAAAGAACTCAAAATACCTTCGTTTCATCGTTTCCCTTCAATCTCCTCGTTCACGTTGCATGTCACTGAATATTGCGACTTTGCAGCAGGAAAAATTAATGTGTTTACATTCCGCAGATGTCCTACGCCTGCAGATCTTCATGCATACGAGATATGCGCATATATTCTGCGAAAAATCTTGGATATTCTAATGTAAGAGACGCTACGAAAACAAACTTGTCTTATTCCTTGCTGTGTACACAGTCTCACGTGCTTCCAAACAATGCTCTCGTAATAACAGTATGCTAATACTCGAATATTAATAGCCTTATAATAAACAGTACTACTCGAACAAGTAAGGAATAATATTTGAACGTTGGGAATTTCATGGTGCTCGAGGATCTACAGAGCGATACAACATTAACTATGTGGACTTCGAGTGTCGAGTGAATTGGCTATGAGTATTTTATAAATGATATTACTCTAATTACATTTATCTTTAGAATTTATATTTTATATCGATACAGTTTCGAAAGAAAAATATTCATTCTAGTGTAAAGAAAGAAGCAAATGCCAGCGGCATTCAAAGTCTCAATAGAGTCAAGACCAAGAAACTTCATATAATCAAAGCCTCTTCCATCCCTATTTAATCTATCGCCATCGTTAAAGATAGCAAAAGAACGATATCGAAAGAACAGACAAAACTTTTGGAACCTTCGGACTTAAGAAGAATTAAAACTTCGGTTGAGAAAATAAAAATTCACAAGAAAAGAATCAACGTTCGAAAAAGTAAAGGAGCATCGGTTCGAGCACTCTTTAAATTACACACATGACCAATTACGCGATATCGAAGTTCAGGCGAACCACTTCCGGTTAAAAGTCCGCTCAAGACGCGCGGCACGGCGCTGCGCATAAATTCTGCGGGGGTTAATTAAATCGCACGGGCACGGAGATCGCCGGAAACCATGCAGTTTTCCAATTTCACGAGAAAAGTCGCGTATCCCGTATCGGCGATGGCCAACGGCGAATTGTACCGCATTTCTCGAAATTTTTCGAGGATTTATGAGGGATTAATTCTGAAAGAGAGTCGTTGGAGTTGTTTCAAAACCGAGTCCCGATATGGAATCAAATTAACGGTGAAACTGTGATCTACGCTATCCGAGCTGCACGATTATTGAAATTTTTCGTGAAATTATCACAATGAATGCTTCTGTAAAGTTCATTGTTAATAAAATTCTGTGATATTGTTCTGGAAACGTAAGAATGACGGAAGTATTCAAGATGGACGGAGATACCGTCTCGACCCTGTATAATTGTGATCTTTTATATAATGGAAGTATATTTTTCATACAGATGTATTACATTATTTTTTCCCTTCAACAGATAATAATTGATCGTGCACATATGCTAACGTTGCAAATCTGTGGTGTGGTCTATTGTTATTTAATGGAAAGCAAACCTAAACGTAAAACTACCTTCAAAAAATCTAAAGCACAATGAATACCATTAAGAGTAGCGCAGAAAATAAAGCTTAGCTGCAGTTACACATACAATTCAAATTATTTCGAATAATACCCCCGGTGATGTATTTGGAAGCCATTAAAATCAATTAGTTCTCTCCCAATAGATATAAATGACGAAAAACCCCCTTGAAATCTCGCACACTTCAAATTCTTTGATACCAACATGACAAACTGAACTCCCCGTTACCCGTGGCGAATCTCCATCGAAGTACTTCACCACGGCAATGACTCGTTAATCCATCAAAATTACGCTTTCAATGTAAACCGGCTTCGTTGTCGGCGGTTCGCATTTTATTTTCAATGCTATCGCCCTCGTCCGAAATCGATAATTCACCGGTCCAACATTTTTATCCGCGGGAAGATATTTGCGCGGTTTCGATTCGATATCCCCGCCGATATCGGTATCAATAATTCATGAACGAGTCGGCGTATCGGCGTTATTCAAGGGTATCTACGTATAAACCCGATTGTCGCAGGGACGAAATGTATATCGAGCGATCCACCGGGTATTCCTATTCCGTATGAACTCGCGATTTCCATGTGCCTAGTAAGACGAGCTACGAATCGATGACGATGAAAGACAGGTGATTTAGCCATGAACCTCTCCACGATCTCGTCGAAAGTATCCTTAGCAGAATATTCTGGTGGATGCGAAAGTGCTTGGACGTTGTGGCTGTGATCAGAGTTGTTGTTAATATTAAAAAGAAGAAATTTGGTAGTTTTGGTAGTCGGGTGTGGAATGGCGGACTATCGATTGTTGGAAGTGTGATGGGTTAGGTTTTGATCGACTGGAAATGATGGAATTAATCATTTTGGATGTTGGTAGTGGAACAGTCGACTATCGATTGTTGGAATTGTGTTGGGTTATTTTTTAATGCATTGTTATGTGAAGACATGGAATAATTTTGGTTGTAGGTTGTGGATCTGTGGGCTATTGATTATTAGAAATGTGTGGGGCTGGCTTTCAATCGTTTTGGTTACTGGTAGTGGAACAATGGACCACCAATTTTTGGAAATATGCTAGGTTATGTTATAATGGATTTAAAGTGAAGACATCGAATAATTTTGGTTGTTGGTTGTGGATCTGTGGGCTATTGATTATTAGAAATGTGTTGGGCTGGCTTTCAATCGTTTTGGAATTATGAAATTGATCGTTTTGGTTGCTGGTAGTGGAACAATGGATTACTAATTTTTGGAAATGTGCTGGATTAGGTTTTAATGGATTTTTATGTAAAGACATCGAATATTTTTGGTTGTTGGTTGTGGATCTGTGGGCTATTGATTATTAGAAGTGTGTTGGGCTGGCTTTCAATCGTTTTGGAATTATGAAATTGATCGTTTTGGTTGTTGGTAGTGGAACAGTGAACAATCGATTGTTGGAAATGTGCTGTTATGCTTCACTTGGCTGTCACATTCATTAAATAATCTTTCGATCTTTTAGCACTTTGCCGAAGACCTTGACGTTATACAAAAACCGATCTCCTAAAGTTTTAGATTATGTTTGCGAATATTTCAATGGCGGTGTTTCTAAATTTTTTGTTAACTATAATAAAATACTACCGTCCACGAAATTTTAAGACATAACAAAAAATTCGGGCAAAGAGGATAAACCCTTTTCTTGTAGCGCGTTCTAAACGAAACGCCATATCAGCGTTTAGCGGTTAAACTGGTAATTCAGGCGAATAGTAAGAAACGTCCTCAAGTGTATAATACATTAGGAAAATTGGCGTTAACAAACTCACATAATATGTCATTTATGCGCGGATAATATTCATTAGCATGTTAATGAATAGTTAACGTATAATTTATAAATATTTCCCAACTTACAAAGAACAAAACTGCATCATATTGATGCTAAAATTACCAATGACAGATTGTGACATTTTTAAACTGCCTAAACATATTAAAAACTATGGAATAAAAATAAGGGCAAATTTGGCCAATTTAATCATCCATATCTCGCAAAACAGGTTTAAAATCAATAGAGAAAGAACGTCAAAAGTTCAAGGAATTTTCACCGAAAGAGAAAACCTTGGTAGATTTTATTAACACTAGAGTTATGGCCGTCTATCCTGTTATATTGAAATATATTAAAAAAGTACTTTAGAAAATTAGGAATCGAAAGGTGGGAAAGATGATTAATTCAGTTATTTATGTTTTATTAGACATGGCTTCCCTGTAAACTTGAAGAATTATTAGAAAAAATGAAGAACTCGTCATTTTTACCGACTTGGTAGTTCTAGTATTAAATAAAATATACTTTAAGTGTATATAGATCGTCGACAAGTATTTGCAGCACGTTTTAAACGAGAAGAAACCGACGACTGCGGTGCCGCAATTTGATAATGAGATGCGACACTGCAGATAAGGATCTATGCTCGTAGTTTTGGCACTCCACTCCAAAGATAAGATATTAGGAAGATCGGTGATGGGTTTGCACCACGGAATAGTTTACCGGTCGCATATCACTCTGACAAAAAGATACGCGTTTCGTGCTAAATGAAATTTACTTCTGCTACATCGCGATCTAAGTTGGCGAGGGTTGGTTGCTCCGACAGAAGTAAATTCACGAGAGGCGACATCGATGATGAGGAACCGCGGCGGTACCAAGAGGAACCGGAAGTTGGGCAGAGTCGCAATTCATAGTTATTTGCGATTACAAGTTAGCCAATTTTGTCGAGAGAAAATATTTAGTAAAACAGCAAATGCAAATTTTGAAGATAGTGAATAAAGGAAAGGTATTTTTCAATTTTGGACCATAGGAATATTATCATATTATTGGATCCAGAGATAGATCTTTCTTTCGTACACTACTTTTAACACTTTAGGTGTTTTATATCTGTTTAGTAATGGTAATTGGAAAAATAGAAACTAACAAATATCAGGTGAAAATGAAGAGGGCAGAAGTTCTGGTATCTGGCTGATATTACAACTCGGTTCAATCAATCAGAAGCAATCCACGTTTCCGCGATCCTCCACTAATTTTGCAATAATAATGGAAACTGTCGATTGCCCAGAACCCATAATTCCGATCGTCACAAATACCCACCCCGATCTCCGAATATCAATAATAAATCTGATTACAATTTCTCTTTGCCCCACGAACACTCAGTGCCGCCGCCATTAATCACTAAGCCCTAAATCAATACAAACCAATGACAAATCTCCAAACGCCCTCTATCCTCAGCTAATCACCGATCGTCTTCTGTTTTCGTGCAATCTCAAAAATTCTCTTGCAAATCCAAATAGAACGATACGAAAATCGTCTCGAATCGTTAATCCCTTGTCCTAAAAGAATGACTGACATGGCGTGGAGCAGAAAGTAGAACAGAAAACTTGGAGTTTTTCAAAAAGTGTTAGGTTCAAAAATCATTTGTGAGTGGCATCTCAAAATTATTTTCATACTATTGTTTTTCACTAATAAATTCTTCTTTCAGCGGTTTAATATTAGGGAGACTGGAAAATAATGTCGTTTCTCCAGATATTTTGTTCAAAAACCAATTGAAATTTATCGAACCGGCATTGGAAATGTGCACACTAAATGACAAAAGATTCTTGATAACGAGGGTGATTGCGTCATTCATTAAAAATAAAAACTTGTTACAAATTGTTTTGTTTGAATTCAATATAAAAAAAAAATATTATTTTCCGGTGCCTCTAATACTTGAATTTTTATACTTGAATAATATAAAAGTTGTGAAGAAATAGTTTGCAGAAGTTCAATGGAGTGGCATTATTCATATAGGAATAAATAAAATAAACGATATAGTAGAGCTCTTCGAAAATCATTTTGTACACTACGTTAATACCAAAACTACTGTCCGCAAATTGAAAGATGCCTAGGGAGCAGCGGAGCCTCTCGTTTTCAACCGATTATTCCCGCCATTTCGTTTTTGGAATTCCCAAATCCAGCCTCCTGCAGTAAACACTCTGCATAGTCGTTTAGTTCGTAGGCTAAGTTTGGAGATTCCAATAATCGGTTGAAAACAAAAGGCTCCGCCTCTCCCTAGCCATCTTTCAGTTGTCGGACTATACCAAGGCAGTCGAAACTAATTTCTTCTAAAAATTGTCCATGTTTCTAAGAGAACCATAGAGTAGATATTTCACATGCATTTTATAAAACATAAATTACTGAACTAATCAATTTTTCCACATTTTGATTGCCCTTCTTCAAAAGTACTTATTTAAATAGTAAGTAGTTCTAGCGTTAAACAAGACAATTGGAAATACTTAATGCGATCAAACATTTCTCCAGCCTCGCTTTTTTTTTTAATTACGATATACAATAATAAACAATTACATAATGTTACGATAACTGGGTACCAAGATTAACTTTCACCCCAGTCGTTAGTAAATTAAGTTATTTAACAAATTATCGCGATTGTTTTTTATTTTGAGGAACGATAGGAAAATTATATAAAAACCTGTCTCATTAAAAACCTGTCTCATCCAGCCTCGCTTAACTCCTTACCCGTCCAAAATAATCCGTGAATAATGCCAAAAGAAGTAACCAATGTTCTCCAGAAACTTTAAAATCCAACGAAAGGTATAGCTTGTCGAGGAACAATTACATCCGTGCCAGGAGGGTCGCGATTCTCCACGTCGAAGAAGCCCAGGAAGTTTTATGGCCCCTAGAAGGGCGATCTGCCGCGGATCTCGCGTGTTTTCCTTTTTTTCCTCTCTTCCTCTTCCTTTTTCCCTCCACCTTCGAAAACGAGCGAGGCAGGAACACGAGGGAGAAGCGAATGTCTCTAACCCATGGCACATCCTCTTCCTCCATCTTTCTCTCTCTTTTTTTCTCGATCTCCCTGCTTTTTAGAGCTTGTCTCCCCCTTTACCACTCTTCGATCGTAACATCTTTTTGCACGCAACGCGCAAGAGAAGAGGAACGCAGAACTTTATGGGGCGAAGTTCCCGAGCACTGCGGCGATATAAATTCGAGTTTCTTCATCCACGACGTTCCGGCTGTTCCCTTTTTGCCTTTTCACGTGATATTCGACGGTCTCGACGAAAAATCGCTTGGGCACGTTCGCTGCAGGGACTTGGACTTCTTTGTTCATTGTTGATCTTCGGGCGATTCGCTATGTCTTGTTCCGCTGGAATTCGTCCTTTGGGATTCTTCACGGTGGGCGGTTTTGTTTGGACTTCACGTTATTAAGTTCTTCGGCATTGGTTGTATTGATGGGATTTCTTGTTTCGTTGTTGCTTCGGTAGAATTTCAGTTTTATTTAAAGATTGATCGTGAATTCACGTCAGCAAGTAGGAGTAGAATTTGAAAAGACGTGGTTTCACGTCATCTGCTAACGTGAATAAAACTAACAAAGACGTGAATTCACGTCGACAACCGGGAACAGCATTTGAAAAAATGTAAATTCATGTCAGTTGCTACCACGATTGGTACTTTCAAAGTTGTGAATTCACCTCAGCCACCAGAATCACCAGCGAACGCGGATGCGTTAACTTCGTACACACCTGTCGATAAACTCCGATAACTTTGTTTCTCTGAACGCATATACAGGGTTAGGCGATTGAACGGTTACTTATTCAAACGACCATATCTTTTTTTGGGTGAAATTATTTTTTATTGATTCAAATTACAAAAATGTGTGGAAGTAATAAAAGTTTTAGAATCTATTCACTTTAGCTCGATGTGGCCACCTTTTGCCTTGACTATGGCCTTCAAACGGTTAAAAAATGAGTTGCATGCTGCACGAATATGATCATCCGGTATTTTGGCCCATTCCCGTACAATGGCTTTCTTCAGCGCATCCATACTGGCATATTTTTTCGTCCTCACCTTGCTCTCCAAAATGGCCCAGATGGAGTAGTCCATCGGATTTGCATCTGGCGAATTCGAAAGCCATTGTGTGGACGAAATGAAGTGTGGAACATGGTTACACTATTACGTTTGATTTCCATTTCGAATAACTTTTATTCTATAAAACTTAGACGCAAATGCTTGTGGTAGCTTGTAAACAATATAAACAGCTGTCATTGGTATGAATTTGACATAGTTGCCAATATCGCGTTGCCAGATATACCGGTGTGAAGTTGGTAACACTTCAATCGCCTAACCCTGTATTTAAAGCAGCAAAAAGTGGAACAAAGTATAACAGAAAGGCGGCGAAGATCAGAAGCGATAAGATAGAAATTTTTCTGTGTACAGAATCTACCATCCAAGTTTCCAGTAGTTGCGAGGGCTGGTTGGAATTAATAGTTGAAAGTTTACCTTATCTCAAGGGTTCTTTTCGTTTATTTTCCTGAGTAGCAAACATACTCGAAGTTTGGACGGTTAAGTACAGCCTGTATAAATTTCCAGACATCGTTCGAAACGCCATGGGCCCTCTCCCTTATTTTTCTTTCTGCCAGTTCCGATCCTCCTTTCGCGCTTCCGCCTTTAAATCCCCGTCGCTCTTTGCCGATGTGCGTGTACATGAGAACGAGCCACAGGGAAGTACATTACGGGCTCATTTTGCGCAAATCTGAAGTTCAAGCCGTGACAGCAGCAATATTGTATCTGGTGAAAGAAGGGTGGCGCAGGACTGCTGAAGAGACAATGACGAGCAGTTTCAGAGAAAGGGAAATGTAGAAGGGGTCAGAGAGAGAGACGGAGAAGAGAAAGAGAGAAATTCAGAGAGAAAAGGGAAAGAGAGAAGGAAAGTGAGAGAGGGAGAGATGAAAAGAGAAAGAGAGGGTGGTAAATATGGAGAAAAAGGGAGAGTAAATTGAGTTGCTAAAGAGGTAGAGTCGATGAGAGAGTTTGAGACAAGAGAGATAGAGAGAAAGAAAGAAAGTGAGAGAGGCAAAGATGAAAAGAGAAAGAGAGGGTGGTAAATATGGTGAAAAAGGGAGAGTAAATTAAGTTGCTAAAGAGGTAGAGTCGATGAGAGAGTTTGAGACAAGAGAGATAGAGAGAAAGAAAGAAAGAGAGAAAGGGAATGAGAGAGGGAATGAGAGAAAGGGTGGGTGGTAGATATGGAGAAAAGGGGAGAGTAAATTAAGTTGCTAAAGAGGTAGAGTCGATGGGAGAGTTTGAGAGTAGAGAGAAGAGAATTAAGAGATAGAAAAAGAGAACGAGAGAGAGAGAGAGAGACAGACAGAGAATGAGAGCGATGCATAACAAGAAAAGGAGATAATACAAAGAGAACAATGGAGAGACAGGCGGAAAGACGAAGAGAGGGTTGGAGAGGTCAGAGAAGAAGAGAAGGGCGAAGTAACAAAGGCGAAGAGAATGCAATAGATGTCAAGAAGGAGGAGGATAATGCGAAGTAGATTAAGCGTAAGAGTCAGACAGAGGGAAAATAGAAGAGTGAGAGGTAAAGTAAGCTCAGAAATCGCTCAGTGAGAAAAGAGAACAGACAGAGTCCGAGAAAATGAAAGAGACGAAGAGGAAGAATTAGACCGTGAGAAAATCAGAAGTAAATTAGAGGGAAGAAAATCAAGAACAAAAAGAACTGCAGAGTAAAAGGGAAGCAAGGGTGAAAGATGTCATATGATAAAGACAAAAAGATAGTTAAAGAGAAAGAGTGAAAGATGTGAAAAGGGGAAGAAACTTAAAGACGTAGTGAGACAAATGATTAAAGATAACCACACATCGACAAAGAAAATTTGAGAGAACAGAAACGGAGGATAAACTGGCAAACTAAATTCAACGAGATACAGAAATGGTTGATTAAACGGCAACATCGATAACGTATGTAAATTTCCATGCTCCTGAAATCTTAATAAAGCGTGTAACTTCGAAGGGGAGAATTAATTGAATTAACATAGAGGCATTGAAATTCCGCATTGCAATTTAACCCTTCAGCCATGGAAGCTTGCATGCATATGCTGTCCCCCGCAGCTCTGTCACTCCAAAATTGCTACTTACAAGACTCCTGCCACGGAAGCTTTCATTTCAACACGGATAATTAATCTGTAGCGTTGAAATTATTCAAGCGCCACATACGCCCATTAAATCTCATTTACAACGACATATATATCTATGTTATTAATCATTTGCACTCGAAATTACCTCTTAAAAAGAAAATTCTTTCTCAAACCGAGAAATGTGAAGGTATTACTTCCTTTTAAACGGATGAAGGTGGAAACTTCTGCCCAAAATTATTTTAAAGTAGACACTTCAAGGATTAAAACGAAAAAAAATTCACCCCTCTACGACCCTCAGAAGCCGAGAAACTTAAATTCAAACACGAGTCTGCACCGCTCCCCTGGCCGCCCTGACCTCTCGTAAAAGGCTCCCAAAAATCAGAATCCCTTGAATTTGAAATTACATATCTCGCGTGTTTTTGAACGAATCTCGATGGGCCTTTTTTCTACGTGTTCCTTGGAGTCTTGGCTTTCAATCCACGCCAATAAAAGCATCCTGCAACGAATAGCTGTTGCACCAGGCTCCCGAGACAGAATAATAAGCCCTGCGTTTAAATCTATTCTTATACCACTTCCTCACTCTTCGCTGTCTCAGATACAGGGAGGGGATATCGTAACCACGCGTCATTAACGGACCTGACTGTACCTTTCTCCATACAGATACCGTATACCTCATCCCATGCATTAAGTATCCACTCATTGTCAGTGTCCTATACGTGTACACAAAGGTCATAGCCTCCTGACAAATCGCTGATATACAGTTATAGCCTGAGAACTAAAAGATGGCTAGGCAGCAGCGGAGCTTCTCGTTTTCAACCGGCAATTCCTGCCATTTAGTTTTTGAATTCCCAAACCCAGCCTCCTAAAGTAAAAGACTATGCGGAGTGTTAACTTGACGAGACTGGATTTTGGAACTCCAAAAACAAAATGGCGGGAACAGGCGTTTGAAAACGAGAGGTTCCGCCGCTCCCTATACATCTTTCAGTTTTCGGACTGTATCAGGAAACATTTCCCAGACAATAAACACTTACCGTGAATATACCCAACAAACCTACCGCGAAAATGTTTAACACTGAACCTACCAAGCCAGTCAAAAAGGCCGGTTTGCAATTTTTTCTAAAAATTCCCCAATTTGATAGGGAAACCACAATGTAAATATTCCACTTATATCTTATAAAACCTAAGTTATTTAATTAATCATCTTTTCCCCTCTTGATTTCTCTTTTTCCAATGTACTTATTCAATATAGCTAAATTTTAGTATATACAGGGTGTCCCATTTAAGTTGAGATTGTAAAAAATCTCGAAAACGGGTGATTTAAGAAAAACCAAGCGATGCGTTCCCCTTACTATTGCGGGTGGGGAGTCTAATGGCATTACTGATTTTTCAATGCGTGGGCGTCTTCAAGGTCATTTCGTGGTCAACCTTTTTTTTTGTGTCATAAACACCTATTTTTTATTTCGGAATCATATTCTACATAAAAAAATGGATCACTTTTGTTTGAAACATTTTGTTGTAGATTTAATATTTCTTAAGATATCAGGCGAAACGTCTTTTAAAATTTATGCTGATACCTCATCTGGTAGGCTTACATCTTCAAGTATATTATTGGTACCTTGAGAGAGAGAGAGAGATTGGTATCTTAAGAAATATTAAATCTACAACAAAATGTTTCAAACAAAAGTGATCCATTTTCTTATGTAGAATATGATTCTGAAATAAAAAATAGGTGTTTATGACACAAAAAACAAGATTACCTTGAAATGACCTTGAAGACGCCCACGCATTGAAAAATCAGTAATGCCATTAGACTCCCCACCCGCAATAGTAAGGGGCACGCATCGTTTTTCTTAAATCACCCGTTTTCGAGATTTTTTACAATCTCAACTTAAATGGGACACCCTGTATAATATCGGTAGTTTTAGCGTTAAACCACGAATTTGACAGCGTCCCATCCCACGATGGGCACGCACGGCGAACCAAGTGGATGAATCGAGAAGAACAGGCGGACAACGTCGAGGACAAAAAGAGAGGCGAAATAAAAGCGGAGGGAAACACGCCGAACGAGCCGGCCACTCGGAAGTTTCCTATTTGGGGGAGAAATTATTTTCTTCCGAGAGCGCAGAATGACGATACGGCTCGTCGGTGTCGCGCCGATCGATTTTCTGCTGCGAGCAGTCGATAGATACGTGTCGGCTAACGTGAAATGATGCATCCCGGTGATACATCACGACACGATGCTCGACATCCCCTCGTCGATGTAACGAGCGGCCGCTGCACACGTCTACGGGGAATATCGATGCTCGTTTCACCTGGAGAAATGAAAATTCCTTTCGGGGAGGATCCTTTTTTTCTGGATGTTGATAAGGGTAATCTGGTTTTGGGGGATGCTTCACTTCGTTTTATGTACTTGGGTACGTGTGGTTTATTTGAGTGTTGAATTTTTGCTACTATAGAGGGGGGAATTTTAGGAGGAATATCGGAAAGATGGAAAATCAGTTAGATCGGAAGAAATAGGAAGTAGTAGTCTTTCCCTTGGTTTTAACCCTTTGCACTCGAGAGGTAACTCTCACTCAATACTTTGTTTGATGTGGAAACTCTATGCGCGGCTATGACAATTTATGTTTAGTTTTTTTGAACTGGGTTCCTAAGCTCTTTGTGTATAGTCTTATGAAGTGTAGAATGACACCTCTTTAAATGGAGATAAGATTTTCTTATCTGAAATTAGTCCGCAATCACGAACCGGACTGCATTTTCGGCATTAGTCCGAACTTGACAGTCGTGGCAAAAGGACTATTAGATTTAAAGTTGTCGGTTCCTAACAGGAGTTAGGAAGGATTGCAAAGTCTGCTCTCAAACAAATAAACCCGGCAAAAGGCATCAAACAACATACTATTTTGATACTTCCCCGACAAACCAGGCGTGCATCTTGGCAATTGTTATATAAAATATCATACAAAGCAAAATTACAAAGATTAATGTTTACGGAATTATCTTCATAAAGGTGTAAAGATACACAAAATGTTAAAAATAAAAGTTTTATACATTAATTTGTGCGTAAATTCACCAAAAATGCTGCGAAACGTCTTGAGTGCAAAGAGTTAATAGTGACAATAAGAATGTATTACTAAATATAACAACGAAATATTATTACAACTATTACATCAACAATTACCAACTAAGTAAGACTACTCTTTTACTGCTCAGCAGCTACTCTTCTCTCACGATAACTGAAACTCCTATTTCGATAACTACTCCTCTGGCTCGACCCTTAAACCTGCGCTTACTTATATTCTATTCTTACATCCTTGTCACACAACCATTCACTCTCTCAAATTCGCACTCGCACCCACTAAATTCTAGAATATTCGGGACCCGAGGAAGAAATTTCGTTAAAAGTTGCGAAATGAGACAGATCAGAGTAAATATCGTAATTAGAACCATTAATTTGAGCGAAGGATAAATCATCTGCTTCGAGACCGCGATAATTCTACCCCATCACGAGATTAAAATTAAACCCATTTTTCTTTCCTTCGGTGAATTCAAAGAAGATATCTCGAATTTCCTTAAATCGCTATCGATTATCCGTACTCGATAAAGATATCGTGATACGACGCACAGTGATCGATTTCGCTGAAATCCTGGCTAAAATCCAAAACTTTCTTTCACGGTTTCCAAAATCTAGCAATTGCATTTGATTTACAACATACCCGAGCATCCTTTTCCACTAATAATCATTTTTTTTGCACAACACTCTTAGAGATATGCGATCTCAAAGTAGGCACTTGAATAATGTAACGTTTTCACGTTGGAATTGAAAATACATTTTCGATGTGATATCAAAGTACGATCCCCTTTTTCAGCATTGGTTGCTATTTATCATGCTACAAATTTATAAATTTCTTGGTTTCATTTTTTTATTTCATGTTTTACAACTGCGATGGTACAGAATGTAAGACCGATGCATTTTTTTCTTCTACTAAGGAAATAGTTGTAAGTGTCCCAAGATTCCACGGTGATTTTTTTTTAAAATAAACTTTGAAGCTTCCCGAAGAAGGACTCGTTGAGTTTTGTTGCTACTTTTTGCTATTCCACGAGTTATTGTAATTTATATGTTGTGCGCGCCATTCGTGAGATATCGGGTATGACTTATTATTATTTTGCATTCACGAGTTTGTTTTTGGAAATTTTGACTTCAGATTCATAGTAGCGACCCAAATAATCCTAATGTGTAAATTTTTTTCTAAATCGAAGTAGGTTTTGAGATTATGGCCAGTATTTCGACGAAATCGACCACTGTGCGAAGGTACGATCGAACTTTGCCTACGGTAAATTCACTTCCTCGCGGAAGGGAGGAGAAAGTGACCGATAATTTGTGACTTTCATAAATTTTAATATCACGCTTCAATTAAGTGCATTTATTGGAAGAAAAGAAATTGGTTTCCTTGAGACACCGAGGGAGCAGCCGCCGTCAACGAGTATACAATGGAAAAACTTTTTTAATGGAGGAACTTCGACGGAAGTTGCTTCGCATAAAGTCAGATCAAATAAATTATCGGCTTGGCTCATAAAGACACGTGAGGATGTTTGAAATTTTTCATCGTCACCTAAATGCCTCTCGCCATTGCCACAGTTGAGTCATAATTCTTTGAAAACTTATGAAAGTTAATTGTTCGCTCAGCCACTTTTATCCTTTTTGACATTGTATATTATGGGGCATTTTCGTGATTCGAAAAGTCTACGCCTTCAAATTCCTCGCGCTTCTAGAAATGGCCTCTTTCGGAAAAGGGAACGAAACCAACGAAACTCAGATACTTTCGAAAGTTTGTGACAATAATTTACCAGATGTTCCTAGTGAGAACGAAGATGCGGATCACTGTTTAGGTGACTGCGAGGACGATTCTAGTGACAATTATTAACACGTTAAGCGCCACACCGGTCACTAGGGACCGGGCGTTGACTTTTCGTTTATGTTGACGCTAATCAATGTAAACCAACGGTTCATTTTTTACCTAAGCTACACTGTCGCGCCTGAACGATTCATAATTGGTGGTTTTAAGTAAGAAATATATCATTTTATCAAAAATTAATGTAGTTTATTAACACAAACAGAAAGATACCTTTCCTAATAAGCGGCCTAAACGGAAAGTGTAGTACCGGTCTCTAGAAACTGGTGTGGCGCTTAACGTGTTAAAAAACATAATTTTCCAATAACACCTAAAATGCACCCTGTTCTACAATTTCTGAAAAATTGCTTGCATGCGAATGACACATTCATCCAAAAATCGTCGAATGAGCCGCCGATTGAGCCGGCTTCTGTGATTTCACATAAATGTAAGGCTCTATAAATCAGTTCTGCTATTATTTAAATCGCGCTAAGTTACAAAATTTGTTTCCCCTTACTGAAACCACAGATATAAATAATCTACCAGATACGGTGACATTTTAACAAAACAGGCAAAAAAAGTCTTGTCAAATCCACCCGACGATCCACCCCACATAATTTCCACGATTACCACGATCGCAGACATTAAAACCCTCCGCAGCCGTCGTAATAACATTGCCAAACGACGCCTCGGTAAAATAGCCCGGGAATCTTAACAAAACAACCCTAACGAAGAAAAACACGCATCAAATCCACCGGCAATAAATTCCCACCAACTCATCCGATGATCCGTCTGAAGTCACCCCCCGAGATTACCGCAATCGTAGATATTAAAAAATCCGACAAACACCCTAATAACATTACCCACACCGGACAAAAATCCACGGTATAAATTCTCCCTCTCTTGTGTTTGCTACGGCGGCGAAAAAAAAGGAAAACCTTAAAGAAATAGAGAGAGGGGAGGGAAGAGAAGTACAGAAAAACAGATGAATAGAGAGGGGTAGAAATGTGTAAAGAAAGACGGGGGAAGCGAGGGATGAAGATTAAGAAGTATGGTTAGAGAGGGTGAGACAAAGACAGGGTAAAAGGGAGAGTAGAAAATGAAGAAATAGAGAGAGAAATGAGGAGAGAAGCTAGAGAAATAAGGAGAGAGGGAGAAAGAGTAAAGAATAGCAACGAAGAAAAATGCAATAAAGTGGCGGAAAAAAATTAAAAAATAGACAAGAATGGAGAAAGTAAAATAAACGTAGACGTAAAAAGAATTACAGAGACGGAGAGAGGGAGGAGCACAGAAAAACATTGAGGGTGCGAGTAGCGAAATAAGAATCTTAACTTCGTCATTAAATGCGAGGGCCACTTGTGCCTTCAACGGAACACGAGGGATTTATTCGATTTATGTGCACCGTTGTATTTTAACTACGACTGTCACGTACGCCCCGGAATGCACCCTACACCCGGTGCAGTATTTCTCGGTGAGCCTGTAATGGAACGTGATGCAGTTAGACGTCTCTGCACTCTCGACCGGCATACTGTGCCGCCATAATCGTGCCACTCGCCGATCAAACGATAATGTATTGCAGCCAGCATACACCGTACACATCGATACGGCTCTGGATGCTCGATATCTTTCGTTCGATCCGTGCAAAACGAAATTCGAATTGCAGGGTGGTTAATTGGTCCCTCCAATCCGCCTCGATTGGCTGCCGTATTTTGGAATTCGAGGCGGTAAATAGGCGAGAAATCCGTCGAGCGGCCGGGGATTTAAATCTGAATTGTTTCACGGAAGAGTATGATGAATTTTTGCGTCGGGCTTTCTGAGAAGCCTTGTTTCCAGGGTGTTTGGAAATTGTCGTGGGAGTTTGTGGAGGCGGTATGAATGAATTTCTGAGGAATGTGTAATTCTAGTATTTTTATAAAAGTTATTTTATGGCTTAGCGTTGTCGACCAAATGAAATATATTAACGGTAACGGTTGATGGTTAGCGCTGAAGCGTTGGAGTTATGCATTTATGGAATTTGTTTGCAAGAACTGAGCCGTTTTCTTTGAAAGTAGTGTAAGTCCATTTTACATTATATGGAGATATTGAAGGGTTTCTATTTGAATGGTTTGAAAAATATTGATACATGTAATACGTTCATTTAACCCATTCACTGCCAGGAAAACTAAGCAAATATTACCTTTGCTTGTTAAAATTTGAGAAGATGACAGAAAGTTTTTAGAACATTGGTTTCATTAATCAAAAATATAATCTCGACATTTGCAATGATACGAAGAACATTTTTGTTCAAAAATTTTTATACACGCGCGGCCATTATTGTTAACTTATTAATTCAAACTTATAGTGCAGCTACGAAATATCTCGTAGTTGGCAGTCAATGGGTTAATGTTTTTCAAATATTAAATTGATTTAAGTTTATAATGTGATCGTTTTTAAAGTATTAGTTAAAAGTGAAGTAGAGAAATTACGTGGTGTAATTTTTTAACTAAATATTATGTCTTTGCGGAAAGTGGAATATACCAATTTCAAAGTAATTATATTTGTAATTGCATTAACTACGTAAATTTATGTTTACAAAAGGTGATGATAATTTTGAAGGACTTTTTTGGGAGCGTTTCATAGATAAAAGTTCATAGCAGATTGCATTCATTGTTATCATTAGCTAACTTTTTGTCAAAACTGGCCTTCACTACTTTCAAAGAAAACGGTTCAAATATAGATGATTCAATCGTGCTGGTTATCGGAACACAGCACGTTATTATATGTATAAAGAAATATATAAAATATAAAAGTACGACACTATTTTAGTATTTAGTCAGTGAATAAATCTTTGCTCAAATTCCACTACTCCAGTTTTCATAAAAGTTCTTCTCCACGTTTATGTAAGTTATACTTTCCTCTCTTTTTTAAATCCCCTATAATTAAAATATTCTATCAAGTTCAAAGATTCCTTCAAAAATATTCTACAATGAAATATTAAAATAACAATTCCAACAGATCATGTTTATTCCAGAGAAGAAGCATCACTAAATTTCCAAAACTACCACCTACTTGGAAAAACGACAGAAAGTAGATTCTACTTAAACCTATAACAGTATAATTTCCCTCCAACCAAATTACACCTCTCGCGTCTCTCCGCAGCGATTCCACTGAAAGTCGAGCGCCAGAAAAATTTCAAGTATCTCGATGCCTCGCGTGCAAAACAATCCGGTATCGGTGAATTGAATTTTCATGAAAAACCAAGAAGGGGGAACATTGATCGATAAAGTCGCGGGGGTGTAGTTAACTGTAGGCCGTAGTAAGCGACGGAATGCAGCGCGGTAAATGCTGTGTTTTCCGGTCAGCCAGTAGTATATCATGCATCGTGTCAGACACAGGCTACCTTCGCATCATCGACACAACAATGATGCGAGCGGCCAAACAACGATAATGCGGCTTCGATTATACATGCACGCCTTCCGATTATTCATGCTGAATGGGCTCGCTATTTTAGGCCTAGTTCCGATATTAATGTTCTTGCTTGTTCACTTACAAATTGTAATCAGCCTTGTTTCTGCCTAACTATTGTAATGTCCGAGAGATTACTTCTTTTTTCTATGATTGCTTTTAGTGGAGACTTCAGTGATTTTTTATATTGGAAGATATTTGTTAATTTTGTTTGCAGTGACTGGGAATTGTTTGGAAGACTTACATTTCACTTTAACCCTTTGCGGATGGAGACATTTTTGAATATTGAGTGATAACCATTTATTTTGCGATCCGAAGCCACCTTTCTATCAGCAAGATAGGCTCCTAATGTATATACATTATAGATTAGTATTTTTTTAATCATATTTCAACGGTTGTATTTCAATTTTTCAACTCTGTGTATACAAGCAGCGATAAACTATAATTAATTTTTTTCCCAGACCACATATGTGCCCATAATTATGAAAATGGTGTAAGTCATATATTTATTGTTTCGAGATGTTTAATGGATTACATTTGAATAAGTTAAGAAATATTTTTATGGTATGCAACATTTTAAATTAGAATTTTATTAGCCTTGATTAATGAAAATTTATTATGAATATGAAATTTTGTGTGAATCTTATACGAAAATGTTGATTTTAAAGTTTGAATTGATTTAGACCATTTTCAAAATTAACTGAATGACCTATAAAGGACTTAAAGCAATAAAAAGCTACGAGTTTTATTAGAAACAATAATTTTAATGAAATAATTCATGAACATTTATGAATTATTTTCAAAAGTAATCCATTTTTATCATTTTAGGCTTCTATCATTCTGAGTTTTGAGATTCTTAAAATGTTCCTGAAAACTGGAGGGATGTAGGGTAGTAAACACATCATATCTTTATGATTTTCTTCCGTTATTGGTCTAGTGGTGGTGGATAATGGAAGTAATTTAATATTTCCGTATATTTTTTTTCTTTATATCCGAATAATTAACATATTCACATAATAAGCACGTTGTCATCAACTTACCTGAACCGCTATCTGTTGATGTAGCGGTAAAATATATAAATTATTTTTCCACGATAATTACTTCGCAAGAGCCCAGCTGGATTAATGCACTTTCAAAAAAAAACTAAATGAATTCCATATAATGGCAAAATGGCTAACACAAAGTAACGGTTCGTTTTTCACAAATTCACAAGATAGATATTAGGTGAAATTTCACCCGGAGGAACGTATGAAAGTTTCAAATATTTTCAGTCTTTTGATAAGTTCAATGTACAAAGTTCAGACTTGTTTTTTCAACGGAGAAAAGTCTTATTTTATTGTTGCCGACTTTTTACCACGGTGCTCACTCCAGATAGTCGTCTGTTTCTCAAGCAATGCCACAGTTGGGCACAGTTTTAGAAAATACAAAAATAGCTGGTAAACGCATGTACCAACGGTAATTTTGTTAATTTAGATAAAATACTCTTGCAACGCCAGAGAAGCGAGAATAATTTGTATTATATTTTCGAATATAAAAAGGCATCCCCCGAGTTGGTTACATGTAATATTATTCTAATATCCTGGTATTCCATTACTTTGATTTGTCACTAAAAGTTCTGTTAATCTACTATAAACACCTTGAATGCCATGGGGGTCATCAGTGATCGGTACTGTTGAATTCGCTGAAATTTCTTATTATTTTGAAACTGCGATATTCACGGATATGTTAATACATTCAATATTAAAATATTCCTGTTAGAAAAGTGAACGATTATTGAGTACATAACTATTCTTACTTTTCACATTTCTATTCTAAGAAGATGTGATTTTAATAGAAACAGTTTCGGTTCGGTGGAAATAATGAAACTAACGAAATACAGGTGACATTCAACGTGTTAATACGTCCTGAACATCATAATTTTACCTGCTCAATATTACTTACAATATTTACACTTCCAAAACATTGCCGATGGCAATTTCCTCAAGAAAAAGTTGCAACATCGTCCGAAAATGAATTAAACGATACAATTCGACGGAGGGAAAAGAAAGGCGACTTTCCATAGGTCCACCGTCGAGGCCACGCGATGCCAAAGCATTCGCTTTGTCCTGGATAAAGTCTTGAAGATCCGTCGGGCAATGCCTCGAGAAACCGTTTCCACAAATCTTTTGTCGTCGCGGCGTCGTTCTTGGGAGATAATAATCACGGAGTAACTGCACCGACGCGATGAAAAAATGAAGATGGTCTCTGGCCAAGAGATCAAGGAAGAAAGAAAGAGCAGAAGGGAAAAGGAAAAGAGGGCGCAGAGACGCGAAAGACCGAGACGCTTCGACGTGCAACGTCGTGCCAAATAAAGATACATCGGGTCACTATGGAAATAGGTGAAATTTCATGGTTTCCCGTAAAAATGCTGAGAAATTATCCTAGCCAGTTAACACGCATTAATCATTCGTTCACAATATTCGGCTGGCGCGAAATTTCAAGAAGTAGATGAAATCAGAAAATGCCCAGATGAATTCAATTCGCCAAAATCTGCCAATTTTTATCGCGATGGAATTCCTACTCTGCCAGAAAAGTGGCTTAAGACAAGAAACACCAATGGAGATTACTTCAATGATTAAACATTCATACGTTATTTTAAATAAAATTTTACTGGCTGACTAGAAGAGATGATGAGTGGGAAAAATGTTGAATGAAGATCTAAATGTTTTAGATCTTCGTCAGCTATGTAAAATTAAATGTTGTGGAATTCTCACCTACTCATTAGCAATGCTCATGTAATAATAACAGTAAATATAAACAATGATGGATTCTTAGGTGAACGCTACGTTTGGTGACTTTTGAGGTGACTTGAAATATAAGTTCATTCTGTATTCAAATTCGAAAATTGCAAATTCACGATTTTACCTTTACCACCTTGTTTCTATACATTTACAATAATTTCGTTCGTTGCAAACATAATGGTACCTTAACCCTTAAATGCACACTGTTGCAAAATTGCAACATGTTTATTTTTCCACATCTAAAATGCTGAACCTCAAGAATAACACATTAGGATTCATAATTGCATTTTCGCAACTATGAAAAATATTGAAAGTAAAGAAAATTTTATTGATTTTCATTTTTATATTATTCTTTATCATTTCCTGAGATTATGTTGAGAACCTAAAGAAATTAATTCAGAAATGGAAACAAAATCGTGCATTTAAGGATTAATTATTTTATCTACAGAATCACTCTTGACACCTTTAAAATTACTTTTATCGTCCACCTATTCAGAAATCTCTTTAACTCGATTACGCTAAATTAGAGAAAAGAGCAGCCCCACCTTGAACACCTCTCGTTAATTACCAATGTCTCGCAACCCTAAAAATTCCACCCCAAAATTCTCACCTTTCACGCGCACCTCCGAACCTATTTCATCATTACTCTCGCTTTCGTTTCAATTCCATGAATCCCTAAAGGGCGGTACATCGAGGACGAGGAGCTCATTAGGTTGCTCGTCTCATCCCGCCTTTCTTTCTCACCTTTCACCCTCGCTCGTGCATCCACCTCCGAAACCGGCGCGTGTATCTGAAAGGCCTCTCTTTTGCTCCTGTTTTCGCCCTTTTTTCCCATGGCACGCGCGCGAGGGCTACCATATTTCAGCCAACATTTTTCACTTGCCGCCCTTCTTCTCTCACCCTTTCTCCACCTCCTGTCTTCCTTCACCCTCCTTCTCGTGTACTCTCCCTTCTTTTTGCTCAAACGGTCGGGGAAAACGAGAGAAAAGCGAGAGAGAGAGATGGCGCTTTAGGCTTTTTTCGGTAGACTGCTAATGGAGCCATTCTTGAAATTTGTTCACCGTAAAATTAGATGTCAGAGAGCACATGCAAGCCTGCAGCCAACGCGTTTCTTTTGCCGCGATAAAACAATCCGGGCTCCGGGGATTCCAGAATGGGAGATGGAATCGGCCATTATGGTGCTCGGCGAAATTAACCGATTTCCGGAGTCGTTGTACGCGTGTCTCGGGTTGGCCAAATGCAACGGACCCTTGAATGCAGAGGGAGATATCCTCTTGCGTTATCTAATTTACGTTGCTCTGATTACGTACGATGTAATACATTGCTTCTGATATCAATGACGGAATTGGACGTCTCGATTTTGTATGGAAAGGATCGATCGAAATGATGAAATAAATTTTCTCAATAATTGCCATGTGCAAGTAACAATTCAACTGATAACGTCGGGCAACATGGATATTTGCATTGAGAATATCAGTACCGATTTTTAGCTTCTCCGGTTCTAAATGCAAATATGAAATGCATCTTTTCCATCGTTACCCATTTTTTGTGAAATCAGTTTTGGATGAAAATGCAATTAGCCAAAGAAAGATTTTTAATCAAGTTTCTATGCTGTACTATCTTGTGAAAAGAATCAGATAAGGAAAAAAAATTGCGTTTTTGCTTAGTTCTCATTATAATATGTAAAAACAAATTAGAAACGATTGTTAATTAAATTTGTAAATTGTACTATTTGAGAAGAAAGGTGAGCAGATATTGTAAAACCCCTTGATATTTAAGTCGTTTTTTCGACGTACAAAGACAGTTCGGTTGACCGACATTTGCAGGGAATTATGAAATGGGATACTAAACGATTTTTAATAAAATTTCCAAGTTCCCTTATTCCATCGCTGGAGGTCCGAAATGGATTAAAAAAGGAAATTATCTCGCACGCTCGCGGCTCTATAGAAAATCAATGAAACGTATTCGAGGATTTGTAATTATATGGTATTCCGATAAGCGTATTTGCATATTTTAAATTTACTTAAAGCCATTGATATCGTACTAATGCATTCAATCATTTGATTATCCCATCGAAATGTCGAGTTTCGTTGCATTCAATTACCCAAATGATCGTTAACGAGTTTATTAATTACGTCCTCCGTATCGCCCGTGATTACTTTCGGTCGTAATATTATGCTATCCGTTCGACCATCGTTTCTCCGTGTATAATGAATAAATGATTATGTGCAGAATACGGCGAAACATTTCACGTTCGTCAGCGATTTGCAGCATGTAATATTCAGGAGATAAGGTGAATTCATTTCACTGCCGATTTTCGACCTTCAAATTCATTGAAATTATATAATATTTCGTGCGATGGAAATCATCAATACGCCTAGCGATGTTGATAATTTTTATTTTTACAGTGATTTACTAAAATGGAATTGAAAATTTATGAGAATAGCTGGGTCTGTCGCTGTTGTTTATCGACTTTCAAGTTAACAGAATTACGGTTTGACAAATTGAAGTTAACCCTTTGCGATCCGAATTATCTTGTCAATTTGGAAGTGAGCTAAATATAATTAATTTCACAATATTTTCTATCTTTGGTGATTCATTTTTTTAATGATATTACATTTAATATATTTAATTTTTAATATTTAATATTTAATATATTTAATTTAATATTACATTTATTACATAATATTATATATTACATTACATTTTTGATGATATTACAAAATCATTATGAAATTGGAAAGTCGATATTAAATCGCTAAAAAATTAACTAAAGTGGAAAGCTATGTCTAGTATAGTTCGACATAGGATTGCAAAGGGTTAATATCGTTAACAATATGTGCACTTTTTGATTTTGTAATCATTCCTAGAAATTACTGAGATTTACTCATTTTTGAAAACCCTTAGATAATTCTGTAGCATTAGATAAATTTATTTATTTTTTATTCGCGAGATGAAAATGAAAATCTAAATGGAACTTTCACTGAACCGTCGTAAGAATTAGAAGTAAAAAAAAGGCAATATTTAAGTCATTTAAAAGTTATGACGAATTCTCTCATTTCAAGAAGTCCAACGCAATTATTAACCGATCGCGAGGGAACTACTGTTTAATACTATTTACAAAACAGTAATTCGCACCAGTCACGGCACAATTCCCATCACCGAAACAAGCTTGAAAATCGATACGATGTCGTCTTCCAGCACACCGTGAACAATGCACCGTTGGATGCACCGCAGCTGCATCATTTATTAAAAATAAATCAAACCGCTTCCTGATCCTCAGATATTGCTCTTCCATAATACCATACTGGCTTCACCTCAATTAATATATCCTCCGAACCTCGTTACCCTCTTACTCATATTAAACGTTAAACAATTTCCAGCAGAAAATTCTCATAAAATCCATCTACGGAAGGGAAGGAGAGAGAAAAAAAAACAATTGCCCACGGTGCGCGGAGTTTTTAAATTATCGACAAACAATCTTCCTCGAGGCAGTTTCTTCGATCGGCACACACTCGATTCGCGCGGCTTGGAAATTTCAACGAGCACCGAGAGCTTAAAACCTCTGTTCTACGTTCCTTTCGTCGTTCCGCTCGATTTCCACGATGTATGACGAGCAAACACGAGATCAGCATGGAGATAAAATGCGATCAAACTCGGACGTCTCGAAATCTCTCCATTGATGCGATACTCGAACACTTCGAGTACTAATAACGGAGCCGGATGATTATCCATCGTAGTTCCGCCTTTCTCATCGCTCTGTTTACGAACCAGTTGAAAATCCTGCCGTTTGTGGAGAGAGCCGTGCAGAGAATGGATGCGTTTATTGTTGACGTGTCTAATGTAGGATTAACATTGGACGATGAATATTTTTTGTCGATATATAAAACGTCCGTTGCTGGTGATTCAACTTTTTAGTCACGGTGGCTTATCGCTAAAAGCGAAAGACTCTACTGGTAACTGATGGCAGCTGATCATCAAAAGCTGAAGACTCAACTGTTGAGTGCTGGCGGCTTGCTGCCGAAAATCAGAATCAACTGGTGAGTCATGGCGGCTTACCATCAAAGGTTGAAGACTGAACTGTTGAGTGCTGGCGATTTTCTGCTAAAAGTCAGACTCAACTAGTGAGTCATGGTGGCTTATCATCACAAGGTCGAGATCCAACTGGTGAGTCACAGTGGTTTCCCATCAAAGACCGAAGGCTCAACTGATGAGTCGTAGCGACTTACCATCAAAGGCAGAAGACTCAACTGTTGAGTCCTGGCGGTTTCCTGCCAAAAGTCGAAGGCTCAACTGTTGAACCACGGCGGCTTGTGGCCCAATGTCAAATGCATGTCAGATGAGTCAAATGCAATGCTTCATCGATGATACCGGGTTCCAAATATGGTTCCAAAAAACTCTTAGTCAGTGAACTCGTTATGGTATTTTTAAGACGCCATTTTTATTGTTCAAGTCACTGGAACTGTTAGCTGGACGCTTTGCTTTGGACCTGCAGATTTAGTTGGGTTCGAAATCGCGAGGCTGTATGGCGCTTAGTTTCTATATTTGAGCTTTAATTGATACGACTATTTAGTAAACGTACAGATGGATTTCGAGCCAGCAAAGCTGCAATTTATATCAGTTAGAAAAAATTATCTAGAAATTGGAGCAGTTTTGAATCATTGATTGGTATCTGCTGCTGGTAATTAGCTGCCATATCATATTCAGCAAATAGTCTGACTCACAAAATTCAAGGGAAAAAATTGTAAGTTTCAATGATCAAGAGCATTGTAAGAATATTAAATCCCTTGTCATGTTTGAGTCATTTCACATGGGGTTAAATGCGTCAAGATTTGTTAATAATTAATTCGCTTATATCAAAACTATTATTTCACTGTAATCCATTGACTGCAAGAAGAAAGGCTGACCTATTTGGACACCATTAAGTGTACTTTGTTACTTTAGTCGGTAACCTGATTGTCTCTGTAATTGGTATCGTTATTGCTTTAACACGTAGCTATTCATTTTATACAGTCAACAGAGGAAGCTGCAGCGATTATGCAAACAATCGTATTTTACAGTTGTCAAGTAGAGTAATACGGTCGAAAAGTTTGTAACGGATTACAAGGATTGTTTTGTGTGTTCTGCACTCCGTCTACAGATGTGCACAATTCGCCTAGATCTTAAAAATTCAAAATGCAGAAGCTGATATAGAACTTCATTAAACTTTCGGTAGAAACTGCCACTAATTGAAAATCAATACATTTCACCCCTAATTTTCTAAAAACTGTTAAGTTACAAAAATCTACAGCATGCAACTCCATGAAAGTATTTCGATTAATCTAAGTTCCTAGAAACCGTTAATTTAAAGAACTCGGTACGACACGCTATTAAAACCACTTTAATTTTTCTGACTTTTTAAAAACTCTTAAGTCAAAAAATTCCGTACCACGTAACACCATCAAGCCACTTTAATTTCTCTAATATTCGTGACATCCGGTTTAATTTAAACAATTAAAATCTTGGTAAATTCTTATTTCAAAAAGAAATCCAATATCTAACTTTGTTACGAACAATCGATAAGAAATGGTAATATAACAGATTAATTCGGTAGCCCCTCTAAAGCATGGTGTACAGTAGATGGGAGTAAACAGCTTCGAAACACGTTATTTGTTATGTTTCAACGTGGATATCGATGCTACACGTGATCTGAAGTTGTTGATAAAACTGGAGAACCAGCGATGCACACACCAACGATAAATGTTGATCAACCGAGGTTGCCCTAATGAAGGATCTAAGGGGATAGGAGTTAAACCTGGTCCCAACTACTGCACACATAGCCATGTATATATGGTACACCATGGTTTACCTGCACTCTGAAACGTGAGACATCAAGCTGGAAAACTCTACTTTGCTGGCCGGTCATCGATCAAAATTAACTGCCCCATTAAATTACGGTCACTCTGTTGAATTTTCGACACATCTGACGGGCAGACATGTTAACGGTTAACGATACCTTTGCGACTTTTGGCGAAATAATTGAAATTCTGTCACGTTCGAAGCTATTCAGCACACTCAATTCCAGTGGAATTTTCAGGGATTTTTTTCATCAATTTTCAACAGGTCTTCCTGTTATCAATATTCGATAAGTGACATCGAAAATGTAAAGCTATATAAAAATAGGAAACAGCTTTAAAATCTTTATATCATATTAAATTTTTAACTTGGTACGTAAAGAATTGGAATATTGATATTTTATAAAAGTATAATTCGATTTTATAGGAATTTCTGAATGACAATCATCATTCACGCCACTTAATTTTGATTGGTAAGAAAAAGAAGTTGGATAAGTGGGTACCACACGTTCAAAAATTTATTAACACCAGAACGCCAGATTTTTATCAAAATGGAATAAAAAGGCTACAAACTTGTTTGAAAAAGTGTGTAAAATCCAATGGTTGTTATTTCGATTAAAAACATTTATTAGTAAAAAAGTTGTGTTCATTTAAAATTAATCTTAAAAATCGGACATTTCATATGTTGCAACCTAATATTAACATTATTAGCAATGTAATACTTGGTATGTGGAAATTCTATCACTTTTAATGAACACAATTTAGAAGCATTGAGCTACGTTTCAATCTGTCTAATGCACCAAGCTGCAGGAAGTATAGTGTTGAATATTAATTACAGATATTAAAATAACCTGCGGGCAAATCGCTGCGGTTACCAGGAATCGATCAATGAATTTCGAAGATCCAATGCTCCCGGCACAATCGAATGGTCGTTCTTTCTCGAAATTTGCGATAATTTCACGCTCAATTACATTACTGTTAATAATTGACAACAGTGGTCTACCAGATACCTCGTGAGCACATGCAACGTTTGATAAACGTTCATTTCTAGAAACAGTTCAATCATTTTGATGATATATTCCGATATTCCTGATATACGGAACATACAACATAGAAATTTTGAGTTAAAGGATATTTACTCCCCGACACTTCATAGAATTGTGTATTTATAAGAACAATTATAAATCTAAGTAACTGTTATATGTAAAACAAAATGATAGACTTTAGTTTTAACTTGCTTCTACAATTTAATTCTGACAATTAGTTTTAATGTATTTTTATTTCATTACTTAAGCTAAGAATTCTGAAAACACTTTGAAATTTTTGATTGTTTTTACAGCACAGTATCGCAGATATACTAATTCGGCCGAGCTGCATTATCAGATTCTTTTATTAATCAATCAAATCCGGATCAACTTTGCCTATCTCCATCCCCTTTCCTTGTTATTTTCCCTATGAATTTTCCTGTCATTTCAAAAAATTCTGTCTATCTATCCTAAGAACTACAATTTCCCATCGTCATTAACTATCAATCCCGCTTAATCGTCGAACTCCAACAACGATAAATATCGTACGATTCCCAACGCAGCCATTTTCATGTACATTCAGACAGGCCCAAAACAGCCAATGATTTCGATGAATTCCCTTCCGTCAATTACGAACAATCTCCATTAATCATCGTCGTTTCCTCCCATAGAACGTACGCAGCAACGCATTCGAGTGAGCCGCAACGGGGATCGTCGATAAATTTGCACTCGACGGAGGCGCGAAACGCGAAACAAGTATGCCAGCGCATCGTGTACAATTTGCAAAACCGGAGGAGGAGAGTAAGCTTCCCCTCGAATTCCCCTGAGTTCCAGTCGAGCTTAATTATCCAAGACGTCGTCGGAGCGACGACGATGTTCTCCGCTTAATAACGGCTCGGATTACATCGTGCAATTCGGTTCGTCGAGCGATCGCACTTTCCTCGGTCTGTTCAACCTTCACGGAATCGTGGCAAACATCGGTGAGATCCTGGCCGACACGCTGCGACAATCGTACAACCTGATCGTAGCCCGATTTTCCACCGGTTCAAAATCCATCGGAGCCAAGAGGGGTTTCACAATTTAACTCACCCCCTCGCTCCTCCAAGTATCGCAGATCTCACGGTATAAATACCCGGTGGATGCTAAACTGAAATGCAGCGAGGGGTTGTTTGCCGAGAGTAAGCTTGGCGATGGGATAATTAGAGAATCAGATATGGTTTTCGACCTGCTGATATACACTGGTGGAATTAATTTTAGATACTTCGAATAAAAATATTCCGAAGTTGACATCAGGTTGGTAGGAAATTAATGTCGGTTTTCAAACTTTATCTTTAAATACACATGTTAAGAATGGGAATAACTATTTTTAATCAAAATAAGTTTCATTACAATTTACACATTTTTCCCAACGAGAAACAAGTTTTTCAATGAAATTTTTTTTTCTAAATGATATAAGAAGGCAAACAGATTAAAATGAACGGCTATCTTAAAATTGAGCGCCAAAGTTGGAAAATTCAAAAACCGACATTAATTTCTTACCAACCTAATATTTGTGCAGAAAATGTATCAAGGGGACCGAAAAGTAATGTTTTCTTCACGTTAAATTCGAACAAATAAATGTCTAACAAGTTTTTATTTTTAACGAATGATGCAATCACTCTCGTTATCAACAACCTTTTGTCACCTAGTATGCAAATTTTCAATGCCGGATCGATAAAAATCAATTGGCATGTCAGCGAAATATCTGGAGAAACTACATTATTTTCCGGTCCCCCTAATATATTCTGCTATACCAAATTGATACCGTAATATTTTTATTGTAATCTATAATGTTTGTGCTTAATATTATCACGTGATTTGGTTCGTACATGTTTTGAAATTTTAATTTTAACAAATCTAAATTGTGTTGCTATTTTTGCTTTTACGACTGGCAACACGAAACGTCGCATGTTGCGAAATAGCTAATCACAGGATGCGCAGCCAAGCAAAGGATATCCAACGAAATATTAATTTTTTTGTACATCCATTGATGAGTTGACATTGTAATTTTTATTGTATATTAAAAGTATGGCTGTAAAAGGACTTTTTTTATAAGCGACGTCATAAAATTAGAAATCAATGATTAGAATATAAAATATAAATGATTATATATCAAATAATTTGAATAAATATTAAATTTAAGTACAAATTAAAAAATGTCCAGAATTAATTCCACTGGTGTAGCTACTTTTTCGCATTCTTCTTGGCTTTAATTGATACGGTTATTACGACTAGGATCTACAGTTTTATGTGAGTTAAAATTACTGAGGCTACGATTGGAAGACGAGGTGAATTAACGCTGATAAGCTTTTACTTTCATATCGACAAAGCCCCTAATGAGATTAGTTCGTATACAATGCTACAAAATGCTAATTTACAGCAACCTTTAAAGTATCTCATTAAATTTTCCCTCAAAAGTTATTTTTCACATAGAATATTAATATTCGATAATACCTAAACTTCCTCAATCTCCATAATGCACGGGTATTCATAAAACTCCCGAACAGATCACCCATAATTCCTTAACAAACCCTTTCCCATTATAAATTCCAAAACCGAATCAGATATCCTCTCCGCGTTGCTAAAACTTCTTCAAACTTCGCGCGAAACATCGTCAAACGGCACGACACCCGGCGTCCTTATCCCCTCGGAACTTCTTGCCTAGAGTACGAAGATCGACTAGGATTTCGTTAGAATTTTCCCATTTTTCTTGTGTCTCTGTAGAATTAATTCCTCACCGGGGATAGAGTAACAAGAGGATAGATTCAGCAAGATAAATTTAACACCCGAGCGTCTTCTCTCAAAGCGACGTGAAGTTCGAAACCGTATTCTCAGGATCACGACGGTGTATCCAAAGAGGCGCGCACTGTTTTACTGCGTTCACATTTCACGGAGGACTGCAGCGTATCGAAACGAACGACGGAAATTCATTCCGCCTCTGTTTTCGTTCGACGAACAGCAAACGGGGTTATACGGGAGAGCGAGGATAAACGAAAGGAAAGGTCTCATTCGGTTGGGCGTTCCTTAAGTTCGATTTAATGCCGGTAGATGGTTTCCTGTAGTAAGGGAAAGGTCTCGAAATTTCTGCTTGGTCTTAGGTTGCTTTCGTTTAGATGGGACTATTTATGAAGAATAATTGTAATCGTATTCTTTCGTATTATTGTTATTTTTGAAACTGGTATAAGTCCGTTTTTGAGAAAGGCGTGTTTAACTTTGTTTTAGCTGAACGTGTCTCCTTTTCTCACTTCAAATGGGAAAGTAAGTAGATTGTAATACTTTCATGATTTCGTCCAAAAAGATTCAGCTGTTACATGTTGTAGCATAAAAGCTTTTGTATAAACTGTCAAATATTTCAACACATTAACCTGTTAACCGGGGAATTAATCTCTGTTCAACTCGTTTCAAACTGGAGACTTTTTTCTTCGCAGTGAGAAATAATATTATCACACCTAAAGTACCACGCTAGAATTTAATGGAAAAGAATAACGTAAAACGTAATGCGTTCAACGTACCATATTTAAAAATTGCCACGACGAAAAACATCGTCATACGCATTAGAGTTGTCTTCCTGGTATGACGAAATATTACGTTCTACCCGGTTAACAGGTTAAGAAAGGGACTTGCACCGTTTTCAAATATAACGGTTTTACCTTACGTAGTGAAAAATGTTTCAAGATCAACGTTATTTCTGAAATAAAGCCGCATAATTTTGGACCTATTGTTAGGTTTATCTGAGTATTCTCTGCGGAAAAATATGAATCTACTCCTTTTGAAAGACTACTAATTTTGGAAACATTTTCGTTTTAAATTTCACAAATTATGTGGTCCCATTAAAAGAAAATAATTTGATTTAATAATCTCTCCCATTACTTGGTAT
Source organism: Cerceris ruficornis (assembly GCA_963989415.1). Classification (NCBI taxonomy): domain Eukaryota; kingdom Metazoa; phylum Arthropoda; class Insecta; order Hymenoptera; family Crabronidae; genus Cerceris; species Cerceris ruficornis. Next base: position 7,201,955 of record OZ022529.1, read on the forward strand.
TATAGTATATAGTATTATATAGTATTTTATATAAGAAAACAATTTACGGTATACGATGTCTTCTTCGATGCTCAGCAACTTTTATTAAAACACATTTTAACGTTTGTTTCTTCTCGAGATATTTCATCATTTTTAGTTAATTGCAAGAGACACTTCATATATTATAAATTGGATACATTTTATTCATACTATCGTGCTGTATTCTCTACGAGAATTTGCAATGGATTTTAATAGGTGTGTGTGATTTTCGTGCTGCCATTCATTGTGCGTACTTTGTGATAATTGATAAATAAAGATATAATTACCTTGCTCATAGAGAATATTATCTGTTGAAAACGTAGATTAAAAGGTACGCTTACATCGTAACTATTTCAATATCCTTAATAAATCTCTGTTAACAGTAACAGATTTGATATTCTTAACTCCTCGGAGAAGTCTTTAAGTTCTTATAAAACTACATAGATGTACAAAAATATCAAAATATTTCGCAATGTACCACACGCTCAATAAAAGCCATCTGTTTAATTGAAATCGATAACGTTCTATGATTTACAAATGCCATACCGTTTCCATTCTATCTTCAAAATTATCAAAAATTTCTGGAAATCCTCACGAAGGAAGAACGCTCTACCAAGAAATTCACTTTCCATAAATATTAATTTCTGCCAGAAAAGAGAAAACATAGAAATATCTATTGAAACGTCCACGTAATCCTCGGTTCGAAAATTAATACTTAATGATCGACGAAACGCGGATATCCTTCTGGAAATTCCACGATATCATTTTACCAGATAGAATAAAAATGTCTGATCGTGAAGCGGCAGAAGCAAGCCGCAAAGTTCGCTTCACAAAGGGACGCATAAAATGGAGAACAAAAGGGCAGCGTTCGGGCGAGAAGGGCGTTAAATCTCGTCGTTCGCTGCACCCAAAAGACACATCATAATTTTCCTTTGAGCGTTTGAGCGTTTGTTAACTAATTGCAGGCTGGCATACGCTTCTTAGCAACGTCGTTCAAGAAAGGTCGGAATGTTCCTCAAAGTCCCGACGATAATTTTTCCAAAGAGAAAATTTCTATTGTTTGCGATATCGGGAGAAATTCTTGTTTCTGGCTCCCTCAAGAGATACTTTACTTGACGAATCTTTTAAACGAGAGAAACGACTGGCAGTATTTTAACACTAAACCTACCATGGCGGTCAAATGACCGCTTTCTGACTTTTTCTGAAAATTCCCCAAATTGATTGGGCAGCCATTCAGTAAATATTTTAGGTCTATCGTATAACACAAAAATTACTTAACTGAATATCTTTTTCACCTTTTCAAATCTTTTTTTCCAAAGTACTTATTTCGTATATTTCAATATAACTGATATAAAGCCGGTAGGTTTAGTGCTAATGATTGCACGATGTGGTGTCTTTGGAAAAAAAAATTTAAAAACGGAGATTTAGAAAATTTAATACTGAATTGGGTTTGAAGTAGTTTTGACGAATTAAGTGTCTTTTAGAATTTTAATAAAATTACAGAAAGTCTTTGATTTTGTATGCTGTTTTCATGTAGTTGTTACAAGAAGAAAAATGAGTAAAAATCAATTGCAAAAAACAAAAATTGAAGTTGCAGATATCTCAAAATCTTGTGTGAGTTGTTTTGGCAATTCCGAAGAGGCAAAAATGAAAATATTGGTGAAACTGTGCGTCACTTAAATCGCCATTAATTTACTTTTTAACTTATTCTTCATTACTGAATTTTATTAACACCTTGCACGCCAGGGGGTTCACCGATGACCGAAACTATTCAATTCAATGAAATCTCTTAAAATTTGTAAATGATAATATTCATAAATTTGCTATTATACTCAATAATTAAATATTGGCGATAAAAGTGTTACTCAATATATAACTATTTTTGGTCCATAAACATGTGACTCTAATAGAAAAAGTTCTACTTTAATAATAATGATAAACTAACGAAATACAAGTGGCATTCAACATATTAACTAGCATAGAACTTCAACGAAAGAATATTACAACCGTTCATTAACACTAGAACTACCGGCGTTAAATCTATTACATTTAAATGCATTAAATAACTACTTTGAAAAACGGAGAATTAACAGCTGGAAAAGATGATCGATTCGGTAATTTATATTTTATGAGATGAACTTAGAATATCTATTTCACGGCTCTCCTATAAACTTTGAAAATTTTTGGAAAGAATTGCGTACCATTCATTTTCACTGGTTCACTAGCTCCGGTGTTAAAGCAAAATGCACTTTGTAAGAAATGCCAAAATTCCGCCATCCCTCTTACAACATTCTTACATCACTTCGATCGTCATCCACGAAAAATTCTCCAAAGCAAATAATTCCTTCCTCCATTCGACACTAGCATCGCGCATATCATCACGTGATGCCATTCCTCTTTAAACGGGGCACGCCTCGGAACGCTTGAAATTACCCCGAACAAACTGCCAGTCGTTTCACCCCATGGAATTCCCCGGAAACTTCGAATTTCCTTGATCATCGAGATCACGAAGAATTCATCGGAACGGCACGGTTTCCGCGACGCGACATATCGGCCTCAATTATTACCAGACCTTTTCAAAACAGGCGGCAGCACAAAGCATAAAACGAAGCGCGAAATTTCATCGGGCGAGCTATTGGTCTCCACGATGCATCTATCGGCCGTTTGAAAATGCAGGTCAGGGCTGGGTGAGAGTACTAAGTTCATGGATTTGCTGGCAATACTTGATAGCATGGCGGTGATGGCTGCTGCTGGTGATGATGGTGGTTGGTGAGAGGCATGTTCTATAGGTCAGTGACGTTAACTACGTGGGTATGGGACATAAATGCACGTACGCGGAATAAAATGCATCGTGCATCGATGGTGCACGAATACCGGGACCGAGTTCGCAACGGGCGATGCGATTCCTCGAGGAAAGGTCGAGCATGCGGAGGGAAATCGTGGAGTACGATTTTCATCGGGGAGAGATCGATACGAGTGTCAATCGAATTGATCTCTCCGCGAGGATTTTGGGGACTTTTTAACTGTCTGCATCCATGATGACACTTTCTTCGATGGAATTTGCATGGTTGATGTTGCGAGCTTGCAACTGCGTTCCTTTGGAGCTGATCGGATCGATACGCTTAATTGGGAGGAAGTTGGTTCTTGATACGGATTTATCGCCGACTCGCTTGTAATATTTCTGAGTGAAAAAGATGCGAATAATTGGCAAAGATATTGAAGTTAATAAAATGACGTTTGTTCAAGTTAATTTAACTAAAATCAGACAGTGGACAAACTGAAAATGTCATACGCAGAATGATTCACAAAGTTGCACATTACAAAAAACTTTCCAACTGTCCAATAACATAGAATTACACCTAATTCTGTTTTTACACGGTGGATACGTTCCAGACAAAACCGTGTAACAAAAAACGTGTAAAAAAAGACATGAAGTACATACATAGAAAAAAGGGGATTAGTTCCATATCCTTCAACGCTGTAAAAAATAGTTAAGAAAAAATTTTAAGAATATTTTAGATTTTTTAATCGTGTTAAATCGAATGAAGTCGTGTAAAAACGGAATCATTTTTTTTTCTAGACCGTGTTAAATCAAAACCGTGTAGAAAAAGACCGTGTAAAAACAGAATTGGGTGTATATACAATATTTTACAGTTTCAAAAGAACCAAACAAAAAAGCCTAGCGGTTGGAGACGTTATTTCACATATTCAAGATACCTGAATCACTCCGAATACCCGTAAAAACCCGCTCACCCCCCTTCGAATCCCTTGAAACATCCTGAAACCCATAAATCGCGACGCGAGGAAACGCGATAACGATAAAAAAAAATCATCTCTCACACCGCTCTTCCCAAATGCGTCCGATCGGCGCAACACCGTCGAAACAAAGCACGAGAACCGGAAACACGAGCCGAAACCGAGAGCATCCAACGCTTCGGCATAGCTGGTTATTCGAAGCGTCAAAAATGGCGGACGATTGTCGCGACACGTATCTCCAAAGGGTCAAACATCGATCAGGTCTCCGAAAGAACCCAGCTGTTCCATCGGCATAGTTAACGTGCACGTGTTTCTGTCTCGTCCAAACGTGTCCGTGTATAAACGTGTGTTGTTTACAGTCGAAAAATACGTGCGGCTGTTACAAACGGACAAATGCGTGTCTTACAGGTGATTTAGAGATAGTCTATGGTATTACGGCTTATCGGAAATCGTGCCCACCGTCTTGACGTAGTTGACGGTCTCGGCGGTTGCCTCGGTGAGGGCTCTTCGTAGCCGTGATCGTCGGACCTGCGACAGCGTACGTGGACAGAGAATGACGCCCTGGGCACCCTGGGTACCGGAACCAGAGCCGGAAGCGATACCAGAGCCGGGTACCGTGGCCATAGGCGGCGGAGGCGTCGTCGGCATTGTCGTCGACGACGATTTGCACCACCAGGGGAACTGGACGTGTTTTTATCACGTTGTTATTCTCGCACACAGTGATTTGTGAAAGGCAAGTAGAGAAAGAGAGAAAGGTGCAATGTATACAAACAAGTATGATCGGAGGGGATAGATTAACAGATTAAAGATAGAGAGATAGAGCGAGAGAGACAAGTGCATTTAACAGGCACATACAGAGAGCAGAGAAATTCGTTAGAGAAAGCAGACGAAGTGTAAGAAGCGCGTGGCTCTTTCGTCCTCCGTTCTCGTCTCTCTCCTCGGTTCCTTCTCTGAGCCTGTCTTTCTTTACTCTTGATTCGTGCCGGCCACTCTTAACGATCTTTCGAGAAAGCTTTTCTTCTATCATCTACGACAAGGTCACTATCTACGACAGCTCAGCGCTACTGCTAGACTAGAGGGAGCTGTTTCACTAGACCAGGCTCAAGCTTTATTTGATCGCTAGAGCCGTCCTTGGAAGAGCTCCGCCTGCTTCCCCTTCGCGTGCGTTCGAGATCTCGCTGATTGCTTTGCCTTTCACTTGCCAGGCTCGGACCTATTGGCACGCGCGTGGTGGCGCATTGGGGCGACATTTGTATCTAACCGCTCGCGCTGGAAAGACGTGCCACGCACGTCGGTAACGGAAAACAAAACGACGTGCGTGGCACGTTGACCAAGGTTATTTGTTGAATAACAGTTTGAGATCGCACCACGTCGCGTGCAGGGTAAAACGGAAGTATTATTAATGAAAAAGTATGCTCCGGTATGTTTTAAATCAAATACGATTAATAGATTTTAATGTTTTTGGACTTCTGGCGATGATTTGGTGGAATTCAACCACTACGTGACGCCTTACGACGAAATATAATGCTCCGTTCTAGCACGCGCATTTGTAAATTAATTTCTAGCGCAAACAGGTAAGAAACTCCGCGACAGCAGAACGCAAGGCCTTCTCGCGTTAAGGGATTACGTCACCTTCAGATTTTCAAAAAATCGATTTTTTTTGGCTAGATGAATTGCTTATATTTTTAGGAGTATTTTAAGCGTTTAACCATTTAAAAATTCAAACTATTACCAAAGTTATAGCAATTAGCAGTGAGCAATTAGCAGTAACCCTGACGTCGTACTATTTCTCCTCTTGCGTTTTTCTCGAAACTACATTTTTCAAATCGGTGTACACGATATCTCAATATCTACTCAACCGATTTGGTTAAAATTTACAACAATTGTTGTTTATAATATTCTCTAAAAGGTGACGTAGGATTTTTTTGATTGGATGCCATGTTCAAAAGTTATACAGTTTTTAAACTCAACATCTCGATGCAAATACGAATTCTTTTTTCAAATAGCTGTCATTTCTACAAACAAATTTTTAAAATTTTTTCCCTACGTCACATTTTAGCTATTATCCTTATAAATAAGAAAACAACAATTTTTTATATTTCAGACAATGCCTAACAGAGAAATCATGTACACCGTGAGTAAGGGTTTTCAAAAGAGAGTCCTACTTATCGCCTCATATCTCCGTCATTTTTTAATATTTTTTAATCATTAACATTGCAAATTGTTCTTAAAAGTGCTATATATATATGTGTAAACTAAAGAACATTTTATATACTTAACGGCTGCGTCAAAAAAAGTGTTTATTTTTATACCTATTTTTCCGAGCGCCAAGGTGGCGTAACCCCTTCAAGAATACATTGTTGCGGCCGAGCATTATATTTCACCGTAAGGCGTCACATAATGGTTGAATTCCACCAAATCATCGTCAGAAGTCCAAAAACATTAAAATCTATTAATCGCATTTGATTTAAAACATATCAGAGCATACTTTTTCACTAATAATACTTTTGTTTTACCCTGCACACGACGTGGTACGATCTGAAACTGTTCTTCAACAAATAACCTTGGTCGACGTGCTATACACGTCGTTTTGTTTTCCGCGATCGACGCGCGTGGCATGTCTCTCCAGCGCGAGCGGTTAGATACGAATGTCGCCCCAATACGCCACCACGCTCGTGCCAATAGGTCCGGCCCTGACACCGAGAGAGTGTCTGTGAATCACTGATATCTCAGCTGTATGTATGGGTGAAGTAGGCGGAGCTCTTCCCGAGACGGCTCTGGCGATCAAATAAAGCTCGAGCCTGCACTAGACTAAAGACACTTGGGGTGATCGCGAATATCGTATGGTGTTTGGCGGAGGGCAAATGGGGGTGAGTGGGAGCGAATACGGAAATCGAATGAGATGCCGAAGTCTCAGTGGAAGAAACGAATCTCGCTTGGTCTTCGTGAGAAGGTAATTCACGTTGCCGTAGAAGTTTAACGATGCATGGGAAGAGTTAATGGGTGATGCGAACAGATGGTGGCAGATTGATGATGTTATTCTTATCGCGTTCTACTTAAGCTCTGCCAAGTTCTATGCTTTTACTGTGTTATACTTCGATGGAGATGGTATTTCTCTCGTGCCTCATCGGAAGATCCGTCCTTTTAATCCTCTCTGTTCGGAGTGACGATTAAAAATACGAGCGAACGATACTGCTGAAGGGTGTCTGTGTCGCGTGGACATTTGTATCGTTGGTGAAATTTCGCCGGGGTCCACTTCATGATAACGGGCGCCGTCACCGGAAATGGATTGGGTGGCTAATCTTATCTGACTCTTGTTAGCCTACCGGCTCGACTTCGTGTAAGTTCAGCCGATTGCGTGGAAAGTATGAGATAGCTTAATGATCATCGTCCAGCTTGGCTCGGATAACTTCCTCCGTTGGTTCTCACTCTTCGAGGATCTCAAGGATATCGATAAGTCTCACGATGCGGAATATCGAGGAGAATCGTCGATTGGGTTACGAAATTTTAACGTCGTTGGACGAAGATGTTCAAAGATTCTTTTCAATGGCGAAAGCGTCTGGGATATTAGTTAGTTTGAGTACTGACGACTTCTTGGATCCTTGATAAAAGAAACGGAAGAGGACGAGGAAGGTTTGAGAGTTTAAGAATTATGGGACGTGAGTTGGGAAAGTGCTTTATGTACTGGCACGTACTTTGCGGCTATGGGAACGACACGAGGGAGGTAAATGTATCGGATATAAACAGATAGGAAATGCTTCGATGGGATTCGAAGGGTGTAAAATAGTGGCTTGAACGATCGACATTTTCCGCAGAGTTTGATACGGATTTATTAAAATCTCTGAGAACGAGGTAGCATTTTAACGATTTTCTTATGCTCTAGCAAGCTCAAGTAATATTTTGTGGAAATAAGAATTTAAAACAGGTTTTATCAAGCATCGAGCGAATATTTAAGCGCTTAAGGAATAAGCATTGTTACAGATAGCATTATAAATTGGTAGCACTTAATTGCTGAGTATATGTCAACTTTCTCAAAGATATAGAAATTGTTAAAAGCGAGAAAAAAACGACATCTTTGATAAATCTAAGTTAATATTAAAATACAACATTGTATGTTCAAAATATACATTTCATATATACATTTAGAATACAGCTTCCATCACGAACAACTAACGCTTTAACCCATTGACTGCCAACTACGAGATATCTCGTAATTGCACTATAAGTTTGAATTAATAAGTTAACAATAATGGCCGAGCGTGTATAGAAATTTTAGAACAAAAATGTTCTTCGTATCATTACAAATATCGAGATTATATTTTTGATTAATGAAACCAACGTTCTAAAAACTTTCTGTCACCTTCTGAAATTTGAACAAGCAACGGTAATATTTCTTTAGTTTTCCTGGCAGTAAATGGGTCCTTTGCGGTCCGTTATTTTATTTTGTCAATTTTGTAGTAAGCTAAATGAAATTCATTTCACATTTTCTATGTTGGTTATTCAGTTTTTCTTAATGATAGCAATAACTATAGGTTCTGTCGTATATTTAGGTGATATTGCAAAATCATTATAAAATCGGAAGGTCGATATTAAATGGTTAGAAAACAAAATGAAGTGAAAAGTTATGTCGGGGACAGCTCGACGTAGGACTGCAAAGGGTTAAATAACAGCTCAAAAGTACTACCCCTGCGACTTAATTATTTAACTGCCTATGCTCTTTCCCTTAATTATAAAATTCCAATTCAATCTCATCCCCACTTCTCCTCATAGAAATATTACAACTAACGCCACACCCCATGAAACTTTCCCAAACAACAGTTCCCCATGTACAGATCAAAAAAGGGAAGAAATTCTTCACGAGTCACGATGAGAAGACGAGTTACTTCCACCCCGTACCGACACAATATTCCACAACCCCCAATCTGCCCTACACCCTACACTCTCACTCGAGGTACTTCTCAACGAATCTTGAAGTAACTTCAAAGTTGACTGTTGACCGGCTAAAAATCGATTCTACGCCCTGCTGCTTTGCCAGCAGGAAGGAGAAAAAAAGAGAGTGAAAGCAGAAGACGGCGCAGAAATAAAGTACGAGCAAGAGAGAAGAAAGGCGAGGGACAAGAAGAATGAAAAGAGAGCATCGTTGTCATCTACTCTCGCAATCAGAGACGTCAAGGTGAAGAATCGAAAGTCGTAGAGGTTCGTCCGAAGGGCTGGCAACCCCAGAATTCTTCCAGCTGACCTAAAGAAGGGACGGGATCTCTCTTCCGCTCAGATTTCGACTTTTTTCTTTTCTTTCTCGAACCGAGAGCAACCGATATGTTGAGCGTTGCTCGAAGGATATTCCAGATACGATTAGTTAACCTTTCTTCTCTACCGGTGCGCCGATAATCCGGAATAATCGAGGACGAGAGCTGCCGCGAGGTAATCGAGGCTAATGGCGTGCACGAGTCGACACTGATATGCCTATTACCGCGATAGGATGTGCTACCGCGGAATCTTGCTAACGAACTTCCTCCTCGCGTCCTATCTCGTCGAGGAGGATCTCCTCGACGACGACTGCCGTCACCCCGGGGGTGCATCGATGCGGGACGCTTCGGATATCGGAGCAGATACCATCGGTATTTCGTGAAACCTTTTCGGTGGTAACAATCTTCAGGATGTCTTTTCTGTGGCTATTTTTATGGTGGTGGTTTCTATGGCTTTTTGATTAATGTCTAGTCAGGGCGTGAGAAGAACGAGGCTTTTATACCGGGAGATATTCAAAGGGTTTGTGGATGTGGTTTGATCTCGGGTAGTTGATTTAGTTTGGTGGAGAATTGGCGATTGGGGAATGCAAGTTTCAGAGTTTATTGGGCGGTTTTGTGGGTGTTTGTCTTTCCACGGGAATACGTGTTTTGGTGGAAATTTATAGTGTTTCGTATTAGAAGATTTGATTTCACTAATTTGCATTGAGCTGGATTACTGTTAATCCTCCTGTAATACTGTTTTGAAAATAGGGTTGCGGTGTGATACACTGCGAAATGACATGTAAACCTGGGTAAAGTAAAAACTCGTGTCAGTTGAACTCGCGTCTTGAAATGATAACAGGACGAATCTAGTATATCGATGTAAGCTACAAATCTGTCGTTTTACTTTGAAATTTTGTCTGCAAAGTTGAAGACACGACTGCGCCACTGGCTCGCCTCGAATCCGCCTTAAAACGGGAACTTTCGAGCTGCATTTTCCACGGGACCATGGAATCGGGTCAGCTGTATATTGTTGGTTACTGTAACGCGGATTCGAAATATTCGAGATTCATCTTCAAGTGCTTGCAGAAGCAGAAACCAGCTACGGAAGGAATCCCGATTTTTCTATTATACTGAGCATCGGTGTATCTTACATCTTGGCGCTGAATTCTGACCGCGATATTTCGCATCTTTTGTTGCAACAAACCTTTCAGCTTTTCCTACCGTTTTCTCGCTTGTCCCGTGAAAACGATTGCACGTTTCTCTGTCGAGTGATTCTTTATTAGCTGTACAAGACACGTATCTTAACCACACCAAGAATATCTATCGATAGAGGTCAAATAGGGGTGTGAAGTACAATTTGTTCATATCATGGTGAACTATAGTAAACGGTAGTAATACAGAAAAAGGGGCTTGGGGAACATCGATGCAATATTGGCAAACAATGGAGAATAATAATTTCTTCTTGCAGTACTTTCACGAAATAGGGAACGTCAATATTGGGACGGTGCAACATATATGGTTTCCATTGACCATGAGAATTAGAAATGCAACATTTTTTTACACAACTTAATCTAACTACAGCTTCACAATTTTCTAAAGTAGATAGTGCGGTACAATACCCATAGAGAGACGTCTCCCCATAGAGATGCGTGACGTAGGAGAGAAGTGGGGGGAGATCGTCATCTTAAGGGGGGCAGTCCCTTTGCAATTTTCAAAAAATCATTTTTTTTTTTGCCTATTTCGAAAGTATGATATGTTGAGAGTATACTATATAAAGGAGAAATAAAAATTCGAAATATTAACAAAGTTATAGCACATAACCGGGAGCGCGGCACCGCATGCTGTAAAGTAGGGACTCAGGTAATCCGAGCGGTTCGGTTGAAACTTCAAACGCGATTATCTCGAAACAGTATTTTCAAAAACTGCTCGTGTTGTAGCTCGAAAAGTTATCAATCGATTTGGCTGAAATTTTTCCACGTTTTTTACTACAACATTAGCGGAAGGATGTACCTAAAATTTGTAAGTTATCGCGTAAATAAATATATTTTAAGGGATAAAAACTGTCGAGAAAATGGTAAAAAAAAATACCTTTGTATTAAAACGCCGACATAACTTTCAATTTTATACTTTTGTATATTTTTTTAGGTTTATCCTTCCCCTACACTTGTCTATAATCGAAAAATATTTTCGTTCTTTTCGGAACGCCGCCATTTTGTAAAAACAAAAAAAACAAAAAATGTTTTCTAAAACTAGACATATGCAATAAAATGATATACAAATTTCAAAAGGATTCGATAATTTTATCACCTTCAAAAAAATTCATAAAAAAAAGACTAATTTCCTTGCGTTTAAAGGGACTGCCCCCCTTAACACTAGAACTACCGGCGTTAAATCAATCATATTTCAAAATATTAAATAAGTACTTTGAAAAAGGTGGGACCAAGAGGCGCAAAATATAATCGATTCGGTGATTTATGTTTTTTAAGATGGACATAGAATATTTATTCTAAGACTCTTCTATAAACTTGGGGAATTTTTGGAAGAAATTGTGTACCAATCATTTTGACTGGTTTGGTAGTTCTAGTGTTAAGAGCTTGCGATGCATAGTTACAGTAAGATTCAGTTTAGAGACCCAGTTAGACACACAACCTTTTCTTAGACACCATTAGATACTTTAGATTATTTAGTTACTCAGTATTTTATTTTGTATTCTATTTATTTCATATTACTCCATATATATGCTATTTATTATTACATCATAATCATTAGTGTGTGTGTGTGTGTTATTGTTATTTATTTAAAATCATTAGGGATCCTGACAACATCCACCACTTAGTTTTATCCACGCCTAGACATTAGTCATTCAAATTCTATCCTTATCCTCCTCAGTCTTATTTAATCGAATCCTACTACAGTAGTTTCAATTGATAACCATAAGGTTCAACTTTTTTCACAATACTTGCAAACCAAGCAGAAAGCATTGGTACCCAAATCTGGGAACACAAATAATTCCCAGTAATTGCAATTACTTCAAAGTCTCTATCGTAATAATCCGACTACTCACAAGGTTCATCTTTAATTTGAAATATTTTTTACACGTCCAAACGGTCACCTAACTCGGAGCCTTCCGGTTCTCCATTCAAACCGATCGAAACTTCGGAGCAAAGTAACTTCGAACCGGGCTTTCATCGTCGAAACCATCGCAGAAAGAATTGTCATTTGGTACTTGAATTTTGCAGCACAAGTCACTTCCAATAATTGCAATTACTTTAAAGTCTCTATTGCAATAATCTGCCAACTTATTAGCTTCATCTTCCATTTAAGAAGTATTTTACACGTCAAAATAGCCACCTAACTCGAAGCCTTCCTGTTCTCTAACCAAACCGATCGAAACTTCGGAGCAAAGTAGCTTCGAACTGCGCTTTCATCGTGGAAACGATCGCAGAAAGAATTAGCAGTTTCTTCACCGTTTTACGATCGCGTAAATCCACGGGAGCGATTGGACGAGATGAAAAAAGAAGAAGCGACTTTACTGCCAGGAGAAGTAAACTATTTGATCTAATTTCGCGGCCGAAAGGGGGACACTAATGGACAGTAAATTCGCGCGTGATCGAGCGGAGAATAGGCAAGTGGCTCCACTCGTTTAATGGTCAACGATACGTGGAAAACGCCTCCGTTGGAAAAAGCCTCGAATCTTTCGACCGAAACATCCGACTCGGATTTCAATGAAACCATCCGGATGGATCGCCGCACCGTACAGACGGAAATCAGCGTTGCGTGTTTTGCATTTTTCCATCGCTTTTAAGAGATGAGATTTTCAGCCGCACGTAATTCCACACTCGACGAAGCTCCCTTCCGGTTCTCGACTCTCCTTTCATTCATTGTCGACTAGCGACTCTTTCCGGCGGTGAAATATTCTTGATGCAATTATGAGATACAGTTCGTGAGCTGGTAATTTTTACAGTGATCAAGTCAATTATTTATTTCTCGTTTACGGATATTTTGAGATGAATGAAGATAATCTTCGGAGACTAATTATTTATTTTACGGATTTTGAATGGCTTGTGCTTGGATTGAAGATATTTTGAGAAGATATTAATTCGTTGATTATCTAACGAAAACTAATTTAACCCTCTATGGGCCCGTATAACTTTGAAGTAACACTAAATAAATCTAAGCTTTTATTCTTCAAAGTCAATTTTTTAACTTTGCCAACTATTACAATTTAGTTCTTAAAGATCATGAAATTCTTTACAATTTAATGTTTCAAAATTAAGGTAAATGTATTACTTATAATAGTATTTTTATCACTTTCTAATGTGCTATCGTGCAACTGATCTTCAGATGCCGCAGAAAATTCGAACCATAGAGGGTTAAAGAATAGCTCCAACTGTTCTATTTGTGTTATGATAATGGAATTCAATTTAATTCCATCAAATTTTAGTCACAAAATTTAATGATAAGCTTTTTAAGACTTTACTACAATTACTGAGGAGTGATATGACGAAGTAATCGATCAATTCTTCGTTCCACGATGGAATAAAAGTGACTGGTTGTTAATCATTTTTGGAAAATTGCTCAAAATAACATTGCAATTCCTTCGATTCTCTGCATTTGTCTTGCAAAATTTCAATAATCCACTCTATTTACTTTCTCCCCCTTTCCCTTTTCTTCCAGAATAATGAAAGTATTAAAGCTCAAACTCTTCATCTTTTTCTATTTTCGATTGAGTTAAAGACTCCCATCAAAACGCAAAAATTGAAGATTTTGAATTTAATTCTACTCGAATAAAATTTTACATCGTACTGCTTAAATTAACGACGTCCCCTCGTTTTGCCAAGTGGTGCCATCAAAGACCAAAGGGCAGCTGGATTTTAACGCACATGGGACACGCAGAACGTGACAAAAACTCCAACGAGACGTGCAAAAACAAGAGAAAGTGGATTTGCCAGGTTTCATTCTTAATCTCCGTTGATTAAGGGCATTAAAAAAAAAAAAAGGAAAAGAAGAGAAACGACATCGGCACTTTTCGGCGATGTTGCTTTTTTTCTGTGAATCGATAAAACGCGTTAATTGCCGTCGGTTACACTCCCTCATAAATCTGTTGTTTGCAATTACGTAATGAAATTCAATCCGGTTACAATATTAATATCGTCGGCGGCTCGCTGTAATTCATACAGAATTAATAAATTACATCGTTCAATGGATACTCGATAATATGATCGAGGATAACGAAATTCAACTCAGAATTTTGTTATATTACTTTCGAAAGTTTACAATTGGCTAACAATGACAAACATACGCTGTACAATATATACCATATCATTTCGTATTGTAATATATGCTGCACAATAAATATTAGATAATCCTTCAAATTAAGAATTCCATACAAAATCTATTTCTTATTTTCAGTACATTTTTAGTGCAATTTATATCCTCCAATAATTAATATCCATATTTTAATTTTCTCTGGCATTATTCGCCAGTCCATCAATAATATATTTCTCAGCTTTATTTCAGGAAAATGACAGAATTAATAAAAACAGTAAATGAAACGTTCAGTTACAATGAAAAATTTGTAAAAAAAATTCTCTAAGAAAATATTTCACGAAACTATGGTATTAATAAAAAACAGAGAGAAGAAAGAGTAATTATATCGGGGATATAAAATTGCATATTACTCTCGAAAATTATAACGTCACGGATATATTACATTGGTGTAATATAAAAACGTCAAAGTCACGGCTCTGGAATGAGAAATAAAAGAAAGTTTCTGCAATATTCAAATTAGCTACGTTCGCGTAACCCCCTTTAACCCCTTCAACCACGGTAATTTTATGCTGAATCCAAGCTGGATTTGCCGTATTAAGTCCGAATAAAAGGGGAGGTTTTTTTTCAAATATAGCCCCTCGGAAAAAGATGGTCGCCTTACAGTCGGGTCCTTAAGTAGGAGCATGATGAAGATACTGTCGACTTCTCTTCGTCAGTTTTTTTTTCGGGGGATGAAAGAAACATCATAAAATTTTTCCGTCGGTTTTTTTTCAACTGTTGAAAAACTTGTCGTATTTTCGGACATCAGATTCAAGTAAAAACATGCTGTTGTTTTCGTAATGGTATTAATCCTTTGCACTCGAACTTTCTCTGGGCGAAACTTTGCAGTAACTTGGAATTTTATAAGACTTTTTACGACTATATTAATAAATATACGATTCCTTTGAAATTAAAATTTGTCAGCAAAATTTACGAGGCAGGGTATTTTCAAAATGTTTTATTATTATTACATAAGTATTTTGTGAGTATATTTTGATACTATGGATTTTCCGGTGCCAGTGAAATTGTTATATAGCAAGACTTTAAGCTTGTTATTTACTGGTAAAATGATATCACTGTCATCGAGGTCATAACTCAATTTCATTCAAACAGCCGCTTTTTAAATCATTTTCAAATTCGTGAACAAGAAATGTTTTGATTATTTAATGGAGCAAATTGTTACTATGCTTTTTTTAAAGAATATTTCGTGTGCAGAGGATCAAACTTTGAGTTAGAAATATTTAAATTACTTTTCAGAATTCTAACGTTGGCAAACTTGTAAATAATTTATTTGGTTCAGTTCAGACAATTGCATAAGGCACCGCGATTAGAATTAATGAAATAGGTGAATTAAAACAGAGATTAAACTTGCGTCGAGAAAATTGAGAGTGTCAAATTAACGAACCGTTCATTTAAAGTTTCGTAACTTCGATACTCTGAAGAATGTTAATTGTTAAGGACACGAGCAATTAGTTTCTCTAACAAATTTCCAGAAAAGACAGTAAAGCGCTTCGATTGCTATCAATTCCATTTGCAATTATGCAGTCCAATTGTTTTCTATTTTAAAAGGAAGATCTTATTTAATTTTTATTTTTGCGGTATGTATTTTCTAAGAATCTGCTTCTACGCGAAAGACGTATACAAATAAACAATAATTATGCTTTTGATATCATGGAAATCAATTCTATTTGTAACTTTATCAAAAATTTTCTGCGCAAACATATAATTGACAAAGCTAGCAGTTCCTTTACAAACAAATTCAAATATTGAACCGTCTCATCATTTCTTCATCTACATCACAACTTGACATAAAAAAATAACTTTCTATAATTCTTCTCATATGTGTCAAAAATAAATATTTTGAGTTTTCAGTGCACCAGATTGTTCAAATGTCCGCTGAGAAGAATATTGCGCCTGCAAGAGATCCAACTTTGCGACGAGGTGGACAAATTTGTGTCAATTAAGTTAGAATTAAATAAAGCGAGACAAATTCCACCCACCCATTTATCATCACATTTTATACCACATACCCCACCCACCATTTATACCACAATTTCTATCAAAACTATCCCTATATCATCCCTATCATTTAAATCCTGGCTAACCGTTACAAAAATACCAAAGAACATACTTCATAAACCAAATAAAAAATCAATTAGAAAACACCCATCCACCGTTAACCCTTTGCAGTCCTATGTCGAGCTATACCCCATATAGCTTTCCACTTCATTTTATTTTCTAACGATCCAATATCGACTTTCCAAATTCATAATGATTTTGTAATATCACCTAAATACCCGTAGGGATCTATGGTTATTGCTATCATTGAAAAAAATGAGTAACCAACGATAGAAAGTGTTCTGAAATTAATTTTACTTAGCTCACTACAAAATTGCCAAAATAATTCGGACTGCAAAGAGTTAACTGTATTCAAGCTAAAACTCCTTTCTACATTCCCTGTACCAAGTGCAATTCCACGACGCCTCATTAGGTGAGAAAACTGAACCATGATGTCTTTATGGCGTCAAGCTATGCAACTCGAAGTGCCGAAAATTGTGCACCATTTCGCGGCCGTATAGTTGCATTCGAGCCACGTAGACGACAGTATACACCGAGTATTATGGACATTCGCGATATGCGGGTGTATATATATATATATACATATATTACGTACGTGCAAATCGGGTATGTTGCAGCTGCAAGGTTTGCACAACTGCCAGGGACTGTTCAACGATACAAAAGGAGCCGTCGTCTTTGGCGAATTCCCGGGATTACATAATGGAGAGTATTACTGGCAGGTCGGATTAAATGATACGTTTGAAGCAGAGAAATTAATTGTGAGACTTCGAAGGGGCAACCTTTTGCGCAATCACCGCGACTTAGTTTAATCGTACTTGAGCATTCATAGAAACGGCGGATGACGGAAGCTAATTAACGAACGATTCGTAATTTATCTTTGCATTTCGCGGATGGTAATTCAACGGGAAGATTGAGAATTGAATGGGAAATTGCGGCTGTTCTTTTCGATTTGGGAAATTTCATTGCACTCGGGATTTCGGGGTATTTTCTTTTTTATTAACCAGAGCGATTTGCTGGCTGGAAATATTGCGATTATGGGTTTCAGGTGAATTTTGATATTCATGGAGATTGATGGGTCGAACGGATAGCGCTAATGGTTGCATTAAGTTCCGAGTACTTGGCGGATTGGAATTTGCGGTTGTTCTTCAGTTGGAAAAGTTTAATCGGGATTGGTATTTGAAGGATTTTTCAATGTGACGGATTTCTGGTACCGGAATTGTTTTATTATCCGTTTCAGTAATTTTTAATGTTCTTAGATGCCGATGTAGAGTATCATGGCACTGATTCATGAATTTAAAATATTTTGGCAATTTAACACTAGAACTGCTAAACCAGTCAAAATGACTGGTACAGAATTTTTTCCAAAAATTCTCCAAGATTATAGGAGAGTCATAGAATAGATATTCTACATTCATCTCATAAAACATAAATTAACGAATCTATCATCTTTTCCACCTCTGAATTCCCCTTTTTTCAAAGTACTTATTTAATATATTTAAATATAACAGATTTAACGCCGGTAGTTCTAGTGTTAAGTATCAAAAGGGAATTTTGCATATCAAAAATTCCTCGACGTTCTATTTTTTTGCATTCTCACGTCCAAACACGGACAACCCAAAATGCAATTATCTCGAAAGCTGTGGCGAGTCCACGCATAAAAAATCTCATATCAGAATATTTCCGCTTATCGTCATCTTCCCGGTCGTATTTTAAAATTTTATGTAAACCACTTACCGCCATTCCGTAATTTAAGGAGCAAAAGGACAAAAATCTCGCGAGACTTTCATAAAAAATGCTGAAACACATCATCGTCCGAAACTCGAGCGCAATCGCATTACACCCCCCTTCGAAAAGCCAACATTAAAGTGCAACGTAGAGGAAACTCGAAACCGAATTTCCCTGCAATATTAATTAAAAATGAAACACCCACAAGATACCATCCAATTTCTTTTCGATTGAATTCCGTACGTTCGATTAATGGCAATTAATGAATTACGTAATATAAAAACGAAAAGGATGGAAGAGGTAAAAAAAAAGAGTATCCCACGGTTCAATAGATTTCGCCGCAAAGAGCTACAAAAAGAATTCCCCGGCGATGCTCGTGCTTAAGATCGTCTGCACGCGATAAAAACGTAAAAACCGCTGTCCTTGCTTTTAAAGTCAGCGACTTCCCATCCGCCTCGTTCTGCAGGATGCGCTTGCACGAACACAGGGAACAAATACACCGGTGCAGATTTACAACTAACTGCATTATTATAGCTTTGCGACACGTTTGCGACACGGCAAATTCGACGAGTAACGGAGGTTGATTCGAAGAAATGGAAGTTTCAAATTCGTAGGTTATTGTATTTTGAATGGTAGGCTTTGACGGTGGTTAAAAGGAGTGATTTTTAGTTAGCATGATAACCAAGGTAGCCAGTGATCAGATGACAAAGAATTGCAATGGAAACAATTGCCGAGAAATTTCTGTGTAGTATTGGAGTTTAAAGTTTAATGTGTAGACTATTTTATTGCAAATTTTGTGGATTGAGGAAAGAGAAATTGACATTTGTATAAATGGAAGTAAATAAGTCCCTTAAATATAATATATATTTTAGAAAAATTTCGGGCGTCATGTCAAAAAGATGGTTTTCTACTAATTATGTTTGTAGACGAAATAATGTAATTTGCATATTTTATCTTAAAGTATATGGAGCTCTTTAAGTATTGAGATTACCTAAATTTTAATTAATATAAATTCTACTTTCTTTCATCGATCGTAATATTTTAAAATCCTCTTCGAAAGATATTAGCAACCTCAAGTCAAAAGGGATTACTTTAAAAATTTGCTCAAGTACCGAAATAGAAATTTGCATTTTTACAAATAAAATTAACAAAGTTCTTACAAATTACAAACATGTCATTTCATCTCGTCAAAAGGGTGGTCTTCAATTTACCAATTCGTAGACAATCTACATACATTGTTTTAATTCAGTGGCAGCTCTTTAAATATCAAAATCACCACAATGTTAATTAATCCAAATTTTACTTTTTTCATCAGCCGTTACATTTTTAAGTCCTTTTTAAAAAATACTGCCAACCACAAAGTGAAATTTTCTTCCAAACATCCATACAAAAATTCATCGCAATCAGCAACCTGAGGCAACTTTGTTCTTTCCATCTGCAATCTCTGTCCTGCAAGGTATATAATTAAAAAACTTCAATCCCAGGTCAAAAGACACGGGTCACTTAGACACTTGACGAGGCGTTTAATTAAAAGGGCCCGTTGCACGAGACACGGTCAATTTTGCAGGTGAAACTTCCGGCTAGCCGACGATGGCAAATCCTTCCGTCGTTTCCGTTTCATAAACTTCGTTGTAATACAAGTTCAATTAAAGGCAGAGGAGAAAAATATGTATCTCTTCTCGGTACATTTTACCCGGAAATTGCTTTAGTCGATGAATTTCAAATATTCCCGGGGAAGTAAGGGAGGAGATTTGAATTATCCCTTCTGCTGCAGGAATACGGTTCGTTAGTTTTCGTATTGAACGAATCCTGTATGCATTATATTATTGAAATGAGAAGAATTTTGAAAATTGGCAGCATTCAAGATTTTGTTTCCGAGTTTCGAAGGAGGTTATTCTTTCCGGAAGCTGCTGTTAGAAATGCAGATGATGTTTTTGATAGTAAACTTGAAGCTGTCGAAATAAGAAAATTCCGAAGTTTTATAATTTTAGGTTTTAATGTCGTTAGACTTCTTGTTAATAACGTTCTATTTCTTGGCTTTTTGAAAGGGTGATTCTTGGAAATATTTATTTTTTCCGGGTATTTTTATGCAAAATCTGCTTCTGCGTGGAAAATACCAGTAAACAGAAAGAAACTCTCGAGTTGCATTTCTACTTCGTATGAAAATACGAAATGAAGCATAGTGCCATTGTCAAGAGGAGAATAAAAAATATCAGAATAAAAGTGAAAGGATGAAAACTCCTAATATTAAAAAAACATTTTTTAATTTAGCGAGCGAACTTTTTTTAACCGGTGATTTCATCCTGATGTATTCGTTTCTCATTTTCAGTGACACCTAATTTCTTTCGTGCAAAAAACACTGCGGAACTGACTGATATAATTGGGGTATATCACACTTTGCAAATATTACTCCCACATGCCATTAAATTTCCAATAACTTCCGCAGTTAGCAATCAAAAAATCGTAAAAAATTTCTATACAATTTTGATATCTTTCTCCTCGAACTCCTATGAATTACTTCCCTCCAAAAATAAAATTTTCGTTGTTATCAACACAAATTTCTATTCGTCCCCATGTTCTCCAAAGTCCCAAACAATATTAACAACACAACTATCGCCATTGTAACTATTACATTTAAATATACCGAATACGTAATTTAGAAGAAGAAAAATCAAAAGGTAAAGAGATATAATCAATTGCATAATTTAAGTTTTATCTACCAATGTCAGACATTTTTCGAAAAAGTTGTAAACCAGTCATTTCGACTGCCTTTGTAGTTTTACTATTAACCCCTTAGCTTACAATGACGTGTGACACACGTGAGGCGATAAATGGAATACGAAATTTTAAAGTTTTCCAATAACTATTAAATTGAAAATATCAGTCGATCACGAGACGGTAAAATTATTTCTATAATATTAATATTGCAGTCAGTTGTGTCAAATGTTAAAGATCGGAGAGAAATTTTTATTTCTGGAATTAATTCTGGGGTATTACGCACGCTGTCAAAATAGAAATCGTAAGGCAAGGGGTTAATATATCCTTCAAAATTTTTCATTTACTTTCTATACCGCAACATCAACGGTCAAAAAACATCCGACAAAAATCACCAAAAACATCGTCAAATTTACGACCGCGTTAACTAATCGAAGAAATGTCAGCCATGAAAGGGGGAGGGGGTGAAAAATTCACAACGTCCCCTCTCGTGAGTTTCACGCCGC
This sequence comes from Cerceris ruficornis, assembly GCA_963989415.1. NCBI lineage: Eukaryota > Metazoa > Arthropoda > Insecta > Hymenoptera > Crabronidae > Cerceris > Cerceris ruficornis. Next base: position 7,223,292 of record OZ022529.1, read on the forward strand.
GATTCATTGCCACGGATCTTGATTTCATACATGTCACACCGGAGCATGATTATAACCTGCTGGCATCCATCCAAAATCACATAGAGCAGCGTCGTTGCACCCCCCGTTCTCAACCCCCTTCTCCCTCTTCTCCATACGAGCCGTTTCGACGCGCCAAGGAAAGATAATTAAACTAACAATGTCGCCATCCACCTACCCCCGCCCCTTTCCCGTGTCTTCTTCTTGCCCTCCTTGTATTTCTTTTTGTCCCGGATCTTGTTTAATGAACGAGGAAAAATTAGTTTCATGCTCGTCAAGGACCGTCCACTCGAGAATAAGCAAATTACCCTCCTTCTCTTCGTGGTCGTACCACGTGTCCCATTGCGAACGCTGTTACTTACGCGGACGCGGCAAACGGCTATAAGAGAGGATCGTCTTAATGAGAGAAATTCGTGAAATACGAAGAAATTTCAAAGGATTCCAAGGAATTTCGTTAGGGAAGAAAAGAACCCGGTGACCTTTCAAGTAAGACGTCCTCCCTCTCTTTCTCTCGCCGTTGTCTTCTTCTCGAGGGTGACCTCGTTTTATTGTTGCAACAATGATCTCAGAGTGTCGGTGAGATGTTTCGGATCTTTTCGAGTGCACTGAATTGCCGGCCGGAGTTTCGAGATTTTTCTTTTGTACCCTCTGACACGGATTTCATTGTCGGTGTTTGCATATTTTTGGCGCGACCGTGGAATGTATTTTGTTTGCGACTGAAAGTGGCTCTGTTACGTGCGAACGCGGTTCAGAGTTGAACGTGGAATGTTTACTAAAATTTGGGATATTCTTCGATACTTGTTTTTGCCGGGCGGGAAGAAGGAAAATTTTGGAGTATTTGGTTTTAAGAATGTAGACATTTGTCAGTGGAATGATATTTCGTAATTTTGAACGATAGCTAAGGGAATGTTTCTGTAGTGATTTTTATTTTGTCTGGTCAGGAATTGCACTTTTTTTTAAGACAGTGCCATCTGTGAGAGGGTGGAAACTATATTTTTATGGTCGATGATTTTCTTTTAGCATCTTATCACGCGTCGGCTCACCCTTGCAATTCTGCTGGCACGAATATCCGTCGGTATTAATGTTTCGACACTTAGGGGTTGTTTCCGTCCGTCGTTTCAACCCTCTGTTAGATGGCAGCACGTGCGTTGCATCGATAAAAAGGGAACGACTGACGCTCCGATGTCAAATATTTTCTCTTACGGACATCTAACTTTGCAATTTGACTGGAAGTAATTACAAATCTGATCCAAAAGCTTGTGAATTTTCTTATACTTCAAAAAAATGACTAACCAACGATAGAAAATGTTATGAAATTAATTTCACTTAGCTCACTACAAAATTAACAAAATAATTCCCACCTCAAAGGGTTAATAGTAGAAAAACTACGGTTGAAATTTCACAATTCAAAAAGTACCAGAAAGGAACCAAACTTACCCAATTTTCCACCACAAATAACCCCACAAAATCACACTAAAAAATCCTATACCATTTCCTTAAAACAATTACTGCCATAATCACGATGAAACACAACGACCTATTCTCCAGCAAGGCCCTAATTGCTAAATTACCTGCTACCCCTTGTTCGCCTCGCCCCATTACCCTATCCTCCCTTATCCCCGTCGTCTCGTATTATCGATAACGTTTTCTACCCCTTGCGGAAATCGCTCGGGCCCCAGTCATCACGGCGTCGATAAGCCTAAGGGGGTGGAAATGTAAGAGTAAAGAAAGGAAAGACAAGAAAACCGGGATCTCAGGGGGCGCTTCATTGACCAGCCACGCGTGTAAAGCCGAGGGATGGAAATCCCTCGAGGGTGAACACTCAACGGCACGAAAGAGAGATACTGAACACCAAAAAACAGGAGATACAACCCCATTAGATGTATATACGTGCACGGGTGGGTGGCAAATCGGAACGACACGTCTCCGTGCTGTGGATCCTGGATCATCGAATGGAGACTGATCATCAACGATACAAGGGACAGAAACAACGACACAGCGGTGCCTAACAACAGAACGTTTCTCGCTTTCTTCCTGGTTTTCTGGATTTGAACGATCGCTCGGACTGTGAGAATCGTTATTGTCTTGGTTTAAATCGATTTTTGTAATGTATCGTTAATGAGGAGAATTTTTAGAGGTTGGCGTTCAGAAATTGCTAGTTTCGGAAGATACTGTCTAAACGGGTATGGAATCTTTGATAAGGGGTGGCTAAAAAGATTGTACTATATTGAGCTCTATCGGAATAAATTATATGATTAAGGAAATTTACGATTTTGTCATAGTGGTTGAAGTTCTTTGTTGCTGTAAATTTTTGAAAAATCAGATGTAAATCTCGGTATCTTAAATGACAAGAATTTTGAAAGGACGGTGCTTAACCCTTTCGATACTACTGGTGACTATAGTCACCCGCCGCCTGACACTGGCTGGGTACTAGCGGTGACTATAGTCACTCGACAAAATTTCACAAGAAGAATTAATTACTAGATCATAGCTTGTAATTGGATATTTTTTAAATATCATAAGTTTTTATTTTTCATGTATTGTATACATTGCAACTTCAATAAAGAATTAATTATTTATATTACGTCACCAGCCATTAAAAGGTATTCGTCCGTGCCGGGATTGCTCCGTACCGTGTTAGCACACTTGCGGAAAAGCACTCCGTAGCGAAAGGGTTAAACATTAATAATTCTGCGTGATAATCACTATCCGAACAATTATGAAAATTCGTAATGTTACTCAAATTTTCACGTCACCACTGACAAAATCTTAAACGTCCTTCTTTGCCTCAAAATAAATATATCCGGCTTTATCTAACCTACTATCCAACATATTTAAAGAACTTTGGAAAAACTACGTGTTTCATGCGTTCAAACTGAATCAACTCATTCCCGTCATACAAGCAACAAATAAAAGTTTCAAAGCCGACAAAAAATTCGAATTGCAGAGGCTTCAGAAACTAAAACGAATGAAACCTTTCACAAAAAATCTTCGCCAACCCCCTACATGTACCATACAATAATGGACATAACGATTCTCACAACGCGAACATGACTAGCATGATGTAGAGAGTGAAACATGGGGTGGTGAGGGTGGTTCGCAAACAGACGAAATAACGAGTGAACACGGGAACATGTGGACACCAGGGTACATGTAACACGTGAAAGGGGAGACCCGTGTGGGTTGTGCGTGAGAAACGCGTTAAACAGTAACCGTAGTTGCGGCTTACCTGTCGGAATTGTCGGATTCCACCATTGATCCGCAACGAGTCCGCAGCGATGCCGGCAATTCCGTCGCCAGGCTCTCGCAACTGCCGCAGGGAGGCGGCACTCGGCGCTGTTCCGGTGTGCAGGGGGCAACAACATCCGGAACAACAGCACGCCGATGCTTCCGGTTGCGAGCTCTGCCGTATTATGCGTGCACTCGGCGACGTTGTTACCAATACTGGCGGAGGGGGTGCCTGGCAAGGGCAACAGTGGTGACCGCTCTTCACGCTTTCTCTTTAACAGAAATTTGTTTTGTTTCGGTTATACTTTTTCAACTGAAAATGCAACGGTTCTTTCGCATAGTTTCAGGTAGATTTTGTGTCACTGAGGCTGTGGTATATTAAATAACAGTTCACGAAAAATGCGTATGAAATGTCGGATTGTATACGGCGACATTAAAATGACTACAGTTTTTGCAAAATGAATGTTTATAAATCAAAATAATTTTTATCCACATCAAAACACTTCTGCCAAAGATCCACAGGGGCTTTTATATCATTTTTAATAAAATCTGAATTTTTAGAAAGGATGAAATTGAAGACGACTTTTTTATTGTCACCTTCATTATCGATTTTTTTTTCTATAATGAAGTGGCCTAAGTGTTTAACAATGTGATAATCCGTTACAGGAAGATCAGGTGAATAAGGTGGGTACGTAACATTTCATATTTCAATTCGCGAAATTTTTTTGAGCTCACTTTTGACGGATATGGCCTTGCGTTGTCGTGCAATAAAGTAGGCCCCCGCCGATTAATTGAAACCGAACGCAGTATTTTCAATTCTACGAGCATTTGTTCAATTTCTTTACAGTATCTGTCAGTAGTAATGCTCTCAACGCCTTGGAAAAATGAAAGTTCAGTTTTCCATGTATAGATAGGACATCATTATGGCATACGGTTGTGGGTTTACCACGAGGCGCATTTTGAAGATACTTATATCCAGAACAAAACTTTTTGAACCAACATTGTACGATTTTTTTATTAAGAATTTCCTCCCATATGCTCTGTTTATGTTAAGACTTGCAGCTGCAGCATTATTACCAAGTTTAAATTCATATCGGTTTACTACTCGTATTTCACTACTATTCGCGTTGCACAAAAAAGTTAATTTTTTTATAGAAATTAGGTGTCTTCCAAATAAAATACATCTCAATATTGAGAATATAGACCAAACAACCTGTTTCAACCGTAAAATTATTAATTTTACGTCTACCTATTTGCAAAATATGGCCAAAATGTAGTGTACAGACCTAATACGACATTTCATATGCACCAACCTAATATTTTACATAGATTTCGAATTGCTGAGGCTATAGTATATTAAATAATAGTTTAGAAAAAATTTCTCAACGGTAATTGGTAGTTTGAACACCGGCACATTAATTGTGGGTACTAGCAATTACCTCCCTACCCACTAGAGCCCCTGAACTTTTATAATAATTTCGCCTAGGACTTATTGTTTTAGGTGGGTCCCGAACTAAGGCTATGATATAGTAAATAATAAATTAAGAAAAATTTCGCAGACAATACAGATTGCGGGTCCTAGCCATTACCTCTTTAGTCATCATAGTTCCTGAAGTACTATAGTAATTTCCCCTAGGATTTACTGTTTTAGGTGGAACACGAAATAAACCATGTAATAAATAATAGTTTAGGAGAAGTTTCTAGTGGTAATGGGGAATTTGAACGCAAGCACAGTGATAGAGAGTTCGTGCCTTTATCTTCTTAGACAGCAAAGCTCCTTAAAGGGTTTGTTAGTTTCTAAGAACAGTGTTTGGAAATATTTATGCAGAGTTGTGGTGAGTATGGTGTTGAAGACTCGGATTTCCAATTAGTGGCCACGATATCAATTTTTTCATTATATCTGATTATATCTTATATTTAATTGATTCAATGCTCTTTATCCTAATGTTACTTAAGCAAGATTCTTAAATTGTTGCTGCTTAACTATTCCATTTAATGTTACACCAAGATTTTGGAAAGTAAAAAGATATTGTATATATGAAATATCATGGCGGATTCATGTTATGCGAAACATGTGCAAACTGTGCAGTGTAAATCACCATCAGCACGGCTAATTCGCAACTCGTCCTAACTTTAATGACATTTTGCATGCAGCGCGAATTGAGAGCTGCAAACAACGTGCAGTTCTATTCATTCATACTTCCAGCATTTTAATATGACAATTAAAATCCTACACTGCTCTATGTGAGAATGAATTCCCCCTTCATTTGAATCTCTAATCGCCAAGTTTAAGTATCGCTATGAGAACTGGATAATTTCTTCTCGTTAGCGGATGTTATCCCTTAGAAACTTACTAGTTTTATAAATAAAGTAATCAGTCACCCTTATTTTGAATGACTCTAATTTTTTAGTCATCTTTAGAAAAAATTTAGAAAAGTAGACGATTTAAAGTAGACACTTCAAGGATTAAAACAAAAAATATTCATTCCTCTACGACCCTCAGAAACCGAGAAACTTAAATTCAAACACGAGTCTGCACCGCTCCCCTGGCCGCCCTGATCCCTCGCAAAGGGCTCCCAAAAATCGGACTACCTCGACTTTGAAATTAAATATCTCGCGTGTTTTCGAACGGATCTCGATGGACCTTTTTTCTACGTGTTCCTCGGAATCTTGGCTTTCAATCCACGCTAATAAAAGCATCCTGCAACGAATAGCTTTTGCACCAGGCTCCGGAGACGGAATAATGAACCCTGCGTTTAAACGGATGAAGATGGAAACTTCTGCCCAAAATTGTTATAAAGTAGACACTTCAAGGATGAAAACGAAAAAAAGACTTGAAAAATCGTGAAAAGCAGGACTCTATCTTTTTAATGCCAATATTTAAAAATTAAATGTATTGAAAAATTCGTGAAAATTACAATTTAAAAGTTATATAGCACTGGTCACCGGTGACCCCCATGACGTTCAACGTGTTTATTCGCCTGATATTATCTCACATATCTCACCTTCCACAGGTTTTATCTGCGTGACGACACAAACCTACGATGAGCTAATGCGTAAATGTGACTTTGAAGTTCAAGATCAAGGACAATTTTGTGGCGGCTCTTTCGATCATCTCCAGCGATCCAAAGGTATATCATAGAATAGTGCGCAGAAGCCGTGTCAGATGCTTTTGAAACGCCCTATACGTGATACGAAAGGGCGAAGTATAGGGCGAAGACAACTAATTCAATTTCGTCGATAGAATGTGCTCAGGTACTACGACGACGAGGCTCTTTGTCTGCAGTCTCCGTAAGTCGAGAGCTCTTGGCTCCCAGAAAGTCAGTGATGCGGGCAGACTGGTATCTAAGGATGTCGTTGGCGACGACGAGTCTTATTAGATACTGTTGTCTCTCGGTACGATTGTTTTAGGGGTGGTAACCATGTCGAACAACTTACGATTCGTGTCTGATAAAAGATTTTTCCAACTTTTAACACTATTCCTACCACGACCGGTCAAATGACCGTTTTTAAAATTTCGATTAGAATTTCCTATATACAACGTAATTGAATCGCCTTTAAACTTCACGACTTTTCCTCAAATATACGTATAATAGATTCACATTATAATACATTTTTCAATATTCACTTCTTTTTTTACTGATCATTTTCTGGGAAAAAATTATCATTTGACAAATTCACCGGTTGCGGTAGGAAAAGGTGTACGTGAAGTGTCGGTAGGAATAGTGTTAATACTGTTTATCGTGCAATAGCGTGAGAGAGTATAGTTGTACTTTCGTTCGTTAGTTGGAAATTGGAGTATAGAGTATGATTATTTAAGTTGTCTTTTTTTATGCCAAGCAGAATTTGAATTTTGTTGAAATAAATGGAATTGATAAATTAACTTGCAAAGATTGAAGCTTACAGGAGCTTAGACCTTTTCTATCTTCTTATGAATCTGTTATATATGATTTATATGAAAATGAAAGTAAGATCATTATTTAATGTCTGAGTATTGTATGCATTTTTTTTACTTGTCAGTTACTTGAGAAAACTTAAGATAAAAAATAATAATTTCGACTTCAAAGGGTTAGAATTTTTTCTTTGATAATTATTTTGAGTACAGCTTGATATGAAACTGCAAAGAGTTGAGCTGCAGCTTTACTAACATATAACGAATAAGACGTTCTCCGTTACACAGACTGAGACAGATATGGTTTCCTATTTCTCAGCAATTTTCCACGATTCTCTTTAGCAAATCTCAAAGACTCTTTTCAAGTTTACCTTTCTATTTCATCCCCCATTGGTCTGATGTTTGTTCACTTTCGCATCCCCCGTATTAAAGGAATGGCATTTGAATAAAAATTCCATACGACGCTGTCCTCCATATTTCAATTTTTTCCTCCGTAAACGACTTACGAATGGTTTCTCAGACGTGAATTAATTCAGGCAGCGTCATATTGCCTCCTCCAACGGGTGCCTCGTATGTTTTATGGATAACTTTAAAGCTCGTAAGAAAGCCTCTAGGTGCACACCAAAAGGCGCTATTTCGGAATCATTTATACGACATCGTTGGATAGATTTATCCAAAACCTTCGAGATTTTATGGGTGTCGTAAGGACCGATTATTCTTATCGGTGAAAGGTCAACGAGTTTGTCGAGCGCTATGCTAAATATCGATCCCTTGCAACATTAAACCTCTGTGATCCCTTGTGATTTTCAGGTAACACGAGATACATCTGTATTTATATTCCTTTGAGCTATTTGTCCAACTTTGTAATGCATTGCAATTTTGTTTTTTAGAGTCAAAAGTAAAAGTACAAATTTTCACAAATTTTGTTGGCAACGATATAACATTGTATAATTAATCTTCAGATGTGATGACAAATATGGGATATTGGTCGTTAGAAACATACTATTTCATTCTAAAAATGTGTTAATTATATTACAGAAATAATAATTGACTATAACAATTGACAAAATGTTTCCCTGTTACCGTATTATTAAATTTTGAACTCGACGTTTCAATTAGTTTAGAGTCATTACAAAAAAATGTTGAATACATGGGTCAAAAACTTACGGTTTCTTTTTAAAAATGTGTTAAGTACATCACAGAAATAATAGCCGATTTTTACAACTGACAAAATGTTTCCCTGTTGTTTCATTATTAAATAAATTTGAAATCGACGTTTCAATTAGTTTAGAGTCATTACAAAAAACTTCGGAATACAAGGGTTTAAAAACATACGTGATCACTTTAAAATGTGTTAATTATGGGACGAAAATAATAATCGATTTTAACAATTAATTAAACATTCCTCGTTACTACATTATTTCATGAATTTAAACTCAATGTTGTAATTAGTTTAGAGTTCATTAAAATTAACGATTCGATTTGTCGTACCAAATCGTCACCAGCTCGACTGTTCCATTAGTACAAATATATTCCGTATGCAACGCGTTAAGAACAAAACGACGGACTTAAAACAGCAGAGGGCAAGGAACTTATTTAAAGCGTGCTAAAAATACTCTCAAACAGGCACGAGTCACTTACCAAAGAATAACTTCATCCCCCAATTTTTCAACGAGGTCTCGCATCGCTTGCAAATCGTCATCGATTTGCCAATAATTGGGATTTTGAAATATTCCAAATAAATTGAATCTCGTCTCGGGTATTTAACAGTAGATCAACCTAGCCGGTCAAACAATGAAATCGTAATGAATTACTTCAAAATATTCCTGAAATTGTTCGCGCTGCCTCTTATAATTTTATATATCTATCTTGTAAAACGTGAGAGATTAAATCGATCAAGATTCTGCTCCCGTTTGTTCTTTTTCCCCCGAAGTATTTATTTAACGCTAGAACTATCGGCGTTAAATCTATTGTATTTAAATAACTACTTTCAATGAACAGGAATCAGGAGGCCAAGGAGATGAACACTTAAGTAATTTGTGTATTTTAAGATAAACGTGGAAAATCGATTGTACTGATTGTTTAAAAATCGCATGAATTTTTATAACAAAATAGTAACCGGTCATTTTGCCAACTGCGGGAATTCTATTGTCAATATCTTTAAATACACTGAATTAATTGTCGGCAGCTCTAGCGTTATGGGTCTTCACAATAATGTTTAATGCTGAAAAAATCGATGCAATTCGAAAACATTTCTAGAGAATGAAAATTACTTTGTTGGAGTGTTTTTCGATTGACATCACGAATTGACAATTGTGGAATTCTCGTCGCGAACATTGCTATTCAAGTTTGCTATTTTTTCAGTGATTAGAATCGTTTTTGTAACTTTTCAATTATTAGTTTTTTGGTCAAATTCCATCATGAAATTCGAATGTTTGTCTTTTTGCAGCTGAAAAGGTAAATATTGTCCTCAAATGGTAAAAATCGAAGCATTTTTAAATTCATCAAAATTAATACCGAAGGGATGCTATAGACATTGTTTCTGCTCCAGGAATTTTACAAAAAAATATTTCGAGTACCTTGGAATAAAAACGGGGGAGAATATACTTGGAAATATTTTGCGGAAGACTCTTTTTTAAAGAGAAAACAAAGCGCGTAGGTATTTTTAATTCACTTCCGGTGCCCGAAAAATGCTGCTTTCATACCGAGAAACATTTTATTTACTGCTAAAAAACAACGAGAAATTTATTTCGACGAAACACGTAAAAAGCGTAATTATTGTAAGGGGATTTAAAAGATGCTGTAAATAAGCCGACATTTTCAACATGCTATAAATCCATATATTCCAATAAATTAAAACAAACGCCATCTCCGGAAAAAAAGCATAATTAATATAATTTGAAATTTGTTCAAATATATAAATAATCGTCAATTTCAATATTTCACCATTCTTGCTATTAACTTTGGAATGTTCGCGCAAATTCAAATTTTCCATAGTGCAATTAAAGTTAAAAAAAATTTCAACAAAGATTATTTCACTCAATAAATATTACAACGACTGCCATCATTTGTCCATTTCATACAATTTTACATATTAAACGCATTCCTTGCATTTCAAGAATTTAAAAGTCCCCCTAAAACGTTTCAAACTTCCCACCAAAAACGTACACATTTCCCCCAACAAATTATATAGCGTGACAAGCTATGTATAAACTTTGTGCTCAATTAAAGCACAAAAATAATACAAATCCCTGCACAAATAGGTCCATACAGTTCTAAAAATCAACGATTAAAACGAAACCTCAAAAGCAACCGAGGAAGTAAAGCGACTTCGGCAGGATATACGGCTAGAATCTAAACTAAAATAGAATACCGATGTATTTTGTATACAGAGACGACTTTGCGCGTGATGCATCGCCGACTTCGGACACGGGAAACTGAGAAACAAGACGGTCCAACGGCTTACGGTGAAATTATTGCGGTGTATAAATCACAAATGATTAAACAGTGCCGTCTCATTGGGACCGCCTCGAGTGTGTCAGTTTGGCGTTCTTCAAACATACTTCCTCCTCTTTGTATATTGTTTTTTCCTCGTTGAATGGTAACGCAGATACTTTGGCCTCAAAGGGAGACGGTAATCTGATCTGCACTTTTTCAAACGTGCGGAAATTTTTGTGTTGCTTGATGTGTTGGTATATTTCTTAGCTTTTGTAAAATTATTGTATGTTTTTTTTAGTTTTTACTGCATTTACATTTGTCATGGTAGAGATAAAGGAACTTTTGATTTACTGGAGGAATATTCGTTTTTGAAATTCAATTGGTGGGATTTTTGAAACAATGAAGCTTCAAATTCCTAATTTTTTAGGAAATATTTACGGAACTAATCTATCCCTTTTCTTAGAATGTTGTAAATTAGATCTTGTTGAGATAAAGATTGAGAAATATCTAGTATCTATATGATCAACTAAGATTTCAATGTATAGAGACTTTTTGGATGCGAAGAAATTTCTATAGAATAAATTTTTAAAACTTTGCACGACCATAAAATCCTATATGATGAAAAACAAAAGATTTCATTCACCGCGAACAAGACAATCAAAGCTGAAATTTATGTAGAATAAAATCACTTCGCTTTATCGGAATTCTCCGGAGATCAAATCCGTTCCGTTTTAAAAGTCAACGAGACGTAGTTTCCACGTTATTACGAATTGCGCGCCACACTGTTTTGCCGCGCGTAACAGAAGGCGCGTATTTCAAAGTGGAAACATCCGGGAATTTGCGAAAATACAGAAAGACATTGCTGCAGGTTACAATAAGTTTCTAAAACAATGTTGGAGAGTTTAGTATTTCGTACAAAGTCGACTGTAATCTTTGTGCCCTTCTTGAACGTACAATACGGCTAAGTCTTAAAAAAGGACGCCAACGAATTCCAAGGCAGAATGTTTTTGGAGTTATCATGCCGTTGGAAAGAAATATGACGTAACGACGTCGTAAATACCGATAGAGATCGGGTGCTACGAATATATACCGCCGGAGTTAGACTCGTACATGCCAAATAATTCTTCTCAATCCTCTTTCCGACTTGAAGTCATGCTAAGATGGCATTTGATTGTTGGTCTATGATGTCGTAAAGTAAGGTGCTCCGTTTTAAATGTTAGGTGCTTCATCTTATATGTTAGGACGTATAGTTTGGTTTTTTACAACCCTCTGTTTCGAGCTGTGATATGTTAAGCAGCTGACTATCGAGATACTTTATTAGAGATATTCTTTAATCTCGAAAAAAAATTGGCGAACCGATTAATGATAACTTTAATTACGAATAGAGAGGCATCTTGTTCATCTAAATTTTCCACAGCTCTAAAAGCAACTGTTACCGATACATCCGCGGTCAACAAATAACACCGAACAACTTAGTGGCTACATAGTTAAAGAATCAATATTGCAACTAATGCTTCCAACTTCAAATCATCTGTCATCTCTAGGAAAGTAATCTTAAATCATCATTTCATACAGTTTACACTCAACGCCTCAAAATCAGCTTGAAATCAGCTTCTACACGTATAATGTACCGATCCTTCTACGTTAGGATTAGGAATATCTTTACAAATATTGCGTACATCGACATGGTGACTCGATCTTCAGCAACCACTATCATTACTCATTCCCGAATCACCGATCCAAGTCCAAAAATCCTTATTCTCCTATTTTGACCTTCGACACCAAAACTCCGTCATCCTTCTCCCACTCATTTTCCTAAAGTCTTTAAAATCCTGTGTCCCCTTCCGCCAACTCACATTTACACATTAACTAAATTCTACTCAACATAATTCTATTCGATATTCATTCGTTACTCTTACTCGATACCGTCTCGCTGCACAAACCTGTCTAATCCAAAATAAATCAACACAAAAGCAAAAGTTCTCTTGTTTGGTGACTCCTACAAACGCGTAACTCCGAATTTCGCATTACATCCGAAATTGCCACAGCATTTAAATGTAATGCGAACTCGGATTTCGCAATTTGCAGGAGTCACCAACAAAAGACTTTCTCACTTTTGATGTGTGGCGGCACGACCTATCGAGCACCACCACCGATCTACCGGTCGCCATTACGTCTACGCCCCTAGTTCCAGGATCGTCCGCTAGACCTCGTGTTCACCGATGGATCGCTCTCGGGAGTTGTCCAACGACGATCGGTATCTATATATACGATCGCTCAACAGATATAGGTCTGAAACGGTAACTTGCCAGCTGAGACGGAAGGGGAGATTGCTCTCGTACCGCCTATCCCCGCCATGTCGGTCCTGGAAACCTCAGATCGACGAATGACAACCGAAAATAAAACACTACTTTCGTCGTTAACATGACGACGCAACGAATGTGCCGGTCTCTCTTGTCAATAGCGCGTCAAAATCGAAAATGCGTGAGGGAGAGGGATGTCCCTATCCGTCGGGCGAATCAGAGCAAATTACCCCTCAGCTGCCAAGTTAGCGTTCCAGCATTATACCATCGTCCCATCCGGGGCACAGTGTCTAGGACAGGGCCTGTTCGGTCAGCTCTACTGACGAGTCCACGGAACAGGCCCAGGACGAAACGCAGCGCGCTAATCATCACCTTTACCCCTTTCCTAGGAACAGAAGGACTTCCACTGGCCCAGGCACGGCGGTTCCTTCAGATGTATAGCGTGTATTTCGATAGATCCACGTGCAGCACGACGGTATTGAGTGGAGTTTTGTGATGCATTAAGCTTGTAGAATGAACGTGGAATATAGGATAAGCGTGAGAATTTACAGTGCGACTGACAATGTGAGATTGAAATGAATTATGAGTGAAAATGAATATTGAGCGCCGGTGGAAAGAGACGAAGGGTTTTAAGGACTTTAGGAAAAGAGTGGGAGAAGGATGACGGAGTTTGGGAGTCGAAGGGCGTAATAGGAAAATAAGGATTTTTAGCATGAAACAATGATTCGGAGATGAGTAACGATAGTAGTGACGATCGAGTCACCACGTAGGTGTACAAAATATTTGTAAAGATATTAGTAATCCTAGTCGAAGGGTCGGTACATTGCATAAATGAAAAGTAGAGAACACCATGGACTTGCTCTACCTGGATACACTGCGCGCCAAATGAATCGCCGAAGAGGGTGCCAATGAGTCTCTCCGGTCACACCTGCACCTATGCTGATGCGAAGGTTGCCTGGACCGATAAATCGTTGGCACGACCGGCTGCTGCACTTGCGCCTGCGGTTGTGGCTGAGGCTGAGACTGAATCTCGCCATCGAGTCTACAATGGAGCTCGATGTCTGGTACCGATCTCGTCGCCGGGTCTTCGTTGGTGCCGCTCTCCTCGGAGCCGCCGAGCCCCGAAACGGACAACTGTGGCGAGGCAACCAAGAAAGTTGCCCTATCCTGCCGCGTGAGCACCGGCTTGCCCTGAGACGCCGCGGCAACCACGACCGGCGGGGGTGGCGCCCTGCTTAGCAGGGCTGCCGTTTCCTCGCTGCTACCGTAATCGGTACCGTTACCACCTTCCTGCGAGCCGACGTTACCGTTCGTGTTCATTTTGCACCGATGTTCTCATCTGTCGCGTCACGTGGCCATTTCCTGCAAAAGATTAAGGATTTTGTTAGGGGGAACAATTAAACTTTTAAAGGGGTAAGTTGAAGGTAGGTACTTGCGTGGACATTTTAATATGTGGTGTTGGTTAAAGCTGATTTGATGAGGGGGGAAGTTATTTTGGGCCGTGTAAGTTTAATGTACTTGGGGGAGTTTCGCAGCGTTGTGTTACTTAAAGCTAATTATAACTTGAAATTCATGGGGATTTTACTATCATATCAGATGGGGCTACATAAGGGTTGTGGGGTGGGATTATGTTTGTGTTAAGTAGGTAGGATTTGGGTTTTGACCGGGTGAACGGCGTGGTACATTATGTTCGTAATGTACTGAATTGTTATTACAATGATAATAGTAGTAGCGATAACGGTTGTATAATTACAATGTTACTAATAATGATGATAACTGTGAAGTGGCTCTGTGAATAGTAATAGAGTAAGGTTAAGGGGGGCAGTCCCTTTAAACGCAAGGAAATTAGTCTTTTTTTATGAATTTTTTTGAAGGTGATTAAATTATCGAATCCTTTTGAAATTTGTATATCATTTTATTGCATATGTCTAGTTTTGGAAACATTTTTTCTTTTTTTTTGTTTTTACAAAATGGCGGCGTTCCGAATTTTTTCTATCGGCGCCTTTCGCAACACACCGCAAACTGCTGCACCTGTACGAGTTTTTATATTGATGTGAAATAAAAAACGAAAATATTTTCCGATTATAGACAAGTGTAGGGGAAGGATAAACCTTAAAAAATATAAAAAAGTATAAAATTGGAAGTTATGTCGGCGTTTTAATAAAAAGGTAATTTTTTTGACCATTTTCTCGACAGTTTTTACCCCTTAAAATATATTTATTTACGCGATAACTTAAAAATTTTAGGTACATCCTTCCGGTAATGTTGTAGTAAAAAACGTGGAAAAATTTCAGCCAAATCGATTGATAACTTTTCGAGCTACAATACGAGCAGTTTTTGAAAATGTAGTTTCGAGATAATCGCGTTTGAAGTTTCAACCGAACCGTTCGGATTACCTGAGTCTCTACTTTACAGCATGCGGTGCCGCGCTTCCGATTATGTGCTATAACTTTGTTAATATTTCGAATTTTTATTTCTCTTTTATATAGTATACTCTCAGCATATCATACTTTCGAAATATGCAAAAAAAATTGATTTTTTGAAAATTGTAAAGGGACTGCCCCCCTTAAGGAAGGGACACTTTGCTATCGGTTGTAAAAAGTAGCAAAATCTTTTTTTTGAATTCGTGTCCGGAATGCAGCGGTTATTGGAAGTTAAAATATTTTAGGGAAAAAGATTTCGGGAAGATGGATGAAAGACAGTTGATTGACAGGCGGCTTAAAGGAGGCAGGCTTTTTTACTTATCGTCGATCTTCCCGTCCTTAGTGTGTAACATGTATAACGTCATGGTCTCCTGCCACTGAGACATTTTGAAAAAGAGATATTCTTCTGAATCATTATAACGGACGAAGTGACAATATCGATTTAATAATTAACTGCGTGCTTTAATGAATGCACAAGATATTTAGAATGTGGAAACGTGATGCTATTGACAACACCAAATGAGATTTCCCATGCTCCGTTCAACTACGCCTTATCGGAAGCGACAGTATGGAGGGCACCATTAACAGAGGATGCTCTTGTGG
Source organism: Cerceris ruficornis (assembly GCA_963989415.1). Lineage (NCBI taxonomy): Eukaryota > Metazoa > Arthropoda > Insecta > Hymenoptera > Crabronidae > Cerceris > Cerceris ruficornis. Next base: position 7,239,197 of record OZ022529.1, read on the forward strand.
GATGCGAGGTGTAGGGTGAGAAATATTGGGTTGGCAACGGAGTGATTGCGGATTTTATATAAGGAATTTCCTTAAGGGGGGATTCCCATTTCAAGTGTTGAAAAATCGTGTTTTTTTAGGAATTTCTATTAAGGAAACCATTAGATAAATCTTTGTCATAATTCACACGTATAGTTATTATGTATTCAGTGAACTACAATTCAATTTTTAATTGATTATCTTGAAAAGTATGGCTTTCACGTCGTTTGAGGTGGGACGCCTCCTGAAAATTCCCGGTCGCTGGCCGACACGATAACTGATCTTCAAGTTGTTTGAAACAAAAAATTCAAATGGCAATTTACTCCTTATGAATGTAGTTCTGGTATGAACTACGCACAATTTTTTTTCCAAAAACTATAGAAACTGCGACGGTTGGAAAAAAAATTTTGTTTTTTCGCAAAAAATTTCGTCACACGTTTGTTTATAAAACAAAAAGTTGTGCATGTATATGTTTTTTCGTAGTTCACACTGAAGACAAATGTTTTTTCGAGAATTGTGCCAAATTTGAAGGCAATCGACTGAATAGTTCCGGAGATATCATGTCGGCCGTACAGAAAAAACCCGTTTCGAGAAAAACGCGTTTCAAGTTTTACATACAGTTTTCATTCCAGGAACCAGCGTTCGGCTGTTTACCTGGCCTAATCACTCATAGAGCATTCAATTTCCACCCCACCAACTTTGAATTTGACACCGACGGACGGGTGGAGTCTCAAAGTCAAAATCAAAGACTATATACCTGCTACACTAAACAGGAACCTCTCGGGTATTGCCCGCTCGCTATCTCAGCATACGTGCGCGCCGAGTTCGTTATTGACTTATAACTTTGTCAATTCAACGAATTTCGGATTGAAATTTTGCACATTGTTTCTCAAGAGTATGAACTACAATAACAATAATAAAAAAAAAAATGTTGGAGCCATGAAATGGGAATCCCCCCTTAAACTGATGAGGGAGCCATAAATACAGTTCTTCAACATAGCGAAGCTGTCTTAATTTTTTTTATGCGAGACATTGAGCTCTGCAATGTCACGTGTTGTGCTATGACGATCTGAATTGATAATAGCCTTAGGAGAAACGGACGTGAAGAAGAATTGACATCAGGGAGAGGTCGCCGACACAGTGGAACCGCGCCGACCCAGGATATCTCCCGTGTTAACTCCTTGAAGCACGGGAATCCAGAAAATAAAAAGACCCATGTTGCACAGACAATATTTTTTTTTGATTGAATAAAGTTGGTTTATATTTATTAACAAAGTTATATAATAATATAAATTTTAGAGGTGCGACAAAAATGTCCCACCGTGCATCTTCATGCATGAAAGGGGTGGGACGCTTTTAATTCCGCCGTGCCTCTAAGAGTTAAGCTTGGACACATTGCCGCGCGCCTCTCTTTCTTTTTCACGATCCTACATACATTACACCCCTAGCAGCGGACATATCTCGATCATTTCCACTTCTCTCTAATTTTTCTGCATTTCTTTTCCCACACTTAGAATTATGCGTGCACATTCGCTTCATGGGAAGCGACAGTATGGAGTATACCATTAAGTGCTCTCGCCCCTTGATATTTAAGGTGTCACATTCAATTTCCTTCAATGTACATCTGGGAACTCGGGTCTTATTTCACTTCAACCGAAAGATCCCGCGTACATTACACTCCTAACAGCGGACATCTCTCGGTCCTTTCCACTTCTCTCTAATTTTTCTGCATTTCTTTTCCCACACTTAGAATTATGCGTACACATTCGCTTCATGGGAAGCGACAGTATGGAGTATACCATTAAGTGCTCTCACCCCTTGATATCTAAGGTGTCACATTCAATTTCCTTCACTGTACATCTGGGAACTCGGGTCTTATTTCACATCAACCGAAAGATCCCGCGTACATTACACTCCTAACAGCGGACATCTCTCGGTCCTTTCCACTTCTCTCTAATTTTTCTGCATTTCTTTTCCCACACTTAGAATTATGCGTGCACATTCGCTTCATGGGAAGCGACAGTATGGAGTATACCATTAAGTGCTCTCGCCCCTTGATATTTAAGGTGTCACATTCAATTTCCTTCAATGTACATCTGGGAACTCGGGTCTTATTTCACTTCAACCGAAAGATCCCGCGTACATTACACTCCTAACAGCGGACATCTCTCGGTCCTTTCCACTTCTCTCTCATTTTTCTGCATTTCTTTTCCCACACTTAGAATTATGCGTGCACATTCGCTTCATGGGAAGCGACAGTATGGAGTATACCATTAAGTGCTCTCACCCCTTGATATCTAAGGTGTCACATTCAATTTCCTTCACTGTACATCTGGGAACTCGGGTCTTATTTCACATCAACCGAAAGATCCCGCGTACATTACACTCCTAACAGCGGACATCTCTCGGTCCTTTCCACTTCTCTACAATTTTCCTACAATTCTTTTTCCATACCTAGAATTAGGTCAAATACGTGCACATTCGCTTCATGGGAATCGACAGTCTGGAATATACCATTAACCCATTGACTGCCAACTACGAGATATCTCGTAGCTGCACTAAAACTTTGAATTAATAAGTTAACAACAATGGCCGAGCGTGTATAGAAATTTTGGAACAAAAATATTCTTCGCATCATTACAAATGTCAAGATTATATTTTTGATTAATGAAACCAATGTTCTAACAACTTTCTCTCATCTTCTCAAATTTTAACAAGCAAAGGTAATAATATTTGCTTAGTTTTCCTGGCAGTGAATGGGTTAAGAGCTCTCACCCCTTGATATCCAAGGTGTCACATTCAATTTCCGTCCCTGTACAACTCAGAACTCGAATCAGATTTCACCCGAAAGATCCCGCATACATTACACCCCTAACAGCGGACATCTCTCGATCATTTCAACATCTCTCCAATTTTCCTGCATTTCCGTTTACCGCAAATTTGCTATAACGAGCTCCTCAAACCAGCGACATGGAGGATCGATGGCGCGGTTTGTCCGAAAGGTTCGCGCGAATATCGGTTTCTGGTTTCACCGGACAAAGCGTCCAGAGGAGGCTGTTTGAGGACTCCAGGTATCGACTCCCAAACTGAGCGGATGCTGTCAACCGTATTGTAAACCGTCGTCGTGAATATACGATCTGGCTTTTCGAGATTACACGCCAGGAGATTCGTCGTTTTCCCTCCAGTCTGCTCTCCGATGCCCAGACTTACCCTCCGAAGTATTTTCGGGGCTCGTTTCGTCAGGTCTCGTAGTCTCGTCACGTACTTACAGAAATATAGAGGGTGCCTGAGACTTAACCGAATTGTTCGCGAATCTCGCCGAGATTTTCCACTTAACCTGATACAATGAAGATTTCGGTTCTGCGCGTATCGCTTGGGAGAACGCTTGAAAGATTGTCAAAATGAAACTGCAGATTCTACACTTTCTACGAAGTGATTGAATTTTAAGTAACGTCAAATGAAAGACAATGATCTGGTATAAATATTCTGCTAACTCTTTCGTTGCAACTTTAATTGAAAATTATCATCCAGGAAGTTTTATCCAAGGAATTTTAAAAATACTTAATACTCAGTTACTTTCTCTTACAAGGGAACTACCCGAGGTGTCCGCCTCCGATTTTAATGAAATTTTGCAGATTTGTTAAGCGCGTGAAAATAATCGATACCTATTTTTTTATGTCGGCTAAGTCGCACGTTTAGGGGGTGAAACCACCCTTCAAAGTTTCGACATTTTTTCTTCTTTCGCTTATAACTTCAAAACGGTTAATGATAGAGATTTACGATAAATGTACGAAATATTTGCTTTTTTGTGTACTAAACGCCTATGGAATTTAAAATTTTATTTGACGATTTTTTCTTAATTTTTTATTAAAAACTGCCAAGTTTTTCGTTATATCTTTAAAGTTTGCTCTAAAGTTTGTAATCTATTTAGAAAATGATTCAAATTGAACCTCTTGCATTGAAAACGCATTACAGTTTATCTGCACAGTTTCCATAGACTCATTTCTCGTCGTAAAATCGAATACCAGAGCCATTGCAATGCACAACGATCGTGCAACGCCATATACAGTGCTCTCCCCCATATAAATATTTTGGTGCTGCCCATGCTTTGGTTCGGTACCCACGTGCTACACTATTCAAACTACCTGCTACAATATGGCCAATGAAACTGCATAATTAATAGAAACTACCGAAATATGGCCAACATTTCATAAACACCCTGTACACGCAGGAAAGATCGTCGTATTATTATGTTCCGATACTCTGCGGTTATACCACGTTACCAAAGTCGTTATGGGGTTCAGAATTGTCCTCGTAAAACTGATTGTGAGGTCAGCGCACGTAGAAATCTCAACTAACTTCGAACAGTTTCACCTTGGTCCTTCGTGGCAATTAGTTGACTACATTAATTCGCTTCATGGCATTATCTGCACGATGTACATATCTGAAGAACTTATATTACATTGGACGAACTTTGTAAGAAATTATGGCGATATTATGATAGATTTCATGCACAATATCGCAACCGTAGCTTTGCAATTTTGCTTCATTATTTTGATGATGAATTACGATATTATAAAGGGTCCGGAGTTTAAAATTGCTGCAGTTCTGCTGTCTCTTACTGCTGCTTTTGTGTTGTTTTTTTCGTATGCACTTTTGTAATATCGATTTTCCGCTTTTATAATGCACGAGAGTTGCAAATGGAATACAGAAAATCGGGACAATTGACACAGTTTTTGGTGCCGGGCACTATTTCCATCGGGCATTTGTAATTTTGCCTTTCACCATTTAATGCGATGCGCGCTGATTTTTAGATTGGTATTGTAAAATGCTAATTCTGCGGAGGAAAGGACCGATTGCATTTTTAACATAAGAAAACCAATTATTTTTCAAGTTGGTTTGTGTGCAATAACTATTTTATATTAACAGTATATTCTTTGATCATTTTTTCCAAAAATCTACGAGGAAATGTGATGTTTAAATAAAAATTACAGACCTATTGGTTTCAAGTTCCTGTAAGATAATCTGTTGCAGTAATTACAAAATATCTGGTGTGAACCCCTGCGAATCCTTTCTCTCGAACGTCCAGGATCATTAAAACCTGCCAGTAATATTACTCCGACCCTCGAAATACGATATTCTCAGTAATTCTCTTGCTTCGTATCTTTTTTCACGCAGAACACCGAAATACACGTCCATTAATGGTACATAGGATCTATTCTTCTTATTCTGTCCATCGAAAACACTTAAAAATTATTTACAAAAAGTATTCCTCGAATCCAATGTCTCGCCTGTTCATCAATAAAGTCCAAACTTTCTGAAATAATATTCTTCACTACGTGGAATTTAAAAGTACTGTAATTCATAAATTATATTAACACATCTCTAGCGGGAAACGTCTTAACTCGTTTCGTGTATATTAATATTAAAGCGTGGGTGCCGCCAAAACAAAGTGAATAAAGAAATTATTTTTTAAAAAGAAACCGAAAGTTTTGTTAAAAAATAATCCATAGTTCCAAGGTTATAGCTTCTTTATGCAGAAGCAATTTGCGCGCGAGTTGCAAACAATCGCCCGCTATATGGTGAGAATTTAGCGAGAAAACGCCCGCTTAAGATGTGTTATTATGTTAACACTAGATTTACGGGACTGAAATCGGTCACACTGTAATATATTAAATAAAGACTTTGGAAAAAGAGGGATCAATCTGCAAAGCTGATAATTCGTTAAGTAATTTTTGTATTGTAAAATACACGTGAAATATCTACTGTACTGTTTCTCTATATATCTGAGAAATGCTTATAAAAACAGCATGAACCCGTCAATTTGACGGCTTCCGTAAACCTAGTGTTAATCACTCCAGTAACAATCCAATATAAAACTTTAGATTTTTAAAGCAGTAGCATAGAGACGAACTCTTAATTTCCCCATGCTTACGTCGAGAAGACTTGACACTTCTTTTTAAAACTTGCACTCCTTTTTTCATTTTTCAGATACCTATTAACAAAACCCAAGCCTCGTTAAATATTGCACATATTCTCGAACAATACTATAAAACGACTCGAATGAAAATTTGGCGTCTAAGAAAACTCTATCTGTATATCAAAAGCGGCGAAAATCGCTCGTCCGAAGTCGGAGCACTCAAAGTTCCAGAAGCAGTGCGCACGATATCGTCTGGTACACGCAAAATGGATGAATTACGACGAAGAAAGAGGCACTAAGCCGTGAGTAACTTGCGAGGAAGAAATTGCATCGCAAGGAACTTCGGTGCCGTGCTAAATTCGTCCCATGCTTTTAAGCATTTTCGGTACGACACAATTTGCATCTCTTTCGCTTTATCTATCTCTCCGCTCTTCCTCTTCTTCGCCCTCTTTGCTCTCTTTTTCTATGATTTTCTCTTTTGCCTTCCTCTCAGTCTTCTCATTCTCTCCCCCCTCCCCCTTTTTCACTCTCACTACTCTCTTTCACTTTGTCCTCTCTCCTTTTCTCTAACTACTCTCTTTCTCTCTCTCCTCTCCCTTTTTCCCTCTTACTACTCTCTCTCTGTCTCGTTTTCCCTCTTACTACCCTCTTTCTCCAGCTGTCCGTTTTCGTTCTCTCTTTCCTCTCTTTCTCTTTTGCTTTCTCTCCGCTCGTAGAAATGGATGCGGTTATTTTCGGTCTCGGTGGCCAGTAAACAACGACGACACGGAAGAAGAGACCGAAACAAAGGACGCAGGACACGGAACATACGTTTCTCCCTCGTTGCCTTAATGACGTTACCTTTGCTTCGAAGGTAACTAGAGAACGGATTAAGTAGGAAATTGAGAAACTTCAAGTTAGTTTCTTCTGCTTCGCTCAACATTGCAGCACGAAAATTTGCCTCTGAATGGCACGTTTTAAAGACACGCTCGTCTTTAACACTAGAACTACCGGCGTTAAATCTATCATATTTTAATATATTAAAAAGTACTTTGAAAAAGGAGGCATCAAGAGCCGGAAAAGATGATCGATTCGACGATTTATGTTTTTTTAGATGGACGTAGAATATTTATTCTATGACTCTTCTATAAACTTGGAGAAATTTTGGGAAAAGTTGTGTACCAGTCATTTCGACTGGTTTGGTAGTTCTTGTGTTAAATGTCAAGTTTATTATTTACTTGACAAAAGTCGTTCGCGAAGTGCGACATGTTTTTTCGTTTCTTCCAGGATTGAAGTTTTTTTTTAAACTAGACGTTTAATGCGATCTTTTAACCGGCGTCGTTACAATATCGTAAATCATTCCGAGACTTTGTTATATCCTTTTTTTAAATTATACGTCACTTCTTCTTTGTATGGTTCTTGTCTTGTTTCTAATTTCACAGCTTCAAGTACCACGATTATTTTACCTAGGACTTACTGTTTTATTTTGTTACAAAATTATGTAATATAAATTTAATATTAATTCATGTATGTTAATTAAGTAGAATTAAAGATTCAATTGAAAATTAACCCCTTGCCGTACCATTTCTTCTGTGACTGAATGCACAATAACTCAGAATTAATTACTGAAAAGCAATCTAACCCCGATTTCTGATATTGCGTATAACTTAACGCAATATTAATATCATAGAAACAATTTTACCGTATCGTGACCCAGTGATATTTTTAATTTAATAGTTTTTGGAAAACTTCAAAATTTCCTATTCCATTTATCGCGTCACGAGTGTCATTCATTATTGTAGGGGATAATATTAAACCATTGTGGTTAAGAAGTCTCTTAAGTGGCTTTTCCCACATTCCTTTCTTTCCTTTGGATTTTCTGGATTTAACTGCTACGGTCATATCACCTTTGACCTATTGTTTTAGGTGCATTCCTAACTATCGAAGCTATGGTGTTCATATCGTATAAGAAATATTAAAATGCCCCAAAGGCGATGGGAGATTTGAACGCGGGCTCACTGATAGAGGCACCATAGCCCCGTTTTTTTGTATGGAATTTGCGTGTTACGAATGTGAACATCTATCTTTTCTGAATATAATGTAAAGCATGTATTAATGATAAGGCATTTTATATGTCTTGTAATATGATACAATCAAACATATTCCGCGCAATATTTACTCGTACGGAATTGATGCAGGGTGTATTTATCAGGTGTAATCACGTCGAAATGCAAATTTAACGTCGATTAATATTGAGAGTAAAATAATGAATCTATTCGATAGATAATTGTAAACAATGAGATTCAAACATAATTTTTTAATAAATGCTGTTCTTGAGGCGTAATTTACAATCTGGGCCTTGAGGTTGGGAGAGCCAAAAATCCCTAATTGTATAATTATTTCCGCAGCCGTAGAAACTTTGCCAATCTGGCAAGCACCTTTCGATGACCGAAGGGTCGCACGTGGCCATCAGGTTATGCACGGATAAATTCCTCCAAAGCTAGATTTATGACAGGTGTCAATTGACAACCATCTACGAAGCCCAGACAGAATCAATAACATTTGCTTACGGGCCCAAACATCCTCCTCCTCGCCACTAAGTCACCACTTCCTCCTCGGAAGGGATGTCGACGGAGCAAAGAGTGCTTGGGAAATTAATAAAGGGACTGAAAAAGCGTCCCGAGCAGGAGGGGCATTATAACACAATTTTTCAAACACTTTTGCAATATACACACATGCTACCAATTTTTCTTATATGTACAAGAATAACACTAAACACACAGAAATCTCATTCACAATCACTTTAAATACTAGTCTATCGCTTTAACGGTATCGCTGCTCGAAAACGCTCTCGGGAAATACGCTATACGCTGGTAGGAAAAACACTGGGAATACGCTGCTGGCTGTTACGAAAAATATTGGGCCTTCTGACAGTCATTTTCATCCGAAAGCCCTGCACCCCACACACACAAACACACATAGACACACACACACACGCGCGCACCACGCACCACGCACCACGGAACCACGCACCACGCACCACGCAGCACGGAACCACACACCACGCACCACGCACCACGCACCACGCACCACGCACCACGCACCACGGAACCATGCACCACGCACCACGGAACCACGCACCGCCACCTCGTAGGCACTTTCTCTTGCAACCCTCGTTTTCAGACCACGGAGATGAAAAGAAATACTTTCCGCAACATTGTATCTTTAAGACGGAAGCCTCGCCGCGGCTGTAGATGTACAGTGTTGTACAAAGGTTTTTGCAATTTTCTTATCGTGTTAGAGCGAAACCGTGTTATAGGATGCCGTGTTGTAGGAGGGTTCCCGCAATTTCTGAATCGTGTTATAACGAATCCATGTTATAAGATGCCGTGTTGTAGGAGGGCTACCTGTACTTTCTGAAGGAACCGCGGTGCCTGGGCCGGCGGATGTCCTTCTGTTGGCTAGGAAAGGGTGAAGTTGTTGGGGATTAGCGCGGGCTTGCGTTTCGTCCTGGGCCTGTCGTGGACTTGTTATAATGCTGGAACGGTAAGAAGGCAGCTGAGACGGAAGGGGAGATTGCTCTCGCCCCGCCTATCTCCGCCATATCGGTCCTGGAAACCTGAGATCGACGAATGACAACCGAAAATAAAACACTACTTTCGTCGTTCACATGACGACGCAACGAATGTGCGGGTCTCTCTTGCCAATAGCGCGTCAAAACCGAAAATGCGTGAGGGAGAGGGATGTCCCTATCCGTGCAAATAATAGCAAATTACCCCTCAGCTGCCTTCTTACCGTTCCAGCATTATATCTGTTGATCGATCGTATATATAGATACCGATCGTCGTTGAACAACTCGCGAGAGCGATCCATCCGTGGACACGAGGATCTAGCGGACGATCCTGGAACTAGGTGCGTGTAACGTGAAAGAACTCTCGATCGAAAGAAGCATTAACGGCGACAATTTCTCCGTTTTCATCGGCCGGGGCTTCCCACCCACAAAGCATCAAACACCCCCATCAAATACCTCCATCATTCGCCGATTTCAATGCGTCCGATCATAAATAATTCTTGGTTTAAAAGTATTGCGACAATCGAGCAAAGTGAAAGAACTCTCGAACGAAAGAAGCCCCGCGCATTAACGACGACAATTTCTTCGTTTTCATCGGCTGCGGCAACCCACCCCACAAAGTATGAAAAATCTTTCCAATAACTTAAACACCCCATCATATACAGGGTCCGGCAGAAAGAACTCCCCGATTTTAAAACTGCATCAACAATGAAGGTCGGCATCTAAGTAATGTATTGTTTAAAACCCGTACTCGACGGCTGTAATTTAATGTAAATATGTAAATGTAAATAGCATTTTGTATACTTTATTTTAATAAAATGTATTTTTTTGTATCTTATAAGGTTTTGTTTTTATTGCCTTCTAAAATAGGGGAGTTCTTTCTACCGCACCCTGTATATCACTAATCGGGGAGTTCTTTCTGTCGCACCCTGTACCTCCGTCATTCGCCGATTTCAATGCGTCCGATCATAAATAATTCGTTGCGCAAAAGTATTCCGAGAGTCGATCAAAGTGGAAGAACTCTCGAACGAAAGAAGCCCCGCGCATTAACGACGACAACTTCTTCGTCGTCTTCATCAGCCGGGGCTTCGCGTTGTCGACCTCGGCGGAACTTTTTCGCGTGCCGTTTTCACTGTTTACAATATTGTCACGGACGAAGCCGTACGCATTAGTCCCGGGATGGTGCAGGACACGCGTTGCTTGAAAGCGTGTCGCTCGTTTGCTTTGCTTACCTACCATCGCAAAGCGACACCGCTCGCAACACGAAAATAGGCTCTTGTATATTTGCGCAAGTGTTCGACCATAGCCACGAATAAAGAACAAACGAGATTGCTCGAGATTGCACCGGTGATACTGCGTGTTAAAAAAAACCTTTGGGAATTTACAGAGCACTGTGCTTTGTTGGATAACGACTCATTTCAAATAATATTTTGTACACGTACCGAAAGTAACTCAGGTTCCATACAGGAAACATTGGTCAGTTTCGATACTGTTAAGAAAGAGAAAGGAAAAATGAAGGAGGGAAGAAAGGAAGAAGAAAATGCAAGGAATGAAGTAGACGTGGGTGTAAAAGGGTTAGTAAATTTTTATAGTGAAATTGCAGAATGTCGCAGAACAACAGAGAAACAGGATTAAAAGAAATAGGAGGTCGCAACAAAAACTTTTCCTTTAACATCTTACCCGTATTGTTCCCTACGAACACATCCTTTAAACCGTGTAGCTCACTCTGGAGAACTAATTATCTGAATTCTAGGTAATTGTCCAAAGATTCTGAGGCTCTTGCAACAAAAATAAAGCAGTGTTTTCTAAACCTTCATTGTTTTAAGTAACTTGCAATAATCTAAAGTGCTGTATAAGAACAGAAGTAACCGTAAGTATACAACATTTAGTGTACAAATTCATCACTTCATTAACAGAAGAAAGGAAATTGCCTCTATTAATATTTTATAAGCAACGAAGACGTACGTACAAAAAGGACTCACAGAACGATATCTCCACCGCATAAAAAGGAATTTCCCAACCCCTGGTGTTTTCAAACGCGATTGTACCCTTCCCTCTCATCGCCTTTCACTTACTTCTGTTACTTTAATTACATTAGAAGCACTTTGCTTTCACTCTGAACGGTGAAAAAGGAGAAAATCTACGTAACCCTCCCGTAATTAATTAAGCTTCTCTACGACGCCGTAGAATTGCACTCGTGGCACGTGAAGCACGGAAATGAATAGCGTGTAATGACGAAATTAGTCATGGTCGTGGAACGTTCTATTTTGATGTCACGTTAGGAAAATTCCATGGGTTAAAGCGACAGAAATTCTTCTCGAACGATCGCTCGAATCGCGAAAAATTATTGCAGCGGATCGCATATACCTATAGGTGATGCCCGGTATTAGAGCGTATTAATTAGTTTCTGTTGATTCGTGATATGAGAACACGTTAATTAGGGCAAATTCCTCGCGTAAGCGGATACGTTACTAAATCGATAGAAATTCCAATGGGAGTCTATCACCAGCGATCGTAATTGTCTTCCTTTACGTTTCTACAATCGTCAGGAATTAACGGTTTCAAAAATCTATAACGACCTTGCTAATTATGTCGAAAGACCAAGTTGATCTGTTCATTTTTGCATTAGAGAATTCTATGGTACGTACGAACGAATATGTTATTAATACTCGATATTATAAATATGAAATTCCGGATCTGTGTCATTGTTTGTAGTTTGTCTACAATTATTCCTATATTTATCGAATGTCGATTATATTTTATGTCATCGAGGAAAAAATAATTTCCTTAACACTAACCGTACTTTGTGCGGTGCAATTAAATTTTTGGTATTTGTAAGTAAAGACTGTTTTTACTTTCGTTTCCGGTGTTAAGTTGACAGTTTCCTGATTGCTATCAGAAAGTTATTATCGTTATTTCATAACCGGTCAAAAGATCCGCTACGGTAAGAATGGACACCCATAAAGTGTCGGTACGGTTAGTGTTAAAATATTTTCGCGGACTCATTCTCTACTAAAATTTTATTTATTTATTTTTTTTTTAAATCAAATCGTCGGCCAATTTTAACAGAGAAACATCCACCAACACCGAGATACTTTTATTCAATCAAATATTGAGTTACCAAGCACAACAATTCAGCTCGATACAATATTGTAATGAAAAATAATATCAAATAAGCAATTGTCCGCTCTGAAATTGATATGTTATCGCAAGGTATTAAATTCCAGAAATTGATAGACATTAACGTTGATAATGCTAATAAAGTGTATCTTTTATGCTCAATGTCGTTTCACATGTCAGCACGTAAAAAGTCAACTGCCAACGATCACCAAAGACAACGAAGAAACCATGCCACTTCCTTCGCACACGTACCCATAGATGTACGTATCTTATGGTGTTAAACTATGCATAGCTTGAAACACCTTTCATACGGTACGCTCAGAGAGAATAAGATAGGAAGTGCATACATTGACATTTTTCAGAAATTTTTTATCTACATCCTCCAACGATCGCAACTTTTGTAATATTACGTGTGTTGAACTTTCGATGCCAATTTAACTCCCTGTGCAACGTCTATACGCATAATACTACCGGAAGTTCGACACAGGCATCGTTTTACGAATATTTCATATCGTACGTTTCAAACAAAACTGTAGTAGATGCAAAATGTATCGCTAGAAATTTTTGGGAATTTGTTAAAGTATTATTTAATTGCATAGGCGAATTAAAAGGCTAATTGTGAATATATTTATAATAATTTATAGTTTTATAATTTGACTTTTATTATTATGGCAATTTTCAAGTCCTGCAGCTTTAGATAGTTGTATTTTGACTTTAACTCGATACCTGTAATGTACAATGTTTTTGCAATTGCAAAGAGACGATCGTTGTTGAATGGAGTAATTATGAATTGAAATTGAGAATATCTGAGAATGCTGAATAGAATTATTTGTTAATATTTTGCCACGTAATTATTTTTCATTGGTATTTGAATGTGATAATTTAGCAAGTGTGATGACATACATCTAGTTCCATAATTAGTAAAGTGTGCTGCGATGGATTAATCCTTATCGGATGTCAGCATTTTGCACATAACTCCTGCAATGCCACGCCGGAGGTGATATACTGATAACGTTAACTTGAATGTAGAAATCGAAATGGCTTAAGGACGTTGTCGTGGTACAATATCGTCAATAGTTTTTGGATCATGTGCGTGGTAAGAGTATAGGAGCGAGTAGCGATATGAACGATCACCTTTCTTTCAATACTGTACCCATGACAACATACTCATACAAATCTCATATATATGTATACACAAACACTATGAAACATTTTCACGTCTCGCAATTTGACAACGTCGCTTATGCCACACACAGTTGGACCTACTGGGCTTGTTTACTGGATACAGCGCTTCAGTGTATGCAGACTCAATGTATGTACAGTACAGCGTTGCCAAGTTGTTTCTGTTCGATTTGCCCGCGTGTGCTTTTTTCCACGATTTTTAATGTTTGCATTATTATAACTCAATAACGGGACGGTCAATATATTTGTTGTTTTTTTGTCTAATTCAGAACAAAAACATTTATGAATTGTTAGTTTTTTGAAAGTTTCTGACTGTTAGTTTTTTTATTAGAATTAATAAAGTGGTAGAACCACTACATAGCGCATATACTCTCCATGCTAATGACCCGAACTTTAATTAAGTTTATCTCGAATTAGAGGCGGTCAATCGATTTAAAATTTTAAGGATAATTGTATTATAATGTCCTCAATGAGTATTCTAAAATTTAGAATTTTCTGACACTATGCCCATCGCACGACAACTACCTTAACGGAAAGTTGTACCGTTCATCGTCGATGTCTCGCATCATATGTAATATGTAAACATTCCTCAAACCGAATAACATGTTACTTTCCTCTACATAGAACTACAATTTTACAATGATTAATTTTTGATAAAAAAAATTCACCAACTAATATTATATAATCTTAGGTAAACATTTGTCACATGGCAGAAGCTATATACATTTAAAATATGAGCACAACAAAAGGTCAATAAGAAGGTCTTCATGGCCAACATGGAGGACATCGACAGTGCTCAACTTAGAAACATATTATGTATATTCGGTTGCAACATGTACTCTGTATAAAACAAAAATTCTATAACAAGTGAATTTTGCTATTAACACTAGAACTACCGGCGTTAAATCTATCATATTTCAAAATATTAAATAAGTATTTTGAAAAAGGCGGAATCAAGAGGCGGAAAAGATAATCGATTCGGTGATTTATGTTTTTTAAGATGGACGAAGAATATTTATTCTAAGACTCTTCTATAAACTTGGAGAATTTTTGGAAAAAATTGTGTACCAGTCATTTTGACTGGTTTGGTAGTTCTAATGTTAAATTCAGGAATTAGCACTGTGCATCCAGAGCAGCTCAAAATTTCTGCACAGAGCTACATACACCAACGGCAATTATACCGTCAGGGAATTCAGATAGCCGACAAGAGTTAGAACCAAACATCTACTACACCTCGATATTCAGATCAACCCCTAGAAAATCAACGCTTAACTCTTTGAGGCACGGGAATTGAGAAAATAAAATGATCCAGGTTGCACAGACAATTGTTTTTTGATTAAATAAAGTTGGTTTGATTGAATAAAATTTATTAACAAATTTATATAATAATATAAATTTTAGAGGTGGGACAATAAATGTCCCACCGTGCATCTTCATGCAACAAAGAGGCGGGACACTTTTAATTCCGCCGTGCCTCAAAGAGTTAAGAAATCAACTAGCTGAGGTCAAATCACCTACCAGGGTTCATCACATATAACACGAGATACATTAACACCGCACAACGTATTATGGATTGCATATCGTTGCAATACATTTCTGCACAGAGAAGTGCATACACCTGGAGCAATCCTGCGATCAGTGAATTCAGAGAACCGGCAAAAGTCAGCCGTGTGCTACCCTGCCATGCGTCGACCAAGTCACGAGACATGTTTAACCTGTACGCAAGAACAGGTATAAATGTGAATGCAATATTACGTAACCCAGAAATGGCAGCATATCGATCCTCTTGCGCGCCGTTAGATAGGCTTGCGTAAACATTTCACGTATTTTATTGCGAGAATGTTTTGTCCGCATCACGCGAGAAAAGGGGCATTAAAGTAATTACTGCAGGGAAAGAAGAAACGAGGCTCAACTGTGTAGGGAATATACGCCGATGATGACCGATTTTACTATGTACTCGTGGTAATATCAGATTTCAATTTTATCTTATACTTCAACCAGCTTTTCAGCTTTGTGTTCAGCTACAATGGACACAGCTTTTTGATGTAATTAATACCTCGCGTACTTTTTGTACTTTTGCACAAATATTCCTCAGCATCTATAGTTATTTTCGGTTTATTAAATAAAATTAAACAGAATCAACGGCAGAATATTTTCCGAAGCTACTTTGGCTTAGTCGACGAAGAATTGGAAAAATAATTTGAACTACAGAAGATTAATTATCAATGTTTACATCCTGGTCTGCACGTACTAATGTAATGGAAGGTTTGCAATTCTGTTATTGCTTTAATAAAATTCGTCGTAAAGTATCAGAATATGCGGCAAAGAAAGTTTCATTTACAAAGAAGAAAAAATTCAGACTTCCCCCTCTGTGCGAAACACCTTTTTTTATAATTTTTTCTGTGACTTTAATACCTCCTAATTCCCCAAAGATTCTTTCAAATCGACACATTTTTTTGCGAATATTGTATCATTTGTGAAAGGTGTAAACTTACAGACATCAAATTAATTAATTAGCTCTTAAGGAAATGTGATTGAGACACGGTGTCGGGCACTGAGTAGGTAAATCTATTTCCGCTGCAGTTGCTTTCAGCACGTTGGAAAGCTCGCAGTGAAAATATTTGCCCTAGTGACTTCTGTTATTCCCGACATTACAGATAACACGTTGCAGTGCAACCGGTGTGTTTGGATTTCACTGTATTGCGGCTCGTTAATGCAAACAATCGAGGGAATTTTGACGATTTGTTTTTAGAGGAGAACGGTATACACACGAAGAAAGATTCTGGCATTGTTTCCGAGGCCGAGTGACCGAAAATCGTACCAATGCTGAATTTCATCTACCAATTATTCCAAGCACTGTTTTATCATTACGGTTAATTAAGTAGCATTATTTTTAATAATTTCTATTGCGATTGAAGAATTTTTCATAATCTTTAGTGTTATAACAGACGTTTGAAAATTTTTCAAGAAGTTCACGCGCATATTTAACAATCTTCTGGTATAATATTTTTGCAGCAATCGCAAATCTATTATATAAAGTCAAAAGCATCTTAATTAAAAGATCCAGTCACAAAATCTGGAACTTTACACATTCGCCTACGAAATACGCGCCTACGTTGCTCTTTTCTTTATTACTGTGCTTTTCTTTTTTCGTTTACTTTTCATCTTAATGCTCTCATTACTTCGTGCACGGATGTTCATTACTTATACGGAAGAACGTCCTTGGCGAATATTCGACAGTGTATTCCGTCTTTCCCGATAATCAGAAAGTATCTTTTCCACTGCATCTTTCTCTGAGCGTGCAACTTTTGCGAATTTTCATCGTTTCCCTGAACGCCCGCCACTTTCGCAAAACTTCTGCACTCTCTAAGAACACACTGCTCGAACGAATTCCCAGTTTCTCCCTGAATGCGCCACTTTCGCGAATTTCCACTCCTTTCTCTGTAATTATTGCCTCGGCAAAACTCTTTGTGACGTTTCTACAAGAATACGTTACTTTTCCGAATTTCAAGCGTCCAACTTCCGCGAATTTCTCTCTGTGAAAATCACGTAAGTCCTTGCGAATTTCTGTTCCTTTCTCTGTACTTGTTGCCCCAGCGAAATTCTTTGTGACCTTTCTACCAAACTACGCTACTTTTCCGAATTTCAAGCGTCTCACTTTCGCGAATTTCTCTGTGAAAACCATATAGGACTTCGCGATTTTCTACCTCCATCCTGATTATGCGAGTTTCGCGAATTTTTATTTCTTTCTCTATAATTATTGCCCTGGCGAAATTCTTTGTGACATTTTCACCAAAATACGTCACCTTCCCGAGGTTCAAGCGTCTGACTTCCGCGAATTTCTTTCCGGAATATCATACAAGTCTTCGCGAATTTCTATTTCCATCCTGAATACTCCATTTTCGCGAATATTTACTTCTTTCCCTGTAATTATTGCCCCGACGAAATCCTTTTTGACCTTTCAACTAAAATACGATATTTTTCCGAATTCCAAGTGTCCCACTTCCGCGAATTTCTTTCCGCGAAAACCATATAAGTCCTCGCGAATTTCTGTTTCCATTCCGAATACGTTAATTTCGCGAATTCCCGCTTTCCCCTTTGAACGTCATTCTCGAACGAATTCGTGTTGTTTCGCGCGAGAGAATTCGCAACTTTTGCCAATTCCTCTTGGCTCCTGTGCCGCGAATACCCTTACCTACGTCGATTTCAATCTCACCCCCTGAATATATGCCAGTTTCGTTCATATTTCCTACCCCCATCCATCCACGAATAACACCAACGTAGTTTTTCCCCTCTTTCCCACAGATTCGCAACTCTTGCCAATTTCCACCCGATCTCCTGTAACCATCCTATTCCGACGGATTTTCCACTCTGACCTCGCGAATACATTCATTAGCATGGACTTTTCACGTTCTCCTTTGATCCAGCAAGCTGCCAACGTATCCCTGAATAAGAGTCATTCGCGAATTTCTGCGAATATTCTTCTTAATAGCAATCGACGAGGTTCGACGCAGTATCGTCGGTGAAACGTTAATTTCCGTCGTGCGAAATAATATCATCGACCTTCTTGTTTCGACTTCTCTCATTTCGGCTCGGGATTTCATTTCGTCGAGTATTTCCATGCACCAAAGAACGTCGATCGTGTCTCGTACACCCTCAATATTAATTAGACGGCTTCTAATTAATACACGAAGTAGTCTGCTGGATTTTGTATCTTTATTACTCTACCTTTTTTATTACTGAATATACTGTATTTTGATAACGTTCGTCGAACCACACCTAGGCTCTGGGGAGACGCTCTTTTGTTGAACTTGTCGAAGGTCTCATGCTTTTCATTAGGAAGGAGTCGTCAGACGTGTAAACACAAGGAATTCCCATAAGACGAGCCACAAATTGCCCCATGAGATGACAGATCGCGGACAGAGTGGCTGAAAGGAGCCGAGAATTATGTTCTTTTTCATAGTGCAAAGACACGCGGTAGTGTTGGGTGCTGAGTAGATGACACGCCATGAAAATAGATGGGGAAAAGGAGTGGGGGGTTTCTCAGTATGGTGCTGTGTCGGCGGGAATTTCAATGGGGTGATCTTCGACTTTGTAATGTTGAGTAATCAGAGACGGGGAGATTGATAGTCTTTAATTACTTGATTTGATATTTCTTGCTTCTTCTGGTATGCTTTTCTCGTTTAAATCGATCCTGAATTACGAAGAAAATGCAGCATAGGTTTTGAAACGAAGCATTTTATCGGATTTAATTAATATAGAGTTTTATTTTATATAAAGTATCAGACACACATGTGTCTGAAAAATTTAGTATAGAAATTATTATTTCAAATTACTTTGAATTTTATTAGTAAAATTTAATATAGAAATTTTTACTTTTGTAGCTTCATTATGTAACTGGTATGGATTTATCTATAATTATACAACTATTTGCGAATAATCCAGATCGTGCATTATTAGAGTATGTACACGCGCTATTTTTCTGGCTGTCGTCGCCATGTTTCAAGCGGAAAGAGAAAATGATAGATTTGAGTGTTTAAAAATTAATTTCTACTGCGCAAAAAAGTACTGAAAATCTTTAATTTATAACTTTTAATACTTTTAATATATTTTATTAACACTAGATCTACGGGATTTTAATCTGATACACTTAAATAAATCGAATATGTACTTTGAAAAACGAGAGATCATGCGACCAAGAAGATGATCAATTACTAATTTGTGTATTATAATACACGTGAAATATCTACCTTACTGCATTTCTATAAATGTGAGAAACGTTTACAAAGAAAGTAAGAACCCATTAAGTTAATAGTATCCATAGAACATATGAAGATGATTGTTTTTATTATTAGGAATGAACGAGAGAGTAAAGACATTTATTGAACAAACGAAATATTATTAAAACAAAGGACGAGTGTGATGCGAATAACGCATGTAATAATTCTGCATTAAATATTATATATTAATTTGCAATAAAAGGAATCTGAGTTTATTCATTTATACGATAACTCGCATCCACAGATCATGTGTTAAAGATATTCAGTGAACCATTTTACCATTCCTCGTAATTATGTCGCACAAAGTAAATGCATTTGTATTCTTAACGACTCAAAATGATATTTATCTTCAAGTACGAAAGCCACGTATTCCAAAACGCCTTGAACATCGCATAATAATCGTGCATGTTAAATTAAAGCGTCGTGAGTGTATCGACTTTTCTGCAAATACAATACACGTCCTTGTACATACTTAGATCGGATCTAAATAAACGATGCCACCGGTAATCCTTCCGATGTTCCGTTTATGCCTGAGCAATAAATCTATTAAACGCAATCGATTCCTCTATGCCTCTGTATTTCGATTCGATTATTCGCCGAGTATCGACGTAATACTCTTTTGCAATTTTTTACGCGACATAGTTACGTTAATTGCAATTAATATACCAACCGGTGCGTTCGTGTTTACGACTTTCGTTGTAACAACGGTATTTCGTCATTTTTCTATCATTTATTTTCTACATTATTTCAGACACTGATTTAATTTTCTACAAATAATCCTCATGACATTGTCGAACTCTTTTATGTGATTTTTCACAAAATACAGAATTTAAAGCAACGTACGGTTTTTCACTAACTTGCAGCCATCAAATGAGACAAATTTAGAAAACAGCTTCATTTCATGGTGAAACCGAGGTCACCGGATTTTCCAAATAGGAACTCATTTTTGTTTTTGCCAGGTTGTAGAGGACATCGAAACGAATTCAAAACACATATTATATGATATTTTCATTAACATATTATTCAAAATACAGCTGGAGAAATTAAAAATACTTTTATATTCTAGTCACTTCTTTACATTCCGTAATAAAATTAACGTCAAATACGACGAAAAGCTAATTGTTTCACATTTCTACTAGTGTCAATCGAGTATTGCGTTAGAAAAAATATCACGCGACATTTTTTTTTAATTCGTCTCGATGTCCTTTAAAATACGGTCAAAAAAATCTGTTCCTGTTAGTAAAGCCCAAGGTGAATTCGATTTCCTCGTGAAAACAAGCTGTTATCGAAATTTTTGTTATCGATATCTATTGTACACTCCACGTGCTGCAACTCTTGCTCGTTTTTCTGTCGGATGGCTACAACTGGATAAAAAATCGTGCATCGCGTCGGGGGTAACACCCGCTACATAGGTCATCTCGGAAACATCGTTCCTCACCAACGAAATAAACTCAAAAAACCTCGATGGTGCTAAAAACCTTCCTAAATAATTCAAACCAAAGAAATTTCATTCCACGAAACGCAAGCATAGCCACGTCATTCCAATTCCCGGCAACGGATCAACGTCAAATTCGATAACGATGTTTCAACGGAAGTATCGCATCTCTATGAAATCCACCAACAGTGGTTCGTTCCTTTCAACGTTACAATTAAAGAGAAAAAAGTCCATGACAATTTCCGTAGCGTTCAGTCGCACAAACCGTGCGCCGCACAATACCGTGTATTTTTCCCAACTCGAATCGCTCCGATTCCTTTGTCCCCGTGGAAACGACACGTCAGAAAATTCCCAAGAGACATGCTCATTTCCTCCTCAGCTTCTATAGGTCAAACGAGAGACGCGATCGGTTCCATCTGACGTTCCAATGAGAAATCTCGCCGCTATACGTTTCTCATATCTAATCGAGCCACCTCGCGAAACCTCTCCTAAACGTCGTCCGAGATAACCGAAGGAAAACGGAAGTGCAACGTGGAGGAACAGCACGGCTGACCGTGAAAGCTGCTCGTGTTCAGCGAGCAGCGCTATCGGACCGACTTCCGGTACCCTCCGCCCGTCCGGTTCTTCCTCATCTCGACATACTTTACAGCGGTCTGGCCTTATCTGCCCTACCGTTCTCTCCTCTCGTTGCAATTTCCCGCCACGAGCAGAGGATCTCTTTAGGTTGCCTTCTTTATTGACAGTTATACGAGGCTACAAGGGTAAACGGATTTAGTTTCGAGCCTCGTGGATTTTCTCTTTTAACAGTAAGTCACCTTTCTTCTGGTATCCCCTGGCGTGGGAATGCGACGTGGTTTCCGGGATGGAATTTCTCATGGTGGATGGGTGGCTTTGAGAGGTGTTTTTTTAGAGTGGGGGATGAGATTTGTTTTAGTGGAATGTAGTAAAATAGGTTGGTTGCTTATCGCGTGATAATGCGATTTTCATACTATTATTTTAATTTTATCTTTATTAATTATTTTAATTAACATAATTACATTCAAAAAATTAGGTGATTGCATAAGTTCGTGCCCAATTTTCATGGGTGGCGTAAACTGAACTGCAGAGTGTAGCTGTGGTGTTTTTGTTTGGTTTTGTTGCATGCACTGGTTAAATGGTAGTATTATCTGCCAGTTTAACATCAAACAGCGTTCTGGTAACTTTATTCTTGCTTAAGAGAATTCTTCAACATAGAGGTCGGAAAGTGACATTTGCGGCATGTAAGTTGTACAAGCTATGGAGGGGCGTTAATGTTGGAATGGCACAGAAAAAACATTTAAAGCATTTATTTGGACCGTGCTCCTGCTTTTAGGACAATTAAAAGGCCATTTGGCTGCTTTCGAAGTTATGATTTCAACTTGGAAGATCAACCCCGCATTGGACGGCCTTCCGGAAGTTATAACGATATTGTGTATGCTTTGGCGGAAGAAAATGCAAGGATTACAATTGAGGAGATTGCTGCGAGAGTGAACATTGATAATTCGACCGAATTTCAGCATTTAAAGAAGAATGGACGCATTTCCAAACTTCATACGCGGGATGCCGCACTTTTTAATTAGAGGAATAAGCTGCACCGTATGAACGTGGCCATTTCGTTCCTGGCCGGAATGAAAAGGAGTTACGATGGGAAATTTTGCAGTACCCACCATACTCTCCAGATATGACACGTTCAGATTTTCGTCTATTCCGATCTTTGCACAATCATTTGAATGCCAAAAATCTTAATTCTGAGAAAGCTGTCGAAAATCACCTCAACATCTTTTTTTCAGGGAAAGCCAAGCTCTGTTCTCAAAAATGGAATCGACATGCTTGTAGATCGTTGGAAAAGAATTCTAGAGAAGAATGGTTACTACACAATTCGTTAATAAAATTGTATTCCTGAAAATTTAGCTTACTGAATTTTATTCTTCAATCGGGCACGAACTTATGCAACGACCTAATATTTGATAAAGGAGTTAGGTATAAGTGGTTTTTTAACACTAGATTTACGGGCGTGAAATCTTTTAAATTGTAATATATCAAATAAGGACTTTGAAAAAGGAGGGATCAAGCGGCAAAGATGGTAATTCGTTAAGTCGTTATCGTATTATAAAACAAACGTGAAATATTTACTGCGCAGCGTTCCTATAAATTTGAGAAATGTTTATTAGACAAGTAGGAACCCGTTAATTTGACGGCTTCCGTAAATCTAGTGTTAAGTTTTAAATGATTTCGGGGCTGCGAATCACTGTAGGCTGGAATTTATTATTATTGGTGTATTAAGTCTTAAAGTCTAGAATTACTGGAAAATATTTCGCAAATATGTGACGAGTATGATGCAAATTTAAATATTCTTCACAATGCAGAGTTGTATACCTTTAAACAGATTTACTTTGTAGTTTTATAATATAGCTTTATAAAGAAAAGTATACCTTTTGTTGCATGACGCATGTGCTTTCGTTATTTTCCTGACAATATTTAGGCAAGGATGACTACAAGGGTCACCGTGACTTTCCTTTACATTAGTCATCTCAGCAAAAGTCGCGCTCACGTTGCAAGATGCAACGTGGAAGTCGTCATTCATCCCTTCCACATCACTTATAAAAATATCCCCAAAACTCAGGGGTCAAGCTCTAATTTTCACAATCGACGGCAAACTCTGGTTCTTCAGAAATAAAACTCTTCGTAGTTAGTAGTAAAAAGTGTTGCAATGGATTCTCGATGCGAATACCAACTTAAAATTGGTGTTAGAATTGGGGATCCAACATTTTATATTAATGAGAAAAGAATCGAACGAGAGACTAATTTATGCAGGAGAAACGTTCAGGAGAGACCGCAGAAATATTCATCTTTTTAAGAGCAAGTATATTTCGAAATTATTCTTCTCGCAGAATCTGCGTAATATTTTTAATATATTTAATCTCCTGTTATTAAATTCTGTTATGGATCACTTCAAAATTTAAAAATTGATAGGTAAATATTGAATAATATGTTTAACACCCTCCATTGTCAGGGTTACGCGATAACCTTGTCCCCGAATTTAATTTCAAATTGGATCGCCTCAATGTTAACGTTCACTTTGAAGTTAAATAGAACTCGAAGACGGCGATGTAAACGGTTTATCGTACTTGCTTTTTATTAACCGCAAATGTGACACGTGTACAAATCCGATCGCATCCAATTAAGAGTTCCAGCGACGCGGAACTTTCTGAAAAAGTACTCATTAGCCGAATAAACCGAGCTGTGTGCCACAAACTTTACAGTAAATTGAGAAATTTATCTTGCCCGTATTAAGGCCGATCTTTGTGGACATTGCCGAGAGAAGCTGGGAGGATTTTCGATTGCACTCGGATCGCCCGAGTAACCTAATTATCTCGTAACAAACATCTTGATTATTGAGTAATTATTAACCTTCTGTTCTCTATTGTTGGTTCGATAAAGTTTTCTCGATACAACGGTGACTACATTCGGAATGTAATTAGCTTCTTTTTATTCCAGAATGTCGACAGAGATACGTGTCTCATTGTAAGTTAAGTACTGGTCAATTGTTCTCCGGATTTAAATTAGTCCCAGTGACGTTCGGAGTTCTGAAACCCGCTTAAAACAATAGCTTCTGGGGTGAAAACACCATTGCAATTGAAGCCAAAAAATACAAAACCAAAACCAAACCCAATTACATTCGGGGTTTCGGAGCACACCTAAAGCAGTAAGTCTTAAAATTGGGGTGAAAGATCATTGCAATTGAACTATCCTGAATATAGCGATGCATACTACTTTAATGTCATAAACATTTGAACATGTTTTAGAATCCCAGGAGGAACTCTAATAGAAGGAGGCGATAAAGCAGTCATTTTTCTTGAGGAAACCATAATTGAAAGTTCCAATACAAGTTTTGTTTTCGGCTCCGAAATTAAAGTAGCTCCGCAAGACGCAAGGTACTGCCAGTGATTCTCAACGCAACCGTTTCACTCGCTCTAGCATGATGATATGTAGCTTACTTTACAAATACATGGATTATTTATGAATTATTTAACGATAATAACGCTACATTAAGCAGAGAAGTATATTTGTAAAATATCATCATATAAATACGCAATATTGTTCAACTGCATTCTCAACTTCAAGATTGTACGACTTAATAAATATAAAAGAGCTCGTCACAAAAAAACCACACATGATGGAGACAAACAAGTTACATATCTCAATTCAGCACAAATAATACTATTAGAATTACATATTAAAACTTTTGTGCCAAAAGAAATACCGTATTCCTCTTCTAGTACTTTTCATTGACCCTTTGCGGTCGTATTTCATTAAAAACAAAATGTGTAATCGCACTTACAACAAAACAACTAAAATCTTAGTAAGAATTATAAATACCACAGAAATGTGTTGATTCTTTGCATTGGTGGCTGAAAGTAGATAGACGATTGCAACGCTGAAAATGCTTTGGTGGCTGAGAGCAGACAAACGATTGCTAACTGAGGGTTAACACCACTGTGACGATGAATTACCAAGTAGCCCATAAAAAGAGAGGCATTCGATGATACAGAATCTCGTCTTGAAAAGTGTTAGAGCGGGGCATCGCCACGGCGCGACACGAGCCTTTTATATCGGGGCCTTCTTCTGTTTTAACACTAGAACTACCGGCGTTAAATCTCTCATATTTCAAATTATTAAATTACTACTTTGAAAAAGGAGGAATCAAGAGGCGGAAAAGATAGTCGATTCGGTGATTTATGTTTTTTAATATGGATATAGAATATTTATTCTAAGACTCTTCTATAAACTTGGAGAATTTTTGGAAGGAATTGTGTACCAGTCATTTTGACTGGTTTGGTAGTTCTAGTGCTAAGAAAGCGCCGTTTAGTGTTAAGCCGACCCAGCTACTGAGCATCACGCGACATTGTATTATGCATCAGTTAACCCTTTGCGGACGGAGACATTTTTCAATATTGAGAGATAGCCATTCATTTTGCGATACAAAAGCACCTTTTTATCAGCAAGTTATACTGTTAATCCATATACATTATAAATTACTATTTATTTAATCATATTTCAACGGTTATATTTCAATTCTTCATCTCTAACTGTATGTACAAGCGGCTATAAACTATAATTAAATTTTTCTCAGGCCGCATATATGCGTCGCTAGCCCTCAAAGGGTTAATAAAGTATTTGTGTTCTTATCCCCGGGAACATTTCTTATCACACGATCCACAGTCTTCATCAAAAAGTATTATACACGCACTAATAGGTGAAAATGTTTAAACCCGATCACGGAGCAATGATTACTCGTCGCCGCGGCGTTCGAGGGCAAACTGATGCGCGGCGAGCATCGCAGTGACTTATTGTTATTGGGCCCGCGAGACGGACACCTGTAGGTTACGGTCTCCGAGATCCGCCGAGTATGTTTTGACAATACGCCGCAGTCGTTGTGCTTCCTGGCCAGTGAAGTGGAAATAACTGCTCCTGCTGCTCGCAGAATTAATCTTAGCACGTTGTTGACCGGCAATTTTACGTAGAATTTAACTCGTGTCACCGGCTATGTTTTCCGTAATCGAGTATGAAATTGATAGAATCTAAATAAACTTCAGTACACTTTATTTATACAGAATGAATTTAAATGAAACTTTGTACATATCTGCTATATGTTATAGTTTATACATATTGTATGTTTTAGTCATTCTTTTGGTGTGGTGAAATTGAAATAGCTAATGCAAGTGCAAACACGAGTTATCTCGTCATCGGTCAATAACGTTTGGGCATAAAAGCACGAGTTAACTCGTGGGCGGTCAACAATGTGTTAAAATTGTAAATGCAATTGAACAATATTGTTAATTTATATGACCAAATGTTACAAATAAAGTACCTTGTTTAACGTAGCGTTATTGTCAGAAAGTAACTCGTTAACAAAAAATGTGTTTGTAAAACAAACTACATGTAATACTAGCGCGAGTGAAACGGCTGAGCTGAGAATCACTGGCAGTACCTTGTGTGTTTGCGGAGCTATTTGAATTTCTCAGCCGAAAACAAAACTCATATTGCAAATTTCAGTTATGGTTTCCGCAAGAAAAATATCTGCTTCATCGCCTCCGGCTATTGGAATTCCTCTTGGGCGTCTGGTTTTTAACATAAATAGGAAAATATCCAAAAAAGTTGGATAATTCTGAGTGCCGTTTTCCCTTTCAGCATTGTTTCAACATGTTTAAATTTTTACAACATTAAAGTAACATGCATCGTTACATTTGGGAGGGTTTGTAGAATTATTTTATGTAAAAAAAAATTAAATAACTTCTACGGTTAAAATATAAACAATTCTTAAACACATTTGTGTTTAGCGCCACAAGATCTACAAGAATAAGCACAAATATTCTTTAACCAACAAATCGTGTGACTAGTGTTATTGTTCACAAGCTCTCACTTCTCCAGAAAAGTATATTTTTCGAATCGTGTCGTTTTATCAGCTTCCCGTTGCACCGCAATAAACTTACCACCCAGACGCAACAAAACCAGCAAATCCCGATTTCAAGCCATCCACCGTAACTCACATCAGACCGCGTTCTTTCCCCGTAAAACACCAAAGCACGATGAAAACAATCAATCGTGCAGGGAAAAGGGTAACACTGGTACAACCGAGAAGACTCGAAATTCCATAGGGACAGGGCGTTTTCGTGCAACGAAGGCCGTTCAATACCCTCGGTCTCCTCTGGGGCTTTCCAGGGACTTTAATTAATGGACAGCGAGGCGAAGTAGGAGATTTCAAGTTGTGGCATCTAAGTGCGCCGCCACGTTTGCCCTTGACGTTTACGTGTCCCAATTCCATAATACCGCGGAGGACCCTCCAAGAATACTTCTCCGTGCGCTATGCCGAATTAGAGCGCTCGGCTCGATTCGAGTTTTGGTAATTAATCTTTCAGCGTTGACTCTCTCTTTCTGTCCCTCTGTCTCTTTGCCTCTCCTCGAAACGGTGCTTTTGATTCTTTAACGAGTTTACGCTCCGTCTCGTCCCGCCGAGTTGGACTTCCGTCGTGCAAACTTTCCGCGGCCGGAAGTCGTGCAGACCAAGTGCGGATAAAATTCTGCGGGTGTTGGTTTAATGACGGCGAAACATGGCGCTTTTTGGACATGCTGGATTTGTCTGGTTTTATCGTGATTTGTATTTATTAGCGAGTTCTTCTCGTTGGGGGTGGGGGTGGTTGTTTATAGTTTTAATACTGGAGCTAAGTGACATATTCTTTGTTTTTAAGTGGTTCTGGGACTTTTAACGTTGTTGTGAATTTTAGATAGAAATGATAGGTTTCCTTCGATCAAATCATGACAGAGCTATTTGCAGACTTTTTGAAAAGCTGAAAATTTCCTTGTTTTCTATTGCTATTAATACTGGCACTATGAAAGGCGGCAAACTAACGGGTGCAGACATTTTTACAAACATTTCTCAAATCTATAGAGAAGCAGCACAGTAAATATTTCACGTTTATTTTATAATGCAAAAATGACTTAACCCCTTCGGGCCCTGTGCACATTGTAATGTACATAATACTTTTCGTGCTGTATTTTATTACGTATAGGTTTAAACTTAGTTTCACTTAGTTTTTTTTTATACAAATATTTCTCAGGATCTCCTTAATGTTACAAATTTTGCGTAAGGACCATATCTCCATTAAAATGTACATTTATAAATTATAAATAAATAAATAAATATTTTTGTAACAAGTATATTGTTGCTTTCATTCACATGAATAAAGTTAATTTTAGTATAAAAATAATTTTTTCTTCAACGAAAAAAAATTCGGGTCTGAAGGGGTTAAGTGATTAACTTTATTGCCGCCTCATCCCTCCCTTTTCAAAGTACTTATTAAATATATTTAAGTATAAAAGAGTTAATGTCCGAGTCACTAGGGTCAGAGTTCCCTGACCAGCCACCACACTAATTTAGAGTCCTTAACCTCTTAAAAGGACGGCCTGGGCCCCGTAAATGAGACAGTTTTTAGTTTGAAATTCTGCTACGAAGTCATACTGTCAACCTGCGTCTCTTATCTCGTTGTATCCAAAAAATCTTAGATTCCTTTTCTTATAATAAAATTGTTGAACCCGTATCACGGAAACATTTTAAATTTGGCGTCAGAAGTCGGATTCCAACGCCACTTTTTCCAATGTATTTATTTAACCCTTTGTAGACGGAGACTTTTTTGAATATTGAGAAATAATCATTTATTTAGCGATCAAAACCAACTATTTATCAGAAAGTTAAAGTGTTATGCACAGAAGTTATAAATTATTATTGGCGGAATCATATTTCAGCGGTTATATCTCAATTTTTCAACTCTAACCGTGTACAGGTGCACCGATAAACTATAATCAGATTTTTCTTAGACTGCATATATGCGTCCGTCGTCCGCAAAGGGTTAATAGATTTAACGCCAGCAGTTCTAGTGTTCAACCCGAGAACTGCAAGAAGAAGAAAAGAAATCGTATGACGAAGTGTTAACATTTACAAATGTGCCATCGACCATCTAGTTTTCAGACGCAACAAAAAGTTTCGTGGTATAAAAGGATAATTCCCCATTGTACTCGTTATTCGAGCCCCGTAAAAGTTCATCGATCCTGGCCTATTGTGACCCGCCGTCGCTTTAGGCTGCCTTAATAATTCTGGAAATCATCCCGCTTGTCAATTATACCGCCGAAAATATACACCGTACGTTGACGTTAATCGAGTAACGTCTGTCGGGACTAATTGAAAAGCCTGATGAAGATCGACTCCGCATAATGCGCCGTGGAGACGCGCCGTTGCTTCGATCGGAGCAGTTTTTGGAACGACCGACTGAATTGTTCATTACAGAGGATTAATGGAATATCTTGATTAGCTGAGGCTACTTTTAGATACTCGAGTGAGCGTTATTTGAAAGGATTGATCAGCGGAACGGAGACATTATGTTTATCAGCTTCCGCGGGATATTTCTGTGGCTGACGGGCAAAATTGTTTTGCACGCTCAACCGGAGACATCCGATTCTCGTTTGAATATTATTGGTGAAGAATTTGCAGTTATTTTGAGAAAGTATGACTGATGGGAAATGGTGTTCGTATTTACCTACTGTTACTGCGGGGTTATGACCTTTTATGGTGGAAATTTACTTCGGTTAGTCCGTTGACTGTGGCGCTATCTCGGAGTAGTCCATCACGTCAGTCGCTGCTCTGCGCAGTTCAGTGACTAGTGACCAAAACAGTATCCGGAGATTTGATACTATTTTTAGGATTTAAAAGATAATAATTGCAAATAAATTACAAATATCCATTTTTTATTTATGTACCGCAGCTTTTTGAGCTATTTTAACACTAAACCTACCGGCTTTGTATCTGTTATATTGAAATATACGAAATAAGTACTTTGGATAAAGAAATCTGAAGAGGTGAAAAAGATAATCAGTTAAGTAATTTTTGTTTTATGTGATAGACCTAAAATATTTACTAAATGGCTGCCCAATCAATTTGGGGAATTTTTAGAAAAAATCAGGAAGCGGTCATTTGACCGCCACGGTAGGTTTAGTGTTAATTTACTTAACTCAGTTTGCTGATTCCTTCAACAATAATGGGTAATTAAATATGAAGGAAAAGATCCGAAGTTAATAATGAGGAACAAATTCATTTTAATATAACAACGACAAACAATTTTAACACAATGAAGGAATAAAGATAATAAAAGGATAATAGAAACAATTTAATAATCAATTTCCGGGTGATATATTCTAAAGCATGGATCAACGCATAAGCCTACATCACATTCTTTGCATTCGTATCTACTTTCTCGACGAATTGTACGTTTACTACGTACTACACACTTCCGTTTGATTTTTTTTTTCGAAGACGGATTAAAATTTGTGCTTGGAAAAGAGAGGGGGCGTATATTTACGCCTTTCGTATATATTGATGGACTTGTGAGGGCGTATATATACGCCTTTCGTAGTCAAAGGGTTAATACTATACGATGCGCGGTCGAATGACCGATTCAATGAAATAAAAATGTGTGATTTCTTGAATTATTAACCAAAGGATATTTTCTGCGTTGCTTCTTATACAAAGTTGAAAAATGCCTATATTTTTTTCGGAAAAGTGTTACCGTTTTTCTTAACAGGACCAAATACCTGCTATGATAACAATAGGTATATATAAAGCTACGATACGGTTAGTGTTAAAAATTACGGTAAGCGCGACGTCTAAGTAAGTCCATTGTTAATATAATTGATAATTATACAAGCAACAGTTCTGGTATAGATTTTATCATACGACCTATCATATATCTTATCATTCCTCTGTCTCTCTCTCTCTCTCTCTCTGCAATGCCTCAATAATTTACCTAACGAGCACCAAGCGGAATGAAGTATTCATGCAATTTTCCGTGTACATATTTCTTATTATTAAACAGAGCTTCCCGTCCACCTGAATAAGCAAATAACTAAATAGTTCTTCAATCATCCAAAGAACGTTGTAGGCAATTATTAATACTTCCTCCCGTCAACAGAAACCGTTTTGTCGTTAGAAGGACGAATGTTTTATTCAGAAGAGGAGAGCACGATGGAACGTAGGATAAATTAGCTCTCTCGTGGAAAGTACATACACGAATACCAGCTGTATGTACATTCTGCACGCATACTTGTTGTAACGCAGTAAACGCTATTGTCAAATACTGCAAATACGTTATGCCGTTAAGTCAGACGACGGGTATCGTGCAACGACTCAAGAAAGGAAGTCACGAAGCGTGATTTTATTCGAAATTTCTGGCCCCGGTAAATTCGCCAAACGATGCACGAAGAACAGTTATTATTCATGGATCCTCCGGCGGAAATTTCTTGCTTACGTGCCAGTACTCATTAGTCCGTCCTTGCTTTATTCATGTTCCGGAGTATTACTTAGATTTTGATGAAGTAACGCAAGAAGGAAACTTTGACGGCTCGTTCCCTTCCGGTAAGATCATTACGGTGATTTGTTTTCGATCATTGGGCCACGTGGAACTTGTTAACCGCTTGGCCTAAAACAACGAGTGACACTCGCGATGCGGTTGCAGTAGCAGGAAATTTTGAAGCTTCTCAAAAAGTGTCAAATTGAAAATATCAGTGGAACACGACACGATAATATTATCCCTATGCTGTTAATATTGCCTTAAATTCTAAGATATATCAGGAATCACTGCCATATTTTTATTTTAGCAATTTAATTCTTAATTATTGCGGAGGCAGTCACAAAATAACTCATAGGGCAAGGGTTAAATCTACTATCGGCTTTCAATCTATTATATTTAAAGATATTAAATAAGTATTTTAGAAATAAAGGGATCCTATGGTGGAAAAGATGATCAATTCAGTAATTCACGTTTGATGAGATGAGTATAGAACATTTACTCTACGGATTCTCTATAAATGGAGAATTTTTCGAAAAAATTACAAATCAGTCATTCTGACTGCCGTGGTAGTTCGAGTGTTAAAGCTGGTTGTACTGTGAATTAGTGACATCTCAGCTGTTTGTGTGGGTGAAGTAGACGTTGTTTCTCCAAGGACAGCTCTGGCGTGCAAAATTTCTGCACCTCTGACATAACCGATAAATGTATTCCTCCTTTCAGTAAAAAGATCAAATGTTATTTTCTCTTCCTCAATAAAGTCTTTTTCCAATAAATAATATTAACACAAGGAAATTAGTTATGTTTGTCAATCTACTGTAACAGAATCCTTCGAATTAAAACTACATTGTTTTTTATTAACGGTCGCGTATAAGAAAGTTCTCCGTACTAATTCCGATTTTAATACGAACGTACGTTCATTTGATATCTTAATTAAATCTAAGGCGCAACTGCAAGAATAATCCTCTATTTTGTTATTACCAAAAAAATATTTCAAATCCCTTGGACTTACGTCCGCTGTTAAAACCGTCGAGAATTACTGCTACCATCGTCCCCATGCTAACGACGTCGCCATAAATTGTCAACGATTTACAGCGTTTAATGCGAATAAAATACATTACGAAAGAACGCGGTGAGATATTGCTAAAAGCGGAATCCGCTGCGGAAAATGAGGGTGAAGCTTGGAGGAATATTTTTCCGACAGCCAACCGGAAGTCGCGAAAACAACGTCGGCGTGTGCGAAAAGGTGTATATTACGTTGGAAAATTCGAAACAAATACTGTTATACGGTAAAAGTAACAAAAAAAAGTAAATAAGTACTTATATTACTGCAGGGAATAATTTGTTACTACCTCTGTCTGAAAATATGTAATACATATTAAATTATGTTTTGGATTAACAGAAGAGAAGTGGTAAACTACAGGGAAATTATTTTGTTTTCATCTTGTACGTAATTTGTTACTGCCTCTGTCCGAAAGAGTGTTGTATATTTAAAAAAATATTACAAACTACTTTAGCCACCTCACAGAAAGCTATGACAAAGCCAAGTTCGTGTTACATTAAAATTATAGTTAATTATTTGTATTATTGATGTTTCTAAAGAGAATTTTATAAATATATTTTTTACTTAATTGAAATTGGAAATGTACAGAATATTGTTGGACAAAAATGAAATACAAATGTACATCATATTATTGGACAGAGAGAGTATCACATTGCGAAATAATCTCGTTGCAATTCATTTTACACAATTTTCTTTTCTTGATAGAAGCCATATATGTTCATTATTTCGACTGATATTTAACGTAATTTAAAAGCTTCAATTTTTGCCATTATTTAGATATTTAGCTTAGCTTACTTAGATAGACATTTTCATATTTTTAACAATAGAGATTCAAAAGAATTCCAGGTTGTCCAATGTTACATAACGTGAAACAGATTAACGTTAAATCCATTCATCGAATAATGAATGTGGCTGTAAGTTTCCAAAATCCAGAATCCTTGTTCACTTAAATCAGTAACTGCCTAATTGTTCGATCTGTAATATTTGTGTACAACCACTTATAAGCTGGTCACCTTCACTTAAGAGGACAAAAGTATTTATTTTTATTCTCTTTGTTAAATCATAACCCGACGAAAATTCCAAAAATCGACGTAGGACCTGAGATCTCTCATTGTATCATATTCCATTTTCGAAACTAGAAAAACTCCATGCTAACTGCACTGTATTCGTGCATTCAAGCTTGAACGCGACGCACTACGAGTTCGTCGATACGAACTTTAAACGACGATATATTATTTACAGAAAATAATCCCCTTTTCGTGAGATGAATTCGCGGCAAACGAAAGAGCTGCAATTTTTCAGCCGCGAAATTTAATGGATTAAACCACTCGGGTATATCATGTGGAACAGTTTCCACGACATTCCTCAGCTGTTTGGACAGCAGATGAAAATTTCACGTCCATTCTGCTTCTGCAGTGTGCCCACTGTCATTTACACTCACATTTTTGCAACGAAACGTAGGTACGTGCTTTCAGGGTGATTTTTATGCGCCTCCTTGATTAATGCTATTAGAGGAACGTGTGAGCAGTGACAATTATTGCACCGTTAATTTAACGATTATTGGAGAACAATTATAATAAATAGGATAGTATATACAAGAAGAAGTTTGAGGAAGGATGTCAAATTCTGTTTTTTATTCGGAATGCAACGAATTTTAAGAAGGTAACTGCAATTTTGATCAATTTTCATTGGTCGATGAATCATAAATAGAGCGTGGATGTATATGCAAATTGAAAATTTTACTAATATAATTATGAAAGTTACGTTTTATCAGGACTTCAACAGAGATTTATTTCAGTCGTTGAATGTTATTAATAATATCTATGTTTTGTATATTTTTTTCATGTTGATTGAACGTACTGCATTTTGGCAATTTTGAGTTCGTTATAAATGCAGAAAAATCCGCAATCTTATCGTAAACTTCTAAAATTGAATTTTGTTCATCCAAAGCTTCTAATATTTCGATTTTTCCCGACGACTCTTCGACGACGATAATTCAGGTGTTCTTAAAATTATTCAAGAATATGTAAAGACATGTAGAAAATGTAATGCTTCTTTTCATAATATAAGTTGAACGAAGAAGTTTCATGCACTTGACTATATAAAATTGAGATTCAGATAAATACGGAATTAAAGTTCCGTTACGACGACGTCGCTTCGTTTTGATTTATTTCCGGCACAAACAGAACCATCGGAGTTTATCCATTAGTATCGTTGCAGAAGTTACATTACATTTTTTCCCACCCTTACAACGTAGCAATATTTTCCAAGCCGCTGACCAAACCGAATTAACGTACTTTTATTGCGAAGAGTTGTGGTGCACTTTCCACGGTAACTGTACCCTGTTGAGAATAAAAGGACGAAAAAAGGCGGAATGGTTGGAAAGAGAAAGAAAATGTGAGAGAAATTCAGAAAAAAGTTGCAGTGAGACAGAAATAAAGGAATGGTGAGGAAAGGTGGGAAAGATAGAGAAAAGAGAGAGCGATAGAAAGAGAAAGACAGAACGATGCAACAATCGAGAAAGAGACAAAACGAGAGAAACTTTGAAAGAGAGTTGAACAGAGAAAGAGAGAGGGGGAGAGGGGAAAGGTGGGAAAGACAGAAAATATAGAGAAAATAAAACACAGAAAAAAGACAGAGCAATAGAGAAAGACAGAAATGAAGGGAAAAGGAAAAACGAGAGAGAAATTGAGAAAAAAGTTAAAAAGAGATAGAAATAAGGGAAGGGCGACAAAAGGTAGAAAAGATGGAGAAAAAGAGAGAGAGCAATAGAAGGCAAGAGACAGAAAGATGGAGCAATCCAAAAAGAGATACAGGGGGGAAAAGGAAAAGGAGACAGAACTGAGAAAGAAACTAAAGACAAAGAGGGAGAGAGGTGAAAAATATAGCCAACAGAGAGGAAAAAGAAAAAGACGGATCAAAGGTTGGAAACGACCGAAAGGGAGAGCAAGGGAGAAAAATAGAGCGCAACAAAGAAAAACGTAGGAACACAGATCAAAACAGGAAGAAAGACCAAGAGAAAAAGAGAGAATCTTAGAAGCAAGATGCAGCCAGAACCACGGAAAGTAAAAGAGGGTGTAGGGTAAAAAGGAAAAAGTGTAAGTGCTCTTCCTGACGCCAAGAACCAGATTCCCCCAGCCGTTGCTGCACTCCATCACAGGTGAACCCGAGACACGTTCGACGTTGAACTCACAGTCGTTCTTGTGCGTTCACCATCTCGGTGGAGAAAGTCTGAAGGGCTGCCTGTCATGGACGAAGTTCTTACCAAGTTCTTATGGGCACGCGACGATAGAAGTGGATTCCGAGAAGACCCTTATTAACCCTTTCAGCACAGAGAACTCTGACGCAGCTCAGACTTATTCGAGAAGTCTGGTCTGAATAGGTTTCCACGTTTCAACGGCGCGGTTAGCGTTCGTCTCTATGACTGATTTGCTTCAATTTCAATTTTGCGAACTTGCCCTTTTGTCTTTGTTATACTTTCTGTGCATTAAATTAACGTAGGTTTGCGTTATTGTAGTAGTAGGATCAATTTTGAAGTTGCAGAACCATTTACTTGATTCAGAGAATTTCTGTTTGAGTTACATCAGCACGAAAAGGATGTTATGGTAATTCGTACAATAAGGTATGCCCTTTTTTTAAACATTTAAAGGAATTTCATCTCGGTGTCTTGACACGTTGAATGCCATGGGGTCACCGGTGACCGGCACTGTTGAAATCGATGAAGTTATGAGTTTTAAACTGCGATATTCACGGATATGCTAGTATATTCAATATTAAAATATTCCTGTTAGAAAAGTGAAGTATTCCTGAGTATATAACTATTTTTACTTTTTCATTTCTAGTCTGTAAAGATGTTATTTTAATAGTAACAGTTTCGGTTCGGCGGAAATGATGAAACTAGCGAAATACTGGTGGCATTCAACGTGTTAACCCCTTCAATACTATTTAATTTTGAAGTTTTCGACGTAAACATTATCATTTAATTTTGCATTGAAATGGATCGATTTAAAATGATTAGGTTATTACTACATCTATTAGTTTACTATGGAAGGATAAAAAAACGAATTTTAATAAAGAGAATTGCAAGGTTAGGATGAATGTAGGATGTCAAACTTAAAGGCACTGCATACTGATGCGGGCGACACTCATATTAGGTTGGTGCGTATGAAATGTCGGATTGTATACGGCGACATTAAAATGACCACAGTTTTTGCAAAATGAATGTTTATAAATCAAAATAATTTTCATCCACATCAATACACTTCTGCCAAAAATCCACAAGGGCTTTTATACCATTTTTAATAAAATCTGAGTTTTTAGAAAGGATGAAATTGGAGGCGACTTTTTTATTATCACCTTCATTATCGAATTTTTTTCTATAACGAAGTGGCCTAAGTGTTTAAATAATGTGATAATCCGTTACAGGAAGATCAGGTGAATAAGCTGGGTACGTACATTTCATATTTCAATTCGCGACATTTTTTTGAGCTCACTTTTAACGGATATGGTCTTGCGTTGTCGTGCAATAATGTATGCCCCCGCCGATTAATTGAAACCGAACGCAGTATTTTCAATTCCACGAGCATTTGTTCAATTTTTTTACAGTATCTGTCAATAGTAATGCTCTCAACGCCTCGGAAAAATGGAAGTTCAGTTTTCCATGTATAGATAGGACATCATTATGGCATACGGTTGTGGGTTTACCACGAGGCGCATTTTAAAAATACTTATATCCAGAACGAAACTTTTCGAACCAACATTGTACGATTTTTTTGTTAACAATTGCCTCCCATATGCTATGTTTATGTTATGACTTGCAGCTGCAGCATTATTACCAAGTTTAAATTCATATCGGTTTACTATTCGCATTGCACAGAAAAGTATATTTTTTTAAAGAAATTAGGTGTCTTCCAAATAAAATACATCTCAATATTGAGAATATAGACCAAACAACCTGTTTCAACTGTAAAATTATTAATTTTACGTCTACCTATTTACAAAATATGGCCAAAATGTAGTGTACAGACGTAATACGACATTTCATACGCACCAACCTAATATTTTCCACTTAACGGGTTAATAATCTGAATGTTACGTACAATTCATTTTATCCTGTTCAATGTAATTCTGTTTTAATATGTCCCAACATATATTTATCTGCCTTCCTCATCCACTTCCTGCTCCACACGTAACCCCATAATTTTCTATTTCATTCAAATCCAAACGTACTCCCGCTCTCGGAAGATTAAATTCACTAATTCCCAAACACATCGTCTTCTCTCCCATTAATCCCAGCACTTCTAACAAGATATCCCGCGCCCTTAAGTCGCCTCGTATCTCCATCACGGCTCTACGTGACGCTAATGCAACACAGTTTGCACTTTCCCCTTGCATTCCTATTTCCCATCCAATCCTTCCCTTCTTTTCCACCTCGATAACAAGATTTCCGCAAATGCCGCTGACCCGAACATTTTTAAGCTCCAACAGCACAAAAATCCCCCTATCACGAAACAACCAAGTGCCCTAAACCCTCACGAAACCTAAAGTCACGTTTCTACTCGTACAACGTGGCATTACCGAGGCTTTTAAATCGCCATTTGCGAGTAAACGACGACGACTCTCCATTTAGGCATCGTAAATGGCGGAAAAGCAGCGTAGGAATTCCACGTCAGTCTGCATCCTGTCGCGCGTCTTTTAAAACCTTCCTCGTGTGCTTCTTGGGTTATTTCGTTTCCGAGGAAGGGTGAAAACGAATGAACGGAAACTATCTCTCCGTGGTAGCGTGGTTCAGTGGTCGATAAAGTGCTCGCAGCACGTTGCCTTCGGCGGTAATCGATGAAGGTAGCCATGGGCGTTGCAGAACTTCATTTCTCGCCGTGTTGGAAAAAAGGAAAAAGAAGGAGGTTAAGGGAAGGAGAGGGACCGGAAGATCGGGAGACATGGTCTTCCGTAATTAGTATCGTAGGGGATAGTAATTGCAGCTGGAGAGTATTAGCGGAATGTGGATTCTCAAATTCTTGCGGGGAATAAACGTAAAGGGCGCGATAAAGGCTGATGAGATTTCGGTGGTAGGGAACGAAGGGTTAATTAAAAAATTGTCATTTTTCTTATAGTTCGGCGTTGGATGATTGTGGATACAGGCTTGCTCCGGGAAGATTCACGTTTTCTCCTTTACGACGCACAGTGGTCCAGAACGTCGATCTAGCTGTTCAGGCACCTCGCACAGTTTTCGATCTCTTTGAAATCCTCGCCAAAAGCGCAAAACACATCCGATTTAGCTAAAAATTAGTATTCCTATGTTTTTTGATTCGCTGATTATGAATCTGAACTCAAAATTTCCAAAAATAAAATGGCGGATTCAATATGGCGACCAGGTATATCGAAAAATTAATGGTTCCGCGTAAAAATGAGTATTCTTATGTTTTTTGAGTCGGTGATTACAAATATGAACACAAAATTTCCAAAAACAATATGGCGGATTCAAAAATCAGGCAGAGTGTCATAAGGCGGAGCAAATTTACAAGAGCTTTCCCCTTTTACAAAATTATTGGTTTACGCAAATGATTGATTAGGAAAACCACCTTCCACATTTTGTTATGTTTGCCAAGAAGAAGAATAATTAGAAAAAACCGTTTTTACCTGACTCATTCGGTGGTCAACATTTTCGGCTTCCTCGCCGCCCGCGGTTTATGGCATGTGCGACTTGCTGGTTGACTTAGAGCCGTTAAGTTGTAAAACCCACATTTAAAAAACTATCGACTTGTAACTGCCGATGAGGGTTTCTATTTAACTCTCGGTTTTTACAAGTTGACTTAGCGAATTCCAAGAAGTTGTGAACCGCATGGCGTTGCACTAAAACCGCTCTGATTTTTTTTCGAATCCATTTAAAACGATATTGTTCGAACTACAGGTAGACAGAAATTTCGAATACTCATTTACAACACAAGATTAACTGTTTACCCTCTTCTAATTTAGCCAATTCATAGAAAGATTTCCTTAAAACCACTGACAGACTCTAGCGGCGGGCAGCAGCTGGAGTGCGCGCGACTCTTTAAACAATAAAAAATCAAATTTGTGGGACGAGTTGGGATCGTTTTTTTGCAGGATCACATAGCAGAGACCTTACAGAGAAGGGCCTTATACGCCAAACTACGAGAATATACGGTACATAAAAGATGCTGACTGTCAATGATAGAAAACTTTGATGATTTTCTCTCATTTATTGAACGTTAATTTTTGAATAAACTACAAACGCTAATTTCATATTCAGCATATGCATTTTGATTGTAGAAGAATGCTCTTTAATTTAAAAAAAAGTTATTAGAAAATGTAAGATAGATTCGTCAGGATGTCACGAAGAAGACAACGTGTTTTTTCGATAGAAATTGGTCTCGAGAAAAAGTTCCAACTTTAAGCGTTTGTTGTAACTACAATTTTTGTCGGATTTCATTAATTTTGCGATTTCTGAAATCCATGGACATTTAGGAATCGATATAAAGAAAAAAAAAAGCGATTCGAGAAAATCGACTTTTCGGCAAAAGCGCGGCTAATCGCTCATTCTGGACCACTGTGCGACGTGTCAAATTTGCTGGCTGCTCGTGGGGAAATGTAGGACCCGCGATTCGAGAGGGGTTGATTTCGCCTCTTCAAACGAAATTACCAGTTTTATGTTCCTTCCTTGCTTTCCTTTCCTTCGTAAAGTATCAAAGGATCGTAAAACGACGGTAGACGTCGTTTCGCTTTCGTTTGGTATTTTTAAAGTATTACCGTGACATTTGGATCTCGCTTTCATATGTTCCGGATTGATACGGGATTTTGACGACTTCCGCGTTGCATCACATCGTTGTACAACTGTTTTGTATCTTTAATCTTTCTCTCTTATAAATATAATAATCTATATTATTTTAAACTCAATTGATATTATGACTTTAACGACGATTCTGAATTTTGACGTTATGATACTGATCGCTTACTTTTTATAAGATGGACGTAAAAAATAAAGGAAGGAGTAGCCTTAAAAGATTCAAGGTTAAGAAATTTCAGAGATTTTAGGAATTTCTATCAAACAAATTCAGAATCAATGATCTTGGCTACCTTCGCAGTTCTGATGTTAAACTTCAGAGGCTGTGATGTACAGTTGGCTCGATAAATGGCGGCATTCCTGCACCCTCTTTCCCTCATCCTCCCTTCGATATTCTAATGCGCGAGTGAAAAAGCGAGATAAGAGTGCGTGTATAAGAATAGCAGAAGAATTCACGCGTCATTTATTCGCCCCAGATTTTTTCGATCCATTTTAAGAGGGAGGTCGAAACCCTTTCGAAATCACGATTTTTCCTGAACGTCCTTTTTTTGAATTTTCGTTTTTCCGTGCTACAAATGACATCCAGAATTATATCTTTACCTTTAGGAATACAAAGGAACAAAACGTAGTCATCTATAACTCAAATTTAAATCAGGTGCGCAGTAGCACATGAATTAACCCTTTGAACTCTACAGACGCTACTTCAACGACGGACGTATTATTTGCTATTGTCTTCTGCTATTTCTTTTTTATCTTTGTAACAGAAAAATGTATGTTAACTCTTTGCGGACGGAGACCTTTTTGAATATTGAGAGATAATCATTTATTTGGCAATCGAAAACCACCTTTTCGTCAGAAAGTCAATGTTAATGTATAGAAATTATAAATTACTGTTTGCGTAATGATATTTCAGCGGTTATATTTCAATTTTTTAACTCTAACCGCCAAAACAAGAACCGATAAACTAATCAGATTTTTTCTCAGACAACATATATGCGTCTGCCGTCCTCAAAGGGTTAACGTACCAAAAGACTAACTGCACTTCATAAATGAAGAAAGCTACGGATGATTAAAATTCAGGTCCCATTAATTTTCATCGACCATATCCTAAAACTGGCTTGAACTTTTGAATAGGCCACGTTACAGAATCAATCGGGATACAACGGTTTAATAATAGCACTCGTAAGTAATATTTAAATTTCAGTTAGAAACATTTCATTGACGAATAAACTTTGTACAGGTCGGAAACGAAGTTCCGATAGTTGATAAAGTTAAAAAGGTTACATCAAAGAATAAAGCCACGTACGTACATCCCATGTAACCTTAAAGTCGCAAGAAGTCGTAGAAGCTTCGCTGAAAAGAATTCCTTTTCTTTAATTAATAGTCTTCCTACTTCCGACAAACTTTTATAGATTACGACAGCATAATCATCAATCTTGATAAAACAAGTGATTAACTGACGTTATGCTTCGATTTCGTGATCATAAAACTCCGTACACATGGCAATCAACTGCCACCCCTCTTATATAGGGTGTCCCAGGTTTTAATGTTCAAACTTTGTCAGTATATTCTATGGCAATAAATACGAAAAAAATGTTATGTAAACATAGGTCACATAGAACAAAAATACAGAATAGAAGTAATATAGGAATAGAAACAGACTTGCTGTTACTGCAAGCTTTAGCTCGAATAGATCAATGCATTTACTACTTGACATCGTCACTTCCACAGTTAATTAATACTCCATTTCAAAATATCTTCCGTTCTTGTTAATACATGATTGATAGCGATCACAGATCGAATTTATAACTGCGCGAATTTCGTTTCTATTCTGTCTTATTTTCTTGAATGCATTATTAAACTTTTAACGCTTCTCTTTTTCTGTAAAACACAGCTTACATGAACACACTGAATGTAAATATTGCTGATCTATTTGAGCCAATCCTTGCATTAACACCAAGTCTCTTACAATTCCTATATTACTTCTATTCTGTATGTTTGTTAACTTTTTAATAAAGCTCTATGTGACCTATGTTTACATAACATTTTTTTCTTATTTAGTGCCATAGAATATACTGACAAAATTTGAACATTAAAACCTGGGACACCCTGTATATTGATGTTAGAACGTCTCACCGGTAATATTGCAACAGTTAACAATCCATGGACCATCAAATTCCTCGTCGATTCTAGAAAATCTACCGAATCTTTTCGATTTTGGCAATTGCAACGTAGAAAATATCGAGGATAATTAACCGTAGGACATTATTTCATGGTGGTCCGTGTAGCCTAGAAAGCAATGTCCGCCCTAGTCGAGAGTAGCAGCTTCATAGGGAGCCCACCTTTCACCGACAATCAATATCATCGGCAATTGTCTGCCAGTTGATTCGTTTCTGGCCCAATGACGGAGTTGGTATCCCGAAGTTAATCTTCGGCGTATCGATTCATACATTACAATACGCCGCTCGTTGGAGACCATCCGAAATAATCGACTTGGTCAGCCGTTGGATCGAGGATGAAGTTTAGCCCATTAACGTCTAAAATTATATGGCGCTATGAAAATGGCCGAAAATCAGGAATTTTTCGATGGAGATGAATGCTAAGGAGAGATTAAACGTGGAAAAGATTTTTTGGTTAAGTTAGAGTAATTTTCTGGTGTCGTACTTAAATGCAGTGTAACATAATTTATTGAACAGCGGCGAAGTAATGAATTGCTAGTGTTTTGTGTACTGCCTGAAAGCCGGAAAGAGGCATATTATTGTTAATAATAAAAATGAATAAAAAATTTCAGTTAAATTTATAATATATGATTTAATTAAAGTTAAAATTTTAAGCCGAAATTAAATGTAAAATTTGAACTACTTTAGCGTTTTCAGCTGTACTTGATCGGGTATGGCGTTAACACTAGAACTACCGGCGTTAAATCTATTATATTTAAATATATTAAAAAAGTACTTTGAGAAAACAGGAATCAAGAGGCAGAAAAGACGATCAATTCGGTCATTTATGTTTTTTGAGTTGGACGTAGAGTATTTCTCCTATGACTCTCCTATAAACTTTGAGAATTTTTGGAAAAAATTGTGTACCAGTAATTTTGACTGGTTTGGTAATTCTAGTGTTAATGAGGTATTGCAGTTGATTTTGAAGTTTACGGAAAAAAAGGAATTGTAGGTTTGCAAAGAATAATGGCACTAGGCCTGGAAGTTTAAGGAACTGTCTTTTCAATTCTGTAAAATAGAATTACTGTCGATATTGTAATACGTCTGTGCAATTTTATAGAATTTCGTGAATTTTCTATCTTTGAATGTTAAGAAACGGTTTTTGAGGATTCCGTGAAATACAGACTGCTTCGATTATTTTACCTATATGGATTTTGAAATTTTGAAGAATTTCACATATTTCTTAATTGTTCAAATTTAAGAAAAGCAACAGAACCACGAAGCAAAGAAATATCGAAGTAGAAAATTGTCTTAAGTAGTAGGATTTTTTGTTCATACAATAGTTTTTAAATACAATATCGTCAATTTAACGGATATTTCATCGTTCAAAACCCCATCGCCCCCATAAAACCAACGCCCAAGCTCCATAAGACTTCCTTTCTCTAAAACTAACAGAATTTTTCTACCAGCTAAAAGGAACTTCCGAGACACTGATAGGAAACTAACTTAATAACAACGACAAAACTTAACGATCCTCAAGATTATCGAAGCTTTAAAGCTCGTTCGCCAGTTTTCCCTCTTTTACGCTCCTCCGAGAACACCATCTGAAACTTTACGTTCGATAAAACTCTGACATTTATCGAATCAAAGAAA
Source organism: Cerceris ruficornis (assembly GCA_963989415.1). Classification (NCBI taxonomy): domain Eukaryota; kingdom Metazoa; phylum Arthropoda; class Insecta; order Hymenoptera; family Crabronidae; genus Cerceris; species Cerceris ruficornis. The sequence goes on from OZ022529.1 coordinate 7,283,788, forward strand.
AAAAAAATGCCATTTTAAAACCTACTAAAATTACATTCCTCTCGCTCGTTAAACCACGAAATAAAAAGCTCCGTCTACCTGAAGAAAGGGCAAAAAAGTACCACACAAAAGAATCAGCGACTGACTCTAATTACTTTTTCATACGCAACGAGGAGCTACAGTCTCTTTCAATGAGCGAACGAACGAAGAGACGACAGAAGAAAAACTTCGCCTGCCTTTGAAGTATTAAAAGACCTTTTAAAACGTCCCCAGCGTTATCGGACAGTGCTTTTCATCGGATTCGATGATGATCGAACGTACGCTCTTCAAATCTACGATTCCACTTCGTGCCACGTCAGTCAAATACCGTTATTTCGGGAGCGCATCGAGGCGAAGTCTTTAAATAACAATCGAAGTAGACTGACGTAAGTCAACTGACATCGCTTAATGACACGTGGCACATTGGCTTTTGCGTTGAATGTCGGAGATCATGGTTTTCGTCACTGAAATTTCGGTCTGTTTTTACTTGTAATCGTTTCCGTGGCTCAACCCTTTCGAAAGATGCAGCGAGTGAAATTTATTTGTTATTTTACAAATATGAGACCGTCAATCACTGTATTTTTGTCGACACTGAGTATAAAAGTATTTGTGGGAGACATGGTACGGATGTCGATCATTAAATTATGTAGAAAAAAGTCTTGTCGCATATATTTTTTAATTATAATATTTATATTAAATTTAAAATTATGATATCTTTGTAATTATAAAATTACAGCTAATAAGAATGTTTGTCAATCGTAGTACCAAAGGGTGAACAAATTTCGATCGGATTTCTTTGTATGTCGCCGTTCAAATTATTCTTTTTTTATTGTACTTTAAATTCTCTGATTTGTAGGCTTTGGAATCTGCAATTTATTAGTTTTGATTTGTTAATATTCATTAAATCGTTGTAATTTGAGGACCATTAATTTCCTGTGTATTTTAATAATATATTTTTGCTATTTTAATTTAATGAAGCTTATCATTCCGATTTTTGTATTTTCCACATGTGAGATTTTCCGATCTTTGAAATTAAACGTTAAAGATTTGTTTCTGATTTAATGCAATTTACAGGTTTCTACTTCGATGTGTTAATTTATTTAAAATCGAATTCATCACCAGTTCGTGGAATTGCAATCGCACAGAGGACAGGAATTTCGCAGGATGTAAGTTACACGAAGCCTATTCTTCATTCCAAACGAAAATGGAACTTCGATTAATACGGAAATCATTTCACCTTATAGACTCCCTCCCTGAAAATCGATTTATCGAATAAGAAGCAGACTGTGGTATATTGAATGCCTGGAACTTTACACAGAGCAAAGGGGAGCCTGGAAGAATTGCGATGAAAAATGTTTCCAATGAAAGACAGCAATTACTTCAACAACAAATAGCAAATTTAAAAGCCGTTTCTTCTGATCGTTCTATAAATGGAATCCTCGAACTGTCTCAATCACTCCTGCCTTCTTTCATCATAAAACATTCACGGTATAAAATCAATCCCCATAAAAAAAACTAAGTTATATTATTTATTATAATATTTCCAAACGTTCGTATAGATAAAACTGAAGCATTACATAATTTCAGATTCTCCATCGTGGAGGGATAATTTGGTTTCAAATTATTTTGTCATTTAATTATCTTCGTACTCTGCTTAAAAATTCGTTCATTATAAATTTTATATAAAGCAGTTTAACCCTTTGAGGACTACTGGCGCATATATGCGGCCTGTGAAAAAATCTGATTATAGTTTATCGAGGCATGTATACACGACTAAAGTTGAAAAATTGAAATATAACCGTTGAAATATCATTCTGCAGATACTAATGTATACTTCGGATACATTAACACACGAACTTTCTGATAAAAAAAAATAGTTTTTGATCGACAAATAAATAATTATCTCTTAACACTCAAAAAAGTCTCCGCCCGCAAAGGGTTAAGCACTATGCGTTCAAGAAATGAACACGTCCTAATTGACATAAAGAAAATGTGATACTTGGAATACTATAAACGGATATATGCGCTGAAATAAATAAATAAGATGAAATTGTAATTAGTATTAAGAAAAATCAATACTTTCGTACTACCAACGCATATTCGTGCCCACAGAAAAAAGTACACACAAAGTATTAAATATCCGCAAAAAAGCATAAATAAATTTCTATAACTTTCAAATAAAAGCTTTCACCTGCAAATCAAAAACTCAGGTCTCTTTCAATTGTCATTCCTTTCATCCCCATAATGACGGCATCCGAAAATTCCGTCAACAGTCTCGCGTTCCTCCGTTACCAAAAGGTCATTCACCCCGGTTCCACTTGCCGCGCGTTAAAGCGCGATTAATCGCGCGAAACGGCTCAATTCCGAAGGGGTATTATTCAGCGCGGAATATTCCGCGTGAAATCAGTCGTTTATTCGTGACGGCACAATTTAAAGTGCGATCGAGCGAGGGTAATAATATCGACACGCGTAACACGTCGGCGAAGCGGTAGCCTCGCCTTGGTCCCGGTGTTCGCCAAGCACAGTGGAATCGATCGTGAAACTCGCGACGTTCTCCAACACACAGCCTATACGTCAAGTTTATTGACTAATTAATGTCCGGGATTCCCTTGTATTTCACCGGTGCATTACGCCTCGTCAGGGTCTATCGCGAGGATCCTCGGAATTGGAAATCAGTCTGTTCGTTCTCGACAGACATTCAGGATTTTCCGCTTGGACGATCAAAAGGGAATGCAAAAACGAACGGAATACATTAACGGTGATAAGAGTGAAAGATTCGTGGGCGAAAAAAAATGAATATGGAATCGTTGAGCTGTACGAGTTGATTTCAATTGATGATCGGAGATATAAATGTTACATCGAAGGATACAGGATGACCTTTGATTGACCTTTGCGGATTTTCGCTTTTAGGGTCAATCGGGGCACGTGTAAATTTTAGATGTTATTGGGATATTACCGGGATTGAATTAGGCGGGTTTTGAAGCAACTATCGTGTTGTTTATATTGTTTCTAACTAGTGTCTAATAACTATTTATATTGTTCATGTTACATTATTTGGATGTTTCTGAGATAGGTATTATATCTATCTGTATCTAAATTATTGTTCTTGATGGAAATGAAGAACCTTTTTCTAACAAAAGAAGGAGAAATAAACTTAACATTTTCTTTATGGTAAAATATCTCGAGAACAGTGAGAAAAATCGAGAATGACTTTGCACAAGAATTTTCTCGTTTTCTCATATCTACGATAGTGATAATTACTTACTTTTTTGTTTGAAATAACAATTGCAGCCTAAACACAGACTATAGCTCCATTGTATGTACACGAAATAATCTCCTCGTACACCAAGTTTCCCGCTTCTCCAAATTTGCCTTTCCCAAAACTTCCCCAAAAATTTCAAAAATAAAATAGTGGATACAATATATCAATAAGTAGCGTTCGATACTCCTATCCTACGTATATTTATGCTCTGCCACACGAAAGGCGCGCGCGACCAACAATTGTTAATAACTCGAAGGGTAGCAGAAAGTATCAGCTGGAATCGATCGGCTTTTGTTCAGAAAGTTTCAAACTTTATTTTTAAAAAAATTAACGCCAACCTAAGCCAACCTTTTAACTATTTCCTCAGGAAAGGCGAAGAACTGCATGGGTCTCATATTTTCATCATGACAGCTGTAAATTGTCAAATAAAAATATAAAACCGACATATTTTCAAATTTAAATCATGTCAGATAGCTACCAATAGAGAAATAAAGGGATCACGCATTTATAGTACATCAAAAACATAATTTAATTCTGGCGCGAAAACATCACGTTATAAATGTATTAACTTTGAGATCATATATCTCTAAGAATATTGTGTAAAAAAAAGTTTGATCAGTGAACACATGCGGTCTGATATGTCGTAAATCAAATGCAACTGTCAGAAGTCAATTATTAATGAAAAAGTTTTTGGACTTTTGGCCAGGATTTCAGCGAAATCGACCACTGTTCGTCGTAAAGCAGTCATCGGCATCCTCTGGGCGCAACAGTGTATCTCGTCGCAATATCCATCGGTCAGCGGAATCTTCGTTCGCGAGGCACACGGGCCGTATAACATTTGCTTTTACGATCCTGAACGTTTTCCTAGGTTTATAAATAGGGATAGGGATGAAATTTCCGAGAATGCTTTATCATCCGGATCCTGGACCCGCGTATAAAAATAGATCATCTCTCAGCTCTGAGGCGCTTTTATGCGCTCTAATAGCATTTCCATCGTCGAATCGCTAGACGTATCGCGTCAGAGAAGCATTTTCTGCCGATGGGAACGCGAATGTATCGCGAGATATCCCTCTCTTGCTTTCACCGATCGTCTATTTCGGTCTTTCTGACACTCATTCTCTGTCTGCTTTCCTTGATATTCCTTTTTTTTCTGACTTCGTTACTTCCTCTTGCTCCGCCGTTCGCAGCTTTTCAGGGTAGATATCCTTAGCTTTATAGTCCCTTTTCCCTGTTTTTGGAGTCTATCTTATTCTTCCCGCTTTCTTCGATCCTATTGTGATTTATTTTTGTCTTTCGCAGTTTTCTTCAGCGTTGCTCAGCATCAGAGAGGTCCTCTTCTCAGTTTTGCCATTTCTTTTTCTTTAGATTTGTAGAAATGGTTGGTGATAAAACTTTGTTATAATAAAGTTGATGTAGATTATATTTTCACGTCACTATAGATTCATAGTCTTGATTACTGCATCTTCTTCGACCCTTCCTGCGACTTACTTTCACCTTCAGCAGCTTTCTTCTCTCTCAACCTTTGAGAGATTCCGTCCTCGGCTTTATCGTATTTTTCCCCACTTTTGTAGGTTTCTCTTCTTTTTTCACTTTTTGCAATGCTTCTTCCGCAGCTCCCTTCCGCTTTTTACAGACTTTGACAAACTCCCTTTTCAACCCTAACGCCTTTTTTCGAATTTAATAGCTTTTCCTTCTATTTGCAGTTTCTTCAATTTTTTGTCCGCTTTCTTCCGCCTTTCTCAGTTTTTAGAGGCTACCTCCTAAGCTCTGTCGTCTCTATTTTCGCTTTCATAGTTCTTCCACCTCTCTGCAGTTTCGTTGATTCTTCTATTTCTTTCTTCCGCCTTCCGCAGCTTTCTTCCGCCTTTCTCAGTTTTTTAGAAACCCCCTCCTGAGCTCTTTCGCCTCTATTTCCGCTTTCATAGTTTTTTCCACCTCTCTGCGGTTTCTTCGATTCTTCCACCTCTTTCTTCCGTCTTCCGCAGCTCTGTTCCGCTTTCCGCAGACTTCTTCCGCCTTTCTCGGTCTTTTAAAGTCTCCACCTCCTTCAGTTTCATCTTCTCACCCTCTTCAACTCCTCTCTCCACCTTCCGTCTCTCTCAGCCCATTGCACCCCTAATTTTCCACTTCTCACAAGTTCTCTCCATTTTCCTTCTCTCCCACATTAACACCCCCCTCTCCACCCTTCCCTTGGCGCTAATCTTCGAAAATCCGTCTCAAATCTTTCGATTTATTTCCGGGCAAGCCAATAACTTCAGTTTCCACGAGGATGTATTTACATTTGACGTTCCACCAGCTTTGTCATCGTTAAAGCCGAACACTCGAGGCGCGAGCGTAATTTTCCGCGCTTCGCCATGGCCGACGAGGTTTATGTGCGAAGTTTCAAACCGCTTGAAATACGGATATACTGTGTCACTCTGCAACGAATTAACGGTATTATTCTAAAACAATACACTATTGCATGGTGATGCATTAATATGACATATTGGACGGTAATATCGTGTTTGCAGTTCCGTTAAACGTCGATAATATAATTATCTTGTTTATGCAATTAGCTTCGGGCATTCGAGAAACTCGAATGTTTGATTGAAATTAACGATGTGTAATAGGCGTTTAAGAAAATCCGTTCGTGATATGTCGATGATATTTCTGAATAGTATTTCGAAATGGTTCGAGAGCACGATCTTATCAAGGTAATTTCATTCTTCGATAATGAAAATTCGTGTATCAGACGAACGATATAAATGGACATTTCTGCTGAAATATTTTCAACTATATTTGAACTTAACATTTAGCTTTAACCTTACGGTTTAAAATACCAACTCTCGCGAAATGAGATTCACCCCTTTCCACCATCGTGTTACAATTTCTTTGGTATTCATAGGCGATATAGAAACTGTTCTTTCGTTTGCGCAGGAATTCTGCTTGCGTTCGGAGTAAAAAGTTTAAAGGTGCTGGCTTGTTACGCAACATTATATCCCACTCTCTTTTTTTTTCTTGTATTGCGACAAACATAAAGTTATATTCAATATTAAAATATTATTATTACGTTTATAATAATATTAGATATTTGCAGGCTTACCGATCGAAATTGTTTAATGAAAAATCCAGTGAAAATATTTGCTCCTCTATTAAGTTCGTAAAAAAGGTGCATCAACTGTCGTATTCGTAATTTAAATATCCCCAACAGAATATCTTTTTATAAGAAATATTATTCTAAATTTTCAGTCAACCAGACATACTTAATTGGTCATTTATTAAATATGATCTGGGTGAAAGAAATTTTATATATAACAATTTGAGTATCATGGGCGCATATATGCGATCAAGGAAATAAATACGTACAAATTATGATATAGAAAATTAATATACATAAAATTGAATACTTTGAGTACTATCAACGGATATATGCAGACACTGAAAAAAATATCTACAAATGTAGCAATGCTATTTTAAATTGACAATCGATCTAATACAATTGATCATTTATTAAGTATGATCTGCGAAAAATGTCCTACTCGTCAATAATCCTTTAGGAATACACCCCTGAAAGGTGAATTTATTTATATTACACCCAAGAGTTTCACTGTACATCACAAAATATTTTTAAATCCCTAAAGGGAGCAGAAATATCGTTTTTTTTTTACAACACGAACAAAATTTAAAAAAATATATATAATATCTGAGCTGTTTTCTTTGAAAGTTGTGTCAGCCGACTTTCCGCCAAAACATAATATTTAGTTGACAAATTATACTACGATATTTCTCTATTTCACTTTTAATTAATACTTCAAAAACGATCACATTATATACTTAAATCAATTTAATATTTAAAAAGCATAAAATGAGTGTATTACATACACCAATATTTTTCAAACCATTCAAACACAAACCCTTAAATATCTCCATATAATATAAAATGGACTTACACCACTTTAAAAGAAAACGGCTCATTTATTCCTTCTAATTACGCATACTAGACCTCGGCTGCGACAAACTGACCTTTTAACACTAGAACTACCACACCAGTCAAAATGACTGGTACCAGATTTTTTCAAAAAATTATCCAAGTTTACACGAGAGTCATAGAATAAACATTCTATATCCATCTCAAAAAACACAAATCACCGAGTCGTTCATCTTTTCCGCCTCCTGATTCCCCTCTTTTCAAAGTACTTATTTAATATAACAAAATACAATGGATTTAACGCTGGTAGTTCTAGTGTTAACAACTCATAATGAATCACACCTGAAACATCCCACCAGGCGTGAAAAACAACGATACATCTTGTCGCTTTACCTAATACCAGCAATGTCTTCCGCAATTCATCCCGAACAAAAAGCCATCCCCCGAATCATTTTAATTACCACCCCTCAACCATTCAGACGCAAAAGAAAATCCTCGAAAAACCTTGCCGGGCACGTCTCGACATCTCCGGTCGTCAGAAGCCTAACTTTTATCATCGTTTTCCCACACGTCTCTCGAAAAGAGCTCTCGTTCCTCCAATGGCATTTTCCTCCCTCTTTTATCCGATTACCTTTCCCCCGATGGACTTCATGCGAATTCTATCCAGCACAAACGAACGGACGTCGCTTCGACGGTCAAAGCCGTCGCCGTGACGCTTCCTTCCTCGCCAGGATGCCGTGTTTGTCCACGTGCGCTGACACGTGAATTTTTCACGGCTTCAAAACGCGCGACATTTCCGAAAAAAATACGACCGAAATGGATCATCGTACGCGAGGCTCCTTCTGCCGGACGTTTATCGGGAATTAAAGGGATGAGGGAAGACGGACGCCTCTTTGGGGTGAGAATGTGGGTCGACGACGTTGAATCGTTCCGTTACTGCCCATTGGCCCTTTTCTTTTCTCGTTTCTCCCTTCTATTACCGATCCTTTCCTCCACTCGTTTCCTTTTCTTTGCGCTTTCTCTTTTAACCCCCGCGTGACCTCTGTGGGTGCCGAGGTAAGCTTGTATTTTTTTATCTCGGAATTAATAAAAAAGAAGACTGAATAAGAGATTGATTTAATGTAGGTTGAGTACGGTGAGTTTCTTTTATGCTTTCAATTCTTCCTGGTTTGTTCATTCTTCTTCCATCTTTTCCTTGGTATCATCCTATTTCTTTCATCTCTTCTTTCTTCTTTTACCATTTCATCGTTATTCTTTTTAGCTAGAGGTCTTCTAAATCTATTTTTTACTCGTTCTCTCTTTTTGTCTATTTATTTGTCTCTCTCGGGGGTTGAATTCAGAAATGAATATATACTACCTCAGGGGAGGCTTTAAGGGTGGTCTTTAATCCTCGTTGCAACGCCGAAGAAATCCTCTTTCGTCGTCGTTCGCAATGTCACTTTACATCACGTCCTCCGAGGATTCACTTTTCGTGGCCGGTTGGTCCATCGCCAAGACTTCCTTTTTCTCCGTCGGAATTCGTCCTCTCCGTTTCTTTGCTCCTTAAATTTGAATGCTACGGAATGCGAAGCCTGAGATTTCTTGAAAGTAAAACTCTTGATTCTGTCGTGGAAAATCGACGTGGAAATTCATCCTTGAAATTCCACCCCTTTTTACGAAGTCCTCGACTCCGTCCAACAGATCGTTCAGTCGCTTTTCCGAGGAGATTGGCTGCAAAGAGCCGGTAATTATTTCCCGCTGATTGCACCGGCAGAAGTCGAAGTCTTTGATCTTGGAAATTTGAGTCTCTATTTTACGTCTGCCATGGACTTCCCGGGTAATTACTTGGGCCACCCGAAATCGAGCTTTTGCTCTTCGTTCGTTTCACTTTGTCGTTCGTCTGCGCCGAGGAAAACACTTTTGAAAATGATTATAAAACTTAGGAGTGAACTTTACATCGATTATTAACCCTTAACGGTCGTAGGTCACCTCTGACGTGACAACAATTCTTTGTCGTTACGGTCGTACGGTACGTCTGAGATGACGGAATGAATCCAGTTTAAACTCGCTGCCTGTGGAATGTGTGGACAATTGTCTTATCAATTGAACATTACCACCGAAGTGATTAACACTATTCCTACCGACACTTCACTTATACCTTTTCCTACCGCAACCGGTGAATTTGTCAAATGATAATTTTTTCCCAAAAAATGAACAGTAAAAACAGAAGTGAATATTGAAAAATGTATTATAATGTGAATGTATTATACGTATATTTGAGGAAAAGTCGTGAAGTTTAAAGGCGATTCAATTACGTTGTATATGGCAAATTCTAATCGAAATTTTAAAAACGGTCATTTGACCGGTCGTGGTAGGAATAGTGATTAACATATTCAGTGATATAACAGTGCCTTTTTTTAATCAAATTCTAATATTTTGGCCCCAAAAAATGAACAAAGAAAATTTAATGAGTTTTGGATAGTGATAGGGGCAGTGAATTCTTTGAAAAGAATTCTGAAAGTGTTTTTAATTCTAGTAAGGAGACTAGCAGTGACTGCTTATTACATTCTAAGAAAAGAAAAATTGTTATGCCTATACAAAGTTTAAATGAAGAAGAAAATGTTGGTGATTGAGATAATGATTGGATTGAAATGGACAGTGACGATGATTATTTATCGATGGCGAATTATTTGAAGCTCATACATTTGTAATACTCCTTCAAAAAATAAATAATTTCTAATCAAAATGTTCTTACAATATTGAGAATTTTTCGCCTATTTACGAAAAACAACTACAGCCTAGTGAGAATCATGTATAATGCGAGGAAAAGTATAATCTGAGGTGACGAAATGAATCGAGTCTAAACTCGCTATCCGTCGAAAGTGTGGATAATTGATGTCCCTATCCGTCGAGCGAATCAGAGAAAATTACCTCTCAAGTGCCTTGTTTCTGATCCCTCACTATAAGACTTAGGCAAAATTAAGAACGCGTCGACGCAACTACGATGTTTATTTAGAAAACTCCCGAATTCTACAAAGATGAGGATAAGCCCGTTGGAGAAGCCACATCAGCCTGAGAATTGAAGACCATCGGATTAATGTAACGAAGCGGTCGGCTCAATCGGCAGAGCTAAATCCAATCAAGGCTCTCTTCGGATCGATCAGGAAAAAGCTCGAGACAGAGAGCGAGAAATGGGATGATAGAGAGAGTAAAATAAAGAGACAGAGAGAAACAGGATGATTGAGAGAGAAAGGAGAAGAGAAAGAGGATGATAGAGAGAGAAGTGGCTGCACAAAGAGGATGATAGAGTGAGAAAAGAGAAGAGAGAGACAGAACGCGGCAATAGACGATGTCTAACCTGCAAATGAGAATAGGCAATTGCAAGTCAATCCCGTCGAATCGTTTCGCACAAACGCCCGAGCCAATACGCAGTGCCAATGTATTAAACGTGAATCAGCTTGCATCGCTAGTGTTTCAGCGATAATTACGCTTTTTCACTTGCCGCACGTTTCCACCTGAAAACTATTCGCCCGCGCCTGTCTCAGCTGACATCGAATTGAAGTCTCGCTAATTATACGTGCAAATTATTCTCACGACGCCCTGCTTTTTCACTTTCCAGAAAACGGACGGCGTTCTTTTGTCACGGAACGATTAACGTGACTTTTCGAGCTGGAAATATCCTTTCTTCTTTCATGTTTTAATTGACTTTTGATTTTGCGAATCTGCAGCTTGACATTTTTCGTATGGCGAAAGCGAAGTAGTCGGTGCATTACAATCATTTGATCAAAGAACTTTAAAGCATTTAACGGTGACGGATTCCCAATTAATTGTACACCTGCGAATTTGGAATATTTAATTTTTAATTCTACATGTTTCTAGAGTCGACGATTTTTAATGTCGGATCCAGGAACGAAGAATCCGAGGTTGTGCGCTCATCAATTATTCATTTTAAAAGTTTTTTATATTCGAAGATATTTGATATCAGGCGGCTGAAAAGTTGTGATATTTTCCGATCGTTGATTTGGAATATTTCGAGATATTTAACGATGTCACTTTTGGAATTTTGCAGACGGGAAAGGCTGCTAGATTTTAAAGCAAAAAATTCGTTATCAACGTTACCCGGCGACCCGGAACCCTTTCTATTTAAATCTGCACGATTTGCGAAATTCATCGCACGGATTTTAACTTGAATCCGAATTATACCGAGTAACTTGAAGTACGTATTTCAAATAAGCCGAATTACAAAGTCTCACTCCATTTTTCGTTCAGCGTGATTAATTCATAATACGTTAATCTCCTCCAACTGATTTGCATAATTTCCTCGGTGTACAGACGACGTAATCTACTGCCTTTTCATTTGTACATATTTTATTTCGCGCCATTCCCGAGCTCGTATTTCATTGGTGAAGATAACGCGGGGCCAATTTTACACCTCATTTATTCGCATTTCACGTCTGCACTTTCATAATTCAAGCTATCAATTTATTTTCCGATCCTCTGTTTCACGTAATGTTACTTTACATCGTTAAATAGCGTATGTTCCTTCGTTCCAAAAGAGAATTTAAATTTCCCTCTCTTCCAGCGACGCAAGAAAATTCACCGTTTATTTTCACTCCTGATATAATTCAGGCAACATCAGTTAAATGTCAAATTAAAGTCGAAAATGGATGACGGTCTTTTCCGAATTTAATTTCTAATTCATCATTTTATGTAATATAACTTGAAATTGGAAATTTAAATTTTCCAAAATCTATCAAACTGAAAATAACAGTGGAACGTGACACGGTGAAATTGTTTTTCTCTTATTAATATTGTGTCAAATTATACCATATATCAGGAATAACTGATAAATTTTTATTCCAGCGATTTAATTCTGAATTATTGCATAAATATCGCAAATTTAATTACCATTCACAGGCTGAATACTATTCGAGCGAATCGTCGGTTGCATATCGAGTTAAAGTTGAGAAAAATAACAATTTCTTTCCAACATTCTCCCCAATTATCTTCTAATTCTTCACTTTGATTAAATGGCGCAAGTTTTATCATTTTGAAAGAAGCGATTACTGATTTCCCTCTCTTCGAGCAGCGGAAGAAATTTCGCTATTTATTTTCCGGCAGCGTACATTTCATGCGATATGTCAAGCAGATATCAAATTAATGTCGAGAAGATAACGATGCACCAGGGAGAATTTTATATTTTATCGTAGTCAGGATAGAAGATAAAACAGGGGCAACGCGTAATCATAATTTAAAGTTGATGAATGGACGAGCGAATTTTCCGACATTGAATGCACATTTTCCTCTCGGACCGATGCTAAAACACATTTCGATGTGAAATGTATCGATGTGGATATTAAAAAATATTTACCCTACATTCTTCGGAAAATCCTTAAAAATAAAGCACAATCTTTGCAAATTCATCGATCTTTTCGATGCTTCGGTATAAATTAATTGTTACAATGATATTTCAGCGAAAGCCTCTTCCTTCTTACGGAAAAAGCAGTGCGTTTCTCAGTTTCAGATTACTCGAAATCATCAGCAAAGTCAACAAATTCATGCGTATTTTAACTGACACGTTTCATAATTGTTGAGAGTACATTTCCAAAGATGAAGCCTTTCATTTTGTATTTCCCTCTCACGGAAAGCAATCACAGAGTTTCACTTTATATCATTTCAAACTGTCGATTGAATTGTCGAGGAATTCTCCGACATTTAAGTGTCACGTGTTCCATTTCCTTGGAAATTTCTATTCGAAGAAGAAGGAATAACAACATCCAAAGACAATAATACGTAAGAATAAGAAGAAAATATAAGTTTCCCCGTTCCCGTCGTTCTACAGTCCTACATGAATTTTCGTAATATCATTTGCAATGCAACGTGTAAAAAGGATCTTTCCAGGTTATAAATATTCCAAACGTAAGAGCAGTCGAATGCTGGAAATTATGCATTTTTCGTCAAAAATTCATGCAACTTCCATCGCAACGTCTGACGGACCCAGCCGGGCGAACGAATCGAATTGGGGACTTTCGTGTTTCGTCGGATCGATAGAACCTGAGAATTTTATGACGATGAATAATACATACAGGAAGTTCACAAAGAAATGGCAGCAAGAAATCGTTGCGCAATCTAATGTTAAAATCCTTCGCGACAATCTACAAAGTCGCGGACTTGTTGCGACAATGCATGACTCGCAGGTCGTCGGTTTATTTCTGAACGATGTCAGACACGTCATTGAACGTCAATTGCTCGGAATCGTGCCAATGACACGTTGGAAAATTTCTTGATAATAAGAAGCAGAATGTATTTGAGGAATTGTTGAAGAGGATGCAGAAATTTTACGGGCAGTTGAAGGGAGCGAAGAGTTGGTCTCTCAATCATCGAAACAGAAGTTGACTTCCCTTTCTCTCACCTAATTAACACTAGATTTACGGGCGTGAAATTTGTTACATTGCAATATATTAAATAACGACTTTGTAAAAAGGGGGATCAAGCGACAAAGATGATAATTCGTTAAGTAATTATTGTATTATAAAATACACTTGAAATATCTACTGTGCAACTTCTCTGTAAATTTGAGAAATGTTTATAAAACAAGTAGGAACCCGTCAATTTGACGGCTTCCGTAAATCTAGTGTTAAACAACTGGAGTAATTTAAATTTGAAATAGGTGTAGTCGATTTTAAATAAATTTTGAATTGTTCATCCAATGATAGTGTAGAAGCGGGCGGTACACCTCCTATTTAGAACTTTATCACGATCCTACAATAGAATATAAATAATCTTAGCAAACTGAACAAATTAATTCCGCTTAGCGCTAACATGCTGTAATTAACCCCTTGACGTACAATAACGAGTGACACTCGTGGCGCGATATATGGAATAGTCAATTTTGAAGTGTTCCAAAAATTATTAAATTAAAAATATCAGTGGGTCAGGATAAAATAAAATGAATTCTATGCTATTTAATATTGCGTTAAGCCATACACTACATGAGAAATCAGGGATAGACTGTTATTTCCGCAATTAATTCAGAGCTATTGCGCATTCAGTCACAAAAGAAATGTTACGGCAAGGGGTTAAATTAACACCAGACAACATATTGCAAGATCATGACAAAATTGTTATCAAACTCTGAAGATAGGCGGTGTAAAAATAGACAAGTCTCAAAGAACGAGGCTTGGACCACAAGTGCACCAAACTATTATCAAGCCACTATCGTCTCTTTTCAAGGCCTCTTCAGCGCAACCCTCTCGCGATAACTCAACTGATCACGTTAATCCAAACATTCCTCCAGCCTCTCCTCTTCCACCAAATTAAAAAAAAAAAAAACACGTGACACGTTGATCATGAAAGAAAGGAATTCCGAAAAATTCAAAAACAACCCTCATTCCCCCGTTCGCCAGCGGGCTCTTGAAAGGGGAAGCAAAGTCGCGGCAAGTTGGCCAATAAAACGATACGAGTGATTTAACGAATCGGTAGAAAGTTTTATTCCCAATTGTAGGGATCCCTCGCACGTCGGAAGGGATGCACGCAGACACAAAGGATCCTCGTGATACCACGAGAGAGGAAAAAGCCTGCCGGCAACCCCCGTCGTTTACGATTTCTGCTCCCCCATTTCGTGCTCTTTCTTTTTCTTCCTCGTCCCGCCGCGTTTCCTCCATTCTCCCTTGTCTTTTGTACCTTTTGAGGTGTACCGTGCCGCCACAGTGGCGAACTGTTAAAGGCACGTTCGTGTTCGGAATTGCAAGGGGGAGTTCGGCGAAAAGTGGAGAACGCGCCGTGGGAGAACGGCGACGGCATCCCTTATGGTGGGCCACTCTCCAGCGCCTGCCACTCTTTGCCGTGCGAATTTCACGGACGACGTTAAAAATTGATATTCTCGTTTGCTCGGCCCACGTTGCTCCATGGAATTTTTCATGAAACGAGCCGAGCCGGAGAAATGACACCGGAGGGAGAGAAAGTTCTGTTTTCTTCTTTTTTTTACTGCACGAAGAGGTATTAGTCTAAATGTTTCAATCAGCATTAGAACGAAGTGGAGAAATGTTTAATGTTGCTTCTGGGGATTGGAATAATAATGACAGTCGTCGGTTTGGGTTTTTGGGAAATTATGATAGTGGAAAGATAATTGCATCGTGTGTAATTGAGTATTATTTGTCTGATGTTGATCAACGTAATGGATAATATGAGCCGTTTATTTTGAAAGTGGCACAAGTCATTTTCTTCGTGAATCGAAATATTTAGGGTTTGCGTTTTAATGTGGTTAAATATGGTGATATTAATTGAACTTGTTATATTGGATACTTATATTTTTTAAGTATAAATAATTTCGTATAGCTATTGAATAATCACGATTTTTCATTAGGGTAAGTGACTTGTGCCAGCTTCAAAATAAACAACTCATGTGATCTTTTGGGATGTTTCACAGAGATGAAATACAACATAGAAACAAGGTATATAAAAATATATTCTACAAAGTATATTAATACCCCATAGAATTAGGATACGCATCGTATGATAGAGAGAGGGGCCACAAAACAAGAATTTGTCTAAATACACATTGTTGTACTATCGCTGCACGTACTTAAAATATACATTTTTAATTAAAGAGTACTAACAGATAATAATAATAATTTGTCGCAATTAAATCCTGTCTCTTTCGTGACACTTCTTCTCAACGTACAATAACAAATGTTTTATGGTATTTTAGTAACATTGTCTCCGTAAACTGTAAAAGAGCTTTCGAAATTTCAAGGGAGAAATTATAAGACGTCTTAAAAGAGCGAGTACTTTAGATAAAAATATATAATGTATATATAAAATACCGGCACCCCTCTGATAAAATTATTAAAATCGATATTCATCAACGTCAAATAAACCTGTTGTAGTGATGTATTCATTGCAATATAATATTAACTGTACATTATTTTAATCATATCTCCATGTAAATTGGGAAACTTAATTTTTGTGCCGCAATTAACTTTGAAAAATGTACATTTCCTAAAAGAATTCCTGGAATATTGAAAATCAAGCAAGGCTTGCATTATTATAAGATAAACTCAGTGAAGCTTTCTTTAGCGTGAAATCTCCCGAAATAGTAACATTGCTTTTAGCATTCAATTATTATTTTTAATATACCCAAGGTCATACGAGATCGAAGTGCTACATATAACAAGGTCAACATTGTTAAAACAACACTCCAAAGAGCTTTTTCATTTCTTTTCATTTCTTTATTATAATCACAGATCTAAGCCGAAATATAATATTTCATTAACAAGAGCCACCAAGGTCATACAAGTTCAATATACTCTATATATGAAAAAAATCAACGATTCACGAATAAAACATTTTCACAGTGATACCCGTACTCCAAACATTTTTTCATTCCTTCTATTCCCATCACAGGTTCCCCTTTAAGTCTACAATTCTAAATTTAGTCCCAGCAGCAAAATCAAACCTCCCACTCAGTTTAATAATACCTCATTATCCTCAACCAATTCCGAATAATATTCGTCGCATGATAAACTGCCAGTATCACGTCCCATCCGTCTATACTTTGAATTTTGTCAGTCGATAAAAGTCATCATGTTGCAAGTGCAGTCACGAAGGCAACGAGAAGCTATAAGTCATCGGTGGGAAATAACTTATGAGAACGCGCCTTCTTCACCCGCGATACCAATAAACCGGAAAATGCATTTTGCATTGTGCCACCGGCATGCGGACCGATCGACGGAAATCCACGGCGAAATATGCATCCGAACGAATCCAGCTACCACGAATTCCGCCGTCTGGCCGGCTTTCTATCCGATAAGCCGTTTATAGGTCGCTATAAATACGCTTGAATGTTGGATGCATCGAAATCTCCTCTGCCTTTTTACATTCGTTCAAACGAACGTTTCATTATGACCGAGGATAAACGTCGATCGACGTCCCGATAGACCTGGGGATCTTGAAGAATTCTCTGGCTTTCCTGATGCAGTGGGTACAGTCCGACAACTGAAAGATGGCTAGGGAGCGGCGGAGCCTCTCGTTTTCAATCGCCTATTCCCGCCACTTCGTTTTTGGTAAAGTACAGTCCCTGGTCATCGAATTGGGACCACGTACAAAAATTTCACTTTTATGGTTATAATGTCATATCATATATGGAAATTTGTCTTTGGTCATTCAAATTATTACTAAATACGATGATAACAAAGTATACATAGCTATAGATTTGTTACTGTTGTGATAATAATAGAATTGTGTGGACAATTCTCCCGACTTGAATGCCATAGAAAATGTTTGGAGCCTACTCAAAAGACTTGTTTACAATTCTCCAAGCACCACATTATCTGAGTTGAAAACAAAAATTGCAGATATTTGGAAAAATATAAGATATAAAGCATATGATAAAGCAATGTATACAAAGCATACCGGAAAGGATACAAGCTGTCATCAAGGCAAAGGGTGGAAATACGAGATATTAACATGCGTTCATAGTGTTAAATATGTACAGTGGTAGTGTATTGAGTTATTAGTTAATAAACTATATCATTACAATTTGAAACGCCTTTTAATTTTACGGAAAACATGAAAAATGCTGAAAATTTGGAGTGGTCTTAATTCAATGACCAGGGACTGTAAACGACTATGCAGAGTGTTTACTTTGAGAGACTGGATTTGGGAATTTCAAAAACGAAATGATAGTGTAGTAATAGTGTTTAGTTACTTATAGTGCTATCGTATGGTACTGGATGTGATATATGTTTGTATGTACGTATGGTGTGTGAAAATATAAGGCCCGGTACGCGGCGCTGTCGGGGCAGTCGAAAAGACGAGAGAGATAATCCTGTAGCGACACGTGCTGGACGTTGCGCAGTTTTTCTCTATTTTGTATTCTAATATTTTTCCCTAATATATAACTAAGTTATTTATTTGTGTGAATGCCTTGGTTTTCCTTACCGTCTGAATCCTATAATAGGAATACGCGGTCAAAACGAGACGCTCCGCCGCTCCCTAGCCATCTTTCAGTTGCCGGAACGTACGTGTCTGTTAAATTGCGAATCTGATAGCTTTTCGCAGTGATAAATGAATCGTAGGATGTTCGAGGAGCAACGGGTAACTTGTGGAATCACATTTTGTTGATTTCATGCTAAGTGCTCTCGATGGAGATTCTGTTTTTGCTCTAAAGCGTCTGGGCGGTTTGTTGACATCTCCTTCTGACGGATCACTTTACAGGTTTACGGTTTATTTTACAGTGAACAGGAATAAAAGATATTAATACAGGAACAACACGTATAAAATAATAAATAACGGAAGAACGCAGAAAACAACTCGAAATACTATTACAATTCTCTCTCCGAACTCTCACAGTTCTCTCTGAAATCTCACAGAACTCTGTGGAATCTCACGATTCCGGGGGATATTTATAATATTTATAAAACATACTCGCTCTCTCGCCATCAGCTGTTGACCATGGCGATTGCCGATCGACCGCTCCAAAGTTATTGACACAATCGCGAACCTTGTTGCCGGAACCTTCAAGGTTGTTCTGCACATTCATGACAGGTAGCGGTACGTTCATACATGAAAATTTCAAAGATTCGCAAAACATCGTAAACATCGTAAAAGAAATGGTAGGTCATGGAGTTAAAGACACAAAAGGCTTCTACGCAAATACCGGCGCATTAACCGGGAGTAAACTCGAAGTTGAAACGCTAACATCGATTAATTCGAGGGAGAAGGCAATTAGAAGCCCCAAACACGATCGACAATGTTCCTCACAAGATAGAATTTCACGAGGGAAGGTCAACATTTGCTAAAGGTACGCTTCGACAAAGATCCTTCGCGGATTCGTACACTTAGCTTGGCTAAGGTTGTGTTCGACGGAAGGTCAAACACTATTCGTCGGATGACCTCGAAAAGAAAGCAAACCCTCAAATGCGAAAATCCGTGAATAACACTGCGAAATATGAGCACACAAATTGAACCGCGATAGGGAAACGTCGAAGGAGTAATTGGTACTAAAACACAATCGGCAATAATCCACCCTTGCATAGGGGTGGGTCGAAGGGATGAAAACAGCTGAGTCTGCTGTTGCAGGAACAGCCTAGATGCGAGCTGACGATAGAAATAGCTGGGTTTAGGATCACTACAGTTTGCAATACGCGATGTTAGCTGCTATTGAGCAGGATCTGGCATAAAATGGCAGAATCTGACAGAAAATGGCAGAATCTGACAGAAAATGGCAACATCTGGCAGAAAATGGCAGAATATGACAGAATATGACAGAATATGGCAGAAAATGGCAGAAAATGGCAGAATATGGCAGAAAATGGCAGAAAATGGCAGAAAATGGCAGAATATGGCAGAATATGGCAGAAAATGGCAGAATCTAGTAGAAAATGGCAAAATCAAGCAGAACATGGCAGAATATGGCAGGATATGGCAGAACTGGCAGAATCTGGCAGAATCTGGCAGAATCTGGCAGAGTCTGGCAGAAAATGGCAGAATCTGGCAGATAATGGCAGATAATGGCAGAATATGGCAGAATATGGCAGAATATGGCAGAATATGGCAGAAAATGGCAGAATCTAGTAGAAAATGGCAAAATCAAGCAGAACATGGCAGAATATGGCAGGATATGGCAGAACTGGCAGAATCTGGCAGAGTCTGGCAGAAAATGGCAGATAATGGCAGATAATGGCAGAAAATGGCAGAATCTGGAAGATAATGGCAAAATATGGCGAAATCTGGCAGTAAATGGCAGAATCTGACAGTGTCTGGCAGAAAATGACAGAAAATGGCAGAATCTGTCAGAATCTGGCAGAAAATGGCAGATTCTGGAAGATAATGGCAAAATATGGCGAAATCTGGCAGTAAATGGCAGAGTCTGGCAGAATCTGGTATAAAATCTTCATAAAAAGGTTTCATGAAATGTTCATGAAAAAGTTTCATAAAAATCGGAGTGTATCACTTCCCGAACTTCCGTTGGGAGCGTCATTATAATGGCATTCCTCTAACTTAATTCTTTGGGATGAAGCATCGCTATAGTGGTTTTCCACTAATTGATGCTGGAGAGCCAAGTGTCATTCCGATAGTCTCTCGTTAATGAATTGTTTTGAAGCCAGATGCTGTTACAATGACATTCCACTAACTTCATTTTAACCTAAGTACCTTTATAGTGGCTTTCTGCTAATTGATTGTCCGCGATGAAAATGTCAGTGCGACAGGCTCTCGTTAAGAGGAGTGTTGGAACCAAATGCCATTACAATGACATTCCACTAACTTAATTAGTTGAACCTATGTACCTTTATCGTGGCTACCCACTAATTGATTTTCCGAGACAAGCTGTCAGTTGATATTCCCACGTTAGAGGATACCTTATAACTAAATTCTAGGACAAAGACATTCCTCTGACTTCATTCTTCGCGAGCAAGCACCATTATAGTAGCTCTCCACTAACAGACGCTCTAATTGTAAGATCAAACCTTCTAGTCTCCCGTTAACAAATATATTGGAACCAAACGTCATTCCAACAACTATCCACTGTCGTAACCTTCCAAGACCAAGGTCTAACATATCATTCTAGGATGTTGTTT
Source organism: Cerceris ruficornis (assembly GCA_963989415.1). NCBI lineage: Eukaryota > Metazoa > Arthropoda > Insecta > Hymenoptera > Crabronidae > Cerceris > Cerceris ruficornis. The sequence goes on from OZ022529.1 coordinate 7,304,534, forward strand.
GCTCGTTATTAACAATAAAACTTTATATTTATCGCATGAGAAGAAAAACAACTAGAGTGAGTGGAGAAAAGTGAACGTGGTGTCGAACGCTAGCAGTGACAATAGAAAAAGAGGCATAGTTGAGACGGAGTGACGATTAGTGACGAGTATCTGATAATTACTTTAAATGTTTTGTTATACGTATAAATAAATACTATTAAAAAGTACGGTGTTCACTTCAACAGAAATTCCTACATTATCTTCCCCCTACCTACTTTCCTAAGAACATTGAGTTAATGCACATTTTTCGAATACAACTCATCGCTATTATAGACCAACGAAACACGATTCCCAGGATTCGCTAGGTTTTGTTGGTTTTGCAACGTTAGCAGAGGTCGGATCGAATCCGCGAGGAGTTGACTGACGAGCGAAGATATCGTTGGATCGAGCCACAGCTTGGGATTAATGTCTCCGGTTGAATCCCACCCGCATTAAGCTCAGGTGAGTGGAAGCTACCCTGGACCCCGTTCAGCGATATTGCGCCATATTAATCCGAGGGAAAAACCGCCAACACATCCGCGTTATAGCTTTATTCTCGGCCTTTCATTCCGCCAGTCGACGTTTTCCTGAATGCCATTATTACGGTGGAAAAACATATTTCCTTTGGGGGTCGCTGTTGTTTATTCACACTGCTGGCGAATCAATTCGGATAGAATTTCTGATCGTATCATGTTCATATTAATTTGTAAGTAATTTCTTATAGCAGCTGTAGTGAAACTACATCAAACGTAGAAATTACAATAGCCTTTATCCTCCTTGGATTCTAGGATGCCTAAAGGGATCGGTACAATAGATCCACTGGGATCCTAGGAGGATAGAGACTGCTGTAATTTTTGTGTTTAATATAGTTTCAGTATAGCTTCTGTAAAAAATTAATTATGGGATCCTAGGATGATAGGGATTACTGTAATTTTTGTGTTTAATATAGTTTCACTATAGCTTCTGTAAAAAATTAATTATGGGATCCCAGGAGGATAAGGATTACTGTAATTTTTGTGTTTAATATAGTTTCACTATAGCTCCTGTAAGAAATTAATTATGGGATCCTAGGAGGATAGGGACTGCTGTAATTTTTGTGTTAAATATAGTTTCAGTACAGCTTCTGTAAGAAATTAATTATGGGATCCTAGGATGATAGGGGTTACTGTTTTATTCTACTGTTTTTATTCTACTATTTCAGTATAGCTCCTGTAAGAAATTAATTATGGGATCTTAGGACGATAGTGGCTTCTGTAATTTTTATGATTAATATAGTTTCACTATAGCTCCTGTAAGAAATTAATTATGGGATCTTAAGACGATAGTGGCTTCTGTAATTTTTGTGATTAATATAGTTTCACTATAGCTTCTGTAAAAAATTAATTATAGGATCCTAGGAGCATAAGCGTTACTGTAATTTTTATGCTTAACATGGAATTCCTTATACCACTTTTAGAAACAATGGCTCATACAATGGCTTATGCGGTTCGTAATTCATCCAAAGTAAGTCCAAGGTAAATTTGCCATGGTAATTTGTCGAAAAAATATAAAACACATGGAACTCACTTGAAACTGTAGGACTACGGTTATCGAGTACACTTATAGTTTATTTATTATATTTACTAGAGATTTAGTGGTTTAAAATTCATATTCAAAACTGTTCCTTAGTATCTTAGCATCAAAACTACAAAGAAGGCATCAAATTAGGGTGCAATGAATATGAAGTTCATGCACTGAACTCTCATTTTTGCAAAATAAATTGTTTTTGTACGTAGAGTAACTTATGATGAATATTACGGTAACGTTTTTGTCATAAATGAACAATTTACTGTAAACATATTGCGAATTTCGATAGCGGCAGAGGCAAATGTAAAAGCGGCAATTTTCCGAGACCAATTATGACGTGTACGACACTTTGCAGTTTTTTAATGTAACTCCATGTACCAGTTAGGTGAACCAGTCCGTCAGAGAAATTACTTTCTGATGCAATCATCGCGATGTATGCAGGTGACAGATGATGGAAATCGGCTAGCTGTGTCGGACACTTCCGATTCACTATGATTAATATCGTTGGGTGGGACTTTCCAACTGCAAAGTATTTCGTGTATTTTATAACAAATATTTTTCCGTTTACGTAACTTTGCAACCCTTTTGTGCAGTTTAAAGGCTCCTATCCAAGTATGTACCTCATATACCGATGAAATAGAACCAGATATTGTCGTCAATTATGCAATTCAAGAGCCATAGAATTTATTAACAAAATTTTAAACCTACAGGCATCAAAGCAAGGTGTTAACTAACGTTCCTGCCTCAAAACGCAATAATGATCTTCGGCCAAACAAAATTGTCCCAATCTTCTATCCACAATTTTTAATCCCTCGATACTAGAGCTATACTGCTATACTTATTGTTAAATACATTAATTAAGTACGTTGAAAGCGGGGGGATTCAGCCGCAAAGAAGATGATCAGTTGAGTAATTTATGACTTATAAGATTCACGTGATATATCTGCTGTATCGCTTCTCTATAAATTCGAAAAATGTTTATGAATAAGTAAGAACCCGTCAATTTGACGATTTTCATAGATCCAGTGTTAATAACTCTCTCCCATTAATCAATTTATCATCCCCAAACTGAACAAACACTAAATCTCCATCGTCACTTATCACGACATTTCCCGACAAATAGAACCGTCGATATTCCACCGGCGAAACAATATTTTCATTCCGGGATTTCAAGCGATTTGCGAACGCAAAGCCGTCGATCTTAATTGGCCTTTTTGGAAAATATGCGACAGTGTATACGATAGCTTCCCTCTTATCGTTTGTATTTCGCGCCATTTACGAACGGCAGGCAGCCAGTCGTGATATTGATTTACGGCGGTTTTGATAATCGAATCCGGTCGCGGTACGTGTATTTAAATCGAGAGGACAGTTTCAAGGGGTCAGAGTGCACGAAGACATCGAACATTCACGAGTCTCTCGATTCGGAGAACGAGGAGATTATTTTTGAAATAATTTTGACAAATAATTCAAATGCAATTTCCTTGCTGCCACTCTTTCGACAAGGATCGACTGAATGTCTGAATGCGAATAATCGATAGAGCATAGAAATATATCCGTCCTGATTTCGTTGCAAGTTCTCGGTATAGGCCGGCATAGCGCACGGCTTAATTTTTTTTCATTCAGCGGCGATTACGTGTCCAATATCTGATACAAATTTAAAGACACTTTTTTTCCTCGCTCGACACGAATACAATTTTTCCTTTCGCCATTTATATGCTAATTAATAGTATCGAGCATTTTAACACGCGAGGTCGAAGCGGCCGTTTAACTTCAGATCCATTAAAATATTTAGAAATGACATAATATCGATTCAATAGCATGTTATGTAGGATGTTGATGTCGAGGACTTTCTCATTTCTAATTCTCTGTGTCGAGACAAATTGTAATTCTCATCTGTATTTGCCTATTATTGTTAATTGTAGTAGCCGATTAACAGGCTATCAGTCAATGAGCGTTGAGAAACGAAAAGCCGATTAATTGGCTTCCGGTAAATAAAGTGCTAATAGTGCAAAAAATATATACATTTTTTTTTCATTGAGCCGGTCATTTGCTCGCATATGGTACGGTTAATGTTAATTTACTTTAGTTTACTTATATTGCATTGTTTCTTTTATATATTTTACTCAGTGCAGTTCGATCATTTACACAATAAACTATCTCAGTGCTTTTCTTTTCGTATTAATTAATATTCCTACGTTATATATTAATTCCTGAAAATTTTCAGCTCAACAATTACTTTCACGAGTGTCTTAACCCTTTGAGGACTACTGGCGCATATATGCGGCCTGTGAAAAAATCTGAGTATAGTTTATCGAGGCTTGTATACACAACTAGAGTTGAAAAATTGAAATATAACCGTTGAAATATCATTCTGCAGATACTAATGTATACTTCGGATACATTAACACTCGAACTTTCTGATAAAAAAAATAGTTTTTGATCGACAAATAAATAATTATCTCTTAACACTCAAAAAAGTCTCCGCCTGCAAAGGGTTAAACCATCGTAGGCAGACTTTCCTTGAAAACTCAGGTGACAATCGACTGCCACGTGAAACCTGCCATTCCCTTTCACAGAATAAGGGCCTTGCGGAATTCTATGTGGCGTACCGAAGTATTTCGGTCGCATCGATCGTCTCGTAATTGGGTTTTTGATTTTTCCCATCGTGGACTACCGACCTGCGACTTCTCTCCACGATGCTCGATTCCACCTGAACGCGATGGGTCGATACGATCGATCGGCGATTAACGAGATAACTTTTCGAGCACTTAGTTCCGTCTGAGTAACAAACTCTTTCCTGAGGATATAAATAATTCAAAGTCGTTGCTACGACTGACCTAATTATGCGCAGTTCAACGTGACTCGAAGACTGTTTCTTTAGTTCTGCCGCCCTTTCGTGGAGTGGATGTCGGAGAGAAAAAAAAACGATGGGATGCTGTCGAGTGGCGAATTCGATCGATGAACTCTTTGTTGGGGTTAAAGTGCCTGCTGAAATATGGGATGCAATCTTTTTTCTGATACTTTCGTAGGTGAATTGAATTCGTCTTGCTGGGAAGCTTGGGTTTCGTGTGGATTAGAACTGAATGTCTTTGAACGATTTCCTTCCTGATAAAGGAAACTGCCTGCGTTGGGGGTGAATTTTCTTTTCGTTAAGTTCGGGTGTATTTGGAAGATTTTTCACGGGAAAAAGAAGGCGCAGATCTTGTTGTTGGCTTTTCGGTGAGAATTAAAATACTGAGTTACGTCTAAATTACTCTAAATTTATTACATTATATTTCATGTTTCTCTGGATGAGTATATTTCGAAAGGGTCTTAAGGGTAGATGTAGGTTAAGTCTGATCAATTACCGACGATTATTCCTCGAGAAAAAAATTCTACGTCCGAAATGAATTAATTCTGTATTACAATTGAATTTGTCTTCTGTTTTGTCTGCGAAAAACGTCTTCAGAATGAACGAAAAAAAAGAGTACACGTTAAGTCTGGATGTATTTGAAAGCTTTTTCTGCGCCAGAAATGCCTGATTTGTTTTGTGTTAGGTTTGAGGATCTCTGAAATGAAGAATATTGTGGATTATGTCTGACAATGAGTGTCTTTGCACGATTTGGAAGGGATGATACCCGATGCACTCTCCTGAACCTGGAAGTTGGCCATAAAGTGGTTTCAATCGACAAGGGTCAGACACTACTCCAATTTTCATTCTACTGTACAAAATTTTAGAACATTTCTCATAATTAAGAAAAAAATAATCTAATCAAAAACGGGAGGTAATAATGAAATAATGCACACGTCACAATCTCGTACAATTCTTTGAAAAAATCGGCAACCAGTCCATTCCAATAAGTTTTCTAAATCTAAGCCTTAACGTAGCAGCTTTCGATTTGAAAGTAGCATAAGTCCTTTCGCCATAATGAAAAATAGTGATTTTGCAATGGTTATACAAACTCACTTATACTAAGAAAAATATAAGCTTCCGAGATAACAAGTACGAGTGAATCTTCTAGAAAAATGGCACCAATATTTTCAAACACTTTAAAACGCAAACTCTCAAATATCTCGTTTTAAAAAGAATGTGACATGCCTTTCAAAACAAACGGCACATATAATCAATTAAGTTACACTTAACAGCAACAATCTTTGCAGCAATTACAAAATATGACTACAGAAAAGACTGCAGACCTCCTAAAAGCTACCGAAACTATTGCAGCCAGAGGTTAAAGGTCATACGTTCTCCTAACTCGTCTTCTTAGATTCCCAACAAAACGAGAACGTGGAAAGTCTGAAATACGGGCGCAGTTCTCCATAACAAAACGAATTGTTCGAAACGTTGAACGTCGAGTTAAACCGCGAACGGAACGCGGCACAATAGCGCGCCGGGTCGCCGAATTTAAAACCATCCGCCATTTTCTCGTGAACTCACTCGGAAGATAAAGTTTCTCCGGGATTTCCGTCTGCCTGAAATTACCTTAAGCCGGATATATCGGTCTTCTGTGCCGGAGATTAAACTCATTGGCCGCGAGAACAGTGATAAAGTTACGCCGCTGAAAGCGTTCATAAAGCGTGACTCATGATTTCGCGGATTACAGGACGCTTTGATATTCCGTTTACAATGTCTAATCATTCTGAAACGGGGACGTTGACAATTTCACCGTGAATAATTGAGCCATTTTACGGGAATTTAATCAGCGGAATTCTGGCAGAAAGAGGGCCCGGAATAACGTTGAAAATTAGTCAATCGTATAATATATCGAAGTTGAGCTGGGTGTTTCCTGCCGTTTGTCTTAATTCCCGGATAATTAACCAGCATAAATCATCTTGTAACGAATCCGCTACGTCGATTCGTGCCATTTTAATTTCAATCTACCGTGATTTTTAATTGGACGGAGAAATTTGAAATTTTAATCGCGGATAATCTATGTATATTTCTGATGAATATTATTCCAAAATATGATACCTGATGGAACCGGCACTGATTGCTTTTAAATTGATTTTTTAATGCAATTTAAATATTTTAACTTTACTGCAATATACGTATGTCGTAAATGCTCCAGCAGAAATTAAGTATTTATAGAAAAGTCGATTAAAATAAAGATCCTGTTTGTTCCGAAACGTCGTTACAATTATCATAATGCTTTCGAAGACGCGAAAGCCACGTTAAATCATCCAAGTAAAGAGACTCGTATTGTTTGCAGAAATTTATAAAAATACATCCACCTTCTTCGTTTAATCATCGACTTGTATTACAGTTCTCGCGTCTATTGTTGTGCCACCGAGAAAATTCATTTATCACAATTCACAAGTATCCTGTCTTTTCCTCCCTGCCTCTTCCACTTTCTTACGGGGGAGCAGGGTGAATAAGTGAATTCCGCGATACACGTTCCATCGTCGGAGACGCGCGCGGAAAATAAATTCGTGTCGCATGACTGGAATGAAAAAAAAAACAATTTCATTTCAGCATATTGGGACAAAGCTTGTCGAAGGGAATTCACGCTCGATGGTGCCTTATAATACCACATAATTATATTTATTTCAGTTCTTCGTGCGAATGGAAATTTGTCGAGTTCAGAAACAGCTTTGTCATTGAGCTGGCCGAAGGGGATGATATTATATTTCATTTTGTTCACATTGGAATGTAAATCAAAACGAAATAAATGCTGCAATCTGGTTTTCAACTTGTATTTCATTAATAAATCCCGAAAGTTTTTAAACTGAGGGAATAAAAATTGATAGGGGAAGTGTGAAAGCTGAGATAAGGGATGTGACTCTTAGTGATTCTTGACACTGGGACTACCGGCGTTACATCTATCATTTTTAAATGTATTAAGTAAGTACTTTAACCCCTTCCCTTACGATTTCTATTTTCACAGCGTGCGTAATATCCCAGAATTAATTCCAGAAATAAAAATTTCTCTCTGATCTTTAACATTTCGCACAACTGACTGCAATATTAATATTATAGAAAAAATTTTACCGTCTCGTGATCGACTGATATTTTCAATTTAATACTTATTGGAAAACTTCAAAATTTCGTATTCCATTTATCGCCTCACGTGTGTCACACGTTATTGTAAGCTAAGGGGTCAAAAATGGAGGAATTACAAGGTTGTACAGATGATTAATTCGGTAATTTATGTTTTATAGGATGGATTTAAACTATCTACTCTACGGCTCCCCGATAACTTTGAAGAATTATTAGAAAAAATGAGGAACCAGTCATTCTGACTGGCTTGATAGTTCTAGTGCCAATGGATGGTAATCCTAACGATTCCTACGATGACTTATTGTCATTGGAAAGTTAAAGATCGAGACTTTCAGATGATAAAATTGAATCATCATCCCGTTATCATTGGGAAATTTGTCTTAAAATATTTAACATATCATGGATTCGGTGGTTGGGATTCTTCGATCAGTTTTTTGCAAAATCCGCATGGTAGATATGGAGTGAAAGACTCCCAATCAATGAATCAGAGTCCAACCCTATCTCGTCTCTGACAATTTTTTTTAAGTTATTACTTAATACTCGATGGCATGAAACCCACTTAACACTAGAACTACCGGCGTTAAATCTATCATATTTCAAAATATTAAATAAGTACTTTGAAAAAGGAGGAATCAAGAGGCGAAAAAGATTCTCGATTCGGTGATTTATGTTTTTTAAGATGGACATAGAATATTTATTCTAAGACTCTTCTATAAACTTAGAGAATTTTTGGAAAGAATTGTGTACCAGTCATTTTGACTGGTTTGGTTGTTCTAGTGTTAAAACAGTAGATCCTGAGCGACATAAATACATAACAGTGAGTCCATCTATCTAATTCAAATTTCCACCTTCCCTGAGATATTTTTCCTAAATTACAATTCGATACATCATCTCCTCAGCATCTGAAAATCCAGTACACGCAAGTCCTAGCTAAAATGACTATGGCAGTTTTAAGATAAAAGAACCCGAAACAGCGTGTAGAAAATTCTCAACGTCGAATAAAAGTGCACTCACATAAAGCAAGATTTTGCACAGCTCAATAATTTTATCGATCCTCCGGGACGACTTGGCAGGAAGGGTCGTAACGACAGTTTGGGAAAATCGAGCGACCCTCGGAAGGTTTGATTATATCTCGGAAGTTCTCGCCACATAAAAGGGAAGGTAATCGGGGACTTTTGTTCCAACAGGAGAAAGAATATCCCCGCGTTTGGAGAACCTTCCAGGTTGGAAATTATCGAGGCTCTTTGCGGCATTAATTAAGGATTATGCTCGTTCAATTGGCACTTCCTACAGGAACGGTAAGATTTTCTTGTTTCCACGCCCTTCTTATTGTGAGTCTGGTGAAATTTGACGCTTCTTGGAGGAAAAGCTATCGGATTTCCTTTTGTTCGTGTTGCTTTTAGTTCCATTTAATGGGAGACCGAAGGAGAGGAAGCATCAAATAGATGGACACGTAGATAGAGGAAAAGGGGGAAAAGCATGGGAGTAATATTTAAAAATGTGTTGGAAGAAACAATTAAAAAATAGCAGAATAAGTCAAACTTGAGATAGAAAACGTAGCCAAACTGGGAATATCAAACGGCTATAATAATTTCTTTACAGCGCTTCCAATATAGCAGAACTACTTTCATCAAAATAGAAGCAATAGAATTAATATCGGGAGTGGATAATACTTTCATTATAGCAGACATGATAGAACGAATATTGATAGGTTGGCCAAAATATCATTCAGAAGATTGAAATACATCGATGTCTTAAGTTATTGCTCATCGAATACTTTGAATGTCACAATAACATTTAAAGAACATAATAAGCACTTACAGACTGTCGACCTTAATTAATAACAATATCGACAAGGTTAAGGCGCCCGTTGAGCAATTATTAAAAACATTTCAGTAACAATCTCAACCGTGACATTATTTGAGCGCGCTACATCGCATACTCGCTTTAAGTAGAATAGTTACGTTAACGCCAGCCCGAAAATAGCCGGAATCAAACTTTGCATTTTTCCATGAAATTAACATTTAAAAATAAGGAAAGAAATCATTTATTTAAAAGAAAGCACATTGTAAGTGTTCACATTCGAGAGAAATAGAACTGAAGATTTAGTCGAAGGAAAAGTGTGAATTAATTGAATTAAGAGTACGTAAATACCATCGCACACTTCCACGTGGACCGGCGGAAACTTCGGGAAAGATAGAAAGTAGATAAGCCGGGAGATAATTGTCGACCAATTACGACGTTAAGAGCTGTAGGAGGAAAATTAACGAACGGCGTTAAGTAATTTGAAGCTGTAACTTCTGTCGAGTGCTCTTATACTTGCTTTTAATAACCTCGAGATTTTCATTGTTTCGTGATAACATTTATTAATCCGAATCGAGATAGACAATGCTCCCAGAAGTCTCGAGAAGAAATTGAGTGAAATTCTGTTGAATTATTGGGAAATAATTAATGATCAATTTTCCCTCCTTTCGCTGATAGTCTCGGAAATTTTTTTGTTCTTTATCTGCATTATTTTCGTTACTATGGAATCCTGCACAGATGAGTCTATATCGGTCGTGCAATTAGTGTTTGGTAACAATCGTTCTATCCCTCTCCAAGTCACTCTCGATCATATTCTCTTTTTTTGTTTCTCCTCTTTGTCTTTTCTTGCACTCTATTTTTTCTTCCTCTTTCCGGCTACCTTTCTCTATCCTTTTGTCCTATTTTTCTAGCTATTTCTTTTTCTTTCGCCCTCTTTTACTGCTCTCTTCACTTGCCTCTTTTTCACCCTCTCTTTCTCTCTTCCTGCTTTCTCTCATTTTTCTCACTCTCCCTTACTCTCTTTCTGCTCTCACCCCTACTTTCTCACTCTCGTACTGCTCGCACCCTTCTTTCTTTCTCACTCTCTTTCTGCTCTCTCCCTTTCTTTCTTTCGCACTCTCTCTCTCTCTCTCACTCTCTTTCTGCTCTCTCCCCTTCTTTCTTTCGCACTCTCTCTCTCTCACTCTCTTTCTGCTTTCACCCCTTCTTTCTCACTCTCCTTCTGCTCTCACCCCCTCTTTCTTTCTCACTCTCTTTCTGCTCTCTCCCTTTCTTCCTTTCTCACTCTGTTTCTGCTCTCTCCCTTTCTTTCTTTCGCACTCTCTCTCTCACTCTCTTTCTGCTCTCTCCCGTTCTTTCTGCCGCTCTCACTCTTTTGCTCTCCACATCTATCCACCTATTTACCTATCTACTCATCTCCGTCCCTCTGCCCTCCTCCATCCCTTTCCTCGGTAAATGGAATTAAAAGCGGTACACTGAAATTGAAGCCGATAATGCGCGCGTCCCATATTTTTATCACAGTCTCTTCTCCGTTATTCGCCTGCGAAATTGAGAAATTATTTCCGAACGCAGCACCCGCGTAAGCGCATGAAAAGCGTGGGACGTCGATCGAAAACAATGATCATCGCACAACTCCGACTGGAGAAACATACAAAGCGATGCGAGACGAAATAAATAAATCAAGATACAGAGCTGCGGCAACGAAAGAGAAAAGCAATTGGCGCGAACAAAAACAAGGAACTCGGCTGGAAGCGTACCTTTAATGAAAGACACTTTTCGCAATTAGAGCGTACGCGTTATTATTCTTCGCTGAATGCTCAGGGCGGTGTATAGAAACGTAACAATTTGTAGAAAACGTGGCGAGCTTCAGTCCGTCATGTTTGCTGCTAACTAATCTAGCATTAAGATCGTACTTTACATCGTTTTTTTCCCCGCTTAGAGGCCACATGGTTGCAACAACTTTAAATATATGTTTGTTAAAAAGTTATTCATCTTTTGCAAGAAATAATAAATTAATAGAAAGTAGAATTAGAAAGGTATTATTTAAGAAATAGAAGTTTAATTGATTCGACAAAGTGAATACGAAATATTTTATTGTTTATTGGAGTTTTATCATATATGTATTAAATATTGTAAGTGAAATGTTTTGTAACTTTGAAATTGGACTGCAATTATTATTCAGTTAATATTTCACTGATAAACGTTAACACGGAGTTTCCTCTGTTAAAATCTAGTTAATAATTTCCTTCAACTTATTTTCGTATAAACGTTACGGATAACGAACAAGAATGTGCAACGTGGACTCAAAATCGAGGATGATCAAACGAGTAGATTTCCTTTCGACAGTCGCGCGTTACCTTTTTTCAATGATGTTCTTGTGAGCTGACGTGTAATTAAAAAATTTGCTGAAAAGTCGGAATCTCTGTAAGGCTCCACTGACTCGTTACATAACGATCGTAAAAGATGCTGGTTGCAAAATGGCAAAAAAGAATTGAATCGTAACGTAGCATTTGTCCGAACTTTATGCCCCTGGCTATGGAGTTTTCCGATTTCTGTACCTTTCTTTACGTCCGCTTTTTATCGCTTTTTCTATTAACCGTACGTTCCCTTACGTGAAATATCTTTTCAATATTTGTGCTTCTTGCGCATGTCGCCGTTTCACTTATCAAATAGTTGTCGGTCTGAAAGCTCCACATTTATTATTTATAAGAATAGAAGTTTCTGCTTACCTAACAATAGAATCTAATCTAAGCTAACCAAAAAATTCAAATAACAAATATTCCCAACAATAGAAGATTACAAAATTTATAAGCTCTCGAAGAGTAACGCAATTCATTTTTCTAGTAATACATTATTTTCCATCCTCACAGACCATCTTCTATTCATAATGTCCCGATCGCCAACATTTCAAGTTCTAACAGTGCCACGGACGCAATAGACTTAACTAAAAGAAATTCTCGCTTCTAAATCGTTCAGAATGCTGCATTTAAATTCCCTGACACTACATTATTTTCCATCTCCCTTTCAGAAATTTTCGATCGCAACCTTTTCAGCTCCCAACAGTGCAACGGGCGCAATAGACTTAATTAAAATAACCTCACTTCTGCACTGTTCAAAATGACGCAGTTAATTTCTCTGACACTACATTATTTCCCTTTACCACTGACCATTTTCCTTTCATGTAGCCCGGATCGCCACCTCTTCAGCTCTCAACACTACAACGGACACAACAAACTTACGTGAAAGAAACTCACCAACTCACCAACTCGCCAACACCGTTCAGAGTACCGCAATTAATTTCTTTAACACGTTGAACGCCACCGGTATTTCGCTAGTTTCATCATTTCTACTGACGAGAAAATTTTTCTATTAAAATCACATCTTTATAAGCCAGAAACTTCAAAGACACAGATTGTTATATTTTCAGCAGAACTTTATCTTTTTAACGCCAATATTTGCATACTGAATATATTACAAAATTTGTAAATATTGCGATTTAAAAGTCATATGAAATTCCATTGAATTCAACAGCGCCGGTCATCGGTGACCCCCATGACAGTCAACGTGTTAACTCTACATTATTTTCAATCCGCTGACCATTTTATCAAAAATTTCCAATCGCCACCTTTTCAGCTCCCAACAGTACAACGGACGCAATAGACTTAACTAAAAGAAATTCTTGCTTCTACATCGTTCAGAGTTGCTGCATTTAAATTCCCTGACACTACATTATTTCCCTTTACCACCGACCATTTTCCTTTCATGTATCCCGGATCGCCACCTATTCAGCTCCCAACAGTACAACGGACGCAATAGATTTAAGTAAAAGAAGCTCTCACTTGTGCACTGTTAACACATTGAGCATGGGTGTAGAGCATACTTTTTTTCACAAAGGACTGCGATGTATTTTGGTAGTATTACATCTGCATGAAATTTATAACAAATATTTTCCATAGTTTCAAACATTTAAATCCAATTTTATCAATTTTTAATTAGTTAAAGTATGAGGCATCATGTTTATACCTCATCGCCTTTAACACTAGATTTACGGAAGCCATCAAATTGACGGGTTCCTACTTGCCTTATAAACATTTCTCAAATTTACAGAGAAGCTGTACAGTAGATATTTCACGTGTATTTTATAATGCAATAATAACTTAACGTATTACCATCTTTGCCGCTTGATTCCTCTTTTTTCCAAAGTCCTTATTTAATATCTTGCAATGTAACAGATTTCACGCCCGTAAATCTAGTGTTAAGTGAGACAGCCAGTGAGGTATCAGCGTTATGCCACACCGTGCTGAACGTGTTAAAAGTGCCATATTTAATTTTCCCGACACTACGTCGCTTTATATCACCATTAAGTATTATCCTTATCGTATGTCTGCGCACGTACACCAAATCCAGCGCATCTGCGCCGAAAGCGCGAACGCGGAAAGTGCATAAAAGCTCAAACAAATTCGCCCTGCCTCTAGTGGTTGACAATTACATTTAATACGCGACATAAGATCGGCCTTATCGTACTTTCGCTCCTGTAATATCAGCACGAAACGCGTCCCAGGCCACGCCGCGAACACACGGTCCCGTTAATGCACGATAAGACTGATAAAAAGTGAGTCAATCGATAGAATAACCAGGCGATCCTCTCGTTCTGCGCTCTTTTTGTCGCAGAAAGATATCGGCGTGACGTCGCGGAATGAATGATAGGTAGAAGCGAATTATCCGCTTTGCATGACGGGAGCGTTTGCAGACGTAAAGTAAACGACGATTCCGCTGGCTGCGAGAAAAAAGAATTCCAATTCGTCGAACTGCTTTCTGTTTTCTTTCGCCGAGCTTTATTTGCGGTTGCAATTTTTCCCCGATACTTTTTTTTTTCTTTCCCCTCGTTGCTTCTCGCAACCAGATTACTCCCCTCTGTTCGCGAATTTATCGCGGTGGATATATTTCGCGCGCGCATTCTGCAAATACCGGCACTTGTTTCGATCGACGTAGCTGAATCAGAAGCGCGAATGGCGAAATTAATTTGGTAGGAATTAACTTCGGTGAAGTTTCCTCCGTTCGCGATATTTCGTGAATAAATGTAAATTGTGGAAATAGCGAGAAATTCGAAGAGGAACGGTCGCTCCTGATTAAGTGCGGGGTTATATTTTGTTTGGATTCTACTGTTTTTTTTTTGTGTTTCACGTCGCCGCCAGACTGCGGTTGTTTATGAAAAGTATACATTTTATCAGCATAATTGAGAAAATATCGTGGAAACATATTTGTTTCACTCGTTAAATATTATAACTATTTCTATAATTAGATATTTGATATATTATTCTATATATACATATATGCAATTTATAATTCCTTATTAGTGCATAGAAATTGGCAGACTAATTATCAGTTTAATCTTCATTGTTAATTATATTGTTTGAAATTTTTTAAACTGCAGAATCCAGCCTGTATTATGCAGTCACAAGAATATTAACAAATTACCACAATAATTAGAAAGAATTTAATAATATTCGTTTGTTTAGAATGAGCAGTGTTGCTGTAGGAATAACTTAATTCTTAATTTCTCTCTTTAATATTTGTTTCAATTTGCAACATTGAACACCGTAGAGAATAATGGATACTAGAAAATATTAATTTTATGGATATCTAACATGAACGTCTTAAATCATTAAATTTCTATTATATTATCAAGATTATTAACACTAGAACTACCAAACCAATCAAAATGACTGGTGCACATTTTTTTCTAAAAATTCTCAAAGTTTATAGGAGAGTCATAGTAGAAATATTCTACGTCCAATTCAAAAAACATAAATGACCGAATTGATCATCTTTTTCGCCTCTCGATTCTTCTTTTCTCAAAGTAGTTATTTAATGTATTGAAATATAATAGATTTAACGCCGGTAGTTCTAGTGTTAATATCCCGAGTGCATTCTTCTTTCTTGAAAAAGATAATTACAATTACCACGACGGAAATTGTTAGAATTCTAATTGAACCGAGGTCATGCGTCGGAACAGATATTGACTTTCATAATTAACACCGTACGTCTCTCATACGTATTACGAGCGATCAAAAATGGACGGTACAGTGAAATTGCCCGTTTGCATATAATTGACAGCGATGTTTGCAGTTTTAATTGATGAAACTAACGCGCCGCGCTGTTACGCAACGAGGAAGGACGATAGGTTATGCGAAAAGAATCCGGAATTTATCGATACCTACATGTTGCTGGGAATTTGCATGGCAAGTTGAAAGCATTAATAGAGCATAAATCTGTATTTCGTTAAATATCCATAACGTTTGGAATCGATTCGTGTGTCGTTAACTGACGTACCGCTTTTGTATCAAATATTAGGTATGGCAGGTTCATGCAAAATTCAATGCAAGTTTATGTTAATAAATGAGCATCCGATGGATACACTGTTAATTTTAGAATCACGAGTTATATACCCTATACGTACCACTTATAATTGCGAATGTAGATTGCAATCTGATTTGCACCCTCCGAATGTAATATATTCAAGTTATACCGGAAAGATCATCTTATCTGCCGAAGACGTTTATCAGATGTTCTACAGAAAATTAAGCCAAGCTGTAAATCTAGTTATTCTGCATCCGATATTCCATCCTTAGTAAGCTTGATTACTGTGTGTATGTTGCGACGTAAATCAAAGTTCTCGCCACGTGCAATACTCAATTATACTTAACTCGATATTTACAGTCATTTACCATTCTACTTCTACGCCAAAATGGAAAATAGGGAAATTTCGAATCTCCCGTTTCTAACAGTTCCAAAATCTCTTTAAAAAGTAACGAATCACTTGCAAGATATCATAATTCTTAGATGGCACGGATCACAGATGACCTTACACGCTGAAAAATCACAGAGAAATCTCTTTTCTTAATGGATTAGGTGTACCATAGGCGACATAAGAGAAGGCGAGCGGATGGAATGCGAATATACCGCGTGTCTGATTCGTCAGACAAGAGTTTTCCTTCGGTTCGCACGTACTTTCGATTCTAACGCGCCATTTGCCGAAAGAGTCACATATTTAAATCGGCCTGCACGACGAAGAGAGCAAATGGCTCGCATCGAAACTGACTGGGAGAGCGCAAAGCGAAAGTCAAAACATTGGCGTACGCATCAGATTGTAATCATTACTATCGGCCATTTGCATATACAGGGTGGTCCACGTAACTTGTGCACCTCGAATAACTTTTAAAGTATGCGTTGCACGAAAGAATGTTATATACAAAAGTTACATGGTTTAAAAGGGTACACTATGTAGTGCGTTAATTTTTTTTATAGGTGGAGGTGTTTCGGAGATTTGAAGGTCAACTTTGTTTTTTTAAATGGAATGATATGTTTTTTTATTCATCATGAAATAGTACGTTTCAAGACGAGTTCAATGACCTATGACTCAAGTTCATTCAAGGTCAAACTTGCTTGAATATTAAGTAACTATAATTCAAAGTATGTCGTGCTTGGTATCATTTTAATCAGAAAAATCTCACAAATACGTTAGCAAAGGTTTAGAAAAAAAATCGAATATGAAAACAGCCGATCCTCCCGATTTTTCTGATTAAAATGATACCAAATCTTCAAAAAGGAAGTTAACGCAGGAGAGCAAAGTACAGAGACGAGAGCGAACAGCATAAGTTTCCATTTCCACGTCCATTTTCAGCGCGATACGGGGAATTGAAAACTGGAACATCAAACCGTACCATCTATTTCGCGAATTGGCTTCCAATCTCTTCTTCTTATCTTCAAAAAAAAAAAGGAAAGAAAGTAAACGAACGAACGGGAAGGAGACTGCACTGCTTTGGCGTGCTTCCTCCTCCACGAAACAAATTGAATTTTGCAAGGCAGAAGAAACGACGAACACAGGACGAGACTGTAGAAGCTAGCTAGGGAGGCTCGATTCATTTTTACACCGGACACAGCACCGGAAGATACTTCTTTATTCGATGCAAAAGCTCTCGGTATTGTCGAGGATTTTCCAGGAAAGCTAGGCGAGAGAGCGGGACCGGAAGAAAGTTCAAAGTGTTCTCCCTCTCTTCCTCCATCGACTTTTCTTATCCTCGGGAAACGTATCCACTCTGCACTTTGCATCGTCGTTATTGCAACGTGTTCGTTTGCGAGGCATTTCTGACGGGGAATTTTGGGACTTCGAGTCTCAGAAAACGATAGAGACGCGAGATTATAAGGTCGGATTTTAGTTGAACGGATCAAAATGAGAGGGTTTGAATTAACTGCTATCAACTATGTAGGCATTCTGACACGCTGAATAGAAGCATCTATACTTTTGTAAATATATTTTCTCTCATTCTACGTGATAGGTTTTAATTCCTCTGGCCCAATTTGTTTAACTGTCATTAAGTCCTTCAGTGTAGAGCTAGGAGCTGAGTAGAAGTCCTTGGAAAGAATTGTGATGGAAGAAAAGGCCTTAAAGTCATGACAGTCACTAAATTTCTTTTGTTCTACGAGACAGATTATAATTTCTCTGGCCCAATTTGTTTAAGTGATGTTAAGTCCTTTAGTGTAGAGCCAGGAGCTGAGTAGAAGTCGTTTGAAAAGTATCGTGATGTAGGAAAGGCCTTCAAAGTCATTGCAGTCACTGATTTATCTCTTTTTTAGGTGATAGGATGATTTTTTTAATTTTTGTGGCCTAGTTCACGTTTGTTTAATTGATGTAATGTCCTCTAGAGTACTGTTAGGAGCTAAGTGGAAGGCTCGTGAAAAGTGATGATTGAACGAAAGTCCTTTAAAGTCGTCACTAACCCTATATATCTCATTTAATCTTAATTTTTTACCGTAAGTAGCCTTTAACATTTATTTTCTACAGGGCCAATAATTTTATCACGTTTAATTAATACCTCAGATGTAATCAAACATATTTATTGATGTCGTTTGCTCCTTTCATTCAGCTGACAATAAGAACACAAGTGCCGATACCCCCTTAAATTGTTAACTTATTCCTCAAAGTATTAAAATTTTAAACATAATCATAATAGGACATTTATCAATTTATGAAATTATCAAGGTTTTATTCGAAAGTTCTGATAGTAAACTACTGAAAATTATGATTTAATTTAATAACAAAATGTTCATACAGCCTATATCATGATTCTGCGAAATTTGCAAGTTGCACTATTGCCTGGCACTATGAACCGGCAATAGATCGAAATTATACGTAGAATAATGGAGATATATATCTCGGGTTTGTGTTTTGGTGCGAATTGAATTTACGGAGGAAGGATTTCATCGCATTCAATTGCAATCTGCCATTGTTTTCTTTGTATACTTCGCTTAACGAGCTTACATTGTTCCCGAATTCGTTTAAATTTTGTGCTCGCATTTTCCAGAATAATACACGTGTTCGTTACTTATTTTCACGATCGAAATATCAGTGAACGATGGCTTTCATCTATTCTTTTTTTCTCTCCTATCTCCGTATATTATATCGTAGAATTTCACAAGTTATTTAACATCAAAACTCTTCACTGAATTAATAATTATCACAAAACTAGAAAGACATGTTATGAAACAATAATATCATCTCAATTTAACAATATTTGCTAACAAATCACACTGAATATTGAGCAATCTAAAGATTAACCTACCAAATAAACAGATTCTGATCTTTCTAACTTCTCTACACGTTCCGAATCTCACTTGATTTATGTCCTTCAATTTATCCCGATCCAATGATTTCATCGAGCACAATGGCCTCCAATTCTTGCTCCACTAGCTTGATTAAAAGAGTATAAGAGTATAGTAATAAAAGTTTTTCTATTATGTGCACAAATTCCAAGAGAAACTAAATAATTTACGAAATACATTGATGCTTTTATTTTAATTAATATTGTAACGTTCAATTTTCAGGCAG
This sequence comes from Cerceris ruficornis, assembly GCA_963989415.1. NCBI lineage: Eukaryota > Metazoa > Arthropoda > Insecta > Hymenoptera > Crabronidae > Cerceris > Cerceris ruficornis. The sequence goes on from OZ022529.1 coordinate 7,323,787, forward strand.
TACAAATTTTTCATTATCGACATTTTGCATATATATTTATTCATGTTTTACGAATGTTCACAATTTTTTTCAAGTGAAAATCATTAAAATTGACTGAATTACGTGCCATTGAACAAGGTTCCTTACAAAGTGTCCTGCTGAATACACGATTCCGATCGATAATAAAAATCGATAATAACTTTATTCACATAAATACAAATGCCCTTACGCACGAGAGTATATATACATGTTTTCAATCACAATGATTATATAACATAGTAGTGCCGCTTTAACAAATACTTAAGGTAAACAACTCATTTGGGACAGTTTTTGTCTCGAGGAAAAAAATCGGGAAAAATAAACCTCGACGAATATACGATTCCGATCATTCTGCTTATCTGAAATGAAAAACATCGATGGTGTCTTCATTAGTACATTATTTTAATTATGGTGAGAACCACAATAAGAAAAAAATTGTGAGCATTTACAAAATGGCAGAAGTTATATATTGAATATCAATTTGCTTAACTTTTTTCCATGTTTAACGTGCTAAAAGAAATATTAATTGTAAGAATTCGTTTTTTTTATAATTTTGATTCATACTGAAACGCGTTATAATATTATGGGGGTAGAAGAACGAACAATGTTTCTTATGCATATTGTCCAGCACATACTGAATTAATTTGGTTTAATTGAAAGAACTTCTCTTTTATTAATTCTCGAGAGGATAACGTCATTTTTAAGAGAAAGGATTACAGCAAACGTTGCGGAATTTCGCAATAATTTCTAACTATGCTAATTCGTCAGGTATTTCAATTAGGAAAGCTTCCCTAATCCTCGTCGTTTTAACGTAATTATTACTTTATTACACAGCCTCATGACATAACGACACGTTAAGTAATTGCAGTTGCATTTCATGTGCGTGTACCTGCATAGAACTTCCATTCTGCGCTTAATGCAACCGAATCTAATTAAACTGCGTTCCACGATATCTACATCCCCAAACAAATCAGCTTTCATCGGTGTAACGTGGAAACTACTTTTTCTCCCATCGGCTGAACGCTCTTGAATCTCTGAAAATTCAGCCGCGTTAATTGTACCTGTGATTTAAATGCAACACGAGAATGCCGTAAATAATTGATGAACGTTCATTATCGCGAATCAGTGAAATATTTGCGACACATTAAGCGCTAGGGAGGGGATAACCTCCATGATCATTATTACCATTCTTGCAGTATTAAATATAATTTACGGTGTTTCCAAAATTAAGAATTTTCACAGATAGAAGATTCTACAATAGAAGATTCTAAGTGAGTGTGATAACGTAAATAATTTAAGAATAGAGAGACTAATGATAGGCATGAGCTACCAACGAGTGGACGCCATTTCAAATAATACAATAGCCTTGGTAGTTCACACTTCACCTAATGACTGGATTCTAGCCTAAGTGACTCCAGTAATGAAAATAAAGTAATATAGAACATTTCATCTGAAATTTCATAGAGCCTGGGAAGCTATGATATTTATTAAGATATAAGCTTGAACTCTTAACTTGTAGTCTCCAAATACTAATCTCCATGACCTCTGAAAAACATTGCTATATGTAAAACGGTTTTTATTTAAATTTCTCAATTTTATTTTTGAACTCTTCGTACTAGTCTAAACAACTGCAGAACTGAAAGTCAAGCAGTGTGCTGCATATGAACTTTATAGGAGAATATGGCGGGTAAGGTGGTAAAGTCTCGTACTCTCAATCAGTGGGTCGAAGTTCAAATCTCCCACCACCTCTAGGAAATTTTTCCTAAATTATTATTTAATACACCGTAGCCTCAGTGGCTTGGAGCTCACATAAAACAATAGAATCCAGATGAGATGATCGCAGAAATCAAAATAAAAAAATAAAAAAACAAAATGAACATCGTCTGATCAGTACACGGTACCTCTGTTACTCGCCACTTTCATAGGCGAATGTACAGCTATTGTGCAACGGGGAGTACGTTGATCTGTAATGTAGAACATGTTGGCACGATTTCCACGATTTTATTTTCTGTTTCTGTTTATCTTTCTGCATGGCTGTCATTACGTGCGCAAAGCAATAAGGTAGAAATAGAGATGCGACAAGTTCCAAAGCCGGTGTCGCGATTGGAGCACGACGAGCATTACAAAATTACAGGGAGAATAGATTCGTGAGGTGGATGTATTGAAATGGAAGCGTCGAATCGTTGTTATCTCGCATCGTTTTCGAGCTGAATATAAAATCGCACCAGTGAGCTGGTTTAATTAATTAAATAGAGACACTGCGATTTGTCATTAATTTTCCATTTCAGGGTTTGAGTTTAACGGGACGGTGACGGAGCATGCTGTAATTTGATATGTTTTAATTATTAATAAAAGCCGGACGCGATAGCCGGAAAGGAGTATCGAGGAAATATCAATATCAATCGCATTTGACGATTTATTCGTTTGAATAACAGATTTTATGCCGGTTATAGTTTGTGGCGATGTTTTACCGGAGGTACCTTTGAGTGGAATATTTATTTTCATTTAAAGCAAAAAAACAATGACGAGATATAACGGAATGGGATGAATCGACAGGGACCTTTTAATATATTTCTACTCGTGGTTTTTAATTTTCCTCATACAATCTGGGAATGCTGAAAACATTTTATCAAGGTTTCTAGAAAAAGATACTTCTGAATTAAGCTTCTTTTCCTGCAATTATACAATCGAAAATATTTCATCAGAATTCGGTAAAGAAAAATCATATAAATACTTCTTTCACTTGTCCTAACACGAAGAATATTAAAGATGTAATTTAAACAATTTTAAAACTGGGACGATATGGAGAAATTATTCTTTTAAAATTCTTTAATACCATCAGCTTCCTTCATCAGCGAAACCTGTGTTATTTTCTACTGTGCCTCGTAGTGAATTAATTATAAAAAAAATATAATTATATAAGGCTATGAGATGTAGATAACCATTCACCCTACGAATTTGATCAAATTGTAAGACAATATTAGTTGACTTTAACGAAAATAAATTTTTAAAGATATCCTTTTTCCGAAGATACTTCAAATATCCTACAAGCATCCCCCATCACCTGCATTCTATCAGTTTCTCTTATAAAAAATTAACAAGATTAATTTCCATCTTCTCCCACCCATAAAATCACTGATACGCCAATATGTCTTTCAAGCTGATATTATAAAAATCCCAAACAAAATTATTCAACACAGAAGCATATAAAACCTTCAGAATGCTTTCAAATCAAATTTGCTGCATCCCGACACACGAAATCGCTAAAACATCACTCGATCACGTTATCCTTCCACGATTGCATTATCCAAAACATTTCACGTGCAATAAACTGGAACATCTGCAATCCTACATCCGAAAACTTCTTTACAAGCCAATAAAATGCACTCATACCATGTCCAGTCAATCGAAAAAGTTTCATCGGAACTCCGTGAATAGTTGTCGGTCGTTGGAACTTAGGCGAACAAGTGGTCGATAATATCGAAAACCGAAAGATAAGAGACTTAAAAGGAGATCAGCAGTCGAGGGTTAACGGGGAGGGCTATAAGCGACGCACCCTGAAGTCACCCTCTAATGGCTTAACGATCGTATCCTGGCACGACCTTTCCCTCGATTACGTGTTCACGCGCATTTGCGTATCTCTGCCTTGAAAAACATCCGTGCCCATTTTACCAAAAGTGACGCTTCCGTTGGACGCAACACGTAGATCAGGGATCCCCAACCGACCATAATTTCATGGGCTTTTTTTACAGCTTATGGAACGTTGGAACAATGTACCATAAGGGAATGAATATTTTACTCGAAGCACAAATATATTTACATATTTACAAGTTTATTTATGGTGGGGTTTGGACATTTCCAGGGCTGAATGAAGGCATTGGAAATTTCTGGATCTATGGGATTTTTTCTGTAAGGCATGGAGATGTGAGGGGAGAATTATTCTCAGATATATTTTAATTTTTGTGTTTTAAATGACACGATCATTTCTCCCCGTAAGAAATCCTACATTTGTGTGGCTACCAATATTAACACTAGATTTACGGGTTCCTACTTGTCTTATAAATATTTCTAAAATTTACAGAGACGCTGTACAGTAGATATTTCACGTATATTTTATAATACAATAATGACCTAACGAATTACCATTTTTGCCACTTCATCCCTTTTTTTCCAAAGACCTTATTTAATATATTGCGATTTAACAGATTTCACGCCCGTAAATCTAGTGTTAAGGGGGTGAAGGTTTTTTTTAAAGATTGGTGAAAATTGATGAGGGTTGCTCAAAATGCAGTTGACTTTACCAGTTTAAAGAAAAGCATTATATTAATACTAAAGAAAAGTTTAAAGAAAATTATGAGTATAATTTTTACAATGCAGAGGTAGAATTATTTTTTTATTTGTTGTCAGACGACGAAAGTAATTTTGTAATATTACCTACTTTTTTGTAGTGATGACAGCAGGTATCCGTATTGCGGAATATTTCATGGAATAAGTGAAATGATTGTGGAATGTCGAGTCTATAGTTCTGCAATAGAAAATTATTTGCAGTGGAACGTTAAGTCTGGTGTATGTCGAGATAAGAGTGCAAAGGATCAATATTTATTAAAGTCGATGTTCAGTAGGAATTTATCTTCAACTATACCGAACATATCCTTCTATTATTGTTGCTTTTACATTAACTTTATGTCCTCTTTGAAACTTCACAATGATTATCGAAACCAATAAATCTATTATATATCAATAAAAATCTAGCATACATTTCCTGCATCCTACAGTCCAACCCTTTCTCTCCCTACTGACCATAGCTCCTTAATTTAACCGCAATAATCATTTTTCCCAGCATCTACAACATTACCTGGTTTCGAAACCATTAAATCTATTATATATCAATAAAAATTTAGCATACATTTTTACATCCTACAGACCAACCCTTTCCCTCCCTACTGACCATAGCTCCTTAATTTAACCGCAATAATCATTTTTCCCAGCATCTACATTAGCTGGTTTCGAAACCATTAAATCTATTTATCAATAAAAATTTAGCATACATTTCCTACATCCTACAGTCCAACCCTTTCCCTCCCTACTTATCATAGATCCTTAATTTAACCGCAATAATCATTTTTCCCAACATCTATAACATTAGCTGGCATCGAAGCCATTGAATCTACGATATATCAAATAAAAATGTAGGAAAGTTTTCCCAAAGCTGGCGACGGGATTTGAACTCGAGTTCACTGATTAGAATTCTGACAATGAGTCTCTATTTCCTTACCCACCATAGCCCCCATAAATGTCGATTGCCGTGCTGTCGCTATCGCCGAGTGTATTGTCAGGAGCAAAAAGGTTGGCACCCACTGACACGCGCCTCCTTGCCACGCGAGTTTCCAATTTACGAGCAGCAAATCCACCTGGTGTTACGAAAGAGTCGAAACGAGCTTAATGACTGGTAGTTAAAGACCATGTCGTGTGAGTTGTCTCGATGGCCATTTTATATTCAACGGTAGGGCATAATGACAGAGGGGATTGGGTTGACTCTGGACGATGTACTTCCGAAGACCGACAGATAAGAGCTTCGACGGATAAGAGGGCTTTTATTATGCTAAAGGGTGGAGAGATTGGGGAAAGAATAGGATTGAAGCCGGGTTAGGTATAGAATTTTGAGAGGGAGTTTGGAATTTTTCGGAATAACCTGGATGAAATTGAGACGCGGAGGGATGGAAAATAGCCGGTATTTCCATCGGATGATGTAGAGGAAATAACTTTAGAATATGCGGAAAATAAAAAAGCGAACATTTCGAGAGTTACGGGTGCCAGCAGATGTATCAGCGTTTGGAAAAGTTTGCGTCAACGTGTAGACATCGAAGTAGCACATATTTGGTTAGGTAATGCGGAAGAGTTAAATATAGACTGTGGAGAAAATAAAAGGATAGCAATTTTAAGAGTTGGGACATGAAGTAGTATCCGCGTTGGTAAAAATTTATGACAATGACCGGACAGCGCATAGGAGATATTAAGTGAGATGATATAGGAGAGGTAACTGTAGACTACGGAGAAAATAAAAAAATAAAAAGCGCCAGGAGGAAATGTCACTGAGGCGGTATTAATGCCGGCAAAAATTTACGACGACGAGTAGACGTCGCGTAAAAAAGTTTTGCCGGAGGAATTTGAGAAAATTGCAGGGATGAGTTCAGAAAATTATAAATAAACGAACGTCTATGCCGTGGAAGTCCGAGGCCTTGGATAAAAATGGATAATCGATGTGTACAAATTTAATCGTGAATTTGTAAAGCCGTGCGATAAATAACACGAAATTTTAATGCCGCAATAACGGCATTTGCATTTTACGACGAGTGCATTAAACACATCTGCGGCATTACTCGCGCCTGCCGGTAAAACCTTGACATTGCGGTTTTAAAAATATTATTGCACTGTCTTCAGCGACGGTTACAGTGCTGCATTTTATTTCAGGGGGTATGTTTTAATTGCCACGGTGGATTATATTCTTCTCCTACCGAACATGATACTTATACCTCTGCTTTTCCATTTCGCGTTTGTTTTTTCGTGTTTTGCGGTTTTTCTCAGCTTCATTTTATATTGTCATTTTGTCTACGTGCTACTGTTTTAGTTGAGTTCCGAATCTGTGCGGATGCGATATAAATGTCACGTAGAAGAAAATTTCCAGGGTGATGGGGAGTCACTGATCGCAAGTCCGAGCCTTTATCTCCTAATCTACTATAGCCTTTACTGATTGTAGTAATCTATTACTGATTGTAATAGAATATTTACTTCATGGCTCCCCCAGCAGTTTAGAAAATTTTTAGAAAAAATTGTGAACCGGTCATGTTAAGGGGGGATTCCCATTTCAAGTGTTGAAAAATCGTGTTTTTTTGGGAATTTTTATTAAGGAAACCATTAGATAAATCTTTGTCATAATTCACACGTATAGTTATTATGTATTCAGTGAACTACAGTTAAATTTTTAATTAATTATCTTGAAAATTATGGCTTTCACGTCGTTTGAGGTCGGACGCCTCCTGAAAATTCCCGGTCGCTGGCCGACACGATAACTGATCTTGAAGTTGTTTGAAACAAAAAATTCAAATGGCAATTTACTCCTTATGAATGTAGTTCTGGTATGAACTACGGCCAATTTTTTTTTCCAAAAACTAAAGAAACTGCGACAGTTGGAAAAAAAATTTTGTTTTTTCGCAACAAATTTCGTCACACGTTTGTTTATAAAACAAAAAGTTGTGCATGTATATGTTTTTTCGTAGTTCACACTGAAGACAGATGTTTTTTCGAGAATTGTGCCAAATTTGAAGGCAATCGACTGAATAGTTCCGGAGATATCATGTCGGCCGTACAAAAAAAACCCGTTTCGAGAAAAACGCGTTTGAAGTTTTACGTACAGTTTTCAATCCAGGAACCAGCGTTCGGCTGTTTACCTGGCCTAATCACTCATAGAGCATTCAATTTCCACCCCACCAACTTTGAATTTGACACCGACGGATGGGGGGAGTCTCAAAGTCAAAGTCAAAGACTATATACCTGCTACACTAAACAGGAACCTCTCGGGTATTGCCCGGTCGCTGTCTCAGCATACGTGTGCGCCGAGTTCGTTATTGACTCATAACTTTGTCAATTCAACGAATTTCGGATTGAAATTTTGCACATTGTTTCTCGAGAGTATGAACTACAATAATAATAATAAAAAAACACAAATTTTTGAAGCCGTGAAATGGGAATCCCCCCTTAATCGGTTTGGTACGTTTGGAGTTAAGGCCACACGAAAAGTGGTTTCTCCGCTGCACATTTCCATTGAGTTTTCTTGACAGCGCCGTTATTCCATATGTCGAAATTTTTCTTCCTCAAGTGCATCAAGAATGAACCGTGAATTCGGTTCCACTGCTCTCTTCATATCGCATTCCAACTATCGACATTCCGTCACAATACCTCGACGCGGCAGTGATATAAGACGGAAGGAGAAGGAGCGCTGTAAATCGCGTTTCCCTCGCAGCGCGTGGTTGTAAGGGCGAACAAATTTCTTTCATTTTTTCTTCTTTTTGAGAAGAGCATCTCGAGCACGCCTCGCATTTGCACTAACGGACGACCTTATTACGGGTGTTAACAAGCCCCGCGAATGAGGTCACGTTCATGTGCACGAAATGTAACGTGTGCTGTGAGTTTTGCGAGGCGCGCGAAATATGTGGCGGAAGACGGAAGATGTTTCGAGCGAATCTTGCTTCGAGGAAGTTCGATCGTTGCTTTTACTGGCTTTTGATAAGCGAATGTGTTTCTGTGAGGTTTTTTAGCGGAGAATATAGCTTGGTGCAGTTTAACGGTAAAATTTCTGATAAATAATGCGGTATGTTGAGGCATAGTGACGGAATTTATTGGAAGAAGTGAATGAAGAATGGAACGAATGACTTGGAGAATTAAATGAACAAGTTTAGAAATTATGGAAGACACTTTTTTTTGGTTAATTCTGAGGAGTTAGAATTTGTTGGAAGTTAAAGGATATTCTTTTCGAAGAACCTTTGGTAAACCTGGTGTTTACATATTTTTTTTAACATTGTAAGGACAGAGGCGAACAAAATGACCATTTTTTCGAAAAATTCCCCAAAGTGATGCGAGATCCATGAAGTAAATATTCCACTTCGATTTTCTAAAAGCTAAATTACTTAATTGATCATCTTCTTCACCTCTTGATTTCCCTTTCTCCAAAGTAGGAGAGGGATGAAAATTCAGGAGGAAGTATTCCCTCTTTTCTATTATAAAAGGAGAGTAGTTTTAAAGAGTTTTTTTCGTGTGCATTGAGTAACAGTGGTTTTTTAAAATTTAAAAAATGTTAATATAAAATCTCGCGCCAAAATATAAGTAAACATACCGGATTAACTTTATGGAGAGCATAATTTCATGCAGTTTCAGATAATTTTGTTTTAAGGCAGGTGGGAGAGATTTGAAGGAAATACATCTCGTTTAAATTTGTATCCTAGAGAAGTAATTTTTAACAGATGAACGTATTTTTTATCGTTGAGAAACTCATGCTGAGCCACAAGTTTTTTGCAGAACTTTTTATTTACAATCCCGCACTGAATATGAGTAAAAGATAAACAATGTGGAAAATATAGGGTTGCGTGAAATTCGAAATCCTTTTAATATTACAGCGGCGAGAAAATTCTGCGAAATTTACAATACAAGGTGCTGTTTAACAATTTTGCCTCATAGAAGCTTAATATAAAAGTTTGACCAACTATTAAATTCATGTTTCATGCATTCTCACATGCAGGCTCTTGCGTGTCAGAAATTTCAATTAAAGCAATTTCATCGAATAATGCCAGACGCAAAGTTCGAAATTTTATTTCTGATAAAACCCACAGAATTTTAAATACCATTTGACAATATTTACGCGAACAATTTTATATCCCCCGGCTCTGTTTGACGAGAAGCGTTACACGAAATTCCGCATACAAAATCCGCGAATCGAGGAAGTTCGAACATCCTTTCGTCGAAGACTGGGAGAAATATCCTGGGATCAAGTTTACTATTTTTTTTACAACTTTCCGTCGCTTGCATGTTGTTACGTGCATCGCGACTCAGCCAAGGGAATTTTTTTTCTCTCTCACCGGACAGAGTAGTCGTGGATATTTTATGCAATTCTTCGCTGCAGCTGCCTATCCCCAAGATGTACATACATACTACTTTAATGCAATCGTGAGGTACATCAACATTTTTTCCTCCATTTCATGGATCGAAAGTTGCGTGAATTTTTAAAAGTATACTTTCCCCCTTAGGATCTTAAGTTACCTGCAATATTTTTGTCAATTAATTTATTATTCTAGAGTAATAGTATTGAAGGAAACCACGAGAACATTCAAATGAAGTATTTGATGATTAAATCATAATTTATTAAAAATATATATTACACATACTTTAACTATAACAATTCACTTTAATAATTAATAATATAATTGAGTATGATATATTTTGAAACATGGTACAACACATATACACAGACTGTATATTCTGTCTATCTATTGTTTTATTTATACTGTTGTAAATCGATGTAAAGAAAAAAGAAGTGTACAACAATTATTCGTATGAAGACAATTATTGCGTATGAAGACAATTTTTCAATTCAAATGGTGAGCCAGTGAGCCACTAGAGCGAGCCACTACAATGGCGCGTCGTTCGAAGATCACATCCGCGAAAGCCAGTATAGTTGCGCGTCGTTCAGAGAGATGACATACACGAAAGCCACTATAGTGGCGAGTCGTCGTGAAACATGATATCCGCAAAAGTCACTATAGTGGCGCGTCGTACCTAAAAGGTTAATAACAGTGGCACTGGTCCGAAAGACTCCCATGGCTATGCGGAGTCCCGATTATTGTATGGAATTTAGTTATTTCGATATTGGACTTGTTCCATAAATAATGGCAACATAGTCAAGTTTGGCTTTGTGGTATAATACCCATAGAGAAACGTATCCCCATAGAAATGCGTGACATAGGGAAGAATAGGGGGAGATCGTCATCTCAAGAGGTTGCGTCTAGCGATGCATAGTCACAGTAAGATTCAGTTTAGAGACCTAGTTAGGCACACAACCTTTTTTTAAACACCATTAGATACCTTAGATTATTTAGTTATTCAATATTTTATTTTGTATTTTATTTATTCCATACTACTCAATATATATACTATTTATTATTATATATTAATCATTAGTGTGTGTGTGTTATTGTTATTTACTTAAAATCATTAGGAATCCTGACAACATCCACCACTTACTTTTTTCCACGCCTAAACATTAGTCATTCAAATTGTCTCCTTATCCTCAGTCTTATTTAATCGAATCCTATTATAGCTTGTACGGTTGATTTGTAGGTTCTTAACACTAGAACTACCAAAGCAGTCAAAATGACCGGTACACAATTTTTTCAAAAAATTCTCAAAGTTTATAGAACAGTCTTAGAATAAATATTCTGTGTCCATTTTAAAAAACATAAATGGCCGAATTGATCATCTTTTCCGCCTCTTGATTCCTCTCTTCTCAAAGTACTAAGTTAATGTATTGAAATATAATAGATTTAAGCCGGTAGTTCTAGTGTTAATAAAATTGCATTTCGAGTTGCTACCTGCAAGTATCTTTAAGGAATTTCATAGCAGCAAAACTAATACTTAAACAGAAAAGGTTATCTGACTACAAGTTACATTCATCACAGACCGAGATGTTTGAAAGATCAGACTCAAACTCGACCTAGAAATTACATAAAACCGTGAATTCTTAAGGATTTCTTCAAAATTCTAATTCATTTCATAAAGTCTCTATTCGTTAAATTTTCGTGTGAGTATATAAAGCAGTTTAACGTTATTCATCCCCCGGTTCACAGAAAATTCCTCGTACAATTATTTCACAGGGTGCAAGCGCGCCAAATGAATCGCACTAACTCCATCTCGAAGAAAATGCATCTACTAAAAATTTCCTTAAACTTCAAATGTCATACTTTAAATCTTCTTTCATTCGGTTTCCTCGACGATTCAAAAGCGCGGCGTTTCTTTCCCGATGCAGAAGTCAGGACGAAGGAAAAGGCTCTTCCGCGTCACGGTGAAAAAAGGCGGGTTTCGACGACGCACAGAGAGATCCTCCTGACTTCATCGTCGTCGACGTAATTGCAAAAAATAAGTAACATTCTTTGACGCCGCCCGGGCACGGAATATTCTGAATGTCTGTTTTTTAAAGACTCTTTCCGGCTTCCCGACGAATAGGATGAAAAAGAAAATTCTCCTTTCTTCCGTCGTCATCCTCCTCGTGAAGGCAAAGTGTTAACGCTTGATATTTCGACATTAGAAATATCTCGACGTTCCATCAGAGAAACGAAAGAAATCCTGCGACGCTCCGTGTAGTTTGTTTCTTTCATTCGGTAAGATTGAAAATATGCGAATACCTTTTGGAAATAACCTTCCTTTACAGATAATACAATGTTTTTGTTGTTGTTGCTTATATTCTTATGGTATATTCTCTTTGGTGTATTTGGATCTTTGGGTTATTGAATTTCACATGAACTTTGAGCTTCAACGACATAGCTTTCTGAGGTATTCATATTAATTAACTATGGGAAATTTTAGCGGGGAGTTTCAATTTGCGCGGGAAGACGTTACGTCGCAAATCTGCCAAGAGTTAAATATAAGAGTTAGTTTTATTCGACAATCAACGATATGGTTTAATTTTTTTGCTATGTATCAGATAAATCGCCAACAATTAAACTAAATTTTTCGAAATATTCCACGACGCAATGAATTTCACGATAAAAAAAATGAACCAATTCAATCTCGAAATACGTGAAAATAATCCTAGAAGAATTGTGGAATTTGAAATTGTTCCTCGTAAATAGCAATAAAATTGAAGAATGTAAAATCTCTACATTGGAAAAACTCTAAATGAAGATCTCATTGACGGAAAATAAATAAAAATGTTTCTTCTCTCAGAAAGATACGCAAATATGAAGAAACATCCCTACAATTTTCTCCTGTCCTCATTATCGTCTCTAATAACCGCACTTTTGCGGATCATGTGACGAAAAACCGTATTAAACGGAATTTTTTGCCTCACAGTAGCCTGAGACTTGTATCGGAAATTCAGGTGCTCGTACGTTCTCGAAAGTACGGTCACGCACGATCGTAATTTAGGTGTTTGGCGTCAGAGAAGGTAAAGGGAGTGCTTCGGAATTTTATGTATTCTTTAAATTTGCTACCACCTGTAAATATTGGCCTTTTGTTGTTTCATTTGCACAGTGTGTGACGTGATTCTTGGAAACTTAATATACCTCAATTTGTCGCGAAAGTTCGTTACCTATTTTTTGGCAAAATTCTCAAGATATCGTCACTCCTCGAGTTATCTTTTATATTCTTAAACCGCAAAATACAATATTTTGATATTAACCCTTTGCTCTGCGACAACAAGTGTTATTTCTGCTGCAGAAAATGGGATAGGAAATTTCAAAGTTTCCGAAAAACTACAAAATTGAAAATAATAGTGAGATGCCCCACGGTAAAATTGTTTCTGTGATATTAATATTATTTGAACACTGTGCGTTAAAAATTATTTTCATAATTATTTTTTGCTTTATTTATGTACATCGTAATAAAAGAAAGCGTAGGTCAAGGAATTGAGCTCAATATTTTTTTAAACTGAATGTTTCTCATATTGAAGATTAATATTACAGATTTATAAGAATAACATTTCGTATTTTAATAGCAAATTTTGTGATTTTGAGAATGTCAAAGAACGACGACATTCCATAGATTTATTCGGCGATTTGTGGATGGAAAGAATTCTAGAAAAGTATTTTCCTACGGAACGCTTCTTTTCTTTCTCCCTGAATCGCTTGAGGCGCGCATTAAAAAGTATGAAAACCTTAGTAGGAAGGTCAACAAGATGGAAGTGAAGAAAATACCGCTATGTAAATATTATTTTTAAATTTCTCCTTTTGTAAAAAACCTTCTTTCGAAAGCCTCATCGAACGTCGAAATTTCGGCTGCTCAATAAAAACTACCTTCTTGCTGAACTTGTAGAATTTCGGGGAAGTATTAATTAGTAAGAAAGTTTGTTAGAAAAATATTCTTAATGAGATACAGTAGAAATTAGGAACGGTTAGCTCAAAGAATATTTTGCCAAGTAATACTGATTCCTTGGTTTAATGGAATTCTGATAAATTGAAAGAAAATGTATGAATTTTGACGACTGGGATAATTATATGACTGGATATTTGTTAACTTTAAAAGTTGCATGCAAATTAGCAGCAGATTTCTATACGGTACTTTGCGAGTAGATGGAAGTTTGCATGTTTTATTAGCGATAAAAAATTCATCGACGTTGCAAGCAGAAATTTTAAGGAAACGATGATTAATATCTCCCAAGAGAATTTTTATTACACATTTTTATGCGTCATCCAAAAATAATTAACACTCGAACTACCAAATTGGTTATAATGACCCGTTCTGAATATTTTGTAAATATTTCGAAAATTTCTATCGCTCTTTACTTTTTCAATCAAATTCTACGTCCATTCTGTAGACTACAAATTTTCATTTAATATTTTCAAGAATATTAAATTAATCTTCGGTAGATCCATCGTCAAAGGGTTGATTGGTAAGTTTCAATGAACTTCAATTACTCCGGAAGTTTGAAAAAAATGGTGGTACGCGAAAGCAGAACAATAAATTCAACAAATGAAAACAGAGAGCCGTAGAAATTTCATTTTGAAGCTGTAACAACCTAGGGAAACTTAATCAATTGCCTTGTGCAATGAAGTCCGTAGAAAAATTGAACTACCAATTTGAAAACGTCGGAATTGATATGCATCACAAACGACGGCAATTAATACTCGACGCTGCGATGCATTCAAATTAATTCCGGAGGCTTAAATCAAGAGAAGGGAAACGCGATCGGTGAAACTGATATATTTCGCAGAAATGGCGATACGTGACACGAGGAAATAGCTTCTCGCGGTGCAATTTTTTCAGGAAGTTATACGAAAGAATTTGGTCTTGCAAATGCAAATTTTCAAAGTTTATAGACGCCACACAGATGTAATTAATACCAAGTGCCATGATGTATTCAAATTAATTCCGGAGGCTTAAATGAAGAGAAGGGAAACGCGACAGACTAAACCGATACATTTTGCACAAACGGCGATGCATTACGCGAGGAAATGGCTCTTGAAATTGCACTTTTTCCGCAAATTGTACAGAATAATTGTACTATCAATTGTAAATATTCAACCCTTATATTCTTCGTGAATTGTAATAATTACTAGATCAACAGCTGAGTTTCCAACATTCATTTAATATAATGAAAATCGTTTATTAGGTTCACATTTCCATTATGAAATAATTAAAATAATTGAAAAAACGTAACCCTTTGAGTGACGCTAACAAGCAGGAAAAATAATGAAGATAGATACTTTATACGAATAAAAGAACGTTGCATATTATGTATCAGTGGCGAATTTAATTGCCAATCTATTAATATCCGTCGTCGCGATGTACACAAATTAATTCCACTGCTTCAAACGAAGAGGATGGTAAATAGCATTTTTAAATCGCAACTTTTTTCAGCACGTTCCACGCAGAGTTACACTGTCAATTATAAACTTCCAAACTATACATTCATCAGAAACAGCCGCAATTAATATCCGACGCCACGATCCCCTCAAATTAATTCCGCAGGCTTAAACCAAGAGAAGGGAAACGCGACAGTCTAAACCGATATATCTCGCGCGAACAGCGATGCACGTCACGAGAAAATAGCTCCTCGAGGTTGCGACTTTTTCAGCAAATTACCTCGCAAGAATTACTCTGTCAACTATAAACTTTCAAACTATACATTCATCGAAAACAACGGCGATTAATATCCAACGCCGTGATCACCCCGAATTAATTCCAAGTCTCGAGCGAACAAACGAGAAACGCGACGATCTAAAGCGACATATTTCACAGAAATGGTGACGTGACGTGACGAAGTATCCCCCTCGCAATTCCGGCCACTTCATCGTCAAACTCTGCACTGTATTTCATAGTAATTAGCGAAAGATAATGACCGCTTCCAACTCGGAATCACGAAAGCCTCGCCTCGGCAGGACACGTTATGCAGTGCCGTCCTAGATTTTCATCGCGGAAACCTTTACCGCATTCCGCGGCGCTCACTCGAGCTGGTGAGATTTCTAAAGGCCGTCCCGTAGAAAATTCCGAATGAAATGGAAATGAACCCTGGATCCGTGGCTCTCGAGCTGTCCCTCTGGCGGCTGCTTAAAATTCCAAAGACGTTCGAGCCAATCAGTCGAAAATTATTCACAGCGCCGATGCAACGAGGCTGCTTTGATTCGACGTCTTTGCTATTCACTCGCGTAATTCATGATATTTGCTCGAGTAATGCAAATTTCTCGATGCAGCTAATTCGATATCGTTCTTGGGGATATTTGGGAATTTTTGTCCATTTTTTTCGCGGCTTTTTGGGCGTTTTGGGAGTTTGTTTAAATTCGGGGTGGAGGGAAAGGATTTAATTAACGCTAGATCTGCCAAGGTGGTTGAAATGAGTTATATGGAATTTTTGCAACCCGTTGCCTGTCCTGTGTATCACGTGGGATGTTCAATAGATTATATTTTTAAGAGAAAATAATTTAGTTTAATCCATTCACTGGCGAGAGAAGTTAGCAAGTTGTGGCTTATTGTTAGGTGACAAAGTTTGAAGAGAGAGAAAGTTCTTAGAAGTATAGGTTAATTGGTTGCAGCTTGACTGACATTTATAATGGTGCGAAAGATATTTTTTTTCAAAATTGTGAAAATCCGCACTTGCCATTATTGCTGACTACTTCCAATTCGTCATGCATATTGCGAGATATCTCGTAGTCAAATGTAAATAGGTTAGCGTCTCAAAAGCCAAAGTGAAACAAGGTTTTCACATTTTAAATGAAGTTTATTAAACTAAATATGTGCTATTTTACTCCACGACTTTTTGCTATTTTTGAGATAAATCCATAATTCTCAATGTAAGATTTCTGCGATTTCTGGGGAAAAATTCCCTTCACTTTTTCACCAAATCAATATTTATATTCATATTCATATTTGTACTGTCTATCCATATTTCGACGAATATGGCAATTGATTAAATGTTTCTGTCAT
The DNA here is from genome assembly GCA_963989415.1 of Cerceris ruficornis. Lineage (NCBI taxonomy): Eukaryota > Metazoa > Arthropoda > Insecta > Hymenoptera > Crabronidae > Cerceris > Cerceris ruficornis. The sequence goes on from OZ022529.1 coordinate 7,340,488, forward strand.
TTTCAACGTTGTACCAGCTTTAATTTCTTATGCTTATCTTTTAAATCTAAGAGATTAAATTGGTCAAGTTCCTTGGCCCTATCATTTCTTTTTCTCTGAATTATTTAACTAGTATCTTCGAATATACTGAATTAATCGTCGTTAGTTCTCGGTTGTAAAGAGGAATTTCTAATTTCATGCAACGGAGATTCGTAGAAGATTACAGAGTTTATTTATCTAGCAGTTTCGGAGGACTTTAACTTTATGGCGACAATGAAACCAAGTTCGCCGTGTAATTCGAGAAACACTTCGGGCGGAGATTTTTGGAGTTTTCAATCCTTACTCAAAATTTGCGAGGAATTTTCAGCAAATTGAATTACTTCCGGACTTTGTGCGAAACAGTTCAATAAAAATCATTTAAACCCCATTGAAAATATACTTTGTTATGAAGTGCTGCAGGGACATGTTTAAAATTAGTGCAAAAGTGCAAAAAGAGATTCAAAGCAAATAGCACGGTCGGAAATATTTTATAGAATAGCCTAAGATCAATTAAACACAATTTTTCAAATGTCACTTTTCAACGAAAATATTTTTCAACTCCGTTTACGAGAAAACATTCTCAAAAAATGGATTAAACGACAGAATTTCCAATTATTCCCCAGATCTAACCCAGACAATTATTCGAATGTCACTTAATGCAAATATTTTTCAACCCAATTTACTAAAAAATAGTCTCAAACAGTTTGATCAAACGATAGAATTTTCCAAATATTTCCGACACCTAACCCAGACAATTTATCAACTCCGTTTACCAGAAAATAGTCACAAAAAATGTTCCTGAAGCCACAGAATTACCTTAGGAAGCACAATTTTTTTTTAGTATCAGAACAATCTTTCCAACCTGTTTAATCTCCTATTATTTTATTCTCGAGCGACTCTTCGACGTGCATCCGGCACTGGCACGTATTTTCGTGAGTTTCCTTTGATGTAGCGCAACAGCTTGCAAAATGCTTACACGAATAAATAAACCGGACGATGCTCGGTGATGCTAACGTCCGAAGCTGGGAACCTCGATAGGAGCGATGAATAGCATCGTGTATCTAGTTGACTCAAAATCGATACCTTCCACGATTTCCGAATCGTCGTTGCACGCCTGATTTGATTTCACAAAGAGGAAGTCTACGGTGAAATCCAAAAATTCTCGATTCGACGAAACTGCTTTGTAAACACTCAATATATTCCCGATGAATATTACGTCAAATAAAAAATATTGACTCTGTTCGAAAATATGGTATACATTTTAAAAGGTATTCGGTATTAACAAAATAGAATAGAAAAGATAAAAAGAGATTTTAATCCCCACCGTATTTTCAATTTACAAATAAGCTACGAAATCTCACTATGATAGACTGCAAATAAATCGTGTATATTGCAGTAGGAAAATTGTAAGAATATTTCAGCGATAAAATCAATTCAAATTTCGCGCGCTGTAATACGATTCACCGTTCGATTCTGGCGGCACTTTTCCCGGGATATTTGAACAGTGCAATCTTCAGCGAAGATTTTTTCGTACGAAGTGCGATCACGTCAGATAAATTTACATACCAAATTCGAAGGGTAATGGAATTGAATTTACAGTAACTGGTTCTCAAACATCCCCGTACTTCTCCAAACATCATCGATATTGGAACACGTGAGCACAGCTAGTATCTGCCCATCTCTGGAATTCGATAAACAATCGAGCGATCGTTATCATCGGGAAACATTCCTAATTGGCCCTTAAACACTCGATGTTTTCATTCGATTGGAAGCAATTAAGTTTGCGCAAACTTTCATGAAAAGAAGATTTCAGGCTACTCGATAACGGTCAATCCTTTAATCCCAAGATTGTTCTTCAATTTATTGAACTGTTTCGCGTACAAATTGAAAGCAATTCTTCTTTTTCTGAAGATACTTCTTCGTGTGTTTTGAGGAAGGATTTGAAATGTACTGAAAAACCTTCGGCCAAATGGACGCTCGAATTGCAGAGCAAACTCAGTTTCATTGTTGGCATAAACTTAAACTCCTTGGAAATACCGAGGTAAATAACTTCGTGATATTATAGGAATCTTTGTTGCTTTGGTTTTATAGACAGACCTCCAATATTCTTGTATTAGGTGCAGAAATATGTTATTTCCAATTTTTGTTGTTGGCAGAATCAATATTTTATTTAAAATAAAAAGTCTGTAAGTTTATTTATGACTATTTGACACTCTTCTGCTAACTTACAAATCCTGTCGCAGTAAAACCTGTGACTTTGACATAATGAACTCGCTCAGAGTTCAGATATTGTGATTATTAATTTCTGCAATCAGTTCGTTCTTCCAATATTGAATGTCTCAACACTAAATTGTCAATCGCGCTTATATCTTCATTGAAATATTTGAAGATTAAACTTCTGTTAACTCTATGCATAACAGATAATTATTCCGAACCTCTGTTTTTATAATCTTCAATATGATACTTTATTAATAGAACACGAATAGCCAAAGTGTCTTTATACAACGTGTAATTAAAGTGTTTTTAATTACATACAACAAGATGAAAAGTGTCTTCAACACTTTAATCTTGAAATTCCGGAAGACCCCTAGCAAATTGGAATCTTAGTTCCCCCGACTTAAAGTAAGCCCGCGAATAAATCATCGTGAAATTGAACCGTGCTATTTCTGTAAACGACGTAATTCGTTTAGCCGGCACGTAACAGTTAAATGCCTAAACCAGTTATAGATAAACCGTACGACGGTAGTAACGAGCGAACTGAGGACTACGGTGGGCAAAGAGGTAAAAGCTTGGACTCACAATTAGCGGAATCAAGTTCACATCCCCTTTCACATCTGGGATATGTTTCCTAAGTTATTGTACAATACCATAACTTCCGGGACACGGCAACCGGATAAAACAGTAGGTCCCGGTCGAAATGACCATAGAACTTAATTGGTTATGGCGTGTAAGAAAGTAAACGCTTGGATTCGCGATCAGTAGGCCCTAGTTCAAATCTCCCATCGCCTCTGGGAAATATTTCCTAAATTGTTATTTAACACTAGAACTACCAAACCAGTCAAAATGACTGGTACACCATTTTTTCCAAAAATTCTCCAAGATTATAGGAGAGTCATAGAATAGATATTCTACATTCATCTCATAAAACACAAATTACCGAATTCATCATCTTTTCCACCTCTGAATTTCTCTTTTTTAAAGTACTTATTTAATATATTTAAATATAACAGATTTAACGCCGGTAGTTCTAGTGTTAATGTACACAACCTCGGTGATTCGGAGCTGAAACAGTGGGTCCTAGGCAAAATTGCTTTAACAGCTGAGGGACTATGGTGCCTAAGAAGATAAATCATTGGACTTGCGGTCAATGGGCCCTAGCTCAAATAATCCCCCGTCAAGTCCGGGAAATTTCTCCGGGAAACTTCTGGAAATTTTCTGGACGGGATTAAAAGCGTCCCACCTCTTTGATGCATGAAGATGCACGGTGGGACTATTATTATTAGGTTATATTAGGTTATATTATTATATAACTTTGTTAATAAATATAAACCAACTTTGTTCAATCAAAAAAAAATTGTCTGTGCAACATGGGTCATTTTATTTTCTGAATTCCCGTGCCTCAAAGAGTTAACCCATTGACTGCCAACTACGAGATATCTCGTAGCTGCACTATAAGTTTGAATTAAAAAGTTAATAATAATGGCTGAACGTGTATAGAAATTTTAAAACAATAATCTTCTTCGCATCATTACAAATGTCGAGATTATATTTTTGATTAATGAAACCAATGTTCTAAAAACTTTTGTCATCTTCTCAAATTTTAACAAGCAAAGGTAATATTTCCTACGTTTTCCTGCCAGTGAATGGGTTAATGTATCACAGTCGGATGTGATGGTGGTCTGGAAGCCACCTAAGCATAGGTCCCAGACGAAACGACCACAGTAATTGAGGGACTGTGGTGAGTAACAACGTAAATGCTCGCACTCACATTAATTGGCACGTATTGAAATCTCTCGTCACCTCTAGCAAATTTTTCCTAAAATATTATTTAATCGGTGGTGTGGAAGGCAACTAAATCAGTAGGTCCCAGACGAAATGACCATAGCAATAGAGGGTCTACGGTGAGTAACACAGTAAATGCTCAGACTCATAATCAATTGTCACGTATTTAAATGTCTCGTCACCTCTAGCAAATTTTTCGTAAAATATTATTTAATGTACCACAACCTCGGTGGTTCGGAAGCCGCCTAAATCAGTAGGTCTTAGGCGAAATGACCATAGAAGTTGAAGTTTAACCCTTTGCACTCGTATGTCACGCTAGAGGTGACAATACAAAGTAACTGTAAGAATAAATCGAGTGCAAAGGGTTAAAAAATAGAAATGTAAGAGCCTGTAAGACCAGGCGGACACAATGTATTGCGGCTGATCGTGTCGACAGCCGTCGACGTGCATTTGTTTTTTTGAGCTGCTAAGCCGTGGTGATCGCGACATGAGGACGGTCTAGACGCAGCAGCGGTAGTATATTGCCCTTCATATTAAATATACATTTTATTTCTTTTAATACAACTCCCAGTGTATTATTTCATTGACATCCTGATTTGACCTCGCATTACAGAAAGTAAACAAAAACGCGCAAGCTTGCATGCTGCGATAGGACCGACACCAGAACGCGGTTGTCGATGTAACGTACAATCGATAAATTTGATGTCTTGCAGACCTTTTGCCTCGACGCGAACACTTGTCCCGGTGAACGTTACTCAACCGGATGGGCTTTGTGTGCATGCAAATCACGAAGAACGATTCCATCAAGAGTTTATCGAGATTACTCATCCTAGTTGATGGGCCGTCGAGAATGAGTGCACGTCCGATGTATGAGAATGAATTTCTTTCGCTGCGCGAATAACAGCTTTGTAGTGACGACTTGCGAAAGAAGGGAAATCGATCGGTGAGTTTTCGTTTATCGATGTGGACGGAGTTAGAATTCTGCAAAAAATCCCTGTAAATTCATGTAAATGTGCGAAAAGATGAGGATGATCGCAATAATGGGCAGGATCATAATGAATTATAATGCTCAGAATGCTGGACACTTTGAAGTTTAACGTTAGACATGGCAACGATTAGTCCAATAGATTTAAAGTTGTTAAATAAATACGTCGGAAGATAATAAGCGGAGGCAAGAAGCTTGAACGATTTAATCGATTCCAATCTACAAGGTAGATAAAAAAATTAAAAAATACACAGCGCCGAAAATTTCAGAAATATTTAGAAAAATCTGAAATTCATGTTGTGATATTACTTACTACCTGAAATTTGTTTTTATTTTTAATTATAACATATTATAAAATATGTGAGATTCTGCCATTTAATAATTATTCCCCTTTACGTTATTACCGTAAGTATGGATATGTAGAATATTTCTGTTAAATGTATAGAATAATTAGAAAGTCTCAAAGTTGAAATTACTAACATAAGGAAAATATCTATGCAATTACGTCCACGGTAGCTTCACGTAGGACCGCAAAGAGTTAAAATTACAGTTTAGGTATGCGTGAATTTCGCCGTGTACGAGAAACTCTTTAAAGATACGACAAGCAACGTTATTTCCCCGTAAACGAGAAGTCCAAACTGGAGTTTCGTTAAGAGTATGAAATTATGTATTTGAATTTCTAATGAGCTGGTAAAGAGATTTTCCAGCAGCCACTTTAGAATTTCCCCGAGAAATGTATCTCTCACGAAGGGAACTTATTTGCTGGATTTCTTTTAGCATTGCGAAATTGACGTCTAATGTAGGAGCTCTAAAAATGTTGTTCGTATTCTGTTTCATAACGAATTCGTTAAATTGTCTCTTTATTTCCCTCCAAGTATCATTAATTCGGAAAAATAAAAGAGTTAATAAATTTCTATACAAAATACAAGGGTCGAACATCCCCAGTAGAAGTACATTTCAACAAATTGAATAGCGTGCTATCGAGAGGCAGAGCCGCAAAAGATACGAATGGCTTTCGCCGAAGAAATTTTCAAGTTAAAAATTGTTTTCTTTTTTTTCAAAAATACGCGAAACGCTCCATCTCTTGGCGTCGACTCTCTAAACTTCTCGCAAGTAACATCGGACAACTCGATGGAGAAACTTGGAAAGTGGAAACTTTTTACTTGCACTGTGTACGAGGGAGTTCCCCGTCTCATATGTCCCGATCATGATCGATTTTCGCTTACGGCAAAAAAGATCGAATAGCGCAAAAACGATTGACGGGAAACTTTTCTCCGCTTATCGAACTGCCAAACCATTTACCCTTGGACCGGAAAGACTGTTGCGCTTCCATCCCGTTTACCGTGAAAGCCATGTTTTAGGGGAAGTTTGTAATATTTTCACGTCTCTGCATCAAGGTCATATTAAATTTTCTCTGTTTTATATACAGTTAACATAAGTGGGTCGGTTTTGTTAGAAATTTATAAATTAAAAATCCACTTTAGAGCGATTTTTCACGGGAGAACTTGCATGACGCAGAATTTACAATCTTTTCTCCTTTCAATAATTAATGTATATGTTATCGAGGAGAGAAAGCCGATTAAAATTTAAAACTACCTTTTATTAAAATTACCTTTGCAATATGTTGTCGGCACTACAAATATTTTCACCTTTATAGATTTAGTTTTATGCATATTCAATCATTTACAAATAATTAGTTTCATTTTATGACATAACTGTGATAAACTTGTCCCTAAATTGACGCGAATTACCATGGTCTATAAAATTGACCTTTTTTTGTCGCAAATTGTCGCACATTGTCGTCTAAAATAAAAGCTGCTCTGTCAACGCTAAAAAATGAGCAGCCGAAAATGCGGCTTTATATCACGGAGGCAAGTTAAATTAAAAATGAAATTAAATCGTAAACCAGGACGGAGATAACGTTGGAAGTCGATGGAGTTGTCGAAAATAATGTAGTCCAAGCATTTATGCAGACGAACAAGGACTTTCAGAACCGCTGAAAGTTCCTCGTCGTTGATGCTCGCGATCTTAAAGTGATTTAAGTCGAGACCCGCTCGAAGTTCGTGGATGGGGTGAGAAAACGAGCTGCCAGAAAGCGAGCTTAAAAATTGAGTGGTGCGATTAATAGCTTCGTTCCTTTTTCCTGTGGTTCTCTTTTAATTGCGATCGGAAAAAATAGTGGGAAACCTGCATTTTGGGCTCGGAAGAAAAAAATCTGGTAGGGCGATTGAATTTTTTTCGTTCATCGTACAAAGAGTGGATGAATGAAATCGAGGACAAACTTTAGAAGCGTGCAGTGCTCGTTTGAATGAGCAAAAAATGTCTGAAATTTGTGAATTTAAATATATTAGTTTCGGAGTTATGAAGTGTTTTTGTTTGTGGAATATAATCTCTGTATGTATTAGAGTTATTGTTAATATTATAACTCTAAAGGTCAAATTAATAACTTACGAAGGAGAGGAAATATTATAATTCTAAAAAGGCAAAGTAGATTTTTCTTAACCACTTTTCCTTGGAGTATCGAGTTACAGTAGCGTAGAAGTGGCGTAGAGCTTTAATAATTATCAAACTGAAAAATTTGACATAGTGATACATCATTGAACTAATTTTTCATTATCAGTTTCATATGAAAATTTGCAATAGAGCTAAAATTGATACCCAAATTTTACCATATCTATTTAGTGTTTACAACATATAGTTTGAATTACAAGCAGAGACCCGAAAAATATCGTGAAATTCAAAAAATCCTCTTTCAAAGTTTAAAAGGTAAAATGGAATTCCTGAAATATTTCTGAAAATTCTAAAGAATATTTTCCAATCTTTCACTATAATTTACAGTTTAGTAATAAAGTCGGATGAAGCGTGCCGATGCTTCTCTACGATTTCCTTTTTTATTTGTATCTTCTTTTTTTTCCCGCCAAGAGAAACAGAAATATTTTTTTAGTCTGGCGTCGGAAAAAACAGGAAAAAGCATGAATTTAACGTTTTTATCGTAACAGAATAAATCTGTAGCGTGACACGTCGATCGTTGGTAGAATTTTCGAGACGCACGTGCCGAAATTTTCGAAAATCCGATTGCCCGCGTTCCGGTCGACGCATTAAGCAAATCCTTCTCGCTGACTTTCCATGATTTATTGCCGTTACTTTTGAACCGTTATGATTTACCGTCGACGGTATTTCAATGCTCGGAAATTTGCGAGCAGAAATGGGGCTGTTTTTCTGTTATCTTTGCTTATTTTGTGTTTAATGGAGGTCCACGACAGCAGAAAAAATTAGCTGCTCGGATCGAGCCTTTTTATCTGGACGTGCGAATCGTTCTCACGTTCATCGAATTATCCTCGCCTCTGATTGGGGTTTCGTTCAACGCCAAAATGATGAAATGTGTTGGCAATTCGGAAGAAAAATTGTGATAACACGTACACTCTGCGATGTCGTTTTGCCGAGATCTCGCTGATGTTAATGAAAACTGTTATTTGAATGGAAGGTTCAAGGACGGTCTTTAAACTTCCACTCGGCGGTTAAAAATAGAATGATACTGTTTTTATTGGGTTGCGAAAGCGGAGAAATAACGGAGGTAAATATTATTTGCGCTTTCAAGGTTGAGAAATTCTCTTGACGTAGTGCTTTTAGTAAAAATTCCGTTCTGGTCTACTTAAGTTTAGATAAAGAAGATTGTACTCGAAGTTACTCAGGTTTATCGGAACTTAGGTAAAAGTTTCTTGAAATAGCTACCTACTTTTTTAGCAATTTCGTGTCATACATATTTACATGAGTAATAATAATTGTACTACGTTAAAAATCAAATATTTATAAGCTTTAAAAAGTAAATCGTCAATTATAAACATATGTAACTTCACTTTTATAACTTTTATCCACCGTAAAATTTATTAAAAATAAGCAGGAACATGTTATTAAACAATATTGATCTCATCTGCAATAAAAAATTGTCCATGAAAATTGGTATAATTAAGATTTTCAAAATTATCCATGGAGGTGTACTGCGCATGCGCCACGTTCAGCGCTAGACTATATAAGCAGCTTGTTCGGCGCGCCGCACCACTATAGACCTCCCGCCAAGCCCTATACGATCGAATGACAGGATGACATTTGCGTTCTCGATTCGAATTGACTATCGATACCTGGTCAGTTCTAACTTAAATTAACGACTAATAGTGCATGTGTCCCATAACATTAATATGTTTAAACAATAAACTGCAAGCGATTTTAAATAATTTGAACAATTAAATACAATGTTTTGTGCAAGTGTCAGTGACCTCAAGTGACCTCAAGTGACAGTTACCTACAAGTGTTTTTAAATCATGTCGATAATTAAACACAATATTTTGTGGACGTGTCAGTGACCTCAAGTGACAGTTACGTGCAAGTGTTTTTAAATCATTCCGACAATTAAACACAACGTTTTGTGGACATATCAGTGACCTCAAGTGACAGTTACCTGCAAGTGTTTTTAAATCAATTCGACAAGCAAACACAATGTTTTGTGGACGTGTCAGTGACCTCAAGTGACAGTTACGTGCAAGTGGTTTTAAATCATTTCGACAATTAAACACAATGTTTTGTGGACGTGTCAGTGACCTCGAATGACAGTTACCTGCAAGTGTTTTTAAATCATTTCGACAATTAAACACAACGTTTCGTGGACGTATCAGTGACCTCAAGTGACAGTTACGTGCAAGTGTTTTTAAATCATTCCGACAAATAAATAGAATGTTCTGTGGACATGTCAGTGACCTCAAGTGACAGTGACGTGCAAGTGTTTTTAAATCATTTCGACAATTAAACACAATGTTTTGTGGACGTGTCAGTGACCTCAAGTGACAGTTACGTGCAAGTGTTTTTAAATCATTTCGACAATTAAATACAATGTTTTGTGGACGTGTCAGTGACCTCAAGTGACAGTTACGTGCAAGTGTTTTTAAATCATTTCGACAATTAAATATAACGTTTTGTGGAAATGTCAGTAACATAAAGGAACAGTTTTGTGCAAGTGTCAGTGACATAACGTGGCAGTTTCCGGCGAGTGTTTGTAAATAATTGTAAAAAAATATTTAAACAACCTCTGCATATGCACAAGCGCTTACTATAACACGCAATTCTCAACTAATCGTTAAAATATTGCGCGTATATTATTCCTAATTAATTTTATTAATTCATTCTCCGTTCGAGTGTAGCCCTTGAAGTGCGACGGGTGTTGGGGAAAAGTGTAGACATCCTGTCGCATTCCAAGCAACGGATTACTTAAAGTATCGATAGATCCGCGACTGTAAGCTAGGCCCTCGATTAAGTTATGGCATAGCGGCTGATGACCCAACGTCTTCTATTGTTTCATTTTAAAAGTATCGAGAATCTCGATGCGTTTCATTTTTTTTCTCATTTGTTGACATTCTAGGCGAAATAACCATTTGAAAGCAAAGAAATACAAAACAAGAGACTAAATCTCGCCGTATATTTCCAATCGATCTGCAAGCTACTCGATGAAGGAGCCAGCCAGCCGTCCTCGGCTTCATTAGCAGATGCATTAATGAAGCACGCGGGAGGAAAAATCCACATAACACAATCAACTATCACGGTAACAGGCAGCCTGTTATCTGTGCTCGCTCCTTCCACCTGGTTTCGCCTCCCTTCGATCGTCCAAGCTGCAACATCGCTGCAATGTCGTGCACGGTGCAATAACCGCTGGTGGCTCTTGCTATTCTCTTTGGTTGCAAATCCTCCCAGGCTTCCGCTTCCGTCAGTTTTTCGAGTTTGCGCTGTGTTTTTACGCCCGTTTCGTACCTCTTCTTGCGTTCGTTTTTTGTCACCTTGGTTTCCGCTCCTGGAACTCGTTTTTGGGGGACACAGATGTCCGGGGGTTTTATGAGAGTTATATTTTTGTCGGCTTGTAAATAATACCGTTGCGAATTGTTCTTGCGAGAAATTTGTTGGCTATTAGTAATTTATTTGTTGCCTTTCGGGTGGATTTGGCGGAATGATTTTGCGTCGAGAACAAAAATTAACGTTTCAACTGCTGGCGATATAACTATTATATTTAGATATATTTTATAAATATTTCGGAAAAGGAGAGGATCCAGAGGTGAAAAAGATGATTATTTAATTAAGGTTTTTGAGGTTTAAGTATTTACTCCGTAGTTCCTCTGTCAATTTGGGAAATTTTTCGAAAGAAATTCCTGCAAAATTGATACCAAAAGGGTTAAATGCAGATGCTCCGGCCTGCTTCAATCGCCTATAGTATTGTAGAGGGAGGGGATTTTGAGAAGAGGAGATTGGGCACTTCGGGTTTCACTTGATAGAAAATAACCAGAAGCTTCAGTTTAAACCAATAACAAATAATGATGTATTATTAAATTAACAAAACAGTAACTTCAACGAGACAACTCCTCAACTACATTTAGTTCATACTCGTTCATACTTTTATCCTTCTCTCCTTCTCGCTATCTCCACTTGCCACCGTTTCTTTGTAGCGTTTATGCGACGTTGACGTCGGGTCGCGAGACAAATTCGGCGTATACCCGTGACGTCACGACGCGCAGAGTGCGGCCTTAGTTGGGCCTTGAGCAAGAGCGTGATCAGCCACGATACGCCACGGTTGTTTTGTCATTTATGTTTTATGTAATTTATGTTTTATGGGTGTTTTTATGTTAGTTAGTCATTAAACTATATTATTAATAGTTTTCTCAAACAAATAGTATCAATGTTTAAATTTTTAGTGTTGTATTGTTTCTTTTAATAATTTACGTATAAATATAACCCCGATTATTAACTCGGCCGCCTACTACATCTTCCATTTCCCCTTTTTCATCCATTCCCAATATTCCAATTGAAAATTCCCACCGTCATCTTTCAAAATTCCAAGCCATCTCATCACCTCCGCATATCAAAATTGGCCTCATCTATTCGTCTCGTTCCATCGGTTCCTGGTTTGCGTTTACAGTCCGTTGTCCATTCCAATTTTCGAGGTGGCTTCGTCCCACGTTTCGCTCTTTTCACCTCCGTCCGACCGTTCGCGTCAGCTTCTATCCTCGTTCCTCTGTCTCTCACCTGGTTTGAACCTCGCCACAGCTAACCCCATTTGTTATCAGTCCTCGTTAATCTCAATTCCCCCAGCAGCGTCAATCCTGTGTCGTGTAACTTCGGAATGTCGATAGATTTATCGTAACGTTCATCGTGTGAAACCACGCAGAGGCCGCTACGCGTCATTGTGTCCCTTTTAAGGTTGCCATCGACAGAGATGCCGGGCTCTTTTCAAATTACTTTGCATCCTTCGACTCCGATGGACTTTATCCCAACGGGTTGGTTTTCAGGTGCAGTTTTCTCGCTAAAATTCTGCCAAGTGAAGACAGTAGGCGATAGGTAAAATTGACTGTAGAACTTGAAGCTAAATAATGCAAAAAGAACAAAGAAAATCCAGCAGCACAGTAAATCGCACGTAATGCTTAAAAGCGCGGTATCGTTTAGATGAAAAGAAGACTGGTGATACAAGAGAGAGGGCAAAGAGAGAAAACAAGCAAGAGGAAGGTCACGAATCATACTAGCGAAAACACTGTGAATTTAGCGTCGAGAGAGAATGACCCGGAGGAAGAGTGCGAGGTGCATGAGGGAAAACAGCGTGAATTCAGCGTGAAGAGCATGCAAACAGACAGAAGACCGAGGATGAAACCAGAGAGTATACGGGACACTGTGGATCGAGTGACTAGAGCAACGGTTGTCAGAGTGCACACCGCTAAGAGACGCTAAGATTTTTTCAAGGGGTTGGTAAAGTCAAAAATGTTTTCATGACGATACCATGATGTATTCTTTGTTCTTTCACTATCATAATTTTGCCGGTGAGAAATGGAGTTTTGTTGAGACTTTTAACTTTTAATGTTTTTTTCACATCGATATACATACATGACAAAAGAAAAAAGAAACTTCAGAAATACAGGGTCTTACTGCTTCCACGCTTCGTTCATACCGTAAGGTTAATTTATTCACGAAACTTCAAATGCATTTAATTAAGAAAATAGTGTCTTTTAAAAGTTTGATAAGCTTTCAAAAATAGCTGTCTAATGTTGACTCCTAAAAAAGTACCAATTTACAGAAGCAAGTATTAACAAAATATACAGGGTGTCTCAGTCGATTTTGTCATCTTGATTTTCTCGTTATTATTGCTCGTAGCGAAGAATGTTTCAGTGGAGCTATTTCTCAAAACCACAATATCTCAATCAGCTCAGTCGCTGGGAGCCATTCCACAGGTCTTAATGTTTTAGAAAACAACGTTAAATGTTCTGTGACATCAATAAATAAGTAGTTCGCAGGTCAAATCGATTAACTCCCCATTTCGATTTTTTTAAAACGTAAAACATTTGATTGAGCGCTACCTTTTTATGATCAAAATAAATTTCCGTAATAATAATCATTAGCATCATTAAATGGCGAAGTTTGTTTGGCCATCGAATAGTAAATAATTGATCTCAGAAGTCAATCTAATTAATTCCAAGGCCATTCCACCTTATTCATTTTATACTTCGTGAGAGAAACGCTACATGCGATTATATATTCTACAATATTTATTTGTACTTATATTTCGAAGGGAATTTTGAAAAAGAGGGTATACTATTTCATCACATCCGTCCACTTTCGGTTTTGTGGAGTTAATCGATTTGTCATGTGAGTGGCTCAAATGTGGATGAGTGTCAGATATGAGCATTCATGCAAAAAATTCAGATTGTTGTTTAATCTAAGTGAGTTCTATAAAAGCAAATGTTAACTGTACCACATACAACCCACCATGCACTAAGAGGTTAAGTCTATTAACATTGTATGTACACACAATTAAAAGAAAAAGACACAAGTTAATCCATTACCTTCCGTGGTCCTCATTTGGAGATTTATTCTTTTTCTAAATCTTTTAGCGTTCAATTTAGATATTTGACATGCTTTTGAAATTAAATGTGTTCAAGACAATCTGTTTTGAATGTACTCTTAACCCTTTGCGGACGGAGACTTTTTCGAATATTGAGAAATAAGCACTTTTCTGGCGATAAAAACCCACCTTTCTAACAGAAAGTCATAGTGTTAATGTATAGACGTTATAAATTACTATTCGCGTAATCATATTGCAAAGGTTATATTACAATATTTTAACTCTAACCGTGTTCACTTGCATCGACAAAGTATAATCAGAATTTCCCTCAGACCACATATATGCGTCCGTAGTCCTCAAAGGCTTAAGCAGTAATTTTCATGAATTATTTTTATTTTTACACTACGACAATACTTCTCTTAGAAACAATCAAACGAAGAAAAATTTGGCAGGGAATGGGTTAAGGGGCTAACGAAGGAACCCTTGCGATTTTTCAAGACCTGAAAACTTCAACGTCAACGCAGCAGTTTCAAAGAGGATCTCCGTATTTTCAGCAAATCTTTCCCCGGCCAGTTTCACGTTCAAATTCAAGCCTGTTTCCTGTCAGTGTCACCCTCGTCTCGGTCACGACATTCACGAATTTCCCCTTCACTAAACATCGCTGATCCATCCTTCGAGGAAATGTGACACGACGGTACGCTATAAATCTCCCTCGTCCCATTTATAACGAGGCGAATACAAAAAAAAGGGACGTATCATTCTTCCCGCGCATTCCAAACTAGATCAATTTTGCAGTCGTGTACAACTTGGAAAGTCGTCTTTTGACTTTTTATGCTCGTTGGAACTTTCGTACAACTCCTATCGATACAGTCGGATTCGTAGTGGATTCCGAGTCTGAAGGGAGAGTTTTCAAGAATTTTCCGATACCTCGTGTCTCTTTAGACGGTGGAATTTCAACATTCTCCATGTCAACCTTCGACTCTTTTCGTTCCTTCTGATTTCGCGGGGAATATCAGACGACTTTTTGCAAATACTTTGTGACATTTACAAGCGAACTTGGCAGTGCTGGCGTTAAAATTCCTCTATGACCTCGTACTGTACGTCTTTGGATACCGAATCGTTTCAAATGGTATTTTGTAAATGTGCACGAAGTGACATAGAGAACATATCGAACTAGTAGACGTCGATTTTGAGGGGACTTTCGCGAGAGGTAGTTCTCGAAAAAATATTTGACATGTATTTTTTTTGTCGGCCATCGTTCATACCGATGGGGTGAAAATACCCGTCAAAGTTGAGGGGTGAAAATGCATTTTTGGAATATCTCGGTAACTGGAGGACGAATTAAAATGATTTTTTTCATTGTGTGCTCTTTAACAGAGAATTTAGCTATATAGGAACAGCTGAATAAAAATAAGTACCGTATTTTTCGGACTCTAAGACGCGCTTTTTTACAAAGAAAAATGGACTCAAATTTTGGGTGCGTCTTGTGGTCCAAAGGCAACATTACAATATTTTTCTAATAAGCCATCTCTAAATTTGAGGTACCTACTCCTTATAGTCTGGAAAATATGGTACGCCACTGAAGGTAATTTTTACTAAAAATTATCTTGCAAATTTGAAGTGCGTCTTATCGTTCGGTGTGTCTTATAGTCCGAAAAATACGGTAGGTGCAGAATAAAAAAAAACACAGACAAGCACAGAAATACTGATGAAAATAATTATTCAATTAGTCTCAATCAACAAAGTTATTCATTGGTGATTCTAATATTACTTTAAATGTAACGAAGCTGTGTTTATTTTTATATTTTTATTCCGAGTTATTGTAATAATTGCAACTAAAAGCCTTCAAGTCTTGGCGAAGGATGAAACAAGGCTGTGACGTACAGTAAGTTCGATAAATGGCTCGTAAATGTGATGCTTTCTCTATCCAACTAAAATTCTATTAACTGAGAAAAGAAATGAAATATTTGTCTTAGTGATGATAACGAGATTGCAGCCTACTCGTTGAGGATTCGATAGTTTCTGCTATTAAAAATTGCTATCAGAAATACATTTATAATACTAGTATATAACTTCCAGGCCGACGTATAGTAAACTCAATAAATGGCTTGCAGAAATGCTACTGCATTTGCATAAAATTCTAATATCTGAGAAATTACACTAAATAAGTTTCTCAGTAATGATTGCAGCCTACTTGTTAAGAATTGTAGGTTTTATTCAGATAGAAATTCCTTGTAAACATAACTATGCAATACTGGTATCTAAATTAATGTACAGTCAGCTCAATAGATGGCTCAGAAACGAGATGCTTTCTGCATTTGATTAAATTTCTAATGACCGAGAAATGATGTAAAATAAATTGCACAGCGTTGATGGCAGGCTTGGGAGCTGCTTGTCGAGAATTCGAAACACTATCCTCTTAAAATATACTAACAGAGAATGCTCGAAGAGGAGAAAGGAAGAATAAGTCTTTAAATGAATATTGCAACACTACATTCCCTTGAATATTTACAAAAATCTTTTTCCTTCAAAGAAATCTTGAAAAATTCATGCACACGGGAGCACGATAAGCATGAATTTTATTCAACGATATTAAACTCGATAAATCATTCCCATCTTGTCTAAACTTTTGAAAGCAACCTGCACGTAGCTCGAGCTCATCAAATCGCATTAAAAGTTCTTCGACTGTAAGATATATGATTTATCGGTAAAAATGAAATCACGGCACGTTCGTCATTCCAAATGACCTGTTTATTACTTAAAATCGATGAGCTCGCTACGTTTAAGTGAAATTATTTATTTGACGTAAAAGGGTCAGCTTTTGTTTCTCCGATCTTCGGAGCCCGAAGAGCAAGCTGTCTCTATCAATTTCGTCTCCGTTGAGACGCTCGCAGGTTGCTTCCCCCTTGGGATTTTCTTCAAGTTATTAGTCTCGAAGTGCCTCCCGACGTTCCTAAATTTTCTTATCCTCGATTTAGATGCAAACAGCCATGCAACTCGTAGTTGTCGCTACTAAATTTTGCATTTTTCATTCTGCACTCCTCTGACTCTCCTTTGTCCGGAATTCTCATCAAGCTAGATTACAGTTTATGGAATACATCAAAGGGCAGTCTTGCACTTTCATTGAACTGTTAAATCACTGATTATTTTTCGATTCTGCTGTGCAATATCGTGTTTTTTCTTAAGAGTTATTCACGATAGGGTGGTTGTTGTTTGACACTATATTTAACCGAGTTAAATCTATTATATTTAGGTATTATATATTAAGTAGGTATTTAATAACAGTAAATAGTCATTATGGTATTTAATAACACTAAATAGTTCATTTAGTTTTTAATAATAGCAAAGAGTTAATATAATATTTAAGAAAATAAAACAGAAAAGTGGAATGGAAGAGAGAAAAAAATTATCAGCTATATAATTTATGTTTGATAAGAAAGACGTGGAATATCTGTTACACTGCTCCTTTATAAATTTCAGAATTATTATTAAAAAACATGTGGACCCATTTTCACTTCCTTGGCGATTCTAGGGTTAATCGTCGCATACTAGAAATTTCTTACTCGAAAAATTTAAGCAATTGGTCAATTAAATCGTGCAATATACCGATTAACAGACATTTATTTAAAAATAACTATCTTTCCCAAGTTCTAAGGACACGCTACGAACAAAGCCATGTAAAAAACTGATTCCAACACATTTCAAACTGG
Organism: Cerceris ruficornis; assembly: GCA_963989415.1. Classification (NCBI taxonomy): domain Eukaryota; kingdom Metazoa; phylum Arthropoda; class Insecta; order Hymenoptera; family Crabronidae; genus Cerceris; species Cerceris ruficornis. Next base: position 7,358,066 of record OZ022529.1, read on the forward strand.
AGAACACCTTTTTCTCATAAGCTCCAGAATATCGTAAGAAATTAAATGCTAAAAAATCATTTCCACTGAAGAATTTCTTCCAAAAATCAGCAAATACATTTATTAAGCTTATGAAACTATGACAAAAGCCCCATGCAAAGGCAAAATTGCGTTAAAACTATCATCCACGTTGCTCATACTCCAAATGAATTTATACGAGACTGAGGCTAGGGTGGGATTACATCCGTATCGCACGATTTCGTCCATCTATCATCAGATTTGCGTCCAATAATTTCTCATCGTCGAAGTCACGCCAAAAGTGGCACGTATCGTGTACCCGTCGTCAGCCGAGAAATATTCCATTTGCCTTCTATTCGAGTTACGTCGAATCAGCGGGATGAAATACTTCCTGGCGGGAATTTTCAAATTTTCGACCCTTAGAATGTAAACCTTGGAATAATCGAGCTGCGATATCACACACGTCGTTCCACGGCAAGAGGCGCTTACGTGTTGAAGATAAGGAAAACTTACGGCGTTCAAAGTGCGCGTGTTAACAACATCGCTGTTTCGGGGCGGCTCGTTACATAAAAAAAAACAGCGTGGAATATTTATACAACTTTCTGGGCAACGTTTTGACTTTGCACTTTCAAAACAAGAATGTTGTAAAAACGAAGGTGCTCGTGTCGCCATAAAGATCTTGGATTGTAAAATTTTTATGAAAAGTCTAATAAAGAGCGCGAGAGAATAAAGAAGGAAAGGACAGGATGGCTTTTTATAGAAGCGTTACGCCTTGCGGAGTATTAAACAGGCTTATCTCGAAAAATTATAGAGTTCGGTGGAGAAAATTGTCCGTTTAAGAAGACGAAGGACTTTGAGCGTTCTTTGGAGCCATGAAAGGAAAGTTTTTCAAATAAAAATCATAGCGTCATATATGAAGAATCAATACATCGAGTGTTTTAGATGCTAAGTATGATGTCCTGAAGTTCGGAAATTATGGTACCTTAATCTAATTAAGCATAAAAGTAAAGGAAAAGTTTATCAGCAAATAAGGTCTACTTAATAATAGTGTATATACAGGGCAAACGAATAAAAATGAATACTCTGAATATCTTAGGTGTTCAATGTGAAGAATAAACACAATTAAAATCACCCTAATTTTATTAATCACGAGACCAAAGATAGATTAAAAATTCAAATTGTGGAAGATTAACCTGAGCTAAAGTAGAAACATCCCGAGGCTATCCGAACAAAATGAATACCTTCTTCTGAAAATTAGAAAGAAGAATAATTCATCGCACCCTACGCAGAAGCAACAATTATTACCTTCATTTGTATTCATAGAATCGCAACCTATAAAAAGTACAATTACGTACACAATTCATTGAAGAAATACCCTACAAAAAAGCAAAAGAACGAGCGCCTTACGTTGGCGATATAATATCAGATTTAAAACCCCATATAATGAAGACGGTACAAAACGCCTCACCGGCGGACACGAGAGCTTTTCCAAGAGAAACAAAAACTTAATTATACCAAGCTCTCACGCAGTTCATTCCGATACACCCGATTACATTCCGGCCGATGCCGTTGCTCCATGATTACCTTTGCATTTTCCTCTTTCCGTCCACATTCGGTATTCCCTTCCACCCAATATCGTGGCCGGATAATTCATCGATATGTATCTATCCTTTTCTTTTTTCTACTTTTATCCAGCCAAAAGAATCCACCTTTTTCCTCTACGTTACAGCTCTCTTTAAAAAACCGTGTATCCCATTCGTTTCGTCGTTATCGCGACCCTTTTTTTCCTTAGGGGACGTAATCCGTGGAATAAAAAGTCCATTAATTTTACTTATCGATACATCTGCCTCCTCTGCAACGCATAGAAGTCACCTCATCCGGTTGCTCTGTGTTATTCCATACGTTTGCCGCCTCGTCCTCCATCTTCTCGCTAATCGCTCTTTTATTTCGGTACCAAAAAGACTCATCCGCGTCTCTCTTCTCCCCGTCTAATTTACCTGTTTACTTAATAACGAAGCTTTTATGCACACTTTTTACGGGTGAGCACACACAAAAGCACCACGGTCTACGCTTTTCTAGAGAATGTAAACTTGGCAGACGACGTTTAACACGTTCGCTGCCATGACGCGTTTCGAGGATCGTACGAGAGGAAATGCATTTTGGATCGCGCGCAGTGGAAGCTTGCGCGATTGTTAACACGTTCAACGCCACTGGTATTTCGCTAGTTTCATCATTTTTGCTGAAGCGAATCCTTTTCTACTAAAACGGCATCTTTAGAAACCAGAAACTTTAAAGACACAAGTAGATATATAGTCAGCAGGACTTTACCTTTTTAATGTCAATATTTAAATATAGAATGTATTAGAAAACTCGTAAATATTAAAACTAATATTTACGAATTTTAATGTCAATATTTAAATATAGAATGTATTAGAGAATTCGTAAATATTAAAACTAATATTTACGAATTTTAATGTCAATATTTAAATATAGAATGTATTAGAAAATTCGTAAATATTATTTCTTTAGTATTTCACTAGTTTCATCATTTTTGCTGAAGCGAATCTTTTTCTATTAAAACGGCATCTTTACAAACCAGAAACTTTAAAGACACGAGTAGATATATAGTCAGCAGGACTTTACCTTTTTAATGTCAATATTTAAATATAGAAAGTATTAGAAAATTCGTAAATATTAAAACTAATATTTACGAATTTTAATGTCAATATTTAAGTATAGAATGTATTAGAAAATTCGTAAATATTATTTCGTTAGTATTTCGCTAGTTTCATCATTTCTGCTGAAGCGAATCTTTTTCTACTAAAACGGCATCTTTACAAACCAGAAACTTTAAAGACACAAGTAGATATATAGTCAGCAGGACTTTACCTTTTTAATGTCAATATTTAAATATAGAATGTATTAGAAAATTCGTAAATATTACAATTTAAAAGTCATATGATATTTCATAGCAAGTAAACATAAGTGTTTATGTAAACACAAATAGAGATATTTATAATTCGTTCGTACGCCGTGTCGACGAAATGCCAGTTCATGTTCATTTTTTATTATTAGTTATAACTCCTTAATAAAACATTTAAGAGCATATGTTCATATAACATTTTTTTCTTACTTTTGCGTGTAGAACACGCTGACAAAAACTGGGACAACCTGTATATGAGCAGAAATATGGTCATAATATCGTATAGACCAGTGCTTCTCAAACTGGGGGTCCACGGTCCTCTATGGGACCGCGAAGGTGTTACTTACAATTAGTTGCTTCAGGCAAAACAGATGCAGCTATCGCATTGAATGCACATTTGACGACTGAGTTTTGCAATTTTCTGAATAAATAATTGTTTGTAAAAAAATATTTAAAGTAGCCTATACGTTAATGGTTATTAATTTTAAAGGGTCCGTGAATAATGTAAAAAATTGTAGACTGTCATGCAAGAAACACTTAAAAGTTTGAGAACCACTGGTATAGATGCATATATTTGCTCCGAGAAAGTATGTGGTAATAGCTCATGTTTATTGTTTCTAAATTCTACGTCTTAACGGTTTGTCTTTGCGGTGAAAACCTTGATAGGCGAATGAACGATCATCTCTGGTTTTTGTTGATTCTCTTAACACTGCTGTTGACGCGTTATTACCACCCTGAACGAGCTTAGAAAACATCAAGGCGTCGAGCGCAGGAGTTTAATTGTTTCACGGAATATTTCTGTTACAATTGACAATGCATTTCCAGGAAACGATAGCGTTTTAGGCTCACAGGCCTTCGGACCCCGTCAGTCTCTTTGTCTCTTTTTCCTTTGTCGATAGCTTAGCACTTTTTCGTACAACAATTTAGAGTTTCCCTGGCATGCATATGTTCGGTTCCGTGTAAACAATAGGCTTAAGGTACGAGCGGCAAGGCTATTTGTGAGGATAGCAATAATATTAAAATCAGCATGTGCCTTCCTGACTTTTCGCAAAGAGAGGAGTGCAAACGTTAAGCTTAAGCTTCGCATTGTCACTTCTCTCTTCCTCAATAGAAATAGCCGTATCATAAACCTTCGCCTGCGCCGACGAGCCACCCTCTTTCGCCACCCACGGGCCTCAGCCCCTCTACCGACGATCTTTCGGTCCCAAAGAGGGCGGGCGACCAAGTAGGGGTGGACGACCAAGAGGGGCGCGCTGCTACTATCCCGCCAAAAACATTTGCGCGGTGAAATTAGTTTTCCTTAATTTTCCGTAAGACTTTCGATGGCGCTCAAGACGAACTTTTTGAGCTCAGCGCCATCGGAGGGAGGGAGAATCTACGGAGGATTCTCCCTCGCAAGTTAGTTGCAATCAAGTCCTCAACGGAGGAGCAGCTCATCCTCGAGCAAGAGGATTATTGTCGTCTCGTAACATTTGTCGCATCCTCAACTGAGGAACATCGTATTTTCATATATTATCGCATTTGTCTCACATCATCCTCAACGGAGGAATATTCGTTTATATTGCAAGTCTCGACCAAGAGACATATCAAGTTCTATCTTAAGCATAGTTTATTTTAAGTGTTGTCTAGTGTTAGTTCATTGTTGAGTTTTTAAATAAACATATTGAAGTTCACATCGAACCAATCAATTGACACGGGAGGCCCAAACAAACCAGATTACGTCCCATTAATTTGGTCCGTAATCAACACGTCGACGTTTCGAGAGATCGAACAAGACGTGCACTCAACAACTGCATTTATGGAGGATCGTAAATTGCTTGTGGAGGAAATACCAGCATAGAAGAGCTATGATGTGTATGTACTTAAAGGATCAACCGATTTTCATCGTCAAGTGTATGGTTATCCCCGCGAATTTAACGCGTTGAATGCCGTAGAGGTCACCGGTCACCGACACTCCTACGTTTATCGAAATCTCTTGTAACCTTGAGACGACGCTATTCACGAATTTGTTAATATTCGATCGAGGTAAATGTTTCTTCGCATTTCGCCGTAAAAGTGAAAAGACTTCTATGCCCAGAAATCTCAGAAGTTTCAAAGTAACGGGCTTATGGCATTGCTAGCAACTGTAAGAAAAGGATAGCTAAAAGTGGCCGAACAGAACAGCACTCGTTTGGTTAGAGAAATTTTATTAAAATGTGAAATAACTTCCTTTTGCCCCAAAATACGAGAAAGCAAGTTCACCCGACCCGATCAATACGATATTGAAAAGCTAATGCAAAACAAGTAAAACACTGCCAAATATAACTACAAAAATATTTTTACATTCGATGTTTCTCTCTGTATATATGTGATGCTTCTACAATATGTTTCACTTTAATAGAAATTACCAGGCAGGCGATATACCGCCGGGATTAATCGTGTTAAAAACCCTCCGCAATTAAAGGGCTAACGTGTTTTTAAATGGAATAATTATATGCGCTGGGATAGCACTGATTTATCTCTGAAATGTTGTAAGGCGAGGATCAGGAATTATTGGTAGCAGTGGAATCGAAAACAAGTACTCTGCCAATGGCGAATGTTATGTGTTTACGTGCAACGGGTGTTACGTAGACGCTGTAGTGGAAATTATATTATCGGAGGAATGGAGGATTGGAATGACGAATCAAATTTCCTTTGTCGCCATAGAATAAACTTTGTACGTTGATTTATCCAAATTACGGGGATGAGAGAATAAAAATAGATTAGCTAATCAAATAACTGCTAAAGGGTAACTCCAGTAGCTCTTCCTTTGTCCCGATATTATTATTGTTTCGAAATCTAATGACATATTGCTAGTTATCTGTAATTAATTAAATAATTACGTATGCGCTATCGATAAATACATTTAGTATTGTAATAATAATGTAACCGCGGCTGGAAACATCTCAGATAAGTTGCTGCATATTTTATTACCCTGGAAATGTGTATAAATTATAGAAGAATTATTATTCAGGTAGGTACGAATCATTTCATAATACTATATATCTTGTTCGGTTATAATATCACAGTTTTCAATAAACTGCGCCGCAGTTTGAATTAATGGCACTGGTAAACATTATACAATTCCTTTAAATAATAATCGTAAATACTTTTTCAGTAGTTGTATTATTTTATGGCGGATATACATCGTCGTGTTTTGAATAACACCTTCCATAACAGAAGCTCCTAAACGCTCAGTAGTGGCTGCCTGACGCAGAGGTTACGCTACTGTTTACGTTTACTTATTCTTCTAGGAAATATCACGACCGAATATCAACTCTAACAATGCTCTTACAACGCTTCAAGTAAAATCCTATACTTATTCGTGACGGTTATCCAAACATTTTCCTCTGTTTGAAAATTTATTCAACACTGGAGTAAATTATTCCTAACATAACCTAAGTAAACTATACTCCCAGCTCGTACTTTCCAACCGATATTCCACCGAATTCTCGGAAACCTTCAGTTTCCCCGATCGTTCTAACCTAAAGTTATCGTTGCATTAACGTACGGAATAAAATCCCAATGTTATTCGCGCCATGCTACACGATGCGAAGAAACAGTGAAAGAACATGAAACAAGAACGACCGAGAGGCGCGTCGTCGTAACTCACCGGTCACATGCATAACGGAAAGTCTTATCTATTCATGAATCCAGTTAATAAATTCCGGCCGCCTTTGCGCGCACACCGCTCAAGTGCATTAACCCCAAAACCACCCGCGATAAATCCACGCCGGTGCTCGCGAAGCTCTTAATTAAAACGGGCCACTCCGTGAAACGTAGTAGCACGTTTCCCGGCACGTCCGTCGAACGAAATACCTGTCGGGGTATCGGCGCGGTTTATTTTTCCGGCCGAAGTCTCGCGTGCCAACGGCGCCGTTCGCGTACATTGAACCCTTACCTCAGCGTCCCTCTGCATCGAGTCGAGAGTGCCAGCCACCACCACGCTCATCCATCCACGAGGCGACGCTTTTTCACGATGTATCTCTCCCCTGCACGATGTCGCGAAGATTCAGAGATCCGGTCGAGCAGTATCGCCAGTGTGTTGCTTACGCGGCAAAAGATCGTAACGGTCCGCGCACAAGGAATCACAATAACACGAGTGTACTCACCGGTCCTTCACTAGACGCGTATATCCACATCGAACGACGTCTCCCTCTCTCCGTTGTTTTCTACGTTTTTTTAAACCTTTTCCACCGTACCACGCGAAACGATTTCACGTCGATTGAACGAATCGCGGTAGAAAACACGATAGGGGATGAAAGAGAGGGAGAGAGAGAGAGAAAGAGAGATTAGAAAAGGGCGCGCGCATGGTATCGCACCAACCCGCCGACAGGACGCACCACGACAGACTGAAAACGAGGGTAGAAAACGTGGTTGCCTTCGCGACGCCCTCGTGCGTCGTCGGCCGGCATCGGCACGTTTCGTCGTGCCGCCGTCTCATTCTACAGCGTCCAGAGCCGTCGCACTCGGTGCCGTCGCCATTTCTGTCACGTGCCTCGTCGAAGGTGTACGGAACAGCTATACGATTCGTATCTCGCCGTTTCTATCTTTTGGCGTGATGTATCTTCGGCGTATGCACGACGATGGATAAAATGTATGGTTTATCGGCAGTTCGAGGAAGAAGGATTTTGTTAAGACGTATGTATACTTTTTTTTATTGCGATTGGTTTTATGGTGGACGGTTAGTGGGTAGACTTAGCTTGTACGATGATACGTCACGTTGGTGTTTGTTTACTTTCGAACGGTATTCAGGATTGAGAAATGCGTGAATGAATGCCAGCGTTGACAATGAGTTTTCTTATAACCTTTAGTATGCCTGTTGATAGTATGAGCGAGGAATCGAGCAATTGCGAAGGAGAGTGACAGGTTTGCGTAACATATTATAACAGAATGCATGCTATATATATACTAATATATGGAATGTTTATTTTGAAAGTGGTGTAAGTTCATTCTCCAAAAAAATCGAGTTAGCTACATTAATAGTTACATTTATACATGATCTTTTCGTTCTAAAGCAACTTGTTATTAACACTAGAACTACCAGCGTTAAATCTATTATATTTCAATATATTAAATAAGCCCTTTGAAAAATGAGGAATCGAGAGGCGGAAAAGATGATCGATTCGACGTTTTATATTCTTTGAGATAGGTGTAGAATATTTATTCTATGACTCTTCTATAATCTTGGAGAATTTTTGGAAAAATTGTGTACCAGTCATTTTGACTGGTTTGGTAGTTCTAGTGTTAATATATTTAAAATCATTGAGATTTTGAAACACGAAAATTTGTTGGTTAATGAAGTAATGAAAAAGTTTATTTTGAAAGTAGCGTAAGTCCCACTATGAGAGTTATAAATGGATATGGAAAATATTATGTAATAAAATTTTATGAGATTACTTCTTTATGTTTCATTATCAAAGTAGCAGTTGAAATATCAATATGCAATGACTTCGTCATAAACAATTTAATTTCAAATTTCACTTTCGATCCGCTAACGGATTCATACGAGAAGACTGAATAATAATTAAGAAAACAATATTAATTTTAATGTCAAAATTATTTAACAAAGAATAAAAGCTGAATATTTTTTGATTTTATAACATAAAAGTGCATACATTTGTTTTTATTTCAAGGGAAACTTACTGTTCCGATGGACTTGTGCTTTCTTAAGAATTGAAAACGTCATTTCATTGATCTTGAAAGTGGTGTAAGTCCATTCATACCCATCATAAACATATTATTTCTTAAATAATGTTAATTATGGTAATTGAGATGATAAATTTGACACCCTTAGAAATCCATAAACATTATTCCACTATGTTATCTCGATTCGAGCATAAATGGACTTACACCACTTTCAAAATAAACGGTCCATATATTTATACCGACCGCCAACTTTGCATCTTTGTTGCCAATAAAATTTTCTTTCTGTCCATCCAGTCCGCAGAAAATTAATTTAGCGCAATTTTAAAATACCCGTGATTTTTTAGCGGAGTTTGAGTAAAAACATGTAGTTAAATTATTCTTTTTATTTAACACTAGCCGTGTCATACCCGGTTAAATGATCGATTCAATGAAATGAAAAATGTAATTTCTCGTACTATTAAATAAAACGGAACGCCTTTTGCCTATCAGAAAAGTATCATCGCTATTTCATAACCGATCAAAGGATTTGCTCCGGCAGGAATAAAGATCTAGAAAGTGTCGGTACGGTTAGTGTTAAACGAAAAACAAAAACAACTCGAGTAACGGTAGCTGGAAAAAAAAGAAAGTAGATTCAGTATCGGACAGAACCTCTACCATGCACCATGAAATGTTCAATCGCCCACTACTGGGCTGTAGGGACCAGGTTGACTACCTCTGATGTCAGGTGTGCGTGCAGTAGTATGAGCAAGGAATTGAGTGACTGTAGCCAGAGTGGTAGAAGGGTACCTGCGTAAAACAAGTGTAGGTCAAGTGCGTGAGCTATGCCGTTTCGGCTAGTGACGATCCTTTGTAAAGCTCGTTCGCGAGAACGGAAGATTAGAAAGTACGCATCGAAAGGAACAGACGTAGGAAGTAACGATAACCTAGAGAGTAGGTCATTTTGAAAATCGTATATTCCCTGAATCCTTCAGAGACGTTTATACTTGACATTGCGTTTTAACTAGCATATAGAGCCATAGGTCGTTTTATCACGGTGCAATGTCGTACATACAAGTGCGCTGTCACAACCTTACTGTTATTTACTTTCTTATCGTCCATGAAAACGTTACAGCCGAATTGTAATGTTTTGATATATCAATCAATCGACACAGAAATACAAGATTGCAAAGCGTTATTAGAATAAGTTTCAGCGGTTCTCAATTGCCATCCCTGTAAACCTAATTATCGACAAGGAATTCTCAACTTCCATATCGATAGAATTACGTGAGATACATCTTTCGCGTCTAGTACAAAATACACCCAATTCTGCTTTTACACGGTTTTGATTGAACACGGTCTAGAAAAAAAAAATCGATTCCGTTTTTACACGATTTCATTCGATTTAGCACGATTAAAAAATCTAAAATAATCTTAAAATAAATTTTTTAATAAATTTATTTTAACTATTTTTTACAGGGTTGAAGGATTTGGAATTAATCCCCTTTTTTCTATGTATGTACTTCATGTCTTTTTTTACGCGGTTTTGTCTGGAACGTATTTACCGTGTAAAAACAGAATTAGATGTGCTATTCTAACAGACGAATACGTCACAGCTAGTTTTACAACCTGTCGTAAGATTTCGAATGAACACAAGTCTGTAAAATCCATCGACAAAAGCGTCGTTTACTCGGTACGAGGAATAAACCCGAGCAATCCGTCAGTTAATCAGCCACGATCATGGCACTCGCGTGACTCTAGAAACGTACTTTCCTACCTCCGATACGAGCGTCTTACCTGAAAAATATGTATTCGCCATAAAATTAAATAAATTGCTGATCCAGCGATAAATTGCACGCCGCTTATGCAATAATAGTTTTTCAGGAGCATGACTTTAAACGACGGTAGCATTGTTCGCATGGGAGATACAGTAAAAGCTGGAAAAATACGACACAGTTCGGGGCTCAAGCGCATCACTTATGAAGTAGCGGTGACGAATTCTTGTTTACATCACGGCTCCAGTCAAGCGCGAACAAAGAAAAGGACAGATAGTAGAACAGACAGGGAGAGCTATCAAACAAAGTGACGCATTGCTAATGCAACAATAAATTTTTTTATTTAGTAATTTTCTGAATGTATCTTTTCTCAATGTGTTTTTGATATTCTTCTGATTAAAATGATACCGAACACGAAATGTTTAAATTATGTTTATGGTAAGCAAATATATTAAATATTAAGTAAATATAATTCAAACTATGTCATGTTTGGTATCATTTTATTCAGAAAAATCTCACATATACGTTAGCAAAGGTTTCAGAACAAAAAAAAACGAAAATGAAAACGGCTGACTGATGTTACACTGCTCCCTCGTCGAGCGTCGCGGTTCGCCAAGGAATATCCCTCTATGTGGAGGGAATAGTCGTGTTGTATTTATCCAGCGAAACTTTTAGTGCACATATCCAGCTTTTACTGTACAACGATAAAACTGCCACACCGTACAAAGTAGCCCCGTAGAATATTTTACTCTACTGCTTCGGAAGAAGAGGTGACACGACGAACACAAATGGAATGCTGATCTTCTATATTCATTCGCAGCCGTTGGTGAGTTAACCTATCATTATTCCATAACGACAAGGGCGTTTAGAGGTAAAGATACACAGTTACCTGCGAGCTTTTTGTATCGACTTTTATGGGAATGAATTACCTGAGAGTCGAAGGCATGTATTCTATTTTGCAGTGAATTAATGTTCATCGATGAATTCGTCCTGACGCTCAGTCGCCCTTAAATAACAAATTTTAATTGCAATAGATTTTTTGAAGTAATGTGTAGAGTTTGCAATAGGATGAAATTAATGTTTTCCATATAACTATACATTTTATGGTACCTATTCGATTCGTCTCATTGTTATCCATGAAAAATTGTTAAATTATTTTTAGTTTTAAACTGGATGCTTTTAATTTAAATATTTTCGTCGCATATTTGCGAGAAAATAGTGGAAATTACCAATAATTTTTGTTCTTAATAGTTTTACCTGCCACTCTAAGTTCTAGTCAAATGCTTAGACTATATGTTCCAAATATGATATAGCAAATTGGCATTAATACAAGTTTGACATTAAAACAAGTTTTTTCTACGCGAAACAATCGTACAACATCGGAAACCGATCGCTGCAATTCCATAAAGTCACTGTTGTTAATAGTAGTTATCGATTTAATTTATTTAAAATAAGCAATATATATATAACCAGACACCTACAAAGATCACCATACATTAAAATACAGTCCACTAAAATAAAATTGGAACTCATCATCACTCGAATAACCCGAAATGACAATAAGTTCCACCCTCTGAGTGCCGAACGTTCTCTTTCGTTTGAAAGTAAATTATAGAAAGCTGGCATGGATTAATGAGTACTTAGTTATTAAATATATAATGAATATTACTTTAACGGTAGCAGAAAATAAATTACTAAAGGTAAGATCATTGATAGGTTTTGCGAAACTTGAACGTACGGCAAGGGGTTAACGCAATATTAATAGTATAGAAGTAAATTGATTGTATTGTAACCCAGTGATATTTTTAATTAAACAGTTTTTGGGAAATCTCAAAAATTTCCAGTTCCATTTATCGCGTCACGAGTGTCACTCATTATTATACGGCAAGGAGGTAAAAGTGCTATGAAAATTGAGCAACGTTTCCTCAAGTCACTTTATGTACAGGGTGTAAAAAAATTAATCGTCCAATTAAAAGTCAATTTGCGAGAGAACGGTCCGTTTCTGACCCATGGTTCCTCTCAGACATTTTACCTGCGTAACAAGACGAATGTGAAAAGCTGGTCAAACAAATAAGTAGAAATATTGGCTTATCGCGAATTTTGCGGCAGTTTTTTTTTGCAAATCTCCATTCAATCCGTGGTGTTGAACAACCCCTCCAAGCCATGACCATTAATTTTTTTACACCCTGTACATTTACAAAATATTATTTGAAGTGAGTTGGCATTGAATATTATTTATGTTTGACGAAGATATAATAGTGAAAATGCAAATTTTCTAACTTATTTAATAATCGTGATACTTTAACGACGCAAGATCGGTCGATGAGATTCTATGATCTTTCACCTCGAGTAGTCACATTGCTGTTGGCATTAAGAGTTGTTAGGATCATTTGGACTTTTACCATTGTTGGAATTATTTGGAAATAATCAATAATTCCCGTCTAACGAGTACGTTGATGTTGAACTACTCGTATTTGCTGATTCTTGCCGATTTCGTACCTAATTTTTGCAATATTAACAACCACCGACGACATCGATAGCTACTTCGTTGCAAATTACAACGTTCATTTAAAAAATTCAATTATGTATAACTTTCTACATACATACATGTCTTGGTTGTCGAAAAATGTCTGGGTACGTTGCAATAGAATTTATGCTTATTTGAAGAAGAATTGCCGTTGAACAACCTTGACTGCTTTGAGCACGGACAGTCGGAGATGAAATATAAAAACAAAACAATAACACTGGCGACACTGCTAAGACATCGGAAAAGAATAGGAACACAGATTTTTACCTATAATCTTAGAAGTCAACAGTGAAACACTTTACTTACAAGTAGAAGAAGATTGAGTTTAACCCTTTGCGCTCCGAATTATTTTACTAACTTTTCGTCAAAGAAGCAAATATAATCTCGGAAAATTAACTGCCGTTGATTATTCATTTTTACTTGATACTAAGAACAATTGTAGCTACTGCAGGATATTCATAGAAAGATGCAAAATTATTGTTAAATTATTGATGAAACGTTAAGTCTCATAGAAAGCTGTGTCGAATGTAGCTCGGCATAAGAGTGCAAAGGGTTAAAAGTGTTTTACTAATTTTTCCAAACGTTGCTTTTCACTCATTTTCGTTTAAATAAATATCTCCTCCCGATGATGTTACAGAAATTCTTTAGAGGTCATTTATCAAACCATAATCGTAAACAACGTTTCCATTAAGGGACAAGGGGCTCTGTAAACTACACTGAAGGAACCCTTGATAAACTGCTAATAAAAAAATTATAAGACAGCCTTCCCTTGGATACAGATGCAGAAGAGTAAGATCACGTGAACGTATATATTATTAAACATTACGAGAACATAAATTTCCCTCAAGCATTATTGCTTCCATTCGCTTTATTGTTATCCCTTGAAGATATTTTCGTTGCTCTTTGTTTCCCTTTAATTCGCAAGATGGGAGAAATACAATTGGATGAAACGAACGAAACCTACAGCGATTGTAATTTAATTTGTATTCTCTCGTTGTAATTGTCATTTAATCCATGCTATTCAAATTACAGATTGTGCGCCGTATTTAATGTAGCTTTTGTTTATTCAGTAATGTGTACTATAATATGGTTTTTTCAAAATGTATGTTTTTAAAATTTTGAGATCTGTTTAGAAACACAGGAGTTTTGGCTGACAGCATGTCAGAAGAATTGTTACCACAATTAAATTTTATATTACTTCGAAAAATGAAGAGAGGTGTTTCAAAGTTTAATATCGCGCGTTCTGACTGACTCAGTTTTCAATCCGCCACGTCAGCGAAATAAATTATTTTGTTAATTAAATTATCAAAAATAAAGGGTTTCGTTAAAACAAAGTTTATAAATCCTGTTTATAAAAATTGTTTAATTTTGATTTTTTACAAGAACTATGATATTCTAGATGACAAGGGAAGCATTTGTTGCATCATACATTTTTTTCGAAAGAAAAAGTAAAGGCAAAAGAAAGGGGTTAATTTCAAGACTCCAGAGTAAATGACATAAAAGCACAAAAACACGTAATTTTTATTTTTTATTGCTCTATCATTTAAAAAAAGGTTTGGTTAAAATCGGATCGCAAAAGTTTAACGAAATAACGAAAAACTTGTCTTTTTTTAATAAAAAATTAAGAAAAGATCTTCAAATAAAATTTTAAATTCCATAGAGTTTTAGTACACAAAAAACGAATATGTCGTATATGTACCGTAAATCTCTATCATTAACGGTTTTGAAGTTGTAAGTGAAAGAAGAAAAAATTCCAAAACTTTGAAGGGTGGCTTTATCCCCTAAACGTGCAACTTAGCCGATATCAAAAAATAGGTATCGACTATTTTCACCTGCTTAACAAACTTACAAAATTTCATTAAAATCGATTCCAGACACCTCGGTATGTTCCGTTGTAAGTAGTTCAGCATCCTTCTTATACATTAATCGATCTTTACAAATGTTCTCCACAAAGAACCTCCATGGTGATATCTGCAAATCATTAAATATACCCATAGAAACTCTCAATCTTTTACTCCAAAATTCTATAACATCATTCGCAAGTTTAGAAGTAGTATTTGACCACTCCTAAAAAAGAAACATCTCGTCGTGCACACAAAACCCGCCATACTTCCCAAAAGACTATCTTCGCAACATACACGTAAACCATCCAAAACCATCTAAAACATCCCCCAAAAAGACAGTTCGCCAAACACCCACCAGTATCATCAACCCAACCTCGCATCAGTTCCACCTAAATCCCAAACATTTCCTATTAATAACTCTATTAATAATCTAAGACGCCCCGATACCGCATCGAAGTAAACACAATTTCCAACGAACCCCTCCAAGTTCGCAGGATTAAATACGCAATGAATTTCCCCGATGTTACAAAATACGGTTTCACGTCGTTCGCAGAACTTACACTGGAACTTGGAAACGACCCCGGTCGTAGTGTCGTGTGTGCACGACACCACTTTCGTGACAACGAGAGAGAAGGGTGCGCTTGGAAATTTGTCTTGGGACGGAAACTTTTTCAGGGTAACCTCCTTGCGACCCGGATGCCAAGACTCGTATGGTAACTTCCTCATGGAAGACGGTCGAAGGGTCGTTGTTGTTAGGATGTCGTGCGACAGTGAGCAGTCACATTGTCTATTCTCAATCGTGCACGGTATGTGCCGGTATCGTGGTCGTCGTGGTAACGTAAACTCAAAAATATACGTGACACAGATTACTCGGAGTTATATAGTCGGAAGATGAAGGCTTACGAAAACTCTGACGGTGTAAAGTGATCGGACACGGGGAATGGAAAAGGCCATGGTGCAGGGATCGATTGTAAAGGGCCTAGCCGGATAAGGATAGAAAAAGTGCCCCCAAAGATAATTAATCGTGAGGCATACCATTCGATAGGGCTCTTTGGAAAAACCCTTCCTACAAAGTATGAACTCGCTACCCCTACCGTAGGGGTAGTTACAGGGTGAAACGTATTTTACAGTTTATGCTCGATATCTCCCGTTTGGCTTGACAGAAAATTCTGAAAAAAATCACAGCCATTATACCCAACGGTGTACATACTTTAGAATTTTTTCAGATTTTTTGGTTCGAAAATCGATTTTTGAAAAATTAAAAAAGATTATAAACATTAATTTTTTATTGAAAATATGAAGTGACCACATTTATATTTTTACAGTAACATGCATAGTACCCTGATTATTAATGTGTAATTTTTTCAGATTTTTACAAGTTCTTAGAAACAAAACAAAAATCAAAAACCAACACTTGTTTATATTTTTAGCTATATTATTGATGTGACCACGTTTATATTTTCACAGTATCTCAAGTTTGCTATAAATAATTAACTGTAATTTTTTCAGTAGAATCGATGAGTATCTGTGTGTGCGTTCTGTGAATACGTGTGTCGTCACCGTTCGAACGATGATTCGTGCGTCCGGAAGTGTAGCCGTTTCGGCAGTCATTGGAGAACGACGACGATGCAACGACGTACGACGCGATACGATGGTAATATTGAGTCGCTCAGAAGCCAACGCGTTTAAGTCATTTTTTTTTATATTTTCTGATTTTTGTCAATTTTAATAGAATTAAGTTTATTCTATCGAAATTTACAAAAATCAGAAAATATTCAAAAATATTTACTTAACCGCATTGACTTCTGAGCGGCTCATTATATAGAGAGACGATAGTGATATTTTTTTTTACTTATAGTTAGTTGAGTTCAGTTAGTTTAATGTATCATCTACGTTATCTATTGCATAATTCCTTTATAATAAACTAATTTCGTGTTACCCTCCTCCTATTAATTAATGTCCCTACATAAAGGAATTTGAACGACGGGAAAGTTGAGAGAGGGATTAAAATTAGATGAGGAAGGAGACTTTAGCACGGTGGGAATGAATGTCTGACGGTGATGGTTCAGGAGGCGTAATCTACTTAGTGGTGGTGTAGTTAGGCGATTGGTTACTGGTAGCAGGTTTTTTCAACAAATTTTAATGAGGTGGATTAGATGAGTCTCTATAGTGGTGAGTTAGAAAATTGTGTGACAATGACGGTGTGGGAGTTGTATTATATTATACTTAGGGCTGGTAATGGCTGGTGATCGGTTACAGGCAACAGGATTTTTAAATAGTAGTTTTTCTCAGATTGCTCAGGTGAAATTTTATGTTGATGGGTTAGATAAGTGTCTGACGATGACTGTATAGACGTTGTTGTAAAGTTAGGTGCTGATAATACGTGGCGATGAATTGCTGGTTGCAGGTTTTTGGATAAATGTTACTGAGGTGGATCAAATGAGATTTTAAATTTTGAAAATAGCAATTTATAACTTGTATGCACTAACACTCTGACTTTCTGATAAAAAGCTGGTTTTCCATCGCCAAATATATGATTATTATTCAATATTCAACAAACTCTCAACCCGCAAAGGGTTGAAACCATTAAATCTAGGTCAGTACCTTCAATTTACAAGCAAAACATTTCCCGTCACATGTTTTACATTCCCAAACGGACGCCATAAGTCCCGCGAAATCACGTCGAACCTCAGCGAAGAATTTCGCACGAAGAAAACATTTCAGCGCAAACCGGCACGGAAGAAAGTACGATTTACGGTCATTAAATAATGCAACAGAATTTCCTCGAACGTTAGAGGGGCTCTTAGCGCTAAATTCTCAGGGCACGAACGTATGTCTTCGATCGCGATATTAATGGCCGCCCTATAATGCCGGCCGATAACTGGCCAACCGCCAGCAATCGGCTTGTTTTACTTCATTGCGAAATTTCGCGCCCAACGCGAAATTGCTGTACCTCGGTTAGCTACATGTTGTGCACAACTGACAGTTTGATGGCTGCTATTGGTTCGCATTGTGGCTTTCTCATCAGGTCGCGGGAACTGGTTAAACTCCCACGCAATATTGCTTCTCTGCATTTTCAGACGTGTCATTAACAGACCGCATCCGCATCCTTCGAACAGCCTCGTCCTGGACATCATTTCCTCCTTGTACCGTTGAATCACGGGTAATACTGTGCATCTAACAATAAGTAAAATCGCTCGGTCGAATTTAGAAGAAAATTGCAAGGCCATTTGGCTTTGAATAACAAAGTCTTGCGAAGTAGCTGTAAGTGAAATTATCGTTAGACAGATAATAGAAGAGGATACATTGTATTGAATAAAGAATAGATATGTATAATGCTGGAACGCTCAGTTGGCAGCTGAGGAGTAATTTGCTCTGATTCGCCCGGCGGATAGGGACATCCCTCTCCCTCACGCATTTTCGATTTTGACGCGCTATTGGTCGAGAGACTCGCACATTCGTTGCGTTGTCATGGGAACGACGAAAGTAGTGTTTTATTTTCGGTTGTCATTCGTCGATCTCAGTTTGCTAGGACCGACGTGGCGGGGATAGGCGGTGCGAGAGCAATCTCCCCTTCCGTCTCAGCTGCCTTGTTTCCGTTCCTCCACTTTATGTAATGCGAACTCGGATTTCGCAACTTTGCAGGAGTCACCGAACAAAGAACTTTATCACTTTTGATGTATAGTCTGTATTTCGATAAATTGAAACGAACGCCGATTTTTATTAAATTTACCTAAGAGGTAGGTCAAGAAATACTTAGTGCGTATTTTTTTATCCGTCTCTATCTGTATTAAGGTGGTGAAAATGACTCCGTTTCGAACGAAATCTTTCGATGTGACTTTTCGGAGGTTAGGAAGATGTCAATGACGTGCGTTCGGTGTCAGGTTCGCTCAAGGGTCCTCCCGGGGAGAGAACATAAACACTTGCACTTTTCTTTGTAATGCCTCTTTAATAAAGAAAAGATTTTTGGTAGACTGCGTAGGCACAGCCCTGGTATTTTAAGTGTGTTTACTCTAATATATACAAATGGGGCCTAGCGACGGTTCCGATGCAGTCGGGAAGCAGTAGAGTTCGAATCGAGCATCTAAGCTATACAGATGCGAAACCCTCAATACCATTCTTAATACCATTATTATATATTTCTAATATTATTACTATTACACATATTACCACATATCATTATCATCAAATATATATATTCTAGTTTTGTTTAATTTGTGCTGTGTGTGTGTTTCCATTCATTTATTTATTACCTTACTTACATATTTAATACCTTGCTACATCTTAGTGGTTCGGTGACCCAATCCCCCAATTTCTAATGTCGAGTAGCACGCTTCTGCTTAAACTATTCGAGCCGACAAGGATATCTTGTTTGTTTTTCATTCCGCAGGAACAGATGGTAGTCTCACTTAGTAAGCGAAATTTCAATCGCGGAGGGCCAATTAAAAGTCAATTTGCGAGGGAACAGTTCGTTTTTGACCCGTGGCTCCTCTCAGAAATTTCACCTACGTAACAAGACGAATGCGAAAGGCTGGCCAAACAAACAAGCTAAAATATTCGCTCACCGCGAATTTTGCGACAGGTTTTTTTCACAAATCTCCATCTAATCCGAGGTGTAGAACATCCCCTTCAAGACATGACACAACCTTTTGAAACACCCTGTACTTTGAATTCGGTATGTTGCAAAATTCGGAATTTATTCCCAGCGTTGAACAGAATTCTCTTGCACTTTTCTGAAAAATCAATTTCCCATGACCTGCAGTGTAGCTCAGGGAAGTTGTACGTATTGTCATGAGTTTATAGGCAGTCGGATGACTTGTAGTTCCAGATTTATGGCACGAACAATTCTCACACCTCTTAAGTCCTGTATTTGTCGGGCAACTCGGACGTACATGAGACTTCATAGGTCGTACAAACCTGTCGTAGATTTCTGCACAAGAATTCTATGGTGGTAACACGTGCCGCACTGAAATGGAATCTGAATACGACACCCTAAGCAGTAATAGCGGAGGTGAACGCTTCTCATATTAAGCCCCGTTTCGTGCATGGCAGATTACACGGAGAAATGGGGTGTATCATTATTAACGGATTGAATACGTGTTAGAAAATTTGCAATTTCGAGTGAGTTGGAAAATAGACCGTGCTTTTCCATGATTGCAATACTAAAGAAGTATACTGAACAAATAGCAATATAATTTTTTTTTGTGGAATCACATCTGATTGAGCTTGATTTCGGTATAGTGAACTCGGTTTTATTTAGATTTTAGAAGTTTCAAGTGAATTGTATTTTTGGTTTTATTTAACTTCACAAATTATTTGCAAACTGAAGTGACTCGAGGTGTTTTGAACACTTTATCTACCGCTCATTCTTCCGAACATTATGCACGAGTATATGTAGCACTACAGCTACACACAAACCAACAACCTTGTCAAACGTAGACCAATAATTAAAACAACTCTAAACACGATCACTTGCATAGGCTCAATCATTTTGAATTAGCTCTCGGGATATTAACACTAGAACTACCGGCGTTAAATCTGTTATATTTAAATATATTAAATAAGTACTTTGAAAAAAAGAGAATTCAGAGAACGAAAAAATGACCAATTCGGTAATTTATGTTTTATGAGATGGACGTAGAATATCTATTCCATGATTCTCCTATAATTTTTGGAGAATTTTTGGAAAAAATTGTGTACCAGTCATTTTGACTGGTTTGGTAGTTCTAGTGTTAATTTATCCCAGAAGCGGCGGTCGCGTCGAGCTGCAAGGAACAATTCCATCAAGGCTCATGCGCTGTGAATATTCAACATAAAATACAAGCAAAAAATAATCTCAAAAGACTACCATCTCACCAACCTCGTCTTGTCTTCCGGAAACAAAAATCCCATTGCTGTTTTGAATCGTCAGTCGTTGACTACAGCCAAACGGCGCAAGAACGAAACGAAAAAGCTATCCTTCGCAATCTGCACGGAGAAGTTGCTAAGAATGAAATTTCAGAAAGAAGAAATCAGCTGGAAGAGTTTGCGAGGAACACGAGCGTTTGGCAAGCTGCGCTCGAAATCGCGAAAACTTTGAGGGTCCTCGAAGATATATGAATCGTCTTGAAAGGAACTCGAAGAATAATGGAAGAGGTCGTATCTCCCACGTTGCTCGTTTATTTCGCCGATAGGCCGAGCATTACCGGAAGGGACTGCCTCGCGTTCGACGTATAAATTCATTTTAACACTTAACGGACGGGCCCCGTAGATTTACGTTTTTCCATTCTGACTTCCTAGGACGGGCCACGTAGATCTACGTTTTTGCATGAATATTTAGTATGCTGCATTAGGGTGCCCGGAAACTAGGAAAGACAGAGCAGATTCGACCCGTCCGTTAAGTGTTAAGATCTCCAAGTGGATCCTGCATTTGTAAGTTATACCCGGCGAGATCGGACCGTATCTGTGTTACCTTTCGATATTAGAAACCGCAGTGATTCCGGGTTTCCTTTCACGGAATGCTCTTTCGAAGATACAACGTCCTCTGTGCAGAAAGTTTAAATGAGTTTTCTGGCTGATGGTGGGCCGTAGAAATATATATATATAAAAAGTTTTATCGGTTTCGTGATCGAGAAGGATGAAATCTATACGTCCCTTTAGTCGACGGCAGGTATTGCGGACATTTTTCATTTGGTTAAAAACTCGGCTAACGTTCGTCGATGTTACTTCCGCTTTGTAGAATCAGCACGGATTTTTAATCACGATGATTCGCTTCTGAAAACGCGAGGTTTTATTTGCATTGGGTATTTTATTTGTTGAGAAATTTCCTCCGAGGTATATATTTTTTTTTAATAAAGAATATGAGGGTGGGTTATGGAATTTTTGCTGATTGATAATGGAGTTAGGGGTGATATTTATTTTATATGTTAGATTGATCGATTGTAGGTGTATTATTTTTAATTGCAGTTAACGATGAAAAATGGTGGGGAAGACTAGAAATATGGATTCATGGCTAGTTAAACTTGTAATAAGCTGGAGAGACTTAAAAGATTCTCCTTTCAATGTGGAAATTATGCTTCGAAAGTTATGACACTGTTTTCATAGTGTTTTTATTACAGCTTTTCGCTGGTAATCCATTTTAAAGTTGGATATACCTGACTGAAAGTTTTTTACGCCCTCGTTTCCGCGACGTTGTTTTGTATTATCCATTTTAATTTCCAACCGTCCATCCATCTATCTTCTCCATTTCTCAGAATGAATTTTTCAAGCCCGAGCAATGCATTCTCGTGCTCATGTCGCTTGCAACTGATATCTCTATGTGTCCTTTATTTTTATTGGATCAAATAACAATTATTTCTTCATATCGTCATTGAGTCATTTCGACGCTTTTTTATTTCAAGTACCAGTTATAAAAATAATCCCGTTTCATTGCCGCGTATGCAACTTTTATTTTGTTGTAGCCGCAATTGAAGAGATGTGAAAAATTGGCAATAAAATAAAAATCGAACTATACAAATTAACACGTTTTAATTTAATTTAATTTGGTTCTATAAATTTGTAGTTTTGTAAGTAATTGAAATTTTTATAATCCTCGAGTACAAGACAAATAGATTTTACTTATCGATAACGAATTCGAGCCGATTTTCTTATAGAAATTAATTCGAAATTGATTTTCATATTTAATGTCAGTATAATCAATGAATGCTACAAGTAATAACCTTAATTCTCTACGACACTTTGCGATTTTACCGCTTTCGCCACGTTTATTTTTCTCATTGAGCTCTTCCATTAAACGAGACGCCGCGTCTGTTTCAAAAGTGTTTGGACTTCTGTTTCACTCAGTTCTTCCACGTTCTTCTACTTACTGC
Source organism: Cerceris ruficornis (assembly GCA_963989415.1). Lineage (NCBI taxonomy): Eukaryota > Metazoa > Arthropoda > Insecta > Hymenoptera > Crabronidae > Cerceris > Cerceris ruficornis. The sequence goes on from OZ022529.1 coordinate 7,380,622, forward strand.
AACGCTGTTAAACGTAAAAAACACATAATAACTGTTGCTTTAGTACGTATGAAACACAATAGTGAAACGATTATTGCGATTACGGTGCAAACTACCGAGCACCGACAATAATCGACACTCCTGTGCACAAGTTGCCACATGGAAGTCGAATAAAGTCGACTATAAAAGCACACTTATTCCGTAACACAACGTAGCGCAAAACACTCTAATTAAATGTTCACATTCACGTTTACATTCTTACGCATATTATGTAAAAATTTAGCCCATATTCTATCACCTTACAGACGACTGTCACGAAACAACCTCCCAACCATTAACAGTTAAATCCTCTATCCAGAAATCAGCCTTTAACCCTTTGGCCCATAATAACGAGTGACACTCGTGATGCGGCAGACGGAATAGGAAATTTTCAAGCTTCCCAAAAATGATGAAATTGAAAATATCAGTGGAAAACAACACAATAAAATGATTTCTATGTTATTAATATTACGTTAAATTGTACGATATATCAAGAACCACTGATGAATTTTCATTTTAGCAATTTAATTCTGAATTATTGTACGCACAGTCGCAAAAGAAATCGTAGGGCAAGGGGTTAAATTATTATTCCCTCTTCATAATCTATCACATCAAAGCCATACAATTTTCATATAATGCAAATCATAGCGCATCGTCTAATTATCGAGAGACCCGTTCCTTCGTACTGATCTCATTACCCCCCTGCCGTTTGTCCCTCGGCCAATGTGGCACAGAACACAGCACGGAAATTCATAGGAGGGAAACGTGGTCCGAATATTCGTCGTTGCAGCTGCATCAGACGAAGAGTTAAACTCACGTAATCCCGCATGCAATTCCAATAAGCGAATCCATAGTCCTCGGCCGTATATTCCCATTGCATGCGGCTCGCCTAAAAAGCAGTTCCTGGCCTCCCGGCCAGGATAAATCGTTAAACCGTCTGAAAACAGTGGGCTTTGAACTGAACGAGCTTCCATAGAGTTTGTCAGCCAGGTTTTCGGTCCGGGTGAACGGGAATTCTCTTATTACAGGCTGCGGAGTCACGCGAATGCATATGCAGCTTGAATGCATGCACCGAATTGCGGCAGTACATCGTCTAAATTCACCCTTAATGCATCGCGTGCCCTATCCGTGGAAGTATCTCTCGATTGTGGGCCAGTGACCTGCCACGATGAAAAGTTTCCCCCGTTGCTTTCTCGATAACATCGTGCCTTTACCACTGATTTCTCGGAGATCTTTCAACCCTTAAACACTCGACGGTGCATGCCTTTAATGAGTATGAGTATTTAGAACACCTTTTGAGTTCGTACTCGTTTTCTTTTTAGCTGATGGATGTAAGCTGGTTACTTCGTATTATTTCATTTCCACGCCTGACTGATTCTACATTTTTATCGGTGTCAGTTATGTAGGCTTCATTTTTTAAGGTCTGAGAACGTGATTGTTGCTGTGATGGAAAGTTTTCTAGGTTGTTTGATATGTAGTAAGGTATTAAATAAATGGAAACACACACGCAGCACAAATTAAACAAAACTACAGTATGTATATTTGGTGATAATTACATGTAGTAATAAGAGTAATAGTAATAATGTTAATAATAATAATAGTAATAACGGTAATAAGGACACGATATCCGTCTCACTAAGATGGTCGAATCAGACTGCGTAAAAATGCTACGCATCGGCGTTTGTCGCTAGGCAGATGACACGTGGGTACAGGCTATTCAGGCCCGTACCTACGAAATCCCTTCATCTAATACAATATTTTTTGAAAGGGGCACAATAGATAAGAACATTGGCCAATGATTACTCGGGTATTTTTTACCACTTAAGTACTCGATGGTACATGCCCTTAACAAGTCTGAGTATTTAGAACACTTTTAAGGATCGTACTCATTTTCTTTTTAACACTAACCGTACCGACACTTTTTGGATACTTATTCTTACCATAGCAGATCCTGTAACCGGTTATGAAACAACAGTAATACCTTTCTGAAAGAAATGCACGATGACCTGAACGTAATATTGGAAACAACGTGCAAAATAGTCTTTACTTAATAGTACAAAGAATTATCTATTTTTGTTTCATTGAACCGGTCATTTGACCGGCTATGGTACGGTTAGCGTTAATTGATGGATGTAAGCTGGTTACTTTATTTTATTTCATTTGCACGCCTGACTGATTCTACATTTTTATCGGCGTCAGTTATGTAGGCTTCATTTTTTAAGGTCTGAGAACGTGATTGTCGCTGTGATGGGAAGTTCCCTAGGTTGTTTGATAAGAACATTGACAAAGAATTTCTCGAGCATTTTTCAACCCTTAAGCACTCGACGGTGCATGCCTTTAATGAGTATTAGTATTTAAAACATCTTTTGAGCTCGTACTCATTTTCTTTTTAGCTGATGAATGTAAGTTGTTTAGCTAATTGTATTTAATTTACATGTGTGACGGTTTCTACAGCTATATTGATGCCAGTTATGAAGGTTTCTTGGAAGTTATTTTTTAAGGTTGAAGCAGGTGATTGTCGCTGTGATAGAAAGTTTCGCTGGTATCTTGATAACATCGTGCCTTCGCCACTCGTTTCTTCGAGATTTTTCAAGATTTAAACACGTGGCAATGCATGCTTGTAACGATAATGAGTAATTAGAACATTCTTGAAGTTCTTGGCCTTTTTTTAGATAATAACTGTACGCCGTTTAGTTAACCTCATTTAATACAAGCACGCAAATTACTCCGCATTCTTATTTGAATCGATGATTACACGTTGTAAGCAATTAGTTCTTTTCAATCTGAAACGTCGCATAGTCGCGAAACTGAATATTGCTTTGTAATTTTGCATCGTGTAATTTAAAAATAGGTCCTTGAAATAAAGTCACATTAAATTGTTTCAGCAATTTTATTGATTAAAATGTTCACCAAATTATTTTTTATTGTACTCTTAAGCTGTAAATAACAGTAAAGAGAAATTCTCCTCCAAACTTTAACTTCCGATTATCTTTTCTTTCAGCATTGCATTGCGAATTTTAGAGAAAAGGATAAATTCAGTCTTCAGTTAGTTTGAGACAGAGAAAAGATTAAATTACTCGTGAAAATTCATGTTAATAATGTTTCTTCGTCAGAAATCGATAGCTTATACTCTAGATAATAATTTGATATCAATGGAGTCAGTTTTACTTGATAAACGCGCTACTTGCAGACTTTAGAAGTCTCACAATCAGTGAAGTTTTAGTGAAAAAAAAGTCGCACCTTTCGCCGGAAATGAGATAAAACCGGATGATGACGAGACAAACCTTGAAAATTGTATCCATAATAGGATAAATACACAAATAACGTATGAGACAGTGAAAAGAAAACAAGAAGACTAATAAAATCCAATTATAAAACGCTAATAGAGCAACAGTAAGCAAGTCTGGCTCCAACGAAAGCTGGACTCAGATCAAGATTAATTAAATTAAGTTGAACTAACTTAAATCAAATTAAATCGATCAATAAAATTAAATTATTCTGAACTATCATCCAGAATTTGCCATTACCGTGATTTACAGCAAAACGGTGTAGATCATAAAACAATCGTCATCGTATTCGAAACGGTGCGATGAAATCTGGCAAATTGAAAATGAATAATCCTTCGAGCATTATGGTCGAATTATCGATCCTCTCCCGTTACATCACATCGTCGGTTTTGCTCTCGAATGCAGATTCTCGTCGTTTGCATTCGCATTGAGGAAATAAAGCTGGAATCGGCGGGTAACGACGAAGAAACGGACCGTCGAAGAAAAGCTCCTTTAATCCGTCAGCATCCGTCTGTGCATTTTAATTTATCAACGCCTTTCTACCCGCACGATCGACTACCTTTTTTTTTCTTCTTCTCTCGACTCTCTTCGACGTCCCACGCTATCGATCCCGTCTCGATATCCATCGTTGTATGTATTAAGTTCGCATTTATACGCAAATGTTCCAACCCGAAAATAGATTCATGCCCCGCAGAAAATAATTCAGAACGGTCGGTGTAAACGTATTGTGAATTTATGATTTATTTCGTACTCAAACTCCTGTGACGTACGCGATGTATATACATAAATGCGCAGGTATATATGTTGGTATGATAATAGAGGAACGTTTGTCTGCCTGTCCGACGAGGTAAAAGGCGGCAGGGTTATTTTTAAGGCTGATGAATAATTCGGGAGATTAATAAATTATTATCGAATATATGAAAGTCGTAAGCAACGTTTTTCTGCGTGGTTAGGTCTCTTGTACGTGGCTCTTGGTACGAGCTGCTGTTTTTTTTGTAATTGTCGTAATTCATGGAGAGTACGTGTGGGATTTATTGTATTATATTATTTTTAAATGGTTTTTATCTAATGAGGAATGTTATTTTGTATTAACATTTTAAATTGCAAAGAAAAAGTGTCATTGAATGTTTAAATGTCGGTAGAATGTTTTACTTTAGATTTATATTGCATATTGAAAATTCCAGACGTAATTCAGACTTCTTTCTTCAATGAAATTATTAATTGCTAATAACAAAATGTAATTGCGTAATTTTTGTTACCAAAATCCTCCAATTATCATTGCATACTTAAATATTTCACAATTCACCCTTTCGGTTCTCTTATTAATCAGAACGCGTTATGAATTCGCGTCATTAACTTCTAATACCAAAACTTTTTTTATTTTTTTCATACGCCAACGACAAAATTTAATATCACAATTCTGAAAATCACAATTAATTCGACAACGGCCGCCCGTTCGGTAAAGGTACCGATAACAAATCTCCACCGGAAGCCTTCACAAAAGCGTCGTTCGCCGTTAAATTCACATTTATAATAATCCGCAGTAATCTCCAATTAATTGTCGCCCAATCAAAGAGCCCTAGGCGTGTCCATTGTGTCAGGCAGTAATTAACGGCAGCGAAACACAGCGAGAGCTATCACGAAACGTTGGAAATCGATGTTTCATCGATACAGCAATCCGATTTGCTGATTTACAGTAGAGGACGGTCAAACCGGAAATGATTCGCGACTCGATCGAGCCACGAACGGTTAATCCTGGCCGCTTCCTTTTCACGTAATTTCCACTTTAAGCTCCGAGGATGCGCTTAACCAGATAACCCGGAAAAGCGTAGATCCCGCAGGCCGCCAACAACACCATAAGCACGCACACCGAGCAACATAATATTCTCCACTTGTAATAGCGGCAAACCACGAAGCGACACGCTTTCCATGGATTTCGAAACCAGGAGAACGAAGTGTCGGGCCGTCTGTGAATAAATAAAGGAAACGTTACGATCGTTGAATAAGTATGAGTTGATTCGGATATTTATTAACTATTGGTGGATTAAGTGTGGTTCTGTTTGCGTCGTTGCTTTATACTGTGATTTGTGACGGCATACTAAAGTTATGGAAAATAGAGTAATTATTTTTGGAACTTGGGGAAACTTGATAACACTGGTCAACAGGATTTTTTGCCCAAAGAATATTTGTGCTAATAGTTATAGATTTTGTGGCGCTGAACACGAATATGAAATTCGTTTGTTTCCATCAGAATTCATTTTTGAGGAAATCAGTCTTGAAAATAAATTCATATTTTTAACTTTTAAAATTGTTTGCGTTTTGACTGTAAAAGTTAGTTATGTTTTTTTTGCACGACATGATTGTACAAACCCTCCCGGATGTAACGATGCATATTACTTTAATGTTATAAATGTTTAAACATGTTTAAACAATTCTCAAAGGAAAAACGACGCCCAAAATGTCTCAACTTTTATGTATATTTTCCTATTTATCTTAAAAACTAGACGCCCGAGAGGAATTCTAATAGCAGGAGGCGATAGAGGAGTTATTTTTCTTGGAGAAACCATAACTAAAATTTGCGATACGAGCTTTGTTTTGAGCTAAAAAATTAAAATATCTCAGCAAGACGCAAGGTACTGCCCGTGGTTTTCATCGCAGCCGTTTCACTCGAGCTAGTATTACAATGTCTCTCAGAAGCCATGCGGTTAAGTCCATTTCTTGATATTTTCTGATTTTTGTAAATTGTAATGGAATAAACTTCATTCTATTGAAATTTACAAAAATTAGAAATCATCGAAAAATGGAATAACCGCACTGGCTTCTGAGCGATTCAACATGTAACTTGCAGCACTTACAAATATATTTATCTTCCATGAGTTACTGTCTGACAATAACGCTACATTAAACAAAATATTATATTTTTAACATTTGATCATATAAATAGACAAGATTGTTCAATTGAATTTACAATAACTGTACGAGCAGCGAGAGCAGTTATTTCCACTTCGCTGACCTACGAGTACGACGAACCGCCGCGTGTTGTCAAAACAAACTCGGCGGTCCTCGACGATCGCACCTTCCAGGAATTCGTCTGGTTCGTTCTCTAACAATAACAAGTCGTTTCGATGTTCGCCTCGCTATCAGTTTGCCCTCGACCGCCGTGGCGACGAGTAATCACTGCTCCGTGATCGGGTTCAACGATTTTCACCTATTAGTGCGTGTAATACTTTCGAAGCAAGATTCAGGATCATCAAATGCTTCTCTTTTTGTGGGCTTCTTGGTAATTCATCCTTGTAGTGGTATTAACCCTCAACTAGCGGTCGTTTGTCTACTCTCAGCCAGCAAAGCAAAGAATCAACACGTTCTTGAGGTATATATAACTCTTACTAAGATTTTAGTTGTTACGTTTTAACACGTTCGCGGACAGTAAAAATTTCAGTGAGCTGCAAAAATAGTTAGTCAAGTATTGCACTTCTACCTTAAACTTCTAATTAGACAGAGAAAAAATAAAATAGTATGAAAATACTCAGTGAATCACTTGGCCATCAGTTTAAGCTGCATAATAATTACAAAAAATTAAGATTATATAAAATTAAATGAGTTATAATTGGCTTTATCATTTGGCATTGCATGAATGCTATAGCATTCATGTCATTCTACATTACGGTGAGAATGGATGTTATAGCATTTACGTCCGCGAACGTGTTAAGTGCGATTACACATTTTGTTTTTAATGAAATACGACCGCAAAGGGTCAATGAAAAGTACTAGAAGAGGAATGCGGTATTTCTTTTGGCACAATAGTTTGAATATGTAATTCTAATAGTATTCTGTGTGCTGAATTCAGATATCTACTTTGTTTGTTTCCATCACGTATGGTTTTTTGTGACGTATTAAAAAGAAGAATTTATTAAATCGTATAATCTTGAACTTGAAAATGCAGTTGAATAATATTGCGTATTTATATGACGAAAGTTACAAATATACTTCTCTGATTGATGTAGCATTATTGTCGTTAAATAATTCGTAAATAATACATGTACTTATAAAGTAAGCTACGTATAATACTAGAGCGAGTGAAACGGTTGCGTTGAGAATCACTGGCAGTACCTTGCATCTTGCGGAGCTACTTTAATTTCGCAGCCGAAAACAAAACTTGTATTGGAACTTTCAGTTATGGTTTCCTCAATAAAAATGCCTGCTCTATTGCCTCATTCTATTGGAATTCTTTCTGAGCGTCTAGTTTTTAAGATAGACAGGAAAATATCCACAGAAAGTTGCTTTCCGTTCGATCATTGTTTAAACATGTTTAAATGTTTGTAACATTAAAGTCATATGCATCGTTATATTCGAGAGCGTTTGTAGAATCATTTCATCTAAAAAAACTTAAACTTTGAAAATTTAATTCAATTTTGTAGACCTGTGTAATTGGTGAATAGATATTCTTCTAGTTTGACACTAGAACTACCGAAGCAGTCAATATTTCTAGTTCCTCATTTTTATAAAAATTCTCCAAGTTTATTGGGAAGCCATAAAGTAATTACTCTACGTCCATCTTATAAAACATAAATTACCGATTTAATTTTCTTTTGCGCCTTTTGAATCCTCTTTATCTAAAGTACTTATTTAATATATTTAAATATAATACATTTAACGCCAGTACTTTTAGTGTTAAATATCCCACTAATTACTACAAGCTAATATCTATTTAAAATTTCCTTCCACAATTTCTAAGGAGAAAATTTGAATCTTCAAAACCATAGTTAAAAGTTCATTGTCATCATTTTTCGACTTAAATTAACGAGCAACTTAACAAAGTTAAGTACTTTTTAAAGAGTTCCCTCTTACACTGTTTATCAAACTCACGAATTAATGCTCTGCTGTTTGACAATGAACGACCCAATTTCTACTCTCCTTCCATTGATTTTATCGATTAACTCACGAGTTCCGATTCGAACAAGTAATATTAACTGCTAAACAAACTCCATAGTGAAAGTAATCGAATAAAAAACAGAAGTGTCATCAAGTTTTAACGTACCTCGGAGGAGGAAGGCTGAGTGGTGGATCTCTTCCTTTGCCTGCTGGCCGCTCGTTAGCTTCCTCCGCTCGCAATATTGACATTTCTAATTCGACTTTGCCCTAAATTCACGTGTCCGTTTAAATTTCCCCCGAGGTTTAGGAAAATTGAAAAAAACTGTCTACATACAGGGTGTCCCGTGTACGCTGGACAACAGTCTATGAACGGGGTTATTCTATGCCCGAAAGTGACCCAGGCTGAACGAATACAATTCTTTTTTCGTCGGAAAGTTCAGTTTTTGAAAAAACAGAGTTCGATAATTTCTTGTACGCACTCAATCAACTAAGTGTTGCATTACTGTATTTTTGTCCTCTTTTATTTAGGATCGAACTTGCACAGTATTAACAAATGACAAAATTTGGATTGGTCTATTGTTCTTTTCTGTCTGAATTAGGTTTCAGTTAAATTAGTGTTTTGTGTTTACGTATTTTGTTGTTGCCTCTCATTTTAAGTTGAACCTGTGCAATATTAATAAATATGACGGCGACCTGGATTAGCGGTTTACCGTTTATTCTGTTTAGAGTAAGGTTTCAGCAATGTGTGAGCTAAATAAGTGCGGCACATACGAGAAATTTTGAAACTCAGCTCTCTCAAAAACAAATTGTCGGACGAAAAAATCATATTCTTTCTTCTCCACTGATTATTACATCAGAACAAACCCAGTAGGTTGACCATATCACACGTGACACTCTGTACTCATATTTTTAACACTAGATTTACCATACTAGTCAAAATGACTGGTACACAATTTCTTCCAAAAATTCTCCAAATTTATATGAGAGTCATAGAATAGATATTCTACGTCCATCTTATAAAACATAAATTGCCGAATCAATCAAGTTTTCCATCTCTTAATTCCCCTTTTTTCAAAATACTTATTTGATATTTTTAAATATGATAGATTTAACGCCGGTAGTTCTAGTGTTAATAATTAATTAGACCTTTACTCGGGCGCGAATCAATTTACATTACTTCGATATTGTAGCTTTTAACCGAAACCAAACATTTCGTACTCCGATTTAATTTAACGAGTGTATAGTAATATACTAACATTTACAATATTATCCCGCCGAGAGTGTAAGGAAAGGAAGGTTAAAATTGACTCGAACTCGGAGTACATTAAATGAATATGTATGTTTTTTAACAAGTATCTACCGCCTGCACGTATTTCCCAGCAGTAATACCACGTATAAACGGCCACCATGCTTTAATCCGCGTTGTTTTGAATAAATTTATGCCGGATGTATGAGGATCGAGCAGCTTTGGAGTGCAGTTTTTCGAATTACCACTGCCACGTGGCATCCGCGATAAATCCAGCGTAAGCGAGCCTGAAACAAATTGCTGCGTTTCAAGTGAAAATATCGTTGAGTTACTTACACAGTGATTGTTCGCTTCGTTACATTGTCAAACGAACGTGAGACTTCTTCTCAAGTTTTCCCTTTTCTAAAATTAGTTTTTTTATTATTTATTTTTATCGTTGCATCATAAATTCTCAACAATGATTTATCAATGTTTCGCATTTTGAAACATTCAGACGTTGCATTGTAGAGTGACGGGGGTTTTAGAAAAGGATATTGGCAACTTTGTATTCAATTAATAGAAAATAGCAACAATCAACTTGAGTTTAACAAATAACAAAATACATTGGTAAATTTACAACTAATTGACAAAACAAGACAACTCCAACGCAACTACAATTCAACTCTGCCAACGAAACTACAACTCAACTTAGAGTACTATTTATTAAACTTTTGCCATTTTGTGTGTTCAAAGCGGAAGGTATAAACAATTGAAAATGCGAAGAGCCACTGCAGACAAATGACGACATCTATCTTTTTTTTATTGTTTTATTCCGCGCGGTTCGCCATTACGGTTCCGTTTCGGGAAAGTTATTTAAATTTTGACACAGTGTACTGTTTATTACACTTTTGCAATTTTGTGTGTTCAAAGCTGAAGGTATAAACAATTGAAAATGCGAAGAGCCATTGCAGACACATTTTGGCCGTTGCTCCGCTTTGAATATTGTTTAAACATATTTAAATCTTTATAACATTAAAATAATATACTTCGTTGTATTCGCGGTAGTTTATAGAATTATTTTGAGCAGAAAAAATAGAAATAACTATTACCGTTAAAGTACAAAAATATTTTAAAGTTGAGAGTTTCTTATTTTACGTATGAATGTTAAATAATTAATAAAATATATATTATTATGAACACTAAGAATAAGATTATGTTTCGTATTAGTAGAAAAGTCAGTAAAATTAATGAAAACTGCAATTTCTTTCAAAAAATAGTTGTGTCCAGCTAGATCGGCCAAATTACACACTGTGCGTCATCATTAAAGTTGAACATCAAATATTTTCCGGCTATACAATATGTCAGTCAATTACGATTTAAACTAATTATTAAATTTTATAAATTCACGAAGGAAGCATAAATTACCGAGAAAATCATCGCTGGAAATGTGATCACTGTCCCAGACTTGCAGATACAATTTACACGGCAGCTTTTCCTCGATTTCATTTCGTGCGAGAATGGAGATCTTTCGGCGCACGATCATAACTCGTTCACCTTTCGAGTACATAACGCGAAATACGAATCGCCAATTAAAATTGCCCTCTCCGTTCAGCGAATTGTAATGTATATCGGTCTTCTGATAATCCTCGTAGAGAATCCAGCTGCAATTTATTGTGGTCGTTTAAAAGAAATTCTATGGCCCTTCCAACTAGAGCCAGTGATTTTTGTGCAAAATATTCACCGTTGACATTCAATTGAAAATTGCCGCTGTTGAAACTAACTTATTATTTATTTGAGCAATGAGGTTTTTAGTATTTGCGTTGCACAGCAGATAAAAATGAAGTATATAGAGATAAAGTCAATTAAGAGCTAATAATCGACGACGGAAAGCCGATGGCAGAAAATTAATTATATTTTAAGCAGAGTTCTTTGCATGCTCACTCTAACAATAATTTAATCTAGCTCAGATCTCATTTTAGTTCGTTTTCATTCAATCGAAAATTAATTTAAGTCTTTATCTATTGCTAATTAAATTCCGATTAATTTTACTTCCCACTGAATGTTTTTAAAAAATATTTTTCTTATAAGTAGCAAAGTCTAACTAACTTCGCAAATCTACTTTACAACAACGAAAGATCATTGCAATCAGTACTTCCCTTTCCAAAATTCACTAAATATCTACCATTTTCATTTACCAAAATGTTATTTCCGACAAAAGACCACTTCCTTTTCAAGTTAATATCGTTCATAAAAAAGAAAAGATCAACTTAGAAGTCCCCCTTCGTTGTATCCCCAACAACGAATATCATTTTGCAGTTTTCCCATTCCAAAATTCATTAACACTAGAACAACCAAACCAGTCAAAATGACTGGTACACAATTTTTTCCAAAAATTCTCCAAGTTTATAGAAGAGTCATAGAATATATATTCTGCGTCCATCTTATAAAACATAAATTACCGAATCGATCATCTTTTCCACCTCTGAATTCCCCTTTTTTCAAAATACTTATTTAATATATTTAAATATAACAGATTTAACGATGGTAGTTCTAGGGTTAAATATCCACCATCCTCATTTACCAAAATATCATCCAAAATAATATTTTTGGCAAAAAAGCACTTCTTGTTTAAGTTAATATCGTTAATGGGGGAAAAAATCAACTTAGAAGTCCTCCCTCGTTGTACTCCCAACAACGAATATCATGTTGCAATTTTCCGCTTCCAAAATTCACTAAATATCCACCATCCACATTTACCAAAATATTATTTCCGGCAAAAAAGCACTTCTTTTTTAAGTTAATATCGTTAATGGGAAAAAAAATCAACTCAGAAGTCCTTCCTCGTTGTATTCCCAACAACGAATATCATTCTGCGCCGCAGACAAAAATTGTCCCAGGTATCTCATCTTTTTCGTATAAACTCGTGACGTACCCTTTCACGTAAATATCGGAGCACTTCTCCCCCGTGAGAAATTGACTATCAACGAGAGGCACGTCCTCGGTATTCCAAACGATCACACGAATTTCATATTCCTCCGGCGTCGGCGGGGCGATGTCTATCGCTGGTTTCGGAGGTAGCTGTCCGAATTGAAACATGTCGATCCACAGCTCCAATTTACCCTGAAGAGATCAATAGGAAAATACGAACCTGTCGACCATACTGTCAACACATTTGCGGAACTCTTTTGTCTTTCAATTTTTCTAAGTCTCCGATATATTCACTTTTCATTTGGAAATGTTCAAAAGACCGCTGTCACTTTGGAACATTTTCTATAGAGACGTTTTTCATTATCAAATATTTTTTTCGTGATAGAAACACGTTTTATATTCTTTGGCTCCTGAAATATTAAAGTTTGAATTGAATGTAGAAAGAATGAATTCGAGAGTGTATCCTAAACTTAATTATTCGGAGGCTAAGCGTTCATTAATCACGTGAAAGAAAGGACGTTAAGGGGGAAAAAGGTACTCTTTGTACAACCTGCTCGAGGCCAGGTTTTTGAACATTAAAAAGCGCTCGTCTTTCGATGTGTTCGGGCACCAAGGCACACCCACAAATTGGAAAATCCTGCCACTGATGAAGTACATTCAGTGCCATGCATTCTTCCCTGTCTGACAATACCAGTCGTCATCAATCACTCATCAAATGGAACAATCCCTCGCGCCACCTCGCGATTTCCATCTACATCTACACTCTAACGATTAACATCTAAGACGAACCGATTTCATCTTCTTGCTCCAGAAAAGTGAACCTTTTTCTTCCTATCCTCACGCAATTTTCATGGTACTCCGGCGATGGTAGATTATTCCTCTTGCACAGAGAATCGAGAATTCTCGTTGGCCTCTCCGAGTCCCGCCAAAAGTTATAACCCGATGAATCGTAAGTTTTCGACAAACCACAAGTTCCACGGTGTCTGCTGTAAAATCGATTCTCCAGGTCGATCTTAGTTTCGCCTATGAGGTCGTCGTTAGACGTTGCATCGTAATCCCATACTTGGATGATCAGCATGTAGTCTTGAGGAAACGTTGCCTCTATTTCGAATAGCCTGGAAGTATTCCAAACGACGTAGCTTCGTCAGTTGACGTTGATTATTATACCCGAACTTCAATTCATTGGAGATTTAAATGTGCCGAAATTTCTGTGCACCCTCGGTACAGCGTTGGATTTGAATATTTGGCGGGAAATGAAAGGGCAGAATGTCTTGCAGCAATCAAACCGAAAGAAAACGGAAAAGGGAAGGTTATAAAAAATCGTACCGTCCAAAAGTAGGATTGAGCTGATTGGCTATGTAATTCTTCTTGTCATTGATGAAATTTTTGCCGAGTTTGACACACAGGTACGGATCGGATTTTCCGCTGAGGGGGTCATTAGGCTGCAAGTTGATACCTGGGGGGTGAAGTCGATTTATTCGTTTCGCACATTGATATTCGATGGTGAAAATGCATTCGTAAAAATCACCTTTTACGACGTAAACTCTGACAAGAACTCTCACCGGCTCTTGAGGCGGATAATCAGCGCAGAGACCATTAGCCGCGTTTCTGCCGCTTCTCGTTTTGCATGGTGATTTAGTTGGATGAGGCCAACGATATACGGATATGTGTCCCTGGGGATGATTCCAAGATCTTTATCACTGTCTGAGAACGTTTAGAATGTCGTGGGGCGATAGGATTTCGATGTAATAATGAAATTAGAAAACGTGGGCGCCCTCTTCGCGATATGTCTGGCCATTACAGGAGTGTACCACTTAGAGATCTTATATTTACTGGGAAACGCAGTTTAACACGTTGAACGCCATCGGGGTCACCGGTGACCGGGGCTATTGAATTCAATGAAATTTCGTATGACTTTTAAATTGTAATATTTACGAATTGTCTAATACATTCAATATTTAAATATTGACATTAAAAAGGTAGTCCTGCTGAGCGTATTTCTACTTGTGACTTTAATAGAAACAGTTTCACTTCAGTAAAAATGATGAAACTAACGAAATACCAGCGGCGTTGAACGTGATAATCATTTTGTATACTTGCAAATCTTTGTTATTGTTTTTCTATATATTAACTCTACAATATAAGTATCAAAAAAATTTTTTAATACTTTCTATCATTAATTTTTCTGTACTATGTTTTTTAACATAATTAACCTTAAACTTTCCAACGTAATTTTGCCCGTTGTAATCAGGATCACCGGTCTTTTTTCCTTTCCACAGCTCGAAACACCTCAAACGATCCTGAAATCCCTCGAATTTTGGCTCCGCTTCCAATTCCGCGTTGTATATCTTTATTTTACAGCACAACAAAAGTCTCAGATCTTAGAAAAATCCATTTATAGAATTATTTACTTTTTCTACCTTTGCACTTCCATCGCGCTTGTAATTCCGCTGTTATACATCTTTATATTACAAAAAATGAGAAAACGGAAGATTGAAATCGTAAGGAACTTTATTTCCAGAAATACTTGATTGCTCTACCTTTAAAGTCGCGACTGATTTTCCTTCGGTACGATAACCTGCAATCTCTCTGTTTTCCTCCTCCTAGAAATGCGCCGATTTCCAAGATCCATAGCAATTTGCATACATCGAGTTATTCGCATGACCGAGCCACTCTCGGGGTTCACTTACCTCCATGGAAGCGAAATATTTACTCCACCAATCGACCGTCTGATTCGAGTTTTCGATGTGAGCGTCGATTCCCTTCTTCCTCGTGGAACAAACGCGTTTTAGGAATTCCTTCGCGGCCTGCAGGATCTTACGAATTCTCGAGTGGAGATCTTTCTCGGCTAGCCTTTTATACGCTATCAGACCTTTATTTTCGTCTTTCCATGGATCCTGATCGACTGGGAGAGGTACTGAGAAAAAGGCAAAATGTTGTAAAAATGTTGGTACACTGTAATGTTACTTTATTTGTTTCTTA
Organism: Cerceris ruficornis; assembly: GCA_963989415.1. Lineage (NCBI taxonomy): Eukaryota > Metazoa > Arthropoda > Insecta > Hymenoptera > Crabronidae > Cerceris > Cerceris ruficornis. Next base: position 7,395,934 of record OZ022529.1, read on the forward strand.
ACCCATTGACTGCCAACTACGAGATATCTCGTAGCTGCACCATAAGTTTGAATTAATAAGTTAACAATAATGGCCGAGCGTGTATAGAAATTTTGGAACAAAAATGTTCTTCGTGTCATTACAAATGTCGAGATTATATTTTTGATTAATGAACCCAATGTTCTAAGAACTTTCTGTCATCTTCTCAAATTTTAACAAACAAAGGTAATATTTGCTTAGTTTTCCTGGCATTGAATGGGTTAAAACGTTGGTGATGTAATATTGGGTTACATAATCTATCTTTTTTATTCCTTATGTTATTATTATCTTGTTTTTGTATGTTTAGGAATTACTATTGATTAGGAAGAGTGTTTGAGAAAATGATTTAATTTCAAAACTTTAATATCGTGTTAATTGTCGGTAGTTAGTTTGATTTGTAACTTGGCTGACCTTTGCGGGGTTAAACTACTTAGGAAAATGCCTTATGTATCTTAAAATACCCTGCAAATCATAGTTTCTTTTTTCTTTTTTACAAACTTTGTTTTTCTGGTTTTCAGTTGATTATGGTCTATTAGAAATGCTACTTGAAAAGAATGCGTGGATTTAAAAATATAAATATTACAGTAGTATTTCCATTCTGTCTCCGATTCGATTTAGAGGTCTGAAACCTTTTACTTTCATTTCTTAATAGATCATAAATAATTAGGAGCAAAATCTGAAAAAATATTGCAAGTTAAAAATTGAATATTACAATTGATAAAAACTGACATCTGATTATTATAATTTTTGTAACACGAACAAAAGTGAAAGTATGAATATCACAACGTGAAAATGCATCGCTCGTTATCAAGACGAAAACGATCGTCTTCGTGTACAGAAGTGCACGAAAGTTACGGCAAACTTTAATTAACAAAGTTTTCCGTTGCGTGTAGCTTGGAACGATGTTTACGTACTTGTTAACGTCCAAACATAAAGACGTTGCTCTCTGAATACTATTCCTAACAGTGGATGTATAACAAGTAGAAATAAAAATTAAAATATTGTAACATTATATAAAAATCTGCGATAAAACATTATTGTTCGATTGAAAAATTTTATCTACTATTTTTCCATGGAAATACGAGAAAGATTATCAGATTACACAGCGAAATCTTTGCAAGGAGGCAAAGTATCATCGCAGAAATAACAAACACATTTCCATTACGTCTGCCAGTTAGTTTTTCACGAGAAATGGACTTACAAATCGTGGCGGATTGTTTTCTCGACGGATGAGATTTCTGTAGGGATCTCGTCTCGTATATTTGTGCCTCGTAATCCTCTTCGGTTATCAATTCCTCGAGGAAGATATAAACGCTTGGAATGATACAAATCCCGGCATATTTGAAGCATCCAAATCCACGAGAATCGTACGCCTTTATCGTGATGCAGGGATAATAAATGTCGAGCTCCGGCATTTCCTTCGAAAACATTTATTTATCGCTTCGAGTTCAACTTGACTAGGTTAAAAAGCGGATGTTTAGTTGTATTTTTTACGTTTATTTGCACGAATTTTTCTTATTCTTTATATACGAAACTATTTGACGCAGAGGAAGGTATCGATTTAAGAAATATTTATTTGAAACTTCAAAAATGAATCTGGGTTCTATGAGTCGATTGTTCAAATTGTTTATATTCAAACATGAATACTTTGCAATCGTATGTTGAGCTGTTTCAGAATTTTTATGGATTCAATGTTACATTTATAATTTAATTTTGTAAATATTAAATCAAATTATGGAGCAAAGTATGCTCCAATATTAGTAAAAATTCACATAGTGCATATAATATTGAAAAATATATAAAATATCTAAATTATAGGTTCCATTGTAATAGTTCGTGACTGAATCACAGCTTTCCTTTTTCTCTTTTTTTAGCAATTTACGTAAAAATTATAATTTCCTTAAAAATTCACGTTCCAGTAATAATACCTCCCCGTTCAAATAAACTCGTACCGCTTACGCAAAATTAACAGATACAACAATTCGAGAATGGTGCGCAACCGACTGCAAAAACCTCTCCAATTTCAATTAACATTTCATTCCGTACAAAACACAAAAGCCAAAACAAAGTACACCTCTGAAAATTTCCGAAAAATCGACGACCCAACAAAGCAGCCAGATGTTGCAGAATCGATCAAACAATTAAACGTTTTTCCAGCCCTCCGTTCTCTCGTTTTGCAGCAATTGTTTCCCAAGTCGTCAGTGGTCCGGACACGTTGAGTTCGGCCGAGTAATTAATCGAAATGGTTAATAGAAGTTACCAAGTCAACAATAATATGGGGCTCCTCGAAATTGCCAAATTTCTTCGCGTTTTCCATCACCTCGGACTTGACGTGAACGCCGACACACTCTATAATAATTCGAGGCTTTTGCACCGGCATGTAATTTATCTTCTTCATGTCCCGAACTCCCCAAAATATAACCTCGAGCCTGAAACTCGCCATTTTCGGCCTGATGTCCAACGGTATGCTGTAAATCTTCTCCTGATCCGCCTCGTTGAACGTAGTTTCCACGGTTTCGTTCTCTTCCGTCTATAGAGGAACGATACAGACAGAAGTTTTACAATCACTTGGATTTTCACGAGGACAATCGGAGATTTCAATTATTTATATCGATCTGATAGGAAAAAGTGGGCCGATTATACTTACTTTGTACATAGAATTCCTTTCTGTGGATTCTTTTGTTCAGAAATAATTGATACATTGTATTAGGTAAAGAAAGAAAGTGAAGCTTAACCCTTTTAGTGCCGGACGACGATATATCGTCGTCAACAACAATTCTCCCGCTGCGCGTTGTCAGATTATTATTTACTTTTCTCATATGATATTAGCAATTTTGTTGCAAAATAATTGAAAATGCAGACTTCATGCTTAATGTTACGTGTTCTACGTCGAACTGTGAGAAAATAACTGTTCTTTTTATTTGTAACTAGTGTTTGTAGTAAACAACCGACTTTTCTGTTTTTTGTATCTATGTTAGGAAAATATTATTATTGTTATTTCCAACAAATATTGAGATACATTTGCTATTATTTAATCTATTATCTTAGTTGGCACTAAAAGGTTTAAGGGCGTGATAATTTGAATTTTGAGGCATTAAAAGGGTAAAGTCCTGCTGACTACATTACTACTTGAGTGTTTAAAGTGTCTGCTTTGTAAAGATGTGACTTTAATAGAAAAAGTTTCACTTCTGTAAAAATGATGAAACTAGTAAAATATCAGTGGCATTCAACGTGTTAAAAATAAAGAGGCTTTGCTTTTCACGACCGCGCCAATCTCCGTGCATACAATTTTTAAGTTGTCAGGAATTTACCAAGCCTGCACCAGATATTGTGGTGAGTTCTATGTGAACAGCAGGGTTAGGGTCTTCCAAATTGCGCGATTTTTTTAAATCTTTTACAAAACAAACAATTTGCTTTGATTTCAAAATACTTTTTATTGATAATTAAAGTATCTATTATGCCAATTATATAAAAAAAAAATATCTGCCAAATGACCACCTCTTGCACTTGCACAGATGTCCACTCTTTTGTTAAAATTTTCAACCACATGTTGACATAATTGTGGATATCTCAACAATGACGCGAATAATTTCATCTTCTAGTTCAGGAATCGATTGTGGATTGTTTTTATAGACTTGACTTTTCACGTAACTCCAAAGAAAATAATCCACCGGTGTCAAATCACATGACCTTGGTAGCCAATTGTCATCACCATTTCATCAGTTTTAACTGAACGCCCATTTTCATAGAATAATTCAACAGTTTCAACACATTGTTATATTGAGTACGACGCCATTTTTGTAAATGGCATAAATGTCACTTCGAAAAAGAGACAAGACCTAGGCGAATTTAGAACGCCACCTGTGTTTTATTAAAGATATAAAAAAAAAGCGCAATTCAAAAGACCCTTTATACTGATCTTATGGAGATTATTACGAAGACGATGGACGGAATAGATTCAGTCCGTTGAACAAGTATTCGCGTTCCAAGTAATCGAGCAAGAAATCAGTTACAATCTCACTTTTCCGGTATATAAAACACTTTCCCCTTTTCACCGGAAACAGAAAAATGTGTCCTCTCTCTTACTCCCTCTCCTGCTCTCTTTCTTTCTCTCTCTTGACGCAACATAAAAAATTCATGACCGAAGGGTTTCGCTTTACTATTACGGACGTGCTTCTATGCAAACGTCGTGATATTAAAAACACGAGTTGGCCTCGTTTGAATATGCAAACAACTCGCGGCGTATTAGAAACGGCACCTTCGGCCGGTGCATTTCAAAGAAAAACTTGAAATCGGCCGAGGAAGTCGAAGAGCTTCTGTCGCGAGCCAACCGGATAAAAACCAAAGAAAAATCAAAGAAGAGGGAAAGAAAAATTCGAAGAAAAATAAAGAACGAGCCGAAAAGCGAGGAAACTTTTTTTTCTCCTTCCGTCTCTTCGTTACGGTGTGTCGAACTATTAACGTTTTCCTTCTCGCACCTCGATAAGTTCGAAAGCTGCGAGCACCGAGCCGTTGCACTCCCTTCGGGACTTAAATTTGTACCACTCGAGTTTCGGAGGGAAATCAGGCGGCGAGTAAGTTTCCTCCGCGAGTTTGACTAATGGAACGACTGTGCATCTACCGCAGAACTCCTTCGTGCCCTGTGATTTGGGATTTGGAAAAAAGAAATTATGTATCATCCGGTGCTGCTGGTGAAGTTTCGCTGCTTCGTGCAATTTTTGGTATTTTTTTCTGCGATTTTCCCGTCTCTTTTTTACCCGTTTTCGATCAAACGCTGATATTTCATGCTGGTGAAGCTCATCAGTCGACGGAGACTCGGGGTGGAAAGAGTCGAAGGATAATTCGATGGAAGTTCTCATCGTTTATCACGTGATGTCTATCATGTACAAGATGACTGAATGAGAATGTTTCTTCAGTTGTTAAAAAGAGTAATGGAATTAATTTATTTTATTTCGTGAAATGATAATCAGGAATGTTGGTCGATTTTCTTTGTTCCTTTGTTCGTTGTCTTTGTCGGTACTTGTGGGATTTTCGCGGAAAGCAGTTTTTGAAGATTGCGCAAATTACTGTAAATTCATCTTTAAACTTTAGATCGAATTAATATCGACTAGGAATTTTAATAAAGATTCTGTGGAATTAACTGTAATAGAGGTTGGAGCTGTAGAAGGGATCGAGACTTTGCGATTCTATAGCGTTATGGCAAAATTTTCTATCGGGTGAATTTCAACTTGGAATTTGATAAGGATTTTACTGAGTTAATTGAAATATCCGTCGATAATAATGTGAACCACGAAGGTTTAACTTTCGCCCGTTCTATCAGCCTGCGTTGCAGCGAATTTTCCATTGAACTTTCCATCGAATTAGTTTCAACTTGGAATTTGATAATAATTTGACAAATTAACTGAAATATCATCTCTGTTATTGAAATCACAATATAAAAATCGCCGTCAGAACGGCAAAATGCAATATCACGTCAAATCAATTTCATTTACCACAAAACGAATTAGAAAAATAACTCAAATCGTTGCTAGTGTACCGTAGTAAAAAAGATCATCGATTTATGAACCCAACAAAATTGTTGCGATATTTATAACATTTTTCAAGTTATATTTATTAGCCGTCCGTACTGCAATCGCTTCGAAATAATTGTTTTTTATATCGAGAGAGGTAAATGTACGTTTCCATAGCTGCAGAATTTTTTTTCTATCTCCAAAAAATAGTAAAAAAAGAGGAGATAAATGGTATCCACTAACGACCTCCTGTGATCAATAACGAAGAACATTTTTACTTACACATATATCCTGATCGAAAACTTCGAAAACTACACTCGGGGGCTGTAATTTGATATACTCTTTCGTTCCGTGAAGGGTTGCCGGTGGTAGTATTAAAGTTTGATCCCAAAATGGATCGAGGGTCTGTCTAATAACCTGGAAACACGATTTCGAATTTATGAAATCTCGAGAAAAAACGCACGCCTGAAGTTAAAGTAAAAAAAGAACACGGAATAAATCAGGTAATCCGGATTTTTAAAATTTTCAATGCTTTTACGTTAATATTCCACATGACCTCAATTATTCCTTGTAAAAGAAAAATCAAAAATAGGTTAAAATTATCTTGAGCACTTGCCATCTAAAAACTCAAATTTTTCTCAAATGTCATTACAAAATTTTATGTATATAACGGAACCTTATATTTTTTACTTTAACCATGGAATCAGATTATCAAGAAAAGCCTTCTTAATAATCATATTTTCGCTGATTTCGCTTTATTAACAAATACGTAGGCTTTTGCTTTTAAGACGAACCTACTGAATAAGCAGGTTGTCCATTTTAAGACAAGTTATTGTATAATATTTATCGAGCAGGCCAGCTCTTAATTTTACGTCGAGTTAGTTTCAGAATATGCAGGCTTCTAACTTTAAAGATTCAAAGATTCAAAGTTTCAAAGATTCTATCTTACATAGAAAATTAATTAAAACTAATTAATAGCTAAACCTCCTGGATATTTAGTTTTTAAAGTATATTGAAAAATATCTAAATAAATTGTTTCATCTTGGGCGTCGTGATGCCTCATACACAGTTTAATTAATACATTTTTTTCTAACAACAAACATTCCACTTCTTACAGTGCCTAATTACTCCTTCTAATTTTACTTTTATTAACACTATTCCTACCACGACCGGTCAAATGACCGTTTTTAAAATTTCGATTAGAATTTCCTATATACAACGTGATTGAATCGCCTTTAAACTTCACGACTTTTCTTCAAATATAAGTATAATACATTCACATTATAATACATTTTTCAATATTCACTTCTTTTTTTACTGTTCATTTTCTGGGAAAAAATTATCATTTGACAAATTCACCGGTTGCGGTAGGAAAAGGTATACGTGAAGTGTCGGTAGGAATAGTGTTAAATTAATAAATTTCCTTTGCTTACAAGTAAGAAAGCAAATATCACAAGCTCACTCAAAAACGATACATATCCCGTAAAATACCAGAATTGAGCCCAGATCAATGATTCATCCGAGTCAATGATCTCCCGTAACATCTTTGTCGCGTATTCGCAATCAAAACTTACTCTCGTAGTTGCTGTGTAGCCATAAAACGCGACTCGCACGAAAGGATCCAATAATCCAGATGCGTCCATCCCCGGATCAAAGCGACCTTGGAATATGTGGGCACGTAATTGGAATGCCTGCAATGCGGAGCATCGTTGTTGCGTTAAATTGACGGCGTTTCGTTTTGAGTAGATACAGAAAGAAAAAAAAAAGAATTTGTTGCCCACGAATCGGCCGTCGCGTTCGCCGAATTCCGCGGCTTACACTTCTGCGTTCTATCGGAAGAATTTGTAGTGAAGAATTCGCGATATTTCGCCGTGCTCGTTGGAAATTGTCTTTGTTCATCGTAGAAATGTTGAAAATGTTTTTTAAAGTATTTAAATTCGACCATTTAACACCGGTACTACTGGTTTTATGCCTGGTATATTTAAATATGCTAAATAAGTATCTTGGAGGAAGGAGAATCAAGAAGTAAAAAAGATGATCAGTTAAGTCATTTTTATTTTATAAGATAGACCTGGAGTATTTATTTTATAGCTCCTCTATTTTGGAGAATTCTTATAAATAATGAGCAACCAGTCATTATGACCACCTTGGTAGTTTTAGTGTTAAACTGTAATGCTGGGTTTACTTTTAAAATCGCTTTTTCTTTCTTTGAGAGTAATATTTCATGTAAAAAATGTTTCTCTCTTTTTGTTGCTGGATGTAATGCATGCTGTTATTTCAATGCACTTTCACTGAAAGCATCGGTAGCTTGTCTTCTCTGAAGCGATTGCACCGTTCTTTTTTCACATGCGATCGTTTTATTTTCCATGACTGCACGGTCATTCGTTTTCCCACCACTTTTTTTCGGCATACTCGTTTAAAAATGGAGTAACGAAGGCATCGTCATTTGCGTATCTTTAAAAGAATCTTAATTGGTCCTTACCAGAGAGTACAGCTTAATTACGCTATCTACCGAAAAATGACTTTTTAATTACTTTCAACGTGTACGCCGTCGTATTTATTAACTTCTTTGAAATTAAGTTGAGATCAATTTCATAAAGTCTCAGGAGAGTTAGTTTCAAATTTATTAGTCCTTCTTAACCATCGTGTCATCGTGTCTATAATGACCTTTATGAAAATTGTATTAGATTTCTCTTTGCAAGTTTCCAAACGGAAAATATGATTTATTAAAAGTGAAATATTCGGCATATTTTGAATTCGTTTATGAAATATGAAGTTAGTTAATCTATGGACAGACCGGTTTCGATGCTTTTTTCGAAAGTTTCGATGTTTCAACGACGAAGTCCTGCCGAATCGATATGCAAACGAAGCTGATGCTTCGTGTAGAAAATGCAAAACGAAGCAACACGTTTCTTTTCTCCGGTGTAAAATTGTGACTTTGGAGAATTTTTAGAAAGTGTATCGCCAACGTAAAAATAATTTATGTACGCAATTCTATCTTAAATTCAATTACGTCCCAGTTTAAACGTATAATCAATTGAAGAAAATCAAAAATACTTTAAATCTATTGTACGCGAAATACAACTGACTTTTGATCATCTTTCTCTCATGTGCCTTATTAAATGAAGAAAAATCAATGAGAAATAACTTTCAAAGTATTGAATTCCGTAATTTCCTGAAAATATCAAGTATTGTCATTTTTTGATAATATTGTCATTTTTTTTCTCCTCGTGCAAAGTTTAAAGTCAATTCTACGAGAGCGATATAACGCGAATAAAGTAGAATTGCATTCAACTAGTATTTCACTTATACATGGTAATAAATACGTTATGTTACACGTTACACCATTTCCATGAATGTTTCATGAGTATCGCATACGCTATGCTTGTTAAAATAAAACAACATCTGCGGAATAGCTTATCTTCTTTGAGACATTTCACATATTCGTCCGAATGACGTGCTTGACATCGAAAGTTTACGATGGCTTTTGCAAGATTTGAGTATGTGCTTGCAAAAACTCCCATGGTGAACAAATTTTAAGCCTTCGCGTGTTTCCCATTACTGTAAAAAGTTCTCTGTGGAATGGCAAACTGATACGAATATATTGCAGCTATTATTATTTTGTTACTCTTGGATAAAATTATTATTAAACGAAAATCATTAATGCACTGTCGGTCAAAGTCAGTGTTGTATTTTATTCAGAAGTATTCGGATTGCAATGAAAAATTAATTAATTAGAGGACGAAGATAAGAGTAATGTATAAATACAAAAATGTAAAAACTAAAGTAAGGAATTTAGGATAACATTTAATGCACTGCCAATAATATTTCCAAACTATATCTTCCATTTTGCAGTAAAGATTTAAATCACGATTCCTTAACCCCGATATTACTTCTGTCCTTCTAAAAAACATTTGAATAATGTTACAATTATAAAGGACTCCTAGTTCAGAAACAGAAGTTCAAAGTTTACCAATTGAATCGTTCTACCAATATTTCACTAAATAGGATACAATTTCCAGAAAAATTAAAAATTTGAGAAAAAAGTTTCACTAACATCTGAATTAATGAACCAAAAGTTATAGAGAGAAACCTAAGCGCAACGAAAAGAGAAGTGTTAAAACCCGTAAAGAGTAATAACTTCTCAATCACTCCCGTGCGAAAAACTGTCGAATTTTAGCTGGTAAAAGAAATTTCCAGCCATATTTAACACACAATCAACCATTTCAACATCCCATTATAATAGGAAACACGCCTTCCCATTGTACCAAAACGAATAAAAGGTTTAAGAAACAAACCAAACCGTACATCAAAGAAAAAAGGATCAAAATCCAGCACGAGTAACAAGTCAGTTACTTTTCTATAGAACAATAATTCCAAGGATCCCGCTAGAAACAAAGAAACGGAAAACGTAATGCTCGGTTTCCTTACATTCCCGCTTAATGCCGCTTTTAATTAAAGCACGGAGACCGGAAGTCGATGGCCCGCGGCGATATAAATTTGAAGAAAGAGCGAATCGATTTACCGAGGAACTGGTATACTCCAGGTATTTCGGAAACGAGTCGACGTTTCTATCGTGTTCCACCTCGTATCCCGGAGGAATCGCGGTCCAGCATGCGCCGATGTATTTCGCATTTCCCAGCCAGAGGAAAAGTTCGATTTTGCAAGCGACATAGTCGTCGATTTCGATGTCTCCCCGTGGATTTTTCATGAAGACGTTAATCCTCCGGCCGCACGTCTCTCCTCTCTCCGTAGCTTCCTCGGAATAAATGATTTTCTCTGCCGATAATCTCGAACAGGCAACTCTCTTCGAGCCGGCTATCATCCAGATAAAAATGTCCGGGAGACTGTGCTGTGGCTAAGAAATAAGTCGATATTTAGTATTTATCTTCGTGCTGAGATCCGTGGAGGAGAATAATGTTTTTGCCAAGATGGCGGGAGATTTTAGTTTTTGCATTTTTTTGGATTTAAGTCGTAGGATTGTTTCACTTAGGATCTACGATTTTAGACAGGTTCTGAACTACCGAGGTTGTGACGCATTAAATGGTAATTTAGGAACATTTTTGCAGAGGTAATGGCTAATTTTAACTCGAGCAAAGTGATGGGGAGTCAGATTTTTTAGCTTATTCACTATAGTCACATTAACACTAGAACTACCGGCGTTAAATCTATCATATTTCAAAATATTAAATACGTACTTTGAAAAAGGAGGATTTACGTTTTTTAAGATGGTCGTAGGATATTTATTCTAAGACTCTTCTATAAACTTCGAGAATTTTTGGAAAAAATTGTGTACCAGTCATTTTGACTGGTTTGGTAGTTCTAGTCTAAGTGCTATAGCCATTTCGCCTAGGATCTATTTCAAATGCGTCTGATCTACTCGGAGTGTAGATCATTACCATTAATCATTACCATTAAATGGTAATTTAGGAAAATTTTTCCGGAGGAAATGGGTGGTTTAAAATCGACCAAACTGATTACGAGTCAATCCTTCAGCTTTACATTCACTACAGTTTAAATTATTTCTATTTAGTATATTTATTAATAACTAATTATATATATTAATTATATCATTAAATAACTAATAATATAAATTCTGCTGTCGCCTGAACAGCATAACATAAGTGATATGTTATTCCTTATTTAGATTTCAAGTGGTTTCCGAATTACTCAAATTATGCGTAAATAATAATTTGGGAAAAATTTCCCACAGATTTCCAAATTTTCGTCAATAGTGATTCGAGCTCGGATAAACTGATTGAGTGTCGGAGCCTTTAATTTCGCACTTACCGTAATTGACAGAAATATATTCAGCTTCTCTAATTTGTACATAATTTAAGCTTAGAAAAAGTATTTGAGCCTCTGAATTATATTCTGACGATTATTCTGTATTGTTTAAATTTTAGGAAATCAATGTTAGCATACTGATTCATTAATAGTAGGAAATATTAGGAAACGACATGTAGCATCTGCAACAATCAATGTATTCAACATCTTGGGTGTATTAGAGGCTCGATTGCATTACTCTATTAATTACTATGCTCTCCTATTTAGCTGCTGCATTAACCTCTTCGATATGGGAGGTACTGGTCAAAGGGCATTATCGTACGCCGAGGATATCGAGCTACGATGGTACTTCCATTATAATAGAGAAAGAGGTACGAATATCGAAAACAGATATTGGAATCAGCACTTTCGTGGTAGTACAAATAAAATATTACGTTCGGACGACTTTGAATTTACCGCCATATATTGTATATTCCACGTATTAACCCCTTGCCCTACGATTACTTTTGTGACCGCTTTCGCAATAATTAAAAATTAAATTGCTAAAATAAAAATATCTAAGCGATTTCTAACATATTTTAAAATTTACCGCAATATTAATAACATAGAAATAATATTAACGTGCCGTGTTCCTCTGATATTTTCAATTTGATAATTTTTGAGATGCTTCGAAATTCCCGCTCTATCAACCTCAACATGAGTGTCACTCGTTACTGTAGGGCAAAGGGTGAATTAAAAAAAAGGAAAAAAATTATTCTTGATTGTAGCACTTGACACAACAGCTATTGCTGAATAATCTGTTGCATTTACAGAATGGAGACAAATATGTTAAAAGAAAAAGGCTAAATAAAGAATGGAAATCGACCAATTAATTTGGTGAAGTATTTCAAGATGGATGTGGAAAGTGAGTAGAACTTCCTGGCTTCATAAATCACAGGAATTTTCAAAAAAGGGACTAGTAGGTTCAACTGCACCGCTGAGTCTAATATTAAAGAGATCAAAATTCCATTTAGAAGAATTACAAAGCTCTTTTCAACTGATTCTTCGTGAAAACAATTATACTTTCCTCCAAGTAAACTTCTTCTCTTATCTTTCAAGTCCAGCATTTTCACCCCGTTTTCCCTAGGCCCCCAAAATTCTTGCAAAAACCTTTCCCAAGCGTCGAGTTTCGAAACTCGGTAGAAAAAACCTGCAAAACCTCGTAATGCAGGAAAGATGTAATATCCCGGTAATCACGTGCCGTTGAATTCCTAGCGACAATTCTCTACAATAAGCTGGCGGGTAATGCAAGAAAAGTTCTCAAGAAAGTTGGCAGAAGTCATTCGTCTCGGCGAATTAATCTAGAAGATTCCGAGTCCGTGATTACAATCGAAATGAAACTTTCCCGCTCTCCTCCCGTTTCGTTAATGTCAGATGCAATTTCCCCTGAAACGAGTGCCACCTTTTGACTTTAGAATTGTTCAACCGTTTTGATATGTCCACATCCTTCAACACTATCCGCTATATCACTCTTTGGATACTACACGGTCCATCAAAGTATAACATACAGCGAGAAAGAGTGTGCGCCTTTAACTTTAACCAATCAGATTCTCTTTCGTTTGAAGTCTGTCCGCGCGACATCTATTCAGCGCCACACAGTATATTCATCGGTAGAACGGAACGAGCGTTCAATGATGAATGACTCCGGTCACCGCTATATACTAAACACCATATTATAGTTACTATTTAATGGAACTATAGTGAATGTAAAGCTGAATGATTGGTTCCCCATCTGTTTGGTTGAATTAAATATCGCTGTTTCCTCTGCAAAAAGTTTTCGAAATTAACATTTAATACATCTGAACCTCAGTGGTTCAGAGCTCGCCTAAAGTTGTTTGGACACTCCGTATCCTTTTAGAGTCAAACATGCGGCGAGAAGGAGTGTGCGCCTTCAACTTTAACCAATCAGATTCTCTTTCGTTTGAATTCTGTCCGCACGACATCTATTCAGCGCCACACAGTATATTCATCGGTAGAACGGAACGAGCGTTCAATGATGAATGACTCTGGTCGCTGCTAGTTTTGAAAGGGATAAAAAATGAAACGTCGTGCGACGGATTCGCATAAAGATGACTCACGTCCGTGCGCAATTCCTGAAGTTTTCCGAGATAACGATACGCATGAGCCATCGCGATTCTTAAATAGCGATTGTTCGGCAGTTCTCCGTTGATCTTGATCATCCTGAGGATGCCCTCGATCTCCTTACGGCAAAGATTCACGCGATGTCGATCGAGTTTAGTAGTGCCGCCTTCTTCGTCGTATTTTCCACGGTCTAACGTATGCAAATAGCGAATGCAGTACGCTTTGAAGCGGCGAATCGTCTCGTTGTAAAGTTCGTAGGTTCTCGAATTTTCTACTGCTACGAGGACCTCCAGTTTCGCCAACTGCTCCTCCTCGAATGTCAAATTAAAATTACTAAGCTGCAGTTACACGAAACTTTCCGCATTATGGGACAATCTGAGCATTCGGAGATGTTGGCGTGTATGTGCACGGTGCTCAGGGAGGAAAGTAAGTTTGCGGGACTAATTATGTAGCGATTCGTGTCATATTAATTACAACACCCGGTTGCCGCTCTCAGTTGCCTGTGAAGTATTCGCGAAAGTTCCGCCGTTTCGCATTCTCCCGCGAACGGGCTGCCGGTGAATTTCAGAGGATGGAATTATTTAACGAGAGGAGAGAATTCGTGGGATTTCGTTTGAGAGGATTGGAGAAGTGGGCTTGGATGATTTCGAGGGATGAAAGCGATTTTTGTGTCTCAGAAACCTAGGATTGATGGTCTTGTGTGATTTCGCAAACTGCGGATTGCTAATATTTTATTAGAAAATTCTTAAACTATCTTATATTGCAGTAACTTGCAGAAATTAGTAGATCCAACGCTATCTGGCCTGATGTCGCATATTTACTTGCATTTACTTAACTGAGCAATTAACTTTAGCTTCTGCTCGGAAAAACTTGAGAAATGCCAAATGTATTTGAAAAGGTGTTCATCCTTTGCATTATAATTCATCATTAATGTCAAATAATAATAAAAAATGGAAAGAAGTCGCTGATACACTGAAACTTAATTTTACTATTGTCATATCGTGCACTGTTTAACACTAACCGCACCATGCACAGTCAAATGACCGGTTCAACTGAATGAAAATTTGCAATTTCTTGTATTATTAACAAAATGCTGCTGTTTGCGTTGCACCCAATAATAAATTAACAATCTTCCGTATATTTTTCGGATAAATATTCTCATTATTTCATAACAAGTCGAATGATTCACCCCAGTAAGAATTGTTGCACGTATAGTGCTGTTATGATTAGTATTAAAGACGAAATTAAAACCGGCAGATATTTATAATATGTAATATCGAGTGCCCAGAAAAGGTAAAAAAAATCCAGAACGTTATTCAGGCCACTAACAGAATTCTCCTTTCAACACTAACATTAAGATGAACTATTCTAATAAGAAAACTCCAGTTAATTATCGAAAATTAAAAAAGAAACTTCTAAAAATGTAGAAAAGAATTATCCGAAATTGTTACTCAGGTCTCATTGTCAGATAAATATGAAATGATTAATTCAGTTGAGTAAGTCAGAGGTGCAGAAATTTTGCACGCCAGAACCGTCCTTGGAGACACGCCGTCTACTTCACCCATCATACAGCCGAGATGTCACTGATTCACAGCCACTGTCTTGGCGTCATGGCCGAAGCTACTGGCACAAGCGTGGGGGCGCGTGGGGCGACATTTATATTTTAAAAACTTCGCGACAGCAGAACGCCATGCTTTCTCACGTCAAGGAAGGTTACCGCCGCGGCCGCCTTAGCGATATACTTTACAATCCTGTCTAGTCTCCCGCTAGTAAAGTGTTAATACGTTTTTACATTACTGTTCGTCAACAAATAACCTTAGTCGACGTGCCACGCACGTCGTTTTGATCTCCGTGGCCGACGTGCGTGGCACGTTTTTCCAGCGCGAGGCACTTCTTACCATCGCGAGTGGTTAACTATGAATGTCGCCCCAATGCGCCTCCCCGCTCGTGCCAATAGGTCCGCGCCTGGCAAGTGAAAGGCAAAGCAATCAGCGAGCTGTCGAGCGCACGGGAAGGAGTAGCAGGCGCAGCTCCTCCAAGGGCGGCTGTGGCGTGCAAAATTTCTGCACCTCTGGAGTAAGTTACCAGAAAATTGGCGATAAAGGAGAGATTGTTGGTGTGATGCATTCTCCACTCAAGATTTGGCCACCAAGACCTCACGTACATACAGGGTTTCCGTGAACCAAGCGGCAAATAATTATATTTGCCATCCAGCGTTCCAGTCGTTCGCGGTGCAGTTTCACTCTCGAAGAGCGGCCGATGTTCCGGCGTCCCGTTTCCTGTCGCAAATTAATCACATTTTACGAAGCAACCAGACGCAGAATGCTAATTTCCTAAGTGTGTTAACATGTAATTTTCAAAGCGAGGTTGAAGTGGCGAACGGTGCAGGAGACGGAGACGTATGAAGTGGAAACTTCGGAGAAACAAAGCATCGCGGATTTTCGAGACGTTGCAGAAATTGAATTAGCAAAGTGATATTCTTAACTCGAGACCATTGTTGTTGCTCTCGTAGCATTGACTGAGAGGAAATTGTTTGTTGCCGGCGTTTCCCAGGCTAAGCTCGAAACTCAGTGACTTGGTCATGAATCTTCGTCGGTCGATCATACTGGCATCGTACAATACCGCGACGAGACAGTACTCCTCGGTGTTCCACAAACTTTTCTTTAAACAAATTACAGTTGCTTCATGGACTTGGTGGTCGCAATAACATTTGGAGATGTTGCATTAATGGTAATTCGCGGTGGGAAAGTTATCAGGTAACAGTTTCGGAAACAGTTCGTAGGGTTTTCTTGTTGGAAATGAATATCAATTAGATTTTAATTAGAAATTCCCGAAGAATTTCGATGTAATGAATTTTCCATAAAATATTTGACAAATGGATATCACACCGTTTAACCCTTAAATGCATGATATTTTAATTTTGACCGAAAAAATCTATTATATGTAGATTAATATATAGGTTTATTCAAAAATGCCGAAAGAAATAATGAGTATGTAGGTTTTAATTTTTTTTTTTTAAATGAAGTGTTTCAAAAATGATACACCACGCAGTACAAACATAAATAATATCGTTTAATTGCTAAGAAAGAAGTATGCATATATTTAATTACTAATTATTATGAAATAAAGAAAAACAGGTTGAATTGGCAAGAATAAATCTCCGAAAAATATAATTTTGTAACTCTGAACTTTCACGAACTTCTTCGGACGCGCCAAAACAGTTCGTCAATTTGAATGTCATATTGCAAAGCGCGCGGATTTATTTTTCCTTTTTTTTCAAATTTCGTTTGAATGGACCAAGGTAATATGGCATACAGCCTAAAGTAAAACGTTCACTACGGTTAATAATTTAATTAGGAGTTAAAGAAAGTGTTTCGTTTTTGAGACACCATGCATTTAACAGTTAACAGAGAAGAACAAGCACGAATAGTTCCTTTCCACGACAATGCTCGGCCTCAGGTTGTGCATATTTCACATCCCCAAATTTTCCACAAACTTGCATCACCGAATTTTTCAAATCAGAAACAAAAGAACCATTCGATCGACGAAACATATTTATCCCAGCATAAAAAAAGGGGCAAAAGAAAATCCGAAAAAACGAGACCAATTAATTCATCCTCCCGAATAAAAATTTCCGCCCGATCATTCGCCATTATTCCATCATCTAGCGCCAATTGCCGTTCTTATTAATGGCACCGTGACACGGGAGTTCTCGTTATCGAGAGGAAAAAAAACCGTAGCTATCGAAAGGATAATTGATGTACTTCGATGATAAGAGCCGTGGGTTCCGTTTCAACGGCAATTCCGGTCGATCCTTCCAGATCGTCCATTTCTGTTTTTAGAGAGAGGAGGACTCTTCCCCGATAAAAAGGAAGAGCCGTGGAGGACTTGCCGAAACAACTGTTCTTTCCTGACAATCCTGTGCCGTAGAAGTGGAGGAAAGATGGTCCGAAAGTCGGCGGGAAACCTGTTAACGGCGACAAGGTAATACATCAGGATATTCTCTCTGTTTGAGACTTCCGTTGGGAGAGTAGAGGGCGCGTTAATTGCTTTCTCGGCTACCGTACGGTTTCCTCGTTTTTATTAATTGATTTAACTCTGCCGGTGCTCGTCATTATTCTTTATTATTAAAGAGGAAATGACAATGTGGCGTTCGTCGTTGCTGATGAGCCGGTTGATTAATCTGTGCTTGGATAACGTTGCATTTTATGGTTTTGAATTTTATTAATGGATTTTAACGGTGTCGATGGCGGTGATCAGTTTTTAATAATGGTATGAAATTGATTGAAGAATAACAAACGTTTTTCAGCATTTCCTTTGAATTGTGAAGGTGCCGAATTTTCGTTGTTAATTTGAAATTGTATTCGATGGTTTGAAATATATGGTTTTTGTGTTTATTGTTTTTAATTGGAGTGGAGCCAACTTTTATTGTAGGGAAAATTACGGTTGTAGATTTAGAATATTTTTGGAAGCGTTAATGTCCGATGTCCTAATTGAGGGTGTTAACTGTTGCGACATATAAATGTTTGACAATCAAATTTACATAATATAGAAAATTCGTGCTTCTAAACATTTCAAATTTAGAATAATTGCACTATTTATATTTCTGGTTTAACAAAACTGGGAATTCACTTTTTAAGTACAGGATATTCTGATTTATGAATCAAAACAGCTTAAAAAATAAAACACGCATAAAATACAATGGGGTGGTAGAAATATTCGTTGTAAAATTCGAAGAAAAATAATAACAGATTTCGCCGTTAGCTCATAAAATTTGTGTTGCTCTCTATTTTGTGGAAAATAGCATTCGTAACGAATGCGAAACGGGCACTGCTAAGGAAGAAGCTAAGCGAAAAAAATAGCAACAATTTTACACAATATAAGGGACATTTCCCAAAATTATAGTAATTCTTAAAACCTGCCTAAATCCTGTCATTTAGGAGCGTAAATAAAAAATGCTACTCTTCTGTTAAAAATAATAATAATTACCTATACAAATAATTTACTCTTTTTGCAAAACTCATTTTATACAGGTAAAAGAATTTCTCTGCCTGTTTCAAACTCCATAAACGGAAAAAGAATAAACTAGACACGGTTTAATCTACTTGGTTTCGTTTGGTACCGGTTATTCGAAATTTCGTTTATTTCAAAGTTATTCCTTTTATTCGTTTCCAATCATCGATTCGGCGATGCGTTTAATTCGGGGCCGAGATTTTGCCATATTTTGCAATACGCTTCAGTCTTTTAATCTGCGTTGCAACTCATTGATATCTGTTTTTTATAAATTTCGACTCCATTTATATGTGCTATCATTAAATCACAGAAAGTATTATATGATGAAAGTACAACAATTTTAAATTCAAGGGAATAATATAAAATTACATCGTTAATTAGAATCTTTATCGTTTTCACTTGAGAATATTCACTGCATTTTATTGATGTTTGCAAACATGCACACGGAATTGCAATAAACATAGCCGCCCATTGATGTGCCAAAAAAAGAACGGACGCGAGATGAAATGAAATATGAATTACACGTTTATAATTGAAATTAATATTCACCGTATTCCTCGGAATGAGAGATTTCGCTCAAATTGAGGATATAGGTGGCCACGATGCAGGTTTGGCAACTATTAACGCGATGCTTTATGGTGATTCGAACCCGTTGCGAAAGGGTTGGAAACATCTCGGTGAATATGATTTTTTCGTTGAAATTCGGGCTGTAACTCTGCCAAGCTTCGCTCGTTGAACCCTGCGAATATTTCCACAAACACACAAAACATCATCCTTGGGAAATGATTCGTATAATATAATCCATAGAATTTTTATAAAACTTTGCAAAATAAATTCCATCCCCAAATATTCCCGAATTTTTACACTTTGAAAATTCTGTGAACTCTTATGCACAAAAATTAGACATTTACAATTTTCTCATACCAGAAATAAATAAATTGTAAATAGTGATTTAAAATGTCGTTTAATTGCTAAAGTATATTCTTCAATATCCACAGTTATTTAAAATGTCATTTAATTTATGAAATATATTCCTCAGTAGATAAATATTACAATGAAATATTAAATTACCGAAAAAATAACGTTCAAAATTGTACTGTTAATTGAAGACAATTGCTAGACGAATTATTATCGAATCGTACCTTCAATCCCGCGAATGATATTTGCACGAAGGGGTTAATATTTTCGAAGTCTCTTCTCGTGCAGCAGCTGCTCATGTCGGGCAAACCGTCGGCACGATAAATCGCAAAAATGTATCGGGCACGTTGCCTGAAGGGAAGAAATTCACCTCCGACCGGTAGCAAAAGATTTCTGTAATTGTTCCATTTCCATTAATCCTAGCTGATATTCCAGATTCGCGAATGCCACGAAACAATTTCGCGTTACGCGTCACGAACGCTGTGTAATATTAAAATGGATATCGGAATATCGAGACGGTGTCTCTACCGTGGAGGTGCAATATGTATGTAGATGAATTATGCTGGGAATTTACGAGAAAACGATTTTAGAGAACGCGAGGGTAAGGAAAAATTTAATGTGCCTCTCAATGCGAACTTTGCCGTGGATGCGTTTTAAGTGCTTTTTCTTGTGGTTTATAAATTAGTATGATATGGCATTGTTTTAATATGGTATACTAATGGCACAGTAATGGTACATTAACGCATTGTGTGACAATAGCAAATCGAAAGTATAGCTAATGTATGGTAATAGTGTAGTAGCAGGATAACAAATGTATAATAATGACACAGTAATGGAACAATAAGGTACTGTGTAACAATAGCGAGTCAAGAGTATAGCTAATGTATGGTAATAGTGTAGTAACAGTGTAACCATTTTATGATAATGCCACAGTCATGGAACAGTAAGGTAGTGTGTAACAATAGCAAACGAAACATATAGGTTACTTATGGTAGTAGCATAGTAACAGTATAATAATCGTATAGTTATCGAATGGATATCGTATAGTAATCGAATAGCAATAGAACAGAAATATCTCAGTAATTGCACAGTAGTAACATAGCAGTATCTCAGTAGTTGCACAGCAGTAACACAGCAATATCTCAGTAATTGCACAGCAGTAGCATAGCAATATCTCAGTAATTGCACAGCAGTAACACAGCAATATCTCAGTAATTGCGCAGCAGTAGCACAGCAATAGCAATAATAATAAAATTATTAATGGTTTATAAGTACCGAACGATTTGAACTTTGCGATTTTGAGCTGAATCAGATAATTATGTAATGAAATTCGTTACATAGTTAAATGTAACATATTTCTTAGATAGCTTAAAATTTACCCCTCGATGTCGTCTTCGCCATCGGTTTCAGGATGCACTCTAACTTTCTCCCCCTTTGCGCTTATCACGATATTACACTTGACGTATCCTTGGGGGCCGGCGGAAAGATCTTTCGGATCGGTTATCATCGCCCATTTATGATAATACTGATGATCTGTCAAAGTAAATTTTCTAAAACATCTTTCTAAAATTTCCCCATTTTTGTATTCATCGATATTATCTCTCATGAGATCAATCAAATATCAAATTCGATTTGAGATTTGTCGTGAATTTACGAAGCTGTAAAGTACAATTCATCCAATAATCTTCACGTTCTTATTGCTCTAAGAGAAAATGGTCTGAAATACAATAAAAAATAACTTGGAACGTGTGTCGATTAATTATCACCTGGTTGCTCCCATACTATCGCGACTTCGAAAACCGTGCTGCCGTGAAATTTCAGCTGACGCAGGTAATTTCGTAGATAAACGGCTATCATGATCCTCGTGCTCAGAAGCTCGTCCATGTCGCACGTGATATCGAACACAAAGTACTGGCGATATTCGTCGTAAAGTCGAAATAAATCTCTCGATTAAATTCACGCGAAAGAATATTCCGAGAGTTACCTCGTTATAAATCGGCGAATCAGTTCTCTCGCGAACAACCGTCTTTCTCTTTCTGTTCCCCACTTTGACGACCACCACGGGGTTTCCATTTTGCGGCAAATGTCTCGCTTCGAGAATCGTTACGCAAACTTGATAAGCGCTGTATCCGGCTCGTAATTTCCTCGAGACCATCGCGATAAAGTCGATCGTCGATATTTAACGAGCGTTGCCCTCTGTTTGCGTTTGTTTAATGCACCGTTTGTTTGTTTCGTCTGTACACACTGCGACAAATTTATAATCAGTCGTTGGCAACAGCTCCGGCGACGACAAATACCGGGGAATTCTGGAATTGGCTTAATTGGAATTTCATACGATCGCAAACTCAATTACGATCACGGTTGAACATCGATGCACGGTTTTCGCGAATAATCATTGAGTTTCGCTGAGAGGAGATTAAAAAATCGGCTTTTAATCCTCGCGCGCACTTTTTATCCGTGAAAGTACGTCGGTAAGAGTAGTCTGGAGATGTAGGGTAACTAGTTTTTCTATAGATGATATCGGAAGAATTTGATAAACGTTAATCAATACGATGATAGATGGCCAAGCAAGGGTTTGCTCTTGTTTCAGTGCTTGTACGTAGATACCGCTACTGTGCAATTTCTGGGGGATCGAACTCCGTCGTTAAAACAGAGAGAAGGTCGGTCGGTAGAATAGAATGTCTTCTCCTCTTCTGTTTTATCGAACGAGTTATTGATCTTTTATTACAATAATTTTGTTTAGTTTGAAACAGATATTTTATTCATGAAAAAAACGATTCGTAAGTAAAGCATGAATTTGATTAATGTGTACTTCATGAGGCTGGAAAATAAGAAATAATTTATAACTTGTTATACACACGAAATTCAGTTAATTGCAGATCATAATTGTTCTAACATTTGCTCTTTTCCGATGACTCTGCCCTTGAATGAATTTTTTTGGAAAACAACATTTTTGTAACGCATTGCTCCGCCGTTCAAGAAATGTTTTTTTTTTAGAAATTACTCTATTTTGCAATTTCATTTTGCAACGCGAGACAGTGCAATAATTTTAATTCAAAATTGTCTAACAAAACAAGATTTTGGGATTATCTTAAGTCTCTGAAAATTTTTCGCAATTCTAATTCGAAATGAAACACAGCGGCATCAATAAAGATGGGGCAAGCAATTTTATACTGACCTTTTTAACGCAGCTGTTGCAATCTGTCGGATCGAATAATTGAGTAAATCCAATTAAAATCTCCCGCGGGAAATTTCTAGAAAAACGTTTGTCCTCTGCACAGACGTTACGTAAAAAGATCCATTAAAGCGGTCTGATTTTTACATAACGCGAAACGAACGACAATTTCCCGCCACCTTAAAGGAACAGCGTGAAAAATAATTCGTGAATTTTCCCAAATTTTCAATGCGTTCTTCGACATTCGCAAAATTATTTTCCCCCGAACGGAGGAAGAGCTTTTTTTCCAAAAAACTCGACGTATTCCTGTAATGGCTTTTACCCTCGGCTTTTCTGTCACTCGAATCGAAGGCCGAACTGTCAGGCACAAGTGTGCACTTCACACGTCAATTTGCGTAGTGCTGTGTAAATAAAAAAAAAACTCACATGACGACACGTTTTAGCGTATTTTCCGATTGTCACAACAGCGGCCGTTGATAGAAACGTCGATGGTGGCACATCAATTTATCTGGCACTTTCTCGACTACAATTATTTAATCTAGGTGGAGAGATTTTCCAAATAATACACAATGACTTTTAGAAGAATCAGTTTGTTTTTGTGGTGGCAGGTGTTTCGACGTTCATTCTTGCATGGAATGAAGTTTTCTATAGGGGTTTGATGCTTTTGTAGGCTTTACTGGAATTTTAAAGAATAACTTGTGACTTTTATCATTTGTATATTCTTGAGTTTAATTAACAAAAATGCAGTGAATTTTTACGGTAGTTACGTTGAAGTATAATGTATCCTTTTTTGATTCGAATGATTCGTGATAGAAAAATTGTTTGTCTTTTAATAACACCATGGTCGCCACAGAAATTAAAACTAGGCATCCCCGTTCAAATTTGTCTAATGTATAATATTGTCAAATTTGTATAATAACGAGTGACACTCGTAATGCGGTAGATTGGACAGGAAATTTTCAAGTTTTGCAAAACCTATGAAATTAAAAACATCAGCTAGACGCGACACTGTGAAATTATTTCTATAATGTTAATGTTACGTTAAATTGTACGATATTACAGGAATCACTGATCAATTTTTATTTTAGCAATTTAATTCTGCGTCATTGAGGAGGAAGTTACGAACGAAATCAAGGCAAGGGGGTAAAGTCTATCAATAAACAAATTCATTTATGCAATAGTAATATTACAACCCTATAAGCCAAAGGTAAACGACAGTAAATTTAACCCCGCCAACTCCATATAAATCACACTAATACAAATCCGTTAGCATTAACATATAAACAATCACACAATCTTACACATAATAACAATAACAATTATGATAAAATATCCCAAACCATTAATTCAAATCCCATACAATCAAGCCTCACTTAAATACCAACGGAAGTTTCCCCAACACTAGAACTACCGGCGTCAAATCTACCCTATTTCAATATATTAAATAAACACTTTGAAAAAGGAGGATCGAAGGGGCGGAAATAATGATCAATTTGCCGATTTATGTTTTTTAAGATGGACTTACAATATTTATTCCATCGCTCTTCTACAAACTTGGAGAATTTTTAGAAAAACATAGTGTTCTAGTAATTTTCAATGGTTTGGTGGTTCTAGTGTTAATAGAAGTGACGACGTTTCTACGTTCACTGCCACCGATTTTTACACGACGGGGGTGAAATGTCCATAATGAAGCAAAAATCGCAGTATCGGTGACAAACGCCCTTGATATCGTGCGAAGATAAAAACGTGACATTTCAGCCGTTCTAGGGTTTCTATGGGGTGGGAGTGACGGTCTACACGGGGACGGAATAGCATAGGGTGTAGACGCAATTCAGATGCTATTATAGGCACGCGGTTTATTTCGACACGTGTCTTTACGAGGCTTAAATTGCCGTCGTTTGGTATCCTAAGTACGAACTTCCGACGTGTCGCCGCAAATCGTGCCGCACATTTTCACTAATTATCCCCATGATTTATCGGGCTACGCACCGATCGGAATTTCACGGAATGAAAATCACTCACGTTATTCCGCACCGGTTGTTCCATCGACATTTCACTCGCTCGAATAATTTACGAATTTGGGTCTCGGAATGAGACATTTGCGATTATGCTAAGTGCCGCGGTGGAATCGAGCCTCGAGTGTGCGAGCTTTTTCTCCGTCGAATTATTGATACCGTTTAACGTCAAGTTTTTTCAAGGGAAGAAACGTTCATTTTATGCGGTGATGTTTGACGTTTAATGAATACTCGGGGCTTTTATCATTCTGTCGGGACGTTTGTAATAATGTTTCGTGAAAGGAATGCGGTGTGTGGAAAAAGGCTGAGTGGATTTAAGACGTTCTCTTTGATATCGACATTTTATTTGGCGCGCAATGTTTCGGATGTTTCGTGCGTGTTTGTGCAGAGTGTCTCAGTTGATTTTCATATCTTCTACAACTTTCTTCGGCGCATTATCACTGAATGTTGCAAAATACCAGCAGATACGATAAGTAATGTGTGCCAGTCTTCGCTTCACCGATTTCAAAAATGCTGCGGTGCGAATGGTCGTTATGTTGAACCGTTCCTTTAAACAAACGGTAATGTTAGCACGAATTTGAGAATTATTTAAAATGAAATGTCTTCTAAGCTCCTAACTTTTCGAGAAACATAGATCAGTATTTTTTTACGAAGAAGGCCTACATCGAGTGATGTACAGAAAAATACCTCGTTCAATCTGAAAAACCACATTTGACCTTCGAATGACATAGACGCGTCCACTTTCGGGAAAACTAATAACATCAGAATACGCCCCACTCGGTACATTCGAGTCTCCTGTGAAATTTATCTATATTTCTTTTTTTCTTTTGCGCTATGGGCAACAACCACGAGGAAATCAATATGTCAAGATGAACCAAGACAACCTGTACAATCAATGTGTAAAGAAATACCCATCGCGTTCCTTCCAATTTCAGTCGCTTCGACACACTACAATTTTACTTAAGATTCGAATCCAATCATATTGGCTTGGCAACTAAGTGATTGCGGATTTTGACGATAGATGGTTTCCGCATTTTTTTTTGTTTCGTCAACATGTTCAAAGCACCTAGGCTATAATTTTCTTGTTGTTTGGACTTCCACGTTTCATCAGTAAATAAAATCGTATCGATGAGTTATTTAGTTTCGTTTTTATCCCAATTTGAAAATGTAAGAACAAAACGCGCCTTTCAGACATATTTTATTGTATTTCCGAAAAGGCAGGAACGCATCCCAAGCATACAAGAAGTTAGGTGCCGTATATGGGAATGAAGCCTTGAAAGATAGGCAGTGTCAAAATTGGTTTCCCAAATTTCTTTCGGGTGATTTTTCACTCCAAAATGCGCAACGATCTGGTCATCCAGTTACAGTTGATGAGAGTCATATCAAGGCTATTATCGATTCAGATCGTCATAGCACAACACGTGAGATTGCAGAGAGGCTCAATGCATCGCATATATGCATTCAAAAAAATTAAAACAGCTTCACTATGTTAAAAAAACTCGATTTATGGGTCCCTCATCAGCTTAAGGGGTTACGCCACCTTGGCGCTCGGAAAAATAGGTATAAAAATAAACACTTTTTTTGACGCAGCCGTTAAGTATATAAAATGTTCTTTAGTTTACACATATATATAGTAGTTTTATGAACAATTTGCAATGTTAATGATTAAAAAATGTTAAAAAATGACGGAGATATGAGGCGATAAGTAGGACTCTCTTTTAAAAACCCTTACTCACGGTGTACATGATTTCTCTGTTAGGCATTGTCTGAAATATAAAAAATTGTTGTTTTCTTATTTATAAGGGTAATAGATAAAATGTGACGTAGGGAAAAATTTTTAAAAATTTTTTTGTAGAAATGACAGCTATTTGAAAAAAGAATTCGTATTTGCATCGAGATGTTGAGTTTAAAAACTGTATAACTTTTGAACATGGCATCCAATCAAAAAAATCCTACGTCACCTTTTAGAGAATATTATAAACAACAATTGTTGTAAATTTTAACCAAATGGGTTGAGTAGATATTGAGATATCGTGTACACCGATTTGAAAAATGTAGTTTCGAGAAAAACGCAAGAGAAGAAATAGTACGACGTCAGGGTCTTGAAACCAAATATTGTTTTGAATTATTTTCAATCTGCGATTCCTGGACCATACATGAGGTCTTCTATTGTTGCTGTGATATCTTCCTCTTCCTTTTGAGCAGCTTTTTTCAATTTTCTAGCCTCTTTAGTCTCCTGTTGCTCTCTTGCATTCCCTACGGATATTCGTTTGGAATCCAAGTTGTCGGAAAACTGCAGCGCGTTTGGGCCAATTTCAAGATTTCATAATTGCATCATATATAATACACTAGTATACCCATCATTAAATATTCTAAATTCCTTCTTATATAAAATCCGCAATCACTCAGTTTCCAACCCAATACATCCCCTCCTATCGCCGCATTCGCAAAAATCTTTCAAAATTCCGCCAACAAAAAAGAAAACAGAAATCAATTTCAACAACCATTTCATCCCATTCAACAACATTCCACGCGAAAAACCATCTACCGAACCAGCAACACGAGAAACGGCCGTCCGAAAAAAAAATTCTCCAACTGAGAACGAAAAAAAAAAAACTCGTGTTCCAGCACGCATTAGCGGTAGATTTGTAAGTTAACCCCGGTAACTGGTGGAGGACACGAGGACGGAGCGTGCCCCCTACGGGGGTTCCGCCATTGGGGGTGTTCGTTATATTCCGAGTCCTTTTCAAAGGGTCACGTGCCCGCGGCGTCCCCCTCGAGCCGATATCGTATTTGTACAACACGCATCCATTATTGCAATCCGGCTGTTTGTGTGTTTTGCGCACTCTTTGTACGGCGATCCTCCTAGCACCCCCGTGCGCGGGGCTCTCGTGCGTTTTCTTTTCCCTCGTTGGGCCGCCCTCTCGCTGGCACGGCTCTTTTCGCACACACTTGTCCCGTCTTTCTGCGACGGAGCGAGCGAGCACGAACGCGGGCCCATTATTGTGCCGCGAAAACAATGAGGGCTCGCGATCTGTCGGACCACTCGAGGATGAAGAGAGAAAGAGAACGGCGGGACCACCTCTTCTCGTTTCGTCGGATCACGTGGGAAAACGTCATCGGCTTTTTTTCTACGGGACGAAGGGGAATATCGATGGGAGTGCTCGAGCGCGTGGGAGAAGTCAGGTTTTCGAGGTCTTCGAGGAAACCGCTTTGGCGAACGTGCGCCGCGAATGGGACTATTCAATGATTCTCTCTCGTCGGAGTAGGTGACTTTGGGATTGTTTCGCGGTATTATCAGGTGGAAGTGATTCTGGGGGGTGGATGTTCTTTGTGCGGGATTTGTATGATGCTTTTTAACACGGGGATGGGGTTAGGTTTGAGGGTGGGTTCATGGGAATGACCGGGGATTGATGGGTAGATGTATTTGCGCGGTATGAGAAGGTTATGCGGATGTTTTGCGTGACTGTGTTTTTTTAAGACGCTTCCTGATTTGTCGATGGAATAAATCTGGTTCATTTCGTAATTGTTCGTCATTCGGTGTGGTTTAAGTCTTTGTAATTCTCATTTATTCTAACGAACAATTTTTATCTACTGTCATGTTTACAGCACCACTACTGCATCTAAACTACTGTATCATCGTAGAGAGATACATTTAACCTTCATTCGTCCTTCGGGTCTTTTTTACTTAAATCGAGATTTAATCTGACCGAAATCGAGGCAAATTTTCCACAGTGAATTGATATTATTCTCAGTAACATTATTACAAAGGGAAAATAAAATAAATCTTATTTTTTTCATAGAAAATAGACCACAGATCAGAAAAGATCTTAGGGGCTTTCCTGTGATTTCCTTTAACCCCTTGCCGTACGGTTTCTTTCGTGACTGCCTGCACAATAATTCAGAATTATATTGGTAAAGTAGAAATTAATCAGTGATTCTTGATATATCGTATAATTTAACGTAATATTAATATTATAGGAATAATTATATCGTGTCGCATCTCAGCGATACTTTCAATTTCACAGATTTTGTAAAATTTGAAAATTTGAAATTCTCATTTATTCTAACGCACAATGTTTATCTACTGTCATATTTACAGCACAACGAAACGTTAACTTCGGAAGATCAAAGTCTCAAACTTCCGCTTTCTGCTCCCGAAATCAAATTCCCATCCTCACAAAGTCAACCCAACAATCGTCTCTTTGACCTCTTGCCCTACAATAACGAGTGACACTCGTGATGCGGTAAATTTTCGAGCTTTCAAATATCCATCAAATTCCAAATATCAGTGAGACGCAACACGATCAAATTATTTCTACAACATTAATGTTACGTTAAATTACACGAAACATTAACACTAGGTTTACCAAGCGGGTCATTTTGACCCATTCCGAACCTCGCAAGGGAAATTATAGAAACAATTTACATCTCCTTCCGCCACTTGTACTGACTTTTATCCATTCAACGAGAGGAGTATACATCGAAATCCATTTTCTTCAAAGCCTCCTAATTTTGAAATTTTCTATATTCAACACCAATTGTCCCGTGCCAGTAGAGATAGGTGCATAAGAAATCTCGGTAAACCTAGTGTTAACTCTTTGAGACCCGAATTATTTTACTAACTTTTCGTTAGATAAGCAAATTGTTGTAATTTATAACTGCTAGTTGTGTTATATTGGTTACTCGCAGTAAATGGAATCCTCTTTTGTCTTAGTATATTTATTGGCGCGGTACACTATTTACATACACGACTGTTCACACGTAAGGTTTTACAGAGAGTGAGAGGGAACGTGATATTCCTCACGTACGCCTCATCATACACATAATTACCGATTTCTAAAGAAGGTGTCGCGATTTACCGGTAATGTCATTTTTCTGGTTTCCAACACAAATATAGTCTCGGAAAATTGTCTGCCGTTAATTATTCATTTTTACTTAATACTAGGAACAATTGCAGGTACCGTGATATATTTATGTTAAGATGCAAAATTATTGTTGATTTCGAAAAGTCGATAATTAGTGTCTAGTAAGATTAGTATTTTTATTTTTTATTTATTATAGTAAGATTAAAAGTGATAATTAGTGTCTAGTAAGATAGATAATTAGTAAACTAGTGCCAGAGAAAGCCGAGTCGAGCTACGCTCGAAAGTGCAAAGGGTTAAGAATCACAGATCAATGTTTATTTTACCAATTTGATTGATTCATTGCGAAGGCAGTCGCAAAATAAATTGTCCGCCAATGGTTTAAACCCAAACATCCCTCTCCCATAACCCACTACTACTTCCCTCTCAAATAACCCCCACAAAATCATCCCCACACCAATAAAAAATTCCATCGCTACCTCCAACATCGATCTTCAACCCCGTACGATTTCCAAACCCCGAAACCCGTGCAAACGGACATAAAGAACCGTTCGATTACGAGGTCATTCGCAGGTCCGCTTTTCTCCTTCTCGCGGACGGACGTTCGAAGCCACACAGAGTCCGCGGTGCTCTCTCCATGGGTGGCTGTAGGGATTTCGCAGTGAACTGCATCGTCTAAATAGCGGAACATTATCCTATCTCCCGCGGTGGAAGAAGCGTGCGGCTGTGTACCTGCTCGTCCGGCAGATATCATCCTTCGCTCGTGCAGGATGGCCGCGGCGGTGTCGTGTCGAGGTTCGAGCGTAGATGATGGGATGACGGACCGCGGGCGTGTCCGAGTAGCCGATACCGGGCGCGTGATCGGGAGACCTCCCGGGGCCGACCACCCTCGAGGGGCCACGAGGGTCGACTTGTTAGCCAGACACAACGGGCACTCGAACTAACGGAGCGCTCCTCCACCGACGACAGCTCCGAGCCGACAATGTTTCTGCGGGGCCCCCGAGTACCAGCCGAGGATGCTTTGCATCGCCGAGCTGCATGAGTTTGCTGTCTCTCTCTCTCTCTCCCTCTCTCTCTCTGTCTCTTCCTTGCTCCTTTACTTTGTGTCTTGGTCTCTCTTCTTGCACCGGTGACTTCTCTTCTCTCTTGTATTCCGTGGGTTCGTGACTAAGTCGGAAGATCTGCGATTCGCTCGTAATCCTATTGAACCACTCATTGTACCGGGGTTTGGTTTCTTCATCTTTTTACCCTTTTTTTTGGAAGATGGTGGAGGTCGTTGGGAGAACGTTTGGGTGGTGGGAAACTTGGGGGTTGAGGAGGTCATGTGATTTTTGAGATATGATGGTATGTTTGGAGTTTTGAAGGATGGTGATGCGGATTTAAGTTTGTGGGGTGTGGTATGTGGGGGTAATCAGGGTTTGAGAGAGGGTGAGATGCATGGCGTTATTAGGTACGTGTTGTTAAATGTATGGCAAGCCGTAGCCAGATATGGATTATCCGCGACCACTTTTCTGATATCTACTTACCAGTTTCCCAAAATTTTTGAATGGTACTTCAACAAAATTGCAAAGTATAGTAAGTCTAATGAAGCCTAAGTCTCTTCTCAGATATTACAATATCGTGGTCCACTTTATTCACAGATTGTCCACCACCACATTTTTTATTTCGACCTACCAGCTTCCTAAAATTGTTGACTACTATTTCCAGTGCCAAATTGCAAAGTATAATAATTCTAACGAAGCTTACGTGTCTTCTGAGATATTACAATATCGTGGTGCACTTAATTCACAGATTGTCCACCACCACATTTTTCATTTCTACCTATCAGCTTCCTAAAATTGCTGACTACTATTTCCAGTGCCAAATTGCAAAGTATAATAATTGTATCAAAGCTTATGTGCCTTCTGAGAAGTTGCAATATCATGGTTCACTTAATTCACAGATTGTCCACCACCACATTTTTGATTTTGCACCTATCAGCTTCCTAAAATTGTTGACTACTATTTCCAGTGCCAAATTGCAAAGTATAATAATTCTAACAAAGCTTACGTGTCTTCTGTGAAATTACAATATCGTGGTCCACTTAAGTTGCAGATTGTCCACCACCACATTTTTTATTTCCACCTATCAGCTTCCTAAAATTGTTGACTATTATTTCCAGTGCCAAATTGCAAAGTATAATAATTGTAACAAAGCTTATGTGCCTTCTGAGAAGTTACAATATCATGGTCCATTTAAGTAACAAATTGTCCGCCATCACTTTCTGAATTCCACCTACCAATTTCGCAAAATTGTTAGCTACTACTTCCAGTAGAAATAGCACAGTTTAACAATATCATAATCCCCCTGAACGTCAAACAGCATCTCAATGAACACAAAATTTGTATCACAGAAAGCAAATTGCAAAACTCTTTTTAAGCTACAATCCACCTTGCTGCAGCCTGTAATCATTGAAGTCTGCGAGTTTCTTGCATTGTAACGTCAATTGAAAATTGGCAAATGAAATGCACGAAGGCAAATGAAGGCATAACGTACCTTCCGATCCGACCGTTGTCTCGAGGACAGTGAAACACAAACGCAGTCGGATATCTCGGCCGATACCGTGCGATAAAATCAATGAGTCAACGCGAAGATATATTATTTGCGAGCGGTTGATACTATTTCGAAAGGATCGGCATCGTTAAACAAATTTTTCAGGTATTCCGTGGGCTTCTAGGTCTGAAGGAAAAAATGTTATTATTGGAGGTTTCGGACCGAAAGCGAAACCGTGTTCGTCGAACCCGCCTTAATGAAGGTACATTCTTCGGTTGCCCTCCGATCAAGATATCTCCCGTATAAATTGAATGCTTTTCACTGAAGCTCAATCAAGCCGGTAGTCGAAAAAATACTATGGAATACGATCTCGATTA
Organism: Cerceris ruficornis; assembly: GCA_963989415.1. Taxonomy (NCBI): domain Eukaryota; kingdom Metazoa; phylum Arthropoda; class Insecta; order Hymenoptera; family Crabronidae; genus Cerceris; species Cerceris ruficornis. Next base: position 7,428,265 of record OZ022529.1, read on the forward strand.
GAGCCCTCGACAGTTGCCGCGGTATGCAGCCGTGAACTTTGTGTTTTCCAGCGATTATCTCGAATGTGAAGCCGACAGCTTCGACTTCTGTCGCGGCTGAATTTCGACGAAGATTTCGGTGAATTGTAAATTAATCGCATTTATCTTAGAGAAACGTGGAAAGTCAGCGAGACGTTGTTTAACATTAGATTTACGGAAATCTTCAAATTGACGAGTTGCTATTTTTTTCCTTAACAATTCCATTTACAGAGAAGTATTACAGTAGATATTTCACGTGTATTTTACAATATCGAAATTACTTAACGAATTATCATTCTTGTCTCTTCATCCCTCTTTTTCCAAAGTCCTTATTTAATATATTGCAGTGTAACAGATATCATACCCGTAAATCCAGTGTTAAAACAAAGAAACAGTGCTAAGCATTTTGTGGCAGAAGAATTCTTAAAATGTTCTTATAAGCGCATAATTGAAAGTGTGATAAAATTAGCTTCCTACAAATTAAATAACTACTCTATCATCGTAGAGGGAGGCATTTAACCTTCATTCGCCCTTGGGGTCTTTTTTTACTTAAATCGAGATTTCATCTGAACAAAATCGAGGCAAATTTTCCACAGGGAATAGATATTATTCTCAATAACGTTATTACAAAGGAAAAGTAAAATAAATCTTATTTTTTTCATAGAAAGTAGACGACGGATCAGAAAAGATCTTAGGGACTTTCCTGTGATTTCCTTTAATCCCTTACCGTACGATTTCTTTCGTGATAATAATAATTCCGCAATAATTCAAAATTAAATTAGTAAAATAAAAATGAATCCGCGATTCTTAATATATCACTGATACTTTCAATTTCATAGGTTTCGTAAAATTTGAAAATTTCCTATCCAATCTGCTGCGTCACGAGTGTCACTCATTGTACGGAAAGGGTAACTTGGACTTAACCTTTTAAACCGTGCCAAATCTTCAATGTTCAATATTTTTACTTTATTCTAGTTCCGGCGATAGCCACAGGTTTACGAATTAAAACGCCGTTTGATTTTTTGATTTCAGATGAGCGAAACTTCTGGAATCATGGCAGCCGTTCTTTACACCCGGGTCTCTTCCAAACGGAGTAACGTCAATTTAATTTGTTATTTTTGTTTGAAAAAATTCTGAGAGACTGCTAACATATCGATAAATATGTGTCAAAAATGTCAAGATCGTGTGTTTTAATGATTCGACAAAAAAAAATCCCAAAAGAAGCGAAAAAAAGGAACTGTCACATGGGATGACCCCATTAAAGCGTGGTTGAGGAAACTTTTGAGTCTACCAGGACACTTTTTAATAAGTCGAATGTATTCTATGAAATCAAAATATTTTTGCCATATTTGATAAAAATAACTAACCTTTGAATCTTGAATGAAACTACACGATACAGAGGTATTATGATACATATGCAAGAATTCCTAAGCAGAGAGAACAAACAAGGCATACGACTCTGTTTTGTGAACGCAAAAGCAATAACTCTTTCGTCGAATGAAAAATTCTTCGCGCCGGAGAAGCAGAATGGAAAATCGTACGATAGAGAAAGAGCGAGAGATTCAGTTTAGTCCCCAAATACCATACAAACGGAATGTCTTAAGACACCGCCCACGGGCATGCTAACGAAGCTTAAGGTCGTTATCCTCTTCTTAATTAATGGCCACTCTCATCTTCTTCCGCCCGTCCTTACTCTCGCTCTCCGTCGTCGATGATAGTAGCATGTCCCTACTCTTCTACTTTATCTCCTTCCTTTTCGTTGGATCGCACAGTGTCATCGAATTGGCCTTTGAAACCTCGGATTTGTATTTTTGCATCGAACATCAAAAAACAAAAAATCGTTATGTTGCTTTAAATTTGTTTTTGAACGCATTTCCAGCTGCGCACTTTCCGTAGAATTCATTGAAAGAATTTGAGAATTCCCGTTTCAGATTACATTGAAATACGATTAAAGTAATTTTCAAATTGCTCCGGAATTCGGAAATTTAAGTAATACTATTTTGCTATGTTAGTTTTTACTGGATATTGCTATTGGACATCGAAGAACACAAAATCGTTACGTTGCTTTAAATTTGTTTTTGAACGAATTTTCAGCTGCGCACTTTTCGTAGAATTCATTAAAAGAATTTGAGAATTTCCGTTTCAGATTACATTGAAATGCGATTAAAGCAATTTTTAAATTGCTCCGAAATGCGGAAATTTAGGTAATGCAATTTTGTAATATCAGTTTCTATTGGATATTGCTATGGAACATTCAAGAACAAAAAATCGTTATGTTGCTTTAAATTTGTTTTTGAACGGATTTCTTGCTGGGCACTGTTCGTAGAATTGTTTGAAGGAATTTGAGAATTCCCGTTTCAGATTTCACTGAAATGCGATTAAAGCAATTTTTAAATTTAAATTTTGCAATGCCATTTTATATATGATATTGCTACCGAAAAATGTTTTCCATATTTTCAAAAATTCTCTCATTGCAAATTTAAAAAAGCAACAAAGGTAATCCATCCTCATTTCTACAATACAATTATCTACTACATAAACTATGTGCCATTCTTTCAAAAAATTCACACGAGCAATTCATGAATATTTGAACCTCATTCACATCATTAACTTCACCCGACGATATTCCACCCTGAAATCCGAATGCCAACGCAGACATCAGGCTGCAGGATTCTAAGGTCCGCCAGGTCGTTTCCAAAGTTCTCAATGAACCGAGACAAGCTGTCTTGAGAGGAGGACCTCCATACCACCGGAGGGCATTCTTGGGCTTCCCTCTTCGGCGTGTATTTCACAATGGTCGGGCAGGTCGGCGAGTCTAAGCGTAATCAGCGCAAGCACGCAAATTAAAGTCTCGTCAGTCCCGACCTCCCTTCGCGCGTCCCACTGACCTGATTTCGTTTCCACGCGAAAAAAGGAAGCCGACAGCCGGTTCGTAGGGCTGCGATCCATCCGGTAACCTCGAGGAGAGAAACAAAGAGAGAGCGAGAGACCGAAAGAGACGGAAGAAGCTACGGAACACGCGAAGAGAAAGAAACAACGTGCTCGAAAAGAGAGAAAGAGTAGGGAATACCAAAATGAGCGGAAGCGAGACGAAAAGAACGGCAGAGAGGAAACATCAAAAAGAAGAAGGGAATGAAGGAGGAATCAACGAGGACGAAGGAAAGAGAGACACGCTGGATGGCCGACGAGGCGCGGTGAAGGAAGAGCGGGAGGAAAAGGAACGGTAGAAGGGGCAAAAGAGTTAAGGGGAGAGAAAGAAGCGGAGGAAGGGAGACGTTCGGCGAGAGAGCGAAAGGGAGAGAGAGAAAGAGAGAAAAAAGGGTCAAACTCGTTTTCGTTTTCGTCGCTAATTAGACTCGTTAACCGCCTCTTCTGGCGTAGCAGGCGTAGCCATAACCGGGCGACTTCTCTTCGGTTCTCTGAGAGCCCGCCGAGAAGCGAACGGAACGGCCACCAATGCTCGGAGGCTAGTTTGTTCTCGTCGCCCAGTCCTCCAGGGTGCATTTGCCTTGATCGCCCCTCTTGGCTATTCGACATGCGTGCAGCACGCGAAATTGCACCTGCACCCGGCTATCTGGCCCTTTTCTCTCCTTTCTCTGCTCTCGCTCTCTCTCTCTCTTTCTCCTAGTGACCGATTCCTCGTGTACACGTGTGTCAGAGAAAAGCCACGAGATTCGACGTGTTCCTGGTAGTGGCGGTGGTGGTGGTGGTAGTGGTGGTGGTGGTGGTCATGGTGGTCATGGTGGTGGTCGTGAGAGGATGACTGGTTATCACGAATTCGATTCTGACGCGATGACGTTCGTGATGGCACCCGTACCTACTACACCTCCAAATTATCGTACCGATGTAGGAAATATTACCGCCGGAACAGGTGTCGATGTTACGTGTGTTCGATAGAAATACTTCAGCCTCGTTTAATCCAACACCGATGACACCTGTAACGATGCCAATGTAATCTGAGACCGCCAATAGCATCGCCGGTCTACGGCGGTCCCGTTGCAAACGTGAAATTTGCCCGGCTCGTTTTCGCCGATTCCCGATCCTGGAGTATCATCCTCGACGATGGTATCCGTATCTACGACACCTGGACCAGACGTCTGCACCGAGCCATCGGGGTTATTCACGCACGTGTTGTTGTTAGATGACAATCAAGGGAACCCTTGCTAGAGACAGATGGTACACACTGTTGCGCCCGTACAAGCAGCGTGGGTGGACAACCGAGAGATCCCGGATCACTGTACACTTGTTCGTACATATACTGTAATACTTTAATCGTGACAGGAACAAGACGTAACAGAACTGTCTCCGAAAATTCCTCGAGTTCCATGAGAGCGCAGGAACGACGCTCGAGAGGATCGTCCTTCGTGTGGAATATCTATTACCGTTCACCAAGACACTTTCCAAGACTATTGTACGTGTTGCGATTGCACCATGGCGTTGGAGGAAATCCTCGATAATGACAGTGTCGGAGAAAGCACGAGCTTGTTATCCCTAACATCCACCGTCGCATGACACGCGTTAATGACAGCTTAACTCGCGCACGACCGACGACTCTGGCCGATGCTGCGAATTAACTTTTCAATCGTCCTCGACGACACCACGGTGATATTTATTCGTTCGAGCCTGATTGGCGGAGATGCAGCAGGTAATTGTTGCTTTACATCGTGCTACTTGGCATCGTGGTGTACGAATACAACGAGCTGTCGCAATTATATCTGTACGTACGTCTATCCGTGGACGCGAGTTTTGCGTTTCTGCAGCTGGAAAAGGTGGTTTTCATGGAATCTCGTTGACCGAAATTGAGAGCAGATATCGTAGAGATACCTGTCGTGCATTATTAAGGACGATCGAGTAAATGCGAATCGATGACAAAATCGGCCATAGAACGGTCGATGAAAACTGGTACATGGTTTGGAGTTAGCTAGACTCTAAAACGGTGCGGGGATGGATGAAGGAACGGGTTAAGTAGAATTATCTCGGATAAGAGTGTCCCTGTTTAAGGAAGTATCAGTCTTCTGCTAAATCGGAATCACGGTGGTACACGATGGATCCACGTAAACGTGGGTATGACGAAAGCAGGGAGGAAAAACGGGGCATACGGATTGGCAAGTAGCAGCGCTTCCACCGTGAAAATAATTAATCATGTCACCGATAAGAACGTCGATGCTGACAGGCGCGGATTGGTTTCACGAGGGATCGGCTATCGTCCCTCGAGGGAAATGGTTATGCCAGAGATCGGCATGCCATCAGGAATATGTGAGACTAATGGTGTCTACCTGACGGTGGAAAGAAACCGAGAGAGGAAACTCCATGAGCTGAGAATCGGCGCTACCGATCTGGAAAAGTGACGGGTCACACGTACGGCACACTCGAACCGAGAGGATCTATCTGCTCCTCTTCCTCCTCCTCCTCCTTCATCTTCCTCCTCTTCTTCTCTCTAGGACTGCGAGGCGGATTGAGACACTCTGATCGCCGATAGAGGAATGGTAAAATGAACAGTGGTGCACCGAGAGGCCAACTAGCAGATAAGAATCATTTTTCAAGGCGTTACACGGTGGAGACTCTCGCTTGATAAATGAACGCAACGCGCCGCGGTTACGGTTTTTCCATGGAACCTCGTCCTCTCGGCACGCTGCCTATGAGAAATGAAATCGGCCGTCGAAACTTTGGAACTTTTATCGGAGGAAAATCGAAGGTAAGATCGTCGACGATGATCGACCGTTGTTTAACGGGGTATGAAGATGTCGTGTTTCCTGTGGCGCCATTTTGCTTTGGACTTGTACGCGTGGAATATCGATATGCTTAAAGTATAATGTAATGCACGGTGTTATTTCTAATCCTCCGTAAATCATTGAAAAGAAAGCAAGCAGAAGTGTTATCTTAAGTTTACAAAAATTTCCAGAAATTTTCCAGATCCTGGAATTCATAACGGCTCAAACTCCTAATGAACTGAAACTCAATTTAAATACCCATCATACCCGCGACATTCTTCTTGAAGTGTTTAATACTAAACGTACCGGCATTTTACATATACCTATTCTTACCATAAGGGGTAATTTGAAAGAAATTCGTAATTTATTGAAGTAAATAATTCGCAACCTAACTCCTGACTTCTAATAAAATAATCAAACCTATATTTTTATTTTTATAAGTGAAATAATCAATTAATTACACTTTTTACATATGACTGGTTTCTCCTTCATACATTTTTCGCAGACAAATTTTTTTCATATTATTCAAGTTTTTTTCTGTTTTAGTGATCTTTAGATATAGAATATGTCCCGTCTGAACTCGCTTCACTTAAGGTTCCAATGTAATGAACCTTAAGGTTCAATTCTGTCTCACTGACCGTGCGGACTTATTCAAGGCTGCAGTAAAAAACACGGCCAATGTACCAAATATAACGAGGATTGTTCACTCCTTGTCGCACTTGATTTTTTGTAGGCTCTGATCATTACTCTCTGACTCTCAATATAAAACTGCATTTCTATTTCGTTTAGCTATAGAGAACTCATTGGCGGGAATGTTGCTTGTGAATCTCCGAAAAGAGTCCGTTCTGTTTATGCGTTAAGTCCTATGCACCCCATCGGGTCCCCATAACTAAGGTTGCATTTGAAGAACTGCAGAAAAATACGTAAATTTCATAAGGAAATGTTTCTCTGTAAAAAATAAGCTAAGAGAAAAATGGAAAGCGAGAAATTAAATACTCAAATCACATAAGAACTTACAGAGAGTCAGATGAGCGAAAGAAATAAGATTGAATGTACGATTTTAAAGTAAATTTTGAAAGGGGTCATTTGACTCCGCTTGGTACGTTTAGTGTTAACATATCAAAATATTGATACTTCTAATTCTAATCGACTTCGCAACACTAAAACTCCCACTCACCCCGAAACTTCAAATCAAAGTACAGAACCCAGACCTAACCCAGAAGCACGTCAACAACAAACCAATAAAAATCACGAAAAAAAATCGCCTACTCCAAAGACACGAATCTCGTGCGAACAGAAAGGTGGACGTCGTTAACGTCGGATCTTGATTCGGAGAATTAGCGGAGAACTGTAATTTCGCTATCCGTCGCGCCGGGTGTCCTTGATGGACTGCACGCGGCGATGCACGATATACAGCGTATTTCTTACATAAAGCGGACATTGACGTTCGGCCATAGGGTCTAATACTCGCGGTGGGCGGCCATATTGGATCGTGATATGGGCCCGCAATTAAGGCCGAGTAGGCCACCCGGACGAGGGAGCGCGATAAGGTGAGGAGGTTCACCGTGGCCGCGTCTCAGGGCTAAGCTTGACCTTCTTGGCCCCCTTCGCTTCGATGCGCTTCCCAAAGCGCTCCGCGCTGGAGGTTAGGTCACGATTAAGCACTGATTGGGTGGGCCTAATAACCGGGGACCGTACTTGTATGCAGAACTTTCACCGGCGAACCGACGTCGCTCGCGGTCGGATTAAAAGTATGATTTTACGTGCGATGAAGTTTCGACGGGGAAATTCTGGGACTCGTTGATGTTTCGGTTGCCGAGGGTCGCGGGTGGAGAAAGGTTGAGGAATTCTTGTCTTTCTTGGTGGATTGGGGATGTTTGATTTGGTAGTGGGTCCATAGAGAATTTATTTGGTGGATATTGTGAAATGTCGCAGTTTTAGAAATACCGGATAAATATTTTAGAAAAGAAGGAACAAGGGGAAGGGTTAAAAGTATGATTTTACGTGCGATGAAGTTTCCACGGGAAAATTCTGGGACTCGTGTTTCGGTTGCAGAGGTTCGTGGGTGGAGAACGTGGAGAACGTTTGAGGAATTCTTGTTTCTTGGTGGATTGGGGATATTTGATTTGGTAGTGGGTCCATAGAGGGTTTATTTGGTGGATATACTGAAGTGTAATAATTTTAGAAATATCAAATTATCATTTTAGAAAATTAGGAACGAGGGGATAGGAAATTTAGCGGTTCGGTTGCTTGTATTTTGTAAGATGGATGTTAGAGGTCAAAGGAGACGTTTGAGGATGTTTTGAAAAATTTGAGAACCAGCTGTTTTGATTATCTTCATGGATTAGGGTTGAAGTCTATTTGAATGGGAACGAAGAATGAAATTTTCAGGGCATTGAAATAAAGGGGGAGGTTATTGTTAAGTGGATTAATAATTGTGCGTTCTAGCCTCGCTGAAATCTAAGCTTCATTATACCGAAACAAGTTCTATTTTCAATCACTTACATGCTCGAGTTCAACGATACAAATATCGCTACCATTTGTAGGATCCAAATAAATTAAACAATAACGATCTCGATTGCATTAGTCAATGAATACAATCATAGAATTTTTTCAACGACATATTTATTGTACCAGTAATTTCAATGTTATCCGCAAAGTCGTATGCAAATTGCTTATTGGCATTAGAGAACGTCCAATGTTTAAATTTATCATAACCCCGTATCGCCAATGAAACCAGTTTGCCAGGATCAGAATCTCCGATTGCCTTCACGTTTTTTAAACGGAATCCCTATAGTAATCCTCTGATAATTTCAATCGTATCTCTAAACCTTGACGTTTAGGCAGTTTGAGAGTTAACGTTTCATCGAATGTTGAAGATCGGTACGAAACTCGCTCGTTATTTATTTTCAATTTGGTGAACATCGAGGAAACACGTACATAATAATCCCGTCTTAGTTTTATACTATGCAAATAATCGCTGGCGTCTAATACAAGAGGGGCATGCTAACTACAAGGTACAATGTAATAGGTGCAATCAGTACACAGTATATCGCTAAGGTAGTACACTGTCTAACTAGCCAGTTCTCATATTACTGCCATACGACGCTCCCAACATGTGAGTTCCATGTTGGGAGGTATGCCAGGCATCTGATACTAGTATACGAATGGACTTGATTATCGAATGTCTAACGATTCTAGCTCTAGAAACTTCCGAGATACCTTTCTTTTTCCGATGAATGGAATGTGCAAAAAATTCCCCGCAATTATCCACGGTTCAGGTCGATAGCCTATATCTGTCGCGATAGTGAAAATATGTCTTTTATTTTCACAGAGAGTAAGAAAATTGTCGGGCACGGTCATCAAAGTTGATTTACAGGCTGATCTATAGAATTCTAAGAGAAGTACTGGCAAAAGATTCTTAGTTATTTAGGTCTATTCGTTAAAAGATTGTTTCATTATCACCGTCACTTAACACCTCTTCAATGAAGGTACTTCATACATCAGATTCTCATCGACTTCATAATTCTCCGAAGACTGGGAATTTTCTGCAATTTTCGATTGTCACGGTCGATTGGCAATATCAGTCCCAATAGTGGAAATGTTTCTTTTATTTTCACAGAGAGTAAGAAAATTGTCGGGCACGGTCATCAAAGTTGATTTACAGGCTGATCTATAGAATTCTAAGAGAAGTACTGGCAAAAGATTCTTAGTTATTTAGGTCTATTCGTTAAAAGATTGTTTCATTATCACCGTCACTTAACTCCTCACCAGCGAAGATACTTCATTCATTAAATTTCCATCGACCTCATAATTCTCCAATGACTCTGAATTTCCATAAACTCACACGCAAACATTTCCCATTAAAAACTATCGCTACAACGTCGAATCGACCGAAATACCCGGTAGCCTCGAGATAGCAAACCGTAGAAGCGAATCTCCCCAAGGAAACGCAAGAGGCAGAGCAGGCAAGGACAACGAGAAAGCTCACGGTCCTTCAACTGTTGTCGCGGTCTACGATCAGATAAACGAGCCAGGCTCTGGTATGCAAATCCTAAACGAACTAATGAAGATTAAGAATGCCCAGGGTAAAGGAGTTCGCCTCATTTCTAAAACATCCTTAACCTCCCCTCCTCCCATCTCACTCTTTCTCTCTCTCTCTGTGATTCACCAATGTGGGCCCCATCTAACGAGCACTGCTAACCCTACCGGTGGAAGGGAGATTCCTGCAAAACTCCCCAGTGGCCATTGTCTCGTGTCTATCGTTTTAATAGTGTCAAACCTCCGGACCTCCTACGGCGAAATTTCACCGACTATGAGGTAAAATCTGTTACGGGCCCTCGTCATCGTCCAAAGACCGCGGCGGGAGGGGAGGAGGAGGAATAGGGGAAAGGGAACGGACCCAGGATGTACGGTAGCCGTTGAAGATTATCATCTTCCACGGTAGCGGCGCTATGAGGGATTCCCCTGTTAATGGCTCCTTGAATTTTGTCGGGTGTACGGTGCCGCGCGTCTCTCGGATGCTTCCTCGCGGTCCCTTCGTGGAAGTCACGTGAATCCGTTCGATCGTTTTGTAATAATTCATTCGCTTCCACGGATCCCTCCGAGGAGACCCTAATTTGGTGGTGCGAATAAGGACGTTCCCTTTGGGCCACGTCGTAGCGGTCTCGTGGTTTTTTGAGTTAATGAGAAGGAGAAGATTTAGGGGCCGGACGGACGGGCCCGGGAGATCGGGACTGGAAATATGGGAAGTTGAGACGTTCGAAGGTAGCGGAATTGGAAACAGGTGACCGCGAAGGTGGTCGGGATTTTTCGGCATGACGAACGGACGGTTTGGAAGTTTTGGGAAATGGATTTTAACCCGTTTTGTTTGAGAGTTTAGAGCGTAATTATCGTTCAACTTTTGTAGATTACACTGGCCAACACGATTTTTGGCCAATGAATATTTTTGATGATTCTTATATATAATGATAATAATTCTTTATTACGTAAAATATATAATTGACATGTACAGAAAATTATTGACATGCTTTAAACTCGATTGATTTGTTTTACGTGATATATTATACATTAGTCTGCACTTAAGGGGTAATAAAATAATCTGAGCTTTAGGTTAGAGAAAAAAGTCGAAAATAAGAACCTTAGCTGAAATTCTTATAGATATTTAGGCGCTGAAGACGAAGATGAAGTAGGTTTGTTTCCATCAGACTTCATTTTTGAGAAAATCAGCTCTAGAAACAACGAAAATTTGCAACTTTAGAAGCTTTTGCATTTTAAACATAAAAGTTATTTAAATTTATTTGCATAAAATAATTCTACAAACCCTCCGGAATATAACGATGCATATTACTTTAATATTATAAACATTCAAATGTGATTAAACGATGCTCAAAGGGAAAAGCCTGCCCCAATTTGTATGCATATTTTCCTATTTATCTTAAAAATCAAATGGCTCAGAGGAATTTTAATAACCGGAGGCGATATAGCAGACAGTTTTCTTGGTGAGACGTAATTGAAATTTGCAACACGAGTTTTGTTTTCGGTTGAGAAATTAAATAACAGTCAAAGAAACCAGTCATTTCGACTGCCTTAGTAGTTCTAATGTTAAAAATCAAAATTAATAATACGCCAGAAAATCTGCAAAATAAAATTAAAATTAGAAGTAAAAATTGGCACTTTATTGGCCGCACGTCTACGCAGTTAAACTTCGCCAGAGGCCGACAATATCTTTAAAGGATTAGATTGAATAAACTTTATATAAATTCACGAAATAATTGGACATGTGCGAACACACAAATCTTTAATAAGACAACGATACAAATAAACACAATAACAATTAAATAACACTACCACTAACAGTTGTTCCGGCTATCACACAGATGTTGTGAGCAGCCATTAAAGTGTTAATAAAACGTATTATCTAAAACCTGTATCCATTGCAATATTACAGTGAACGCTTTCTTATTCTTTCCCCGTTAAAGCAATTCGGCAACACACGACGCACAAGAATACACCGGCGATTCTTGCAATTCAATGGTAAAGAGGCAATCAGCCGCAGAAGGGTAACAGATTATTGAGCTAGGATCCGATAACGCATAAATATACATGCGCCTATGAGCGCAGGCTCATCAGTATGCGGCTATATCGGCTCCGCATCATTATCCGACTTGCTTATACCACGGCATCCTTATGCAAACTTATCACATCGCAGTTTTTCCAAACGGTCCTTCCGAGCTTCTCGATCGGTTTCTCGCAGTTTCGATCTCCTCTCTTCATGCAGAAATAACATATAAGAACGAAATCTGTAACTTGCAACTGGGGCACATTGACTCTTTTTGAATTTTCTCGCATTTGAAAAAACATCGCATAGAAATAGAACTCTCTTCACATAATACATTTATTTTTATTGTAGAATTCTCAAAAAGTGAGATCACTTTTTGCATTTATATAATTTTATTTATTTATTTAGACGGAAAGAACAGACAGATTATTTATTTTGTACAGACATATTTCTTAGTATACGTTGTGTAATCTAAGTCTAAGGGATGAAAAGGCGACATTGAAGAAATCGATATCACTGTAACTATTAGCAGTGTCAGATTCTAAAGATAGGATTGGAGAAACGAAGATTCGATTTGTACGGAAACGTATGGAAGAGCGAAGAATTTCGGAGATTAAACTGCGGAACGCGCAAACTGATTAACACTAGAACTATCAAACCAGTCAAAATATCTGGTACACAATTTTTTCCAAAAATTCTCCAAGTTTATAGAAAATTCATAGAATAAATATTCTAAGTCAATGTCAAAGAACATAGAACACCGCATCGTTCATCTTTTCCGCCTCTCGATTCCTCTTTTTTCAAAGTACTTATTTAATATATTGCATTATAATAGATTTAACGTCGGTAGTTCTAGTGTTAAAGTGAGTAGTTGCGGACAATCGACATGACTATTAATTATCTTATTAAGAAATATTAATAATGCGGGTCTTCTGCCGTTTTTGGAGCTATTATGCAAATGGGTTAAAGAACCAAGGATTCCGTGACCTAGAGAAACTCGTCCTTTAACATTTCGCAAGGTATAATTTTAAGAAAGAAAATTCGGCAGGATATTTTTAGTCCGGATAGATTACACGATATTACAACGTATAAAAATTATTTCAAAGGATTTCAACTGAAACTGTATATTACATAAATTCCAAAATTTCTAGAAAAGCCAGCGCTTCATAAATTAATAATACGAGAGTGCAGCTGTTTCATTCCAACAATATTCGACCACCCTCGTAAAAAAATATTTATACCAGTATAGGATCCTATTCTAGTTTAATCTTAGACGAGCAATCAAAGATTATGGATACTCGTCTTTAAATAAACGGAACAGATGCCCTTCGAATTAATTAACAATACCGTAGCCTAGAAACTAAACTGAACGCGTGTAATTAAAAACAAATGATTAACTTTATTAAATATATAGAAATACAATACTATAAACAATACTAAAATAACTCTAACGCTCTAAATCTCCACTCTGTATATCTCCACTCAACTTGACTCTATGAACTCAACTCAACAACTGTCTCTTCCCAAAAATCCACGCTCGCATCCACCCTCGATCCTCTTTCTCACAGCATGCATTCTTCGTCTTTCTCACAGCATGCGTTCTCTCTTGCACTCACTCATTTTCTCTTTCTCTACAGACTAAACATTCATGCTAGCCCTGACATCCGTCGCCTTCCAAATCACGTACTCTAAACAACCACTCTCGCCTATATACAAACCATCCACACTCACTTATTCTAGAAATTAATACTATTTGAGCGTAGGAAAAATTCCGTTCCTACACTCGGCCATCCTGTTCGGATGTTCGCCCTCGAACATCATTGTCTCTATAATATTTTTTATATCTCACTCTCGTTACATCTCCGCCAATGTGATTTTTCGCCTCTAAACTCAAAATTTTTCTCCGACTCTACACCAGTTAAAAATGTTTAACTCGGTAAAAATGCAACGATATCAGCCAATCCCAGAGACCCGATAACCAGCCGACCAAGAAAGCCCGTCGATTTCTCACGCACCCCATTACGCGCTCGAATAATTCCACCCCCGTCGATTTTCCCCGGGGCGCGGCTTTCATTACTCCATAATTTTTCGCGAATTTATCCACGCGAGCCGGCAACGTCGGTCTACCTGAAACCTAACAAATTGCACGAATAATTCCACGAGCTCACGCACACGCGGGTACGTAGCTCGATTAATGCAAACGAGCATCCACCGCTGACGCGGACTTGGAGCGAGGCTTATCCTCGATTAACGCTGACGAAGAGGATCGCCGGCCCGTCGGAGGGAAAGAGTACACACACGAGAATCTAATCCCATACGGTAATTACACCCACGCGGGGAATTTATTCGCGTTTATCGCGAAACAAATGCGCCATCGTCGAGAGAGTGGGGGCCGTTCTAAGCGGCGCTAAAACCCGGTGCATCGAGCCGGCCCCCGGGGCCCGTGCCGGGCCCTGAACTCCCCCGCACAAATGAACCGTAGCCTGAACTTATTTCCAGCCTACTCACACCACTCGGTCTGCCCTCCTCTCGCTTTACTCTCTTCTATACCTCTCTTACTTCTTTTCATCCTCCTCCTCCTCCTCCTTCTCTTCCTCCACCTCTCTCGTTTTCGCTGGCGGGCCTCGTCGAGGCGCGCGAGGTGATAAATCACCGCGCCATAAACAACCAATATTTCTCGTCGAATGTTTACCGAGTACGCTTTAAATGCCTTGTTAAAACAAACCTACGCCCGTGCGAGGTGGACTGCGCCCTTTTTGCCCTTCTTCGCCCGACTACGTGCACCCCAGCTACGTGGCCGACCGACGGGTATATATCACGGACCCGGCGTAAACTCTCTGACCTCGCGCGAAACCTCTCTCGGACGCCGATGGAAAAAGTACCGAGGGTCCTCCTCGATCTCATCCTCATCCTCATCCTCGTCCTCATCCTCGTTCTCCTTCTTCCTTCGATTCTAGTTATTCTTTTGCTCGTCTTACTCCTACGTGAGATGGTTTGCTGGGGGAGGATGGCGGATCGGATGTGATTGGAGGGCAATCTTTTTCGATATTCCTGATTGGGTTGAAGTGTTTTTTGGGGCTTGGTGTTTCTAGGTTTGATCAGTTTTAGGGGTGGAGGTAGCTGGTTGGGGGTGATTGGAACTTGTTTGCAGTTTTTTACTTTAACTGCTAAAGGGTGTGCTGAATGGTGCGCTAAGGAAGGAAAAAGAATGAAATTATGATTTATCGTAATAAGGGGGCTGGAAAATATTATCGTGTCTCCAGATATTTTGCTCAAAAACTAAGTGATTTTTAACGATCCGGCATTGAACATATGCACATTAGATGACAAAAGGTTGTTGATACCAAAGGTGATTACATCATTCATTAAAAATAATAACTTGCTACAAATTTAATTGTTTGAATTTAATGTAAAAAAAGACATTAATTTCCGGTCTCCCTAATATACAGGGTGTTCAAAGAAACTATTAAATATTTATATGGTATATAGGATACACTGTACTGAGTAAAAAAGCTTTAGTAAAGAAAGCTCGAAAGGTCAACCATTTCTGAGATATAAACATTTTTGTTTGTTATTATCATAATTGACTTACTACTGAAGTTGGTGAAGTTTTTAAAACAGCACGTGAGAGGGAACGCTTCGATTGGGAAATTTTTCCGCGTAAAGGAACGACTGGGGCGGTCGCAAATTTCTATGGAGTTCTTTATTTTACAATTTTGTGCATAGTGCAATCTTATTGCACTACGAAGAGCAGTTCTTAATCATTGGATAGAAGTTTCTTCCGTTACCCTGCTTCGAGAAACGTGAACTCCAATTTTCACGGACTTTTATCTTCGGCGTTTTACGAATAGACGAGACCTAATCGGAGTGCAGAGGCCGGTGCTCGGACACTAATTGTAAAGTCATCGTCGAAGACCCCATAGAAGTTCCCAAAAAATCGCCATAAATAACGAAACAATTTTTTCCCATTTTGACCGCCACGGTAGAGGAACAAAAGGACTTTGTTCCAAGCGGTGAATCCCGGGCGAATAATTTGAATATTAACTAGCAATCGAGTCCAGCCATTCCAATTTACGACCTCCCCTAAGGTCAAAGCTTCCCCGGTAAAAGCGTTCGGCGTCCTTCGAGGAAAGTCCGAAAGTCATCGGGAAAAGGATCGCCTTATGGGCGTGCCTCGTAGCTCATCGGCAGATTGAGTTATAGCGCGTTAAAAACTGGAGAAACTGGCCTCGTAGCTCGGTCTCCGTGCTTAATCGGCAGTTTGGAAGAAATCGTTAACGGTTTAAGTGCCAGGCGACGCGATCGGGCTTCTTCTTTTCGCAGTTTAACCCTTTGCACTCGGAGCCATCTCTGACATTATCTCTCAGCAACTCGGCGGTACTTTACGATTTTTCGCCTTCTGTCATTTCGATGAAAAACTTCGATAGAACAAGAAAACATGCATTTCTTAAAATATTGCTGTGCAATACGGTTATCCTCTGTAATCGGTAATAAACTGAAATGTCTCCTCAGAGGGGGCAACCGAGTGCAAAGGGTTAAAAGTGCCAAGCTGATCGATCTCCAGAGTCGATAATACCTTTGTACGAACAACAAATAGTTTAATATTTATGGGACACAGCACAGTGCGGGAAAATATAATACAATTTATTAACCCTTTGCCCTGTGATTTCTTCTTTTCCAACTGAATGCGCAAAGACTCCGAATTAATTGCTGAAATGAAAAATTAAAATTGATTTCTGATATAATTCCACAAATGAAATCGCAGCGCAAGGGGTTAAACCGAAAAATTGTACAACCAAACGAGAAAAAAGAAACTTTTTCTATTTCTTTCATATAAACACACTGTTCTCGGAAGTATAACCACAGCAGTTAAACCGAACAACTGTGCAACCAAATAAGAATAAGGAAAAAAAACTTTTTCAATTTTTCTTCCACGTAAACACACTGTTCTCGGAAGTATAACCATAGCAGTTAGACCGAACAATTGTACAGTCAAATAACAAAAAGTACAATCACACTGCAGCCCGTATCAAGAACGAAAGTGATGAAATTAATGATGAGTGCGTCCTTCCGATGACCCGGCAATCGGCGCGTGTAAACGTTTCGCTAAATCGACTCTCGAGGAAAGGTCGAGCCACTCGGTTCGGGAAATCGAACGAAATAAGCTGTCCCGGGTTACACGCTCTCGGAATAAATATCTTCGTTCAGGGATCTACGATATGCTTGACAGCTACCACGTTCGCTGAATTGATAGTGCGATCGGGAGAAGCCGTTTTTTCGCGCTCTCTCGGCCAATTGGACCACGAACACCGTGGCTATGGTGTTCCGATACACTTTTTAGCCACCGTTTCAAGCGCGTTCTGCTGCACTGCGTGGAGAGGTGACGAATACATGGTTTTGCGATTGTATCGGCGGCGATATGAAAAGCAAACTGGTCAGTGGTTTTTGGAAAATTTAACAGACCTTTGTGGCAAAAGATTAGCGGTGTAATTATCGGCGAGTAATCTGGTATATTTGAAATTACCGTGAAAGTTGGATAAAAGAAGGGGAAACAAATTGGGAAATTGATTTATTTATAATTTACGAGATAGACTTATCGGAATTTGAAATTGGCGCGTTTTTACTTCTTTATAAACATTTCTCAAAATAGGGAAACGGTACAGTGGATATTTCACGTGTATTTTTATATTTATTTTATTTTTATATTACGTCTTATACTACAGAAATTATTTAACTGATCATTTTCTTTGCCGCTTGATCCCTCTTTTTAAATTATTTATTTAAACTATTTAAGTATGATGGATTTAACATCAGTAGATCTAGTGTTAAAGGGCTAACGGAATTACACCGTCACGATTTAAAATATTTAAAACTGTCATCAATGCACAAGCCATTAACTTCCCCCTCACTGCGTAATGAGTAGGAATTACCTTTCACCCCTATAGAATCACAGTTACAATCCTCGGGAAACATCTCGACATTTCAGTGAAAAACACCCATAGAAATCACGATATACAGGAGAATTTTCCCTTCGTATCTCATGGCTGTTAAGAGCTCCCTGGACCAGCGTCCTGCGATATCCGACAAGGAATTCCGCGGATATCTGATTTTCGAGGGGCGCAGAAAATAACCCGAAGATATCCTACGTCATGTAGCGATAGTTTAATGACGCCCCGGTGATTTATTTCGCGTTTCTTGCAGCAATAAACGTTCGATTAAAAAATGGGAAAGATTTATCAACGTCTGGTTACGAGGTACAGTCGCCTAGAGGTACACTCGTGCCCGGCGAGCTTCGAGACCGATACAACTTTGCTTGAAAAACACACTGTAGACACAGCAGACATGGCCACTGCTGGGTTATCAACCGATCAGAAGTAAATCTCTCGACCACTGTCAGGGAGCGTTCGACAGGCACGATAGCGAATTAACTTCGAAATAAATGGTGCCTCCTAGGACGAGATTCCATTCACGAAATTTCTCGCCGGCATCTTGCATTCGATAACAAAAAGAAGTCCTCCTACTTCTTCGAGCAAAATTTCGCCACCTTGCTCGGTCTCGATTGTCTCACCTTTTTACCTGCTTCCTTTCATCTGCTCTTTCCTGATCAAAGAAATTTTCTTATTTTTACAAGAACTTTGTCGATCGCTTGATTCTACCTTTACAACATTTCAGCAGTTTTTTTAAAGTATCCTGTCTCGAGGTGTAAGTGTCTGATTGTATTGTAGATCTTTCACAAAAGTCCAGCTATAGAGTAACTTTTGCAGAGTACGAAAAGAAGTTAGGGGAGAGTCGAAACTCAAAGGGGGTTGCACGGGGTAAGTAGGGTCGGTAACGACGCTCGCTCGTTGGCAATTTAATCTCCGAGTACTCCTGTATCTATTATCCGCGAAAAGTCGACGGTAGCCGCGGCCAGGAGGAAAAAAAAACTTCAATTTGCATCGGCCGCCATTCTTCAGCTCCTTTGAATTCCGTCGCTATAGCGACCTTTGTCCGGATCGTGCCACAATGGCCACTATCTTCTCCCTCGGCTCTCCGTTCTTCCTGGAGAAACCGTCGCAAACAAAGAATCCTCCCTGCGCCCCCGGAGAGAAAAGGGCCAAAAAGGCGAAAAAGGTCGATACACGAATAAGCGATGCGCCGGTTGGATAATCCGAGAAAAAAGACCGCGAAACGTGAACTCGCGCTCTGCCGTGCCAACCCACCCTTCCTTCCACCTCTTCTTCGTCCTCGGCAACCGCTTACATGTACAGGGTGGATCTCCCGAAATAAAGCGATTTTTTGGAAACGATCCGTTTCCTTTCTCCTAGTTTTCCACTTTAACTCTATTTCGTATGGTCATTTTGAGCTGCCGCAGATTTTGGATTCACCGAGAATACGTGTACATGATAAGCGGGGACATTTTATGAAATGAAAGTGGCGGGGTGAGAAAGATGAGAAAAGTGGTGGAGACTTGAATTTGGGAATGTTAATTATGTGCAACGGTTTTTGATTGCATACAGGGCATAACTCCGGAGGAATGTTTTTTTCGGGGGTTAAGAATCGAGAGGATTGAGAGAAAATCAACCCCTAGTTGTGATGCCGAATATTTCGAATGGTCTGATACTTTGGTTAGGTGGGATTAGGGATTTTCTTCAAATTTGTGGAAACTTGGATTTTAGGAGGTTTTAAACTGATTTTAATTGTAGCAAAAATTATATCTCCGTTTATTAAGTGCTTTAAAATTTATCTTGACTTTTGCTTACTTTGGACTTCGAATTTTCATTCAGATTAAATTTAAACCGGCGAAATGTCATTTTTTTATATCGTCAGAATTAAATTGTCGTTTCTTAAACTCTTTCAGGGCTTTCATTAATTTTCAATTTTTAAAAAATTTATATTCTTCTCTGAGGAATAATTTGAAGAAAACAAACCGATAACGTTATTTGCAATAACGTCAAATTTCATTTATGACTCCATGTTTTATTAACCGATCTGCCTCTCTTACCCCCATTTGGATATTTCTTCATTCTCTAAAATTTGTACTATCCAATTTCCATAACTTACATGTTTTTTATATTAAATGTGTTCAAGGCAGTCAATTTTAGATATACTCTCGAGTAGTCATTTTCATTTATTACTTTTACTTTTAGATTACAACATTACTGTTTCCAGAAACAATGAGACCAATTAAAATTTGCCAGAGAATTAATTAACACTCGGCAATCAAAATGACTGGTCCCTAATTTTTAGTAAGAATGTTTTAAATGTGGTAAGCACACGGTAGACATTTCATGGCTACCTTATAAAATGTAAATTACCCTATGGATAATCTTTTTCACCTCTTGACTCCTTTTATTCCAATGTTCTTATTTCATATATTTGAATATAATAGTTTCAACGTCGGTAGTTCCAGCGTTAAATAATTTCCACACAAATCTTGAACCTCGCGTTAATTTTGGACTTTTCTAAAGCTACAATTATAGAAGGAGTATGAGCTGCATGAATAAATTAAACGACAGCCAACGTTTTTTTTCTCAACGCGATACACCCGACATAACGTGCTTAATTTGACGTTTAATTTATTTTACAATGAACGAAACAGCTTCGATGTTATTATACAGATGTGCCGACTCATATTACTGTCATAACCGTGTAAGCATTCTCTATGAGTGGCAAGTACTCGTGTATCGTTGCACTTATCCGCTGCATCTACATTGTTAGTTGTCATACAAAACAGCGCACGCCGGCGCTGAAACATCGACAGCTTCTGAACGAGCCGTTTTATTGTCGGACGGCGACTTTTGTGTCAAAATTGAAAGTGATTTTCTCCGTCGATGTTATCACTTTTTGTTCGCTGTTAAACAATGAATCGGTGGAATTAATTGGCGATGGAATAAAATGTCTCCTCTCTGTCTGTCGACTTGTAACGCAACTCATTTAAAATCTTCTCTGATATGTTATATTTTATTTTTCATACAGTGAAAGATTATTGTAATTAAAGATATTAATCTTTCGTAGCACTCTCAGATTTTAATTGTTTAAAGATGGAATTTTAATGTGGAAATGTACATTCGCGGGCAGAATTAGAATGAGGATAGCAGATTTGTTTGTAAATATATTTGTACTAAATAATTGTAAAAATTAAAACGTAATGGCAGGTAGCATCGATCAGTTTATTTGAAAACACCAATAATGGTGATGTTCCAATAATTGTTAATGAAGACAGTATTAATAATACCAGATGATAAATCGTCTGAAAGTATTTGTCAATTTTGGCTAGTATGATTTCTTGTTTCCCAAATCCTGGAAACTTTTTTCTCGTTGAAACACTCCTAAATGAGATTGAATTTCACTTACTTTTTACAAATCAAACTATAATAATAAATTCGCTAAAAATAAAGTTTGCAAAAAAATCAACAAATAGTAAAAGATTTACCGAGCAGTTCGAACAACTGGTTCTTAATCTCTCTCAAAGATTCCACAAAATTTCTCCCACTCTTATTTCTTCGGTATTCCAACTTTCAAATAGTAAGTCTCGAAAAATCAAATCGATTAATCCTTATCTCCCTTCTAACTCGCGTACCTGCAATTGAGCCATTGTTTTTGAAAGTGGTATAAGTCCATTTTTGGGGAAAAGTATGTTTAAGTTACTTCCAGCTAAACCTAGGTGTCTTCTTTTTGCATTACAAATGGCCACGCAAATAGAACCAAATATTTGCTTTTTGTACAAATTCTCACATATCTCATCATGAAAAAATAAACTTGTACCACTATCAAATGCAATACAACAATTATTAACCCTTCGCGGACCGAATTACCTTTCCAAATTTTCCTCAATTATGTGAAACAAGTTTCTCGAAATTTTGTGTCCCTGATAATTCCTTTACATCTCACGATAGCTATGCTTACAGACGATGAACAATATTTGTGCAAAAGTACAAATTGCTCGGAAAATATACGAAATTTTAAATATGCTCACCAGCAAATTTCCTGTAAGGGCAAAATATATCGGATACAGTTCGACCCAGGACTTCAAAGGATTAAAGCCGGTGCACACCCACAATCCACTATAATCTCCATCAGTTCAAACATTAACACTAGAATTACGGACTGAGCCAAATTGACTCATTAAAAATTTGATTACTATACATATATAAAACTTAACCCTTTGCACTCCGTTGTCGCCGCAGCGTCGACATTGTAATAGAAGTTAATAACTCCGTTGTCAGGTAAATCCGGTGTATTTTTATATTTTTTTATATTATAAAACATAATTTTAAAAAGTATACGCTTCCTTTTTAATGACAAAGTAAGATTTTCAATATTCCACCGATGTGCATTGGCATGCAAAGGGTGCAAATTATTTTTTAAAAACATATGTTGGTTTATAGTTACGTAATGAAATATTAGGTTGGTAGAAAATTAATGTCGGTTTTCAAACTTTATCTTTAAATACACATGGTGACAATAGGAATAACTTTTTTTTAATCAAAATAAGTTCCATTACAATTTACACATTTTTCCCAACGAGAAACAAGTTTTTTAATAAAATTTCTTTTTCTAAATGATATAAGAAGACAAACAGATTAAAATGAACGGCTATCTTAAAATTAAGCGCCAAAGTTTGAAAATTCGAAGACCGACATTAATTTCTTACCAACCTAATATATTAAAATGTTGATTGCTCTCCCCCGCAGAACCCCTTCATTTCGCATTATCGAATGTGGTATACCTATTTTTACGGTTGTGAGCCAATTTGACTCATAAAATGATTTAACAGTTAATCGCATAACACATGAAATTTATAGTTTACATCAGGCCTGGGCAACTTGCGGCTTGCAAGCCGCACGAGATTTGTTTCACCTCTAATTTGTCTCTCCTCACATACAAACAATTATCCTCACTTCTTTTTGCTACTCCGCTACATTACCTTTCTTACCTACCCACTTCTGTCATCATTTCGATTTACACATCGTGTGCGAACAGGGCATTTTTAGTGAAATAATATAATTTTATAAAAACCATTTTTTGAAAAAATATTTTCAATGAATTTTTTATTTAAATTCATTTGGAACTGTTTCGATTGCAAGAAACTTCAATTTTCTTGTATGAGTCAAATTGGCTCACTTCAGTAAAAATAGTGTTAAAAAACCGACCCAAACCTTCCACCTTCAACCCTCGAAGCCATCACACAAAAGAGTTACATCGAACGATCTCAAAATCATTCTCACCCCCTAAGCATCATTTCCTCCGTTCGATCGAGTGACTCGTTACCCATGGCGGATCTTCACCCTCTCGGTCATCCAGGCAGGCAGAATTTACGTCCGATAAACCGTTCCCCTCGATACAACGTAACTTTCGCGAAATATTCGGCAGGACCACTGGAGAGGGTGGTCCGCGTCGTGGGCGAGGGGGTTGCACGGGGGAGAGGACAAAAGGAAACAAAGCAAACGGCGTGACTGCGGTGGCCAATGGGAGTCCCGTGCGAGGGGACATCGGGACCGAATCAGTTTATGCGCGACAGGTTCTGGAAAGGGAGGGAGAGAGACAGCGATAGGAGGACCATGGAAGACGAAGAGAGACGGAGGATTGGAAGGAGAGAAAGAGAGAGCCAGGGGCCAACCAGACCGTATAGTTTGCCAACTCTCCAACCTTCTGGTTCGCCGCCATGGAGAGACATTATTTACAACGGAGTCTCTGGTAGACAATGCCGGGGGTACCCGCGGCCATCTTTCGTTCCTTTTCTGTTCTCCATATGCAACAGCATCTGCCCTGGCCATCCCATCGGCTCTCTCCTGGCCGACGAGAGAAAAGGGGAGCGCAATGGTCTCTCGTTTTCTCTTGCCTTCGGCTCTCTCCGACGCGCCAAGACAGAGGAAACCGGGCTCGCTATCATTATCATAAACTCCCGGAGAAACCTCCACGAGCGCCTGGAACGTCCTGCGATCCTGGTGTCAGTTTTCCGTTGTTATCCTCGGTGCAGCGGTGGTGAACCGATCGTGGAACGATCGGGAGAAAAATGTTGGGCATTTAGGCTCGCGGATGTACGGTAGTCTCGTTGTTGCCTTTGAAAATTTTCCATCTGAAAGATTCCGCTGGATTTTCGAGGATCTAGGAATTCCCATGGGTTTTGGAAGATACGAGGCGATTTGTTTTGGATTATTTTTGCGAGGGCGATTTGTATTCGACTTGAATTTTTCTCAAGTACTTTTGGCCACCTTTTTTACACATTTTCTGCGCCCTGTTCAAGATCTGCTTTTACGGAAGTAACGTCTCCCTTCTCGATATTCATATTTCCCTATTTCCTCCAAGTGGATTCACAGCCCAAACCGAAAGTCGTCGGTGCATCGTGAAAATTGTAGACCATCCAAAAATTCATTTACAAATTTCCATACCGTTATCACGGAATGGAGATACTTTCGTCGATGCCTAATTAGAGGTGCAAAAAAGGACAGGGTCTCCTGGAGAAAAGGAAGGCAGTACACGCTTTGACGGACTTTCCGCAAGCAACGGTACCAATTGGAGAACGCTCGCGCAGGAAAGGGGTTAAAGAAGAGTATCGGTGGCAAGACGGCGGGACAGGCACCGGCATAAATTTCATCGCGAGAGTTTTTTTCCGTCACGCGTGCGTCTCGTAACGGATCCTCGTTCCAGCAGGTGCTCTTAAGCCCGCGCTCCGCCATTCTTTTTGTCGCAGTGAAAGCTCGACAAAGTCGTGCGCAATTCATCGTTAATTGCTGGTGTCCTTTTAATTATCCTCTCCCCATCGAATTCCATTTCTCATCGAAGCTACGCGCGATGCACGCATCGTCGCACCCCTCGCCATTTTTAACCGACGCTAACAAAAGGGGGAGGGTCCCGTTCGTACGGGGCGGTAGGTCCGTCCGTCGATTTACCGGAGGCAAGAACAAGGCAGATAGGTTTTCTTGTTGGCCAATATACACAGGTAACGCGTGCCTCTGTCACCCTCCCGGCAGCCATCTGCCGTGTCTCCTTCTGCTCGACTCTTCCGCCGAGTGCTCCGGCAATCGAATCGCGGCCGTGGAGTCTTATCGCCGCGAGGAGAGGCCGAGGAGAGACGAAAGAGAGACCGAGGAGTGGACGAGGGGAGTCTCAGGGAGGCAAGAAAGAAAGGAAGAAACAGATACAGGAGACGACGACGGTCCCCTCGCTATCGGCGGAAGCGTTGCATCCAATGCAATGGCGGTAGATGCAACGGTAGCAGCTGGCTGGCTGGCTGCCCTTCTTGCAGTCTGAAAACGAGTCGCGGTCTCCGCTCTTTCACCGCGACGTAGCACCCTCTCTGTGTGAGTGTCCCACGAAGCAGACCAGCACGAGGGACCCAACGTGTGTACACGTATACCAATACAATCGCCCAGTTGGCAAGAGACGATTGCCGGACCCTGGCTGCAATAGCAGCCGCCCCAATAAAAACTCCGCTCCTCGAGGCCCTCTCTCGTTGTCTTCTCTTCTTCTCCTCGGCTCTCGTTCGGTCCTTCGGGAGAGAAGGGAAAAGACCGAGAGAAACTCACCGTCGAACCGAGAGAAGACTGGAACGAGAGGAAGAAGCGGGCTCGAGAAGAGAGTCCTCCCTCTTCCTCTCCACCTTTCCGACTCCCTTCCCGAGGAACCGGGCGCGGTCCACGTTCCGACGTTTGACAGAACAAAAGACTATCGAGCGAACCCGTTCACCGAGCGAGCTGCCTTCCTCTTCTCTCGAAAATAGCCTTCTACGAGACACCCCTCGTCTCGTATCTCCTTCTCCTTCTCGTCGTCTTTTTCATACATCCTTGAGCCCTTTACACCTTCTCTAGGTGGTCACACGTATAGGGGCTTATGTGGGCGCTCTGTCGACTAGTGTCCTTAGAGTTTAGATAGAAGGGGAACGAAGCAAAGACGGAGAAAGAGAGAATAAGATACCAGGCCAGGAATCAAGCGGGGAGAAAGATAACCGAAGCACGAACCTGCAAACGGATGCGTGCACATCCGCGGCCCCGGCGAGTACAAATTACTGAAAATTGGTCCACTTTTTAAGCGAACGACCACTTCGACACCGGATACCGAGACCGGCTACCGCTCTCCAAACGTCCGACGGTTGATCTTTTCTACTGATCTTCTCCCCTGGACTGTGCTCTTGACGACCTCGGGCTCTTCTCCTTCTTTTTCAGGGATACTCTCGGCCTACCGGCAGAATGCGACGATTTACCGTCCTGGCTTAGCAGGATTTTCATTTCTTTTTACGTTTTCACGTTGCGCCTAATTGATCGCGGACCTGAAAGATCGACGCGTCGAAGATAGATTGCCTTGGGTAATTGGAGAGTTCGTCCTCCTCTTTTCGGTGATTCTACTTGCCGATGAGTGAGAACTTTTTTTTCACAATTTTTGCAGAAATATTCTTCCGTAGTATAAGGTAAAGGCACCAGTAGTTGACCAGTTAAGACAAATTTTTATCGTAAATGGTTGTACCTTTATGTATACTTATTATATAGTGGGGTTCAATGCGTGAAAATGTTCCTTGAACTTCAGACATCATATAACAAAGCATACTTTTTCGAAAAGTAAAGCGTGACATAAAAATTATAAACGTTTATCGATAGAGTATCACTGCATCAGTAGTTGACCATTTGCGAACCTGAAGAAACCAGTAATTGACCTTTCTATTCGTTAGTAGTTGACTACTTATGTTAGAATCGAAATCACTAGAATCAATTGCTTTCATATTGTTTATTGGCAATAATTATCACTAGTAGACAGACGTAAGATGTAATTATAATAAGTAAACAGATAAACATGACCACAAAAACATTTATATCTAAATATATTGATTCCATATGACATCTAACTCGGGAATAGAATAAACATTTCGAGTTTTACTCGTTTTAGTGGGTTCCTCAATATGAGAGAGTATATTTTCCCAATCGCATTCGAGCACGTCAGGTGTCTCTGGCCATTTCCATAATCGCCCATGCTTCTGCATAGATGATATAGCCGCTTTGCTCTTACAATTAGTAACGTTAAGAATTTTGCCAGGAAAATATTCCCCTTCATATAGAAAAATGACACATTCGTTTATAGTTCTCATTACAGTTTGCCATTTAGTGCTGTTCATAAGTTGGTTAATTTGTGCTAATAATTGACCATGTATGTCAACTTCTAAAATTAACCAGAACGCTAACATTCGGTAGTTGACCTACCGGTTAATTAAGTTGTTGAAAGTAGAATAAGAAAAACAATCTGCTTAATAAATATGAAATTTAATGACAATTAAGTTGTGAAAGTTTCAAGCATAAATGTTCAAAACTTGAGAAATTACTTACCGCCAACTGCGCACGGTTTCTTAATGAAAATGTTAAGAAGGTTATAGCGTCGAGCAATATGACTGACATTACCAAGTTTAATCGTCCGTAGTTTTGATAAACAATCGTATCCAAGAAAAAAGATATGAGCATTGCGTCGGTAAAGAACGTAGCGCGTCTATCTTATTTGTTTTCAGAGGCATTCATTTATAAAAAGCTTATTTTTAACGTTTTAATTGAAAGTGGTCAACTTCTGGCACATGGTCAATGACTGGTGCCTTTACCTTACCGAGGTTACTCCATTTGAGATACTTTTCTTTTCGTAATTTAGAATTTGTTGACAAAGTTATCATAGTCTCGGAATTTGTCAGAAAAATTTCAATTGAAATTTTGCAATTTGCTGGAAGAACGTAACGATAAGAGTATTCAAATTAATTCCAATCAACGTGAAAAAGAATTAGCAGCAAGTAAAATCAACGGAAACTTTCCTCACGACCCTCTCAACCAAGCGATCGTTAACGAAGGCGTCGTAATCTTCGAATTTGTCATTACGCGAATTTTTTTTACGAAGCTTAGAATTCACTCGAAGGCTGTGTCAATGAAACGTATCAATTAATCGCAATGAATGCGAAAAGATATCGGGAACGAATTAAAATTCATGCCATGCAAAATTACCACGACGCGTTCGACCAATCGAATCGGCAAGCGATCGTTAACGAAGCCGAGGCTCGACAAGGGGCGAACTCAAAAACCTCTCGAACACCTAGGTGCAGTTAATTTGCGGGAGGTTGCACAATCTCTTACAGGTGTTTACACGCCGTAGCCAACTTCATTTGTCCGTGGAAATCGGTCGACCTTTAACACGAGTCACCTCGACCGGCGTGATATCTGGTTCTTCGAGTAGCCTGTGAGAGAGGATGAAGTAACAGGTTAGCTGTGTCCACCGGTACGCAGAGGACGGAAGGAGGAGAGTGAACGAGAAAGAGAGAAGGAGAGAGAGAGAGAGAGAAAGTAGGAGGTACGCGTTCCATGACCGATCGAATTTTACGTTAATTAGCTAAGCGTCGTTAAGTTGCACGCGAGGTCGTCCGAGTGTCGGAGGTAATGAAGGACCTGGTGCAATGAGAAACGTAGAACATTTCCAGGATTTGCATGTTCAAGGGCACCGTTTTCACGGTATCCGTTTATGCAGGTATCGTCCGTCATGTAGAAAATTCGTTTCCACGGCTACGTGCTTGTTATGTCTGGTATTCTAAACGATGTGGTTATTTTTGTTTTAACAGCTTTTTGTTACTCTCGTGTCCGTGATTATTCTCGAAGCGGGTATCACACGTTAAGCTGCAGCCTCTGTAATCGCTCGAAATTAACCTGAAACTGTAACGAAAATGGCGACGATTAAGTCAGTGGAAGAAAACTCTATCTTCGTGTGTTCATAATAGTCTTGGAAATTTCGGAGGCATTCTAATGCTGACTTTAACCCCTTCAGACCCGAATTTTTAAATTATAATTTGATATAATTATAATTATAATTTTTATTTGTAATTTGTAAACGTACATTTTAATGGACATATGGTCCTTACGCAAAATTTGTAACATTAAGGAGATCCTGAGAAATATTTATATAAAAAAAACTAAGTGAAACTAAATTTAAACCTATACGTAATAAAATACAGCACGAAAAGTATTATGTACATTACAATGTGCACAGGGTCCGAAGGGGTTAATTGTGCATCATTACTCAACAGGGTTGCTTGCACTCTGTCGCTATCTCACCTGCACACTTGTTCCGTCGGAATTGAGCCTTTTCCTTGTTTAGTTGTGTCACGTGTTACTTTGTATCGATATGTTACACAATGGACGGTTAAAAAATAGTTTTGTTATTGAAACGTGATATTGAGTTTGCAGTTTAGAAATGCTGACCGCGCAGGAAGTTCGTTTGATATATTAACACGTTGAATGCCACCCGTATTTCGCTAGTTTCATCATTTCTCATAGGTCAAAGTGTTTCTATTAAAATTACATCTTTATAGAATAGAAATGTTAAAAGTAAGAATGGTTATGTACTCGGTAATACTTCAGTTTTCTAACAGCAATATTTTGATATTGAATATATTAGCATACCCGTGAATATCGCAATTTAAAAATCATAAGAAAATCGAATTCAATAGTACCGGTCACCGGTGACCTCCTTGGCATTCAGTGTGTTAAGAATTGACATTAAGTTTGGCTTTAATTCATTAGCTTCTGGGAAAATTAACACGTTGAATGCCATGGGGGTCACCGGTGACCGGCGCCATTAAATTTAATGAAATTTTCTATGACTTTTAAATGGTAATATACGAATTTACGAATTTTCTAATGCATTCAATATCTAAATATTGTCATTAACACTAGAACTACGGGCGTTAAATCTATCATATTTAGAAATATTAAATAAGTATTTTGAATAAAAGGGGACTCAAAGGTGGAAAAGATGATCGATTAGGTAATTTATGTTTTATAAGATGGACGTAGAATATCTATTCTATGACTCTCTCATGAACTTGGAGAATTTTTGGAAAAAATTGTGTACCAGTCATTTTGACTGGTTTGGTAGTTCTAGTGTTAAGAGGGTAAGGTCATGCTGACTATATAACTACTTCTGTCTTTAACCCTTTTAGTGCCGACCGAAAAAATTGATTGAATTAATGACAATTGTAGTTGCTAATAAAAGGAATTGTCATTGCCATAGTTTCATACAGAAGCCGCAATATAAAGCATAAATTGTGTATTTTCAATTGTCTGTCATAAAATTACTAGTATAGTGTGAGAAAGCTAAATAATAATCCCACGATGACCGGCGCTAGGACTACTGCTAACGACGATATATCGTCGTCTGGCACTAAAAGGGTTAAGGTATCTGCTTTGTAAACATGTGATTTCAACAGAAAAGATTCACTTCTGTAAAAATGATGAAACTAGTGAAATATCGGTCCCGTTCAACGTGTTAAACATTATTTGGTTAACATTTTGCGTACTGTAGACAGTCAGAGAATCATCGTGGCTTATCAGTCGATCGATTGTGCGTAGGTATCAAAATAACGTTAAAAACATGAAAAAAAAGTAGGAAGATCGAAAAGCGAGAAATCAATGCAGACAACCTGCAACCTGGAGTCTCATGTCCGTCCTGCGCGACATCGAACGTGTTAAGTAGATGCATGAAGATTCAGGTGCAAATTCCGTTTGTCCTGTACGCCGGTCGTAATTAGCGCGTTGATTTAAATAGGAAGGAAAGACAATTCGCGCCTGCTTTCGTACGTGTCTCGCGATAAAATGCGTAAAGTGAACGCTTACGAGTCGCCATCGGCAATAAAAGGCGGGGAGGGCCAGGTACGAGATTCTGCCAGCAGCTGCCGGTACTCTGTAAAAGGCACCAGGAACGACGACTGCTTTTGCGAGGAGACAGAAAATACGTGGAATTCATGGATAACACACGCCGATGGGCACCCGAAACTTTTTTATTTTAAACGCATGCGCTCGCGCGCGCGCGCGCCCTCGTTACGCGTTTACGAATGCGCGCCACTGCCGGTGAACAGAATGCACCGCAAATTACCTGCCAATGCTCTTAACGGATTTCAGAGTGATTTAAGACGTCACGTTGAACGGTCGACGATCCTGAAAATTCGATGTCGATGATTTGCAATATTAATGGAACAGGAGCGCTTGTCGTGCAGAATGTTAAAAGTCGTAACGGGAAGAAGGTATGCGGATGACCGGCGATGGGTGTTTTTAACCCTTTGCGGACGGAGAGATTTTTGAATATTGAGAGATAAACATTTATTTTGCGATCCAAAGCACCTTTTTATCAGCAAGTTATGCTGGTAATGTACATACATTATAAATTACTGTTTGTTTAATCATATTTTAACGGTCGTTTCTCAATTTTTCAACTCTAACTGTGTATATAAGCAGCGATATACTATAATTACATTTCTTATCAAACCACATATATGCGTCGCTAGTCCTCAAAGGGTTAACACGTCGAGCACGGGTGCAGTAACGTAATGATAATAATTAAGTAATTTTTTTTTCTCGGAGGACAGTGATTGGTTTTTTTTGGTTTTTCATCTAGAAGGACATTTTAATTAATAATGTATGTGGTATCAAAGATATATTTTCTTGGTTTCAGTGTCTAGCTTCTTGACATTGTAGTGGGACACTTGGTTAATCGATTGTACTTCGATTACATTGAAAAGGTATTTTCAACTACGACGTGGAAACGTTGCATTATTCTAGTGCTTTTGAGATCGCATTTCTTTGGAAGTATTCTGTAATGAAAAGTTATTGTTAGTGGATCGGTATGCTCTGATGTGTTATAAATCTAATTTTGTTGCTAGATTTTTAAAATCGTGCAAAAATTTGTTGGGTTTTTTGCTACGATTTCGGTGAAATCGACCACTGTGCGCTGTCTCGGAGAATTTTCAATGTGAGGCATCGGTGCTCAAAGCCAATTTCAAAAATTGTGCTATTAAGAGAGGTGTACCTTTCAGTGTCTCAACTGTGTGCAAATTTTGTGGATTTTTCGTCTGGCGTATCCGACGAAGGAAGGTATTACATGAATTTATAATGCGAAATTATGAATTTTTGGACAATTTCAAAATGATCTCAATTCATTTCTGTAAATTTTCGGTATGAAAGTTTGAAACAGTTGGATCTTTGGTCAAATGTAAGTTAATGCCAGAATACGGCGGCTAAGATATCGGTAGTGACAGAGAAAAATATAAAAGCCAATTAAAAATATAAAAATATATACCTTGGAATATTTTTCAAGTTTGATTTCCATTTGATGGTGCTCTTTAACACTTTAATGGCCGCTCACACAACATGTGTGTGATAGCCGGAACAACTGTCAGTGGTAGTGTTAGAAAATTTTTATTGTGTTTATTTTTTCGTTTTTTTATTAAAACTGTGTGTGTTCGCACATGTTCAATTATTTCGTGAACTTATATATAGATTTTTTAACCCTCTATGGGCCCGTGTAACTTTACAGTAACACAAGATAAATCTCAGCTTTTATTGTTCGAAGTCAATTTTTTAACTTTGCCAAATATTACGAATTAGTTCTTAAATATAATGAAATTCTTTACAATTTAATATTTCAAAATCGCGGTAAATCTATTATTTATAATAGTATTTTTATCATTTTCTGTGCTTAATTTTAATTCAATTGCTTAAATAATGCAAAATAATGTGCTTAATGTTAATTTAATCCTTTAAAAATATTGCCAGCCCCTGGCGAAGTTTAACCGCGTAAACGTGCGGCCATTAAAGTGTTAAAAAGCAAGAGAAATGTAAACCGCTAAAAATTAATTGCCCTCGAGCGAATGAAGTTTAACAAAATTTCAAACGAACATCTTAAACTGCTGAGCGATCAAGCAAACCAAAAAACCTTCACTCGATTCCCCAAAAACGGAGGAACATCGCCGTGCAAAACTTCTAACCACCCCGTAGAAAGCGAACGTTCCCCCTTAAAAGGAGACTCCTCTAACCCACTCGTCTGCAGATAATCTCAAAAATTCCCTCGATAGCCCGGAGGCCGTAGAATTCCCATTTACAAAGATACCCAAACGACACGGTGCACGACTTATTTTTCCGCAACGGCGAACCGATCAAATCGCAGGGCGATCCCCGACCCACCCAATACCGGCGAGTCCCAGGAGAGGGGCCCACCTGTAAAAGTCGTCCGGACCGAACACATCGGTGCCCCGGGTTCCGTCTACACGCGCAACCAGGTGATATTTCGAAGTCCCCGGGGACGAGCGGCCATTGTATCTCCGCGCGCGCTCATTAAATATTAACGAGAGTCTCAATTTCTTCATTTCGTTGATGAGTCGCCGCGCGCCATCCGAGAACCCGCATATAGATTGAAAATTAACTTATATGAGCGCCGACAAAATATATACGCCTTACGTGGGGACCGGCCGTACAACGCGCGCGGTGCACTTATACGAGCGCGGGGCCTACAATTTACACGAGGAGTCCCTATGTTGGTATAACCCCTAAGTAGGATACCTCCGCCTCCTTCCTCACGGTCTTCTTGGTCCTCTTCTTCTTCTTCTTCTTCTTCTTCTTCTTCTTCTTCTTCTTCGACTTCTTCTTCTGCTTCTTGGTTTCCTGTCCGCCACACCTTCTTCCTCTTCTCCGGTGCCCCGACCTCTCTCCTCCCTTGGCTTCCTCTCCCT
This sequence comes from Cerceris ruficornis, assembly GCA_963989415.1. Classification (NCBI taxonomy): domain Eukaryota; kingdom Metazoa; phylum Arthropoda; class Insecta; order Hymenoptera; family Crabronidae; genus Cerceris; species Cerceris ruficornis. The sequence continues at coordinate 7,461,551 of OZ022529.1, forward strand.
CTCGCGTACGCACATGAATGTGAAATCCTTAAATACCTAATTTGATGCTAATTAGAACTCGCACTTGCTCCACAGCGAGATACTCCCCGTGGCTCGCGTGTGGCGGAATCGTTTGCCCTGGATGCGCCTCGTTACCGCGGCTTTAGATTTCGAGGGAGCGGCTTTCCTGGAGGGATTTCCAGCGGTATCGAATGCCGCCGGTTTCCTTGGATCGGTGGAAGTTTTTGCGCAGGTATTTGAGGAAATTGAAGGCCGTGATTTAGGCTGAGGGCTTGCAGATGTTTTGCGAATGATCGGAGATACAGTGGCTCTTATAAATATTCGGACACCAGAGTGTTGTATCCATTATTACTCTCGATATTTAACACTGGAACTACCGGCATTGAATCTGTTATATTTAACACTATTTCTACCGACACTTCACGTATACCTTTTCCTACCGCAACCGGTGAATTTGTCAATTGATAATTTTTTCCCAGAAATTGAACAGTAAAAAAAGAAGTGAATATTGAAAAATGTATTATAATGTGAATGTATTATACGTATATTTGAGGAAAAGTCGTGAAGTTTAAAGGCGATTCAATTACGTTGTATATAGGAAATTCTAATCGAAATTTTAAAAACGGTCATTTGACCGGTCGTGGTAGGAATAGTGTTAAATATATTAAATAAGTACTTAGAAAAAAAGGGGAATTCAGAGGTGGAAAAGATGATCGATTCGGTAATTTGTGTTTTATGAGATGCCCGTAGAATATGTAGTCTATGACCCTCCTATAATCTAGGAGAATTTTTGGAAAAAATTGTGTACCAGTCATTTTGACTGGTTTGGTAGTTCTAGTGTTAACCAGAATTAAATTAACAGTTTTTTTTTTATTATGATAAACTATAGTCTCTTTTCAATGAAAACATAAATTTTATTTATTTAAATTAATTTGTTTATCGTATAACTAATAACATGTACAGAAATGTGTTATTCGCACGTCGCAGAAATGTGGTTGTTGGGTTTGGTGCGAGTTGTTCATTTCTGATGGTGTCCCGTGGGTGAAGGTGTTTGTGGGCTGCGTGAAATGGGTGGAGTTGGTTGGTTTGCATCTGTAGGGTTTTATCATTGGCTGGGTGATAGATGTAGGGAGTCCAAGATTGTTGAACCTGGTTGGTGCAAATGGTTGGTGTTGTCTATTTAATCCTTTGACTGCGGCGCGATCTCGGAGTAATCCATCAATAGGGACGGCGCGTTATGCGCACGTCAGTCGCTGTACTGCGCAGTGTCTAGTGACCAAAACAGTACCCGGAGATTTGATATCATTGAGTCGCTCAGAAGCCAATGTCCATTTTTTTATATTTTCTGATTTTTGTACATTTTAATAGAATGAAGTTTATTCCATCAAAATTTACAAAGATTAGAAAATATCAAGAAATGGACGTAACCGCATTGACTACTGATTGACTCATAATAATAATTGCAAATAAATTAAAAATATCCATTTTTTATTTGTTTCAAGTAGCTTTTTAAGCTACTTTAATTTACTTAACTGAATTTCCAGAGTCCTTCAATAACGGGTAATTAAATATAAAGGAAAAAATCCGAAATTGATAATGAGGAACAAATTCATTTTAACATAACAACGACAAACAATTTTTACATAATGAACGAATAAAAATAATAAAAGGATAATAAAAATAATTTAATAGTCAATTTCCGTTTTTTTTTACGGTACCACAACTATTTATATGGTTCAAGTGTAAGGTGCTAAATAAAACTGGGTTCGTGTAGCAGTTATCAACATATAAACTGTGACCTTTCCTGAGATAATCCTTCATTAGAGTCACGACTATATTACCGGATTTACCCAAATGCAGAGGGCGTATATATACGCCTTTCGTATACGTGCCCATAACTATGAAACTGGTCTGAGTCTTATATTTCTTTTTTGGAGATATTTAATGGATTACATTTGAATAAGTTAAAAAATATTTTTATATTATGTAGCATTTTAATTTAGAATTTTATTAGTCTTGGTTAATGAAAATTTATTATGAATGTGAAATTTTATGTGAATCTCATACGAAAATGTTGTTTTTAAAGTTTGAATTGACTTAGACCATTTTCAAAATTAACTGAATGACCTATACATGACTTAAAGCAATAAAAAATTACGAGTTTTATTAGAAGTAATAATTTTAATGAAATAATTCATGAACATTTATTAATTACTTTTGAGAAGTAATCCATTTTTATAATTTTTGGCTTTTATCATTATGGGTTTTGAGATATCTTTATGTTTTTCTTCCGTTATTGGTCTAGTGGTGGTTTATAATGGAAGTAATTTAATATTTTCGTATATTTTTTGTTTTTTTATCCGAATAATTAACATATTCACATAATAGGCACGTTGTCATTAACTTACCTGAACCGCTATCTGTTGACATAGTAGTAAAATATAAAAATTATTTTTCCGCGATAATTAATTCGGAAGAGCCCAACTGAATTAATGCACTTTCAAAATAAAACTAAATGAATTCCATGTAATGGCAAAATGGCTAACACAATGTAACGGTCTGTTTTTCACAAATTCAGAAGAGTGAATTTGCGTTTCTCATTCAAAGAATGTGTTACCATCGTTATCATTATCGTCGTCGGCTGATTTGTAATAACTGATAAAGTCAATTTTTTTAAATATTTGACTTAGACCACTTTCATAATTAACACTAAATGAATTCCATATAATGTTGAAATAACAACCACTACCTAATGTTTCATTTTTGACAATATCGTGAAAAATACATCGAATTAATTTAGTTTAAAATAATGTGGTGTGAAATAACTGATAAACTCATTTTTTTTAAATTTTGACTTAGACCAGTTTCATAATTATGGGCATATATATTGAGTCTTGTGAGGGCATATATATACGTCATTCGTAGTCAAAGGGTTAAAGGTGGATGTACTGCGCGCAAGGTGGTTGAATCTGATTAATGCAGAGCACCAGCATTTTCAAATTAGAGGCAGATGCATCGCGTTCCAGTTGTTTCAACTTGATTGGTATTGACTGTTAACATTTGCCGGCATTTTTCAGTTGAAGGTAAACACGATGTGGACAAGATAACTATATTGGATCGATGCAACTCGCCATTTTTTGCTGGTATCTACTGCTTGAAATTGCGAGCAGGATAATTCTGCTACTGTTTTCCGATCGCTTATCACTGTAACATTTGCAAAACATTTCTTGTAACACAATTAATTCGCGATAAATAACGCGATCGCGCAAGAACTTAATTATTGCGACTGAGCGTTTTCCACGATAATGAGGGGGTAGGAGAACAAAAAGAAATCCAAGGAAATTCCATCTTAAGTAGAGACGTACGTAATTATTTATTATACGATAATAGTTGCACTCGAGTGTAGCACATTAATTTGTCTATACAGTTTTACATAATTGATTCACCCTTTGAAACGCCGACGTACATTTAATCATCGCTATGCTACACGTGCCTAAACATGCGACTGTTGTCACCTTCTGACTATGCAGACTATCATCCGACTCGGCTGTCGCAAAACGTCCAACTGAGGAATATCTCTTCGCCATTGTTGCATCACGAATGGCCGAAAATGTCAGACATTTTTCTCGCAATCAGAGAGAATAGTACTCTTGCTATTTTCTCTCGCGAATCAGCAAACGAATGCAATGCTTATCATGGACACATATAACGATTATGAATTTTTATTACGCATAGAAATTTCAATCTTCGATCTTCTTCTTTTTCTTTCTTTTCTTCTTTTTTTGTATATTCGTCCCCGGAATTTTTCATCGAATTTTTCCTTGTTAAGTTGAAATTCTTCGTCAGAATACTCGAATTCCTCGCATATCTTTGACAGACTTCCGTTTCTTCAAACGTTACTTCCGCATACGTAGAGTTTGAAGAAACTTCGGTTCGAGGCTTCGTTGCAAATATATTTTTCGTGTCGCTTTAATTCCGCCTAAAAATTCGTATTCGTCGCTAAATCTCTGTTCGACTTAATTTACATACCGTGTCGTCAGTAATCGATTGAGTGTATTTCGCACCGCACGAATCCAAAAATATAAATTTCTCACGTTGTATGATTCCCCAAGATTGGAATCCATTTTTTTTATTTACGAGGATAAAAGAAGCAATGCGATTGAACGAAACTTTTTATACAACTTTTTCATTGTTACATTACTTTCAATTCGTCCTATGATCCGACGTAGTTTTAAATTTGCTAGAATTTCGAAAATATACATTTCTTTGGATTCGCACGACTCGTAGAAAAACTCGTAATCTTAGCTACGTTTTGGCACGAGGAGAGGAACGCTGTTTTGAAACATTTTCGTAGACGCACGCCGCTCGATATCAAAAACATTTTATCGCGTTTCGGTTTAATAAATAAATATTACTTTTCGGGTTTTTGCATTGTGCGTGCGTTGATCCTTTGCGCTATAATTCATTTCGAATTTTTAAGCCTTTGTTTCAATCCAGGAAATAAAGTTTGCTTGTAATACCATTATTTTCGTGAGAGCATTCAATTGAAAGCATTTTTGCGGTATGTAGAAATATGCAAGCAACATTTTTACTTTTAATAAAACGGATAGAGTTGCATTGTTTAATTCTGAAAATTCACCGATTTATTTTATTTATTTGGTAAATTGTAATTTCGTTGAACAATATTGATCCTCTTGCATCATGTATATTTTGAATATCGCGATAAAAATACGTATAAATATTTGATTACCAGGTTACAATGTTTTCATTTTTAATAAAGTAAAAATTTGAGTTAAATTGAAAAGTTGATTTAACTCTCTCTGGCGTTATTCGAACAAGTTGACTATAATAAATGAGAAATTTCTTTGATGACATATATTTATTTTTAATAAATTAAATATTTAATTACCAGCACTAAATTTCCAATGTATTGCAGTAAATTTGGCAGACAAACAGCAGGAGGAATGAAATCAACTTTTTAATTTATTAAAAATAAATATTTTAAGTTGGTAATCAAATATTTCTTTTTATCCTTAACGCGATATTTAAAATATAAATAACTATTTCATTCTCCCTAATGTTATTCTATTGCTTCTACTTTGCATAACAAAATAGAAATTTCTTGTTGACGATAAATATTCATTTTTCATTTATTAAAAATGCAATCATCACCATTAAGTTTCGAATTTATCGCAGTAGTCTCCAGAGAATACCGTCAGGGAGAGTGAAATCAACATGAATTATTATTCTTCTAATTTCTACTCAGTTTTCTAATTATATCTCTGTATTGTATTACAAGCAGGAGAATAGTTGCGCAAATACAATCCCGATTTGCGTTCACACGTCTCCCATTAATATTTCTTCGCCTGTCGCGATCACTTAAGTCTGATCAAAGTCTGCGATTCCGCGTTGCACCTTCTTAGATGCGATCTCGTTATATAAACTTTTTCCATTCGTCGTATCTTCCCGATCTTCGTGACCTTCCACGTTAAATTCAGCCCTACCGGAAACGGCATACTAATTGGTTTATTAATCGACGCACAATAGGCGAACAACGGCTGATAAAATGTTAAATATAATTGTTTAAGACTCCTGCCAATTAATACCGTGGCGTGTGCAAACAGAGATAATTTATATCCAGGTAAATAGGATACAAATTATTGGACGATCTGTGATAATCGCCGGTAATTTTTAATTAAAGCTCGTCGCTGTGAGAGGCGATGAATTTTCGATAATATCTACAACGTATTTTTTTCAGACGTCGATTACATTGAAATTTATGTGGAGTCTGTTGCAAGAATGATCGGATTGAATGGATTTAAAAGTAACTTAGAAGTGGCGAAAAATTTAGGAGTGACAAAAACAGGAAAAAGTTACTTTTTATTCGAATGATTGAGTAGTTCTTTTTTAAGGAACAAATTTGTGAGATATTATTTTAAAATTTATCCGGCATGTGAGAGCTGCAAAAAAATGGCAAAGGATCATTCTAGTGTCATGCCTACCGTAATTATTAATGCTTTTCGATGTATACTAAAGGGCAATTTGCCCGTTAAAAAGAATAAATAAATAAATAAATTTGTGAGTGGCCGCAAAAGAAGAAACAGAAGCAGGAAAACATTATATTTAGTACGAAAGAGAGTATAAGAATCATAGCAATTAGGCAGTAATTTGTGACACACTGTTTTATGAATTATATTAAAAGTCATTAAATTGAGAGATGAAAGAAGGTTACAAGCAGTGATTTGCGAATTTCCACGAATTTAAAAAAGATAAAAATTGCAAGATGTTATACCTTATATGAAAGAAATACGAAGTGTTTTTTTTATCGAAGAGCAATTAACGAAACATTGTTAATTGATCGTAGCACCAAGAGTCGCAAAGAAGAAGAAAGGTATATTGTCAACGTGCAATGATTTAAATGCAAAAATAAAAAATTGAATTTTGTAAAAATTATCCGGACTACAACTAACAAAAATATATCACTTCGAGCTAAGATTTTTAAGGTCTATCTTCTCATGCATTTAATAAAATGGCAATACGTCAAAGAGTCATTAACCGTTGAACTTTTATAAATGCTACTCATCGTAAAATGACAAATACGTTTTATTCAATTAACGCGCAAGTATCGATCAATGATCAATGAAATACACAAACTTTCAAAACTGTCTTCCCCCTCGAATTCATTATAATTCACCGGGAAAATTTCCAAAATATCACATCGAGAATTCGCCATGATAGTGCAAAGGTCGAACGCACGCACGTCGCAGCAACAGAAAAGTACAATTGAATTTCGCAATCTCTTGAATTATAGCACACCGAGGAAACGTGAAATTAGAATCAAACGTGACACGATAAAGAACGAGAAGAGGGAGGAGAACGATAAAACTCAATCGCGCGAAAGGGCCCGTTTAAAGTCTGCTCGGTGACAAATGAAATAATCTCACGATATAATTACACCCGTCCCGGCGATGGATCTCGTTAACCCCTTGCGTGTTATCGCGTGCTCACCATTTAAAACTTAAGCGTTTAATTAAGTCAACATTTCGATGGAACGATCATTTATTTCACTTTCGTCCATTATACTGCCATTTGTTGAACATGGCGATTTATAATTTTTACTGAAACCTTGTGCGAGCATCTGAGATATTATATTTCATATCGTTTATTTACATTTTCAGGATAAATTATTGTGGTTACGTAATTGAGGACAATTTTGGGCCCAATGCTGTAGTTCTCTGCCGTTTTGGCAGTTTGTGAAAGATATATTTCAATTTTCCTTTGTTTATTTTTGCAAACAGCCCCAATTGAATTTTTGATGAAAATATTTCTGTGATCGAACATTCTGTAGTGAATAAATTTAGTAGTTATTCAGAGCAACGTAACTCACTTCTCACCATTTAAAATTATTAAAAAAAGACAGTAAATAAATTTTCTATATTGAAGAGGTATCCACAAGAAGTTTCCACTCCATAATACCGCTCAATTTGTAAGACAATAAATTAGAATTTCTATATTTGCAATGAGAAAAATTAGAAGAATTCTTATTTTCAATAAGAAAAAAAATCGATAGCGTAAACCCCATGCAAAATTCGAAAATCCATCACTCACAATGTCAGACTGAAATCGCACAGAATTCATTTCCACACTTTCAACTCCGACAGGAAGAGCCCAAAATTTCCTTCGATGGTGTCTCTAAAATGAATGTTTTTCTTTCGAAGAAGGGTTTCCAACGCAAAGGGTTAACTTACGCCGAGAATGAAGGAAGCATGACAAAGGGCGGACACTTTGCATCGAGCGCTGGTGCTGCTTCGAGGCTTTCGATCTGATAATTATAATCGCTAAATGGTACTCGTTCTTCGCACACATACCTAGATTATGTTCTTATACCGGAAACTATCGTCTAGTACCTTTGGTAATTCGGATGTGCATGGAACTATGATTATTATCACTGATTACTTAAACATAATCCTTCGCTCTCAGTGGTCGGTGGATCGCAATAGTCGACTGATGCAATTTTAATTGTGCTGCATCCTCGCAGAGATTTCTGGTAGTCCTGTTTTTATCGCGGAACTTAACATCACGACCTTGCGATTAAACGTGGAATTACTCGGACGTATCTATCGGTATTTTCGAAAGAGCATGACTTAGAAAAAAAAAAAAAACTTTCCACTCACCGGCAAGATCACCCATTCCCCAAATTCACTTTCACCTATTACTCTTAACCGGTACTCCAAAGGAAATTAAATCGAAAAAAATCCCCTGTAACAGAAATCATCCAACCTCCATTTTCCAATATATCCTTAAATACTGTTTCATTTCAAAACAGCACAAAGTCCTTTAACAAACTCCAACCTTCGGAATAAAACAACCATCGATCTTTCAAACTCGGATAATAAAGCTCGTCGATCGATCCTCGATAAAACCGTAATGAAAGTCGCAAGAATCCCGCGTCATCGAGAGAGCAGTGTGCCGACAGAGTGATTTCGAAGGAGCAACGTGAAAATCCTTCATCCAAGATGGCTGGAGAGGCTGTTGTAACCGTCTTCCTCCATCTCAAGCCGTCGTCAGTAAAGATCGGAAAAGGAGACCTGAGAGGAAACGCCGGAATGTAAGTGATGAAGGGCGTGAAGCTCCTCCATCGATGTCGATGGCATGCTGTTGCTGTCGCCGAGGATGCTCGCCGATGGTCCAACGTTTGGCGAACCTCCGGTGTTTGATGGCACTGGAGTTCCTGGGCATCCTACGTTGCTGGTTCCAGTGTTGCCCTCCTGTCTCATCATGTTCCGCCGCCATTTTGCGCGAGCGTTTTGGAACCAAACCTGGATGAGAAAAAGATTCGCTTCTGCAGGCTGAATTCGTTGGAGGTTCTCATTCGGATGTTGACTGGAGACTTTGGAGAGTATTTGGACGGATTTGAGGAAGTTGTCGATTGCAAATGTAGTTTGGAGACTTAGTTTCGGTTCGGGGGTTGGTATGGTTGTTTTTTGAGATGCTTTGGCTTTCGTTTCAGCGATTAGAGTTATCTCTTCTATTTATATTTGCTATTAACTGATTTTGTGAGAAGGGTGACAAGTAGAAAATATTATTTCTGAAAGTTGACCGAGTATTTCTTTGGAAAGGATTTTGGCAGAGTTCGGGGAGTTGTCGATTGCAAATATAGTCTGGAGACTTAATTTCGGTTCGGGGGGTTGGTATAGTTGTTTTCTGAGATGCTTTGGCTTTCATTTTAGTAATTAGAATTATCTCTTCTATTTATACTTGTTTGTAACTGATTTTGTGTGGAGGGTGGTGAGTAGAAAATATTATTTCTGAAAGATGACCGAGTATTATTTTGGAAAGGATGTTGACGGAGTTCAGGGAGTCGTCGATTGCAAATATAGTCTGGAGACTTAGTTTCGATTCGGGGGTTGGTATGGTCGTTTTCTGAGATGCTTTGGCTTTCGTTTCAGCGATTAGAATTATCTCTTCTATTTATATTTGTTTGTAAATGATTTTGTTCAGAGGGTGGTAAGTGAGAAATATTAGTTCTGAAAGATGGCCGAATATTTTTTTGGAAAGGAAGGGAATTTATTTGCTACAGTTTTGCAAGTTTTTTAAACTCTGATGGTGATTGTTCTCGCAACATGGCTGAGTACTTCTTTAGAAAGGGCAATTTATTTGACCAATTGCAATTTTTATACAGTTTCATCAACATTAATGTTACTTATTTACGAATGCCTCTACATAGAGTGCACATAAAAAAAAGTTTGATCAAGTATTCCTTTAAAAAGTGAGCTGAATTTTGTTCCTAAGTTTCCACTGAAATTTAAATTTCAGAATTTACTCCTTTAACACAGCATCACTTGAAATTAATAAAAAGTTCTAAAATCAAGGAAAGTAAACATGAAGATGCTTCCCGAGCCACGATTTAGCCTCTCGTCTGATCTTTAACGTCATATTCTACTCCTCCACTTAAATCATTTCATTGTCATCCCCTCGAATCACAATGACAACACCCAGGACGGAATGCTTCTTCAGATTCGAATTCATCTATTTTCTTTAAAAATCCCGACTATTATTGAAATGATGAAAGCAAAGTTAAGAGCAAAGTTACACGAATCGCGACATTATTCCCGGTAGAATCCCATGGAAATGAAACTTGTAAATGTAATAGAACTTCCTACCTGAAGCACCCTCTTCGAGAGGCCAGTTTTCTGCGCCAGTTGCTTGAGGTCCTTCGCGTCAGGATTCTGATTTATAGCAAAATAATTCTTCATCGTTCGCAACTGATGATGCTTGAAGCTCGTCCTCATCCGCTTCGTTCGTTGGCTCTGGTGAACTGGTCCTGGTGAACCAACGGAAGCATCGTACGCTGCGAGGGACTCCATGGAGGATGAGAGTTCGGTTGGATGGAGCAATTCTGGAACAAGAAGAACCGAGTATTCTCTTCTTCGCGTTCGACGAATCGGCACCTTCGACACGATCGTCCGTCATCTAGATTTATTTTTTCCTCACTCGATCTTTCAATTTCATACAAGTCTTTCGGACGTCTTCTCGTACCTTTTTTTCGATTTTAATTGCTATAGTGATTTGTCCAAGGATTTATTGATTTAGGTGAATATAGAATCATCGTGATTGTTACGGATGTACACCTCACGAGTTGACACCTGCTCGACTTGCCTTACTCTGGTGAATTTATTTACAGTTTGCATTAGGTTGCAACATATGAAATGTCCGATTTTGGTTTATCAGTATTTTTGATCATTAGAAAGCTCGCAGTTAAAAAAATCCTCGAACAATAGATAGAGAACTTGCTCAAGAATGCAACGTAAGTGCCATGACAATTTAACGCCACTTCATTTTGATTGGTAAGAAAAAGGAGTTGGATAAGTGGGTGCCACACGAATTGAACGATCGACAAAAGTTTCATCGTTACGAAACATGCGTTTCGCTGCTGATCTGTAATCAAAATGATCCGCTTTTGGATCGCATTGTCACGTGGAACGGAAAATGGATTTTATATGACAACAGACGACGTTCTTCTCAATGGTCAGATGCAAATAAACAGCCACGGCACATGCCGAAGAGAACTTTGCGTCCAAAAATGATAATGTTCAATTTTGCCTGTCCGATATTAAATTCAACTCCCTTCTATTGTTTTTTGGAAAAGTATAATTGTTGTTTCATAACCGGTCAAATAATAAATTACGGTCAGAATAGGTGTACACAAAGTGCAGGTACGATTAGTGTTAAATAATTTAGGAAAAATGGCTTCAACTTGGACCCACTGATTGGGAGTCTGACCGTACCGAGACTTTATGGATCTTATTCTTACCATAGCAGATCTTGTCAGCGGCTATGAAATAACAATAATACCTTTCTGAAAGAAATGCAGCAGACTGTCAACTAAACACAATACGGTCCAGGCTGTTTGTGGGACCGCTTTGACTCACAAAAGAAATGGTACGGTAAGCGGTTAAGATTTACCGTTCTAGATCAGTTTTAGGTAGTTTTAAAAGACTCAAGTGTAACAACGTAATTTAGAATCTTTGTAATTTTAACGCTATCTAAATCAACACAGTACTTTTACCATTCACATCGAGAGATACTTTCATGACCTCCAACCCCTCAGGGTTAAAAAACTCAACCACTGCAAAAAGTCCCCTCTCCAACCATCCTAAAACCTCATTACAACCCCAACTGCCGAATAATCTTGAGCATTTCCGCAGAAATTTCTCGAATACCCATAAATCGATGCGGTTAATCAGCAACATGTGAGAAGCCAAAATGGAAAAAGAATGAAAGTGAGAGAGAGAGAGAGAGAGAGAGAGACGCATTGCGTCGATGGAACGAAAACGTAAATTTAATCGGCTGACGAAATCTTTGGAAGGACCGGGCGAGAGGGTCCGTTAAAAGGGGTTAAAAGAGTACGCGCGTGCATGGAGTCCATACAGCGCGGGCTTTCGCGTACCTATTACAAAGATTTCTTAATCTGATCGTCCGGCAGAACGTGCGAAAGGAGCCCGGTCTTGACGTAAAAAAGACGAGCCAACGGACGGTCGAAGGGAAGGTACGGAAAAAAAAGTAACGGGGGAGGCATCGATCGAATGATACACGGTGGAGGCACGATGCTAAATGAGAGAATTCCTTTTCCATCGTTGCTGAATGCTTGCGATCCATCAATTGATACACGCTCGAGTTCCGTCGCGGACGACTGGTTTTCGAGGATCGTCATTTTATTCTTTTGCCTACTGACGATACGTATAGTTCCGTCGCGGCTCATCCGACGACGCACGATTCCTCCTTTTATCACGACGACGTTTTTGCGAGAATACAAAATGACGATCTTTCGATCAATTTTTTTGGTTCGGCTTATTTGCTGGGATCGGTGGATTTCGTTTTGTTTCTCGCTATGGATTGAGAGGGAATTTGGTTTTGGGGAAATGTATGTGAGGTTTTCACGAGTGATAAAATGGATTACGATATTACGTTAGGATAATCGTCAAATTTAGAGAAAATGGAGGAAATTGAATGCTGTTACACATGGACCACCGGTGGGATTAATGTTAATGGGTTGCGGGTACATCAATTGTTATAAAGAGTAACAGGTCGAATGTCACCTGTGTTTCGCTAGTTTCTTCATTTCCACCGAACCCAAAGTGTTTCTATTAAAATCACATCTTTATAGAATAGAAATGTTAAAAGTAAGAATAGTTATATACTCAGTAATACTTCACTTTTTTAACAGGAATATTTTGATATTGAATATATTAGTATATCCGTGAATATCGCGATTTCTAAATCGTAAGAAATTTCATGGAAATCAACAGTGCCGGTCGCCGGTCCCCCATGGCGTTCAACTTGTTAACACTTTGTTGACCGGCAATTTTACACAGAAACTATGCCATGTCACCGGCTATTATTTTGTAATTGAATATGGAAGTAAAGTAAAACATTCTAAATAAACTCAATAAATTTTATATACAGGGTGGTCCACGTAACTTGTGCACCTCGAATAATTTTTAAAGTATGCGTTGCACGAAAGAATGTTATATACAAAAGTTACATGGTTTCAAAGGGTACACTATGTGGTGCGTTTATTTTTTTTATAGGTGGAGGCGTTTCGGAGATTTGAAGGTCAACTTTGTTTTTTTAAATGGAATGATATGTTTCTTTATTCATCATGAAATAGTACGTTTCAAGACGACTTCAGTGACCTATGACTCAAGTTCATTCAAGGTATAACTTGCTTGAATATTAAGTAACTATAATTCAAAGTATGTCGTGTTTGGTATCATTTTAATCAGAAAAATCGGGAGGATCGGCCGTTTTCATTTTCGATTTTTTCTAAACCTTTGCTAACGTATTTGTGAGATTTTTCTGATTAAAATGATACCAAGCACGACATACTTTGAATTATAGTTACTTAATATTCAAGCAAGTTTGACCTTGAATGACCTTGAGCCATAGGCCATTGAACTCGTCTTGAAACGTACTATTTCATGACGAATAAAAAAACATATCATTCCATTTAAAAAAACAAAGTTGACCTTCAAATCTCCGAAACGCCTCCACCTATAAAAAAAATAAACGCACCACATAGTGTACCCTTTGAAACCATGTAACTTTTGTATATAACATTCTTTCGTGCAACGCATACTTTAAAAGTTATTCGAGGTGCACAAGTTACGTGGACCACCCTGTATATATATATATCAAGAAATATATTTTTTTTATAAAGCGGACACGACTAAACACGATGCGCAAAGCTTTTGCAATATTCTGTATCGCCCTGGATTTCATAAATTGAAATAGATAATGCAACTGCAATAACTCGTTCCATCCAAAAAATTTCCAACCGATTCAATTCCGAAAACTTCGACATCCCACGCAGATAAGATCCAACCAAGTTCCCCTACCTTAAAACCCCCTCAACCTCGAGGAAACCACGAGCAACCGAATTCTCCATAAATACCACCACCTTAAATTGACACCTACGACAATCCCGAACAATAGACAATAGGAAAAGCACCGACACACCTACATAAATCGATACTCCGATCTTATGCAAGTATCCCGGTGAAAAGAAAGCGCCTCGGAAGCCGCTCGATCGACGTTTAAATCGTGCATCCTTCCCCCGGGGGGCATTCGTCTCCTGTATTCTCGCGGCGAAAACGGAAATCGCTCGGCTATCGGGCGAATTTCCACACACGTACCAAACTACCTTACATACGCGCTCCCGTAGAGATAAAAGGAGCATCGGGAATGAACGACGACGACGAAGACGACGAGGACGCAAGTCGGAGCGGAGCGACCGTTGTGTGCCCGTTGCAAGTTGCAGTTGTTGCGCGCCGGCGGAGCGAAGGAACGCATCCAATAAATAAGACGACGAGGGTAACCATTGAATTCAATCGAGAGAAAGAACGGGTTCCAACGACGTTCCTGGACAGCCGGGGAGGGCCGGGAGGCAGGAGGAATCCCAGAAGTAAATCCCCGAGCACGTATCCGCCATTACTGTTTATTGTCCCGAACTTCCATTCCCTACGGACGACGGTCTTCTGGTTTCGCGATCCAGAAGAGAGAAGAACCGCTTTCGCGGACGGCCACACCGGGAGAGGAATTCGTTTTGTTGCCGGGGTGAACGACACGGATTTTTGTTTCCAGCTGACAGGCCGGGAAAACGGCGAGGGAACCGAACAGGCGGAATTATGCCGGTTACTCGACGTTTCATTCGAGACCTGAATTCGCCAATGCGGAATTCGATCGGGATTTTGTGAAATTTAAGGGGGAAGCTTGTGTAAAATGAAATTTTTCAGCGATTTTTTTTTCGGTTAAATCAATAGGAAATTTTCTCAGGAATGCGATGGAAAGAGTTTGAAAGTGATCGGAGATGTTCTTTCACGTTATTTTCAAAATAAAGTGAACGGTTGTATTGGGCGGCGCGGATCTGGTAGTCGGGCCCTCGTCAAAGGTTCGGACTTTCGGTCCTTTTTTAACCTGACTTTGTTAAAAGCTATATTAATGTATTGTTATTATCCCCATTTTTGTGTACATAGAGCGTTATGGTTGCGCAGTGTAAAAAAGAATACAAAATGAGACCTTTAAAAAACGGAGGCACGTTGATTTGGGGTCCTGAAGTTTTGTTATTTTATTTTAGAGATTAATGAAATTCGGTAGAGTTGAGAAATTTTCAACTGATATCTTTCAGTGTGTACGAGCTATAGAGGGGTGGGTAGAAGGAATGAGTTAGAAAGAAGAGGTGCTTTCTCTATCGGACTAGAAAAGTAGGAACTTTTGGAGTTTCATGAAATTAAAGAAACTTGAGAAACTTCGAACCGATATCTTTATTAACCCCTTGCCTTGCAATGACGAGTGAAACTCGTGATGCGATAAATGGGATAGAAAATATGCAAGTTTTGCAAAACATATGAAATTGGAAATATTAATGAGATACCACGCGATAGTATTATTTTAATAATACTGATATTATGTTGAATTACACGATATATCAAGAATTACTGATCAATTTTTATTTTAGCAATTTAAAGCTGAAGTATTGCAGATGCAGTTACGAAATAAGTCAAAGGGCAAGGGGTAATGTATGAGCTTCAAAGAATTGAATAGAAGGGGTGACTTAGACAGAATGGGTGGTTTCTCTCGCAACCTATAACAATAGCACTTTTGGAAACTTAGTGAAATTTGGAAAAAGAATTTTTTTCCTATTTTTATAATGCATTAGCTAAAAGGGATTAAAGAAAAGGGGTGATTTCCTCATCAAACTACAAAAATAGCTCCGAACAAATGCAATAAATTTTTACAGGTAAATTCAACAAAGCGTCGCGCAAAGTTATATCAAAATTCGCTTACTGCAAATGCCAATTATTCTTTGAAAGTCATACAAGAAAAGATATTGTTCAATATTAGCAATTTGAGTAACATTCTTTCGAACGTATCAATTTTGTTTATTCGACTTTTAAGTATTAATTATCTATGTGAAATTCTTTTTCTTCCAAAGTGTTCTGATTTACGTCTCAGTGTAATTCTAGCACCGATAAATTTTGAAGATGACCGGTGAAGATTCTTTTCCGGAAGTAGCCGCCCTTTCTAACCCACTTTTGCCTCTTCTGAGGAAACACGAAAGTATTCTACTCCCGGAATACGCTCACGACCTGCTTTTCAGCTTAATTGTCTTGCGTCGTTCCTTCCTTTCTTCTTTAAATTTCAACATCGCCATTTAGTCTACGACGTTAAAACGTTCTGGCTCAAACTGGGACTTCTTTCTATTAATGCTGGTACTCAGATCCTCCCTGATGACATTGCAATTGAAAAAGACTTTAATCCGAATGGCATTTCAACTTTTTACACCGTTTTTTGTATGTGGCCAATTCTTTGTGTTTCAAGCTTTAAATTTTTTCCAATCGTTTGCTTCAATATAGATCGCAATTATCTACATTTTCGATATTCAAATTAAATATGCCACTTTTTTTGGGTCTACTTTAAAGTCCATCACTTTCAACGCTCTCAAAGCCCTCGACGTTCTACAATTCCGTACTTTAATTGAAGTATCTGTAGATGCAAAAAATGAATTGAAGTGTGAAGCAGCCAACCTTTTCTACTTCGAGCTTCACAATTTCTATTTTTCATTAACCCTTTGCGGACGGAGACTTTTTTGAGTGTCAAGAGGTAATCATTTATTTGGCGATGAAAAACTACCTTTTTATCAGAAAGGTCGAGTGTTAATGTACCCGAATTATACATTACTATTTGCACAATCATATTTCAATGGTTATATTTCAATTTGTCAATTCTAATCGTGTATACATGCCTCGATAAACTATAATCAGATTTTTTCTCAGGCCACATATATGCGTCAGTAGTGCTCAAAGGGTTAATTTCACCGCCAATCGTAATACCTTCGAAGTTACCTGTACCTCTGTTGTTACTCTATCCTTCTATTATGAAATCAATTGTTCTCAAAATTTTCTAAATTCTCGATACATTGTCCTAATCTACTTCAAAGCGAGGTCCCAGACTACAAGGAATTGCCTGCAACTTAACACTAGAACTACCAAACCAGTCAAAATGACTGGTACACAATTTTTTCCAAAAATTCTCAAAGTTTATATGAGAGTCGTACGAGAAATATTCTACGTCCAACTCAAAAAACATAAATCACCGAATTGATCATCTTTTCTGCCGCTTGATTCCTCTTTTCTCAATGTACTTATTTAATGTATTGAAATATAACAGATTTAACGCCGGCAGTTCTAGTGTTAAATGAGTTTGCTCCTTGCAATCCAATTTCTAACAATTTCCGCCACACTCTCCCTCTACATTCTCCGAATCCTTAAATCAACCGATTTTTTGCAATCTTCCAAAACTTTCAACTACAAATTTACAAAGAAACACACCCATTGCACTTCAATTTCCATCACTTTCCCCTCATTTTCCTCTTCCAACCATCGAACTAACCTCCCCTCTCAGAACCTTCCCACCGTTCGTCATCGTTCACCATAAAAACGGGACTATCTCCTCCTCTTTTCCTGATCGTTCCCAGCCAGACCTAGATGGCCTTCCGGTATCCGTTCTCCGTAGGGTTGCCAAGGGAGAGAGGATTTCGCGGTTCAAGAATGAGATTACAATTTGTCAGAGGGTTTCCGAGGGCCGAAATCACGGTCCGGGTTCTCGGCACGGCCTGGGCCTTAAGCGCGAGGGGCCCGTCCGGCCGCAAGAAACTCACGCAGGCGGCATTATAGTGTTCCGCCGGCCATTCTGCTGGCAGCGGCCACGTATTGGCCACGGCAGCATTCTTTTCCGGACAGATCGGCCAATCGATGCATCTCGGCACCGATACTCATCTGTCACTGTCCGCCGGGCCTAGCCTTTTCTCTCGTCGGCGAGTTGCATCGGCCGACGCATCGTCGAAACCGATCGCCCCGGTGAAATCGGCTGAATCGAGCGCAACAACGTGCACGGCCTCTTGTATGCGACTGAAAAATGCCGATTCCGCGCGATTATACCGACTGCCACGTCCGACGTTTACTTTCGAGGTATCTCTATTCTGCGACCTTGGGGAATGCACTTTTCTGCGGATCTGAGATGAGGAGGGTGGTTTTAATTCTTCTTTTCAACGTTTCTTTTTTCTTGGCTTTAACTGCTATGGTCATTTTGCGTACGATTTACAATTTTTGGTGGTCTACGAGTCATCGAGGCATGGTAGGAATTATAGGTGTTTCAGGTGAGATTGCGACATTAACACTGGAACTATCGGCGATTATCAATTAACTCTTTGAGGCATGGGAACTCAGAAAATAAAACGACTCATGCTGCACAGGCATTTTTGTTTCTTTTTAATTGAACAAAGTTGGTTTATTTTTATTAACAAAGTTATAAAATAATATATATTTTCGAGGTGGGACAGAAAATATCCCACCATGGATATTCACGCATCGAAAAGGTGGGACAATTTTAACCCCTTCCCGTACCATTTCTTTTGCGACTGAATGCGCAATAATTTAGAATTAATTGCTGAAATAACAATCCACCCATGATTTCTGATATAACATATAACTTAACGCAATATTAATAGCATAGAAATAATTTTATCGTGTCGTGACCCACTGATGCTTTTAACTTAATAGTTTTTGAAAAACTTGCAAATTTCCTATTCCATTTAACGCGTCACGAGTGACACTCGTTATTGTACGGCAAGGGGTTAATACCGCCGTGCTTCAAAGAGTTAACTCTTTTTTCTCTAAATTGTTATTTACTCTTTGAATTTAGTTTTAAGAATTTCTCACAGCGTGCGGAATTAAAATTAAGCAATAACGTGTATTCACATCGAACGCGGGGCAAATGCTCAAAATTATGCATTTTAAAAAAGTAGGAGAACAACACGTGGAAGGATTACATTTTTATTCGATAAAAAGTGTACAATTTAAAAGATTACCGTAATAGATCTTTGGATTCACTTCGAACGCAGTTAACTGGTTACATCTATTATATTCCAATATATTAACAGTAGAACTACCACCGGTCAAAATGACCAGTACACAATTTTTTTCCAAAAATGCTCCAAGTTTATAGAAAACTCATAGATTAAACATTCTACGCCCATGTAAAAGAACATAAATCACCGAATCGATCATTTTTTCCGCCTCTCGATTCCTCTTTTTTCAAAGCACTTATTTAATATGATAGACTATAAGAGATTTATCGTCGGTAGTTCTAGTGTTAAATAAGTACTTTGAAGAAAGAAGATGCAAGAAGCGGAGAAGATGACTGATTCGGTGATTTACGCACTTTAAGATGGACGTATGTACAACATTTGTTCTATTGCTCTACTATAAACTTGGAGATTTTTTGGAAAAAATTGTGTGCCAGTATTTTCGCTAGTTTGGTAGTTCTAGTCTAAACCCTTAGATGGAATAGGAAATTTTGAAGCTTCTCGAAAATTATCAAATTAAAAATGTCAGTGGAACACCACACGATAAAAATATTTCTGTTATTAATATTCCGTTAATTTCTAAGATATATCAGGAATCATCGGCAAATTTTTATTTTAGCAATTAAATTTTCAATTATTGCGAAGGCAGGCACAAAATAATTCGTAGGTCAAGGGGTGATCGCGTCGAATGTCACCTGCGTTTCGCTGGTTCGATCACTTTTACCGAGGTGAAAATTACCCTATTAAAATTGCATCTGCATAAAATAGAAATGTTAACACGTCGAATGCCATGGGGGTCACCGGTGACCGGCGCTATTGAATTCAATGAAATTTTATATGACTTTTAAATTGTAATATTTATGAATTTGTTAACTCAGTCAATATTTACGCGAAGGTGTCAAAAAGATAAAATCCTGCTGCCTATAAATTTCTTTCTGTCTTTACAGTTTCTGCTTTGCAAACATGTGATTTTAATAGAAAAAGTTTCACTTCAGTAGAAATGAAGAAACTAGCGAAATACCGGTGGCATTCAACGTGTTAAAGATAAAAATGGTTATACGTTCAGCACTACTATACTTTTCTAACGTCAATATTTAAATGTTCAATGCAGCAGCAGATTTGCGAATATTGCACCCGCAAAAACAATTTCACAGTCTCTTTATCCCACTGCGATCTCAAACCGTCAGCGACTTCACCGTGGAAAGATTTTCGTCGTCGGCGAAGTTATCGCGAAAGCCGAGCGATTCATCGAACACGCCTGCCGACGTCGGGACGGAATAGTTCGAAATCTCGGGAGCATTCGCAAAAAGTGTCCCAATTATATATAAAGACAATAAAACGCCGGCGAACCAGTCGGCTGGTTCCCACCCTCTGCCAACCACTCGAACGTCCAGCGACTTCTGTGCGTTGCGGGACGATTTTATGGCCGTTGGTCGTAAATTCCAACCGGTAGTCTCAAAGTGATCATCTTCGTGATCGCTTACGTCGATTATAAAATAACTGGGAGCCATGTGGATACCGCGATGACAATTTACCATGGATGGGGGGTAGCTCCTTCGATTATGGGGACGATGAGGGAGAAAGAGAGAGGGTGGTTCTTGAATTGAAATGAGGTCGAACGTTTTGCGTGTTGCGCGGAAACTTGAGAGGTAATTGCATTTCAATGCAGAAATATTTATTTGAATGTAGCTTGTGAAATTGTTTTTATCGTGAACGTTTGATAACGAGGAAATGTGAAATAATGAAACTTAGTGAGGTTAGAAAATGGGGAAATTATCAAAGAAAATGAAAAATATTAACTCTTTGAGGTCCAGCGACGCATATGTGTGGTGTGAGGAAAAATTTAATTATGGTTTATGTCAAGGCGGTTAGAATTAAAAATTTGAAATATGATTACACAAATATTAATTTATAATTTGTATACATTAACTCTCTTACTTTCTGATGAAAAGGTGGTCTTGGGTCGCCAGCTAATGATTATTTCTCAATATTCGAAAATACCTCCATCCGCAAAGGGGTAATTCGAAGATGTTATTACGTAAGAGATAACACTCTGTGTGGACGAAATTTATTTGAAAATGTAAAGGACATTTTGAAAATTAAATATCAATATAAGCAAGGGGGTTGAGTGTGTGAATTTGTTGTTGTGATGAATATTTGATAAAGGCTGAATGAGTGATAGAGAGAAAGATAATAGTGACACATAAGAATGAGGGTAGAAAGTGTGTATGAAACATAAGAAATGATTAGTTGTTTATTAACACTAGAACTACCGTCGTTAAATCTATTATAGTCTGTCATATTAAATAAGTACTTTGAAAAAAGAGGTATCGAGAGGCGGAAAAGATGATCGATTCGGTGATTTATGTTCTTTGATATGGACGTAGAATATTTATTCTATGAGTTTTCTATAATCTTGGAGAATTTTTGGAAAAAAGTAAGTAACGAGTGCCCATGGCGAACCAGACATTTGGACTGCTTCGGTACTTCTAGCGTTAATTATTTGAACTGTTTTCTAGAGACGTGAAATCAAATTTGAACACAGTCTCAGTGAGACAACAAATCAATTAAATTCGCCAAATAAATTAAATTCTCTCCATAGTAACCTTGCTAATTTTAAAAACCGTCGGACACTTTTCAGTTCCATAAAATCGTCATAATATACAAACGTCTCCTTTCAATTCCCATCGAGTTAGATGAAACAAAATGTTCCTGAAACCCGTCCGCCGACTGTTAAAAGTCAAACCTCCGAAACAACCCCTCAAACTCTGCCAATGTAAAATTAACGCTAAACACGTACAGCTTGCTCAACGCGATACAAAATAAATTACAATCCACCCACGGCAAAGCTCCAAAAGCGTTGCTGATAACCGTTGCATTTCTCCTAAATTGAAAACGTGACTTTAACGGTTCGAATCGAGGAGAATTCTCACCTAAGAGCCATTAACGTCGCTCTCCTAAACATAACAGCCCGCGAAAAGCCGACTTCAAAGTCCTCACTAACAGCGAGCAACGTGGTTCTGAACGCGAGCCAATAATTTCCAAAAGTCCGTCCGTCCGAGTATCCGTTTTAACGTCTGATTAGAAATACACGTTAGCCGGGGATCACGAAATTCCGCGTCTCATTAATATACGCGGAGTCGTGCGCGCGATAAATGTTAATTTAACGAGACGTTAACTGCCCCGAAAGCCATTCTGCCGAGACATCGACCGTCTTCCCATGATCCAACGAAATCGATTCGAGGCACCGAATTACACGTGGACACGACCGGCGATAAATTCATTCGAATGTCCCGCGTAAAGCATGCTCGTTTGTCGAACACAGGCCGCGCTCGTTTTACTTACACGCGCGTCGACCGTATTTTCTTTTACGGAACCGTCAACGACGAAACAACCCTTCCGCTGCGGTGGTCTATTCGGGTCGTAGTTTGCTGGCTAGATGAACATTAGATTGTTATAAATTATAAATATAATCTTGCCTCGAGTAACATTTGAGTTACACGAAGACTCGAATAACACGGTCGAAATAATTCTGACAACCTCTGAATAACAGGGGAGCATAGAGCGAGGGATGTTTCTCTGCTTGATGATAAGGAAATGGTATTTAACCCTTTGCGGTCCAAATTACTTTGTTAATTTTGTAGCGAACTTAATGAAATTAATTTCACGACACTTTCTATCGTTGGTTATTCATTTTCTTTTTTAATGATAGCAATAACTAGGTACTGACGAATATTTAGGTAATATTATAAAATCATTATGAAATTGGAAAGTCGATGTTAAATCGTTAGAAAAATAAAATGGAGTGAAAAAACTATGTCGAGTGTAGCTCGACATAGGACTGTAAAGGGTTAACCCTTTCGGTACCAGCGCTCTGTCCACCGAGACAGTCTTGCTTTACGAGCTCCGCTCCGAGAATGCACACATAGCGCGTGGTCAGTCCTTTTTTCTATGAAAATTTATCTAAGCGTTAAATAAGAACTGTGCTTAATAAAACAATATTTCTTCTAACAAGTAGCGTTTACAGTTTTGATATTAACCCTTTCGGTACAAGCGCCGGATATATCCGGCACTTGCACATACAGGTCATCAGATCGACGCCGGATATATCCGGCGCTCGTACCGAAAGGGTTAAAGTTTAGAGAATTAATTTTGTATTTTCATTTATAAACAGTACTCGTTCAACGGATGTATTCATCATAAAAAATAGAACAAATTTAAAGTTGAGAGTTTAATTAAATTATAGTTTAACCCTTTGTACTCCGTTGTCGCCGCAGCGACGACATTGTAATAGAAGCTGATAACTCCATTGCCAGGTATTTTTTTATATTGTAAAATTTTTTTATATTGTAAAACATAATTTTAAAATGTATACGCTTCTTTTTTAACACTGGAACTACCAAACCAGTCAAAATGACTGGTACACAATTTTTCCCAAAAATTCTCCAATTTTGTAGAAGAGTCTTAGAATAAATATTCTATGTCCATCTTAAACAACATAAATCACCGAATCGATTACCTTTTCCGCCTCTTGACTCCTCCTTTTTCAAAGTACTTATTTCATATTTTGAAATATGATAGATTTAACGCCGGTAGTTCTAGTGTTAAAAACAAAGCTCGATTTTCAGTTTTCCTCAGATGTGCACTCGCACCGTGTAAATAGTATTGGAGTAGCTGGTAGCTCATAGTAAAAATGACTCGGAGTGCAAAGGGTTAAAATATCATCCCCTCTGCGGTTCGGAAGCCACCTGATATTATAGGTACTACGAAAAATGATCGTAGCAATCGTAGCCGAGAAAACACAAGACAAACTTCCCTCCTGCAAATCATGTGGAACGTAGATCAGCCGTTTCACACTCGTTGATTCATCCAAACAGTTGCACATTAAAATCGTTTCAAGTGCTCGCAAACGTATTATTTGCACGGCCCTCGATGAAATCGTATCGGCCGGCAGATGGAAAACAAAGGCCGAAACACGCGAGCCGTGCTCGTTGTTAGTACTCTGAAGGATCAATTAGACAGAATGCGCGCAATGGTAAGGCGAAAATTTTATTAAAGAATTCCGTGTGCCGATGGGAAGGAGGCCTCGTAACGAGGCAAGTGCGAACAATCTCCGACTGTTTCGCGGTCCGCGATTCTCGAAAGCACCGGCAAATGTTTGCACACCGAAGGAACGGGCCATTATACTCATTGCTCGGCAAATAATGCAACTCCCTCTCTATCCAGGGAGCTAGCCTGCTGGATTTCAAGAGAGAGAGAAAGACGAGTAGGAGGGCGAAGGAAGGGTAGAAGGACCAAGGGTTCGCCACACGAAGGGTGGGTGGCGAAAGAAATAGATGCGGAGAAAGAGTAAAGAAGAAGGAGAGGGTGAGAGATCGCGAATGCCGCACCACGTGTTCCCATAGGTTTTAAGACCAATGTTTGAAAGCACACCCCCGTTTACCATCCAGTCCAATTATCCCTCCGGTAACCAACCCCCCTTCTTCGTTTCTTCCATCCTTCTCTCTGTCTCTCTCTCTTGCGTGCTCCGTTGTTTCACCGCTGCCAATTACACGTATTTGCGTCCTCCTCGGACCGAGAAGCACCGAGACTGGATTCTTGTGAATTCTTTATTGTCCCAGTCGTACGGGAGACAAAGCGGCGACAGCTTTTCTTTGGCTTTCTTGATTAATCGATCCTCGACTTGAGCGCTGCGGCGCCGACGTTCTTCGAGGTCCGGTGATCGCGTTATGAGAAATGGAATTTCGTATATTTCATTTATTCCTGAATCCCTTATTTGAATTCCTGTCGATTTGAATTTTTGCTTTCCACTGTCAGTGATTTACGAATTTGGATGATATTTGTCTTGGGATGGAAATTCGCTACGCTTGCGACCACTTGAGATAATAATATTCAAGTACTTCTCCGTAAGAAATGCCCCTTCTTCCCAATTATAATACTTTGACATCTTAAAAAAGTCGCATCGCCAAAATATATCTGCCACAGCCTAGTAAATTCTTCCTTTGCGTTCTTTCGCCTCGCCTTCTTTTCTTCGAAGACATTTAATTCTCATCGCGGAACACATTGCATCAGTCGTCAATAGTTCCGCACTCAATTGTAATTCCATCGTTTGAACACCCTCTAAATCCATCACTTAAAATAACTCCCATCCTCTCTTTCCAATCGTCCCACAAAAGATTATCACCACAAGCATATAAAACACAAAATGTTCACCGAAGAAAATGTCAAAGAGAACTGACTTACCAAGAGCTCCAGCAGCCAGCCTCATCGTAACGGGTAATTCGGAGCCGGTGACTTCGGAGAGCTTCCTCTTCCTTGGCCGGCCTTTCTGCACCGTGCCGGAAGTCGTGATCGGGCTCTGCTCCGCGGCGCTGTAATACGCCGGAAGTGGCGAGACCCCTGGAGAACCGATGTCCTCGATGCTCCCGGCAGCGCTCCCGTAATCCCCGGCACAGCAAAGCAACTCGTAGTGAGGTCTTGGGATCGACGAGCTCGTCATTCGTGAACCTTGCTGTCGAGTATTCGAGTCGCGACCCTGCGTTATCTCCCGAGTTCGATGGATGTGCCAACGCGATCTCGAGCGCGGGAAATTCGTTTCTCTTGCCGCGCTCGCGAGAGAAGACAGATAAGGCCCCGTTTACGGCGAACGGATCGATGGGTTGGGGGAGAAGTTAACGGGTGATTGGAATCTTTCTGTCTTTTTTCTTTACAAGGTGTTGTTGGAGACATTGATCTTGGCGAGTGTACTGACAAGGGAACATCTGGAAGAGCCAATCACCGATTTTTATTAAACTCGAGTTTGCTGCAGTACTCGTAAAAATGTTTGATACCTATTTTTTTATTATCGGCAATCGTCCACGTTAAAAGGTTGAAAACCGCCCACAAAGTTAGGGTGGTAAAACATATTTCGTGGAATATCTCGGAAATTATGAGAGATAGAGTAATTTTGTAAATTGACGAAATTAGCGCCTTTTTATAACGAATTTAATGATATAAATTTTTTCCAAGTATCTCCATTTGATTAAACAATATGCAAAGAAATAGCATGTTTTTGAGAGTTTTACCAATTTAATGATAATCAATCTTCTTGAGTATTTTTTTATAAAAACTATATATTTGCTAGAAAATTACGGATAAATCGGAATTTCGATTTTTTCATCAGAAAAAAAGTTATACACTTGAGGTAGTACTGTTCGACGATCGAAATACTAGAGTGCCTACACGAGGCGAATTTTTCCTTACCATGGCCATGCGTCGCACGGTACCCGAACATTGTATCGTGGTAAAATAACTGAGAATTCATTTATTTTCGTTAGGAACGAATGTTTATCGGTAAAATCAGCTCACTTACGAGTTCCAAATTATTATGAACAAAGAACGACTCGTGTAGGCGCTGAATTTCGCGCGCCGAACGATAAAATTTCACGTGTAATAACGTTTTTGATGATGAAAAATCGAAATTCCGATTTATCCGTAATTTTTCAGTAAATATGTAGTTTTTACGAAAAATATACCCAAGAAAACTTATTGACATTATATCGATAAAACTGTCAAAACTATGTTATTTTTTAGCATATTATTTAAATAAATGGACATTCTTGGAAAAAATTTATACCATTAAGTTGGTTACAAAAAGGCACTAATGTCGTCAATTTACGAAATCTCTCTATCTATCATAGTTTCTGAGATATTCAACGAAATATGCTTTACCGCCCTAACTTTGGGGGCGGTTTTCACTCCTTTAACGTTTTTCAATCCATTCAAATACAAACCCTTAAGTATCTCCATATAAGATGGACTTACACCATTTTCAAAGAAAACGGCTCAATTGTTATGTTGAAGTTTTATTACTTTAGGTGAAATATAAACTTTGAATTTGCTCCGTCAAGTAATACTGGTATCTCGGAACTGAAAATTTGAGAAATTTTTGAGTTGAATAAATTCAACTGATAGTATGTAATTATGTAAATCACCTACATGTCGTCAACTTTGAATTTTCAATAAACAATATTGAATCAACATTGAATTTTCAAGAACGTCCCAAATGTCATTAGAAATTTCAATAAACCACCCCAACGATGAATTCTTCGAAACAAAACCTTTTCTCAAATACAAGAAGACCAATCGCCGCACCGTTAACTCCTCGACACTGTAACCCAACCCGTGCGATACTTTGCAAGATAACCGGTGTCCCATTGAAACGAAGAAAAGTAAAGAGAAACAATAGAAACGCATCGTTGATATCGATCCACCGGCGGAAGGCATATCGCGACGTCTTTTCCTTTACGAGAACGCACGTCGAGCTCGCCCCCGATCCCGTTTCTGGCTGCTGAAAAGACCGGATTCACTCGCGCCGGAGGGCTGTCATTACGGCGAAGAATGAAGGATAATAAGTGTCCTACGTCGACGCGCCTCGTGTTTCTGTCACTCTCTCGTCATCAAACTCGTTGATAACAAAGAGACGGCCTTTGGAAGGATGGTAATTCAGTCTCGTGTTTCTCACCTACAGTAGACCAGACCATCCCTCTGCCCGAAATGATCGCCCTTGTTCAACGGGGTGCCGCAGGAGGCGCAAGTGAAACAGGCCACGTGGTATACGAGATCCCTGGCGCGCATCACCAGCTCCGAGGCGGAAATGCCGGCGCGACATCGGGAACATCTCGACACGGCGAACAATCTGAAAGTTTTTCAAGCATTTTAAATGTATGTTGACTTTTGAGCTTCTAGAAGTTTCAACGTCCTGTAGAAATTTGGAAGTCGGCCGTGGATAATGAACTTTCTTCTGTGCTTCGGGTTCACTTTGGGTGGAATTTTGGCTTTGATGGTAAATTTTTGGAATCGGTTGAGATTGTATTTTGATGGAAATTTCGCGGGGTGATAGAGATGATTTTTTGGAAGTTTTAATTGCGAGGTGTCTTTGTCTATCATATTTGACGGTTTTTCTGTTTTAATAGGGAAGAATTTGCTTTTTTTTGGTATTGTATCTTCTAGGAGTATCTAGTGAATTGGTAGAGATTCGTTGAGACGTACAATTGGAGATCGCTTTTTCGAAAAAGAACTTCTGAAAAAACTCACCCCCCGTCTATTATAGACGGTGCAAATTATTTGCACACTAAAGATATTCTTCTCCTACTTCTTTCTATGTCACTTGCACCGAGTAAGTCAAAAAAATACATTCCACCCGAAAAGAACAAAACAACCCCCTCTCAATTTCCTCAAAAACATCCCCCTAACAAGCGCTCGACTCCATCACCCCATCGATCACCGTATCCAGCGCAGAAAAATTCCCTCGCAAAAAGTTCCACAAACGGAATCGTATCTCGCGGCAGGCCGATCGCGTTTCAGAATCCCCTAATTACAAAATCAGCAGAAAGCCCGATATCTCCCGATCGGAGGCTTCTCCGTCTCGCGCGTGACCTCCGGCACCCTTCAACCCTTCGTGACTATCCGTTCGAACCAAAATCGGAGAACAATGCCCCGGCACGTACGCTGTTTCTTCCTCGGTTGTAGCGGATTCCACGAGGAGAGCGCTTCCTGGGGATTCCAGCGGCGTATCGGTCCCCGACGATCGAAGGTAACGTTACAGTTTCCGAAGCGCGAAAACCAAATAGAGACAAAGGGTTTGGCCTGAATGTGGATCGTTGCATATTGCATGGGAGCCTGCTGGCGTATTCTTCTCTAACGAACCAGCGGGAGATTTCTGGCCGGGAGAAATACCGGTCGTTCGATCGGTTTGCTCTTCCACCCTTTCCATGGAACGGTGGATCCTCTGTCACCTTCGAATGCGATGTTACCGGCAACGACCATCGTCGACGAGCTCGAGGGAGAAACCGATGGTCGTCGGGACGGTTGCTCCTTGTTTAATTCTATCGATCGCACACCCCCATCACGCGTAGCGGTAAACTAGATGGTTGATATCGAATATGAAATAGAAATTGGCTCGCTGGGTGGAATGAAGCCGGAAAGGCTTTCTGAGTGGCGGGTTGAACGTACGCGGATGAGAGTTTCGGCTAAGGAAGTGGCGTTATGGGTACGAATGTGCGAGTTCTGGGTGGTGTGAATACTAATGCTAAGGTTTACTTGATTGATCGATATGCTGCTTGCATGCAGCGAGTGTAATAAAAAGTATGTTAACGAGTATTTCTGTTAATTGCAGGGCGTTGAACTTAAAGATCGGTATGTTAAATACTTTCAGCTATGTTCGTAGGACTTGCGTTGTAGAAAATTCATTAAGATTTTGCTGGCGCATTGCGATGTACTGGGGGATAATGCTATTTGGTAGAGCGTTGCTCAGGATAAGAAAATTGTTAATCGTGACAGTACCACAATCAATGTTTCGGCCAGGTACACTCAATTCCCAGTAGTATCATTTTTCCAATTCCAGTTGAAACTCCGCATAAAACTGATAAAAGGTAGCCTTCGATCCTCTGGTTAAAAAAGTGTCGTCCATTGCGAGAAGATATCGCGGAAAAAAAACGAGGCTGTCCATTATCGACAAATATCTAACGGGGCATCGCGTGGAACTTAATATTTGCAATAAATAATAGTGTTCGGCTAATCATTGTCGAGGATAATGAAAATCGCTATTCGCGACAGCACTGTAAGTAATATTTATCCAGCTAGACTCAGCTACTGAAAATATCCTTCCCCAATTGTATTCTAAACTCCACATAAGGTTAACCCCTTGCCGTAGCATTTCTTTTGTGACTGAATCCGCAATAAGTCACAATGAATTTGTAAAATAACAATCTATCCCTGATTTCTGATATAACTTATAACTTAACGCAATGTTAATAGCATAGAAATAATTTGATCGTATCGTAACCGACAATTATTTTCAATTTAATAGGTTTTGGGAAACTTCAAGATTTGCTATTCCATTTATCGCGTCACGAGTGACACTCGTTATTGTACGGCAAGGGATTAATAGATGATAGCCTTCGATCCTTGTGCTGAAAAAATGTCAAGTGGCAAGTATATCACGGATAATCACGTGAAATTTAAGATTCCTAATAAGTAATGCTGTGTGGCTGATCATTGTCGAGGATAATGTAAATCGTTATTCACGACAGCACTGTAAGCAATATTTTATCTAGCTATACCAGACTCAGCTACCGAAAACATCTTTCTCCCAATAGTGGTCTAAACTCCACATAAAACTAATACAAGGTAGCCTTCGATCCTCCTGCTGAAAAAATGTCAAGTGACAAATATATCACGGATCATCACGAGAATTTTAAATTCCTAGTAGATAATGGTGTTTGGCTGGTCATTGTCGAGGATTATGAAAATCGTTACTCGCGACAACACTGTAAGCAATATTTTATCTAGCTATAATAGACTCGGCTACCGAAAATATCCTTCCCCAATTGTAGTCTAAACTCCCCATAAGATTAATAGAAGGTAGCCTTCGATCCTCCTGCTGAAAAAATATCAAGTCGCACGGATAATCCCGTGAAATTTAAAATTCCTAATGTAGTAAGGGTTATTAAAATATGTAGTAAGGTATTAAATAAAAGGAAACACACACACGGCACAAATTAAACAAAACTAGAGTATATATATTTGATGATAATGATATGTAGTAATATGAGTAATAGTAATAATATTAATAATAATAATAATAACGGTAATAAGAGTAATAAAGGCACGACATCCGTCTCACTAAGATGATCGAATCAGACTGCGTAAAAAAGCTACGCATCGGCGTTTGTCGCTAGGCAGACGACACGTGGGTACAGGCCATTCAGGCCCGTGCCTACGAAATCCCTTCATCTAATACAATCTTTTTTTTTTTTTTTGAAACGGGGCACTATACTAATAAGTAATGCTGCGTGGCTGATCCTTGTCGAGGATAATGCAAATCGTTAATCGCGACACAGGAAATATCCTTCCCCAATTTTACTTTAAACTCCGCATAAGGCCGATAGAAGGTAGCCTTCGATCCTCCTGTTGAAAAAGTGTCGTCCACCGCGAGAAGATATCGAGGCGAAACGCGAGGGTGTCTATTATCGACGAGTATATCACGGGGCATCGCGTGGAATTTCAGATTCCAAACCGGCTGCTAGGTTTCAGGTTGTAGGGATGGCCATTAGTAGACATTTTGTGTGGTCCAGAAAGGAGTTTTGAGGAAGCCAGTGAGCACCCGGGGCACGGTGGGGAATGACTCCTATGCAAATTCGCGGATACCCCAATAAATACTGAAACGGGAAGGCAAGAGAGGGCAGCTAAACGGCTGGGAGTGGATATCTTGCATTAATTCCGAACGTCATCCCGATAATTCGCCGTATAACGTTCCGATGTGCGATCGGATCCGCTTTGTTTCGCGCGGAGAATCGCAGAGTCAGCATGAGTCGCGGAAAAACGGAAGCTCTTGTGGCTGCTGAGAATTCCGTGACGCTGAGAGAAAAAGTCGATTCGCGCAACGATGGAAGGAGTTCGATTGTGGCGATGTTGGGGGAGAAAAGTATTACAAGGTGGAATGGTAATTGCAATTAATCGCGGCCGATGATCGAAGAGTTAAATAGTAGGTAATGTTGCTCGTTACAGGGATAAATCTGTGCGTTACAATTAAGCGCACGCGTTTCAATTCTCTCGCGTGCAGTGCTCGGTGATGTTGCACGATCTTTTTTTTTTTACATTGTGCGATTGAGAAATATTTTTTGCGCTTATTATCGCGATGAAAGTAATAATGGGATTAATTTTTTTTAACGTTTCATATTCTAAATGTCGGATCGCGTTTGGATTGAAAAACTTGCGGAGTTTAATGAGATGTGTTAAAGGAAGGTATAATAGCAGTGGAATATTCCATCGTGGTATTTGGAGAGTTTTATCTGAATTTTAATTGGGAATGTCAAGAGGAAAAAATGAGAAATATTCACGTTACGTTTCGGGATAGCTGCATTTTTTCTGTAACCCTTTGCGGATGGAGACTTTTTTGAAAATTGAGAGGTAATCGTTTATTTGGTGATGGAAAAGTACCTTTTAATCTGAAAGTGATAGTGTTAATGTATAAAAGTTACAAAATGCTATTTGCGTAATAATATTTCAACGGTTATATTTCAATTTTTCAACTCTAATCGTGTATAGATGTACCGACAAACTCAGATTTTTTCTCAGGCCACATATATGCGTCCGTCGTTCTCAAAGGGTTAACGCAGGTCATCTTTGTAACACCATCGACTATTGATATTAGATCTGTCAAACTTCGAATTTATTGGTTTCTTATAGCTTTAAGAAATTCCTAAAATCTCCAGCCGCGTTTCTCCTTTAAAATCCTGCATTTGTACTGCAAAGTCTGAGCAATTAAATCAACAAGTATTCTTTCCCACCTCGTTCCTCTCTTAATATTATTTCTAACTTAACTATATATTTTCCACAAGTTTAACAAGTGTTTAATTACAAGCCCATTGTAACTTCCACCCTTTATTCATTCGAATACACTAACTTAGTCCTCCCCGCTTCCGTTATTAACCCCTTGCCCTATGATAACGATTTACGCTCAGAGCGAAGGTTAAAAATACTTTGACATATTCCAAAAATTACCTAGTTGCAAAAATGACTGACCCATAGCACCGTAAAATTACTTTCCCTTTATCAGTTTTACCTTAAAATACACGACATAGAATAAACCGTTGCTAAACTTTTTAATTCACTAAGTTTCCGTTTAACTATGGCATATTGTTTCACAAAAAATACACGATACAGAATAAACCGTTGCTAAGCTTTTTAATTTACTAAGTTTCCGTTTAACTATGGCATATTGTTTCACAAAAAAGATACACGATATAGAATAAACCCTTGCCAAATTTGTAATCCGCTAAGTTTCCGTTAACTATGGCATACTGCGTCACAAAAAAATACACGATATAGAATAAACCGTTGCTAAATTTTTAATTCACTAAGTTTCCGTTTAACTATGGCATATTGTTTCACAAAAAAAGATACACGATATAGAATAAACCCTTACTAAATTTTTAACTTACTAAGTTTCCGTTCAACTATGGCATACTGTGTGACAAAAAAAAGATACGATATAAGATAAACCGTTGCTAAATTTTTAATTTACTAATTTTCCATTCAACTATGACATACCGTGTCACAAAAAAAATATACGATGTAAAATAATCCGTTGCTAAATTTTTAATTCACTAAGTTTCCGTTTAACTATGGCATATTGTTTCACAAAAAAAAACACGATATAGAATAAAGCCTTACTAAATTTTTAATCCGCTAAGTTTCCATTTAACTATGGTATACTGTATCGCAAAAAAATATACGATATAAAATAAGCCGTTGCTAAATTTTTAATTTACTAAGTTTCCGTTTAACTATGACATACCGTGTCACAAAAAAAATATACGATGTAAATTAAGCCGTTGCTGAATTTTTAATTCACCAAGTTTCTGTTCAACTATGGCATCCTGCGTCACAAAAAAATGCACGATGTAGCATAAACCGCTGCTAAATTTTTAATTCACCAAGTTTCTGTTCAACTATGGCATACTGTATCACAAAAGAGTTTAAATTCTTGAAAAAGCCACAAGATCCATTTACACATTCTTCCATTCCATCCAACATCAAAGTACATCCTCATTCTCTATCCACTGATTGCAACGTTACACGACACACGGCAAACTTCCAGGAGCAAGCTGAAAAGCCAAAACACCTCGACAATTTCTCCAATCCTCCCAGCATCTCCCGCTGCAACAGCATTGAGCGCTCTCCGATCAACATTCTCAATCCACGTCGCACACAGAAGCTCTCGTTTAATCCTCTTACGATAAGTTCGACTAACCTATAATAATCCTCTTTGCAGTAGATGTTGCCGTCTCTCGCGAAGCAAGTGAGCTCGGCAGCCAAAGGTACACGGCAATGACAACAGCGAAGGCAGCCGCAATGCCATGCACGATCGGCAGCCCTTAGGTACCATCGTTCGGCTATCTCCCTTCCGCAACCACCACAGCCAAGGGTGCCGTCGTTGGTGGTATTTTCACTGGTGCCGATCTGCCGATTGCTGATGGCACCATCCCCTGGCGGGGGTGTGCTGCTACCGCAGCCGACTTCCTTCAGCATCTCGAAACAATACTATGGTACCACCGGCGCATTCTGTGAACAGGGGGTTGAAGGTGGCAGATAAATCTTTTTCTGAGTAGAGTTTGATTGTAATCATTGAACTATCTATGGATTCTGCAAGGAAGTGGTGACAAGTGAGTTTTCTTTTAGTTTGTCACTTGTGGAATAGGGGAGAAATAGAATATTGAGTGTTTAAGTATACAGGTTAATAGTAGATCTATGGGCATTAATTCTGAGGTGAATAAATTTACGGGATAAGTACTTTGAAAGAAGAGAGATCGAGCTGCAGTGAAGATGATCGGTTGATTGGTTTGTGATTTATAGGATGAACGTGAAATATCTACTGTGCTGCTTCTGTGTTTTGAGGAATGTTTATAAAAATAAACATAAAACTGTTTATGTTTATATGAAAAAGTTTATTTTGATGGCCTTTGTAGATATAGTAAAGTAACGTTATAGGATTGGCGTGAAATATCTACTGTGCTGCTTCTGTGTTTTGAGGAATGTTTATAAAAATAAGCATAAAACTGTTTATGTTTATATGAAAATGTTTATAAATTTGATGGCCTTTGTAGATGTAGTAAAGTAACGTCTGATGAACATTGTAGTACAATTGTCGCATTCCACAAAGAATTGCAAGTTTGGGGTGAGTTTCTTTCTAGTTTGTGCTGATTGTAAAATAAAGAGAAAAAGGAATTTGAATGATATGTAAATATAGTTCAATGTAGCGTCTGACTGTCACCATTGTAGAAGGTGATAGATTCTACAGAGAATAACAAACGGTAGATGAGTTTCCGCCGAGTCTGCTGTTTGATGCAGGGTGGGGAAGAAAAAGAATTTTATTTTCATCAAAATGTAATTGGATTTTGTAGCATGAAACAACTACCACAGAGAATTTTTGCTGTAGAAAAGTAAATGAAATATCAGATAACGTTTCGTCCAGTTGTGTTTTTAGGCCAGAGAAAAATGAAGAAAGAAAATTCTGTTTACATGAAATTAAAGCATCCTGTTGGAATTGTAATGTAACTATAACGAGAGCAATTGCTCGTGCAAATATTAATTGGTAATTCGGAATGTAATTTTTCAGCAGCCATGTAGGTTTCGCAGTCATCCAATTTCAAAAAATTCGATATAAATATTGCGTTTATACAGCGGAATAAATATTTTCAATGAAATTAGTGAAAAGTTCAAACGGGCTTCACCGCCTTAAAAATCGATATTTTCGATAACAGGTTCGAAGAACAAAATTTTTTGAGGCTTGCAAATAATGGTTTCGAATTTCTAACCGTTTCGGAGGGCCAATATTTTTCCTGACAATTACTGGAAACCCAAAATTGGCGATTTAAAACCTAGCCCCACCAGTTTTGTCGATTTTTTCCTCTTTTTGGGGGCGAGGACAGACGATTTGAAAATACCATGCTTTTGCGACTTCTCCAGCAAGTAAAACCACGAAATTTTGTTAATTTTTCTTTCTCCGTTCATCGCTGCATTTTGTCTTCTCAATTCCACCGTTTTAATCTCGTTAATATAATTTTATCTCTTCTTTTACTTTTTAATAACGATATAGTATTTTCCATCGGATTAATTACATTAATAAAACAATGAATGTAAATTTTATCTCACGTATCATCGCGTTGAATACTTTTTAATGACATTGAGCTGCCAGAATTCAAAATTTAATTGGGCAGTCCATTCATAACAATTGTTATAAAGTATAAAACACATTCATAAATGTGTAATTTCAATTACATACAGAATACAAAAAGTAGACTGCTGAAGTTAATACACATATTCACTTCTATTATTGTCTACATCCCCTAAGTTTTACGATATTTATTTTTATGAAATCCCACTTTACAACGAAGCAAAGCAGCAAAATTACTTCAATTGTGTAGAATAATTTTTTAAACTGTGCGAACTATTATAATTTAATACATAATTCAACTTGAGAATTTTCAAAACCTCAAGTCCCTTATCCCATTCTCCGCCTCACTCATCCCTACAAGAAAAAAAGGTTCAGAAATATTTCAAAGCAAGTCATTTCCAACTCCAAAATGCATCCATCCCAAACCCAAATCCCCTCCATCCCCCAAAACAAAATATTGGGTTGGCAAGAAAGTAATTTCGCTTTTCGTCGATAGCTAATGTTACGTTTGTTTTGAAGGAATTCTGACAATGTTATCATCTTTTGCTTCTGAAAATTGAAAGTTGTCACCTTTGGCAGGATTTAGAAACAAATTGTGCTTCGTTTTGTTTGCAATTGTTAGTTTAGCGTGAATTTTAATATGGAGTGCAAAAACGAACATTTTCGACATATTTTAATTTGTCATAACTTTTTTATACAAACCACATCGAAAGCTGAATTGTATCAAACATAAGTTATGCTGCCAATTTGGTGGGTGTTGTGTAGTTAGAGCTACTTCCAAGGAACCAAATGATTAATTCGAATGTTTAGTCTAAAATCGCACCTGGCTCAGTTTTTTGCTGATAAAGACCAGAATTTCTATGAGAGCGGAATCATAAATTGGTCTAAAAGATGTCAAAAGGTCATCGAATAAAATGGAAAATGTATATTAAAGTTCATTCTTTGTTAAAAAAGATTAAGTTTCATTTCATATTACAAAACCGAAATTACTTTCTTGCCAACCCAATATATTTTCCAAGAACACATCCAAACTTCCCACAACAGCGTTGCATCTTTCCAAAACACCGTCGAACCAACAAAAAAAATCATCCCCTTATCCCACATTAAAAATCCCCTTCAACAACCCCCATCAAGTGCCAAACACCACAACCAAGAGAGAAAAAAATAAGAAGAAGAAAATCTCCTCGTTGGCTGAATGTTCGGTAATTTTCATCGGCACCTGCTAACTTTTTCCCCATAACGTCATCCCCATGACGAGACTTCCAAGGCGAAGGACTCGCTCCTGCGAACGAGCGCAGCATCGCGAGCATCGAGGCCGCATTCATTCAGGACACTTCTCGGCAGCGCACGCAAGAACCGATGAATGAAAACAATTCGTGACTGCTGTCCCGTTAATGAATGACTCTCGGGGTAGTGGCTCTCTCGGTTTCGAATCGGCCGCGAGCTAATTAGTAGAACCTTGCGGATCGCCACAATAACTCAACGTCCTTTACGAGCGCGGGCCGCACGTGATTTCCGTAAGTTAAATGGGAGGTGACGTTGCCTGGAATCGCCGTACACCTCGTTCGTGAAGGTGACGGCGTTTTGCTGCCGCTTTTAGTGACACTTGTCGTCGGCCTATTAAATCGAACTTTTCCTCTCTCTTTCTCGCGCTTCTTTTTCTTTTATCTTCTTCCGTTTTTTTCTAATTGATCTTCTAGGTAAGAGGGATTTATAGGACGGATGGAAGTTTGATAATTTGGGGGTGCCGATTAAAGGATGAGGGGAGTTTCTGAGGGGTTGGTGATCTTCTCTTTGTTCTTGGAGATGCTGTTTGTGATTGTATGTTAACCCCTTGCCCTACAATAACGAGAGGCACTCGTGATGCGGTAAATGGGATAGAAAATTTTCAAGTTTTGCAAAACTTATGAATTTGGAAATATTAACTAGACGCGGCATGATAAAATTATTTCAAAAACATTAATATTACGTCAAATTATAGGATATATCAAGAGTTACTCATCAATTTTTATTTTAGTAATTAAAGCTGAATTATTGCAGATGCAGTTACGAAATAAATAATAGGGCAAGGGGTTAAATCGGGGGTTGAATTTACTTAGAGCTGCGTTGTTGGGTGTTAGATGGGTATGTTGAGGGTGCTGATGATGCAATGGAACTAAGAGGGTGATAGTTATTTGTAAATTTTGAGAATTGGTGTTACGCTTGGATGCGATGGGGGTTGATGATTGTTAGATCTCAGATTTCTATGGCGGGCGACTTTCTCAGTGGTAGTTTAAATAATTGTTAGGCATTGTTGAAGTGAAGATTTTAAGATGTTTTTAAGGTTCAGTTGTATACAGACTCCCAACAAATGTCAAACTTTGGTACTTGAAGAACAACATTTGTTTTCCGTCGATCCAATAAGAACTGAGTTAATAATTGACTATTATAACAATTAATAGTCAACCCTTTGCACTCCGTGTCGCTGCAGCGGCGACATTCTAATAGAAGCTGATAACTCCGTTGTCAGGTAAATCCGATGTGTTTTTATATTTTTGTATGCTATAAAACATAATTTTAGAATGTATACGCCTCCTTTTTAACGACAAAGCAAGATTTTCAATTTTCCAGAGATGTGCACTCGCACAATTGTAAATAGTTCTCGAGTACCTGGTAGCTCATTAAAAAAAATGAATCGTAGTGCAAAGGATTAATAATTGAGTCGCTCAGAAGTGAACGCGGTTAAGTAAATTTTTTTGATATTTTTTGATTTTAATAAATTTCATTCTATTAGAATTTACAATAATCGGAATATATAAAAAAATGGACTGAACCGCATTCACTTCTCACCGACTCAATTAACATTAGAACTACCGACGTTAAATCTATTATACGATAGTCTAATATATTAAATAAGCAGTTTGAAAAAGGAGGTATCGAGAGGCGGGAAAGATGATCGATTCGGTGATTTATGTTCTTTGACATGGACGTCGAATATTTATTCTGTGATTTTTCTATAATCTGGGAGAATTTTTTGAAAAAATTGTGTACCAGTTTCATTCGACTGGTTTGGTAGTTCCAGTGTTAATAAACTCCAGGTAGTACATAAACCCGAAGGAATTTATATCGCTCTCCCACATTTCTCCGACTTCCGCCTATTTCTCAAACTCCTCGAAACTTCTCAACCCTCAAAATCATCAAGATCGACACCCCGCCCCTCTCAAATCCTAAAAAAAGCAAAGAAATTCCCAAAATAAAATTCAACCCCAACGTTTCGTCTATCCAAGTCCCACCACGAAAAGAGGCCCTTTGCACTCCGAGGCATTTGAATTGTGAGCTATCAGCTACTCCAGAACAATTCACAATTGTGCGAATGCATATCTGTGGGAAATTGAAAATCTTGCTTTGTCATCAAAAAAGAAACGTATACATTTTAAAATTATGTTTTACAATATAAAAAAATATAAAAATACAACGGATTTACCTGACAACGGAGTTATCAGCTTCTATTACAATGTCGCCGCTGCGGCGACAACGGAGTGCAAAGGGTTAAAACTACCTCCAATCGTGTCTCTGAAACGCTTGACATTCAACGTCCGAGCCCCATCGGAAGGAGAGAAAGAGAGAGCATAATTTGCCAGACATTTGTCGAAAAGGCGTGTCAAGAATAACATCGCAAAGTAGACGAAACTTCTCGTTCTTTTCTTTCATCGTGTGACATCAGGCCCCATCCTACCTCTTGCAACATTGTCCCCCTCCTCCCCACCCCTCTCCTCTCCTTCTCCTCCTTCCGAACCGAGAAATTTTAATGATCGTCAGTTCCCTCGTGTTCTTACCTACCTGAGTTCAGTTAACCAGCTGGAAAGCCGGCGTCGAATTCCGGCGGCGCTGCTGACGGCGTTGACGTCGCTTCTGGCCGTCGCTCGGCTTCTTCTTTTGGCCGCAACAGCGAGGAACCCGAGCCACGAATTTATTCCTCGAACTGAGCTATTTCCATCCGAATGGATCCGATGACCTTGAACGAGGAGGAGCAAGGTTTTCCAGGTTGAAAACGGACCGGAGAAGATAATTGAACGATCGAGATAGGCAACGATAAAGGATTCTTTTGCGGCGGACGATTGCCTTGTTTGCTGAGTAAGCTTTAAGATCGAGGTTTAACCGGTCTCTTTTTCGTGTGGAGTTGTCTTTCATGGAGTTTTGAATATTTGTGGAGGACAGGCTGGATCTTTGGGGTGAAAAAGAGTTTGAACGATGAACGGTGGATGTAGGAGACTTTGAGCGTTGCTTAACACTAGATCTACGGCCGCCGTCAAATTGACGGGTTCCTATTTTTTTAACAAATTTTCTCAAATTGATCGTGAAGCAGTGCAGTAAATATTTCATGTGTATCTTATAATACACAAATTACTTAACTGATCGTATTTTTTACCGCTTAATCCATCTTTTTTCAAAGTATTCATTTATTATATTGAAATATACCAGATTTAGCGGCCGTAGATCTAGTGTTAAGGTGGTTTGTGACTTTCTTCTTGGGGGGAATTTATTGCAGACTTGTTTTAGCATCGTATCAGTGACATATGGAGCATTGTACTTAATAATTTTCAGCACGTGGATACAGTTCGTCAGAAATAGTACCATATCTGTGCATCGCATGCTTCTATCTCTGATAATTCCTCATAGATGAGTGGTTTAGGTAAGAATTCTTCGTCTGTTTCGCGTTTCTATTCTAGATTTTATAACACAGTAGGAAATATGTAGGTTAGACTGCACGTTTATGAGATACTCAACACTTTGATGCAAATCCAAAAAAGCTACACTGTTCTAAATGGATCAGATGCTTCAAATAGACTCCCACTCGTTAATAAACGCCCGAAAACAATAACATTAATAACGAACAACGGTAACATCACGACCTCGAAGCAGTAACATCAAAATTCAGAATAACCCGCCGACAAAATTCCCTTTACGTTATCATCGCCTCGCACAAACCTCTCAATTCAATCCGTCACCATTCCTCCGACGACTCTCGTCCAATTTTACCCAAAACACTCATCCAACACCTATTACCAAACCCAACCATCACGAAACAAACCCCAGTCTCAAAAACCATCACAATTTCCCTTCCTCAAAGCCAAAAACCCGAGAAAGTACCTTCTCCACACCTAATTCTCAGACACAATCGTTCATCCACCTGTTTCTATGGCGTCTTCCATAAACCGTCCGCGATCGATGCCATCGAAACTCGATCGTCCAATCTTCCTCCCAGTAAAAACCACCGTCGAATTATCATCCCTAAGGATCTACCTCTCCCTCCTAAACCCTCCGAACAGTTCACCGTTCTCCGATCACCTCTCGTCCCGTTTCATCTTCAAGTTCACACCGTTTTTGCACGTCCCGGAAACTAAAAGGAGCCTCGGTGAATGTTCCGCGTCACTGAACAAACGGGAGACCTCGTCGAAGACTCATGGAAGAACCGTCGCACTTTCTCGTCCTCGTCGATGTTCCTCGCGATGCGAGGGTGAAAATTCAGCGTGTTACGCGAGGTAAACGCGGATAAAGTAAACGGAAGAGGCGCGCGCGAGGGAAGCTGCTCCCCGTCGGCGTCATAATACGATCCTGGGCTGGCCAGCGAGGACCAGGGGCGGACGGCATGGCAGAACAGAGGGGTTGGCCCCCGCGTGTATACCGACGTCGTCACGGGGTGGGGTTTTCACCGGCTGGTTCACTCTTTCGAGGGGTAGAGAGACGTCGGGACGCCCGGCGTTTGCGCTCTGCGAGGGAGTTATTCGTTTCTCCGTTTAACTCATGCGTTCTCGCGACTTTCCTCTTCGTTTTCGATCCCCGTTTCTCTACCGATAGCTTTTCTCCGTCTTTTCCATTGCTGTCTTTCTCCTTTGCCGTAACTTCGTCTCTTTCTCTCTTCTTACGATATGTACGTGCTTCTCTGTTGAACTTTGCACATTTATGTCTGTCCTTTCGCTCTGTCTTCGTTTCACTACGTTCTACTACGCAACGAGGAACGACGACGCCTGTTGGCGTCGACGCGATAGTCTAACCAGACTGCCGGCACGGGAGAAACACTCGGGGATGATTTTCCGAGCGATGTTTGCCCGTTTCTGCATGTTTGACTATGACTGCGGTTTGATCTGCAACTCGTTCCCGTGATCCGCATTATTCCCTCGACGGTGCACTTTGATGAGTCGCCGGTTTTACTACGTTTCTTTCGAGATTTCGCTTCCGTGGACGTTTCCGGGGATAAGGGAGAATATGGCCGGGTTTCCATTGCTACGGAGATCAGCCTTTTGCGGGTTGCCGGAGATGTTAAAGGGAGCGGAAATGTTGGATTGTTTGTGGGTGGGTTGAAAGACGATGAATTATTTGTAGATAGATTTTTGCGATATTTCGTGTAGGTTGGTTCTCGCGAGAGTTTCTGATGTCGAAGGGGATCTCTGAATGGGAAAATTCAGGGGGAATTTTAAGTTCGAGGGAGGTTTTTTGGGATTTAGTGTCGGTGGATAGTTTCATGGGAATGATTATTGATTTCGTCATAGCTTGGCAAGTTTTTAACCCTTTTAGTGCCGGATGCCGATATATCGTCGTTAGCAGCACTCCTAACGCAGATCATCATGGGATTATTATTTAGTTGGCTGATATGATATTGGTAGTTTTATTGCAA
Organism: Cerceris ruficornis; assembly: GCA_963989415.1. Taxonomy (NCBI): domain Eukaryota; kingdom Metazoa; phylum Arthropoda; class Insecta; order Hymenoptera; family Crabronidae; genus Cerceris; species Cerceris ruficornis. Next base: position 7,503,851 of record OZ022529.1, read on the forward strand.
ATATTTGAGAATACACAATTTATGCTCCATATTACGTTATTCTATATTAAACTATAACCAAATGATGATTCTTTTTATGTCTAAATTACTGTCTACAATCAGTAACCGACTTGGTCATTTTTCCTAACAACGTTAGATAAATATCAGTTCTACGATTTTCAACGAATATTGAAATAGATTTGTAATTAATTTAATACATTTTTCCGGTCGGCTCTAAAAGGGTTAAGAGTTCCCCATGATAGAGGTCTATGTAATTAGAAAGATTTTTACGAGGTATATTCTTTTAAAGATGCTAAAAGTTCAGTAAAATAGAATTAGGTAAATGTTCAGTTGCTCTATTTTGTGGTTGTTTCAATAATGATTATTAATTGACCTGTCATTTCCAATACATTAATTCTTGTGAAGAATACAAAAAAAGCTTGGTCAATATAGCGATACTAATTACTTATAATTTCCATATCCTTTGATATTAAAACCTTTCTATCAGAACTAATTTGCTCTTACGGTAATTAATGCTTTAAGATTTGATAATCATCTTGTATGTTTAAAGGAAATATCGTGCAATATATTTATTGCAGCCGTAAAAAGAAGTATCTAAAGCTATAAAACATTGGCAAATTAATTTCAATTAACTGACGGCAAATTAGCAAAGTAATTCGGAACCGTAAAGCATTAATAACGATCTTGGTAAACGAAGAGAGGCGTTCTTTTCGCGACGGAAGCGCGACGCTGGCCGTCGGATCTCTGATTCTTAGGAGAAAGAAGTGGAAATAGATAAAAAGAGGTTTTTAATCTTATCGAAAGTCATTGTACTTCGTACCATAATTAAACGCGATGAGAATAGTATTCGTATATAAGAAATATGTTCATTAAAACTCCATCCGTCGGCAAACTTCTTCGTTCTGCATTTCGCACTTTTAAAAGACGCGAAAAATTCGAACACTTCATTTAATTGTGAAATTTACGGTAAAAATTGCAAGGTTTTCTTCTTTTACGACCTCCAAAATGGTACTGGAAAATGAGGAAAAGTATTCGAAAATTTTGCTGGGAAAATGGCGAAATAATGAGAATGAACGTTCGAACTTTTATAAAAATGCAAAGTTTCTGCACATTTTATATTAATATATTATTTACAAGTTATTACAAATGTCACTGCGCTAATTGTAATTCTTCGAGGTGCGAAACTTAAAAATATTCTGCAGACGTAAATCAAATTTGGCGATATTACATCAATTGCAAATCATTCAGAGAATAATCAATTGCCAAAAAATGTCTGCAAAATTATAATTACTATGATTCATGTGTAAAAAATCCTAGATTAAGATATTTACGAAATTTCGCCACGAATTCGTTAAAATATCCGTTACTTTTTACGCGCCGTCAATTCGAACTCCAGAAAATCGCTACACTTCTGCAAATGTACATTCTGCAAGGAGACACTTCACCAATTGCCAGATACTTAAAAAACTTCCGGCCGAATTCTAAAATATTGCAATTCAAAGGTACAGTACTTTCGATATTCACCTGGAAAATCCAGCGAAATTTGTAATGAAACTTTTGCGGAAAATTTTAAGTTTTCTGCAAACGTACGTTCGCTATGAAAATACTTCCAATTGCCAAATTCTAAGAGAACGTGGAGGCACTTTAAAATTATCGAGGTCAAGAAATAATTCCTTCAATATTCGCCTTACAACACTAAATGCAATTTCAAACGGAGCACTTTGTGCCATTGAAATAACTTTGAAAATTCCCAAATTTTCTGCAAATGTACATCCACCAGAGAAGTGCAACAGCAATTATCAATCTGCAAAAGATTGCAAATCTTCAATTTCCAGGTGCAATTTCTTTAAAATTCGCCTTACAAAACCAAGGACAATTTCAAACGGAGCACTTCGCTATCGAATCCAATTCTAGAAAACCACAAATTTCCTGCAAACGTACATCCACTAGAAAAACACAACATCACTTACTAATCTCCAAAAAGTGACAAATCTCCAGTTAAAAAAGTAATTTCTTCAATATCCGTCTTACAAAACCACGTGCAATTTCAAACGGAGCACTTCGCGCCATCGAATCGAACTCTAGAAAATCTCGCACTTCCTGCAAACGTACATCCACCAGAAAAGTACATCACCAATCGCTGATTTTCAAAAGCTGACGAATCTGAAGTTCAAAGTGCGACCTCTCCAGTATTCGGCTGACAAAACCGAATGCAATTTCGAACGTAACACTTTCCTTCTCTCGAGGCGGCACCTCTGACGAACAGTCGACGATATTAAAATGATCGCGGGAACACAACGTTTTTATTTTTTCTCCTCCCTCTTTTCTTTCGACAGCACGGCACAGGATTCCGTGGGCTTTTAAGTAACAATTTGTACCTGTACGCGTGACTGACGCGTGACTAACCATTCGCGTGTCACGTCATTTCTCTTTACAAGAGCGCTTCCCATTGAGAGGCCCCGATTACAAATTAATTGAGAGTGAAATGTGAACGCACAGCAAACGCTTTGAAAACGATGTCGACGCGCTGGAGCCGCTAATCATGAATAATGAATGCCGACCCGCGGCTCTCTGGCTTAGGATATTTCACCGGAGATATTTCGCGAATAATTTCCCGCCAGGCTTCACCAATACCTAGATCGAACGTCATTGGGATTCAGTGAACTCGTCGGACCCAAGATATGCGGGGTAACAAAAATATTTCTGCGGTTGATGCATTCTTTAACCCTTAGCGGATGGAGACTTTTTCGAATATTGAGAAATAATCATTTATTTGGAGGTCAAAAACCACCCCTTAACACGTTAAGCGCCACGCTGATTCCTAGGGACCGGTGCTACACCTTCCATTTAGACCATTTATTAGGAAAGGTATCTTTCTATTTGTTTTAACAAACTATATTAATTTTTGATAAAATGATATATTTCTTACTTAAAACCACTAATAATCGATCGTTCAGGCGCGACAGCGTAGTTTAGGTAAAAAACGAATCGTCGGTTTTCATTGCTCAGAGTCAACATAAACGAAAAATCAGCGTTCGGTCCCTAGGGACCGGCGTGGCGCTTAACGTGTTAAACAGAAAGTCAGGGTTTTAATGTGCAGAAGCTATAAATTATTGTTTGCGTAATCATATTTCAGCGGTTATGCTTCAATTTTTCAACTTCCACCGTATATATGTGCGCCGATAAACTAGAATTAGATTTTTTCTCGGTCCACATATATGCGCCCGCCGTCCTCAAAGGGTTAACGTTTGTTCGTGAATTTACGAACGAACGAAAATGGTAGGGTGATGTTTCGTTTTTTGTATTTTACTGTGACTCGAAATCCACTGAGAAAGTGGACGTTTGAAAGGGTACAGGAATCTGTCCATATTTTAGGATTTCGACTGTTCTGTTGTTGATGAGAGCAAGTTTTATCCGCGGAATTGGTCCACCTTTTTCTTCTCGTTATTTTTGTAGTTGTCTGTAATGTATTAGCATAAAAGCTATAAAACGGATTCAAAGTTTCGAAGATAAATATGGTGTTAACACTAGAACTACCAAACCAGTCAGAATGACTGGTACACAATTTTTTCCAAAAATTCTCCAAGTTTATAGAAGAGTCTTGGAATAAATATTCTATGTCCATCTTAAAAAACATAAATCACCGAATCGATTATATTTTCCGCCTCTTGGTCCCTCCTTTTTCAAAGTACTTATTTAATATTTTGAAATATGATTGATTTAACGCCGGTAGTTCTAGTGTTAAAAATCACCGTCAGAATTTTCAGGAAGTGTTCGAAAAAATTGTGATCCAGTCATTCTGATCGTACAGGTCTACTGTTAAGATCTGCTAAATTTTCACCATCATTGTTTCAATGCTCTTCAATAGCAGGACATCATTTTATTTCATTTTCAACTGTTACCTTTATTTGCCCCAACAATTTTCAGTTTTACGTGGGTGTGCCACAAGCAAGACTACGATAAACTAATTGTAAGTAACAATTTATGAAAATCTGCCGAAGTTAATAAATACCTAACACAGAACTAAACGCCCATACCTCTCTCAATTATTATTTCTGTAACCGAGACAATTCTAAATTACTGACCATGTTTCACCCAACGTCAAAACCACCCCTTCGCCAAGATCGCTCCCATCTCGGTTAAAACGTTGAATGCCACGGAATTTGGTGATTTCATCGTTTCTCCCGAAGCGAAAGTTCTTCTATTAACCCTAGATCTACGGCCGCCGTCAAATTGACGGGTTCCTATTTTTTTCAAAAATTTTCTCAAATTGATAGAGAAGCAGTACAGTACATATTCCACATGTATCTTATAATACACAAATTACTTAACTGATCGTATTTTTTACCGCTCGATCCATCTCTTATCAAAGTACTTATTTAATATATTTAAATATACCAGATTTGGCGACCGTAGATGTAGTGTTACAGTCGCACCATTACGAAACAGAAATTTTAAAGACACAAATAGATATAGACACAAAAAGACACAATAGAAATAGACATATAGTTATGAATACTCTAACTTTTGAACGCCAACATTTAAATACTCGATGTATTAGAAAACTCATAAACATTACAATTTAAAGGACATATGAAACTTCATTGACTTCGGTAGCACCGGCCACCGGTGACCCCCATGACATTCAACGTGTTAAAGGAATCGTCGAAAGGAAGCAAAGACGTTCAACGGCTCCCGAAAAGCCAGGATCGGATTTCCGCGTCTCCGGAGATGAACGAGGCCCGTTTAAATTGCAATCGAAGCAGCCCATAGTGACATTTGGATGTATCGTCCAAACGGTTTCTGGGTTGCCGTTCTCGCAAACGACAAACTATATTTGTTCGAGGTACGCGACGTCGCCGGTAGCCGTTGCGGCATGTGTATTTGGCACAACGTGGCGGAAATTCATCGTCTTCCACGACGGAATCGTGTCCGCCTGGAATGGCTCTTGATATAACCCATTAGGTTCATTAACCGCGGGTGGCGCAATCATGCGAGCTCTACAAATCGAGCCTCGCCTTTTGCACGTCGGCATCGCTGCTCGGCCGCTTCTTGCCCCCCTTTTCGAGCTTTCAGAACCGCGGGATTTCACGGCAATTACGTTCGGTGACTTTCTTCGTATTAATGCCATCGTAACCCTGCGGTTTGTACAGTTAGCGGGAAATTTGAGTGGCGGAGGACGAGATGCCAATGTATGGAATTTATTACTTTCCTTTTTTTGGATACGAATATACGGGAACTTATTTGACGTAGGTGGCAATGACGGGGATGATGTTTCGACCTTTGCACTCCTATGTCGAGCTACACTCGACACAGCTTTCTATGGCACTTAAGGTTTCATCTGCTAATTATTGACTTTTTGAAATCAACGATAATTTTGCATCTTAACACTATTCCTACCACGACCGGTTAAATGACCGTTTTTAAAATTTCGATTAGAATTTCCTATATACAACATAATTGAATCGCCTTTAAACTTCACGGCTTTTCCTCAAATATACGTATAATACATTCACATTATAATACATTTTTCAATATTCACTTCTTTTTTTACTGTTCATTTTCTGGGAAAGAATTATCATTTGACAAATTCACCGGTTGCGGTAGGAAAAGGTATACGTGAAGTGTCGGTAGGAATAGTGTTAACACTAGATTTACGGAAGCGGTCAAATTGACGGATACCTGTTCGTTTTATAAACACTTCTCAAATTTACAGAGAGGCTGTAAAATAGATATTTCACGTGTATTTTATAATACAATAGTGACTTAACGAATTACCATCTTTGCCGCTTGATCCCTCCTTTTTCAAAGTCCTTATTTAATATATTGCAATGTAACAGATTTCACGCCCGTAAATCTAGTGTTAATAAAATATCCTGCGGTACCTACCGTTGTTCCTAGTATCGAGTAAAAATGAATAATCAGGGCAGACAATTTTCCGAGACTATATTTGCTTATCTGACAAAAGGTTAATAAAATAATTCGGAGCGCAAAGTGTTAACGGGGACATTTTTCTGTTATGGGTGTATGTTTTGGAGGAAGTAGGAGTATGAGGGAGTTACGTGGGTTATTTTTAAACGAGGATGCGTTACAGTTGGTCTCCATTGCAGTAGATGACCATTTGGATTTTGTAAGGTCGAAGAAGTCGCCGACAATGTGATACAGGCTGCAGATGAAATTGGTTTTGAAGTATTTTAATCGCGCCGTTTGTTTCGAAGGTGATGTAAGTCACATTGCCGTAATGAAAAATGGCGATTTTTCAATATCTGTGGGAAAGTATTCATACTGAGAAGATATAAGTATCCTAAAATAAGAAATGCAAGTAGATCTTCTTGAACTTATTGAAACGTAAACCCTTAGCCCTTTCCGCTCCGAGTTATTTTGTCAATTTTGCAGTGAGGTGAATGGAATTATTTAAACATTTTCTATCGTGAGTTATTCATTTTTTGTAATGATAGCGATAACTTTAGGTACCGACGGATATTTAGGTGATACTGTCAAATCATTATGAAATGGAAAAGTTGTTGTGAAATCGTTAGAAAATAGAATAAAGTGAAAAGCTGCGTCGGGTATGGCTCGACTAGGTCTGCAAAGTGACTTATACCACTTTGAAAATAAACGGCTCAATTATCACAGAGTTATACGCGCGAAATTGTAACGGTGTCTCGTAATAATTATAATAATTGCGAAAATTGAGATCAAGAATCCGAACGCACAGAAATTTTTGAACTCCGTACCATCAAGAGAATTTTCAATGATGCGATGCAGCCGATATAAAAAACCGCTGATAATCTATCACAGCATTGTACGTGGAAGAACCATGTAAAATTAAAAAACTAATTAATTTAAAATACTAAATTAAAAAACATCACCGCCCTCCCCAGAAATCGAAGATACACGTAGTTATATCCCCTCTCAAGTATCACCCTCTACCTTCAAAAACCACCCCATCCCCGTCCACCCAACATCTCGCCGCTCCAATACCCAATTCCAACTTACACCTTCTTCGCCTCTTCGCTTTACAATTTCCATCCGAACGAATCTCCAAGACGTCTCCATCGTCGGCGTAATATTTCCAGGTCGCATCGACAGCGTCTCCAACAACGGGGTCTTCCAAAGACGTCATCCAAGGTAACTCTGTCACCCTCGAGGGTACGTCGAGAGTCCCGGCCTCTCGAAGGCTACAGGGGATGCGTCCTCGTATCGATCAGGGTCTTTCGAAACGGCCTAGTGGAGGGACTGCGAGTAATATTAACGAAGACCATGGAGAAGAAGGTGAAGAAGAAGGTAAAGAAGGGGAGAAGGAGCAAAAGTAGAAGAAGAAGAACTAGAAGAAGATGAGCACTAGGTCTATCTTCTCTCCCCCTCTCACTCTCTCTCTCTCTCACTTCCCCTCCGTTAGAGCGTCCCTCGAGTGTCCTTCTCTGGTCTCCCGGAGGGGAAGGTGAAGGTACACTAACCCCAGATCCGAAGCGGCAACCTCCGCTAGGCGCGGCCTTCCGACGCCCGCTCGATAGAAACCCGACCGGTTTCAGCCAATCGCAGAGGCTCGCCGAGATAAAGCCGCCCTCCGATTGGCCGATGCCGTATTCACACCGACAACGCGCCGATGTTTAACTCGCGGAGAACTGGAGATGGAACTGGTCCCACCAGCATCCAACGCTCCTGGATCACCGCCAGCCGAGAATGGGAGTCATCTGGTGGATGCTGACGAAGGTTGCAGCGATGCTCCGTTACGACGGGCACCTTCCTCGAGGACGGTGATCTCGGATACGTCAAATTAGGACGGACACTTCTTTCGGTGGGAATGGATAGTTTTTGGGGGAACTTGGGTTTTTATCCGGGTAAACGGGAACTTTCGAGAGGTTTTATGCGTCGTTATTGTGGGTTCTTAGGTCGCGTTGGGGGTTTTTCACGTTTAATTGTGTACTGTTTGAGGTATTGATGGAAGTGTTTCATTTATTTGGGAATATTTCGGGTTTGAAGCGGTTTTAGGGGTTGTTTTTTGTTGATGTTGGTTCTGAGGATTGATTGTATGGCGGATGTTTTTATTTAAAATTGTAGATGAAGAAAGTGGTTGCTTATGGTTGGAAGAATGAAAGTATGGGTGTTATTTAAAGATTGTTGATTTGTTGAAAGGTTAAAAGCAAGGGTTGTTAAAGTCTGCCTTAGATTCTGTTGCGCGCTGTGCCACGGTTCGACGTAATTGACCATTTTACTCGGTTTAAGAAACGTAATGATTCTATGGTAAATTGTTCGCTTCGGAGCTCCCCTTCCGACGGAAGATTCCGAGGAGAAAATCGTTGGGAATTTTCTTAGTGTGTTCGCTGTGCTTACCTTTAAAAGTTAATTGCTTCATTAAGAATCTGGAATGAAAATAACGCGCTGAACAGGTTTTCCGTTTCGACTTCCGCGGAATAGCGTGAGAGTGAAATCTAACGAGACAATGGCGAAATATTCGATGATGAAGTAATTGAAGAACTCGATTCATTTCTCACCGTCGTATCTCATTTACTCGTTAATGCAACGACTTTCGAACGACGATCGTTTCATTCTCAATTTTGGGAGGTGTAATCGATGTTGCTTGCGTTATAGCTGAAACGTGAAGCGTTAAATATTTCCTGTAATTTTAATTCCTATACGAATAATTTTTCTAATGTATTTTCGGACAAATGAAATTTAAAAAATCGAGAAATAAAAATTCGATATCTGAGAAATATGCAGATACAGATATAGAAAGTAAATGATCGAGTCTGAGAATTGAAGTTTTCTTAATGGAAAATCAATTCAAAAAGTTCCGCGGATTATGATTCGATGTTAAACTCAAAGCGATAATTATTTATACGATTTCCAATGATTAGTAAAATAACTACCTAGCAGAAATAAAAAAAGATTCCTAATCCGAACATTAAATAGTAGGGTTGGATTAATATCTCCTTTCTATATGTAGAAAAATATTTGCACACCTAATTTTCCTAATTTACATAATTCCCTGGAGACCCTTACAATTAACATCAACAATATCAAGACCGCCTTGGGAAATCTATTATTAAAATACAAACACCATTGCCTCGATATAATCCACTGTCAGAACATCATTCCTCATTTCGACTTTAGTTACTTCCATTATTTCTCCTACGACCTACACTCTCACCTGCCCCCCGAATGCCTGCAAAATATTCTCCCAAAATGATCGAAGACACATCCCACAACTCCAAATCCTCCTTTCCCATCTTCCTCGCCGATTTACCCATCGCCGACCACCGCGAAAACGATCCTGAAAGCCGGGCATAAACCGAGGCCGAGGAAGTTGAGAATACTTTAACGGATTCCCGTTCAGCCTGGGGCATTAGAGCGACGCTCCATCGTCCCCCGATCGCATTATGTAAAATACATTGCGGCGCAAGAGGCTAGGTTATCGTGGCTGGTGTACGAGTAAATAAGTGCAAAGATATAACGGTTAATTTCCGTGTTAACCGCGTTTTATCGCGACGTCTATCCACAGCGAGCCGCCCAGGCGGCAGCAGGATGCCGGGCCTCTTTCCAGTGTGAATCTGCCGCGGTTCCCTCTTCCACGTGTGTCTTCCACCGTCACACGCGCGCTTACCCGGCTCTCACACGTCCTGCCCGCCCTCTCGATTCCACCTCCCGTCTCCTGCGTTTCGTCCTGGCCACGTAACACGCACACCTGTCCCCGGTTTGCCGATCGTGGAACGCGTGTTCCACGCAGTCTCGGCTGCTGCTTGGCTCTCCACGTTTGCTCGAGCTTGCGTCTCGAACGGGAAGGGGAGGTGGAGGTGATGTACGAGAGGGAGGATGGGGAGAGAGGTTGATCAGGGATGAAGATGGAGGATGGGTCGATCGAGAGAGGTGAGAGGTGGCGAGGAGAGGTTGAAAGAGCTGGGAGGTTGAATTGGGAGATGGGAGAGACTAAGTTAGGATGGAGGTGGGTGTTGGAGGAATTAATTGAAAAAGGAGAGGGAGAGAGAATGGGATTGGAAGGGTAAGGTGGAAAGGAGGAATTAAGAGAGAAAGTTGATAGGATGAGAGGTTGAATCGCGAGAGGATTGAGAGAATAATTGTAAGGTGGAATGGAGGTGGCTGTTAGAGAAGCGAATTGAAAAAGGAGAGGGAGAGAGAATTGAAAGGGTTAGGCGGAGAGGCGAAATTACAAGAGAAAGTTGATAGAGAGGAGAGGTTGAATCGCGAGAGGATTGACAGACCGAGGTGGAATGGAGGTGAGTGTTGGAGGAATGAATTGAAAAAGGGAGAGGGAGAGAGAATGGAATTGAAAGGGTGAGACGGAAAGGAGAAATAACGAAAATTTTTTGATAGGAGGAGAGGTTGAATCGCGAGAGGATCGAGAGAATAATTGTAAGGTGGAATGGAGGTGGCTGTTACAAAAGAGGAATTGAAAATGGAGAGGGAGAGAGAATGGAATTGAAAGGGCACGGCGGAAAGGAGAAATAATGAGAAAAAGTTGATGGGAGGAGAGATGGAATCGCGAGAGGATTGAGAGACTAATTGTAAGGTGGAATGGAGGTGGCTCTTACAGAAAGGAATTGAAAATGGAGAGGGAGAGAGAATGGAATTGAAAGGGTGAGGCGGAAAGGAGAAATAAAGAGAAAAGGTTGATAGGAGGAGAGGTTGAATCGCGAGAGGATTGAGAGACTAATTGTAAGGTGGAATGGAGGTGGCTGTTACAGAAAAGAATTGAAAATGGAGAGGGAGAGAGAATGGAATTGAAAGGGTGAGGCGGAAAGGAGAAATAACAAAAAAAAATTGATAGGAGGAGAGGTTGAATTGCGAGAGGATTGAGAGACTAATTGTAAGGTGGAATGGAGGTGGCTGTTACAGAAAGGAGTTGAAATTGGAGAGGGAGAGAGAACAGAATTGAAAGAGCAAGGAGGAAATAAAAAGTTAAGAGAGAAAGTTGGAAGGTGCAAGAGGTTGAAAGAGTTGAAAGGTTGAATTGGGAGATAAGTGAGACTATGTTGAAGTGGAGGTGACTGTTAGAGGAATGAATTGAAAAAGAAGAGGGAGAGAGAATGGAATTGAAAGGGTTAGGTGGAAAGGCGAAATTGAAAGAGGAAGTTGATAGAGAGGGGAGGTTGAATTGCGAGAGGATTGAGAGAGTAATTCTAAGGTGGAATGGAGGTGGCTATTAGAGAAAGGAATTGAAAAAGGAGAGCGAGAGAGAATGGAATTGAACGGGTTAGACGGAAAGGCGAAATAATGAGAAAAAGTTGATAGGAGGAGAGGTTGAATCGCGAGAGGATTGAGAGACTAATTGTAAGGTGGAATGGAGGTGGCTGTTACAGAAGAGGAATTGAAAATGGAGAGGGAGAGAGAATGGAATTGAAAGGGCACGGCGGAAAGGAGAAATAAAGAGAAAAAGTTGATAGGAGGAGAGGTTGTATCGCGAGAGGATTGAGAGACTAATTGTAAGGTGGAATGGAGGTTGCTGTTACAGAAAGGAATTGGAAACGGAGAGGGAGAGAGAATGGAATTGAAAGGGTAAGGCCGAAAGGAGGAATTAAGAGAGAAAGTTGATAGGATGAGAGGTTGAATCGCGAGAGGATTGAGAGACTAATTGTAAGGTGGAATGGAGGTGGCTGTTACAGAAAGGAGTTGAAATTGGAGAGGGAGAGAGAACAGAATTGAAAGAGCAAGGAGGAAATAAAAAGTTAAGAAAGAAAGTCGGTAGGTGCAAGAGGTTGAAAGAGTTGAAAGGTTGAATTGGAAGATAGGTGAGACTAACTTGAAGTGGAGGTGACTGTTGGAGGAATGAATTGAAAAAAAAGAGGGAGAGAGAATGGAATTGAAAGGGTTAGGTGGAAAAGCGAAATTAAAAGAGGAAGTTGATAGAGCGGAGAGGTTGAATTGCGAGAGGATTGAGAGACCAAGGCGGAATGGAGGTGGCTGTTAGAGAAAGGAATTGAAAAAGGAGAGGGAGAGAGAATAGAATTGAAAGGTCAAAACAGAAAGGAGAATTTAAGATTTAATATAGGCGAGATTTTGAAAGACCTTGGAGGTTGAATTGCGAGAGCATAGGAGAGATTAAGGATGTGACTGGGTATTACAGGAACGAATTGAAAACAAGGGAGAGAAAACAGAATTGAAAAGAGAACAATCGACGAATTGGGAGAGAAAATAGAAGGAGTATGACAGAATTTGAAGATGCAGGTAGGAATATTGAAAAGCCAAGGTAGAAAGGAGGAATTAAGCGAGAAATTTGATAAGGGGGAGAGACAACGAAACGTCGAAGCAACCTAGAGCCAGAATCGATGATCCAAGAAGGAAACAAATTAATCCTTTGCGGGCGGAGACTTTTTTTGTATATTGAGAAATAATCATTTATTTAGCGTTCAAAAACTACCTTTTTATCAGAAAGTCAGAATGTTGCTGTATGGAAGTTATAAATTACTATTTGTGTAATCATATTTCAACGGTTATATTTCAATTTTTCAACTCTAACCGTGTATACATGCACCGATAAACTATAATCAGATTTTTCCCAGGCCGCATATATGCGTCCGTCGTCCTCAAAGGGTTAAAAGAAAATCTTTCCAAAAAGAAGAACAAGAACCAGAAACCTCAAACTCCCTAATCGAGCAACCCAATCTCCTCAAAACAGATCCCCAATACTCGAACAATCTTAGAATCAAGCCAAACCTCATACCCGAAGAACGAACCTTTAAATTTGCGAATAAACCGAGTAGTTAAAAGTGCAATGTAGAGTGGCACGAAAAAGCAACGAAAGAAATGGGGTTGAAGGGCCCCCGCGCGCGAGTAGGCAGGAAAGGAGAAAAAAAAGGTGGGTGTCGAAAGGAAAAGGCGATGCGTGTGCGCGTGCATCAGGTATATTTATGTGCGCCACCGTCACGTGGGTAAGGATCGTAGATTGCGGCCTGGCCGGTGTTGGTGAATGAGGCTGACGTGGATAAATGGTGCGTTTCCCCGCGGGAGACGTATACCCGGTGATCTTCCGGGCCCTGGACTCGCGGTACAACGGCCGATCGCCGATACGACGGCTTCAGGAAGCGACTCGCCGTGGATCCGACCTGCTACGCGCGTCGCCTCTTCCCTATGTGGAAATCGGAAGAAATTCCATGGACTTGCTTGAATTCGAGGAGCATGAGAATCGATCGTTCGCGCCGTTTCTTTTTCATTGTACGGCTGTCGTTTCCATGAAATTCTTACTCCATTGCTCGTACAGATTGTACGTCGACTCTGTACATGGTTTGTTCCGAATAATGCTTCACACGTTGCTCGCTCACGGAATTCCGTGGAATTTTCTCGTGGGAGAGTTCTAACGGAGTGTCGCGTCTTGGAATGGAATAATGCAAAATTGACACGTTTTCTGGGGATTTTCTTATATTTTGTAGGTGAGGCAGGGAAGATTATAGAGATGCTTATTTTGGTGATTGCGCAGTTGAAAGGATTTTGTTTTGGGTTCGTTGCTAAAAACTTATGCAGTACCTTTATCTTCTCTACGGGGCACAGTGGTCCACCGCGAGAGATTAGCCGCACTTTTGCCAAAAAATCAATTTTCCCGCATCGCTTTCTTTTATTTACACTGATTCCTAAATGTTTATGGATTTCAGAAATGGCAAAATTATTGAAATTTGACAAAAATTGTAGTTACAATAAACGCTTAAAGTTGGAACTTTTTCTCGAGACCAATTTATATCGAAAAAACGCGTCGTCTTCTTCGTGAGATTCTGACGAATCTATCTTATATTTTCTAACGATTTTTTCCCTGCAGGGCTGAGTGAAGTTTTGACTTTATTTGGTGCAGTCGTGTAATTCTATTTGCAGTTTTCGATTTGAAGTCGAAAAATAGTGCTGATTGGATATTGACGTTAGTTATATTAATATTAGTTCCAAAGCCTTGAAATATTTTATTTAACGTTAAGAAAAATTCCAATAACACTACAATCGTATCAGAGTTTAACACTAGATTTACGGGCGTGAAATATTTTAACATTGCAATATTTAAATAAGGACTTTTGGAAAAGAGGGATCAAACGGCAAAGATGGTAATTCGTTAAGTCATTATTGTATTATAAAATACACGTGAAATATCTACTGTCCAGCTTCTCTGTAAATTGAAGAAATGTTTATAAAACAAGTAGGAACCCATCAATTTGACGGCGTCCATAAATCTAGTGTTAATGTGTATCCAAGTAACCCTACGTAACCAGTACCTACGATTTTCATTCTTTGAAATCGTCTCCTAAGGATAGTTTGAATCAAGGCGGCGGAATCCAAGATGCACACAGCGTTAATCAGTTTAACGTTAACTCCAAAGCATTCCAATAACTCCTCGCTCACAATTTCATCAAGGCTTTCCCAAGAAACCCATACGAATTGACCCATCAACGCTCAAAATAGACAGTTTCCACGGTTTTCCATCCCCGACCATCCCTCTCGAGCTGCATTAAAACAACGTTAGCAGTTGGCAACTGTCTAATAATTAAAACCCGTGCCGTATCTCATCCAATCCCAATTAATATTTCGTACAACCGATCCGCGTGAAACTTTCACCGTATCGATCCTCCCGATCTAATTAACCCATCCTCGATTCACCTTCCTGAAAGCAACTCGTCGGCTCGTACATAAAATCACCACTGAATTCTATGGACACGAAATTAGACGCTCGCGATAACGATCCGTTCCACTTTTGGCTTCTCACTTTTGCGAATTCCGCCGAGTTGCTCTCGTTGTTGGCAATATGCCGGGTTGTCTAGTAGATGGAATGGTGGTTAGCCGGCGAACACGGTGAACCGGGAGCCGTAGAAGGAGGACGCGGAGGTGGCGGCGGTTTCTATGGTGGTGGAAGGTAGGAGGAATAAGAAACCAAGGCAGGTCAGGCAAAGCCAGGCACACAGGGTTATCTGATCGCGAGCGCGCGAATATCTTCTCGGCTTCCGGCGCCCAACCCGTGATTACCGCGTCGATTGTCTGCAAATGGAAGCTGAAAAAAGCATCTCACACACCATAAGAAAATCATCGCTCGTTCCCTCCATTCAATGCCCCTCTATGCGGCGAGCTCGTTCGCCACGGCATGACTTTTGTCGTCGGCGGACACCGTGGATTTACGTTCTTCTATGGTTCTATGCTGATTATCGGGTGCCGATGTATATTGTGTGCGCTGCGTTATATTTTGCGCAACGATAGGACGTGCCGAGATCATAATTCAGCTGAATGCTACCTTTGTCGCTCGCCGTGAGCACGTGTTAGGTAAGGCTCGTCTATGGTGAGCGGGAATTCACGACGTTCGACGATGGAGAAGTTTAACGAGGGATTTTTCTCGAGTTCATGCTTGCGAGAAAATCGACGCTGTGCGATATGTTTGGGATGAAGTTGCTGGTGATTGTTAGAATTTAGGGGAATGCTGTTCTTTGGGATGAAGTTGCTAGTGATGGTTTAGAATTTAGGAGAATACTGTTCTTTGGGATGAAGTTGCTGGCGATTGTTTAGAATTTAGGGGAGCACTGTTCAAATTTGGGACGAAGTTGCTGGTGATTGTTAAAATTTAGGGGAAGACTGTTCAAATTTGGGATGAAGTTGCTGGTGATGGTTTAGAATTTAGGAGAATACTGTTCTTTGTGATGAAGTTGCTGGTGATTGTTTAGAATTTGGGGGAAGAACGTTCAAATTTGGGATGAAGTTGCTGGGGATGGTTTAGAATTTACAGGAAGACTGTTCAAATTTAGGATGAAGTTGCTGGTGATGGTTTAGAATTTAGGGGAAGACTATTCAAATTTGGGATGAAGTTGCTGGTGATGGTTTAGAATTTAGGGGAATACTGTTCTTTGGGATGAAGTTGCTGGCGATTGTTTAGAATTTAGGGGAAGACTGTTCAAATTTGGGATGAAGTTGCTGGTGATGGTTTAGAATTTAGAGGAATACTGTTCTTTGGGATGAAGTTGCTGTTGATTGTTTATTATTTGGGGGAAGACCGTTCAAGTCGGACCCACTAAGAAAAAGGGGCTACAAATTGTAAATTTTATTAAATAAAGGGCACAGTTTTGCTCTATTTACAACTTTTATGAATATTTGAACTATCTGTTCAAAAAAATTCGATGTACATGCATTCAATGGAAGAAAATTAATAAAAATTAACACGTTCGGTACGGTGTGGCATAACGCTGATGCCTCACTGGCTGTCTTAATTAAAGACGGTGAGGTGTAAACATGATGCCCCACAATTTAACTAACTAAAAATTGATAAAACTGGATTTAAATGTTTGAAACTATGTAAAATACTAGTTATAAATTTTTTGCAGATGAAACACTAGCGAAATAGTTCGCAGTCCTTAGTGAAAAAGAAATCTGCTCTACTCCCGTGCTTAACGTGTTAAAATAGTAATTCGGTGCCACCGAGGAAACCGGTATCTTAAGTCATACCTAGGAAGCAAACGAACCAAAAAGAGCTCAAGTTAATATTTCTTACGTTAATCTCTTTATTAACCCTTTGCGGTCGGAGACTTTTTTCAATATTGAGAAATAATCATTTGTTTGGCGTTAATAAGCTACCTTTTTATCAGAAAGTCAGAGTGTTGATGTATAGAAGTTATAAATTACTATTTGTGCAATCATATTTCAACAGTTATATTTCAATTTTTCAACTCTAAACGTGTATACATACACCGATAAACTATCATCAGATTTTTTCTCAGGCCGCATATATGCGTCCGTCGTCCTCAAAGGGTTAAGAATAGCATTTACAAGTTTCACAGGAATATTTTTTGTTCGTTTACTCCGGCAGGTAAATCGTTTACCCATATTTTGCACTTTCTGCATCGACTCATGCCGTCTCTGTACTCCTTATTGCAAGTATCACAAAAGCAACTGTTTCCATTTCTTCTTCTGCCTCGTTGCATTGTTTTCGTAACAGACCATCTCTCTTTAATTCCCGACTCTTCTATTTTAACATCGGCCAGATGTTATGTCCACCGATGAATATGTTACTTCGCGAAAAAGTAATAATTCGCAGATCTCCAAACCACAAAAACCGATTCACGTTGACGCGATTCACCGTCGATTTTACCGTCGCGATAAATCGCCGGATGATTTTCAACCGCGCGAGAACACGATAAACGGCCGACGGGAAATTTATTTGTAAATAAATCCAGTGCGAACAGTGGACTCGGTGGCGCGGCGTGTATATTACATAAATATGCATTATTCCATGAAGGCGGAATGTAAAATTGCTCTACCGGCATAAGAGTTACAAGCCCATGACCGTCGAGTTTCAGACGGCAAGAATGAGACGGTGGAGAGGAGAAAAAAAAAACAGAGAAGAAAGAAAAAAAACACAGAGAGAGAGACAGAGAAAAATGAAGAATAGACAGGGAGGCGGAGGTGGCGGTAGAAAAGAAAAGAAATGGAAAGGCACCTGGTAACTAGAATCATTCAGTTTGCAGCTTGTATGTACGTAGCTCATCGCTCGGCTTAAGCGAGCAAGTTCTCGCGCGCTATCTACTTAATACGAAACGAGATTCCTCGTATTTCGTTTCGCTCCTTGAATCCGAAGTCTCGCCTGAATACCGAAGTATTCTCGCCTCTGATTTTCGAGATAGAGCCGTAACTGGGGCGGGCCGACATGGATGTCTGCTCGAGCCACGATCGCGCGATAATTGATTTCCATTTAATTATTTTCGCGAATAATAATCCAGCCGAAAGAAGAGAAGCACTGCGACGCCGTCTGCGACTTTACGATCGCCGATGTACGATCGGAGCTGTAATTGTTCTTTATTACTTTTTAATTGAGTTAGAACGGCTTGCTTATCGCTCCGACGTACTTTCTCGGTGGAACTGCAGAGATTTTGATTTGTTGCTTTCCTGGAAGATGCTTCAGGTCTGGTGGAATCAGTTGTGAGTCTCTGTTGCGCCATAGTTTCTTCAGTGGCATCGCTTTTTTCTAGATTTGAAGTATTTGTTTTATTTGTATTGATTTCGCCGTTTTAGCGAATGTTTAAATTGCGATTTTACCTACTTTCGGAGTTTCAGAAATGACTGGATGTGTTTCTGTAAATTTTGCAAGGTAAATTTGATGGCTGTGTTTAACCCCTTGCCCTACAATAACGAGTGACACTCGTGATGCGATAAATGGGATAGGAAATTCTCAGGTTTTGCAAAACCTATGAAATTGAAAATATTAATGATTGAAATTATTTCTATAATACTAATATGAGCCGTCCAGAGCACAAATCGATTAACTCCATAAAACCTAAAGTGGAGAAACGTGATGAAATAGTAAACACTCCTTTTCAAAATTCCCTTCAAAATATAAATACAAATAAGTATTGTAGAATATATAATCGCATTTAGCTTTCCTCTAACGAAGTACAAAATGAATAAGGTGGAATAGCCTTGGAATTAATTAGATTGACTGCTGAATTCAATTATTTATTATTCGATGGCCAAACAAACTTCGTCATTTAATGGTGTCAATCGTAATTATTACGAAAATTTATTCTAAACATAAAAAGTTAGGATTCAGTCAAGTGCTTTGAGACTTAAATTTAAAAAAATTCAAAAAGTGGAGTCAATCGATTTGTGCACTGAACGGCTCATATCACGTTAAATTATAAGATATATCAAGATTAGCTGATCAATTTTTATTTTAGCAATTTAAAGCTGAATTATTGCAGATTCAGTTACAAAATAAATCGTAGGGCAAGGGGTTAAGATGCAGCTATTATATTCAAGAGGAAACGGTTTTTCGAATTATTGTTAATTTAGAAATTGAAAAACTGCATAAAGATAAAAAATTAGAAAAATTCTACCACCAATGAAGCCTCATCGAGGTATTCATCCACGAAGAACGAGGAAGTTTTTTCACCAAACGAATTTCAAACCACTTTTCCTTCGTCGAAGGCGTCATCCGTTACAACAGAAGGTGCTCGCACAGAAAAAATTTACTTCGCCTTGAAAATCCTCTTGTAACCTAGCAAAGAGCAACATATTAACAACATCCACTAATAATACACACCTCAATTATCAAAATCACCGACGCATGTAACGAACAACGACTCCGTTTCCTACCACCCTCCTCCAAATTCACTCTTCCATCAACAGCACCGGCAAATTTCTCCGAAAAGTCATCAGTCCAATCGCCTTAATTACTCTCATCGCTACACCCTCTTCCTAGCAAACTAAAGCGTAAATTGTTTCAACAATCTCAACTTCTTGCGTCCACGTAAATACGAAGACAAACGAGCCGGTAGGATCGTTCTCCAGCGGCGTATCGGTTTGACACAAGGCCCGCCATTTCCCGCGGTGCGTTTCCTACTTCCTTTTACAGCCTTTCCTCTCCATCCGGTCTGCTTGATTTTCTTCCCAGCCGTGAAGACACCTATTTCTTGCGTCGTCGGCGCGGCATTGTGCGAAAAAGCGCGTGTGACGTGCCGTCCTAAGAAGTGCGAGTTAACGCGTACCAATCCTCAAATGGCCGTCCTTATTTAATTCTTTTTTTTTCCCCCTTTCATCTCTCTCCTTTTTTCTTTATCTCTTTCCCCGTTGGTCTGTCTGTGCCGCTTGCCTCGTTCCGCGCGATATTTATGATGTTGAAAATGCGATTCAGACGGAGGCCGATGGAACGAAATCCTTGTTACTCCTGCAGACTGGTACGATTCGGTGTTGAGCATCCGGCGGCAGCGCGATTTATTTGAGCTTCCGTCTTTATCGTAGACCAGGATCACGATGAAAGAGGATATAGACCATAACTACTTTACATTGCCTGCTTAGCCGGTGGCTGACTCGCGAGCACAGTACCCTCCTCGTATCCTATTATGCCATGGCGAGGGAGAGAGAGGGGAGGCTGAAGAAATAGATGCAACAACTCATTAAGAGCCTCGATGATAAACTGAGTTATGGATTTCCATGAAACGAAACGCTTCGGGTGTTTTGCCTGCAACTATGTTATCCACGATCGAGTTTTTCTTCTCGTTTGCGAAAGTATACATCGTCATTGGCAGCAGCGCGTTAATTTAACCCCTCTTGCCGTACGATGACGAGTGATACGGGAAATTGGATAGGAAATTTGCAGGTTTTGCGAAATCTGGCAAATTGAAAATATCAGTGAGACGCGAGACGATAAAATTATAATATTGATATGTGGTGTGAATGGTTTTGTAGTTTTGAATGTAGCGCATCAGTTGTTTGACATGAATGTGTTGAACCGTCGAGAAGCTTTCGGGAACAGGATCTTCATTTGTCCTTAAAGGTCGACGACCTCGGAGGTATCAATTGGTAATCACTATGGCGAACAGCTGATGATGGGAGTTCGAGTGATGTGCGAGTATGCCGGGTGAATGTTTTAACCCTCTGCGGACCGAGACTTTTTTTAATATTGAGAAATAATCATTTGTTTGGTGTTAAAAAACCAACTTTTTATCAGAAAGCCAGAGTGTTGATGTATAGAAGTTATAAATTACTATTTGTGTAATCATATTTTGACAGTTATATTTCAATTTTTCAACACTAACCGTGTATACATACACCGATAAACTATAATCAGATTTTTTCTCAGGCCGCATATATGCGTCCGTCGTCCTCAAAGGGTTAAATATATCCGCAATTGAGATTTGGGAAAGACTTCTGTGAGATCCGAGAAAACTGTACGAAAGAGATTAGTAATTGAGTTGTTTGTTTAGTCCGAGTTGTTTCTATGTTTTTATTTATTATATCCTTTGTGCTGTTTTGTCTTGTGTCGTATTAATATTCCGTTCGTTGTTAATTGAAATAAACATTCTTGATTTTTCCTGTTTAATTTCTGCAGATATTACGGTAAATTGTAGGATATATCAAGAATTACTGATCAATGTTTATATTTAGCAATTTAATTCTGAGTTAATGCGGAGGCAAACTTTCAGTCCGTTTAACCGGACATTTTAATGCACATGGTACGGTTAGTGTTCAAGGGGTGACTGTTTATGGGGTGTTTTGGAGAGTTGTGCGGAGGATCATGATTTTATGGCGGTTGGTTTTGTATTATTTATTCCTGGTAGGTACGGTAAGGATGTCAACTTTTTAACAAGTTTTATGAATTAAATATGGAGACTCTTCCGACGGAAACATTGAGCGTAATTTCAGATTTGAATCTAAACAACGGAACTTAAAGGATTGGGGTAGTTTCTACAAATTTAATTTTAATTATGCTCAAACAATACATTCAGCTGCACTTGCAAAAATTATCTAAGTACAACACTGGCAAATTTAAATATACGGTGAAGTACGGCTAATAATCCTCACTTTCGTACAACCTTTTGCAAAAATGTCCTACTAACTGATGGAATTTTTCTATTTAATGGTTTTATTTATTTAAAGATATAATAATTTTAAACTGGTTTAAGTATAAGTGAAAAAATAAGAATATCCAAATAACAAATGATCTGCTCTCTGCGGCTGTGACTTTGGAACTAAGGACGAAGTTCTACGGGGAACGGCTCTGCTTTCTTATAAACAAATCTTAACCCCTTGACCTATAATACCGAGTGACACTCGTGATGCGGTAGATGGAATAGGAAATTTTCAAGTTTCCCAAAAATGATGAAATTGAGAATATCAATGGAACGCAGCACAATCAAATTATTTCTATGTTATTAATATTGCGTTAAATTGTAAGAGACATCAGGAATCACTGATCATTTTTCATTTTAGCAATTTAATTCTGAATTATTGCACGCACAGTCGCAAAAGAAATCGTAGGTCAAGGGGTTAAAGCCGCCGCTATCGCTTCCTTACACATCCGCCGAGCGTTACATCGTTGCACTTCAACACTAACAATTCAGCAGCACCTTTTTTTGTAAACTATAATCCTTACGCTCCATTTTCCACAATTTCGTCCATCATTACCATTAATCACTCGTTGAATTACATTCCCAACTATCCCTACCTCAAAAACATTCCACCAAAACTATAAATTGCCCACCTGCTCGAGTCCTAACTCACAGTCCAATCTCACCATTCCCAATTAAACATCCAAATTACCATTCAATTAGCACTATCAAACAATTCAACGATCTCAATCAAGATTCCCTCGGACAACGGTATTAATATCGTCGCAAGAATTCCACCGTTTGACAAAGGGCCAAAAATACAAGTCTCAGTATTGTTTTGCCAGGCGTTAAGTGTGAGCCATGAAGCATGGCTGTTATTGCGAGTCGACATCAGAGAGCTGCCGCCTCCACCTACGCTGGCTCGCGTCAACTTCTGGCACACGACATCCTCGTCGTCCTCTTTGACGAGCCACTCGAATAGGGTAGCATCGGCTTGTTTATCCAGGCCCTCGGCTCGTCGATTTCCAGCGAGGGAGAACCCACGGGAGACGTCAGATCCACCCCCTTGTCCGATGCCTCGCGCCCTCGTAACATCGTCGTCGTGCATCGTTAACTCGGCCTATTACGTATATATACGTCGGGTTCGCGCGCGGAGGCGTTCAGGTAAATAGAACGACGACTGGGAAAATAGATGATAAGAAACGTCACACGGATATGGAATAATTGATCAGCAAATAGGAATGAAATGGCGATGATGGCGTTTTCGTTGGGATGGGCAATGTAGGGGTGATAGAGGTGGAGGTTTTTTTTTGGTGGAGTTATTAGCTATTTAGGTGTAAAACGTTGGAAGTACAATATCATCGATCGGCTATGAGAGCTCTGGAAATAACAGAGAGAAGAATAAGGTTCTGGAAATGTTGCAGTAACCTTTCGACATGAATAGTTCGTTACACTTGATTGAAGTATATTTCAGTGATCGCACTGATTGCCATCAATGAAACAAATAAACACCGAACAGTAGAAAATATTGGATTGACAAGTAAATGATTGCGGATTTTGATGGTGGATGGTTTTATCACTTTTTTTTTGTTTCGTCAACATGTTCCAGCACCTAATCTATAGTTTTCTATTGTTTGGACTTTCACCTTTCATTAGTAAAAAATATCGTATCGATGAGTTATTTAGTTTCGTTTTTATCCCAATTTGAAAATGGAAGAACAAAACGCGCATTTCAGGCATATTTTATTGTATTTCCGGAAAGGTAGGAATGCATCCAAAGCATACAAGAAGTTATGTGCCGTATATGGGAATGAAGCCTTGAAAGATAGGCAGAGTCAAAATTGGTTTGCCAAATTTCTTTCGGGTGATTTTTCAATCCAAAATGCTCAACGATTTCGCCGTCCAGTTACAGTTGATGAGAGTCATATCAAAGCTATTATCAATTCAGATCGTCGTAGAACAACACGTGAGATTGCAGAGAAGCTCAATGTATCGCACACATGCATTAAAAAAAATTAAAACAGCTTCACTGTGTTAAAAAACTCGATTTATGGGTCCCTCATCAGCCTAACCCCTTCGGACCCTGTGCACATTGTAATGTACAAAATACTTTTCGTGCTGTATTTTATTACGTATAGGTTTAAACTTAGTTTCACTTAGTTTTTTTTATATAAATATTTCTCAAGATCTCCTAAATGTTACAAATTTTGCGTAAGGACCATATGTCCATTAAAATGTACATTTACAAATTATAAATAAAAATTATAATTATAATTATATCAAATTATAATTCAAAAATTCGGGTCTAAAGGGGTTAAGAATATTCCTCCTTATATAAAACCCTCAATCACTTAGTTGCCAACCAAATAGTAAGAATTTAATTCGAATTACCTTGTAACGGATGAAACAAGTGGTCGTAACTCTGGAGACTCACTAAATGGAAAATTCAAATGAAAATAACAAGATAGGGTGTCGAAGAAAAACCCAATATCGAGACTCCAAGAATTATGACATTCAAAGCCACTGATGGCTATATGTTTAAACTTAGTTTCACTTAGTTCTTTTTATATAAATATTTCTCAGGATCTCCTTAATGTTACAAATTTTGCGTAAGGACCATATGTCCATTAAAATGTACATTTACCAATTATAAATAAAAATTATAATTATAATTATATCTAATTGTAATTTAAAATTCGGGTCTGAAGGCGTTAAGAAAATTCCTTCTTATATAAAATCCTCAATCACTTAGTTGCCAACCAAATAGTAGGAAATTAATTCGAATTACCTTGTAACGGATGAAAAAAGTGGTCGTAACTCTGGAGACTCACTAAATGGAAAATTCAAATGAAAATAACAAGATAGGGTGTCGAAGAAAAACCCAGTATCGAAACTCCAAGAATTATGACATTCAAAGCCTCTGATATCCTACAAGATCCCATATCACTTTCCCTCGTCAAGCCACCATATACCTATCGCACTTTCTGCGCCATAACGACCCCAAACATTCCAAATATTACTTCCACTCCCTTCGATCCCGAAGTCTCTCACGGCTTCGAGCATCGCCAAATCACTCCGCCTTTCTTAAAGTTCGAGACGGCAAAATCTCTGTAACCTCATGTTCATAAATTTTCGCTTTCCACTGCGAACCGTGACGCCCCTCTCCGGACGTCCAGGACAGATCCAATGTCGCGCATAATCTATGGTGCGTATAGTCCTTCTGGCAGAACAGTTCCAGAGCGTCATATCCTTCGGCACGATTAAAGGACCGACGACTTTAATCCCGTCGGTCGTCCACGAGAGGCCTGGAATACGATTCCAGCATAAAGCGACGACTTTATGGTTATTCGACGTACGATTCGCTGACGGGCTCACTTTGTGGAAGACAACTTTGCAGGAAGACGAAGAGGTGGTAGGGAAGGAAGAGATACGGTGAGAAAGAGAGTAGAAGGAAAAAGATAGAGAGAGAAGGTAAAGAGGAGAAACAAGAAAACACAGGGAGAGATAGAGAGCAAGAGAGAGAGGAAAAAAAGGTTCGGAAGGATAGAGATGAGAGAGAAGAGGAAGACGATGACGAGGAGGAAGACGAGGACGACTCACGAAGGACGACAAAACGCAGCAGCCACGCCGGTTTTGCTACCTGAACGTTTGCTCCCAGCGCACGCTTTCTTTCCTGTATAGGGTGGCACGATAAAACGAGTCCCAAGTGGTGAGAAAGTTCCAAGTACGTAGGAGCAAGCGGTTTTACCACGGAACGCTACGAGGAAGCCGAACGAAACGTGCTTACTCGACTTCGCGATTATTTCACAATCTTTCGACGGATTTCGCAAACTCTAATCGACGTTGGACGATCGGCGTAGCACCTTGCAGAGTCGGAGTGAATCTCAGAGATAAAGAACTAGGTTGATAATCGCATGCAGCCGTGAATCGAAAGAAATTTCACCGTTCCTCGAGTCTCCGAGGGGAATTTTCTAATACGACGAGGCACGGCGATTTCTCTTGGTGGATATCTTGATATATTGTTACCATTTCTGCGCAACGGATTTCACGGACCAGTTTTGTCTCGCGCTAATGACCGCCGAAACTGAAGATTCCCGGTTTCGCCGGGAAGGAGATTTACCGAGTATCGTGTTTAGGTAAATTAGACATAATTTGGATGATTTATAGGAGTCCATGGAAGCGGGGAATAATTAATTTCAGCGGTCTGCCTGTAAATCATAGTTGTGGATTGAGTTACAAGAGGTGTTGCGATTAAGAGGATGCAACGGAGTTGGAAGTGGCTGAATGCGGACTTGCGAATAGTTTGAAAACTGTACGAAACGTAATCTAGTTATTGGAATCGAGGGTTTCAGTTTGGGAGACCGTCATCGGCGTTGAAATTCAATCTTTCGATCTTCTCGGTGGAAAGATGACATTTGGATCTGGTATTGAAAATCTCTGAAATTGTTAACGGTGTCGAAATTTTTAACTTTGAGGCTTGAATATGGTATTAGCGTCAAAATTGGAAACTATATCTGTAGAAATACCAGGATCAAAAGTTCGGTATTGCAACCCCTAAAAATAGCATCAGCATGAAACGTCAGCACTTCAAATTCGTAATTTTCCTCCTCGAAAGGTAATAATACCAGCGAAAAATCAACATTACAACCCTGAAAAATAGCTTCAGCCTCAAAATGTAACATCCAAAATTTCTAAAACCAATACTGCCGTCAAAACTTGAAATTTCATTCCTCAAAAATTCTACAATCATCAAAAACCACCCTGACGGTCTAGAAACAATCCGCCTTTAGAATTCTCCCCTTAAAAGTGCCCCCACCGCCAAGATACCGAATCGCAACACCCTAAAACGTCCATCCCCCTCAACTTCATCCTTCAAAAGCCTTCAACCCTTTCAGGCATGGAACTTTAACACTAGATTTACGGAAGCCGTCAAATTAACGGGTTCCTACTTGTTTTATAAACAGTTTTTCAATTTACAGAGAAGCTGGACAGTAGATATTTCACGTGCATTTTATAATACAATAATGACTTAACGAATTACCATCTTTGCCGTTTGTTCCCTCTTTTCCAAAGTCCTTATTTAATATATTACAATGTAACAGCTTTCACGCCCTTAAATCTAGCGTTAAAAAATAAAATAACCGACGTTGCACAGAATTTTTTTTGGATTAAACAAGCTTGGTTTATCTTTATTCATAAAGATATAAAATAATATAAATTTCCAAGGTGGTACAAAGAATATCTCACGATGCGTATTTACGTATCAGAAAGGTAGGATACTTTTAACACCGCCGTGCCACAAAGAGTTGGCCATCGCCGATGAAACTCGAGCTGAAAACTTCAAAAACTCTCTTTAGCATTAAAAGCAGCAAGAAACACCCTGTATAAAGTCGATCCAACGAGAAACAGCGAGAACGAGAGAAGAAGCGTAGACCATACGAAGTAAACGCATCGTGCTGAGAGTTGATGTGTGGCCATTGTGACGGAATTTTGATAACGACAGGGGACGCCACGGGGTATCCCGCGGCGCTACCCGCGATTCGGACGTCGGGCATAATTCTCGTAAAATTCTCGGCTTTATGGTAATGTCCCTCACCGAGTCGCCATGGCGGACCGCGTCAGATTCGAATTTTCTCCCTGGCCGCCACGGGCCGATGTCATTCTCGAACTGGTCGGATGATTTTTTTCTTATCACGATTGGGAAGGCACGCAGACGATTTTCTGGACGAGCGGCCTTCATTTCCACGTTGCCGCTTCTCAGAATGGAGTCGGTAATTTCTACCTTTCTTTTTTCATACGGCGAAACGTTCAACGAATTACTAAAAATCGGAATTTGCTGGTTCCGCTGTTTGATGGGATTCTTTGGAGGATTGTGATGTCACGTTGATTATGGTTGGGGAAAGTTCAGTTTCTTGGGGTGGTGTATTAGGGATGATTAGGAAAATTGAGAGATTTAGTGGTAAAACTCACGTTAGGTGGTAGCATACACGTTTCATACTTGCAAAAAGTGTATTACTTTTTCTCAGACAGAAAATGGCCATCGAAATTTTACTCACCAAAAATCTTGAAATTCCAAACCCAAAAGACCTTCCCCCACTCACGCCTGACATTTAGAAAAATTTGTATAAAACTCTATTTAAAACAATAAATGTCCTTCAAAACTCTATCGCCGAAACCTTGAAATTCAAAACCCCTAAAGACCTTGCGCCACTCACGCCTCACATTTAGAAAAATTTATCGTTAAACTGTATCTTCAAAACAGTAAATGTTCATCAAAACTCTATCACCCAAACCTTGATACTTATGGTGGACTGTAACAAGTGAGAGATAAATCAGTACTTCAAGTGTTTGTGAGTTGTATCTGGATCGGCGTCCAGTGTTCGCAATTTGAGAAATTTTGTAATGGTCCTCACAAAAAATTCATCTTTATCAACACCTGTGAATTCCAAACCCCCAAAGACCTTCCCCCACTCACGATTGACATTTAGAAAAATTTATTGTTAAACTCTATCTAAAACAATAAATGTCCGTTAAAACTCTATCGTCGAAACCTTGAAATTTCAAACCCACAAAGATCTTCCCCCACTCACGACCCACATTTAGAAAAATTTGTATAAAACTCTATCTAAAACAGTAAATGTCCGTTAAAACTCTATCGCAGAAACCTTGAATTTCCAAACCCCCAAAGACCTTACTCCACTCACGACTGACATTTCGAAAAATTTGTATTAAACTATATCTAAAACAATAAATGTCCGTCAAAACTCTATCGCCCAAACCTTGAAATTCCAAACCTCAAAAGACCTTGCCCCACTCACGACTCATATTTCAAAAATTTGTATTAAACTCTATCTAAAACAATAAATGTCCGTCAAAACTCCATCGCCCAAACCTTGAAATTCCAAACCCCAAAATGACCTTCCCCCACTCACGACTGACATTTAGAAAACTTGTACAAAACTCTATCGAAAAGAATAAATGTCCGTCAAAACTCTATGACCGAAACCTTGAAATTTCAAACCCACAAAGATCTTCCCCCACTCACGACCCACATTTAGAAAAATTTGTATAAAACTCTATCTAAAACAGTAAATGTCCGTTAAAACTCTATCGCAGAAACCTTGAATTTCCAAACCCCCAAAGACCTTACCCCACTCACGACTGACATTTCGAAAAATTTGTATTAAACTATATCTAAAACAATAAATGTCCGTCAAAACTCTATCGCCCAAACCTTGAAATTCCAAACCTCAAAAGACCTTGCCCCACTCACGACTCATATTTCAAAAATTTGTATTAAACTCTATCTAAAACAATAAATGTCCGTCAAAACTCCATCGCCCAAACCTTGAAATTCCAAACCCCAAAAGACCTTCCCCCACTCACGACTGACATTTAGAAAACTTGTACAAAACTCTATCGAAAAGAATAAATGTCCGTCAAAACTCTATGACCGAAACCTTGAAATTTCAAACCCACAAAGATCTTCCCCCACTCACGACCCACATTTAGAAAAATTTGTATAAAACTCTATCTAAAACAGTAAATGTCCGTTAAAACTCTATCGCAGAAACCTTGAATTTCCAAACCCCCAAAGACCTTACCCCACTCACGACTGACATTTCGAAAAATTTGTATTAAACTATATCTAAAACAATAAATGTCCGTCAAAACTCTATCGCCCAAACCTTGAAATTCCAAACCTCAAAAGACCTTGCCCCACTCACGACTCATATTTCAAAAATTTGTATTAAACTCTATCTAAAACAATAAATGTCCGTCAAAACTCCATCGCCCAAACCTTGAAATTCCAAACCCCAAAAGACCTTCCCCCACTCACGACTGACATTTAGAAAACTTGTACAAAACTCTATCTAAAAGAATAAATGTCCGTCAAAACTCTATGACCGAAACCTTGAAATTCCAAACCCCCAAAGACCTTCCCCCACTCACGACTCCCATTTACAGTAGTTTCACACGACGAGCATCGTTGCACTCGGACTTACCGAATTTCTCACAACTCTTCTACCGATGTCGGAGTCCTCCGTAGTCGTTATCCGAGATAAAATCTCCCCGGTTACACGTAACGCTGGAAAGTCCGCGTCCTCCGACTCGATTCTCGCCCTCCTCCGCCCTTCGTCCCTTTTCGCTCGAGTATCAAGTCCATCTTTATCATCGTCCTCACGGCGACACCGCGGGATGTCGACCCTTTCGAGTTCTAATCTCGAAACCTTTCACGGGCAGCCGGAAAGGTGAACAGCCGCTTGCAGGTGGAGGGAAAGAGAGAGGAGAAGAGATATTAAAGGCTCTCACGGTTCGCGCGAGTCTCTCGAAATGCAGGTCGGGTCGTTAAGATGTTAATTGGCATTTTGTTGTTACAGTTTCGGCGTGACCCGATAGCCGCGTTTTCGTGGCTTCGTGGAAGTCGAGACGTTCAGGGGAGAATTAAGAACGGGGAGGGTGGAATTAAGACACTTGGAATATTTAGAGTGCCGTATATTGTTTGAGTTTTCTTACTAATGAAAATGTAATGATTACAATTATCAGTGGGGCGCTGTTTTGTACGGCTTGGAGTTTAGGACGAGTTGAGAATAGAAATCGATATCTGAGTGATAATTGTTTGGCGTTATGGAGATGGCAGAAGCAGTATTGAAATTATTAAAGGAACAGAGCCTAGTTTAGGTAGAGCAAATTTTTGGATGCTTTTGCAGGGGAAGTTGTATCATTTTTTTATATAGAGTTACGTTTATATATACAGAAAGGGGTGTAATTAATTTTGCTTCTTGTTCATTCTCTACATTTAGTGAGAATCTGCTACAAGAGTTTGTAACGTGCCGATGTAGATGAACTTCTTTGACTCCATTTTCACAAGTCTGGACGCTTTGAAGTATTAAAATTCATAGAATTAGGAACAAAAGAGGCGCAAATTAATATTCCAATATTACCTTCCGCTAAAATTTCACAAATTGGAAAAAATAGCTGCACAGTTAAACTTGATCTTTACACTCCCCTACCAAACAAACCGTAAACAAAAATTCCTCTGCACATCCTAATAACCAACTAATTACATTTATCGCCACGTAATCAAGTATCAGTCTCTTCACTACTCAATAAATTTCCAACCTTCTGAAAATTACCTAAACCCATGGAATAACATCTATCTACAAAAATCCTAAAAACAACCCCCCAAATCAATTCCAACCAATAAAACCCACAAAAATAGAAATTTCCAATCCCACGATGCAACATCGATCAAAGACAACTGATTCAAAGACATCTACAAAAAATCCATCGAATCCTTCGCAGAATTCATGCAAAAATGCTATCCTCTCCATTGAGACATCGCGCCGTATAATTGCGTCGGTTTCTCGCCCGATAATTTCACCGATCGCTGTGCATCGGACAGATCGCGAATGCATTCTGTCGATCTCCTTTTTCTTCGGTTCGGTCCGTTGTACGTTGTAACATGGTGGAAAAATCGTCGGCTGATTAAAGGCCCGCTTAGTATGCTCGGAGCAGGGTCACTGATAAATAGCTCCGCTTCTTCCAACCGCGCAAAAAGCTTGCTAAGCGCCACGGCCCATTCATGCCACATACGAAACCATATGTGGCGTTGTCCTTCGCGTGTTACACTTACACGGGATTCCGGAGCTACGGGGGCCTCGTGCTACCATGGAATTTACATTCCCTATGCGAACCTCTCTGTGATCGGGTATGGAATGAATTCTTCGCGACGCGTCGCGATGGCTCGGGCATTCGTTTTCGGGGAGACAGTTGCAATTGCTGCGATTTTCATTGTCTTTTCTTCGTTTTTCGTGCGACGAATTTGGACTCCGGAGGATAATTGATGGGTTTAGGTGGTTTTTAGGGTTTGATAATTTAGCGCGGAACGTAGAGATTGGTATTGATTAGGCGGTGATAAATAATAATTGAGATAATGTTAGAATTGGCTTCCGGGTTGGTAGCGTTGCAGCTATAGTGAGGGACCAGAAACAAGGCACTTGAGGGGTAATTTGCTCTGATTCGCCGGACGGATAAGGACATCCCTCTCCCTCAGGCATTTTCGATTTTGACGCACTATTAACCGAGAGTTCCGCACACTCGTTGCGTCGTCATGTGAACGACGAAAGGAGTGTTTTATATTCGTTTGTCATTCGTCGATCTCAGGTTTCTAGGACCGACATGGCGGGGATCGGCAGTGCGAGAGGAATCTCCCCTTCCGTTCCAAGTGCCTTGTTTCTGGTCCCTCACTGTAGTTTTATCAGCGGTTTAACCGTTTGAGTGCCAAGCAGCGCGATCGCGCTTATTCTATTCAGTGCTGAAAAGCGCCAAGCTGATCGACCGATAGAATTAATGGGACTTTTTCCACGAACAAGAAAAATAGTTCATTAATGTATTCTGATTATGACAGTATAGGTATAATATAGACAATATCTTTAACTGAGGAACGAAACAACAATATTTACCAGTTATAAGCAGGAAAACGTCGAAATCTTACTTTGTTGCGTTCCTCGATGCAGGACGAAAGAAGCGCGATTTCGCAGCTTGGCAATTTTCGACCTGCTTTTGCAAAGACCTCTGGCACTCAAACGGTTAAGGAAACTCTGATACTTAACCGTTTGAGTCCCAGAGGCTTTTAAAAGAACACGGTCGAAAAACCTGAGCAGCGCGATAGCGCTTGTCTCAACCGAGTACTGGGACTTTTCGACACAAAATCTGAAGAGCGCGATCGCGCTCCTTCAGATTCAAACGGTTAAAAATGTATCAGAGGGGACCCTAACTTTATCAGCTTATATTACAATCGTCATCGCTGCAGCGAAATAATAAAAAATTAAAAAGTAACCATTGAAATATGATTATGCAAAGAGTAATTTACAACGTATATACATTAACACTCTGACTTCCTGATACAAAAGTGGTTTTTAATCATCAAATGTATATTTATGTCTCAGTACTCAAAAAAGTCTCCGCCCACAAACGGTTAAGAATCATCGACGTGCAAATAGAATTATTATACCACAGAAATTCTGCTACGAAGAGAACATTCGAACTCTGCTTCGTTACCTTTCAGGCTGAATCATCATCCCTCCTCGTAGAGCACTTATAATTGTCGCTGATTAGTCAAGTCAGTCTAAAGCACATAAAACACCCCATTATACTATTTCCTCCATCGACTCACGCTGAACCAACCCTCATTCCCGTTGCAAAAACCTCTCCCCCATAGACGTCCTCCTCCCTAAATCATAGTCCCTCGGTTAGCGCTTTAAAGGAAACCCACGTCTACCTTTTGATACGTCGAGTGATACGAGAGAGAGGAAAAAAAATGAAAAAGTGCAGCAGTGTACCTTTTTGAAAAGCACCCGGTGCACTTCCGGATTTAATATCGCCGTCGGTTTGAAAGGCTTCGAAGCCGCTCGAAACGCGGTTGAATCGGCCGGATTTTTCCGTGAAACTATTAAAATTAATCCGATTAAAAAGAGATCGCGAGACCCGACGCGATATCTGCTCTCCTTCTCTCCACTTTTCCTCCGCCGGAAACCACTCGTTCCGTATGTACATCCACGGTCTGTCTTTCACTCGTAAGACTTGACCGTACCCTCTCGACTCGTGTCGTGGTATAAAGGAAAAAGGTGATGGTGGGAGGGATGGAAAAAAAAATTCTTTTCCAAAGTAGCACAGCTCGGTGGAAGAAAATAAAGTGGGGAAAAAATAACGAAGTGGCGTATAGATGCAGATATGCGTGTACGCGCGAGCGCAGAGGCTGAGGGGGCGCCCTTTCGTCGAGGCTAATAATTAAAATGCATTCAGCCGAGTTATAAAGCCTTAACGATGTGCGTGCGCGACCGATTTTTTGCCACGTACCCTGAACTTTACGATACAATTTACTGCTCATTTAATTTTACCTTTCCGCTCCATTGATTTAAGTTCGTCCGCTGCCGTCTGAATTGACTCTGCGAATTTTTCGATCGGCCAGATCGACGCTGTTGTTTCGTTGCTTGCCTCACTGTGTTTCGACGTTGTCTCGGTCTTTTTCCACTTTTTTCTAGGAGGATCGTGATTTGTGGTTGTTGCTTTTTTTCCTCACTCTTGGATATTTTTAAAGGCTGTGCGCTTATTTGGAAATTTTGAATACGTTGAACTCCATAGGGGTCATCGGCGATCGGCGCTGTTGAATTCAATGAAATTTCCACCGAGCCGAAAGTGTTTCTGTTCACATCACATCTTTATAGAATAGCAATGTTAAAAGTAAAAATAGTTATGCACTCGATAATATTTCACTTTTCTAACAGCAATATTTTAATATCAAATATGTTAGCATATCCGTGAATATCGCAATTTAAAGGTCATAAAAAATTTCATCGAATTCAACAGTGCCGGTCACCGGTGACCGCCATGGCATTCAACGTGTTAACCCCTTGCCCTACGATTTGTTTTGTGACTGCCTCCGCTATAATTCAGAATTTAATTATTAGAATAAAAATTGAACAGTGATTCTTGATATATCGCATAATTTAACATAATATTAATATTATAGAAATAACATTATCGCGCCGCGTCCCAGTAATATTTTCAGTTTGATCAGTTTTGCAAAACTTGAAAATTTTTTATCCCATTTACCTCATCACGAGTGTCACTCGTTATTATAAGATAAGTGGTGAACACTAAACCTACTGGCTTTATATCTGTTACATTGAAATATACGAAATAAGTACTTTGGAAAAAGGGATTTGAAGAGGTGAAAAAGATGATCAATTAAATAATTTTTATTTTATACGATAGACTTAAATTATTTACTGAATGGCTGCAAAATCAATTTGGGGAATTTTTAGAAAAAATCGGAATGCGGTCATTTGACCGCCATGATAGGTTTAGTGTTAAATTATAATATTTGTGAATTTTTGTAATACATCCGATATTTAACGGAGACTTCTTTGGACATTGAAAAATAATAATTTGTTTGGCGATCGAAAAACTATAGATTGCTATACTATACAAAGCAACAATCCTACAAAATTATGGATGATTATTATTTAATGCTTCATTCGGCTACAATGCTGTATTCGAACGAAAATACCGACTTTACGTCGAAATAGAATGAGTGATTCGGTAGAATTGTATTTGCAAAATGGCGTCTGCTCAGTGTCACGCACCGCTGGCGCATCGCATTTCGTTTTGTTGCTTGCTTTTGTAAAAGTACCGAAGAAATATTCAGAATTGTTGCCACATTAATTAAGAGTATAATTGGAGAACAGAAATTTATTATTTGAACGGGCGAGAAGTAAAATTTCTCCGTTCGACATTCAAGAAAATTGAATAGGTATAACAAAAAGAAGTTACTATAATTAAAATTACTTTTTTATTATCTTTGATAGTAATCAATGCAATTTTAAATCGTATTGTTAACAGTACGCCTATCCACCGATTTACACGGTTTTCAAAGTAACAGATTTAAAAAAAAAGTGTAAGTGAGGGCATTCGTGCTACAATTATCAATATAAAAATAGTCAATGGTAGAAGAGCCATTATTATTAATATCTTGTCAATATCTCAATTATAATTGCTGCCGGGCAAATTCAATTCATAAGCAATAGTTGGATGGACCTTCGGCACAAATATTTTTATTTTAATATAAAAAGAGCATTTTTTAACCACTTGAAAGCAACATGTCGTGATTTTCCCTCCCCCAGGGTCGTGACCCAACTTTGAAGAATCAGGAGAAGGAAGATCGAAGTCCGGCATACCGAAACGAATCGCCAAGTCGAAGATCAAAGTGCACGTGAAGTTCTTCTAACGAGGAATGCTCTTAAAGATAATTAGTCGGTAAACGTTTGAATCTGACCTTCTGGTACAACGTAATACTGTTAATAAAGTACAACTATAAAATCCATCTAATCACAAATGAATTATTTCACGAGGAAGGAACAATTATTAATTAAAAATTAGAAAACTCACCGTCATCTAAATCATCGTGAAACCAAACCTCTGTAAAATAGATACGAGATGAAGTAGCAATAAATCGAAGAAAAACTAGACATTATAAATAATTCACAATATTGCTCTACGTTACCTCGTTAAAGTAGAAAATTCAAAACCGCAGGAAAAAGGCGGATTAAACAAAATGTCATCGACCGGAAATTAAATGAGTTCACCGTAACGGCGAGTGACGTCCCGGAAGTGAGGATCGAAATAAAAATGAAATCGAATCGCCGAGACGACGCAGAAAACGTCTCCCGATTAAGCGTTCGAAAGGATTCGTTCGATTTCTCCGGCTTTAATTCGTCGACGTTACTCCGCGAGTATCTCACGAGATTTCCAATAACGCAGAAGTCCCCATCGATAATCTCGTTTAGCCGGTCGTTTTCTTATTCCCTCTTTCTCTCCCCCGTTCCCAAGGCTCGCAGCGATTTCTTACGGATATGTCTCGAGGATACGATAAATCATCTCGTTTCTCGAACACGGTTCGGCGAGCATTTTTATTTGACGGCGGCAGCCATGTAGCGACTTTCCAAAGGCTACGTGCGCGGTAAATTAAGTACTCCCGTATCCGCCCTCGAAAGCCTGTCAGGTGTTCTCGTTTAACTAGAACGCCGTTCGTCCCACCAAAAAGCCCATGCCGATCGTCGTTCTGTCGTCGTCGAAACGTTCGAGACATCGAGCAGGAATTTTAGCGGTCTGTCTTATCGTTGTTCTTCTCTCGCAGGTCCTTTATTTCCTGGTTGAAGGAGAGAGGTGCCATGAGAGGGATAATTCTGCTAATGTCCAATTGTGATCGTACTGTACGCATTAGGTGGTTTATCGAAGCTCCTTTACTTATTATTGGGTGATTGCATAAGTTAGTGCCCAATTTTCATGGGTGGCGTAAACTGAACTGCAGAGTGTAGTTGTGGTGTTTTTGTTTGGTTTTGTCGCATGCACTGGTTAAATGATAGTATTATCTGTCAGTTTAACATCAAACAGCGTTCTGGTATCTTTATTTTTGCTTAAGAAAATTCTTCAACATAGAGGTCGGAAAGTGGCATTTGCGGCATGTAAGATGTACAAGCTTTGGAGGGGCGTTAATGTTAGGATGGCACAGAAAAAGCATTTAGAGCATTTATTTGGACCGTGCTCCTGCTTTTAGGACAATTAAAAGGTGGTTTGGCTGATTTCGAAGTTATGATTTCAACTTGGAAGATCAACCCCGCATTGGACGGCCTTCCGGAAGTTATAACGACATTGTGTACGCTTTGGCGGAAGAAAATGCAAGGATTACAACTGAGGAGATTGCTGCGAGAGTGAACATTGATAATTCGACCGCATTTCAGCATTTAAAGAATAATAATTCATACACGGGATGCCGCACTTTGTAATTAGAGGAATAAGCTGCACCGTATGAACGTGGCCATTTCGTTCCTGGCCGGAATGAAAAGGAGTTACGATGGGAAATTTTGCAGTACCTACCATACTCTCCAAATATAACACGTTCAGATTTTCGTCTGTTCCGATCTTTGCACAATCATTTGAATGCCAAAAATCTTAATTCTGAGAAAGCTGTCGAAAATCACCTCCACATCTTTTTTCAGGGAAAGCCAAGCTCTGTTCTCAAAAATGGAATCGACAAGCTTGTAGATCGTTGGAAAAGAATTCTAGAGAAGAATGGTTACTGCACAATTCGTTAATAAAATTGTATTCCTGAAAATTTAGCTTGCTGAATTTTATTCTTCAATCGGGCACGAACTTATGCAATCACCCAATACTATTGGAAAAAGGTTATTTAAGCCGTTTTCTTTGAAAGTTCTTTGAAAGTCCATTTTGTATTATACTAGCTGCAACCTGCGCGCTGCTACGCCTTGAAAAATCGAATTTAACACTAGATTTACGGAAGCCGTCAAATTGACGGGTTCTTCCTTGTTTTATAAATATTTCTCAAGTTTACAGAGACGCTGCATAGTAGATATTTCACGTGTGTTTTATAATACAATAATGACTTAACGATTTGTCATCTTTGCCGCTTGATCCCTCTTTTTTCAAAGTCCTTATTTAATATATTGCAATTCAACAGATTTCACGCCCGTAAATCTAGTGTTAAAGAGAACTCGTTAGAAGAATTATATACTCATTTTTTTTATTAAAGTGCTATTGGATATACAGTATTTTTTTTTGTACGAAATCAGAAACCTTCGCGGCATGCGCGCAACAACATATCAAAGTTTCATCGCAATCGGATGATCTTTTTGGGAATGCATAAGGGACAAACAAACAAACATTCATTTTTGTATACAGGGTGTTGAAAAAAACCATTCAATATTTATATGGTATATAAGATACACTGTACTGAGTAGAAGAGCTTTAGTAAACATAGGTCGAAAGGTCAACATAAAGCGTACCAACAAGTTTCAACAATCGTCACGCAAATATCGCGCAGTACTTTTCTAATGGTTTCTCATTGAACTGCGGAGCAGTCAAAGGGGTAAAAGCCCATCATCCATTTCTACAAAATCACTTGCCTTCCAAAATTAACCCTTTGCACTCCGAGTTATTTTTATTCTGAGCACTCCAGAACTATTTACAATTGTGCGAGTGCACATCTCTGGAAAATTGAAAGTCTTAACTCTGTCATTAAAAAAGAAGCTTATACATTTTAAAATTATGTTTTACAATAAAAAGAAATATAAAAATACGCCGGATTCACCTGACCACGGAGTTGTCAGCTTCTATTACAGCGTCGCCGCTGCGGCGACAACGGAGTGCAAAAGATTAAAATGAAGTTTCCCATAAAAACACATACACCCAATTCTGTTTTTACACGGTTTTGATTTAACACGGTCTAGAAAAAAAAATTGATTCCGTTTTTACACGATTTCATTCGATTTAGCACGATTAAAAAATCTAAAATATTCTTAACACATTGCGTAAGGGTGACGAGATATCTCGTACATAGCAAACCGTCCGTCGCGGCCGGCTGACGATATATCTCGTTTGTCATTTCTTTAATTGCACGTATGTATCGACGGCTCAAGAAATTTAGAAATAATGATTTTTATTGAGGCAACGTAGCTTTGAATATTCTTACGACAAATTCTTAGCGAAATAAAATATGTATGTCGAATTTCCGAAAGAGTAGAAAATAATCGGATATACAAATTGTACCTAGTCTCTGATGCGCTTCAATCTGCGGGTACTGA
This sequence comes from Cerceris ruficornis, assembly GCA_963989415.1. NCBI lineage: Eukaryota > Metazoa > Arthropoda > Insecta > Hymenoptera > Crabronidae > Cerceris > Cerceris ruficornis. Next base: position 7,542,309 of record OZ022529.1, read on the forward strand.
AAGTGCATTGAAACAGTAAAGCGCCGTATTATTAAAATAAATTGTTTAATAAATTTATTTTAACTATTTTTTACAGGGTTGAAGGATATGGAATTAATCCCCCTTTTTCTATGTATACAGGGTGGAGCGCCACATTCTGCCATTCTGATTTACGTCATTGTTATTGCGCATATCAAAAAATGATGTACATGATGTTGAATGGTTTTGAGAGCAGCACATTCTAATGGTACTAGCTTTTTTGTAGGCAGACGTGTAAAGGACATATGAAGGTCATTAATGTTTTTTTAAATGGAATCATATATTTTTTATTGCATCAGCTGATGCTCCTTCATATTCTTTGCAAAAAAGTATTAACCTATTTGTGTAAAAAAATCATTATTACAATCCGTGACCACCGCAACGTCAGCACGAGACGACAAAAGATTGTCATTCGAGTGGAACACTCAATTCGAAACAATTGCCTTCGCAAGTTCACGACTCTCGACGATCTTAGATCGAAAACAAAGGCATATTCCGTGTCTCATTTTGGGAAGCGAGGAAGGAAGGCGCTTAGAATTTCGTAGGCAGGCATTAGAGACGCACGGTCTGGTTCGAATAACTTCTGCGGTGGCGCCTTGACGCATGAATAACTAACCTCTGGCCCCTCGACGCGGTGTGGGTGGCGTTGGATTTTTTACACGGCTGCTCGCCGGCATCGAGCCTGGAAACTGTGAGCCCAGTAGTAATTATTGCTCTGCCCCTCCTCTTCCTTCTACTCTTTTTCTTCCGTTCCCTCTTTTTTTTTCTCTCCCTTCCTCTTCCTCGCGCTACCAACCCCTCCGCGCTTTTTTTTTCTTCCTCTCTTTCTTCATCTCTCTTATTCTCTTTTACGCTCAGTTTAATTAAAGGGCGAGAACTCGCTAGGGAAATGCACCTGCACGCCCAACGATCTTCCCGCGAGAGTTGATACTCGATGACACCGCGATCCACGTACCTGGATCATTGTTAACCCTTTGCCGTAGCATTTCTTTTGTGATTGAAATCGCAATAACTCAGAATTTAGTGCTGAAATAACAATGTATTCTTGATTTCTAATGTAGCATATAACTTAACGGACTATTAGTAACATGGACATAATGTGATTGTATGGTGAACCAATGATATTTTTAATTTAATACGTTCCGTGCCACGTGTACCATTTATGGTACTTGCAGGTAATATAAGAAAGTTGGAGAACGATAGCAGAATATATAGGATGTTCAAAAAAAAGCATTCAATATTTATATGGTATATAAGACACACTGTACTGAGTAAAAAAGCTTTAGTAAACATAGGTCGAAAGGTCAACCATCTCTGAGATATAAGCATTTTTGTGCTTGCTTTTGGCGTGGCACCCACAAATTGTTATAGAGATGGGAAAATGTACAGCTACCGATGGGCAATACTTCGAATAAAATATTTTGTATCAATTTCATACAATAAACGTGTATTTTGTATACGAAAATAGCGGTTTCATATTTACACACCTGGTATATGATGTTGAAGGCTGAAGTTCCAATTATCGGAGCTGAGTTCAAATGCTTCTCACTCCTGAGAAATTTGTTAATAAATTATTATTCAATATAGCATAGACCCGATGATTAGGAGCTCACCTGAAACTATAGATTTATAATATCGATATGATAATATATTATACCGAAATAATAGTATGGGTTAAGGTCGAAGTATTGAACAGCAGCAGAATATTGATTTCAGTAGAGATCAACATGGCGGCGGAGAAGGCAGCACGTAAGTTCTACATTGCCCCGCGAAATTCATAATAAACAAGATTATCATTGAGTTTTATGTTTCAAAATAACGAAACGGACCGAACCTTGCCGATCAGTAGACCATTTCTTTTTTCGGCCTCGCTTTCAACTAATATAACTTACGTAATTATTATTATTCCTGAATTAAAGAAATAACATTTACTCCTTAAATACTGATAGAAACGTTTGCCAAAAATCAAATATATAACTCTCATTAATCCTCAACAAAAATTCATGAAAACGGCCGCGAAAATGACGTTCTAGACAACAATACCACCTTAACGCTAAAATTGCCACCTTCGCGTCTACTATATTTAAACATACTAAATAATTATTATCGAAAAAGAGGAATGAACAGGTGAAAAAAATTAGCACAAAGTAATTTCTGTTTTAAAGGATAGACTTGGAATATTCACTGTATGCCTGTCTCCTATCAGTTTGGGGACTTTTTCGAAAAAATTGGGCACCTGTCATTTTGACCATCCTGGTACATTAGCATTAAATCCAAGAAAAACAGAAGTCCAAGTAAAGAGTGCCCCACCCATCGGAAGATTCATTCAACCGAAGAATTCTCAACGTTAGAAATCACCCCTTGTTACTACGACGAGGCCATGCATTAAGCATTCATCCTTGCTGTCAGTGCGCATCGTCATTTCCATATCCATTTATATATCTGCCGTATATTATCGCAGCAATTTCTCCGGCGGAGTTGCAAACGCCAGGAAAGATAGAGTCGCGATACGGGTGGAACGGGCGCGATAAGATATTCTGAATGCTGGACCACGGCGAGTAATAGACGCGTCTCCATAAATCACCGAGTCCTTTCGACGGTCCCAAAAAGGAGGCGGGAGAAAAAGGAGAGTAAATCTATCTAGGGACGAAGGTGAGATATGAACGCAACGACCGTGAGAGGGCATCATCGCCGCACGCCGCGGAGAGGGGGAAATAGTAAATTGAAATAATTCTTAGCGAAGAGAACGCCCTTGGGGCAGTAGGGCCCAAGTGGAATCGCAAGGGACGCGTAGGGGAAACTTCGAAGGCAAAACGAGCCGCGCGTTGTGCATCGTCGATGGAATAGCTTGAAATAGGCCTCGTGACGATGTAGCCGTAAATCGAGGAGAGTTGATGGCGCATTGATTGCCTCGCATCTCATCACGCTGCGGACTTACAGGCTGGCCGTGCTCTTCGTGGTCGTTCAGGTGCCATTTTTCGACGATGAATATACACCCAACTCTTTTTTTATACTATTTTGAAGCAACACTGTTCACCAATATACTTTTTACACGAATTTTTTATTCTAGCACGAACCCCAACCAAATTTTTTGATTCTACTTTTGATAGTATTGGAAGAATATTTAGGCTAATGTAGTTTTGAGAATGCCGCGTGGCATCATGGCGGTGGACTCGTAGACGCTGCATTGTTCCGTTGTTGTTGTTTTTTTTTGTGTGCTGCGCGTCTCGAAGTGCGTGAGTTAGTTGGTTATAGGACGTCAACCGAAAAGCGTGGACGTAGCGTTTCTTATTCTTAGTTTTCTTTTTGTTCTTTTATGTAATGCAAATTATTATATCTGAAACATAGTTATTCAGTATCTTAACCAAGAGTGTTGGAAATCATTGGATAGAATTTTCCAATAGATAGTGTTATCAGAAGTCGGTCGGTTTATGCCCACACATGTGTTAGTGACTTGTTCTGCTTCATGACTTGTTTACTTTGTATTCCTGGGGTTATACCCCAATTTTATTCACTTTTTTCTTTATTTCGTTGTATTTCAACTTCAGCACAGCATTTCGTTATTCAGTACAATATTTTGTGTTACAGTGTTCAGTTCGCAGGATGCAATAAATAATTTCAATAAAGTTCTAAAAGTTGATGTTCAAATTAAAGTTTTTTCTAATTCTGTGGGGAAATTTTCAGTATAATTTGTATTGATGATAATTTTTTACTATTAAAAAAGGTAATATTGCGTTAAATTTTCGGTTTAGAAAAGTTCTATTAGCAATATTATTTTACATCGTTTTTATAGTACCTTTATTAACAATATGCCGTCCGCGCGATAAATAAGGATTCTTTGGTTTGGCGCCGGTGGAATTCGTGTAAATATTTAGAGTTTTTTCGTCTTATACGATTTTTCAAAGTTGTGGAACATATCCCCAAATGTACCATATGTCGCACATATTTTTTTTGCACGGTTTTCTAAGGAACGTATCTACCATGGAAAAAAAGAGTTGAGTGTACTTTCCTGGAGACGTTTGGAGAGCGATGTTGATTAACCGTTTGTTCTTGGATAACAAAAATTGTAACGAGCACTCTTGAAAATATTCCTCCTAGATGCCTTCGTACTGCGGACAAATTTAAGATAAAAGAAAAAAAAGATTATTAGATGTAATATACTGTTTGATGAAGGAGAGAAATATAATATAAGCTGTAAGAGAATTTAAAATTTCGGTCAAATATGATAGTTAATGCATAATACTATCAGCAGACCTCTGGATTTCTGAAACACATGTTATAATAACAGAGATACTTGAAAATATTGCTCCTACATGCTTCAGTACTGCGGACAAATTTTCGCCAAAAGAAGAAAAAGATTATTGGATATAATACACTGTTTGATGGAGGAGAGAAATATAATATAAGCTGTAAGAGAATTTAAAATTTCGGTCAAATATGATAGTTAATGCATAATACTATCAGCAGACCTCTGGATTTCTAAAATACTTATTATAATAACAGAGATACTTGAAAATATTGCTCCTAAATGCCTCAGTACTGCAGATAAATTTGAGCCAAAAGAAGAAAACGATTATTGGATATAATATGCTGTTTAATGAAAGAGAGAAATATAATAGAAGTAAAGTGCGAATTTAAAGACTCGGTTAAATAGTCAATGCATAATACTATCAGCAGACCTCCGGATTTCTAAAACACTTGTCATAACAACAGAGATACTTGCAAAAGTCTAACGGGAAACTTGTTCGTTTAAACGTTACATAATTCCTGCAACAATATCCTCGTACCGTAACAAACGCAAGATCATCGCGGAAATGTCAACAATCCTTCAACCCCCACTTGCAATCTATCAATTGGCCACCGCAGCGGAATCTCAACAGTTCCACATTCTCCCAAATCATCTCCCTACGTCGTCACGGAAGTGCATGATCGAATAACGAGAGGAACACACCAGGGGAATCCATCACTGCGTGCATCGATTGCAGCATCCTATTCGCATCAGCTCGTCGTGCGTTTAACTGGATCGGGCGGTTTAGTACTCGCGTGGCCATTAGCTCTGGTCCGTAATTTACGTATTTGTTCTTCGGCTTGTAAATCTTCGAGGGTCTCCCTTCTCTTTCACTCCCTTCGTCTCTCTATCCTCCCCGTTTCCCTCTTACAGTTCCTCTCTACCTCTCTCGGTCAGGGTTGAAGGCGCCAAGAACAGCTCGGCCAGGGCGAGCTCAGCCAATATGGATAGGAATGCGTGACGTTACCATAATATTAATAGTTTATTTACCAAGGCCCATACGTCACTGTGTCCCACAGTCGGCTTCGTGTATTAGTTAACGTCCGTTGCTCTTGCTTCGGGCGACTATCACTAAATATTCCTCTTTGCGAGGATGCTGACAGGGGCTACAAGGTTTGTGAACGTGTTCACGTATAGAATATTCAACGTTGTGCAGGTGAATATCAGCGTGGATATGTATTCTACGTGCACGTGGATTCAACGTTGTGTACGTTATATGGTCTAGGTTGGAGTGTTCGACGGTTAATATTGATGGCAGGATGTAGGAACGAGCATGGTTAAACGATCCCCAGAAGAATCAGTACGGTAAATAACCTGTTGGAGCATGTGTGCTATTATTTACACCCAGGAAGGTAATTCGGATCGGATATTTGCGCGAGCGTCGTGTTCCGCTGGTTCACCACTAGCTTGCTACCAAAATGGCGACGGGAGTAAGGCGCAGCGTGTGGACAAATTGCTGTGCCGTGGTTACGCTAATTGCTCCGGTTTGAATGGAGGAAAGAGGCCAGGCATCGAAGAGGTACCAGAGGAATATTCGTGTAAGAGGCGTTATCGAGAAAATTGAAATGTCTGTGACGGTCTCCAAGGTGAGTGTAAAACATTCGAGAAACGTGGCAAGTGATTAACCCCTTGCCGTACAATAACGAGTGGCATTAGTGATGCTGTAAATTGAATAGGAAATTTCCAATTTGCGCGAAGCCTATGAAATTGAAAATATGAGTAACATGCGACAAGATCAAATTATTTCTATAATATTGACGCGTTGATTGCCATGGGGTCACCGGTGACCGGCGCTATTGAATTCAATGAAATTTTATGTTTTTTAAATTGTAATATTTATGAATTGTCTAATACATGAAATATTTAAATATTGGCGTTTAGATATTCAAATCGTGCTGACTGTATATCTGTTTGTGTCTTTAAAATTTCTGCTTTGTAACGATGTGATTTTAATAGGAAAAATTTAACTTCGGTAGAAATGATGAAACCAGCAAAATACCGTGGCGTTCAACATGTTAATATTTCGTTAAATCAAAGGATGTATCAGGAATCAGGAATCACTGATCAATCGTTTTATTTTACCGATTTAATTCGGAATTATTGCAAAGCCAATCACAGAAGAAATCGTGTCACAATTAGTATTAACTACTGTGCAACTCCAAAGTATCAAATCAAGTTGTCACGGAATAGATTCAATAATATCACTCTCTTTAAGGTCGTATTGCAGGACTTTGTTAGTTAGGACAAAATTAACACTGGATCTACCAAGGTGGTTGAAATGACTTGTCCTGAATTTTTTGAAAATGTTCCTGAAATTTCTAACGCTGTTTCATTTTCAATTGTCTACGTCTATCTTGAGGACTGTAGGCGGTTGAGTTGATCAAGTCTTTTACCCCCTTCATTTACTTCCTGGCATATTTACTTGACAATTTTAAACGTATGGAATTAATTGTCGGTAGATCTAGTGTCACGGGTTACCTTCGAACAAATTCTACAGGATGGATCATAATAAGATTACTAATCGATTATTATATTAGTATATAGGTACTAATAAGATTAATAATCGTAATAGGATTACGATTAGCCCATAGTTACTTTAACACTACAGACGTACAAAGATGGACTTATGGTTTACATAAAAGGTGCTGAATGGCATTATATTTTTTCCAGAAATCCTTAGTTATTTTAAACTTAGCACCCCTGTTACTTCCATAAGAACGCATATTATTCTATACAGTGAGTCTCATCGGACTATGTACAGCAAATTTACTTCAGAAATATAATAATCATGAATTCGAATCAATTTTGTAAATATATGGACATTTTTACCCTCGAATTATCGTTTAAAGAAAAGTATTTCTAAAGTTTTATCTCCTTTATTTAATTATTAATAACTACTGTATTACATTTCTGCTATTACCTATGTGATTATGTGTACTAAAGGGTTATTTTCCCGTTAATAATAAATAAATAAATAAACCCTAGATTTACGGGCGTGAAATCTGTTACATTTTGTAGATCGTTGAAAAAGAATTGTAGAGAAGAATGGCTACTACACAATCGGTTAATTAAATCGTATTCCTAAAAATGTAGCTTCTTTTATTCTTCAATCGGGCGCGAACTTATGCAATGACTCAATAAAACAAAATTATTCTCATATCCAAGAATCAACAAACCCTGTAGGACACAAATCCCAAAGCGCACGATCTCTCCTAAGTATCCCTAATGAAAGAAACCATGACCCACGTTCCATGCTCGCCGTCGTTTCACCACAAAACAATCCTGACTGCCCAATCATCCTCGTCAATTTGCGCGACAGCAACCTATTCTTATCCCACCGACTTTGTTGCAGTTTCTCCACCTATGACGACCTCCGCGGTCGGCCGATTCCTCTTTTTCATCGGTTTCCGGCGAAACTCCACGTCCTCCGGGCAAAATCTATCATGACTCGCGTGGCCTATCCTCCCAGTTTGTTTACCTATCGCGGATACCGATCCCCCGAAGCGATCGTCTCTCGTAAGCTAGCCAACGTAATCGTCGTTGCGTGCCTCGATAGCACGTAGGTCCAGCGTTTTTCCCGAAAATCCTTTGCCGGCTGTAGGTCCGTTACAGTTTCGAGGAACGGGCAATCGTTAATTTACCGCCACCGTGGAAACGAAACCGAGGAAAAAAGTAATGATATGGGACATACCGTCAATTATAGTGCGGTGCATCGCGTGCGCGAGTCTAATGTGTCGCTACTATCCTACGCTTGCGCGCTTGCAACGACCGATTTGGTTCTTCCCCTTCTTTTTTTTTGTTACTCTCGATCGCCGGCATCAGATCGGCTTGACACTTTGAATGTTGAGTAGTTTTTTGATCGGTGCATTTAGAGTGGTTGATTCGAAGTTGAAGTCGTTGAGGACTTGAGACTGGAGGTGACCCTGCAACGTCGTACTACTGTAAAATGTACTAGGGGGGGCCGGAAAGTAATGTCGTTTCTGCAGATATTTTCCTCAAAAACCATTTGACCACTAGATGACAAAATGTTGTTGATAACGAGGGTGAATACATCATTCATTCAAAATAAAATCTTGTTACGAATACATTTGTTTGAATTTAAGGTAAAAAAACGACATTACTTTCCGGTCACCCTTATAAATCACTCGATCGAATTTAACACTAGAACTACCAACCGGTCAGAATGACCGGTACACAATTTTTTTCCAAAAATTTTCCAAGTTTATAGAAAACTTATAGAATAAATATTCTACATCCATGTCAAAGTACATAAATCAACGAATCGATCATCTTTTCCGCCTCTCGATTCCTCTTTTTTCAAAGTACTTATTTAATACGATAGACTATAATAGAGTTAACGTCGGTACTTCTAGTGTTAAAAGAGATTGCAAGGCTGCATGGATTGAAGAAAGTTTGACAAATAATTATAAAAATGAAATTTCCCTTAACCTTTTCGTTATGGAAGTGCACTCCGCCGGAGAACCGCCACTGAACGCGACACCGCGCCAAAAGAAGTGTGCACTTTTAAAAAAAAAGATTTTTCATTATGTAGTAAGGTATTAACCCTTATCAGTCGCTAGCTTTTCATACGTGATTCTCACTAGGTTGTAGCTGATTTCAGTAAATATGCGAAAAATCTTCAGTATTGTAAGAACAACATTTTCGTTAGAAATTAGTTATTTCTTGAAGGGGTTTTACAAATGTATGAGTTTCAAATAATTCATCATCGATACATCATCATCGTCATTGTCAATTTCAATCCAATCATCTCAATCACCAACATTTTCTCCTTCCATATCATTTTCTTCTTCATTTAAAGTTTGTATAGGTAGAACAATTTTTCTTTTCTTAGAATGTAATAAGGAGTCACTGCTAGTCTGCGAATCAAAAACACTTTCAGAATCTTTTCAAAGAATTCACTGCCACTATCACTATCCAAGACTCATTAAATTTTCTTTGTTCATTTTTTCAGGCCAAAATATTAAAATTTGATTTACAAAAGGCGCTGTTATATCACTGAACATGTTAATCACTCCGTTGGTAATGTTCAATTGATAAGGTATTTGTCCACACATTCCACAGACAGCGAGTTCAAACTCGATTTATTTTATCACCTCACACGTGCCATACGACCGCAACAACAAAGTATTTTTGTCACGTCAGAGGTGACTTACGACCGTTAAGGGTTAAATGTGTAGTAAGGTATTAAATAAATGGAAACTCACACGTAGCACAAATTAAACGAAACTAGAGTATATATATTTGGTGATAATTATATGTAGCAATAAGAGTAATGGTAATAATAATGGTAACAACCTTGATAATAGTAACAAGGGCACATCTGTCTCACTAAGATGGTCAAATCAGACCGCGTAAAAAATGCCACGCATCGGCGTTTCTCGCTAGGCAGATAACACGTGAGTACGGGCTATTCAGGACCGTACCTACAAAATCCCTTCATCTAATACAATTTTTTTTAAAGGGGGTACTATAATTACAATACTTTCTTATCGTACAAATATTCCACTGTCGAATAAAAGAAAAACAGAAGCTCGTCGCGAGGCCAAAGTTTATTACGTATGTACAAAATGTACTTTGAGTTGAATTAACCCAATACGGGTCAATAGAATCAAGAGGTACTTTACTGATACGGTATAATTCAATGTCGACCATAGTCTGCGCTCGTAACGAAAGGGTTAAACGAATAACAGAAGATTTACCGAACCATCGCCGATTCAAAGAACAATCTTCAATTATATGAAATATCCTTGAGACATTTACGATTCTTCTGGATGAAGAAAGATAGGAAAGGAAGAAGATACGCCAGATGATCTCGGACATTAACAAAACGGTTTGATTAGCCAAGAAGTTTCGGAATTCCAAGACAAGTAGAGAGAAAGCCAGTGGCAGGACGGTAGGACATAGCGATGACTGCTGACCGATTGTAGGATATACAGCAAGGAAAGAGGACCACGAAAGAATTCGCCGAGTAATAGCTTCGAGCCTCCGACTATTAAACTGCTCGGATACCGTCGTCTTTTTCCCTTCTCCTCCTCCATCTCCTGATCCTCCAATGGACTCACCGTCGTCTTCTTCCCTTTTCCCTCGTTCCATCGTTGCCTCCCTCTCCTCTTCTTTCACGAGGTGCCTGATGTAGCCGACATCGGCGTCGTGCACGAAGCGCCAAGCAAGCAGGTAGTCGTCTCCACAATCGCCGTGTGCCCTCTCACCTTCTTTCGTGTCACCAGGGATTGCAGTCGAGATATTAAAAGGCAGTTTAAGGATGACTGGACGATGACTCATGACGCTTCTGCCATCGGAAGGACTGGCTCTTTTCTCTTCCCTCTGCCTCCTTCTACGGGGGGTTAATACGCCGAGAGTAGGCTCGAGGAGGACCTCTCCGAGACCCGTTGACATCCTCCAGGATTTGCCAGTCACTCCCAGTCGCCGTCAGGACCTGCAGGATGACGAGGCGATAGCGATTCCAACGAGCCGGCGCGTCGTGAGAGAGGAATCCTACGTACGGAAGCACCGATCGCTGATTTTCCTTCGACGGACGCATCCTGCGTGCCTGTACGTTTTATCGAAGGCTGGGCGAAGGGTAGTTGATAGATGAAAGTGAAACAAATCTTTGTACTATATTTTTCTTTAATGCTAGAATTCCCTACGCAGTCAAAATGAATGGTAATTTTTTATAAAAATTCTCTAAGTTTGTGGGGGAGCCAGAAAGTAATTACTTTACGTTCATCTTGTAGAACATAAATTATCGAATCGATCATCTCCTCCGTCTCTTAATTCAACTTTCTTAGAAGTACTTATTTAACACTTTAATTGCCGTTCACACATATGTATAGCAGCCGGAACAACTGTTAGTGGTAGGGTTACTTAACTGTTATTGTTTCTTTATTAAAAATGCGTGTGTTCGCAGATGTTTAATTATTTCGTGAATTTATAGAAATTTCTTTTAATCTAATTCTTTAAAAATATTGCCGGCACCTGGCGAAGTTTAACTGCGTAGATGTGTGACCATTAAAATGCTAACCTTTCGCAGGCCGAATTATTTTGTCAAGTTTGTAGCGAGCTAAATGAAATTAATTGCACAACATTTTCTGTACTTAGTTATTCATTTTTTTTAATGGTAGCAATAACTATAGGTACTGACGGATATTTATGCGATATTACAAAATCATTATGAATTTGGAAAGTCGATATTAATTCGTTAGAAAATAAGATGAAGTGAAAAGCTATGTCGAGTATAGTTAATATATTGAAGTATAATAGATTCTAGTATATTCTAGTATATTCTAGTATATTCTAAGTATATTCTAGTGTTAACCTATTGCCCTACAATAACGAGTAACACTCGTGACGAGGTAAATGGGACAGGAAATTTTTAAGTTTTGCAAAACCTATGAAATTGAAAGCATCAGCGAGATGTGACACTGTGAAATTATTTCTATAATGCTAATATTACGTTAAATTATACGATATAACAAGAATCACTGATCAATTTTTATTTTACAAATTTAATTCAGAGTAATTGAGAAGGAAGTCACGAACGAAATCAAAGCAAGGGGTTAAAGTCTATCAATAAACAAATTCATTTACGCAATAGTAATATCACAACCCTGATAAACCAAAGGTAAACAACAGTAAATTTAACCCCGCCAACTCCATATAAATCACACTAATACAAATCTCTTAGCATTAACATATAAACAATCCCACAATCGTAAACCGATGAAATTGAAAATATTAATGAGACGCGATGCGATAATGTTATTTCTATAGTATTAATATTCCGTTAAATTATACGATATATCAAGAATCATTGATCAATTTTTATTGTTGCAATTCAAATCTGAATTATAGCGGAGGAAGTCACAAAACAAATCGTAGGACAAGGGGTTAAGAATGATAGGGTATACATGAACTTTAAGTATATTGGATGAGTTTCTCTTGTAAAGGTAATTTGTAAATATGTTTGAAAAGCTTCTTAAGTTATTGAGAGTTTTACACGTACATTATATCTAAAGAAATTTGAGAGTTACTCTCCTGAAAACTTGTAGAAATTTTAGAAAAAATTGTGTCCCAGCCACTTTGACTGCTTTGGTAGCCCTATTATTGACACGTTGAATGCCATGGGGGTCACTGGTGACCGGCACTATTAAATTCTATGAAATTTCTTATGAATTTTAAACTACGATATTCACGGATATGCTAATATATTCAATATTAAAATATTGCTGTTAGAAGAGTGAAATATTACTGAGTACATAACTATTCTTACTTTTAACATTTGTAGTCTATAAAACTGTGATTTTAATAGAAACAGTTTCGGTTCGGTGGAAATGATGAAAGCAGCGAAATACAAGTGGCATTTAACGTGTTAAATTATCAATATCAAAAATTCAATAAAGTTGCAAAACATCCTTACGTACAGCACAGAAATTAAGTCAGCCATTTCAAGGCTTCCTCCACTCACCTAAGTTTGCAACACTTCCAATCATAAACCAACACGCACACCCTTCAACCAAATCAAACAACACACACTCCTCCATCCTCCGCGATATCACGTCTCGTTTCGTCCAGCGTAAAACGAGCGACTTATCTAATTGTATCGAGTTCCCCAGAAACTTTAGGAAATGCCGCAATAAAAGCCAAGGACCCTCGTCCGCGCGACGTTGACGCGCAAAAGGTGGTTCCCCGTTTGGCGATGAAAGGTAGCCGCATTGTTGATCGGTGAGAGGCGCGCGACCCGATTCGATCTCGCCATATACCGGCGATAAAGTCGACTTTAACGAGGATAGATTAAAACGTAAGAGCGGTCCTAGAGGAGGCGAGTACACGGCGAGAGATCGAGCACACGCAATATCGCCGGTTTGTCTCCATCGGCTCGCACGATGGATCGGTCGGATCGTGCAACAAAGAACAATGGCGCACGGTGGCCACAGCGCGGATAGTCCATCATTGTTCCATACTGGGAGCTCGTTTCAGGTCCACCCGGGACGTTTTGACCCCGCAGCGAGATAAGAGCAGTCGGCTCCCTTTGATTCCACGCGGCCGAGGCAGAATCCGACGCGGATGATCGGCCAGGGGGAGAGAGACGAGACGAAACCGAAGAAGATCCGGCCGAGTTACAAATGGACCCTTCGATTCGGTCATTTACCGGCATGGACACTTACTTGCAGGTTACCAGCCGATCCGCCGGAACGATAAGTGCTCTCGTTTAACCCGCCGATTCGAAGTGCGTGTCCGATGCTCGCGTGATGTTTCGTTTTACCGCGCCGAATACGTATGACCGTTGCGCTAATGGATTCTAAGGCTCTGCTTGCGGATTTCGGGCGCCGGGAGGTTTGTTGACTTCAGGGGATCTTTTGTGGTTTCTCTTTTTCTTATTTACACAGTGAATTTGTACGTTTACACTCTTACAGAGAAGTACGGGAAGTATTATTCCCAGATCTCGTGAAAATTCCCAGAAATTGACAATCCCGAGTAGCACCAATTTACAAATGTTTACTTCAACGATGCGCCAAAAATCAAACTCGTTATTCTGCGCTTATATACCTCGCAGAGATAGAGAAGTCATCTATCTCCAGTTCTGACGTCATTTTCGGTTCTAGCTCGTTATTGGCCGAAAGAGCCGCACATTCGTTGCGTCGCCATGGGAACGACGAAAGGAGTGTTTTGTTTTCCGTTGTCATTCGTCGATCTCAGCTTTCCAGGACCGACATGGTGGGGATAAGCTGTGCGATCTGCACTCTCCCCTTACCCCGTACCTCATATCGCGAGACTTCTCTATTTTTGCGAGCTACAAAAAGAAAAGCATTCTCTCACATCGACCAGTCTATTCTCACCCCTAAGAATATCTTCCGCCCCCATCGTCCCAATTCAAAGTATTTAATTTATTTTTAACCCTTTGCGATCGGCTGTCCCCTCTCATGAGACATCAAAGTTTATTAATGATTACGGGGAATCAACTTATTCCAGCGGAACTTTTTGAGAAATCCATGTTTTCCTAAAGATTTATATTGAAATGGCACAATAAATCAAATCAAAAGATGGTACAATTACTAAGCTTTATAAAAAAAATATCAGCCGGTTTTACGTCAGAAAATAACTTGCGAAGTGCGTTCGTCGAAAATGCCATCTTCGTCGGACAATAGATTAAATAAAAAGCTACATATTCCCAATGTAGGAGAAAGGAAACGAGACTGTATTATTTGTTCTGATAGAAAAACGCCAGGTGGAGGGCGTCAAATCACTTATTATTATGAAACTTCTACAAACCACCCTCCAATGCATATTGGGAATTGCCTCAAGATGTATTATTCTGTAGGCAATTATAAGAAACAAAATTGTGATTTTTTTTGCAAAAAAATATGCTCCTCAATGTCCCCCACTTCATATAAGTCAAAGATTATTATAATATATTATTTAGTACCAACGTTATACTACATAATGTGATACAACTCCTTCTAGGCCTTTTTCGCGACAAACTGCAATAGAGTTGCTGACACCTAACGTCCAAGAAAGCGACGAGTGCAAAGGGTTAATAAAATTGACATAAAAGAAGCTACCCTCCGTTCTGCCGTTACCAAAAATCACCTCTCGTCGAAATCTTAAAACCGATTCCTCCGTTAATTCCCATGGTATTGTACGTGTCACCGGATGCTACCACGTTCCGTTTACCGCAAGGTAGACCAAAATGTCGGATCGACAAGAGAAGGCTAACGAAGAGGCGTCCCTCTCGGTCTTCGTGAACGGTGAAAGAGCAGAGGCGCGTCGGATTGTTGGTGCTCGTGGCACAAAATCGTTAAGGCCATTATGCCGCGGAATTAAGACGTGAGTGTAGGACCGCAAGGGTATCCACCGGCACGGGGAGTCAACATTAATCATTTCGGCATGCCGTCGCCGATGAGGAGAGGCCGATTCTTCCGGCGGCCTCGGCATTGTGCGATCTCGTAGTTTCAATGCCGTGTGATTACCTCGCGTTACGTGCCGCGTGCGGAGAGATGCGGTCTACGTCTTTTTCCTCGCGCCGTCTATATATGCGTCTTCTTCTCCTTCTTAAATCTCGCTCGTATCTCTTTCTTGCTCCCCGACGATGCCGAGCGTTATTATCAGGTTGAATCGGTCCTACGAAGTCAACTCCGCGCGATTGCACAACGTGAACCAGCAGGTGGCACGCATAACAGAGAACCGAGGCGGGGGAGAGCGGGTTTTCGTGATGGAATTTATATACTGAGTGTCCGATTTGCGCGCGAGAATGGTTTCGAGAGATTGGTGAGAAGTTTTCGATGGTTTTGGGGGTGGAATTGTATGTAGGAAGAGTAGGAGAATGCGGGAAATTTGAAATTGAGATTTATGACGTTTTGAAATTTATTTCTTGTAGAATTTTGAACTGAGGTTTGTAATGATAATTGAGCCGTTGTGTTTGAAAGTGGTACGACTCCCTGTCTTCTTATTTCGTGATGTTTAACCCTTTCAACACTGAATTTTGTTTCTTCAGAAAATGTCTGAATTTAGCAGTGTATATTTTGTGATACAGGAAATGGAATAAAAATACGACTGAGAATGAAATATATTTTTTTTTATTTCAGGAGTTTTCCGATTTTCAGCTGGGACAGCATAGAGCCTAGTGGTATGTTACTGCTGGGATATTTTTATCCCGGAAGTAAATATTGTCATATAAACAAAATAATATATGGAAATAAATTGTACAATAATAACATGAAAATTATATGATAATATTTGGGATATAAAATATGCCAGTAGTGTTGTAAGGGTTAAGAGTCCGTAAGCTTTCATGCTGTACGATGTTACAGTCGAACCTTTTTCGGCGAAATGAATGGCATATTTTAGGTTTCAAGAAAATTCTATGTTTGGTTTGAAATTGACATGTTTCGTGTGAGCATTTTGCAAGGAAAAGTGATAAAACTTCTGATTAGATACATGCAGAGAGTACAATGGATATTTCCCAAATCAAAGTATATTTTTATTCAGAGCATATAATCGATTTTACGAGGAGAAGAGTCACAATTAAATTTGTGCATCTAAGAATTAACAATAGACAAAATTGTCTGTGTACCTGAGGCTCAGATACCGTGTATCTTTCCAAAAAACGCAAACAATAATTTTCCGTTCTTTCAACAGCGTCGTTTAATCTTGAAATTACAGTGTCCACGTTTTTCCCGTTTTATCTTTGCTCATCGTATTTTCGCAACGGATAACTTCAGCAACGTTAACTACGTACAACGTTAAATATGTACCAAACTCGAACAGTTGGGTACTAAATCTCCTGCGGGCTGGCAAAAGAGTACAAGTGGAATTTTTAATTCTGTCCAAACAGTGCGAGTCGTGTGCTCTCGGTTTTTTTCCGGAAAAAAAGCCAGATGTTTTTAATACGTGCTCCATGCGCTATTTGCACAACTTTAGACAGCCAAGCTTGTCAACCATTTTATTCTGATCCTTGCATATTACGTTATAGGATTAAAGTACAAATATTCCTTCAAAAATGTCTGCTTTGTCCTATTCTTTCTACTTTTTTTCTGCAAAAAGAAGTTGGAAGAAAGTTAAAGTTAAAATCTTTTAACATCGCTCCGTACTTTTAGGTAAAATTCACCGAGTTTTCAGGCGCTTATATCTTCTTCTTGGGTAAAATTTGATCCTTTGACGTAGATCGATTTAACTTTTCTTGATTTTCGACAACGCCTCGAACTTTAACCGGGATTAAAGTTGTGGTAAAGTTAATCGACACTTCTCGGGTTTGAATCTCGAATATTTTTAACGCAAAATTAATTCCGATGACAAATGACCACACTTCAGAGTCTAAACTATCGACTTGCCACACGCACCATTTTTTAGACATGCTTCCTTCTTGTATTTCCTGCCCGTCGTGCTCTAAAAAAGTGTTTTATCAAAAACAATTTCCGAGAAAATTAACGTCGAGAACGTGGGCTCATATG
Source organism: Cerceris ruficornis (assembly GCA_963989415.1). Taxonomy (NCBI): domain Eukaryota; kingdom Metazoa; phylum Arthropoda; class Insecta; order Hymenoptera; family Crabronidae; genus Cerceris; species Cerceris ruficornis. The sequence goes on from OZ022529.1 coordinate 7,559,583, forward strand.
ATTTTAAAGTAACTCCGATCGTATTTGAGCAAAGTCACAGTCTCGTGACGCCAGCCGATAACTCTCGGGCAACTTGAAGGTCATTTGTAGGTCAAATTTGAGCTTGCAAGCTTATATATGATGGCTCAAACTAAAAGCTCAATCCGAATTTCGACTAAATACCAAATTTACTCCGCAAAAATGAGCTTTTGAGCTATGAGCTCGCGAGAGTTGAGCTTTTGAGCCATTTTTCCGAGTTTTTACGGAGTAAATTTGGAATTTAGTCGAAATTTGGATTGAGCTTTTAGTTTGAGCGATCACAAGTGAGCTTTCAAGCTCAGTTGTCATAGCTCAAACTAAAAGCTCAATCCAAATTTCGACTAAATTCCAAATTTACTCCGTAAAAACGAGCTTTTGAGCTATGAGCCCGTGAGAGCTGACCTTTTGAGCCATTTTCACGAGTTTTTCGCAAATTTTTGTCAAAGTCCGAATGAGCTTTTAGTTTGAGCGATCACAAGTGAGCTTTCAAGCTCAGTTGTCATAGCTCAAACTAAAAGCTCAACCCAAATCTCGACTAAATTCTAAATTTACGCTGTAAAAAATGAGCTTTTGAGCTATGAGCTCGTGCGAGTTGAGCTTTTGAGCCGTTTTTCCGGGTTTTCGCGGAATTTCTGTAACTAATATTTCCTTATACAGATTTTATATCGTGGCTCTTTCTAATATATGAAACTTATACATCTTTCATTAACTTCATACGTGCCCCTTGTAATGTCAACACGTACCTACTATACGTTAAACGTACCTTATAACGTTTTTATAAGACAAAGCAGGAAAACTAATTAACCCATAAACCGACAGAATCTTAAGAAAGAAAATAAATCCGTGAGAAAAACATGACACGAAAATTTTCGGCGCATCAAGATGAGTTCACGAATGGTCGTCGAACGAGGCAGGCATTGAAAACGAAGGGAGAGAAAAAAGTTTATTCTTTCTATTCCGAGATGCGCTTAGACTGATTTATAGCAATGGAATGATGAGGCATTGCGCGATGTTAAACGCTGCTTTTATGACCTGCTGCTGAACCTCTGACGCTGACTTTGATTGTGCATCATTAATCAGCAGGGTTGCTTGCGTTCTCTCGCTACCTCACCTGCACACTCGTTCCGCCGGAATTGAGCCTTTTCCTTGTTCTAGTTGTGCCACGTGTAACTTTGTATCAATCATGTTATAAAATGGACGGTTAAAAAACGGTTTATTATTCGAACGTGATATTGAGTTTGCAGGATTGGTGCTGTGCGACTGCGCGGGAAGCTTGTTTGATATATTAAGAATTGAAATTAAGTTTGCCTTTAACTAATTCGCCTTTGGGAAAATTAAAAATTCTTTGGTAAAAGGTTGGTTAACATATCGAATATTGTAGACAATCAGAGAACCATTGTTGCTTATCAATTAATTGATTGTGACTTATCGGCGTATATGCAGTTAGAGTTGATTATTTGTTGTACTGTGACAATGTACGTTTATCTATAATAGTTCTCGTTAAATAAAGAATAATTTTCTCATATTTATCAAAGTCTCCGTCCTCAACGGCTGAAATATAAAAAGAATTTTTAAAAATTGCATCGTAGATAGTTCCTCAAATATTTTCGCACCTTGCAAATATCATTGTTTATCCGGTGTTGTTTCAGACCAACAAATTTATCTCCCCAGATTATTTCAATTCGCAAAAGACCTACAGATAATAACCATCACCAGCAAAGTGCCAAAATAAATACATTCAACTTATTGTTAGTCCAATTTGTAATATTTTCAAATCGGAAGAAACCATAAAACTTCCACCAACACCACGAGAAATCACCCAAAAACACAAAATTCCACCTAAAACTGTCCAATCACAGCTCCCAAAGCAAACCTCCACCCCAAAAACCTCAATCCAATCGCTCAAGATCCATTCCAAACAACAGCTATCGTAACGCACGTCAAGAAGTTAACACCAGCAGTCGGTCCAGCATCGGACGATTATCTCGTTGTATTCCGTACTTAAACAAACCACCCCTTCGCGGTGGATGTTTGCACATCAGATTAAAATGTGTTTGACGAAATACTTAGTCGCGCCCGAATAGTCGAGCGGAGCAAACGGAGCGAGAGAACCAACCCCATTATTTGAACCGTTTTGCTTACCATAGAACACCGTATATCGCTACCAGCGATCACTCGCGCCCCGTGCAATTCCGCCTCCGAGAGGAGAGGTAATTCGATCCCATGAAAAAGTTCTACGACCCCTGCACCGCTTTGGTCGCAGGATTTTCTGCAGTGTTTCGACGTGGAGCAGGTGGACAAGTTTAAATCCACCCTCCAGAAGCAGCATGTTCTCGGTGTAAGATCGTTGATAACACGAGCGGCGCAGATCTTTTGCCTGTTACAATTTGTTTGCACCAGCTGGGTGGAAGGTGCTTCGTGTTGAGAGACTTTGATCGAGGGTGACTGTTAGCGTCGTCGATGATCGATCTGATATATTTAGATATACTGTCTGTTTCTTTCTTTTGAGTTTTCTAACATTTTTGATAGTGTTTCTTCTTCAATTTGCTAAATTTCAGTCGTTGAAGATAAAAGATTTTACTGCATCTAAAGATTTTAGATGCTCGGGTATCGTCATAGAGCCAATGTTGAAAATGTTTTATTACTATTATAATCGCTAGTAAGTATTATTTATCAACAAATTACTTTCACCACTCACGTAGCTTTAACCCCTTGCCCTATAACAACCAGTGACACTCGTGATGTGGTTGCAGTAGCAGGAAATTTTGAAGCTTCTGAAAAATTGTCAAATTGAAAATATCAGTGGAACACGACACGATAATATTACCCCTATGTTGTTAATATTGCTTTAAATTCTAAGATATATCAGGAATCACTGCCATATTCTTATTTTAGCAATTTAATTCTCAATTATTGCGGAGGCAGTCACAAAAGAACTCGTGAACTCTTTCTAGGGCAAGGTGTTAACGTTACAAATTACTAATTCGAAAATTGTTCAAAACCCGCACAACCTCTTCACTTAAATTCCCGTATTTCATAATCACTAGGAAATATCGCCTCCCAACAAATCATTTTGACCAATCAACTACATTTAACGCTATAAATTGCTAATTCAAAAATGCCCCAAAACCTCGATAACAGTTTCACCCAAACTGCCACAATCAACCCTACCAAACATCAACTTTTAAATACTAATTTCAACCCCTTGAACAAATAAACTCATGAAAACCCGCAATTAAAAAATTCTTCGATAACCTCCACCACGCCTTCACCTCAAATCCCATCTTCCATCATCCCAAGCGAGTCTCACCTCTCAGGTGGCAAGTTTGCACCCCAACTCTCCTCTGTCGACGACACGACACTCTTCTCCCACCCCCTTATCGGGTATAACGATTCACCAAGTACTCGTACGTGATCGAGAAGATTCACAGTCGGCTGACAATAGCGGCGTCCCGTCGAGCCGATCAGGTGCTCATCAGCGATCAGCCGATTGTTGTATATCGCGCGAATCGAGAGAAGAGAAACAACCCCGTCGTTAGCCGGGGTGGCTGGGACGAGCTCTTTGCAGCAGGTGTTCCGCTCGTCTGATCTCGCGACAACGTCGAAAGAGGGTGGAGCGTTGACGAGGAGGCAAGGAAGACGAAGAGGGCGAGAAACAGGGAAAGAGGGCTGTGAAGATAGTGCCAGTGAAAGACGGTGATGGAGATATTTGTACAGGGTGGGCCTGGAAAGGGTGGAGATGAATTTAACACTAGAACTACCAAACCAGTCAAAATGACTGGTACACAATTTTTTCCCAAAATTCTCCAAGCTTATAGAAGAGTCTTAGAATAAATATTATATGTCCATCTTAAAAAACATAAATCACCGAATCGATTATCTTTTCCGCCTCTTGATTTCTCCTTTTTCAAAGTACTTATTTAATATTTTAAAATATGATAGATTCAACGCCGGTAGTTCTAGTGTTAAGGGCGCCTTTTAACTTGGGAAACTGTGAGAATAGTTTATCACTGTGGGAAGACTTATTGTGAGAATAGGTTCTTAGAAACATCGATTAGCTTTGGAACGAAGATTCATTTGGGGGGTAATTTTAATAATAATAACAAACCTTTCTTGCAATGAACACAGTTGACACATATAATAAATAATGGTAACATGTTTTAAACCAATTGGTCTGTCTAACATTCGAACATTAGAGAGCACTTGAGAATCAACAAATCTAATATAGAAATAAGTATAGAGGAAAAATTAGAATTTAAAATAAGCCTCAACCAAAGGCAAAGCAGTTCTGAAAATAAGCAGCTAGAAAAGCAAGTGCTTAAGCCTTTTACGTTTGTACTTTTTGTAGCATAGGTTAGTAAGATGAGAATTGACTAGGTCTCTAACATATGGAAACGGATTTTATTTGTTGTTACAAATTTGTCGGTAAGACTACAAATGGGGGGAGGGGGGTAATTTGTGACAGACGTTGATCGAAGATGTAAGAAGGTAAATCTGTTACTTCCATATATTGTTGCGGCGCGCCATAATACATTAAATTAACTTAGGGTTTCTAAAAACAGCAATTCTATTTCTTCACGTTCTGCCATTTCCACGAATCGCAGACAACACTCTGCAATATTATTATTAACAAGCATGTGTAGTTGGTATCCCTCTAGCAATCGATATCATATAGAAGGGGGACAATTTCGTATCACGTAATGCGTAACAATGTATTTATTCGCTTCGAAACTACAGAAATGGAATTAAGAGGAACGAAGATATAGTTGTATCACGAGCATAGGATGACTAGCAGATAATTTTAATTCGTTACAAACGACCTTTTGCAGCTTTACAAAGCCACCAAAAGTGCCAAGTACACAGGAAAAAATTCATATCCGAACATTCAGAGTGACTTGGTGAAAAAGTAGGCGTCGCAAAAGAAACTTAGTACCGAGACTTATTCCAGAACGAGCAATCATCCCCTTTCACTGGTGCCACCTATTGCGACACACCCTGTATATATTTCAAGGAAAAAAATCAGCGTTTCCACGTCTCTGCGGGATCGCGGATTCAATGGTACCGGTGCAAAAAGAGGGAGGAAGAAGAAGCACGGATAGAGAGACAGGGGGTTGGTTTAGCGTAAGGGGCGCGAGCGAGAGAAAAAGCGTGTTGGAGAGAGGTAGAGAGAGAGAGAGAGGAGCAAGCGATTCGTCACAGATATTATTTGAAGGGGCTCCCTCTTGAAGCAAGGGTACAATACAAGTCAACACGGCTGTCTGCGTAATGAAGTACTTTCTGGAGGGTTGATCCCGCCTAACAGAGGGAGCCCCGAAGAAGAGGCCAGAGGGGAGCCGGTAATTGGGGGGTAGCCCACTCTACCCGCAACCCCCAGGAGGGGGCAAAGAAAACCCCTAACATATGCTCCCTTCGATCGCTTTATCCTCGCTCCTTCTTTCCATCTTTTTCTCTCCAACCATAATCCACCCTTATTTCTTTCCCTCTCCTTTTCCTTCTGTCTTGCTCACCCTTTTTCTCTCTAGCTTTTTGCTGGGCCTTGTGTAATAGATAAATAAAGGCACTGTGCTCTAGTACGATCGCTGTCGACGACTCGTCGAAAAATCTGTTCCACGTCGAGTGGGATTACAAGTGAGCATCGTTCAACGGTGTCAAGGGTTTTCGGTTTTTCGAGTTGAATTTTTTCCGCCTGGAATTCGAGACTTGGAAGTTCACGTTTGAGTTTACAACTTTGCCTTTTAGAGAACGAGCGCTTTTTTTTTGTTAAAGCGTGTGAGCAATTTTGTGGTCCGTGGGTGGACTTGCAAATTGCGGTAGATACTGGGACACTTTTTCGGGGGTGAAATTGGTTTTAACGTGTACGAAGGCTGCCATTTGGATTTTCGAATCTAGCGATTCACAAGGGAAGTTCGGGAACTGATACACTTCGATTTTCATGAAACTTTGCATAAATATTTATTAGACATATCGCCGATTTTGAGGAAACTCAAGTATAATGTAGTACTTGTAAAAATATTCGATACCTATTTTTTTTTATTGGCAATCGTCTAAGTTAAAAGCTTGAAATCTGCCCCAAAGTTAGAGTGGTAAAGCATATTTCGTTCAATATCTCGGAAACTATGAAGGATAGAATATTTTCGTAAATTGACGAAATTAGCGCCTTCTTATAAAGAATTTAACGGTATAAATTGTTTCCAAGAATCTCCCTTTATTTAAACAAGATACTAAAAAATAACATATTTTTGACTGTTTTGCCAATTTAATGCCATTAAATCTTCTAGAGTATTTTTTTTTAATTTTTTTAAATTACTCTACCTTTCATAGTTTCCGAGATATTCAACGAAATATGCTTTACCACCCTAACTTTGGTGACGGTTTTCACCCTATTAATGCGCACGATTGCTGATAAAAAAAATAGGTATCGAATATTTTTACGAGTATTACATCATACTTGAGTTTCATTAAAATCGGTGATTGGCAGCTCGGGAGGTTCCCCTGTTAGAGACCTTCAAATGACCCTCAAGATACCCAAAAGTTATCCGTCGACATCACGAAAATGTGACTTTGTTCAAATACGATCGGCGTTATGTTTAAATCATATGCGCCCACGTTCTCTACGTTAATTTTCTCGAAAATTGTTTTTGAAAAAACACATTGGGAATTACAGATACAGGATGAACAGGAGAAGCAGAGGAGAGGCAGGATCTACCTTAGAGAGCGGCCCCCCTTGATATCTCCCTTAAAGTTTGAAACTCGCAGGAACGAATTCCAGGTATCTTTTGAGATATGTCTGATAAATATTTATCCAAAGTTTCATCAAAATCAGAGTGTATCAGTTTCACAACTTCCCTTGTGAATGACACATTTTTCTTTTTATGTAAAGACAAGGGATGAAAAGAAAATATGTTAAAAAAAAAAAGGTAAAGAGTAAGTTGGTCGAAAGCTGCTGGAATTAAGACAATCTTTTAACATCTACTTCTGATAATATTATTAGAGGCAATTAAAGTATGAGTCAATTAGCAGAAAATTTGTATGTTGTCTGTCAATCAAATCGTATTTTATACCTATCAATAGAAATATAACGTAACAAGCATTGTCTTACTACAATTATACTGCACACTAAAAGGTGAAACAATGAAACAACAGAGGTTTTTCCTATCGCAATTGGGTTCTCAATTTTCCACAAAAAAAAAAGTACAAAAAGATGTTTGCAAACCGTATCTAAACGTTGATCAATGATCAACGGAAAAACGGCTTTATTCTCGCCACCATATCGACCTGCAGAATCGCGAAGCTATTGTGGCACCCTTCGTGATTTTAATGGGAGTTTCCTGCATTCACGCGACCCCCAACCCTTCTCCGATTCCGATCGCCGGCATATGAAGACATCAAGGGAATTTATGGACACCGCAATCAGTTGTTGTCATGCGAGCGGCCAGTTTTTTATGCACTTAATGTGCCCGCGTGTTCGTTGTGTCGCAGGTCGTGAACCTTGACTCTTTCAATTAGCGCCCATTGTGCCTCGCCACTGACATAATTGCTACGAAGGATTTATTTCGATTTACAAAGCTTGAATTTCGACGCTCGGCAACGTACTTACTGAAAGATTGTTTTTGCGATTGAAAACGACGGATGAATTTGGGAATTTTTAATGGTGAAGGTTCCGATTTCCACGTTGGATAATAATGACAATAGTGTCTTTTGATGTTTAATTATATTTAATAAGAAAATACACCTAATTCTGTTTTTACAGGGTAGATACGTTCCAGACAAATCCGTGTAAAAAAAGACGCGAAGTACATAAATAGAAAAAAGGGGATTAGTTCCATATCTGTCAACCTGGAAAAAGTAGTTAAAATAAATTTATTAAAAAATTTATTTTAAGAATATTTTAGATTTTTCAATCGTGCTAAATCAAATGAAATCGTGTAAAACGGAATCAATTTTTTTTTCTAGACCGTGTTGAATCAAAACTGTGCAAAAAAGGACCGTGTAAAAACAGAATTGGGTGTACTGGTACTACAGATACTTGCATTGAGTTTCTGTGAAATGATGGACAGATTTCGAAATCTTTGGTTGCTTACTGTTTCGATTATCGCGATGTGCAATGTTGATGCAAGATGTTTTTGTCGTAAATTATATTTTAATCAAACTGCTAGTATTCTGGACTTCTGCATCGAGTTTCTGTAAAAAGGTTTTATAAAGCAAAATAGGAATTTTTAACACGTTGAACGCCACACGAATTTCGCTAGTTTCACTGTTTCAACTGAAGTGAGACTTTTTCTATTAAAACTGTAACTTTATAGAGTAAAAATGTTAAAGTTAACAATAGTTGTATATTAGGCAGTACTTCACTTTTTTAATAGCAGCAGTTAAATATTGAATATAGTAACGAATTCGTGTATCCTATCGTTTTAAACTCGTAAGAAATTTCATTGAATTGAATAGCGCCGGTCACCAGTGACCCCCGTGGCGTTCAACGTGTTAAATGGCTTTATTAAGTTCAGCAGGCCTTTTACAGTAATTATTTATATAAATTAAAATGCTGGTGGTATTCTAGAATTATGTATTAGTTCTTACAAAAATACATTAAGACGATCTTTCAGATTATTAAAAATTCGAAATTTAGCATTATGCAATTTTTTAACCCTTTGAGGACTAGCGACGCATATATGCGGCCTGAGAAAAAGTTTAATTATTAATAGACGCTTGTATATATAGTTAGAGTTGAAAAATTGAAATACAACCCTTGAAATTTGATTAAACAAGTAATAATTTATAATGTACATGGATTAACAGTATAACTTGCTGATAAAAAGGTGCTTCTGGATCGCAAAATGAATGGCTATCTCTCAATATTCAAAAATGTCTCCGTCCGCAAAGGGTTAATACAGAAACTCTATTCATTGAATTTTTACTCGTACAAGTTACAAATTTCCTTTGAAGCTAAATGCCCACATATTAAAATTAATAAATTACTTCAAGTACTATTTTTAACATTTCCCAACATGGCATATTGCAACTAATCCATAAGTCCAACAAAAAATCCGGACCACGGAGAGTTAATTTCCTAAAATGAATTAACTAACAAATTGCTCCCGACCCGTAAGAGTCCCCTAGCAAAAGATCCATCGACATTTTCAATCGAAGCCGGTCTTATTAGCCGGAAACAAAACTCCGCCGCCCGATGAAAGTCGCAGTGTGGCTCACCTGTCAGGTCCACGTGACCGTCGTGGCTTTTCCACGACAACGGCAAATGGCTTCTCTCTCTCTCTCTCTCTCTTTCTCTCCACCTATCTATCTATCTTCCCTCGTCCCACCCTCCTCCGATTTCCCTCTGTTTTTCATCCCTCCCTCGACGTCCGCCCACGTCGTATTTCCACGTGACTTCCATGTGCTCGTTAGCGTCGGCTTTAGGTAAAATCGAGAGCGTCGACGTCACTGTGGCGTAAGTGGAGAGAGACAGAAACGAGAGAGAGAGAAAAAATAGTCGAAAGAGAAAGGAAGAAAAAGAGGGAAGAACGAAGGGTGAGAAAGAGAGACGAGAACGTCGGCGAAGTTCCTCCCTAATTGGGGTGGGACGACGACGACCGGTGCCCGGGGATAAAATCGGAGCTGCCGTCCTCTTCGAGTACCGAACCTCTTCTTCGTGACCGATTGCGTGCTCCGCTCTACGGGATTTTCAATTTTAACCCGCGATTCCCGGGCACGGAAGAGGCACTTCGATCTGCCCGAGGACCGAATGCTTGTTTCGTTGGGAAGAATCTACTTAAGGCTGCGCCGGCTCATGTTAAGTGTTCTCTGATTGTGTGTCTCGTGGCCTTCCGCTTCGCGTTCGGGCGAGAGATGTTACGCAAGAGAAGTATACCGAGAGCGGATTTCTTTCATTTTCTTCCCTTTGTTGCCACTGTTTTTTTTGCAATTGTTGAAAATATCTGCTACGATGAATTCTGTAGGGCCTCAAACGCGGCCGTTGGATATTCGCGAAACCAGGGCCCAGGAGAATGGCGCTTCGCGTGCGGTGACACGGAATAAGTTGCGGTGTTTGAGAACAGATACTGTCTGACTTTTTTAATTCAGTTTGTGGCTTGGAACCTTTAAGGTTCAGCGATTGAGAATGGTGGATTTAGTGAATTTTTATACTGGTATGAATGAAATTGTAAAAGCGGTTGATGACGGATTTTCTTCTGTATGATGTAGAAAATAATATCTTTCGGCGATTGTTCGACGTTATTAGGAAAGTTCTTACTGTTTCGTAGAGTAATACTTATATTATGTATTAAAAATATATTAAGAATTGTACAATGCTGTAGGTACGTGGAGATATTCGTCAATGTGCCCGTTATTTGATTTGATAAAATAAACTAATTATTGATAACCCCTAACATAATTCTTACTTCTAAAGCGTCGTGCTGCAAATAAATTCTGTCATCACAAATAATTATATACTCCACTGGTGAATTTTAATTCATTATGAAGATGTTCATTAAACACTTTTACTACGCTCATTAAATAAACCCACCCTCGTGCAAATAGAAAAGTGGAACCTGAGGAAAACTATTATCCAAAATAGTATTTTTATCCTCACACGACGTTTGCGTTAATTCATCAAAATGTTGAACTCCACCCAAAAGCGATAAATTCTATTTACAATAAATATTGGATTAACCATTTTTATTTGTATAAATGAAAATAAAACCAGCATGTTACTAATACAAAACTAAACAAATCAGTTCTTCACAGAAAAGTCATTTTTTCATTAAACCACCCTTCTATAAATCAGCCTCAAAAATCTTTTAGGTTGGTGCATATGAAATGTCGGATTGTATACGGCGAAATTAAAACGCCACAGTTTTTGCAAAATGAAGGTTTATAAATCAAATAATTTCTATCGACAACAATACGCTTCTGCCAAAGATCCACAAGGACTTTTATAGAATTTTTAATAAAATCTGAGTTTTTAGAAACAATGAAATTTGAGGCGACTTTTTTAAAGTCACCTTTATTATTGGATTGTTTTTCTGTAATGAAATGGTCTAAGTATTTAACACTAGATTTACGGAAGCCATTAAATTGGCGGGTCCCTACTTATTTTATAAATATTTCTCAAATTTATAGAGAAGCTGCATGTACAGTAAATATTTCACGTGTATTTTATAATACAGTAATTACTTAACACTAGAACTACCGGCGTTAAATCTATCATATTTCAATATATTAAATAATTACTTTGAAGAAGGAGGAATCAAGAGGCGGAAACGATGATCGATTCGACGATTTATGTTTTTTGAAATGGACGTAGAATATTTATTCTACGACTCTTCTATAAACTTGGAGGATTTTTGGAAAAAGTTGTGTACCAGTCATTTTGACTGGTTTGGTAGTTCTAGTGTTAACGAATTATCATCTTTGGCGCTTGATCCCTGTTTTCCCAAAGTCCTTATTTAATATATTGCAATGCAACAGATTTCAGGCCCGTAAATCTAGTGTTAAAATGTGATAATCCGTTAAAGGAAGATCAGGTGAAGGTGGATACCGCAAAATTTTATATTTTAGTTCACGAAAATTTTTTGAGCTCACTTTTGACGGATATGGTCTTGCGTTGTGGTGCAATTAAATAGGCACCTGCCGATTAATTGAAACCGAACGCAGTATTTTCACTTCTACAAGCATTTGTTCAATTTTTTTACAGTATCTGTCAGTAGTAATGCTTTCATCGCCTTAGAAAAAGGAAGTTCAGCTTTCCATATATAGATTAGGACATCATTATGGCATATGGTTGTGGCTCTACCACGAGGCGCATTTTGAAAATGCTTATATCAAGAACGGCACTTTTTGAACCACCGTTGTACGACTTTTTTGTTAACAATTGCCTCCCATATGCTCTGTTTATGTTAAGACTTGCAGCAGCCACATTATTACCAAGTTTAAATTCATATCGGATTACTACTCGTACTTCACTAGTAATCACGTTCCGCAATAAAGCATATTTTTTATAGATATTAGGTGTCTTCCAAAAAAAATACACTCAATATTGAACGAAGAGATCAAATAACCTGTTTCAACTATAAAATCATTAATATTACGGCTACCTATTTACAAAATATGGCCAAAATGTAGGCCTAATCCGACATTTCATATGCACCAACCTAATACATCCAAAAAGGATAAAATCTAACTCACTACAGGTAAAGTGAGGGACCAGAAACAAGGCACTCGGGACGGAAGGGGAGATTGCTCTCGCACCGCCTATCCCTGCCATGTCGATCCTGGAAACCTGAGTTCGACGAATGACAACCGAAAATAAAACACTCCTTTCGTCGTTCACATGACGACGCAACGAATGTGCGGGTCTCTCTTGTCAATAGCGCGTCAAAATAAAAAATGCGTGAGGGAGAGGGAAGTCCCTATCCGTCGGGCGAATCAGAGCAAATTACTCCTCAAGTGCCTTGTTTCTGGTCCCTCAGTATATACGCTCTCTGCAACTGCTCAATCAAAACCCCCACCAGGCCCCTACAAGAAGCCAAAAATCAGAAAAACAGAGATTTTCCAAAAACCAGGAATTTTATAGTCAATCAGCGTTTACGCGTACCCGTGAAAAATGTAAGCCACATCCAAAAACGTTGAACTGTATCTCCCTATAGTTAATCTCTTTCGTCAACTGTTCAATGAAAACAACCACGTATCTACAAAACTATCAGAATATAAAGAAAAGCAATTCTCGAAAAACCAAAGATCTTCTCGTAGAGCCTCGTTTGTGCGAACCTGCCAAAAAATTTAAGCCGCGTTTTGAAACGTTCCTTTTTTTCATCGAACGCGCACCAAGCTGTAAAGCGGCTGCACAAAGTCAGGGGCTGATTTACGCATCGCAGGGAAATGTTTGCACGGCCAGTCGGCCAGCACGAAAATGAGCATAATATTTGGCCGCGTAATCAATCAATTAACGCGAGCAGCGAGCATCACTGACGCGCATTAGTTCACCGCTGACTGGCCACCCCCAAACATCCCTTCGCCGCGTTTCGATCAATCGAATAAATAACCCCCGTCGGTGATCCAGCCCGCCGGCGAAACGGGAATCGTCCATTAGAAAATTGCGAATGGAAAACCACGGTCCGATGTTTGCAAAATAACCATTCAACGTCGTGTTTCTATCGATAATGGTATCGCGGGGATAGCGCGGGAGATTTGAAATAGGAATATCACTGTGTTTTCCTTGGGTTTGATACTCGCGAGTTTAAATAGACGATGTTCATAGGTAATGAATTATAAATGTTTGCAGTAGTTTTCTATTCATTTTATGGTTTATTGTGGAGTAAATTGGATGTTTGCGTGGGTTGTTATGACAGTGGACTTGGACCTTCTAATTAGAAATACTTTGATGTTTGTTTTCAACGATTGAACTCTATGTTGTAGAATATTAATTGTTTCTTTTTTAATATTTGGAAGGTGGTGCGATGCTGTAGATGATAAATGCAATTCTTCGAGGGAATTTATTTGCTACTTGCGTAGAATCTGAAAAAGCGTAGCGTGCTATACATTTTAATATCGAACAACGGTGTACTTATAATAATTGAAATATTTTTCGAGCATTTTAATCATTTAATTTTACATTACACAAAAGTTTTCATTCCAATCACGTAGTTTCTATATTATTTTCCTTTTAATAGTTTAAATTAATTTCTAAATTCATATGTCTGAATTAAACTCATCGGGATAAATTAATAAAAAAAGGAAGAAATATAGTCGACAGGATCGGTATTTTTTCTCTCTTTTCTACGCTTCTTTCTTTGAGATCGGTGCGAGATCGCAAGTTGTGAGTTTTTCCTGTCTATTTTTGCAACGCAAAGGCATCGCAAAAGATAGCACGTTCCTTCTCCTCGAATATCAAACGCCGAGGTAAAAGATTTAGCTCGAATGTCACCGCCGAGTTTCCTGGCTGCAAATATAAAAAAACGCTGCTCAAAAAATTCCCTTTGAATGCCTTTAAACCGCTAAACCGAAAACAGTTAAAAACCATAATAATTACTTAAAGTGCCGAGCTTTAATGTAAATTCATTAAATTCGATATTCGAAGTTCGATGAAAAATCCAAATTCTCGCAATATCGCCGGAATAACAACGTTCGAATGTAATTAATTTTCCCGTCATTAAATTCTCTTCAACCAGCCTCGTTGTTGCTCGTTGAATTATCTATTATTATTTAACATATTCAATGAACGTTACACAATTTTAATGAATCAAAAATGAAAACGGAAAGTGTAAATTAACAGTACGATATTATTCTGTGTTCTTTCATAAGTCGCAAATTCCTTCACTTCATCTTCTGCATTAAAATTGATTATAATTTGAATGTCAGATATGTTTCACTTTTAATTAAAGATTATTATTATATGAAAAGTTGGCATTGGAAGTGGCTACGTACTCAACGGGAATTTAATTATGTTAAACTAGTATTCCGCCGAGAAATGTATTGTAAAATCTGTCAATACTATTATTTATAGTTTGGAAGAAATTTCATCGAGTACTGTAATGCCGATGATCGATGATCTCTAAAATAATCCAACCACTTTTTATGTTAGAATATGCTAGAAAAATTGAGAATAATGTTATTTAAAACTAAAGTAACACCAAGCAGCCAACTGCTCCAGAATACTTTAAATCGTACCTCTAGAAATTTTATATTAATAATTCGATAGTAAATACACCAGGAAATTTATCAACATTATTATCCAAAAGTTAAGTAACACCGAGTATCGAAGCGCCTCAGAATACTTCAAATATTAACATTACTAATTTAGCACAACCAAATCGATCGAAAGTATACCAGAAAATGGACCAACATTATTTTTTAAAAATAACGCATTTCGCATACACGCTGACATTAATAACCGATTTATTTATGACCCCACGTCGCGCACCGTCTTAACCAATTCTCCTCATTCTTCCTCAGCATCCCTTAATTGCAAACAAAATACCAACCCCGCCCATCGGTAAAAACGGATTCTCCGCTCGAGCGATTCTACGTCACAATAACAAACGCGTGATTTTTCGAGTAACTTCCTCCCGGATAAAGGGCACAAAGGGTCGTCTCTCGTCGTTCGACCCTCCGCATTCACTCGAACTGGCACTTCGTTTGCCGCGGTTTCGTGGATACGCAAAAAATCATCCACCGTTACGCACGAGTCTCGTTTAACATAAATAGCGGAAGTGATCGCATTAGGTCCACGTGTTAAACGGTGAAAATCGGTCGTCCGATCGTCGGTTGCGTGGAGCTAGGTATGCTCAGGTATTACGTTTTGTGCCGGCGGCTTCGTTTCGACCTTCACAAAAGGTTGCGTCGGTTAATATAGGGTGACGTGTGTTGATAAATACGCTGCCAGCTAGAGAAAGGTGAGGGACCTGATTGTATTTCGTCACTCGTGTCGATTTCCACCCCGGATCTCGTATAATCGTTGCTCGGTCATCGAGCTTAACATAAACATGTTTGACGTTCGATGGAAGATTCTGTTGTATTATTAAAACCGTTTGAGTCCCAAGGAGCGCGATCGCGCTCTTCAGATTTTGTGTCGAAAAGTCCCAGTACTCGGTTGAGACAAGCGCTATCGCGCTGCTCGGGTTTTTTCGACCGTGTTATTTTAACACGTTGAACGCCACCGGTATTTCGATAGTTCCATCATTCCTACTGAACTGAAACTATTTGTATTAAAATTGCATCTTTATAAAGCAGAAACTTCAAAGACACAGATGAATATATATTCAGGAGAACTTTATCTTTTTAACGCCAAAATTTAAATATTGAATATATTACAAAATTCATAAGTATTGCAAATTAAAAGTCGTGTGAAACTTCATTGAATTCAATAGCGCCGGTCACCTGTGACCCCCATGGCAGTCAACGTGTTAAAAGCCTCTGTGACTCGAACGGTTGAAGGGTGGAAACTTCTTGGAGTTCAAGAATTATTGTTATTAGGAAGATTTACGCGTGTGGTTTTGAGTTTGATACTATTCAGTTGTAGTATAAAGATACATTGTAGGATGCTCGATATCGTGATATTGTAGATGTCAACGTTAGAACTATCGATGACTGATTTGGTAAATTTAAAAATGGTAGATTAATATATTGAAGCAAAAGGTATGAGGTGATGGAAACTTGATCGACTCGATTTTATATATTGGGTGATTGCATCAGTTCGTGTCTGATTCTCATGGAGCAAACTTAACTGCAGAGTGGAATTGTGGTGCTTTTGTTTTGTTTTTTTGCACGGACTGATTAAGCGATAGTATTATCTGTCACTTTAAAATCAAACAGCGATCTGGTAACTTTATTTCTACTTAAGAGAATTTTTCAAAATAGAGGTCGGAAAGAGACATTTGCGGCATGTAAGCTATGCGAGTTTTGGAGGGGCCTTAGTGTTGTAACTGCAGAAAAAAATATTCCGAGCATTTATTTGGACCGTGCTCCTGCTTATAGGACAACTAAAACCCGATTTGGCTGATTTCGAAGTTATGATTTCAACTTGGAAGGTCAATCTCGCTTTGGACAACCTTCCGGAATTGATAACGATATTGTGTGTGCTTTGGCGGAACAAAATGCAAGGGTTACAACTGAGGAGTTTACTGAGAGGGTGAACATTGATAATTCGACCGCATTTCGACATTTAAAGAAGGTTGGACACATTTCCAAACTTGATACATTTTCAGATTTTCATTTGTTCCGGTCTTTGCACAATATTTTAAATGCCAAAAATCTTAATTCTGAGGAAGCTGTCAAAAATCACCTCATCAGCGTTTTTCAGGGAATGCCAAGCACTCTCTTCAAAAATGGAATCGACAAGCTTGCAGATCGTTGGGAAAGAATTGTAGAGAAGAATGGTTACTATACAATTGGTTAATAAATTGTATTCCTTAAAATATAGCTTGCTGAATTTTATTCTTCAATCGGGGCACGAACTTATACAATGATCCAATATTTTACGAATATTCTTTGGGGTTGATTCGTTGCGCGAATAATTTCTTACTTTTTGCATTAACACTAGGACTACCAAACCAGTCAAACTGACTGGTACACAATTTTTTCCAAATATTCTCCAAGCTTATAGAAGAGTCTTAGAATAAATATTCTACGCCCATCTTAAAAAACATAAATCACCGAATCGATTATCGTTTCCGCCTCTTGATTTCTCCTTTTTCAAATTACTTATTTAATATTTTGAAATATGATAGATTTAACGCCGGTAGTTCTAGTGTTAACTGACATGGATTGACAAAGGTCATTGCAACTTTGCGAAGTTGGTTAGAAGTTTCGCAGAGGTTAATTGGAGACTAACAGCGTTTATTAAATTGCAATCCAAAATAGAATATTTCTCTCCCTTCAATATTATTTTCGCTCGCCGACAAATTACCAAATTAATTATCCCGCGACGAACGAGGCACAATGGAAGCAAAACAGAAAAAAAACAACAGAAATACCAATTTTCCACAATCGTCCAACTCGTTCGAAAACACTTAACGAGACGTCCACTTTGAACCGTCCACGAAAGTCCCTCCGCGGTGAAGGGCCAGCACTCGTCCAGGCTCTCCTTTCACAGGCGGCCTCTGAAAGGTTAATTCACCGCGTTTGTTTCTCACGCACCCGCGGAGGGCGCACACAACGAAGCCTTCGTACCCTTTGAAACTCTCCTCCGGTCGGGTGTCCCGCTGGGACATAATAAGGCGTATATCTATTCTTTTCGACGTACGATAACCCAGCCGCCCATCCACCTACGAGACCTTTGCGAATCGTCGTCGTCGTGCGCGAAGTCGGCGCACCCCCCAAGGCTTTCCCTCCATTTTCCCCGCAGTTTGTTATTCTGAAAGTCTCTTTTTAGCCGTAGAAAATCGACACAGCCCGCCAGGCGGCTCTCCTCCCCGCCGTCGCCTTTAGAATAGCCTCTTTTCTCCTCATCACCCCCTTTTCCACCTCTCTACGTTTTTTCCATCTTTTTTTCCTCCTCTTTCTTCGTCTTTCTTCCCTCCTCTTCTCCCTTTCTTCGACTCCCTCCCTTTTCCTCTCTCCCTTTCTCATTCCCTCTTTCATTCATCTATCTCTGCGTCTCACTTCTTCTCGCATCCACTCACCCCTTTTTCCTGTGTAGATTTCTGCCCCGCTTCTACCCCCGTTTTCCAGCAGTTCTCACCCTACTCTATGTCGAGGCCAACCTTCCTTACGAAGAATGAAATTACCTTCGTTACGCGAAACTCGCTTCAACCCCAACCCCCCGAACCTGATTCCTGCCCCTCTCTTGCCCGTCCTTCCTCCTTTCTCCCTCGTTCCTTCCAGCCAGGGTGGGTATATACCGTCCACGGGGGTGGATGTTCGTATGTAACGACGTACATAGACACCCACACGTATCTAGACACGCGTATTATGTGCACATAGTCGCGTACGACGTCGGAGGGACGATTTTATTGCGCCATTTTTACTCCCTCCTTGCCAGGGGGCTCGGGGGTCCTCGGGGATGGTACGAAAGTAATGGCTCCTTCAGAGACCCGCAACTCGACGCCACGTGACACTCGGGATTTATGGTCACTCGTGGCCTTGCCTCTCTTTCTCTCTATCTCGTGATTTTCTCTCTTTGCCCTTCTCTCCTCCTCCGTGATCTCTTCTTTCGCCTTCTCGGGTGCCCTCTTCGTCTTTGCCGCCTCCTCGACACGGCTTTGCCCCTTTTTCTCCTCGGACTCACTTTTATTTCTGTCATGTTAGCCGGGGGATCAGAACGCGGGTGATAAATTGGGTAAAGGTCGGTGATGATCGGACTGATAGCCAGATTTTGCCGGTACATGTCCCGTGGAAGGTCCGGGCTTTTGATAGAGACGTAAAATATGGCGATTTCGTTGGGTTTCGTGGAGAGGAAACGGCCAAACGGCCACGTTGGGGTACGTGGAAGTTTCCCATGTTTCTGCGGCCTTCTTTTTTCTCTCTTTTGCGTTTTTCGACTTCAGCTGCTACAGTCATTTCGCGTAGAATCTAGTGTTTTAGATCAGCTCCGGACCACCGATTATACAATATACATGTCAGAAAAAATTAAACATTTCACAAAAGGTTATGGAGGATTTGAACTCGGACCCACTGATTGGAAGTCCCAGCCTCTATCTCCTTACCTATCGTAGCCCTACTTCTATAGTCAATTTTGTTGAGTACCTACTGTTTTAGTTGGTCTCCGAACCACCGAGTCTGTGGTGTGTACATCACATTGGAAAATTTTTCCAGAGGTCATGGGGGCCTTGATTGGAAGTCTGAGCCTCTACCTTCTTACCCAACATAGCTCTACTGCTATAGTCATTTTTTCTGAGCCCTACTGTTTTAGGTGGACTCCGAACCACCGAGTCTATGGTGTATATAGCACGTAGGAAAATTTTTCCAGAAGTCATGGGGGTTTAGATTGGAAGTCTGAGCCTCTATTGCAGAGCTGACGGCGAATTTGAACTCGGATCCTTGAAAGATTGAGTCTCTCCCTCCTTATCCGCCATAACTCTCCTGCTATAGTCATTTTTGCTGCGACCTACTGTTTTACGTGTATACAAAGTAATGAAAGTAATGAATTGCTAAAAATTCCACGATATCCCCTGTATTTTGATCGCGTGGGTGAATCTATACAGTCGCAGAACGATGAATTACGACAGGATGAATGCGTAAGGACTTACGTTACGTGTATCGCGCACCTGGGTCACCGAAATACCCCGAACGGGAAAAGAATTATTATCTACTCGCCGGGAAGATAAATGGAGTTCATTGATAGACGATCAATTGTGTGCCGAGGGGGATCGTGCTGGCATTGTCCGACGAAAGTACCTTGTCAAATCTACTACACGGAGATTTGCTACGCGATGCTACTCTCACGCTGGGGTGAAGTAACGAGCCGAGGGGGTGATAATCGCTTTCTACTTCTCCGACCGTACTACCGGCTCACCAGTTGCTTCTTCGTTTCGTACGTTCATCGATGAGACTGCCTTTCATGTTGATAGGCATCAAGGATGTTCATGGAGGATTTTGCTGATGGGCAAAGTTTCGGGATGAATAATTATATCGGCAGTTTTTTATTTATTTAATGAATTACTAGGAGGTTAGTGGATTTTAATGGGTGCAGCTGCAGGTATATGACGGTGAATTCTGTTGTGTCATCGATGATGATCGGTGCTGAATTCGATGTTGTAATTTTTAAACGATAATATTCAAGATTCTCTCCCCATAAACGTTTAAAAGTTGAAAAAATTTCTGAAAATTAGCTCGTTCTCCAAAAATACACTCTACAAATCAACAGTTCACGGGCTGTCAAAGACTTTCAAAAGAATCCAAAGAATACATTTGAACTTAAAAAATTAATGTCCAGAATGCCAAAACTCGTGAAAGCCGTCATGAAGAAAAGTCGTGGTTATATCGATGAAAACAAAATATGCTATTTTATTTTTTGCATTATAAACCTGTTATAGCACTTGATGTATGTTTGCCTTGAAATATATAATACTAAATAAAACAAAATTAGTTAAAATCATACAAAAATGTGCTTAGATTTATGTTCACAATTTTTTCCACTCGAAGTAGGTGTCCTATTACTTATGGCCGACAGTGTATAACGTGATTTCCTATAACACGGAACATATCCCCCGCGTTGTACGAAGTCTACTGTATTGTTATTTCACAACCCGTCACAAGGACTGCTATGGTAAGAATAAGTATCCACAAAGAGTCGGTACAGTTAGCGTTAAACGTAAAAAAATTCTGCGCAACATTATCACCTTCGAATTCAAAGGTAGCGCCCACAGAGTCTCGACTTCCACCTTACGAGTCAAACTCAGATCTTTCCCGACAACGAAAGTCGACTCCCAGAATCGAGAGGAAACGAGCCGCAGCACGTGTTGCGATCGTTGTATAGGGTTTCACAGAGAGAGTCGATGATTTTTGCGGTCAGGCCGAAAGGGCCTGAGAGAAGGGGACCGAAGGGAGATGAGCCTGGCGCCATGTCGTTGCGTGGGTGACACGTGATCCGTCTGCAGGGGTGTGAACCACGAGGCCTCAAGAGCAACCGGGCCGATTCGTCGGCCCTCTCCTTTCTCCTTTTCTTTTTCTTTTTCCTTGGCGTCTCCTTTCACCGAAGCTGCTCGGCTAATGACGCGTGCAGGAAGGAAGCCGGAGTGTTGCGGAATTCGAGATATTTTCAAAAGCACCGAACCCCCTTGGAACGCGTAAACGGAACACCCCTGGAGGTATCGTGCTTTTTGGATTCTTGAAATAATTCTGGCTGACTGAAGATCCCTGGAATGAACTGGATTTGATGGAAGACGTAAAACCATTCGTGACTGCATCGCAAAATTGTTTGCATTAAGTTTAATTATAGTTCTGTTCCATGGGTTCTACGTTGGATGCCATGGAGTTAATCGGTGACCGGTGATTTAGTGTTCAATGAAATCTTTTGTGACTTAATTTACAATATTTACAGCTAACGCATACAATATTTAAATGTTGGCGTTAAAACTCTAAAAGTTCACTATTTTTACCTTTAACCCCTTGCCCTACAATAACGAGTGACGCTCGTGATGAGGTCAATGGAATAAGAAAACTTCAAGTTTTGCAAAACCGATCAAATTTCAAATATTAATGAGACGCTATAATATTACTTCTATAATATTAATATTATTACGTTAAATTATACGATATATCAAGAATCACCGATGAACTTTTATTTTAGCAATTAATTTCTGAATTATAGCGGAGGCAGTCTCAAAAGAAATCATAGTGCAAGGGGTTAACACTTTGAATGCCATGGGGGTCAACAGTGACCGGCGCTGTTGAATTCGATGAAATTTTGTATAATTTTTAAATTGCGATATTCACGGATATGGTAATATATTCAATATTAAAATATTGCTGTTAGAAAAGTGAAATATTACCGAGTGCTATAACTATTTTTATTTTTAACATTTCTATTGTATAAAGATGTGATTTTAACTGAAACACTTTCGGCTCGGTGGAAATAATGAAACTAGCGAAATACGGTGACACTCAAGGTGTTAACTACTCCTAATATAACCTTTAATTATTAACTAATAGTATTTTACTATTTTTTTTCTCTATAAAGATCTGTGTGCTAAAAAAACTTGCCCTTCGGTAAACATTATGAAACTAGAGAAATACGGGTGGCATTCAACGCCTTGATTTGAATTTCCGAATTTGCCCATGTCAGTGCAATTGCACTTCCAATTGTTACGAATGTCTCTCCAAGTGCATCCGCTAATGCACCAGATAAGGAACCAAACTTGAAAGAAAATAATATCGCGAAATTATAGAAACATATTATTTTACTCAGCTCCGAATTTGAAATGCTTTGGTACACCGAATGTTAACCCCTTCGGACCCTGTGCACATTATAATGTACATAATACTTTGCGTGCTATATCTTATTACATATAGGTTTAAACTTAGTTTCAACACCTAATGTATCTACCAGTGATCGTCTAATATGAACAAATAACGTCTGCAACGACATCTGTTTTTTCTGTGTGTATATGAATTAAGTTAATCTCAATATAAAAATAATTTTTCTTAGGCGAAAGAAAAGAATTCGGGTCTGAAGGGGTTAACTTAAGAAAAATCTCCCTTTGACGAAGATTTTAGCAAGTAAAATCCTTAAACCCATTCTTACCATGTCATCCATCATAGTATTCCTGAAGAATTTCGCATTCTTCATTTCCACGGACTCATACGACCACGCAGAGTCAAGTATGGCGACCAACGAATTCCAACGCAACTGCCAACCAAGAACTACGACCCAACATGGTTGAACTTTGAAAGCAAACGATTGAAAAATTACACCACTCGCGTGTAATATATTTCCCTACGTATTACAGGCTCCTCCTATGCTCTCGGTAACACCGCTGAAAATAAATGGCTCGCTTGTTAAAATCACAAAAGTGTTTCATCGCAGGAAATCGTTAGACTCCGGACGCGCATCGACGTCGTGACGCTTCACTTGATGCCTGCCGGACGTATAGTGCCTCCACCTCCGGCTAAACCCGAATGGATCGTAAAAGTGAAACGTAAAAAACGTAGAAACGCCCACCGTACGCCTTGCACCGAGGAACCTTTCTTACGATCATTATTCATAAAATGCTGGATGGCTCCGGCGCCGTTTATGCCGCGTTTCCTTTCTACTCCGAAGATTTCCTCGAGGGCCGACGTTTTCGCGAATCTTTTACCTCGCTTCGACGAATTTACTTTGCCTCGCGGAATTTTGCAATTTTCCTCCGCGATAGGAATAAGAAAAGGCGCTGTTATCGAAGTCTT
The DNA here is from genome assembly GCA_963989415.1 of Cerceris ruficornis. NCBI lineage: Eukaryota > Metazoa > Arthropoda > Insecta > Hymenoptera > Crabronidae > Cerceris > Cerceris ruficornis. The sequence goes on from OZ022529.1 coordinate 7,582,917, forward strand.
TTTTATTCTTATTACGAGCAAATAGCGCTTTCTTACCTCGAGGCTCGGTCTGAGAAAGAAAAATCACGGGGTTCTGGTGTTTGGATAACGAGAGGGAGTTTACGATGAGAATGAGAGCATCGTAATGGCGGACAATGTTGGACGATGTTAATTCGCTTCGGTATCAGCCACTTGCATGTCGGATTTTTTTACGAGGTGAGGGAAAGAATGAGATATCGAGGAATTTCTGCCGAAGATTCTCAGCATACTTTTGTAGAACGCGGGGTTTGTTGGTGAGTTTTGTTTAGTTTGGAAATGAAGGCTTTGAAGAAGGCATATTGAAACGTGAAGTAAAGTGGAAATATTAATAATAATATTTGTTAATTACATTTTTAAGCGGTGTGAATGCCTTCTCAGCATCAAATCTCATTGATTCAGCGGAGTAAATAGTAGCAAAAACGTATTCAGGGACTCCCGTCTCTTCGACAGTGAACGATAATGTCAGTTTGCCATGACAATTTCTAGATCTCCTATATTACTTGAGTCACTCAGAAGCCAATGCGGTTAAGTCAAATTTTTTTATATCTTCTGATTTTTGTAAATTCACCCTAAAAATCTCCCATTCGCACGACTCTTATTAACCTACGTTAACCACCCTGGTCCTATGATTACTTTGTCACTGTCTCCGCAATAATTGAAAATGAAATTGCTAAAATAAAATATGTTAGTGATTACTGATATATTTTAGAATTTAACGCAATATTAATAACATAGAAATAATATTGTCACTCGTTATTATAGGGCAAAGGGTTAGCACTAGGTTTACCGGGCGGGTCATTTTGAACCATTTCGAACTTCCTGAGGGAAATTACAGAAGCCCTTTACATCTGTCTCTGCCACTTATACTGACTTTTATCCGTTCAACGAGAAGCGTATACAGGTTGTTAAAAAAACCATTCGATGTTTATATGGTATATAGGACACACTGTACTGAGTAAAAAAGCTTTAGTAAACATAGGTGGGAAGGTCAACCGTTTCTGAGATATAAACATTTTTATTTGTTATTATCATGATTGACTTACTACTGAAGTTGGTGAAGACGAAGTTTTTGAAACAGCATGTGAGAGGGAACCCTTCGATTGGGAATTTTTTCCGCGTAAAGACGTCGTGCAGCTAAAGTACTTCCATTAGCATGGCCATACATAAAATGCATATCTGCCATTTCTTCATTCGAATAATACGCTGACATTTTCTCGATACTTCGTAACTATGTAATAACTAAAATCACTGATCCACAACTGAGTAATTCTCAATGAAATCTACTGTCGGCGCTTGAATAAGAACATTCAGAACGCGGTTTATAAACACTAAAGTAAACATCGCACGCGATGGAAGCAAGTAAGGCAATCATGACACTACCAAACAAAAATGTTTATATCTCAGAAACGGTTAACCTTTTTACCTATGTTTATTAAAGCTTTTTTACTCAGTACATTGTATCCTATATACCATATAAATATTGAATTTTTTTTAACACCCTGTATATCAAAATTCATTTTTTTCCAAGCCTTCTAATTTCAAAGTTCTCTATGTGGTAACCTATTGACCCGTGTCGGTAGAGATGCATATACAAAAAATGTCGGTGAGCCTAGTGTTAAAGCAGTTCATAAAAAACATCAATTTGCAATACATTACCTTCCACGAGACACAAGAACCCCGAACGAGCAAGCTATCGCATAAATTCAAACCCTCCACCATCATCCTAACCAACTCGACGATCCAGGTCGAATCGCCGGAGCATCGTCAAAATCGGCGAAACCGGCAGGAGGATTCGGTAGGTCGGTGATCGAGAAGGGCTCAGCAGGTGTTCCGGTTCGTTTTACGACAGCCCTTGACCTCAGCAGGGTCGAACGGAATAAGTTTTCCGCACTAGGATATATTCTACCGGTGAACGTGTACATAGGCGCTCTTAGAAGCACGATGAAAGAGCTCTCTTTCCATCTCTCTTCTCCTATCCTCCTCAAGGCCCCGATTTATGTGTGGCCCCGATCGGACGAATAACGATCTGTAAAGAGGTTTGTAAAGTTGGCGGGTAGCAAGAACCCCGTGGCGTGTCGGACTGGGCCCTCCCTGGGTGAGATCCTCCTGGCATCGCGCCTACTCTGAAACATTGTTGAGGCCCAGTCCTGCAGATTTATTTCGTTGCTTCTTCATGGCTATTGGTCGAGTTTTTAATACGCCGTGTGTTTGACGTATTGATGGGTTTTGGCGATTGCGTTTAACGCAGTTGGTTCGCAGGGATGTAGTTTGGATGGAGGTTACGGTGGTGAGGGAGTCGAAGGCTTTGGGACTTTGAGGAAATTTTGATATTTGATATGTGTATTGTGCCTTTCATAGCTCGTAGACCTATTTAAAACAATTGGTTCTAGGCGAGATGAGCATTTGAGGATAGCACGGCAATGTAGGATTTAACTCCTTGCTATACAATTTCTTTTGTGACTAAATGCGCAATAAGTCTTTAATTACTGAAATAACAATCTACCCCTGATTTCTGATATAGTGTATAACTTAACGCAATATTAACACTGGAACTACCGAAGCAGTCAAAATGACTGGTTGCGCATTTTTTAAAAAAATTCTCTAAATTTATACAGGAGCGACAGAGTGGATATTCTCCGTTCACCTTATAAAGCAAAAATTACTGAATTAATCATCTATTCCACCAATCGATTCCTCGTTTTCTAAAGTACTTATTTAATATATTTCAAAATTGCAGATTTGACGCCGGTAGTTCTAGTGTTAATAGCATAGAAATAATTTTATCGTATCGTGACCCAGGGATATTTTTAATTTATTAGTTTTTGAAAAACTTCAAAATTTCCTATTCCATTTAACGCGTCACGAGTACAATACGTTATTGTAGGCTAAAGGGTTAAGTAAAAATGCCGAAGAATTCTTCTACAAGAATCAACCCCATAGAAGTATTAACTTCTTTTGAGACTGCTTCCGCAATGATTCAGAATTAAATTGCTAAATTAAAAAATTGTTCAGTGGTTCTTGAAATATTTTATCATTTCACGTAATATTAATACTATGGAAATAATTTTATCCTGTGGCGTCTCCCTGATATTTTCAATTTTATACGTTTTATGAAATTTCAAAATTTCCTATTCAATTTAACGCGTCACGAGTGTAACACCTTATTGTAGGCTAAAGGATTAAGTAAAAATGTCGCAAAATTCTTCTACAAGTATCAACCCCGCAGAAGTATTAACTTCTTTTAGGACTGCCTCCGCAATGGTTCAGAATTAAATTGCTAAATTAAAAAATTGGTCAGAGATTCTTGATATATCGTATGATTTAACGTAACATTAACACTGTGGAAATAATTTTATCCTGTTGCGTCTCCCTGATATTTTCAATTTTATAGGTTTTACGAAATTTCAAATTTTTCCAGTCCATTTACCGTGCCACGAGTGTCACTCGTTATTTTAGGCTTAGGTTAAGAGTTAGAAGTTCAAGTTTTTAACTCCATACCCATCAAAGACTCCTGTCTTTATCATTTTTTCGACCATTCAAAAGTATAGCAAGCTGCACTTACAAAGTACTATCTTTTTTACCTTTCATTCTTCCCCTCTCGAAAATTCTCTAAAACCGACAGTACCTACACTTTGCAAGACTTTCAATCTTCAATCTCTCAACGATGTAAAAGATCGCGTCTGTCCAATTACAACTATCCTCGGATCCTTTTTGCCGCGACTTCAACACCCACTCGAAGTCGAGAAACAAAGAACGAGCGATTCGCAGGAAGGACGAGGCTGATAAGGAGCAGATCAGACAGTACGAGGATTTTGTGTCGCGTTCTGGTGACGGAAGATCATCGATCATAGCGCGACGAACGAATGGTAGTAGCTTCGTACTATTCTTCGTCGTCGGTGGTTCGTTCGAAGGTAGAATTTCGTAGGATGAGAGGAAGAAAGAGAGACGATGTCCTTTGGGACCACACGCAACTATAGTTTATATTCTTGGGTATCTTCTGTACTCTGGAAACGTTTAACAGTAGAACTGCAGGCGTCAAATCTATTATATTTAAATATATTAATTAAATACCTTGAAACAAAGAGGTTTAAGAGGTTGAAAAGGAGATCGATTCGGTACTTTTTGTTTTATGAGGTGGACGTGGAATATCTAATCTACGGCTCTCCTATTAACTTGGAGAATTTTACCTATAAACTTTATTTTGCCTAATTTTTGCGTTCGTGAATGAGTGACACGATTTCATCCTTTTCAAATGATAATTTAATTGCATGATACATGTGCAATCTTTATGAAATAAAATCTTTAAGATCCCAACATGAAAACTCATGGACGTAAAATATCTAATCTATGGCTCTCCTATAAACTTGGAGAATTTTTGGAAAAAATTGGGGACCAGTCAATTTCACTGGTTCGGTGGTTCTAGTGTTAACCCCTTGGCCTATAATGAGTGGCACTCGTGATGCGGTAGATGGAATAGGAAATTTTGAAGCTTCCCAAAAATAATGAAATTGAAAATATCAGTGGAACACAACACAGTAAAATTATTTCTATGTTATTAATATTGCGTTAAATTGTAAGATATATCAGGAACCACTGATAAATTTTCATTTTAGCAATTTAATTCTGAATTATTGCACGCGCAGTCGTAAAAGTAATCGTAGTGGAAGGGGTTAAGGGATGCTGACGTTTTAATTAACGCCACACTGGGAATATTATAAGTACTTTTATCTAGGGAGTCTTTATTAGGCTTCTGCATTTTTTTGACAAATTAGAAAAATGATTTATGATATTTTTCACTGACGTATTTACTCATTACACGCGATACTCAATATTTGCCTCAAATTCAAATAGATACTTAATTCTAATACTACCAAGCCGGTCAAAAAGTACCGAATTATTTCTAAAAAGTGACTTATGCCACATTCAAAATAACCGGGCGACAACAGACCTTCAGGAACCATTTAAAATTACAAGTCCTAGGCGAAATGGCCACGTCAATTAAATCCGAGGAGATCCAGAAGAAAAAGAAAATCAATGATAACTTTGCAAACACCGCGGAAATGCTACACGAAATAATACAAATTCGTTGAAAGGGGTCAGAAGGAAATTAGTGTTTGAAGTTCCCGTCGATGCTCAGAAGTTGCCCCCTGAAAAAATCGAAGGTGCCGGGCCATTTCTGCCCTCCCACACGCGGCAGGAACGTGTGGGCCCCAAGACAATCGCCACCTACGAGCCCATTCTTTCCCGGTCCCATAAGTGAGATGGAGAGATTTACGATTTTCTTGAGTTACGGCCAATTAATTAAACTCCGAGCGAACGAAGAATTGCACGGGCCGCGCCGTAATGATCGCCGATGATGAGTCGCCCGATTTTCTGACAATCAGCGCGGGCTTCGTCGTTGGATTACGTTCACTTTGGCTCGTTAACTTCGGACATCTTTGAAGGGTTATTTTATCATTGGTTATTGAGTTTTAAGTGTTCTGTAGGTTCACATCGAAGGAAATATCGAAAGCGATTGCGGCGAGTATGGAGTCGAAGGGTTGGCCTTCCAATTAGTAGGCTCGTCTTCAAATCTCTTTCATCTGCGAGAGACTTTTTTCGAAATTATTGTTTAACATTTTTAAAGAGTTTAATCAGATTTAAATCTGAGTCGCAGTATTATATCCACTCTTTAACTGTCTTGGGTTTCCAATAGTTCAAATGTTAATAAACGACAAACAATTAGACCACATTTCACTCAAAAACACTGGGCACTGTCTACAGTCGGCAATAAAGTGTCTATTCGTCGATATTAATCACAAGATTTTCTTAATACAGACTCAGATTCAATATTTCTGTAAAATGTACCTCATAGTGATTCGAATGACAAATAGGACGCATTATTTTCAGTCAGTTAATGCTTTTCCTAAATATTTCATACTTATAAAGAGGTGTTATAAAAATAATATCTGCCTTTTGGGAATCCTAGACCCTTTTGAGGGACACAGTTGTCCTAACCTCCCACCACACTATTTTGGAGTCTTTAATACTAGTTTTACGGGCGTGAAATCTGTCACATAATAATATATTAACACTAACCCTACTAAACCTACCTAAATTTTAGGTTTATCGTATAAAAGAAAAATTACTTAAGTGATCATCTTATTCACTTCTCCAAATCTCTTTTTCCAAAGTACTTATTTCGTATATTTCAATATAACAGATATAAAGCCGGTAGGTTTAGTGTTAAATAAGGACTTTGGAAAAAGAGGGATCAAGCGGAAAAGTTGATAATTCGTTAAGTCATTATTATATTAGGACGACCGGAAAATAATGTAATTTTTTTACATTGAATTCAAACAAAGAAATTTGTAACAAGTTTTTATTTTTAAGGAATGATGCAATCACCCTTGTTATCAAGAACCTTTTGTCATTTAGTGTGCACATTTTCAATGCCGGATCGATAAATTTCAATTAGATTTTGAACAAAATATCTGGAGACAAGACGTTACTTTCGGGTCCCCTAATATTATAAAATACACGTGAAATATTTACTTTACAGCGTCTGTGTAAATTTGAGAAATGTTTGTAAAACAGATAGGAACCCGTTAATGTGACGGCGTCCGTAAATCCAAGACGATCAAGGGCTCCAAGATAAAACAATCTTTAGTTCACAATTCTCCTACAAAGACAAACCATCTTCTTATCGCTTAAATCTCAAACTCCACATTCTTTCCCGTATAACAAAGATTCATAACAAAGTATAAGAAGAAACTTCATATTAAAATTGTTATAAGAAGTAGAATTCTAACAGTTACATCCCACCCCCAACCTAACCCAGCACTTAACCCTTTGCACTCGGAGCCATTCCTGACGTTATCTATCAGCAACTCGGCAGTACCTTACAATTTTCTGCCTTCTGCCATTTCAATAGAACACTTCAGAAAAACATAAATTTCTTAAACTATTCCAGTGCAATAAGGTGATCCTCCGTAATCACTAATAAACTCAAATGTCCCTTCAGAGCGGACATCCGAGTGCAAAGAGTTAATAATTAGACAGCTCTACATATGTACCTAAATACGTCACCCACTCGAAACCTCACTCTCCCAAGAAACAAGCCGATGAGTGAACCACGATGGAAAAAAGTGGTATGATCCCTTCAAGGGCTAAATCGGGGGCGACGTGTGTCACTCGATTCCCCTCGAGTATCGTGCTACCGTTGATCAGCGTGAAGAAATCTACTTGGGTGGCCTGGCACGAAGATGGCTGTGCCAGTAACTTCCTCAATGGAGCGGCTCCTTGCGCAGCAGAGCATCGTTTTCGGGGATCGTCGGATTTCGGATGTAGGCGCAACCACGTCCTAACCGAAGTGCGAAGGTCCGGTGACGTCCTAATGAGCAACAAACCCGGCACACCAGAAGCCATCTGGTGACCAGCTTCGAGAGAGAACCGACGTTGCGTCGCCGCGTGCTACGCCCGGGAAATTAATGTACCCTGAGAATTAATGATCCGCCTTCCTTCCAGGAAGAGGAAAACCTCCGGGCACCTACTATTGCCACGGCGAAGTCCGGATCAGTCGGGGCTGCTTGCAAATTATTCTCTCGGCTGATCGAATTTTCGTGGTTACGTGCTTCTATTTTCGGCCTTCTGATGGATGATAATTAGTCATCTAATTCTATGATGTGGAATAATTCCTGGGGGTTTCCGAGGAGGTTGGTTTTGAAGTTGAGGTTTTGTTCAGGTTTTATTGCTTCATAGATTGTGTTCGATTGGAATTGTATAGGATTTTGTTGAAGTTAATCATGTTTGATGTGTATAATTTGTGTGTTGTTGGTTAAATTAAAAAATGTTTTTAAATGAATGATGGTATGAAAAGGCTATTTTTAGAGAAGTCGTCTTACCATCGGAATAGTTAGAAGAGTCGTAGGGCTTCAGGAGTTAACATGTTCATCGTGGTATGGGACATGTAGGACCCCATGAGAAAGTGATTTCTAAGCGTTTTGTTACTGTGCCTCCCTTTAAAAAATATAATCTTGCCTCTTCGCCCGTAATAAAATACTTTTGCAGTTCTTCACCCCTTGCCGTACAATTTCTTTTGTAACTGCCTCCGCAATAATTCAGAAATAAATTCGTGAATTAAAAATTCATTAGTGCTTATTAACATATCGTATAATTTAACGTAATATTAATACTACAGAAATACTTCTATCGTGTCGGGTCGATCCGATATCTTTAACCCCTTGCCGTACAATAACGAGTGACACTCGTGACGCGATAAATGGAGTAGGAAATTTTGAAGTGTTCCAAAAATTATTAAATTAAAAATATCAGTGGGTCAGGATAAAATAAAATTAATTCTATGCTATTTAATATTGTGTTAAGCCATACGCCATATCAGAAATCAGGGATAGATTGTTATTTCAGCAATTACTTCAAAGTTATTGCGCATTCAGTCACAAAAGAAACGGTACGGCAAGGAGTTAAGGTTCCGCAGAACTTGCAAATTTCCTATCCAATTTACCGCATCACGTGTGCCACTCGTTATTTTACGGCATGGGGCTAATGGATGGCTCTAATGCAGCGGTGAGACAACCACTAATATAATAATATACAAAATTTTAATTTCAACGTTTTAAAAACATTCATTTAACCAGTTAACTGTGGCCACCTCTTCTGAGAGGGCGCACGCATATATGTCGCTTCAGTTCCAGCCAGTGCATACGGGGATGCATGCATCTATCTCAAATTATTTATCCTTTTTATTTGTTCGTTTTATTTCGCCTTGACCTCCAAATATTGCAAAAATCTTGAAACTTACGAATATATTCTAGTTTTCACGAAAATTATATTTCAAATAACCAACGGTAACTAAATTTTGCGCATGGCGAGTATACTCGTCAATCACAGCTAACTGGTTAAGAGGCTGTCCCTTTTTCTGCATATGCAAAATTTTCCACGGAGATTTTAATATTCAATGAATAATGCTAGCCCGCCTACTTTCTTTTTTTGTCTGTCCCGCCCCTAAAAAAGTTTGCGCGTCACTGCTCTAAGGAAATCTCGGTAGACCTACCGCCATCCGTTAATCCTGATCCCAAAATCCACTCGGACCTTTTAACTCCGAGAGCAGAGTACACCGTGGAAGCAACAGTCGGCGAATCCATGGTGTCCGCGTCGCCCAGAGGAAGACCGCAAAATCGGAGTGCGAATCCAATTGCTTTCTCACTCGTTTGCCGGCTATCTCCTTTGGGTTCTGGCAATAAATTCAGCGGAATGGTAAACACAACGGACCGGCGAGTGCATCGAAACCCGAAACCCTAAATCACAGTGTAGATCTCTGCGGCGTGAGGGAGAGAGAGAGTGTGAGAAGGAAGAAAAGGGAGAGAAGGAAAGGCCGGCCCCGTGTCTCGTGCTTCTCCACGAGCGTTTGACTAAATAAACAAATACAGATTAGTTTCACGAGGGCCGCGGGACGTAAATCATCGCGAAACTCGTTACACTCTGCATACATATATGCATACGGTCAGTCTGCCGCTGGGACTCGCCGGTGGTACGAACTGCATCCAGGATCCTCGATGTGGAATTATTACTTTCATCCTCGCATTTCACGTTTCGTCGGATCGACGAAGACGTTGCAGTTTTCGACGTTTGGGTGTGGGATTTGTCGATTGGCAATCGTTGAACGTTGGTGGAGTCTGCAGGAATACTTATAATTGTATAGCTTATAAGAGTTATGATTATTTGGACTAGGACCTAGTGTTTTAGGTGGATTCCGAATCGTAGAAGCTACAATAACATAGAAAAATAATGTGCTTTTTGTTAAAGAAAGAGGTAAAGGTTTGAACTCACAATCAGTGGAAGCGATGTCAAATCCGCCGTCACCTCTTGGAAAGGTTGTTAGTCCTATGTGATACGTAGCTAAAGGTTACTTAAGTCGCACATCCTAAGAAAAAAGGTCCTCAAATCGTAGGTTTTGTTAACACTAAAACTACCGACGTTACATCTACTAAAATTTAAAAGGGAAGTTTGGGAAATGATACACTCCGATTTTGATGAAACTTTGCATAAATATTTATTAGACACATCTAAGAAGATAGCTGGAATTCGTTTTTGCCCGTTTTCAACTTTAGTAGGTCCTGTCTGTCCCCTGCCTGTCTCCAGCCTGTTTCCTGCCTGTCCCTGCCTGTCCTGCCCGTCATGCCCACAAAAACTGTTCCTTCGAAAACAATTTCCCAGAAAATTAACAAAGTCACAGTTTCGTGACACCGGCCGTTAATCTCGGGCATCTTGAAGGTCATTTGAAGGTCAAATTTGAGCTTGCAAGCTCAGACGTAATGGCTCAAACTAAAAGCTCAATCCGAATTTCGACTAAATTTCAAGTTTACCTCGCCAAAATGAGCTTTTGAGCTATGAGCCCGCAGGTGTTGAGCTTTTGAGACATCTTTCAGAGTTTTTCGTGAAATTTCGTCAAAATGCAAGGGAGCTTTTAGTTTGAGCAACGAAAACTGAGCTTGCAAGCTCACTTGTGATCGCTCAAACTAAAAGCTCAATCCGAATTTTGACTAAATTCCAAATTTCCCCCGTCGAAAATGAGCTTTTGAGCTATGAGCCCGCAGGTCTTGAGCTTTTGCGACATTTTTCGGAGTTTTTCGTGAAATTTCGTCAAAATGCAAGTGAGCTTTTACTTTGAGCGACGACCCTTGAGCTTGCAAGCCCAAATTTGACCTTCAAATGACCTTTAAGATGCCCAAGAGTTACTGGCCGGCGTCACGAAAATCTGAGTTTGCTCACATACGATCAGAGTCATGTAAAATCGTATGAGCCCACGTTCTCGATGTTAATTTTCTTGGAAATTGTTTTCGGAATAACACTTTTTTCATAACAGACCAGATAGGAGACAGACAGGACCTACCTTAAAGAGGGGCCTCCCTTGATATCTCCCTTAAAGTTGAAAACGGGCACGAATGAACTCCAGCTATCTTTTTATATATGTCTAATAAATATTTATGCAAACTTTCATCAACATCGGAGTCTATCAGTTCCCGAACTTCCCCTGTTAGATATACCAAATAGGTACTTCGAGAAAAGCGATATCAAAAGGTGCAAAAGATAATTAATTAACTAATTTACATATTTTAAGATAGAAGTAGAATATTTACCTTACACGTCCCCTATCGATTTAGATAATTCTTCGAAAAAATTGGCAATCGGTCATTTTTACTGCCTCGGTAGTTCTAGCGTTAAACCTGAACAAGTACAACCGCAAGAAAAACAACCCCAGAAGTGAATGACGATCTTATTTCAACTCTTCTCATCGAAAGCCCTAGCCCTTAACTTCCGCCCCACCATATTCTCCACCGCCAAACTTTCTCGCCACTAAAAGAATGCTAAACTCCCCGAACCATTTTGAAAATCCTCAACATCCCAAGGCCGCAAGGTATTCGAGCAAAAGAACTCCGTCGGATCGAAATATTCATCGTCGTCATCCATCGAGCACGAAACTCATCGTGCACGCTAAGCGAACGAGGGGCAGGAACGACGCTGGGGGTTGGGATTATGTCATTAAAACGGGTTACGGTTCACCGAACCGTCATCCAGAATCGAGCGCCCTGTGACGTGTCGTGCGCGCATGACGCCCATAGCTGCCGGTGGTTGTTGCACCTGTGTTGTCGTTGTTATCCCCGCTTTGTTGCGTCGCGTACCTGCTTGGCTGAAATAACACATCCAAAAACACCACGTGCGGCCACGCATGCCACGGGCCCTCCTCTCTCTATATGGACGCGCGTACTCCGCTTACTAACGAGGGTCGCTTCTCCTATAAGCTGCCAATTAACGAGCTATGAGTCTCATACGGGATCGGCCATCAATTAATTTAAATTCCGACCCTCCCCCTAGAGTCACCATCCCTACGTGAAAGTGTCGCCAAGAATCGTTTTTTCGAGGATGCCAGGTGAGACTCGATGGTATATTTGGAGCATGGGTTGAGTCTAAGGGTGAGGTTTTTTTATTCAGTGATGCGAAAATGTGTTTGGAGGTGGAGGTGACGATCGATGACTGGATATGTGGCAATTGGGAGATTATTTTGGGGTGAAGAATGGGTGCTGTGAGAAGGACAGTTCTTTTGGGAGGAAGCAAATTTTGGATTAATGTTCGAAAATCGAAATTGGAATTACACCCAATTCTGTTTTTACACGCTTTTGATTTAACACGGTCTAGAAAAAAAAATTGATTCCGTTTTTGCACGATTTCATTCGATTTAGCACGATTAAAAAATCTAAAATATTCTTAAAATAAACTTAACAAATTTATTTTAACTATTTTTGACAGGGTTGCAGGATATGGAACTAATCCCCCTTTTTTCTATGTATGTACTTCATGTCTTTTTTACACGGTTTTGTCTGGAACGTATCTGCCGTATAAAAACAGAATTAGGTGTATTTATTTTTATATATTATAGTTCATTTTCGGAAATCAAATGGGTCACTTGGTGACCCGCAGGTCATAGGTTAAAGGCCACCAATGAACTCCTATTGAAACGAAGACATGAAAGCAAACATCGCCGTTTGCGAACGCAGTATTAAACGTACAAATTCCCCGAACAATCCCACCCACGTTTTCTCACGGGGCACCATAGAATCGCCTTCTCCAAGGGAGGGAAATGCTGGAGCGATTACGTCGCTGGAATTATCGATAGGTCACCGCAGTCACGCTCGCCCTGGAAGAGCATCGCGAAAGAAGAGTCTCGCCTCGACGGCGACTGTCGCCGGGTCCTCGATAATGCATTTTAATTAATTAGCTAATAAGCCGCCTCGTTAACGATAAATGGCATCGGCGTTGGTGGCGCATGCGATTGCGTTACGCCATATCGTTCGCCGCACTCGCGATCGAAAAATGAGGAGCATTTGAAAGTAGAATGCGGAACCTCAGAGACTAAGAACAGTGCCATCGAGGTGTCGTTGATGAAAAGAAAGACAAAGGTTTATTGTTACATGTTTTTCAACTTTTACTGGCAAAATCCGAGGGATATTGATAGATTGAAAACATGTCGACAGTGATTCGAAGATTATTGGTGATAATTTATTTCAGGGACGGAAGTAGTTTTCTAGAAAGATTTAGAATTTGAGTAAGTGATAATTGGTTATTAAATTAAATTATAATAAATTTATTCATACTATTTAATATTAGAACCGCCAATCCAATCAAAATGACTGGCGGCAGAATTTTTAAAAAAGATTACTTACATTTTATATGGTTTGAATTTTTTTGATTTCCTACGCCTATCTTTCAAAATACGAAAAGTTTCCAAATTTACGAAATTAATTGCCTATACTTCTAAGATTATAAGAATTCAGGAGAAAATGCTGTTTGGTTTTGCGTCTTTGAACTCCGAGATCAAGAGCTTAAGACTATAATTACTCACAATTAATCCGGTATATTTAAACACAAAAATTAACACACATTTATTCAAACATAAAATGGACAAAGGCCAGAAAGTGAATTCGCCATTTGAATAATTTACAGTGCTCAAGATAGACATAGAATATTAATCAGAGGAGGTAATAAAATCCACGGAGGAAAAGAATCCATCGAAAATAGAGAAACCAAGTACCTTTATAGTCGAAAAATTGATTTCCAAAAATATCTAAAACTTCAAGTCTGTCAATAATAAACAGTATTAAATCGTCATATCAGGCAGCAACGTAGAAGTTCTATCTTTCATGACGTCAGTACGATCTAAAAATAAGATAAAATCTTCCATCCGACGCGATAACTCCCAGTGCTTGTCGCACACGACGCAGTATCACGATTAGTTAGTCAAACGGAAGTGGAGACGAAAAGGGAAACGTTTCTTTTTCCCGATCAGTGAACAAAATCCTAAGAAATCGAACGCTCAAAGTGGACATAAGTCGGAGAACCATGTGGGCGATCGTGTTGACAAATACACGGAGAAGCGAAAAACAACCCCGAGTGTTTCTTCTAACTCCGCCTACCGGCTTTGCTCGGCAATGATGCGTACATGAAGAAACTGAAAGCACCCGGTACATCGTCGTTCAAAATTTCTTCGCACGATTCTTCGCTTCCTTCGTTCCACGATGTGGAATTTTACAGTTCCTCCATGGTAATTATGCCACTTGATTCTTTGTTAACTGATGGTCGTTCAAAACCCACCATATTTTTAGGCCGCAGGCGAAATAACCATAGGAATATAGCTACGGTGGCTCATAAGGTGGACGCTCAAATTTCCAATCAGTTGAAATTCTTCCCCGTTACCTCTGGGAAAATTTTAATTTTCCCTATGTGATATTAATACGATAACATTGGTGGTTCAAAACCCATCTAAAATTATAAGTCCCAGGCGAATTAATCTTAGAAATACAGCTACGGTGGCTCATAAGGTAGATGCTCAAATTTCCAATTAGTCGAAATTTCTCGTTAACGCTGGGAAATTTTTAATTTTCCGTATGTGATATTATTACGATAACATTGGTGGTTCAGAACCCATCTAAAATTATAAGTCCCAGGCGAATTAATCTTAGAAATACAGCTACGGTGGCTCATAAGGTAGATGCTCAAATTTCCAATTAGTCGAAATTTCTCGTTAACGCTGGGAAATTTTTAATTTTCCCTATGTGATATTAATACGATAACATCGGTGGTTCAGAACCCATCTAAAATTATAAGTCCCAGGCGAAATAATCATAGAAATAGAGCTACGGCGGCTCATAAGGTAGATGCTCAAATTTCCAATTAGTCGAAATTGCTCGTTAACGCTGGGAAATTTTTAATTTTCCCTATGTGATATTAATACATTAACATCGGTGGTTCAGAACCCATCTAAAATTATAAGTCCCAGGCGAATTAATCATAGAAATACAGCTACGGTGGCTCATAAGGTAGACGCTCAAATTTCTAATTAGTTGAAATTCCTCTTCACCTCTGAAAAAATTTTAATTTTCTTTATTTGATGTTCATACGATATCATCGGTGGTTCAGAAGCCGCCTACAATTGTAGGTCCCAAGTGAGATAACCATAGGGATATAGCCACGGTGGCTCATAAGGTAGACGCTCAAACTTCTAATCAGTTGAAATTCGTACCCGTTACCTTTGGGAAACTGTTAATTTTCCCTATGTGATATTGATACCATAACGTCGGCGGTTCAGAAGCCACCTAAAATTGCAGGTCCCAGGCGAAATAATCATAGAAACATAGCTACGGTGGCTCATAAAGTAGACGCTCAAACTTCTAATTAGTTGAAATTCCTCTTTACCTGTGGGAAATTTTTAATTTTCCCTACAGAATATGGATACTATAGCCTCGGTGGTTCAGAAGCCACTTAAAATCGTAGGTCCCAATCGAGATAACCATAGGAATATACCTACTGTGGCCCATAAGGTAGACGCTCAAACTTCTAATCAGTTGAAATTCTTCTCTTTTACATTTGAGAAACTGTTAATTTTCCCTATGTAATATTCATACCATTACGTCGGAGGTTCAGAACCCACCTAAAATTGTAGGTCCCAGGCGAAATAAGCACAGCAATATAGATGCGGTGACCCATAAGGTAGACGCTCAAAATTTCCAATCAGTTGAAAATCTTCCCTGTAACCTTTGGAAAATTTTTAATTTTCCCTATGTGATATTCATACCATAAAATTGTAGGTCCCAGGCGAAATAATCATAGAAATATAGCTACGGTGGCTCATAAAGTAGACGCTCAAACTTCTAATTAGTTGAAATTCCTCTTTACCTGTGGGAAATTTTTAATTTTCCCTATAGAATATGGATACTATAGCCTCGGTGGTTCAGAAGCCACTTAAAATCGTAGGTCCCAATCGAGATAACCATAGGAATATACCTACTGTGGCTCATAAGGTAGACGCTCAAACTTCTAATCAGTTGAAATTCTTCTGTTTTACCTTTGGGAAACTGTTAATTTTCCCTATGTAATATTCATACCATAACTTCGGAGGTTCAGAAGCAACCTAAAATTGTAGGTCTCAGGAGAAATTATCATAGCGATACAGCTACGGTGGCTCATAAGGTAGGCACTCAAATTTCCAAATAGTTGAAATTCCTCTATACCTCTGGGAAATTTTTAATTTTCCCTACATGATATGGATACCATAGTCTCGGCGGTTCAGAACCCACCTAAAATTGTAGTTCCAAGAGAACTAACTGCAGCAATTGAAGTCGAAAAGTGTAAAACAAGAGGAACCACCAATCTTCGCGGCGCAAGAAGAAACTTCTTTCCCACAAGGTCGAATTTTGTCTTTGGTTGTACAAGCCTGACATCTCGCAGCTATTACGTTGACTCCCGGCGGCAGGTGCAACATCGCTCACTGTCCCTCGCCGATATATTCAAATGGTCCGCTCGTTCTGCCATTTTGCTGGATGTCCTCCTTTTTCCTGCAGTCGCGCGCCCTCGCGAATGTACGCGCGCCACCCCGCTTTTTTGGCTCTTTTCTCATGGTGTCCCCCTTCTCGCCGTTCTCTTTCTCTTTCATCGTCTCTTTTTCGGCACGGTCGTGAACCGCTAATTAGCGCGGACTTTGCGCTCCGAGCGGATCCGTGGAATCCGCGCGGTTGTTTGTCACCCGCGCTGCACCGTCGAGGAAGCATCCTCCCTCTTCTCTCTCTCTCTTCCTTTCTTTCTCTCATTTTCTCCTTTTCTCCTTCTCACTTTAACGCTCGCGCCTTCCGTCTTGGCCCGTTTCGTTCGCCGTTTCGTCTCGTTCTCTTTTTCGGCCGCCCTCGCAGTCGACTGTCTCGGCTTCTTCCTATTCCGGAGAATCCGTTCCCGACGCGAGGATGGATTAGGATCTTGCCGTTATAACGAGGGAGGTTTGTCGATCTATGATCGAGTTTTTTGGGTTCTCGATTGGAGAGGGATCGATCGATGTATTTAGAAGAAATATGAGGTGATTCTTTGGGGGTGGCGCAGCTGTGGAATCTTTATCTTCGTTATTTTTACGAATTCTGGTATATCCATTGTCAATTATATTCTCGGAGATATTTACTTTGACAAAATGCAAAAGAAATCAATTTTTGAAATGGGAAATTCAAATTCCCGAAATTGGAATACCCCTTGATTGAATACCCCTAATTACTCTAATTATTCCGATGGAACCATAGTCCTTGAAATCATCTCCTAAAGTGGAATTAGCAAACATACCAAATTTCATTCCCGTGTTAACATCACTTAGAAATCCCCCTGAAAGAAGCAACGTCATTGAAACCCAAACCCTTTGGTGATATCCATCCGCGCTGACGAATTTCGCAGATCCCCGAATCCGCGTTACGAAAGAAAATACTTTTACCGGGCGATATAAAGACACTTTTTCTTTCGCTTCTTCCTTCATCCAGGAAAAAACGGATACTTTGAATGCGAGAAGGAGCGGGTAAAAGCAGAAAAGGAAAGAGGGTGAGAGCGAAGCGCACGTGGCTTTTGATTCTCCGTCACGGCGATCTTCACGCCCGCGCCTTGAAGTCTGAATTATTGGCCGCGAAGAGCGGCACCCCTTGTCGAATGGTATCCAAGCGTGATACAGGGCGTCGAAAGTACTCCCTGCCAAAGAGAACCGGTGGCTGGGTAAATTTTACACAAGTCTACGGATGGCTTGAGATTCCTGGAGGAGGGTCGAAGCCACGCTTCGAAATTACTCCAACACGCTCGACTTTAACTTATTCTCCAACGGCGGAGCGAGAGTACGTGCGCGGTGAGCTTTTGAAATTACGTTGGTTATTGAGAATCTCGAGGTGACGTGGTTAGACACTTTTCCTTTTGGAAGTTTGCACGGGAGTTTGATTTTAGGAGAATCCGGAGACTTGGGTGAGCTGTTCGGGAAATTTTATATAATTTTTTGTAAAGGAAATTTCGAAAATTCTATATCTATTAGAAACATTCACATAAAACTGATTTGGAAGTGTTCAGAAACTTGAAAGCGAGCAACGATGAAGACAGGGTCTGCTCTCGCTGGGAAGGGAATTATGTAAAATCGTCTTGCCTTAACAATTCCGTGTGGGAATTAGCTTCCTCCAAATTTGCCTCATAGAAGCATCGTCTACCTCCTCAAGAATCATAATCGCATAAACATCAACTCCAAAAATTCTATATCAATCCGAATTTCCACCCTCTTCGATATTTATGAAAAAAATCACTCCAAGTTCAAAGTACCCAAGGTTTCTCCTATCCCACAACCACAAAACATATACTTTCCTTCCACCCAATCCAAGTAAATCCGTATGAATACTAAATTCCTGCAAAATTACCTCTCAGAAGCATCATCTACCCTCTCAAGAACTGTAATTGCATAAATATCACCTCCAAAAATTCTATATCAATCCGAAATTCCACCCTTCTTTCAGATTCATGAAAAACATCACTCTAAATTCAAAGAAGCCAAGGTGTCTCTTATCCCACAACCACAAAATACACTTTTCATCTACCCTTGTTCCAGATTCATGAAAAAAATCACACCAAGTACAAATTTTCCAAGGTGTCTCCTATCCCACAACCACAAAATACACTTTCCATCCCCCCATGTCCAAGTACATCCGTACGAATACCAGATTCCTCCAAAATTGCCTCTCAGAAGCATCATCTACCCCCTTAAGAGCCGCAATCGCATAAACATCACCTCCAAAAATTCTATATCAACTCGAAATTCCACCTTACTTCCAGATTCATGAAAAAAGTCACTCCAAGTTCAAAGTAGCCAAGGTGTCTCTTATCCCACAACCACAAAATACACTTTTCCATCCACCCATGTCCAAATACATCCGTTTGGACATCAGCTACCTCCAAATTTGTCTCATAGAAGCATCGTCTACCTCCTCAAGAATCATAATTGCAGAAACATCACCTCCAAAAATTCTATATCAATCTAAAATTCCACCCTCTTTCAGATTCATGAAAAAAATCACACCAAGTTCAAATTTTCCAAGGTGTCTCCTATCCCACAACCACAAAATACACTTTCCATCCACCCAGTCCAAGTACATCCGCATGAATACCAAATTCCTCCAAAATTGCCTCTCAGAAGCATCATCTACCCCCTTAAGAGCCGTAATCGCGTAAACATCACCTCCAAAAATTCTATATCGATCTAAAATTCCACCCTCTTGCAGATTCATGAAAAAAATCACACCAAGTTCAAAGTACCCAAGATATCTGCTGTTCCACAAGCGCAAAATACACTTTACATGAATCCACGTCTCGGTGCATCCTCATACCTCATTCCCTGCAGCTCGTGGAAACGAGAGTGAAAAGGCCGGATGAAGGAATAAGGAAGAAAGCAACGTTCGTCGCCTGCCGAATCCTCTTGTCGAACGGTATTCGAGCGTAATGCGGGGCGTCAAAAGTCCTCGGCAAAGGGTTGCTGCACCGGGAGTGCGTTCATAAGAAGCGTTTCTCGAGGAGGACTGTGTCGAGGCACAAACGAGACGAGTGAGTCCCCGGCATTAAAGTCAAAGTCAAGAGAGACGCATCGGGGCGTGGACGAAGAGCTGGAGATCCGCTCGGGAGGCACGAGGGAGAAAGAAGAGAAAAAAAGGAATCGGGAAGAGGAGCTTAATGAGCGGGTAGCGTCAAGAAATAATAACGTGACGAGGTTTATATGCAAAAATTATTAATGTGATAACTCCCTCTCTCTTTTCGCGTCGTCTCTCTCTTCTCTCTTTTCTTCGTCTAATCCTCTTCCTCTTTCTCTACTTCTTCCTACCTTTCTTTCCTTCTTCCCTCTCTCTACTTCTTACTATTTGTTTATTTGTTTATTTGTTTATTTATTAACGGGTAAAAAAAACCCTTTGTTACAATATTGAGACGAAGGTATAAATATGTATATATATATATACAGAAAGTATACGGATCTTAGTAATATGATTGTAGGAGGTAGGATGCCTATTTCTCTTTCCTTTTCTCTCTCTTTTTCTCCCTATCTCTCTCAATTTTTCTCCCTTTTTCTCTCTCTCTGACACTCTCTCTCTCTCTCTACTTCTTTCGATACCTCTTTTCTCGTCTCTCTCTATTTCTCTATCTTTCCCTCTCGGTCTCTCTTAATTTCTCTCCATATTTACCTCTCCTTATTTCTCTCTCTCTCTCTCTTCCTCTCTCCCGTCGCGTTGCGGTTCACGCTTCCGCCGTAGGTCTAATAAAATATAATCCAATAAGCGGAGAATTATGTCGCGATTTTGTCGCCGATTTTATCGGGCCACTCGAGACGCCGGCTTGCGATCGGGCAGGAAGGAAAAGCTCGTGGAAATGTCGCGTTCACGGCCCTCGAGGGCACGAAACTGTCAGGGATTTTCGATGATTTTCAAATGGAAAATTTTTCAGCACCCTGTCCGTTTTTTTTCTAATTTTTTTAAACAGGTTTCGCCAGTTTTTCTGGGCGTAGAGTGGTTGCTAATTTGCCGAGAGGCGGGCTTGGGTTTCTTTGATCAGAACGTTATTTTGATTTTCTTTTTTGCAATTGGAGGTGAATTTTAGATAGGAATTAATACTGGCTCCTCGAGACTTTTGAAACAGAGCGAAGAAACGTCGCTTTAACGTGGAAGTGTTAACTGAAGTTTATTAAACCGTTTTCCGCTGACATTTTATTATTATAATTTCGCCGACTGTGGCATTTTTTGAAATATGTTTACTTTTAAAACATTCGCTCCAGTTCCTTCCAGCCTTTTAAAATGTAAACTAAGTCCAGCCACTTTGGATCTTCTTTATCAGAAATATTTGACGAACAGGGACGGTAGAATATTTAATTGTAAAATATGTCCCACGAAACGTGCGAGTTTCGATTGTTCATTTTAAAATCAACTTAGTCCTTTATTTCTATAACGATTACAGTACTCACATTTTCAATTTTTATTAACTTTTTGTTATCAGATCGCGTTAAAAAACCTTCTGTCCATTCTGAAAAACAAAACGAACGATCCACAATGGAAGAATCCTTCGACAAATGTGTTAAAAAAATGCAAAGTAATATTCTTCTCATTCTCTCATGCCAAGTACGTCCTAATTACAAAAATCTCTATCAACCCGAATCCTGCATCTGCGAGGAGCAATAAATGCAACCAATTCCTCGACTTTTGCCGCCTTCGTCGCAAACTTCCATGAATCCTCTGTGTTCCTTTAATTCCATGCAATCGCATCGCAAACCTCTTCCTCGATATTCCCACGTTTCGATATAAATAAAACACTAATAATTCCAATACGATGCTGTCATCGTCGCCGCAGTATCTTCGCAGATTGCATAACCGTTCGTGCCAAACTTCCATATCTCGTGGCCATTAATTAGCTAAACACAGGTTTTGCGCCAGCAGCCTGCCTCTGTGACGAGCCGTCGGAATTACTCACGCTGGAATAAAGTCTTAATTCACGATTATTTACGCATTTTTAATCGCTCCCGCGTCTAGACGGCCCCTTTGATATGCAATTCGGCAGCGATCTTTTCTCCGTCGATTCCTTTCTCTTTCAATTCCGTCGCTCGCTCGTTCGTATATTTATTCCGGCAGTCGTGTGTTTATTGC
This sequence comes from Cerceris ruficornis, assembly GCA_963989415.1. Classification (NCBI taxonomy): domain Eukaryota; kingdom Metazoa; phylum Arthropoda; class Insecta; order Hymenoptera; family Crabronidae; genus Cerceris; species Cerceris ruficornis. Next base: position 7,604,441 of record OZ022529.1, read on the forward strand.
GAACGATCTTTTCTTTCTCCTAATTTCAGAACGATTTATTTCTTTCTTTGCATACTCTCAAACGAAAGAACGGTCAGGCTGCTGTGCGTTAAGAAATAATGGCGATACATCGGTGAGGGAAGCCTGGCTGTTTACCGATTTGAGAGAGCAATTGTCGAATTAAGGACTAATTAAATTAGGGCGATTTTAATTCTTAATTGCAAATGTACACTCGTCAGGAAATGGCAGCAAATGTCCGGGGAGAGAATTATTAAGTTGCTATTTAAATTGAAATTCTTGGTGAATTAACAAGTGTTTCGGAATTTTAGGTGATTTGGAAAGTTAGAATGTAGTAATGCAAGAGAGTTTGAAAGAGCATAAAGAAATGGCAGCGCTCTGTGTAATGAGGGTACTCCATCGTATGGGGATAGAATTATTAAGTTGTTATTTAAACTGTAATACTTGAGGGAATTATTAAATATTTCGGAATTTTAGGCATTTGGAGTATCAGATTGTTAAAATGGGAGACACTTGAGAAGCGGTGTCGAAGGTGAAAGGTCAAGAGATTAACAGGTTGAGTCGGGTTCACTGGGCAATTTCATGGGGTTGTGAATATTGAAGTGTGGAGGATTAAAGGATTTGCACAGTGGAAGTAACAGTACGCAGGAACGAGAGGGCGGAAATTAGAAATTTGGGATAATAATAGCAGAAAAAATAATATATTTTCATTTCAATGAACAGGTTATTTAACCCCTATGGCACGGTTAGTATTAACCCTTAAAAAGTATCATGGGTGAAAAATCACCCCGTGTAAATTGTTTTTCTAATATTATTAACAAGCCAAATTACTGGTAACACTGATTTTTCCCTGTGATCATTTATGGCGTTAGTAGGGATACTATTATCATAAAAAAGTTCAATTTTGTTATGTAGTTCTTTAGCTGTAGAACAAATAAACTGATCTGGGGTGATTTCTGGATGAAACCATTTCTTAACACGTTGAATGCCACGGAGGTCACCGGTGACCGGCGTTATTCGATTCAATGAAGTTTCTTACGATTTTAAAACGATATAATTCACGAATTCCCTAATACATTCAATATTTAACTGCTGATATTATAAAAGAAAAGTAGTGCCTAATATAAAACTATTGTTACCTTTAATATTTTTGCTCTAGGATACGGTTTTAATAGAAAAAGTGTCACGTTAGTAGAAATAGTGAAACTAGCGAAACACGGGTGGCATCCTACGTGTTAAAGAACGATTAAAAATACCGAATTTGCCACATAATCTGAGGAAAATAATATTAAAAATACTTGTCGAAAAGGATGAGGAAACAACGCCAATACCACCATTCACGTCTAAGCCAGGAAGACGTTGTATAAGTACAAGGAAAGAAGATAGAAAATAAACTGTGAAATGTACAATATGTACCAACTTCATTTGTAAAAGACACCGCAATATTATTTGCAATAACAGTAAAAAGTACATTTTATAATTTTCATGAAATATATAATTCTTATAATATTCCTAACCTTGTTTACATGTCTTTATTAAATTTATAAAATAAAATTCTTTTACTGAGGTGAAATTACACCCACGATACCTTTTAACGGTTAAAGTAACATTAACACGTTGAACGCCACCGGTATTTCGCCAGTTTCAACATTTTTACTAAAGCGAAACTTCTTTTATTAAAATCGCAGCTTTACAAAACAGAAACCTTAACGACACAAATAGATGTAAAGTCAACAGGACTTTGCCTTTTTCACGTCAATATTTAAATATTGAATCTATTAGAAAATTCGTAACTATTACAATTTAAAAGTCACATGAAATTTCATTGAATTCAATAGCGCCGGTCACCGGTGACCCCCATGGAATTCAACGCATCAATTATCATCTACTTTCCCCGATCTCTCCCCAAAACTGTACATCCCAAATCAAATTCCCATGTCAGAGTAAGAAAAAAAAGGACACCACGAGAAAATACCTTTGAAGATAATCTCAAAGCAAGTACTCCCGATCCCTCCAACAGCATTCAAACGCAATAATCGACACGAAGCTCTGAAACTCCATCGTGTTTCTCCCAAGAAAGCATGGACAATGACGGTAATCGTTGGTCCATCGCGCGATAAAACGAGAACGCGAGCTCGTTCCGTTCGCATTCGAGGAACGTTCATTCTCGAAGCCGATCAGGCGTGATCGAGGTACCGGCCGAAAGATTCCTAGATCCTCCTCGCCGATGTCACGAACACTGGCCTGTGTCCTCTCTTTGACCGGTTCGTGGATCGAGATGTCGATAACGCGAATGATCGATGCCGTGCATCGGCGACAGGAAAAGGCGAGGAGAAAGGGAGAACGAGAAGGAGTGAAAGAGAGACCTTCTTTCGTCGTTGACAGTGGGACGGTGTCGATTCTCAGCAACGTCTCATTTACTTCGTTAAACGCATCCTGACTATACGTCGGCCTACCCTGAGTCCTTCACGGGCAACGGTCCAATGTCGTTTCCATATCCAACGTTTGCTTATGGGGTAATCGTGGATATTCTCGGATATTCCGGTGTTAGGGCATTTTATAATTTTTTTGCGTTATTAGAAAATCTCTGATATCAGGATGAGCGAAGGGGATTTGGGAGAGTTTGAGCAGTGGATTTTGCAATGGTTGATGATTGAGAGTCGTTGATGATTTTTTGGGTGATTTTTACGGACCCTGACTTCCTCATAGACAATGGTCTCCAACGTTTGTCTAAAGCCACGCTCTTACTTATGGGGTAATCGTGGATATTCTTAGATATTCCGGAGTTAAGGCATTTTATAATTTTGTTGCTTTCGTGGAGGTTTATGTTTCGTCGAGGTTTATTTTTCCTGAATTTTTTTCCTCGAGACAAAACTGGCCCGAACGAGTGTTTCCCTGATGTATTTGTTAAAGTTCACTATTATGTTATGTAATCTTTGTGATTGAAAAACATGTATTTATACTCTCGCGCGTAAGGGCATTTGTATTTTCTTTTTGTGAATAAAGTTATTATTATTATTAATTTTGTTGCGTTATCGGAAAATTTCTGACATTAGGATGAACGAAGGGGATTTGGGAGAGTTTGAGCAGTGGATTTTGCAATGTTTGATGATTGAGAGTCGTTGATGACTTTTTGGGTACTTTTTACGGACCCTGACTTCTTCATAGGCAATGGTCCAATGTGTTTTCGATCTCCAACGTTAGTCTAAAGCCACGCTGTTGCTTATGGGGTAGTCGTGGATATTCTTGGATATTCCAGAGATAGGGAATTTTATGATTTTTTTGCGTTATCGGAATATCTCTGACATCAGGACGAACGAAGGGGATTTTGGGATAGTTTGAGCAGTGGATTTTGCGATGTTTGATGATTCAAGGGGTGGGGAATTGACGAAGAGATTTTACCGTCTCGGATGTTCTGCTTATAGTGAAAGTAAATTCGGCCTTGACACTGGATTTATAAGAGTTCTTGAGGTTTTAAAAAATACCTTATTTTTAGTAAGGTGCTGCTCTTTGGATTTTTTGATGTCTCTTTTGAAAGATGTAAAAGTTCAAGAATATTATGTTCGTTTAGGTTGTATTCATTTTTATTAATATGTTTGCCTGATTGATTCAGGTGAACGGACTCGATCCATGGTTGTTCTGGTGTTTTGTAATTTGATGAAATGAAATTTCATTTGATTTCGATGAAACTTTGTTAAACTGTAGAATAAATTGAGACCGAAGATAGAGTGCACTTCATCGTATCTGGATTCCTTTGCAAAAATAAAAATTTGTTGTAAAATTCTACTTAACACTAGAACTACCGGCGTTAAATCTGTCATATTTAAAAATATTAAATAAGTATTTTGAAAAAAGGGGAATTAAGAGGTGGAAAAGATGATCGATTCGGTAATGTATGTTTTATAAGATGGACGTAGAATATCTATTCTATGACTCTCATATTTTGGAGAATTTTTGGAAAAAATTGTGTACCAGTCATTTTGACTGGTTTGGTAGTTCTAGTGTTAAATATGCGACAAACCGTGATAATGCCACTTTCGATTTAAGAATACGTCTCACACTATTTAAAGTACTTAGGTATGCCTAGAATGTACCAACCGCTTTAATACACCAAAAAATTTAATCAAAATCCCTTTGTCCATTCTTGCAAACTTACCTTTCGAATACAAAAATCTTTGACATTAATTGACACAGATTTCGTGAATACTGCGGTCTTTTTGCAAATATCCAAAAGTATAAAACAACGCCCTGTATGGTTGAACAATTGAAAGATGGCCTGCGATCGGCGGAGCCTCTCGTTTTCGACCGATTATTCCCGCCATTTCGTTTTTGGAATTCCCGAATCCAGTCTCATAAAGTAAACACTCTGCATAGTCAGTTACTGTAGGAGGCTGGGTTTGTGGATTCCACAAATGAAACAGCGGGAATAATCGGTTGAAAACGAGAGGCTCTGCCACCCCTAGCCATCTTTCAGTTGTCGGACTATACAAAGCATTGAATCTGCAACTGCAAAATCGTAGAATATGCATTCCAAAAGATTCCATAACCCCGGAGAAATATAACAAAAATGCAAATAGTAATCAGAAATGTCTGAAAAATCGTCGGAAATCGGTTGAATTTATCGAGAATCCTTAAACAGCAATTCGTTAAGCGCGCAATTTAAATAAGGCTCGCGCGTCGACCGTTAGAATCAAACGAGTAAACCAATTTCAATGGAATCGCGGCGTCGATGGTGTCGTAAAAATTGCTCCTTTTTCAAAAAAGCTTCGGCAACGACGAGAAGCAATTACGCACCGTTAGAATGCGAGTTATCCTTGAAAAGGATCTCCGCCCGTGGCTTTCCAGGCGAACTAACGAGGACTTTCTTTCTCTCCTCGTGCGCGAATCGATGATAATTTCCAACGGTTTGATATCGTGCTTTAATTTTAATTGGCGAGCCGTTTCAATTCTACCACGTCACGTTCTTTTTTTTTTTAGAAATTCTTGAGAGAGACATCATTAATTACAACTTATTTTTTGCAGTCCCTCAAAACTGCAACTTTTCAGGCTTTCCTGCTGTATTTTCACGATATTCATTACATTCGTTGGAATATTAATTATTGCAAAATTGACGGGTCTACGTGGAAGAGAACTTTTTACTTCGAATATTCTGGAAAGGCGGGATAGAAGGTGGCGAAAGAAAAGTCGACAGAGGCAGCGAGTATATTGTCAAAATATATTCAATGAAAAAATCATCTTGTAAAATTAGACAATCGTTCCATTCGTTACAAGGATATTAATAATAGGAGTAATAATAATAATAATCGTCATCATCATTATTACCTTGCCTAACACAACCGCTACCGAATGCAATTATAATCCCTACAACCTATAGCGGTGCCTTAATAAAACACGAGGAACGTCCATTATTTACAACGATTAATACGTCAAAACACGCCAGCTCACGTTTTCCATCGATCGCGCGCGATTTCGATCCCGCGTGTCGCGATTCGCGTCTCTATATATATATTTATTTATATATATAATATGTATATGTATGTATAATTCAGCCCTCGCGTCGTATCTCATCTAATTTTTTTGTTTCCATCTCGTCATCTTGAGCAATAATTATAATTACACCGTGCTCGCGCACCGATCCGTCACGCGCGAATTTTCTTTATAAATAATAATAATAATGTTAATATACGTTATCCACGTTAAAAACCCAACGTTTCAGCGTTAATCGAGGATCGCGCTGGCGCACTTCAATCAACGATTATCGATGACTCGCAGCGGCGAATCGAGGGAGATGCATTCGACGGGGCGCGGGAAATTCAACGACACTTGAAAACATATCGACATTTATTACACGCACTAAAGACCGCACAGACACCTAGCTTCATTTCCCTAATGACATTAAGAACGATAATGATAATAATAATATATACTTCCGACAATACGTATATATATATTATTACACCGATACGAGTGAAGGATAGAAATCCATCACGGAAACGTTGGATTTTCACACAGCACTGGTAAAGTTCGTAACCCATAGCTAGGCTTACCTCAGAACGCTTATACCAATAAATAGACATCGTTAACTAATATACAGCGCATTTCACGGCGAACGACTTCCGGCGGACGTATTCTGGAAGCGTCGCGGATACTTTTAACCCTTTGAACTCGAGGACTTTTTCGCTCGGGCGAACTATCGACCCCAGACGATTTTAGATATATTGGGCAAATGTTTTGCACGTACTTTAAAATGATTTTACACTAAGAACGCAGGCCGAGCCGGGACCAGGAAAAAATTTGGGATAAGAATATCACATCGTACCGGAAACAGACAAATGAGTCGCTCAGAAGCCAATGCGGTTAACCCTTTCGCTGCGGAGTGCTTTTCCGCGAGTCTGCTAACACGACGAAGCAATTCCGGCGCGGACGAATAACTTTTAACACGTTGACTGCCATGGGGGTCACCGGTGACCGGCGCTATTGAATTCAATGGAATTTCATATGGCTTTTAAATTGCAATATTTACGAATTTTGTAATATATTCAATATTTAAATATTGGCGTTAAAAAGATAAAGTTCTACTGAATATATATCCATTTGTGTCTTTGAAGTGTCTGATTTATAAAGATGTGATTTTAGTCGAAAAAGTTTCCCTTCGGTAGAAATGATGAAGCTAGCGGAATACCGATGGCGTTCAACGTGTTAATGGCTAGTCGCATAATATAAATTATTACTTCGTTATTGAAGTTGTAATGCATATAATATCTGGAAACTAAAAACTTATGGTATTTAAAAAATATCCAATTACAAAATATGAATTAGTAATTAATTCTTCGTTTGAAATTTCGACGGGTGACCATAGTCACCAGTAGTACCGAAAGTGTTAAGTCCATTTCTTGATATTCTCTGATTTTTGTCAATTTTAATGGAATAAACTTCATTCTATTAAAATTGAGAAAAATTAGAAAGTATCGAAGAATAGACTTAACCGCATTGGCTTCTGAGCGACTCAGGTGGAACTCGAGAATCGCCAGGTCGCCGTAGCGGCGCCTCTCGAGTGCAAAAGGTTAAACCTTCCGTGGTCGATCGCCGGAGAACACCCCGATGGAATTTCGACTGGGGAATCGTTCTCCACGCGAATATCGGGCGCAGCCCTATCGTCACGCCGATGGAGTTTCTTGTATTATATTATTACCGATATTATTATTTACAGCTCGTCTCAGAGGGTGTATACTTTACATCGCACGGAAAGAAATAGATTTCCGACCGCGAACCGTTGACAGACGTACCTCTTGGTACGTCGAAGAAATAAATACGACTCCTTTACTATAGTCTAAGAACCTCCATAGCTATGATACAGTCGTTCTTTCGCGCACAATGCGTCCCTTTGAACGGGGACGATCCATCGATTTCCTTTTCATACCTACTTACGAAGTGCGTGTCCCTTTTGTCGCGACGTATAAATTATTCACAGTGTGTCGCTCCCGTTGGAAAGCTTTCGATAGTTTTCCACAAATTTCGATCACTTCGAGCACGGAAACATCGTTTCTGAGCGTTTCTTCATGGTGACAGAATCCCAGGCCAGCCAGTTCGAAAGTAGGATTTCAGGGATCACGCACAGTCCAGAGAACCCAAGGACGCAGGACTGTGAGGACCGCCTAGCATGAATGGCGGACTCATCGGAGGTCCACCGCTTCCGGTGCTGTTCCCATAAAGCTCAAGGTCGCCAAGGGAACCACCATCGACTCCGCCGTCGCACTTGTCCGACTTGCCCTCCTGCTTCAGCACCATGCGCCGCCATTTTGCGCGAGCGTTCTGGAACCAAACCTGTCGACACGGAGAGGTTATTGGTGAACTTCGTGGTTTTGGGACATTTTTTTAAATTTCCGGGAGGTATTTAACTATTTGAGGAATGAGGGTGAATGTGGTCGTGATCGCGAGTATTATGAGAATGATTTTTTACACGATAGATACGCTACTTAGAAAACCGTGCAAAAAAAGTATGTGCGACGTATGGTAAATTTGGGGATGTGTACGGCGACTTTAAAAAATCGTGAAAGATGAAAGAATTCTAAATATTTTCTCAAGAAACCGTGCAAAAAAAGTAATAATGAAAAGATCTACACGAATTCTACCGGCGTCAAACCAAAGAATCTTAATTTATCGCGCGGACGGCATATTGTTAATAAGGGCACTAAAAAAACAATGTTAAATAATATTGCTTATAGAACTTTTCTAAACTGAAAATTTAACACAATATTATCTTTTTTAATAGTAAGAAATTATCATCAATACAAATTATACGGGAAATTTCACCATAGAATTAGAAAAAACTTTAATTTGAATATCAACTTTTAGAAATTTATTGAAATTATTTATTGCATCCTACGAACTGAACGCTTTAACACAAAAAGATGTACTGAATAACTAAATGCTGTGTTCAAGTTGAAGTACAACGAGATAAAGAAAAAAGTGATAATACAATTCGGGTATTCCCCGTAACCTCAGGAATACAAAGTAAACATGCCATGAAGTAAACCAAGTCAAATGTAGAATTAAAAAAAAATTGGGATTCGTGCTAGAACAAGAAATTCGTGTAAATAAGTATATTGGTGAACCGTGTTATTTCAAAATAGTGTAAGAAAAGACCGTGTAAAAAAAGAGTTGGGTGTATTTTATTCGCAGAGAGCGTTAAACATTGCATTCTGTTCGTTATGCAATGATTTTTGCGTACGACAACGAGTGACAGTCGTGACGCGATAAATTTGAATAGGCAATTCTTTGAAGTTTTGCAAAAATTCTTAACCCTTTGCACTCCAAGTAATTTTACTATGAGCTGCCAGCTATTACAGAATTATTTGCAAATATACTTTGAGATGTGCAATATGTACCAACTTCATTTGTAAGGGGCACCGCAATATTATTTGCAATAACTGTAAAAATGAATTTGGTAATTTTCATGAAATATGTAATTCTTATAACATATCTAATCTCATTTACATGTCATTATTAAATTTGTAACATGAAATTCATTTACTGGGGTGAAATTACACCCACGATACCGCCAACCCTTTGCGGACGGAGACTTTTTTAAATATTAAAAAATAATCATTTATTTGGCGATTGAAAATCATCTTTTGATCAGAAAGTCAGAATGTTAATGTATAGAAGTTATAAATTATTATTTGAGTAATCATATTTCAGCGGTTATATTTCAATTTTTCAACTCTAACCGTGTATACATCCACCGATAAACTATAATCAGATTTTTTCTCAGGCCGCATTAATGCGTCGGTCGTCCTCAAAGGGTTAACGTGATTTTTTTTATACCTTTTAAGGGTTAAATAGTCTGCAACCCCCACAATCCCGATCACCTACACCTCCCCCCGCATTCTTCTACGTTTCTACATTACACGAAAGAAATTTCAATCAAGACCTCTATAATAACCCGTCGGGCATCTACGAAGCCACTCAGCATTGCCATTTATCAAGACGCATCGAAAGCAACTGCAAAAAAACGAAGATGAAGTCGATCGCGCTCGAGGGATCGCCGGAAGAATCGCAAAAGAAACAGGGCACAGTGTAGCTCGCGGACCAAAAGCACGACGTTGCTCGTCGTATATATCTCCATCGAGGGACAAACCGGGGAGGCATAATTTAAATGCAACTGCACGCGCAACGGCACGTCAGGAGGGTTTCCTCTTGGCGGGCTAGGATAGCTACATCCTCCATACAATGCGCCGATATATAATGCGACGACACAACACTCGACTCTTCTCTCTGCCGCCGCCGCTGCCTTCCTCCTTCTCCACCCTCTGTGTTCTCGATAGATAAAAGACGGCCTGGATGCACGATCCACGTCGCCATTTTCAAGATAGTCTCCTCCCCCGCGGACTAAACCAGGAGAGTCTTCCAGCCGACAACGTATGCCTCCCCTTTTCGCGGGCAAAGTGTGCGAATGCTCCGTACAGCGCGGCGTACATTCGCGTACGTGTGAGCCTCTACGTGATACACATACATGAAAGGAAAGAGAGCCGACGCGGCGAACGCAGCCGCGGCGAATGAGCGAGTATTCGTGCGTTTCGCGATCAATATCAAGCAAGATGGCGACCAAGAACCCTACGCCGCACCGAATACAATAGCCGCCCCCTCGCCGCACCACTCAACCACCGGCGACCCGGCCTTTTCTCTATATCTTCTTTTCCTACTGCCGCAAGCCGGCGCCATCCAGTCACCGTGGTCGTCTTCCTCTGCGCGCCCCTCTGCGGGTGCGTGCCTTTAAACTCATTTCTGCGATCGCACGATCCGCTGCTGGATCGAATGCTATGGGTGTTCGATAAACTTGAGGGATAACATGCGGCTTACGTTTTTCCGCAATGGAGAGAAATATTTGGGGAGTCATGTATGGTGTGTATCGTGCTGGGTGACCAACGTTTGATTTACTTTGCAAATCCTTGGTCAGTCAGTGATTCCAAGTTTTGGGGTGTAGGATGACCTTTGAGTATTTCTGGATGTTGTACCACTTTGACATTGGTTGGAGGCTTACGCGTTTCCGCAATGGAGAGAAATATTTGGGGTATGATGTGTGATGTGTATCGCGCTGAGTGACCAACGTTTGATTTACTTTGCAAATCCTTGGTCAATCAATAATTCCAAGTTTTGGGGTGTAGGATGACCTTTGAGTATTTCTGGATGTTGTACCACTTTGACATTGGTTGGAGGCTTACGCATTTCCGCAATGGAGACAAATATTTGGGGAGTAGTGTATGATGAGTATCATTCTGGTCAACGTTTGATTTACTTTGCAAATCCTTGGTCAGTCAATGATTCCAAGTTTCGGGGTGTAGGATGACCTTTGAGTATTTCTGGATGTTGTACCACTTTGACATTGGTTGGAGGCTTACGCATTTCCGCAATGGAGAGAAATATTTGGGGTATGATGTGTGATGAGCATCGTGCTGGGTGATCAATGTTAAGTAGTTATATGTGTGGTTAATCGATAGAGGATGTAGATCTGTGTAGAGTAACGTTTGATGTTGTTTGCAAATTCTTAGTCAGTCAATGATTGCCAGTTTCGGGGTATAGGATGACCTTTGAGTATTTCTGGATGTTGTATCACTTTGACATTGGTTGTAGGCTTACGCATTTCCGCAATGGAGAGAAATATTTGAAGAGTAATGTCTCATGAGTATCGAGCTCGGTGATCAACGTTTGATTTACTTTGCAAATCCTTGGTCAGTCAGGGATTCGCAGTTTCGGGGTTGTTTGACCTCTGAGTATTTCTGGAAGTTTTATGTCTTGGACATTGTTTGTAGGCTTACGCATTTCCGCAAGGGAGCGAAATATTTGGGAGTAGTGTATGATGAGTATCATTCTCGTCAACGTTTGATTTACTTTGCAAATCCTTGGTCAGTCTGATTCGCAATTCCGGGGTTGTTTGACCTCTGAGTATTTCTGGAAGTTTTATGTCTTCGACATTGCTGATTGATGTAGTTTGAAAGGGTAGAACTGTTGGAGTGAGTAATAATAGAGAGAAGATTTGTGCGCGGAAGCTCTGTGTGTGTGGCCGAATGTATAATAATTGCAGTACTCTACTTGGAACTCCTATAATTACTAAACGTGGAACGATTTGGGGGAAATGGAAGTACCTGCATTAAAAATTTGTGGTTGTTGGCGTGTGTTATGTTCACAGTAGGACCACATAGAACGTGACACTCGTTGAAGGTGAATTAAAATTTGCCAGTCTCCCTGTAACACGGTTCATCGGTCTATCGGGTTCAAGAGAAGATTGTAAGAGTGTTTGGCTCGGATTATAGAAATTTTTGAAATAACTGTAGAAGTGAAATTTTCGTTCGGCACACGATGGAGGAAGATACATTATCTAGCAGATAAGAAAGAGAGAAAAAAATCGTCGAGAAAAGTTACTATAGTGGGTAAAGTGGCTAAGTAGTATAGGGACGGCAGTCAAATAGAAACGCGAGGTCTCTCGTGCAAGTAGAATTAGACAGGTACCTAGATATAAGACCGTAGAGTGCCACATCTCTGTCTAAAAACAAACTACGCCGTTTCTCTATCTGCATTCTAATCCACTCTCCGTGATCACCTTGCCCATTACTAAATCCAAATACACAAACCATAAACCTACCATTCAAACCAGCCTTCGTCACTAAATATCCCTCCAGACTTAAACTAAAACGAAATCCACAAAATCCCCCTTAAAAATTATCATTCTACCTCTTTCCTAACTTCCAGAAACCAGTCACATCAACCAACCTCAACCACCGAGCACCGAGCACAGCACCAACCCCCACAGAATACCCCCCACAAATTTCAAAACTAAATCAAAGCAGAATCCCCCTTAAATCTCTTCCTTCCAACTTTTTCTAATTGACTCCTTAACTTTTTGTTAAAAACTTTGAAAACCAGCCACAGGAACCAGCCTCAATCACCAAGTAGCGAGCAAACCACTAACCCCCTTAGAATTTTCCCCACAAATTCATAAACATTAAATCTCTTTCTTCCACCTTTTTTTAATTGTCCCCTTAATTTTCCAGTAAAAACATCGAAAACCAGCCACAGGAAACAGTCTCAATCGCCAAGTAGCGAGCACAGCACAAACCCCCACAGAATACCCCTCACAAATTTCAAAACTAAATCGAAGCAGAATCCCCCTTAAATCTCTTCCTTCCAACTTTTTCTAATTGACTCCTTAACTTTTTGTTAAAAACTTTCAAAACCAGCCAAATCAACCAATTTCAACCACCAAGTAGCGAGCAAACCACTAACCCCCATTGAATTTCCCCCACAAATTCCCAAACTTTAAACCTCTTCCTTCCACCTTTTTTTAATTGTCTTCTTAACTTTCTGTTAAAAACATCGAAAACGAGCCACAGGAATCAATCTCAACCACCAAGTAGCGAGCAAACCACTAACCCCCATTGAATTTCCCCACAAATTCCCAAACTTTAAACCTCTTCCTTCCACCATTATTTAATTGTCTTCTTAACTTTCTGTTAAAAATATCAAAAACCAGCCACATCAACCAGTCTTAACCACCAACTGCCAAGCACCGTACCAAACCCCGACTAAAATTTCCCCCCACAAATTCCCAACCCCAAATCGAAACAAAATCCCCCCTAACCCTCATCCATCCACCTTTCACCTAATAGTCTTCTCATCTTCCCGCCAAAAACATAAAAAACCCAGCCACACCAACCAATCTCAAGTACCAAGCTCCCCACGAATCCCCAATTTTCACCTCCAAAAGTTCAACCCTCAGCAGTTTAACAAAATCCCCGATCGTCTACCGCAGCGAATTACACTGTTCTCGAGGAGAGACGATAGCAGAGGAAAAAAGAAAGGAAGCACGGCGGCAAGGCAACCAAGAAAGAGTCGGAGGGTGGTAAAATAGATTCACCTATGCAATTTAACGGTAGTGGGTTAACGAGGGCAGCCGGCGCGGTCGTTACCGACAAAACTCGCCGGGGATTTTGAGTAGCGCCGGATTGACGGAGGGCCATAATTACGGAGAAAGGCCACAGGCTCGTCGACGGAAATATCACGCGGGCCATGCGGTTCTTTTACCTCGCAACAGCCGCGTCGTCGTACGCGCCGCCGCCGGCAGCACGCACTAATTGGGAGAAGCGCGAGCGCGCCCCGTCTACGTTACTGCGTTCTACTGTGCGCCACGTGAATATTTTTATAGGGCGGCCGACCGCCGTGGGTAGGGGCGGAAAAAGGAGGGGAAAAATGAGAAAAACGATCTGGAACCACCGGCTATCCATCTTCCGAGGGCGATTTTTCTTTCGGCTTTTGTACCTTTTTCTCAGTTTTTCTCTCCTCTCGGAAGCGCCCGCTTTGGAAAGTGTCTGCTCTCGTGCGACGGATAGCGCGGGGAATTCTCGTGGAAATCGAGACGGTATTGTATCGCTGTTGATTTTTAGGGATGCTTGATTTTGTCGTGGGTTGTTATTTTTTCAGAATGGAGTTTTTGGAGTGTTGCAATGAGTTTAATTTTTCGGATGCAGCTAAAATTGTTAAGGGGGAATGTAAGTGATTTTGTATCGGTATCTTGTACAGCGTGGGTGATTTGAGAGATGAATGATCTGAGTTTCTGGCTAACTTGGTTCTCTTTTTGTCAAAGTATTTATCTGGTAGATTTGCACTAAGTAATTTCACCGTATTGTAAGCTACATTAACACTAGAACTACCAAACCAATCAAAATGACTGGTACACAATTTTTCCCCAAAATTCTCCAAGTTCATATAAAAGTCATATAATAAATATTTTACGTGCATCTCAAAAAACATAAATCACCGAATCGATCATAATTCCGTCTCTTGGATTCCTCTTTTTTCAAAGTTCTTTTTTAATATATCGAAATATCATGGATCTAACGCCGGTAGTTCTAGTGGTAACCCCTTAGCTCACAATAACGTGTGACACACGTGAGTCGATAAATGGAGTACGAAATTTTAAAGTTTTCCAATAACGATTAAATTGAAAATATCAGTCGATCACCAGACGGTAAAATTATTTCTATAATATTAATATTGCAATCAGTTGTGCCAAATGTTAAAGATCAGAGAGAAATTTTTATTTCTGTAATTAATTCTGGGATATTACGCACACTGTCAAGATAGAAATCGTAAGGCAAGGGGTTAAGCCATTTCCTGGCAAATTTTGCTTCTTGAAAGAGCAATGTTTCAGTGTAAAAATAAAAATAATACATCAAAACTGCTACTTGCAAGAGTAAATTTACAGCTGACTGTCTTGAACACAATTTAATCTCAAAATATGTAGAATATGTAAATTGGATACTACGGGACTTGGAAAATGAATAAATATCTGAATGGGGACCACGAAAGAAAATGGCTTAACACTAGAACTACCGGCGGTAAATCGGTTATATTTAAATATATTAACCCTTTTAGTGCCGGATGCCGATATATCGTCATTAGCAACACTTCTACTGCCGGTCATCATGAGGTTATTAGTTAGTTTGCTAAGATAATATTAGTAATTTTATTGCAAGTAATTGGGAATACACAATTTATGCTCCATATTACGTTATTCTATATTAAACTATGACGAAATGATGATTCTTTTTATGTCTAATTACTGTCTACAATCAATAACCGACTTGTTCATTTTTTCTAACAAGGTTAGATAAATATCAGTCCTATGATTTTCAACGAATATTGAAATAGATTTGTAATTAATTTAATAGATTTTTCCGGTCGGCACTAAAAGGGTTAAATAAGTACTTTGAAAAAGGGGAATTCAGAGGTGGAAAAGATGATCGATTCGGTAATTTATGTTTTATGAGATGGACGTAGAATATCTATTCTATGACTCTCCTATAATCTTGGAGAATTTTTAGAAAAAATTGCGCACCAGTCATTTTGACTGGTTTGGTAGTTCTAGTGTTAACACTGACAGTACCGACAGATTATGGATATCCATTCTTACCGTATCAGATCTTTTAACGATTACGAAATAACGATGATACCTTTGCGACAGAAATGCAGAAGACTGTCATCTCAATACAAGAAGAAACGTATCAAACTATCTTTACTTAATAATAAAAGAAATTTAATAATATTTTCATTTCATCGAACCGGTAATATGACCGCGTATGGTACGGTTAGAGTTTAAAAGACACAAAATAAATGGCAATTCGACCAAAAGCTCGCAGCCATCAGCCCGAAATTATTCGTCGGCTTACGTCAGAAGTCTTTCCGACCATTTAAAAGACACGATATTTCAAGTATCAGGAAGCCTTCAACAAACTTTGAGGACTTTAGGTGACGAGCGAAATGCGTCGGCGACGTTACGCACTAATTGGGAGAAGCGGAGAAACGTGGCGCACTGGCTTCGCCGTTTTTCCTCACGAGGGTCTAGAAATTTCATTTTAATCATCCACCATCGCAATAATTATCGGACGCGTAATATTTAATGAATTTCAGTCGAAACACGCGACGAATTATTCCTCGCGGCCGGCAATCTGAATACGTCGAAAAGAACGTTTCGTTAAAAAAGTTTATCGCGACAACGCCGACGTTGCGCCTCCTCCCAATTATAATCTAAATTTTATTTCGACGTACCGTTATCGGGGTGTCGCGTTATAATAGAGTTTAACTGCAGTTTGTTAACAAATACTGAAAACCAGAAAATAACGTGGAAATCCTGAACTTGTCGCGACAATAAACAGTAGAATAATCGGGAGACGAAATCATTCAGCAAGGCTAAAAGTATAATTATATTTTACCAGTTAAAAAATGCTAATTCGAATGCAGAAAAATATTATCCTGTTGATCGACAATGTTCCAGCTATCCAACGTGTAAAGTTGGACTCTTGTAGTTTCAAAACTTTCCGCTAAAAACTGTCCCACCTTTTGCTTAGCTTTTTATGCATGACGGAATATATTTTAACGCGGCTCGAAAAGTTGAAATTACTCTTTTAAGCACAACGGTCTGGAAAATCTCCCATCTTTTTTTATATCCAACTTGCATCCTGGGATCTTTCTAAAGCAACTTACAAATTTTGGAAATTTTCTAGCAAAAGTAACAGAAATTACCATATTCTGTTGCCTTTAACCCCTTGCTCTACGATTTCTTTTGTGACTGCCTCCGCAAGTTGGCAACTAAGTGATTGCGGATTTTATATAACAAAGAATTTGCTTAAGTTGATGAGGGACCTATAAATCGAGTTTTTAACATGGAGAAGCTGTTTTAATTTTTTTTAATGCATGTATGCGATACATTGAGCTTCTCTGCAATCTCACGTGTTGTGCTATGACGATCTGAATCGATAATAGCTTTGATATGACTCTCATCAACTGTAACTGGACGGCCAGATCGTTGCGCATTTTGGAGTGAAAAATCACCCCGAAAGAAATTTGACAAAACAATTTTGACACTGCCTATCTTTCAAGGCTTCATTCCCATATACGGCACATAACTTCTCCTATGCTTGGGATGCGTCCCTGTCTTTTCGGAAATACAATAAAATATGTCTGAAATGCGCGCTTTGTTCTTCTATTTTCAAATTGGGGTAAAAACGAAACTAAATAACCCATCGATACGATTTTTTTTTACTAATGAAAGGTGGAAGTCCAAACAACAAGAAAACTAGATTAGGTGCTTTGAACATGTTGACGAAGCAAAAAAAAGTGCGAAGACCATCTATCGTAAAAATTCGCAATCACTTAGTTGCTAACCCAATAATTGAAAATTACATTGATAAAATAAAAATATATTAGTGATTTCTGATATATTTTAGAATTTAACGTAATATTGATAACATAGAAGTAATATTATCATGTCGTGTTCCACTGATATTTTCGATTTGATAATTTTTGAGAAGCTTCAAAATTTCCTGTTCCATCAACCGCATCACGAGTGCCACTCGTTGTTGTAGGACAAAGGGTTAAGTAAACATAATTCGCCTGTGCAATTAGGGCCTGTTTTCCCCTTGGAATCTTGTGCTTCAAAGATTTAACCCCTTGCTTTACAATGGTGTGTGACACTCGTCATGCGGTAATTGAAATAGGAAATTTCAAAGCTTTCCAAAAACTATTAACACGTTTAATGTCATGGGGGTCACCAGTGACCGGCGCCATTAAATTCAATGAAATTTCGTATGACATTTAAACTGTAATATTTACGAATATTCTAATGCATTCGATACTTAAATATTGGCATTAAAAAGGTGTAGTCCTGCTGCATACATAACTACTTGTGTCTTTAAGGTATCTGCTTGGTAAAATTGGTTAAATTGAAAATATCTGTGAGCCCATAGACGATTAAATTACTTCCACACTATTAATACTGCATTTCATTACATGGGAGTTCAGAAATTCGTAATAAAATTTTACTTCAGTAATTAAATCCGAGTTATTGCACATTCAGTTGCAAAATAAATCATAGGGCAGGGATTAACTGCGTTCAACGTGTATACACGTCAATCCAGAGCTCTATTACATTAACCTTCTTAACCTTGAATCATAAACTGTTTTAAAAAAAAATGCAATCTTTCCACGTTTTCATTTTCTTTTTTCTTCCAATTTATAATAGGAGCATTTGCCTTACATTCGACGTGTATACACGCCGCTATTTAATTTTAATTCTGCATCCCGTAAGAGATTTTTAAAATAAATCTCGCAGTTAACTGGTTAACCCTTTCGCCCCTAATGGGACTTACGTGTCCCGTTAAAGTAAACTCACTGAAATATCTTTGCTGTTCTGACGGGACATATGCGTGAAAAATTCAAATTTGAAATATGAAAACCAAAATCAATTTACATATTTGCCCAAAAGTAAATTATTTAAGTATCTGATAAGATCATCAAATGCAAGAAAAGTTTTAAAACTATAAATATTTAATCCGAGGTGAAAGAGTTAAAGAAGTCCATGGACAAAATTGCAAAAACCATTTTTGACAATCACCCAAAGATATGTACGTGAGAAGGAAGGTTCTGTTAACTCTAGATTTACGGAAGTCGTCAAATTGACGGATTCCTACTCTTTTAAAAACGGTTTCCAAATTTATAGAGATGTGGTACAGTCAATATTTCACTTGTATCTTATAATATACAAATGACTTAACCGATCTTCGTCTTTACCCGTTGATCCCTCTTTTTTCAAAGCACTTATTTAATATATTGGGTTGGCAAGAAAGTAATTTCGGTTTTCGTCGATAGCTAATGTTACGTTTGTTTTGAAGGACTTCCGACAATGTTATCATTTTTTGCTTCTGAAAATTGAAATCTGTCACCTTTGGCAGGATTTAGAAACAAATTGTGCTTCATTTTGTTTCCAATTGTTAGTTCAGCGTGAATTTTAATATGGAGTGCAGAAACGAACATTTTCGATATATTTTAATTTGTCATTACTTTTTTATACAAACCACATCGAAAGCTGAATTGTATCAAACATAAGTTATGCTGTCAATTTGGCGGGTGTTGTGTAGTTAGAGCTGCTTCCAAGGAACCAAATGATTAATTCGAATGTTTAGTCTAAAATCGCACCTGGCTCAGTTTTTTGCTGGTAAAGGCCAGAATTTTTATGAGAGCGGAATCATAAATTGGTCTAAAAGATGGCAAAAGGTCATCGAACAAAATGGAAAATGTATATTAAAGTTCATTCTTTGTTAAAAAAGATTAAGTTTCATTTCATATTACAAAACCGAAATTACTTTCTTGCCAACCCAATATTTAAGTGTGACCGATTAAACGCCCGTAAATCTAGTGTTAAAAAGGTCATCGAGACCTTTATGAAACGCCATGAAATGGCATAAAATTCTACATGTCGATGCATAGAGTCAGACACCAGCGGTAGCTTACCTGCAGCACCCTTTTTGGCAAGCCAGTTTTCTGGGAAAGTTGCTTCAGATCCTTCGCGTCGGGATTGTGATTGATCGCGAAGTAACTCTTCATCGTCCTTAACTGGTGATGCTTGAAACTCGTTCTCATTCGTTTTGTTCTGCTGTTGGAACCAGGTATGCCGGGAGTCGCGGGTCCCCCTCTACCAAACGGCATATCTATGTAGTCCGCGTTTAAGTCTGCAACATAAATCCCAACATTTGTGTTACGCGTTTTAGTTAAATCGCGGAGGAATGATTTACGAAGATGGCCGCGATATCGTGCCGAGAAGATTCGAGAGAAACTGTTAGAGAAAGGGGTGGTAACAAGCAGCTTTGAGATCTTCGGGTTTACAGCTCTTTAGATTTTCAGATTTCTACCTTCCTAAATTGTCAGGTTTCTAAATTTGCACATTCTCAGATTATTAGATCTCGAGGTTGCAAAAATTAAAGATTTTCAAATTTTTAAATTGATCTGTAAATTTCGAAATTTACAGATTGTCAGATTATTAGATCTCGCGGTTGTAAGAATTAAAGATTTTCAAATTTTTAAATTGATCTGTAAATTTCTAAATTTACAGATTGTCAGATTATTAAATCTCGCGGTTGTAAAAATTAAAGATTTTCGAATTTTTAAATTGATCTGTAAATTTCTAAATTTACAGATTGTCAGATTATTAGATCACGCGGTTGTAAGAATTAAAGATTTTCAAATTTTTAAATTGATCTGTAAATTTCGAAATTTACAGATTGTCAGATTATTAGATCTCGCGGTTGTAAAAATTAAAGATTTTCGAATTTTTAAATTGATCTGTAAATTTCTAAATTTACAGATTGTCAGATTATTAGATCACGCGGTTGTAAGAATTAAAGATTTTCAAATTTTTAAATTGATCTGTAAATTTCTATTTTACAGATTCTTAGATTATTAGATCGTCAGGTATCAGAAATTACATATTTTCAATGGCTCGCGAGCCGCATGCGGCTCTTTGGCGACTTGAGTGCGACTCGGCCACAAAAAATAAATAACAAGTAAATAATTGTCAATAAATAAGATTATTATTATATCTGGTTGTATTTAATGTTTGGTAGCTAGTTTAACCCCTTGGGTACCAATTTATTTGAAAAAATTCTTGCGTTTGAAACGGATTCAATTTGCTGATGTGTGCAGCAGTATATAAAGGCAGTAGACTTTGTGTGAGAATTCATTTATTTGAGCAATATGATGTACATAGATTAGTAATTAGTATTGTAAATCGAATCTAAATGCATAAAAGAAGCAATATGAGAAAAAAAAGTATTCAAGGGATCACAAAAATCCATTCCTCGGGCAATTCTTCACTACAACATCCACTATAACTACTCGATAAGCGGCTGGTGCGTCTTTGAAATCCTGATAATATTTCACTATAACCATCACTTTCTAGTTCACTATTGTTTTCGAAAATTTCATCTTGTAATTCACTATAGTTATCATCATTATTGCTCAAAGTCTTCACTTTCATTAAAATCTTCGTTGTCACTTTCGTAAAATATATGACTTATTTCTGACATTTTGGGGCAGTATATCACAAGCAAGGTTCACTGAAGCATTAGAAGTAACGTTCTCTTATAACTGTTAAAACTCACTCTTGCCAGGAATAACATTATTCCTGTTTAATTTTGTTTTAATTTTCATGACGGATTATACTCGTCATCCGTTTTTTAGGCAAAACCAGTGCATGACGAAAGTTAGTCGTCAAATGTACCCAAGGGGTTAAACCAACTCCGAAAAACATGGTTCTTGACAGGTTCTTGATAAGCAATTTGGCTGTCAAAAAAATGTTAACCGAGCTCCTGCTGATTTTTGGCTCTTTCGACTAATGAGTTTGCCAAACACTGCACTACACCACCCACCCTACTTCGTTCAACCATACAAACACCTCCACCCCGAGTCACCCCCATCAACATCCCCCCAACGTCTCGAAATTCCATCGCTCATCCTTATCACGTCTACCTCTTCGACAGAAACTTATCGCGATAATAATTGCACCGTCTCGAAGCAACACGCAGAACCGTCGGAAGCGGCAATGACGCTGGACGCGGTTCTCTCTAGCGTTGTTTGATGTGTATCACAGCTCATTAGCTCCTCGAGTGCAAACAAGAAGGGTGATAGCGTATGCGAAAGACCGGTGGATACACGGCCAATTACAACTCTATGCAGCAAATAGTTTGTAAGCACGATACCTCATTCCGGTGTATCTATCTAACCCCAAGACTATCCTGTCGCGGAGGATAAAGGCAACGCTTGACGGACCCTCGGCGATCGCGGACTCCTGATTCAATGAATAAGCAGGGCCGATACGATCGCCGGACTTGGAATCGTAATTTACGGAAACGTAACCGAGGAAATGGACGATTTTTATGCGGCGTCGGTTTCTATTAATCTTTTCCCTCTTCGGAGAAATACGTTGGGTAAGTTTTCGCTCGTTTAACGCGCTCAGCCTTCCTGCACGTTTTGATGCTCGCGCTGATACGTGAACTTAAGGCGAGCCCTGCGAGTTTCGACGGTTCGGGAGCTGATAACGTTATGGGGATTTGTGAATAGGTGGAATAGAACATTCGATGAATCCGAAGGATGCAGGTGGAAGGAAGCATTTGGAATTAGCATCGTGATAAATGTGTGTCGATTACGAACGTAGGAAAGAGGAGATGTTTGGTCGGGAATTTTGTAGACACGAAGTGTACCAAGTATTCTTGGATTTGGATTGCAGCAGTCGCCGTTTTTTCAAAGTCTCTCTTAACACTAGAACTACCTGCGTTAAATCTGTTATATTTCAATATATTAAGTAATTACTTTAAAAAAGGGGAATACGGAGGTGGAAAACATGATCGATTCAGTAATTTGTGTTTTATGAGATAAACGTAGAATATCTATTCTATGACTCTCCTATAATCTTGGAGAATTTTTGGAAAAAATGGTGTATCAGTCATTTTGACTGGTATGGTAGTTCTAGTGTTAACTGTGGAACTTCGAAATCAGTGAAAATGACTGGTACACAATTTTTTCCAAAAATTCTCAAAGTTTATAGGAGAGTCGTAGGAGAAATATTCTACGTCCAACTCAAAAAACATAAATGACCGAATTGATCATCTTTTCCGCCTCTTGATTCCTCTTTTCTCAAATTACTTATTTAATTTATTGTAATATAATAGATTTAACGCCGGTAGTTCTAGTGTTAACTATGGAACTTCGAAATTAGTGAAAATGACTGGTTCGCAATTTTTTCCAAAAATTATCCACGTTTGTGGAAGAATCATAGAGTGGATATTCAACGTCTATCTCATAAAATATAAATTGCTGAATTAATAACTGTTTTTCGCCTCTTGATCCTTCCTTTTTCAAAGTATTTGATTAAAATATGCTACTGTTAACACTGGAACTACTAGGATTATATCAATTATATTTTAACACTTCATCTACCGGAAGCCTATTAATAGGCTTTCTGTTTATCAATACTCATTGACCGACAGTCTATTAATCTGTTATTACAGATGATAATAAAAGAAAGTTACGCTGCCTCGGAACAACTGAAATTAAAGCGACATAATGAGTATTTCTTCACGTTTTAATTTTAATGTTATAGAGCTTTGCACGTAGGTACATACCCTCGTGTGTAATGTTCAGAAGAATGAACGGTAGATAAAGTGTTAACACGTTGAACGCCACCAGTATTTCGCTAGTTTCATCATTTCTACTGAGGTGAAACTTTATCTATTAAAATCACAACTTTATAAAGCAGAAACCTCAAAGACACAGGTGGATATATATTCAGCAGACCTTTATTTTTGTAACGCCAATATTTAAATTTTGAATATATTAGAAAATTCGTAAATATTTCAATTTCAAAGCCATATGAAATTTCATTGAATTCAATAGCGCCGGTCACCGGTGACCCCCACGGTAGTCAACGTGTTAATATACTGGATAAGTGCTTCAGAAAGGGAGAAGTCAAGAGGTGAAAACGACGATGAGTTAAGTTGTATTAGTTCTATAAGATAAGGGTGAAATATTTATTGTATGGCTGCCTTATCAATTTGCCAAATTTTTAGAAAAAATACTGAACCAGTGATTATGACCTTAGAAATTTTAGTGTCAACTTCCTCCCTTCGAATTACAAATTCCCTCCTCTCCAACGAAATCTCAAAAACCAGACTATCGCCACCAAACAAAAATTCCGGACGAACCACGAAAGAATCCGAATTACAGGAGCGAATCCCTGATCGCCGCTGTCCGACGGAAAAATCGTCTTCTCACGAGAAAGACGACAGGACAACGACGCGGAGGACGATAAAAGGAGAAAAAAAGCAAAGGAAGCACGTAGCGATCATCGAGGACCCCTCCATCGAGAGCGTCTTCATCGACGAGACGATCTTTTCCCCCGAAAGGGAGAAAAAAG
This sequence comes from Cerceris ruficornis, assembly GCA_963989415.1. Classification (NCBI taxonomy): domain Eukaryota; kingdom Metazoa; phylum Arthropoda; class Insecta; order Hymenoptera; family Crabronidae; genus Cerceris; species Cerceris ruficornis. The sequence goes on from OZ022529.1 coordinate 7,628,238, forward strand.
AAGGCGACCCAGGACTGGTCAGAAGACTCGTCGGTGGTTCTCGCGGATTCTCACTCGTCGGGGATCAACGAGAAACCCGTTGTTCCCACGGTCGGTCAACAATCGAAATTAAGTTAGCTCGAGAAGGCACGGGAAGCTGCCGCCGCGGCGAGCTGCCCACGCGCGACACGTACACGCTTTGTTGGGATTGGATTCGTGAATTTATGTCGCGCCGACAAATTTTATCAGGGTTCGGTGGCAAACACCGCGCGCCCACGCGCGCCCGTAAATCACGCACCCGGAGGAGGAATCGTCCTCGTGTTTGCAGACGGGACTTGGCGCGATCTGACCGCGCACGGACGTTTTACTGCTCGGATGAGAGAATCGAGTCTCCCGTGATGCTCGACCGGTCGCGCGGATGGTACCGTGGAATTTTGGTACCACTCTCGCGATTGCCATCGCGGGACGGCCAAGAATAATGAAAGTACGGTGGTGTCGCTGGGCTGTGACGAGCAGCTGGCAAACTTGGGGTCCAAAGACTTGTATTTTCGAATATTTCGAGAGGAGTGTGGATTTTTCAACTATTTGCAACGCTTGAGGAGTGTTGGAATCTGTCGAATATGGTGAGTTGAAGTTTCTGTAATTTTTTGGTACCACTCTCGCGATTGCAATTGCGGGGTGACGAAGAATAATGAAAGTACGGTGGTGTCGCTGGCCTGTGACGAGCAACGGGCAAACTTGCGGTCCAAAGACTTGTGTTTTCGAATATTTCGAGAGGAGTGTGGATTTTTCAACTATTTGCAACGCTTGAGGAGTGTTGGAATCTGTCGAATATGGTGAGTTGAAGTTTCTGTAATTTTTTGGTACCACTCTCGCGATTGCAATTGCGGAGCGGCGAAGAATAATGAAAGTACGGTGGTGTCGCTGGGCTGTGACGAGCAGCTGGCAAACTTGGGGTCCAAAGACTTGTATTTTCGAATAGTTCGAGAGGAGCGTGGAGTTTTCAACTATTTGCAATGTTTGAGGAGTCTTGGAATCTGTCGAAAATGTAAGTTGAAGCTGGCGTTGTTTTATGGTACCACTCTCGCGATTGCCATTGCGGGGTGACGAAGAATAATGAAAGTACGGTGGTGTCGTTCTACTCTGACGAGCAACGGCCACAGTTGAGGACCCAAGACTTGTGTTTTCGACTATTTGGAAAGGAATGTGGATTTTCCACTATTTGCAATTCTTGAGGAGTCTTGGAATCCGTCGAAAATGGTAAGTTGAAATTTCTGTAATTTTTTGGTACCACTCTCGCGATTGCAATTGCGGGACGACGAAGAATAATGAAAGTACGGTGGTTTCGCTGAGCTGTGACAAGCAACGGACAAAGTTGGGGTCCAAAGACTTGTATTTTCGAATAGTTCGAGAGGAGTGTGGATTTTTCAACTATTTGCAATACTTGAGGAGTCTTAGAATCCGTCGAAAATGGTAAGTTGAGGTTTTTGTAATTTTTTGGTACCACTCTCGCGATTGCAATTGCGGGACGACGAAGAATAATGAAAGTACGGTGGTGTCGCTGTGCTGTGACGAGTAACTGGTAAAATTGGGGACCGAAGATTTGTGTCTGCGACTATTTGAAAAAAAACTTGGATTTTTCAACTATTTTGTAATATCTAAAGAATTTTGTAATCTGTCGAAAATGGTAAGGTGAAGTTTCTGTAATTTTTTGGTACCATTCTCGCGATTGCCATTGCGGGGTGACGAAGAATAATGAAAGTAGGGTGGTGTCGTTCTACTCTGACGAGCAACGGGCACAGTTGAGGACCCAAGACTTGTGTTTTCGACTATTTGCAAAGAAACTTGGATTTTTCAACTATTTGCAATATTTAAAGAATTTTATAATATGTCGAATATGGTGAGTTGAAGTTTCTGCAATTTTTTGGTACCACTCTCGCGATTGCAATTGCGGGGTGACGAAGAATAATGAAAGTACGGTGGTGTCGTTGAGCTGTGACGAGTAACTGGTAAAATTGGGGACCGAAGATTTGTGTTTTCGACTATTTGGAAAGAAACTAGGATTTTCCAACTATTTGCAATAATTAAAGAATTTTATAATCTGCCGAATATGGTCAGTTTAACTTTATGTAATTTTTTGGTACCACTCTCGCGATTACCATTGCACAAATACACAAAGACTTGTGCCCAGCACAAAGACTTGTGTTTTCGATTATTTGGAACGAAATGTGGATTTTCAGCTATGTGCAATATTTACAGAATTCTGCAATCGTCCAATATGGTGAATTGAAATTAGCATAAGTCTTTGGTATCACTCTCGCATTTGCCACCGCGGGACGGCGAAGAAAAAGTACAGTTGACTGCGCCTTCCTATACTTATTTGGAAGCGCAAATGTCTGCACGCCTACATACAATGAAATTTAATCATTCAAAGTTTCCCTAAATGGAAAAACTATACCAATCAGCACAGAACTAAAATTTCCATCAACCCGAAGGTCTCATAAAACTAAGCAACCAAACTTCCTTAACCCCTTGCCTTACGATTTCTATTTTGATAACGTACGTAATAATTCAAAATTAATAGCAGAAATAAAAATTTCACCGTAATTTTTAACATTTGGTACAATTGACTGCAACATTACTATTACAGAAATAATTTGATCGTCTCGTGACCGACTGAGATTTTCAATTTGATAGTTATTGGGAAACATCAACATTTCGTATTTCATTTATCGCGTCACGTGTGTCGGACGTTATTGTAAGCTAAGGGGTTAAAAACGCAACACCAGATCGACATTCCTTTACGACAGTATCAAACCACTTACCTATATTAGCCGTCATAGCTTCGAGATCCTTAGGCTTCCTCTTTCTCGGTCTGCCCTTCTGTCTCGGCGGCGGTACAACAGCAGCTCCATTGAAGTACGGTACTTTAGGGGGTGATCCACCGTCCGACACGGACGGCGTCGAGGGTTGAAGCGGCACCGGGCTGACGTGGCTATGAGAATGTTGCATCGAGTGATGCGGATGAGGTGCGTGAGAAGGATGATGATGATGATGATGAAGAAACTCCGGCGATGGAAAAGGCTGGCCGGGATAATGCGGACCCGGAGGATAAACCGGGACCGGTGGACTCTGCGAAGGATGCAATTCTGCTCCCATTTCATAATGAAGCCGGCAGAGAACCGCGCCGTCCCTCATTCCAAAATGGTCGCCCTTCGTCAACGGCACGGCGCAGGCAGCGCACGAAAAGCAACGTACGTGGAAAACGAGATCCCTTGCACGCATCACCAATTCGGAGGCCAGAATCGCAGCTTGGCATCGCGCACAGCGCTTCATGCTGCCGAACATCCTGAAAAAGAAGGATGCATGTGTCAGTTTTAGCAAAAAGTCGGCGTGGTCGTAGAGAGAGAAGGTTTAAAGGTATAGCTCGCAGAAATTGAGGTGGCTCGCGGTATGAGGCACGGAGTGAGGGGAGAGTGTCGCTCGCCCCGCCTTTCCCCACCATATCGGGCCTGGAAACCTGAGATCGACGAATGACAATCGAAAACAAGACACTCCTTTCGTTGTTCCCATGACGACGCAACGAATGCGCGGCTCTATGGGCCAATAACACGTTAGAATGGAAAATGACGTCAGAACGGGGGATGTCTCTATCCGTCAGGCGAATCAGAATAAATTAGAGGCCAGAGGACTTTTCTAATTTTGCGAGGTGTAGCGGGGAGTGCAGGCGAGGGTGGGTGGTTGGAAAAAAATGGGAGATGTGTTGATAGAGGGTGATATGATGGGTATGAAGTTTAATCGTTTTAGTGCCAAGCAGAGCGGTAGTGATTCTGTGTTCAGTAATGAAAAGTGCCATGCTGATAGACTTATAGAATAAATGACACTCTTGGACGATAAAAATAGGTCAGCAATATATTTTTATTATAACAGTATGTACCTATACTAGACAGTATCTTTAACTGTCAAACAAAATAATATGTACCACTTATTGGCAGAAAGACATGGAAATCTTAATTTGATGAATGCTTCGATACAATATGAAAATAGCGAGATTTCACTGTTTATAACTTTTCGCACAGAGCTGTGGCACTAAAACGTTTAACACTAAAACTACTGTTATATGTAATGTATTTAGGTATACTGAATAAGTACTTTGGAAAAAAGAGAAATCAAGGTGTGAAGAAGATGATCAATTAAGTAGTTTAGATTTTAGTATATAGAAGTGGAATATTTATGCGTGACTCTCCTATCAATTAAGGGTATTTTTAGAAAAAAATGTCAACCGGATATTTTGACTAGGTTCTCGGTTGAGTGTTTAAGGGTAGCATTTCCAGGTAGGAGGATAGAATTTGAATATCTGTCACGGTTGGAAGATTTTTCACAAATTATCATTTAACATAGACTCTATGATGTGGAATTCACCTAACATTGTACATCCTAGATGAAATGATCGTAGTAGTTAACCCCTTTGGACCCTGTGCACATTGTAATGTACATAATACTTTTCGTGCTGCATTTTATTACGTATAGGTTTAAACTTAGTTTCACTTAGTTTTTGTTATAAAAAATATTTCTCAGGATCTCCTTAATGTTACAAATTTTGCGTAAGGACCATATGTTCATTAAATTGTACATTTACAAATTATAAATAAAAATTATAATTATAATCATGTTAAATTATAATTTAAAAATTCGGGTCTGAAGGGGTTAAAGCCGAAATACAAAGCAACATATTACAAGGGGGTGAAAAAGTACTTGGTAAGTTAATTGCATGTATAATTGCAAGTATGTATTTGAATTATAATTTGTTTAACACGCGTGCATAGGCGAAATATAAATTAAAAAGTCTTTACATATTACCTATATCGAATAAGGGAAACACTATGCCTCGGAAGAACATCATTCCATAAAGTTTCGTATTTATGATCGATAAATGCCATCCCACATAAATATGGGCGGGTGCAGGTCGACTGTCGACCGCAAAGGATTGACATCAAAGGGGTTCAAAACTTAAACGGTATTTTTTCTTTGATCATTTTGGGACTGGAGCTATCGTCCGCATAAAGTGTTCCCTCAACCCGGCACATTTTTAAAGAACCACCCATAATTGTACACTCTCGAGACAACTCCACTAAAATTATAGTTCATCAGGGCCAGATATTTTTCTGAATTTGTCATCAAATATTTATCAAACATTATCACCAACTCCAAATCTCTTACCTGCTAATCCCCCCGTGAAATTTCCATTTTAATTTACAAAGACCGAAAAATTCGTAGTAATCAAACCGCGATACTTAAATCAACTAAATGAAAACCAACCTGGATTAATAAACGCATCAGTATCCTGCATAAACTCAACTCATCCTCGGGAAACAATTCTCTCTCGATCAAACGGTGAAATGTTAATTAACCCCTTGCCCTACGATTTCTATTTTGACCGTGTCCGCAACAATTCAGAATTAATTCCTTAAATCAAAATTTCTCTGTGATTTCTGATATTTTGTATAGCTTAACTCAATATTAATAGTACTGAAATAATTTTATCGTGTCATGACAGGCTGACATTTTCAATATAATAGTGTTTGGAAGACTTCAAAGTTTCCTACTCCATTTACCGTGTCACGAGTGTCACACGTTATTGTAGGCTAAGGGGTTAATAAGCACAGGAAACAAAATTCCGCTAAAGCAATGTTTAACCCTTTGCAGTCCTATGTCGAGCTATACTCTGCATACCTTTCACTTCATTTCATTTTCTAACAATTTAATATCTACTTATCAAATGACTTTGTAATATCACCTAAATATTCGTCGATACCTATAGTTATTGCTACCATTAAAAATAAAGGAATAACCGGCAGAAAATGTCGTGCAATTAATTTCATTTACCTCGCTACAAACTTGACAAAATAATTCGGCCCGCAATGGGTTCACCTCACGCAAGTCGATGCGACTAATAATCCACCAACTTCTCGTTGCATTTCGCACAAAGAAAACCGCCATCACCGTCCACTTTCCCATTCGCATCAAACGGCACAAACACCATCCGCCTCTACAACGTTTCCCATCGTCGAGATATCAAGCGCGTCGCCGATACAGGGTTTTCGTTAAAGCAAGAGGATTAAAAGGGGAATAGAAAAAAAGGACGAAAAGGGCAAGACGAAAGAAGACGAAGAGAGCGAAAGACACACGCCCGAGCCCGCTGATATCGCGAGAGGCAAGAAGGGACACGCATGGTAGCCGCGGAGGAGCGAAAGGGCGGAAAGGGAAGGAATATACCGATGCACCGGGCACCGTGACATCGCTACTGCATTAGCGGCACCCTGCAGTCTCCATTACCGAAGCCGGTCGACTATCTACCCGACATCCACCGCGGCTACCTACCTAACCACCTATTTCACTCTCCACCTTCCAAATATATTACGTCCCCTCGCGGCCGTACTAAAGAACCTAGATAGAGACGTGGCCGATCTTATAACGCCGATGCAGCCTCGGATCCAGTCCTGCTGACCTGCCTGCACGTATTTCTAAGTGTGTATGCGACAACGTCCACTGGGTCCTGCGATCCTTCGAGTCTATCGGAATAAGAGCGGAGAGTGGAGAACGGTGGAGGAATTTGGGCACGTTTGAGTTTCTTCCTCTTCTTCATTGGCGCTTTTACAGTTTGACGCGTTCAATGCCATGGGGGTCACCGGTGACCGGCGCTATTAACACTACAGTCCCTGGTCATCGAATTAGGGCCACTCCAAATTTTCAGCATTTTTCATGTTTTCCGTAAAATTACAAGGCCTGTTCAAATTGTAATGAAGATACTTATATCCAGAACGATACTTTTAGAACCAACATTGTACGATTTTTTTATTAACAATTGCCTCCCATATGCTCTGTTTATGTTAATACTTGCAGCTGCATCATTATTACCAAGTTTAAATTCATATCTGTTTACTAATCGTATTTCACTACTATTCGCGTTGCACAAAAAAGTTTATTTTTTTATAGAAATTAAGTGTCTTCCAAATAAAATACATCTCAATATTGAGCATATAGACCAAACAACCTGTTTCAACTGTAAAATTATTAATTTTACGTCTACCTATTTACAAAATATGGCCAAAAAGTACAGTCCCTGGTCATCGAATTAGGACCACCCAAATTTTCAGCATTTTTCATGTTTTCCGTAAAATTAAAAGGCCTGTTCAAATTGTGATGACATAGTTTATTAGCTAATAACACAATATACTACTACTGTACATAACACTATGAACGCATGTTAATATCTCGTATTTCCACCCTTTGTCTTGATGACACCTTGTATCCTTTCCGGCTAGCTTTGTATACATTGCTTTATCATATGCTTTATATCTTCGTTATTCTCCCAAATATCTGTAATTTTTGTTTTAAACTCAGATAATGTGGTGCTTGGAGGGTTGTAAACAAGTCTTTTGAGTAGGCTCCAAACATTTTCTATGGCATTCAAGTCGGGAGAATTGTCCACACAATTCTGTTATTATCACAACAATAACACATCTATAGCTATGTATACTTTGTTATCAACGTATTTAGTAATAATTTGAATGACTAAAGACAATTTTCCATATATGATATAACATTATAACCATAAAAGTGCAATTTTTGTACGTGGTCCTAATTCGATGACCAGGGACTGTAGATCTACGGGCGTTAAATCTAACATATTTAAATATATTAACACTAGAACTACCGAACCAGTCATAATGACTGGTTCAGAATTTTTTCTAAAAATTCTCCAAGATTATAGAAGAGTCTTGGAATAAATATCCTACCAGCATCTTAAAAAACATAAATCACCGAATCGATTATGGTGGTAGGATATTTATTCTAAGACTCTTCTATAAACTTGGAGAATTTTTGGAAAAAATTGTGTAACAGTCGTTTTGACTGGTTCCGTAGATCTAGTGTTAATTAACACGTTGAATGCTAATGGTATTTTGCTAGTTTCTTCATTTCTACTGAAGTGAAACTTCTTCTATTAAGATCACATCGTTACAAAGCATACATTTTAAAGACACAAAGAGATATATGGACAGCAGGACTTTAAGATTTTTCAGACCAACGCGTAAATATCGACTGAATTAACAAATTTGTAAACATTACAAGTTAAAAGTTATAAGAAATTGAATTCAATAGCGCCGGTCACCGGTGACCCCCATGGTATTCAACGTGTTAACGAATCGATCTTCTTTTCCACCTCTTAATTTCCCTTTTTTTCAAAGTACTTATTTAATCCTTTTAGTGGCAATATATCGTCGTTAGCAATAGTTCTGACGCCGATAATTGAAAATACACAATTTACTCTTTATATTGCGTGTTCTTTATGAAACTATGGCCAAATGACAATTCTTTTTATTGGCAGCTACATTTGCCATTGATTCAATCAATTCTTCCGGTCGGTACCAAAAGGGTTAACCCTTAGCACTCCATCTTTTAAGTGTGAATATCTAGCGGCAAAACTGGTTGAGATCTAATTGTCTTTACTAATCGCTTATAAATGACTGAGGAGTATTATTTTTTATCTATAAACAATTACCGATAACGACCCGAACAATATCCGAAGTAAAAATACTTTTTATGCGCTTCAGAGGCACACTTGGAGTCATAAGGGTTAATATATTGTAATATGCTATTATACTAAATAAGCAAACTATTATTTGATTCAGTAATTTATGTTTTATCAGATGGACGTAGAATATCTACTCTATAGCTGTTCTATAAACTTTGAGAATTTTTGAAGAACATTGGGAACAGGGCATGTTGACTAGCTCGGTAGTTCTTCCGTTAAAAATAACCGTACAAGCTTCAATAATTCGCACGAATTGTTATTGCAATGAAATTTTAATGGAAACACCATCCAAAATTTCGCAAAACGTCCGATCATAATGGTGCAAGGTGTGGAAAGTGTACGTCGCTATTTTCAAGAAAACATATGTAGCGCATCAGTCGCAGGCGCATTCTTGGCAGAACTCTCAAGAGACCCGCCAATTTCTGCACGCGAAACGAGACGTTAAGCGGACACAATGTAGCAAAGAGATCGTTTTTCGCTGAAAGATTCCCCGCCGAAATGCCTCGACGATGTCGCAAACCCGAGGGGTTTTCAGAGATCGCAGATGCCATGGTGAAACGAACGGGCGAAGATGGAGAAACAAAGGGAGGATGTAACCGGGCGAAATCCACCGTGGAGAAACGATCTCCGTAATTGGAAAACGAGAAAATGAGTAACGATCAGATAGCATTCCGAATGGAAATCCAGGCAGATGAATCTCGGTTTTATCCTTTCCAAGCTGATTCATCCGTTGAAAATCGGCCGTTTTAAAGCAGACTGACAAAACTCATGATCTAATGTTCCATTTAATTTTATCAGAGGAACCGAAAAGTAATGTCGTTTCTTCAGATACTTACCTCAAGAACCAATTGATTTTTGTCAATCCGGCATTGAAAATTTGCACGCTAGATGACAAAAGGTTGTTGATAACGAGGGTGGTTGCATCATTAATTAAAAAAAAACTTGTTACAAATTTATATGTTTGAATTTAAAGTAAAAAAGCGACATTACTTTCCGGTCCCCCTAATAATATTGTAAAATGTTGATGTAAATGTGAGGGTCCTCAGAAGATGTTCTCCTAAGTCTTAGGACGTTCAAGATTAACCCTTTGCCTTACAATAACGCTCTCGTGATACGGTAAATGGAATGGGAAATTTTGAAGTTTACCAAAAACTATTAAATTGAAAATATCAATGGGTTACGAGAGACAGTCAAATTATCTCTGTACTATTAACACTTATCGGACGCTAGCTTTGTATACATGATTTTCACTAGGTAGTCGTTTTCAGTAAATATGCGAAAAATTCTCAATATTGTAAGAACAACATTTTCGTTAGAAATGATTTCTTTTTTGAAGGAGTATTACAAATGTATATATTTCAAATAATTTATCATCGATAAATCATCATGGTCACTGTCCATTTCACTCATTATCTCGATCACCAACATTTTCTCCTTCCATATCATTTTCTTCTTCATCTCAATTTTGTATAGGTAGAACAATTTTTCTTTTATTAGAATGTGATAAGGAGTCACTGCTAGTCTCATTACTAGAATCAAAAACACTTTCAGAATTCTTTTCAAAGAATTCACTGCCGCTATCACTATCCTAAACTCATTAAATTTTCCCCATTCATTTTTTAGAGCCGAAATATTAAAATTTGATTTGAAAAAGGCGCTGTTATATCACTGAACATGTTAATCACTCCGTTGGTAATGTTCAATTGATAAGGCAATTGTCCACACATTCCACAGGCAGCAAGTTTAGACTCGATTCATTTTCAAGGGTTAATATTGCGTTAAATTATACGGCATATCAGAAATCAGTGAGAAATTTTTATTTCACGAATTAATTCCGAGTTATTGCGTACGTAGTGACAAAATAAATTGTAGGGCAAGGTGTTAAAAATTTGATTGGAATTATTTCTTCGAGATTAGGAAGCTTTAACTACATTAACCACACGTTACAATCATTTTCACGTATTCAATGTCAATTACGCTACGGAACAACGTAGAAATGAATAATTTGATTATGTAGACTATTCGGAAATTTACGATGGCCAACGAACAGGATTAAATGTCACCGTAATATTTTCCTCGTCGCGCTCCACCTTTCGGCGCAGCATCTCGTGCCAATTATTCGCAACATTTTCGCACCTCTGTCGCAACATTCTAATAATCCCGAGAGTTACAGCCGCTCTTCACAAAACCCATGATTGATGTTCAAGACCCAGTGAAAAGTTCAACAACCACTCTTCACATCAAGTGGACAAGCCTGACAATTCGTAATAGCAGCCAGGAAATATTTATCAAACGACACGTTCCATCCCTTTTCTTCCGGCATCGAGGAGAACCTTCGAGGCGAATTGAGCCGTCAATTTGAAGGGATTCGCTCCCGGAATAGGCCGTAAACCTAACCTAATGGATTAGCCGCGACAAGTCTCTCTTTCTCCCTTTGAAGGGTCTCTTGACTCGAGACACATTGTTATCGTGCTTGATCCTATTGACGAACCCGATCCTGGGTACGCGTTTTGGACACAATGGCTGCGGTGGTTGCTGGTTTTGCACCCAGCAGGGTAAGTCCGCGTATTTTCCTCTAATCGGATCCACCGAGCTGCGTTGGGTAATCGAGTGACCCTCTTTTGCATTCAGCCGCCTTTGTGGACAGCTCCGGCAAGAAGCAGGAAAGTTTTTCGAGGAAACGGAAAGCCTCCCTTTGTCATATTATTGTTATATGTTACTCTGTGTATCATGTAAAATGTGATTATATTGTTTGTTATATGTAATATGGTTGGAGCTCTCCAGCTTCTCTCTGGGAATTCTGGTGACGAAGAGTGAAGAGACGAAGAGACTCTTGACGAGGTAAGCAGGTTGGAAGGGATTGAGGCTACGGAAACCGTTAATTTGGAAAATTCTGGAATATAGGGTAATGTTAACCCTTTGCAATTCTATGTCGAGCTACACTCGACACAGTTTTCTAAGGCACTTAACGTTTCATCTATTAATTATCGACTTTTTGAAATTAACAATAATTTTGCATCTTAACATAAATATCCGGCGGCGCGTATAATTGTTCCTAATATTAATTAAAAATGAATAATCCACGGTAGACAATTTTCAGACGATATTTGCTTATTTGACGATAAGTTGGTAAAATAATTCGGAGCGCAAAGGGTTAATTCCTTGTCGTACAATAACGCGTGACAGTCGTGATACGGAAGATGGAATAAGAAATTTTTAACTTTTGCAAGACCTATGAAATTGAAAATATCAATGAATCGGGGCACGATAAAATTATTTTTGTGATATTAATTGATATTAATGTTACGTTAAATTATTGGATATATCAGCAATCACTGATCAATTTTTATTTTAGCAATTTAAGTCTGAATTATTGTAGAGGCAGGCGCAAGAGCAATCGTAGGGCAAAGGGTTAATTTAGAATTTTTGAGGTTGAGGTTCAGGTTGAGGTTGTTGATGATTTAGGGTTATTTGAAAGTGTGGAATTAAAAATGTCGATGAGATGCAACACGATCAAATTATTTCTATAATGTTAATATTGCGTTAAACTATACGATGTATGAAGAATCACCGATCAACTTTTATGTTAGCAATTTAATTGTGAATTACTGCGGAGGCATTCAGAAGAGAAATCATAGGGCAAGGGCTTAGCACTTGAATTACCGGCGTTAAATCAATTATATTTCAAAATATTAAATAAGTACTTTGAAAAAGGAGGGACCAAGAGGCGCAAAATATAATCTATTCGGTGATCTATGTTTTTTAAGATGGACATAGAATATTTATTCCAAGACTCTTCTATAACCTTGGAGAATTTTTGAAAAAAATTGTGTACCAGTCATTTTGACTGGATTGGTAGTTCTAGTATTAAGGGATGTATTATCAGTTTCATTTTCAGGTACGTAATATAATTGGAATAAATTCAGTGCTTAGAGGAAGGCTCAAAGTAACCGTTAGCGGGGATTTAATAAAAAATCCCACTGAATCTACACAACTATCTGCTTACTAAAAAATTACTATCTAATTACACAAAATTCCCGAACAATTCCGCAATAATTATTTATCTCCAGCACCCACCAAAACACCAGCAGCTACCACAAAACCGATAAAACCTCCGCAACCTCCCAAACTACCCCTAACATCCGTAAAAATCAAATCTCCCAACCGTCACGAATCACCTACCCTTCTTCCCAACTTTCAAAATCCCCAACAACCTCACCTTCGCTCCCCCGTCCTCCAGAAACAACAATAAAACTATCCACCAGCAAAACCACATTCATATTTGCACACAAAACGCGCTTCGAGGGGGAAGAGAAAACGGCATTCTCCACGACCAGCGGCAGCCGTAATCTCGCACCCCAAGAATCCTGAAAAGACTCGAAGACCAGTACGAGCTCAGGAGAGGTTTCCGTCGATTCCTCCGTCGTGTCTTCCCCACGATGAATGAACGAACGGTAGTGCCGCGAGAGCAGGAATAACCTCATTCACGGTTTCCGCCCTTTCCTCCTCGCGCCATGGCGTTCCGAGCAGAGGCCAAAAAGAGGGAGGGTACCGGAGGGACGCCCGCAGAGTTTTACAAGATGCGCCATATGCGATACATTATTATACAATGTGAGCGTATTCTAAGCGGAGGGGTTTTCACCGTGTTCTCTCGTCGCTAACCTAAACAGAGAGCACTGTTGTAGACCGTGGCCGCCACAAAGAGTGGCGGAAATCTTTTATGCGCGAATCGCGCCGGGGACCACTTGCCGCGCGTTCGCACACTCGTGGCACCACGTGGAGCACGTGGATTCTACGTTTCTCTTTCTCTCACGGCTCCATTCCTCTCTTCTCCTCTCTCTCCCTCTCTCGGCCTCGTCCGAGCACGTTCGTTGGACTTTCGGTGTAAGTTCTCCCGGCTTTGACTCTCTTGCGGGCTTCTTTCTCTCGCTCCTCCTCGAGGTACACTCTTTCGCCAGGGATTCGAGATATGCCCGCGAGGACATGCGGTTTGTAAGAGCCACGATTTCTCACGTGTCGCGTTTGTGTGTTCCTTGGTAGCGAACGGGGATGGGGTTGAAACCGTGGAGGGCAGGGGAGAGTGGTTGATTTAGGGAGGGGAATGGGGGTGGATTTATTGCGATTTCGATGATGTGCAACAAGACGAATAATTTACACCGGGCACTTTGTAATATAAAGGGTCTTTCAAATTGCGCGTTTTTTTAACCCTTTGGGACCCAATTTTATTTTTTCGTGTTCTGAGGTTATTTGATATAGATATGAGTTATTAACATTACATATGTTACATACCTGATATGGTAGAATATTTTGAAAAAATAAAACAAATCACATTTCTGAAAAAAATAGAGATGGGACAGATATATCCCAGCGGCATTTATAACTGGGACTTAAATGTCCTAATGAGAAACTAAATAAAGGTTTTGTGTATTATAAAATGAAAGTAATTTATTCAGAAAAAAAAGAAATATAGTAAATTTTCAGTAAAATATATAAGGCGAGATGGATATATTTAAGTATGCGTTGGGATTTATATGTCCCTATGGGGCCGAAAGGGTTAATCTTTAATAAAACACAGGTAGCGTTCTGAATTCGCCTAGGTCTTGTCTCATTTACGAAGGGGTATTTATGCAATTACAGAAATGGCGTCGTACACAATATAACAATTTGGTGAAATTGTAGAATTATTCTATGAAAATGGGCGTTCAGTGAAGAATGATGAAATGGTGATGTCAATTGGTCACCACAGATCATGTCATATGACACCGATGGACTATTTTCTTTGCAACATGTGATTAAAAATTTTAACAAAACAGTGGACATCTGTGGAAGTGCAAGAGCTCGTCATTTGGCAGATATTATTTTTTGCATATAAATGGCATAACAGATACTTTAATTCTCAATAAAAAGTATTTTTAAATCAAAGCAAATTGTGTGTTTTATCGAAGATTTAAAAAAGCCGCGCAATTCAAAAAAAAACCCTATAGAGTTGTGAGGAGAATTGCGGACTTGAGATCTCAAGATTCGAGCAAGCTAGAACGTATTTGTAGGATCGTGGAAAAAAAAGAGGAGCGCGCGGTCACCCATCGTCGTAGCGGTCCTCGGCCGAGTTGCTTAACTCGTTGCCCTACGATTTCTTTGTGACTGCTTCCGCTATAATTGAGAATTTAATTGGTAAAATCAAAATTGACCAGTGATTCTCAATGTATCGTGTAATTTAACGTAATATTAGCACATTTTAAGCGGGCGTTATTTCGCTAAATTCTCACCATTTAGCGGGCGATTTTTTGCAACTTACGCGCAAAATTGTTTCTGCATAAAGAAGTTGCAACTTTTGAACTATGGGTTATTTTGTAATAAAATTTCGGTTTCTATTCAAAAAATAATTTCTTTATTCACTTTATTTTGGTGACTCCCACGCTTTCATATTAACACGTTAAGCGCCACGCTGATTCCTAGGGACCGGTAGTACACCTTCCGTTTAGACCATTTATTAGGAAAGGTATCTTTCTGTTTGTTTTAATAAACTATATTAGATTTTGATAAAATGATAGATTTCTTATTTAAAACCACTAATAATGGATCGTTCAGACGCGACAGCGTAGTTTAGGTAAAAAACGAACCGTCGGTTTTCAATGCTCAGAGTCAACATAAACGAAAAATGAACGTCCGGTCCCTAGGGACCGACGTGGCGCTTAACGTGTTAATTTACACGAAACGAGTTACGACGTTTCCCGCTTAAGATGTGCTAATATTATGGAAATAATATTATGTCATCGCGTCTCATTACTATTTTCAACTTCAATTCTGTTCAAAGTCCATGTGAAAAACTTTGAAAATTTGCCACTTCTCAATATCGTATATTACGTTTTTATCAGCCCGGGCTGCATCTACACCTCTGTACACTGAAAGTTTAAACGATTCCCTCGATTCCGGCACGCTAATCGGCAGAATGACGCGAATCGGTAGCGCGCAACCGCGGAAACTCGAAACGTTCGACCACGGCCGCCCGGAGGAATGAAGGAAAGAGGAAAAAGAACGATTCCAGGCGGAAATTACAAATTACGTTCATGCGCCACGTGCAAAAGTTGTCGCGACACGCGATAGCCACTTATTTCCCCGGCAATTACGAAATTAATTAAATCCTCTCTGCCCTGTCCCCGTGAGGGACGTGTTTATGCGCGATTTTTCAAAATCCACCGACACGTTCGGTTTTCGCGTGCGTGCCGCGTCCCTGATACAGATTGTGTACGCACTTTATGGGTGTCGTGTTCCCGTCGCATTAGTCAGCGGACTGCATTTCCAAAAGGTACGAAGGTCCAGCGGTGCTCTCTATTCGTAAGCACCATGAACATGTAGAGACATATTTAAGCCGCGGCCTTTGATATACGCTTCTGGCGGGCCTTCGATGCATGGGGATTATGCGCGGCCTTGGTGCGCCATGCTGTAAATTATTTCCGCGATAAAACCTACGAAAGATGAACGGAGTTTCCGGTGGAAATTAACGCCATGTCCAATAAATTTGATATACCATTTTTCTTACATTTTGCGGCAGGGCCGGTATGATCATTTAATTTAAGATCTACAGTCCCTGGTCATCGAATTAGGACCACGTACAAAAATTTCACTTTTATGGTTATAATGTTATATCATATATGGGAAATTGTCGTTGGTCATTCAAATTATTGCTAAATACGTTGATATCAAAGTATACATAGCTATAGATTTGTTACTGTTGTGATAATAATAGAATTGTGTGGACAATTATCCCCACTTGAATGCCATAGAAAATGTTTGGAGCTTACTTAAAAGACTTGTTTACAACCCTCCAAGCACCACATTTTCTGAGTTGAAAACAAAAATGACAGATATTTGGGAAAATAACGAAGGTATACGAGCCCTGTACGGGATCAGGTGGGAAACTTTAAAAAAATCTTTTGAACTTAACAGGTAGCCAGCGGAACGGGGAGATTTTCTCGTTTTAACCAGTTAATTGCGGAATTTATTTTAAAATCCCTCGCAACTTGCAGAATTCAATGGCGCCGAAAGGCAAATGCTCCGATTATAAATTTGACGGTAAAAGGAAAACAAAAGGTGGAGAGATTATATTTTTATTCGACAAGAAATTTATAATTTACTGTTAAAAAGGTTACCGTAGTAGAGCTTCGGATTGACGTGTATACACGTCCAACGCAGTTAACCGGTTAATATTCTATTTTATTATTCTTTTTTACAATTCAACAAAGTGAAACATCCTGGCGTCTACTTTTGCGCACCCTAGAAACTACATTAACTACTTTCAACTATCGTGTAACGTTGAAAATTAAATTTCAAAAATTTACCTCGTATCAGCCACTACTCAATCGACAAAACTTTAATGAAATTCCATGCAACAACGAAAAGTTTCACCGGCATGGGAATTAATTCAGTACCGTTCGACGATCTTGAGAGAGAATGTACGTAACAAGCGAAAAAGAAGGTCCTCGAGGAGTCGTGCAGCCGTGACAGTATTCGAAATCGACGCGCCAGGACGAAAAGCATCGGCAGACGGAAGTGGCAAAAGGAAAACCCACGGATCGCGCACGTCCCGGCAGGTATGCCAATAAGAAAGCAAAAGATAATATAATGCCGTGATCTAGATTAATGCGAAAGCTGCCGGGAGCGGTCACGTACCGTCCCACGCGGCACGGTGTCCTCCGCCGAGCGTGTCTAGCGGTAGCCTGTCGTTACATTATTCATAAAATAAAATATACGAGCACGTCCGATCCGAAGGAGTCCATCGGGGAGACGAGAAAATCGACGAAAATCCAGCGAACCGAGAAGACCGTGGACACGGGCCGTTATTATGCGAAAATCAGCCGATCAGCGTCGCTGAAGTTTGTACACTTGGGAATTGTAAAGGGCGTAACGTCCGTTTTCGTTTCGCTGATCGAGTGTTGCAAAAGATGAGTTGAGAATGCGAATGACGCTGCGATTGCGAAATTTCAGAAATTTCTAGAAGGCTCAGAATTGCCGAGACTCATACATAGACGTATGTCAGATAGTTAATTAGGGTAATTATATATGAGAAAATCGTAAATTTGTATGTTAGATAAACATTTGTCAAAGATGACGGAGAATATGACGTTAGACCCACTGATCGAGAGTCCGAACTTTTAACTCTACATCCCTGTAATCCTTAGAAAATTCTTGCACTATTAAATAACGTATTATAAAAACTTGGTAGAGTCAACACACTCCGACAGTTATATTATCACTAGGTATATCAGATACTTTTAATTATGATAATTTTATATGAGAAAATCGTAAATTTGTATGTTAGATAAACATTTGTCAAAGATGACGGAGGATTTGAAATCAGGCCCGCTGATCGAGGGTCCGAACCTTTAACATTACATCCCTGTAATCCTTAGACAATCCTTACACCGATAATTAACGTATTACAAAAAATTGGTAGGGTTAACACACAATGACAATTATATTAACACTAAATGTATCAAATAGTGTTAATTATAATAATTTTATAGGAGAAAATCGTAAATTTGTATGTTAGATAAAAATTTGTCAAAGATGACGGAGCATTTGAAATTAGCCCACTGATCAAGGGTCCAAACCTTTAACATTACATCCCTGTAATCCTTAGACAATCCTTACACCGATAATTAACGTATTACAAAAAATTGGTAGGGTTAACACACAATGACAATTATATTAACACTAAATGTATCAAATAGTGTTAATTATAATAATTTTATAGGAGAAAATCGTAAATTTGTATGTTAGATAAAAATTTGTCAAAGATGACGGAGCATTTGAAATTAGCCCACTGATCAAGGGTCCAAACCTTTAACTCTACATCCCTGTAATCCTTAGAAAATTCTTGCACCATTAAATAACGTATTACAAAAACTTGGTAGAGTCAACACACTCCGACAATTATATTAACACTAGGTATACCAGATAGTGTTAATTATGATAATTATATATGAGAAAATCGCAAATTTGTATGTTAGATAAAAAATTATCAAAGATGACGGAGGATTTGAAATCAGGCCCGCTGATCGAGGGTCCGAACCTTTAACTCTACATCCCTGTAATCTTTAGAAAATCCTTGCACCATTAACCCCTTCACTGCGAGGAAAACTAAGCAAATATTACCTTTGCTTGTTAAAATTTGGGAAGATGACAGAAAGCTTTTAGAACATTGGTTTCATTAATTAAAAATATAATCTCGACATTTGTAATGATACGGAGAACATTTTTGTTCCAAAATTTCTATACACACTCGGCCATTATTGTTAACTTATTAATTCAAACTTATAGTGCAGCAACGAGATATCTTGTAGTTGGCAGTCAATGGGTTAAATAACATGCTACAAAATCTTGGTAGGGTCAAAGCACACCGACAATTATATTAACACTACGTTTACCGAAATTTCTTATATATTTCTACCGAGGCAGAACAATGTGCAACACACGGAATTTCAAAATTAGAAAGCTTTGAAGAAAACGGAATTCCGATATATTATTGCGTATTATTATGACTAACGAAACTGTCTCCCTTCTATATATTATCGTTTGCTATAGCGATAGCTACGAGACGCGAATGTTTATAATAATATGTCAGAGGGTTGTCTGTTAGCTGTCAGATTGGCCGGACCTGTTCAAACTGAATCGCTATTTTTATAAACGATCAGTTGTTTTATTATGTCGCGCCGCAACACTCGTCTCGTCGAATGGATGAAAGTCAGTGCAAGTGGCAGAAAAAGATGTAAAAGGTTTCTATAATTTCCCTCGCGAAGTACGCAGAATGGGTCAAAATAGTAAAGCTAGTGTTAAATCGTAATTTCCTGGCGTTGCAATGCGAGCCGTTAAAGAACCAGGTTTGCCCTCGTGCAACGTGCTGATTTATCGATGAGAAAATTTGTATCGCGATTCTCGTTTGTGGAGGCTTGCGGCTACCGTTATTGAAGGACGCAGGAAAACGCGAGGAGCTTCGAGTATGGCTGGAAGTTAGCATGAGTGCAAGCGGAATGAAACGCGAATAGAGATTAATCCATGTGAAAATGGCGAATCTGCTATCCGTTTGTGAGCATCCGCGGGAGCTTTATGCGACGAGAACGATGTGGGAAATTTATATCGCTTTAGGTTACATTCGCTTCGGGAGATGCAGCGCGGAATGCAGCGGCTAGAAATGGATTTTCATATGCAACCTCGTGTAACGAACGATCAATGCCGATTGCGTGTATGAAACGACAACCTTGTACTCGTATCTCCAAGTACTCCTTTGATTTTTTTTTGTTTTCGTTTCTATTCCCAGGTGAATATATCCGGAGGATATTCCTGTGGCAAAGTGCTGGGTTTTTGTTTATTTGAAAATTGAGAACGATGATTGAGGACAAAATTGAGACGATGAAAATACAAGTAGGGTGGTGACTGCGAATATTTTATTTTTCATGGGTGATACCACTTTTCAATTGCTCAAAGAATTTATAATTAATAGGAAATTAACGTGAAACTTTGCAGCGGGCGAATACAATCCATCGTATAAGGAATAGTTTATGTATTTGGCGAGACTAATTTAGCAACGGTCTCAAATCAACAGAACCTCCTCCCATCTGCCAAGAATTACCATTCGACACCATCAACCTCCAATAATACCTCGATGTTCAAACCCATCCCATCAAAATTTCCTACCATTTTCATCCCTCTATCTCGCAAAAGACTAAATTACCTACAGTTTCAAATCGACAGAGCGTCCTTCCAGCTACGAAGAATTATCTCAAACACCATTTGATACCGCCAACCTCCAATAATACCTCGATCTTCAAACCCAACCCATCAAAATTTCCTACCATTTTCATCCCTCTATCTCGCAAAAGACTAAATTACCTATGTTCCGACCGTTGTCGGCCTTTTTCGGCCCTGTTCGGAGGGCATCAAGGGCATGTGCCGCTGAAGTTTAGCGGCGTAGTTTTGTCCTTGGTAACATGTAGAGCGGCGCATAGCGGAAAAATCCGCAAGCGCAACCAGTCGTCGTCAAACTGCTCAGCAAGCGACACCTTATCTGTACCTCATTAAATATATATACACAATCTGAGAAAGTTTGGTGAAGAAATTATTTATTTCTTGCACTGTGTGTACATACAAGTACACACCAACCTACAGTTTCAAATCGGCAGAACGTCCTTCCATCTACGAAGAATTATCTCAAACACCCTTCGATACCCTCAACCTCCAATGATAGCTCGGTCATCAAACCGATCCCCTTAAAACCTCCTAACCCTTTCATCCCGCCAACTCGCAAAAGACTAAATTACCAACAGTCTCAAATTGACAAAATCTCCTCCCATCTACGAAAAATTATCTGAAACACCATTTGATGCCATCAACCTCCAATAATACCTCGATCTTCAAACCCAACGCTTTAAAACCTCCTAACCCTTTCATCCCGCCATCTCAGAAATCGCCAAACCAACGTCTCTGCCAAGCCAACGACCTCGACTCGGCGATACAACGATCAGAAAATTATCCCAGCCGCGATCGCCGCCGAGGATCTAATCTCTCCACGAATCAACGTAAAAAAAGTCGTCTCTCAGGGAGGCCGAGAACGAAATATACAGACTCGATGGTAAGATAGGTAAGATATCTCGTAGAACTGTAGAGATCTAGCCTTAGGGCACGTACTAGCTCATCCACGAGCGCAATAAATACACGGGATCACAATGTTGCGCGATTGTAACTCACCTGCACCGTTAAAGCGCTCTTAGAGGGACGCGTCAGCCGGTGCAACGAGCAATCTAGCCATCCATCTGTGCACACGTTCAACTCCCATGTAGACCGCGATGGAAGAAGCGGAAGAGACACGAGAAAGGACATGGAGGGAGAAAAAACAAGGATACAGAGGGTGGCGGGAGTTTAGCATCGCGGTAACCCGATACTTTTGCGGGGATGGTTTATGTGGTGACACTCGCAATTCCATGGTGGACCGAGGACTCGTGGTGACCTTGCCGGACCCTCGAGATCGACCCCCTGCCGCGATACGCCGAATCCTCTTACGGGGTAACGATGAGCAACGACCGGACACTCGTAAAAACTCCCAACGAATTCTCGACGAGCCGTATGCAGAATGGAGTTTATATGCGAGGACGTGCCGCCGTGGGACGCGCGAATTAAGGCGTACGAAATTTCGCTTTTAATCGCACGGACGCTAAGCTAGACGTTTGTGGCGTGTGCAGTTACGAGGGTGGGGGTTTTATGGCGACGGAGGTGGAGGGAGGATCTGTGGAAAGGATTTTTGGGGTAGCTTGGAAGTGAGAAAAATTGTAGGGTTAGAGAACGGGGTAGGCGTGGAGAGGGATGGAAATATGTTAGCACTTAACGGACGGGTAACGTAAATTTACGTTTTTCCATTTTAACTTCCTAGGACGGGCCACGTAGATTTACGTTTTTGTTTGAATTTTTAGGACGTTACGTTAGTTTTGCATTTTATGCAAAATTATGTTCTTTTTTCTTGGTACCATTAGTTATAGTATTATATGTCTGCTGATCCTACTGCGCAGTTTTGCTTTTTAGGCAATATTTTTAAGTAATTTCGTAACTAAAAATGCAAAGTACCAAAGAGTTTTCTGCGGAAGATAAGGAAATTTATGCGGATAACTTATCCGATATAGGAAGTGATCATGAATTAGAGAACTATGGTGAAGAAAGTGGTATTTCTAGTGATGAAAATGAGAGTGAAATTGTTGCTCCCAGGAAAAAAATTGTGCGGAGATTGCTGTCTTCAGAGTATTCATAGAAGTTAATTTGAAAGTAGTGCCCTGCAAAGTCTGCAGCTCGAAGAAAAGAAAGGAAACAAGATGTATATGTCATTATTGTAAGGTTCCAGTTCACAAGGGTGAATGTTTTACAAAATATCCCATTCATAAAAAATACTAGACATGTTAATACATGACTTTGTAAAATATTATAAGAAATGGTGTTGATTTAATAAAACTACAACGCTTTAAAACCATACATACATGTTTATATAATTCCTCTAAAAAATGCCCGGAAACCGAGAAGGGCAGAGCCAATTTGACCCGTTCGTTAAGTGTTAACCCTTTGCGGTCCAAATTATCTCATTATCAAATTATCAAATTATTAATTAACAAATTATATCATTTTTTAATGATAGCAATACCTATAGGTACTGACGGATATTTAGGTGATATTACAAAGTCATTATGAATTTGAAAAGTAGATACTAAATCGTTAGAAAATAAAATGAAGTGAAAAGCTATGTCAAGTGTAGCTCGACATAGGACTGCAAAGGGTTAAGGTAACATGTGAGCCGTTATGTTTGAAAGTGGTGCAAGTTCCTTTCTTTTTACGATCAGATAATTGAGAGTTCGTGCAAAAGCTTTAACCCTTTGACGACGACAGACGTATGTATGTGGTCTGAGAAAAAATCTGATTAGAGTTTATCGGTGCATGTATACACGTTTAGAGTTGAAAAATTGAAATGTAACCGCTGAAATATCATCACTCAAATAGTAATTTATAACTTCTATGCATTAGCATTATGACTTTCTGATGAAAAGGTGGTTTTCGCTCGCCGAATCAATGATTATCTCAAAATTCAAAAAAGTCTTCATCCCCAAAGGGTTAATAGTACAATTTTACATTTTGCGAAATGGCAGAATGAAGGGGGTAGGAGGTTTTGATTAATTTGAAGATCAGGGTGTTATCGAAGTGTAAAATTTGAGGTAACTCTTCGTAGGTGGGAGGAAGTTTTGTCGATTTGTAATAAATATTTGCCTGGTTTTGGTAGAGTTAAAGAAAGCCGATTCGATTTGAAATAGAAGTTAGCATCAGATCGCAAAGAACTCGCGATATGCACAAGTCGAAAGTAACATTCGAACATTCCTATCGCGAATATCAAACAACATTGTTGAAAGTACGTGAAAGGACTTTCATTGCGATACCTGCAGCAAATGGAATTCCAAAACCGTCCTAATAATAACACAGTACACGCTCTCAGCCTGAAATCGTCCAAGAAATATAAAACTACTTTAAAATCTCATTATCATAGAAAATCCACGATACTCCAACTTCGATTTCGAGCAAATTGCGTACCACGGAATCACGAACGCGCCACATTTGTCCCGGAATCGCGGAGATTATCCCGAATTAATCCACGGCAGACTGAAGACGGTGAAAAAATCGCCACGACAGTAGTTCAGACCGAGTGGTAACACGAGGGACGAGGTGATTCCTAGCGGGGCGCCATTGCCTGTGAATCTGATAATACAGCGAAGGTATATCGCTGCCCGAAGAGGCTATCATTCGTGTTCTCGCTGCGTTCGCTCGCATCCTGTGTGTGATACATGAAGTGTCCTGTGCACAGGTGTCGCCGTACAAATACGACCGCTCGAGCTATCTCCTGAGATCTACTACATCGAGATACCGTGCCTGCTCGCTCTCAGAGCTGCGCCGAGGGAAGAATACGTCGATTGGGGTTGAAGATGTGGACGATAATGTGATTAACCCTTTGCGGACGGAGACATTTTTAATATTGAGAGATAGCCATTCATTTTGCGATCCAAAAACACCTTTTTATCAGCAAGTTATATTATTAATCCATGTACATTATAAATTATTACTTGTTTAATCATATTTCAACGGTTGTATTTCAATTTTTCAACTCTAACTGTATATACAAGCGGCTGTGACCTATAATTAAATTTTTTCGCAGGCCGCATATATGCGTCGCTGGTCCTCAAAGGGTTAAAGGGTATTTTTCGAAGTTCTTTTTGCTTAGAGAATATAGGTTTAATAGTATATTAATAGTCTATTAGTATATTAATAATAGGATGGTTTGGGAATTAGGAGGTGGAAGGTTGCGGGATACTTGTAATTAGTGACTAATGGATCGATGGTTGAATATGTTGATAGGGTGGTTACTGAATAGTTTTCTGAGGATTATTTGGTGAATGAGAAGTATAGGTTTGCTAAAATTCATTTAAATTTAGTGTATTGTTTGGTAAGTAGATGATGAAAGGTTGGAGGTTACGAGTTGCAGTTGAATTAGATTGTTGCATTGATGGTTGAAGATGTTGATAGATTAGTAAATATTTTTCTGAGTGTTGTTTGCTTACTGAGAAATATAAGTTTGCTGAGATTCAAGTAAATGTAGTGCATTGTTTGAGAATTAAAAATTTAAAGGTTGGAAAATACTTTTTGTAGTTGAATTGGATTGATGGACTGATAGTTGAAGAGAGCCTACTAAATATTTTCCTGAGTGTTATTTGCTGAATGAGAAAAATAGATTTGCTAAGATTCAAGTAAATGTAGTGCATTGTTTCAGAATTAAAAATTGAAAGGTTTGAGAATACTTCTCGTAGTTGAATTAGATTGATGGTTAAAGATCGGGAGATTACTAAATATTTTTTTCTGAGTGTTATTTGCTGAATAAGCTATATAGGTTTGCTAATATTCAAGTAAACGTGGCGTATTGTTTGGTAATTAGAAATTAGACGGATGGAGCAATATGGGAAGAATGTAGTGGACAATTGGTTAGAAATTGGATTGTCGTAACATGTTGGCAACTGCTAAATTAAGCTGCGTAAATCGTTCTATAATTGGTTTATCAGAACAGTATAAATTATAATAAACTTCTAATATTTATGTAAATACTTTCGCAAGGTGTAAAAACTGAGAGGTCGGAACCATGCCCGTATTTTCTAATTTTCCTTAAAGATCATTTCGCAGGATTCAATATACTCATTGATTAAATTTCCAATTGCATGATTCTAGTTTAAGTATCTTTTTTAATGACTTTCCACAGCACGGCCATTTGTTTCATTATAAAATTAGGCGGCCATTCACCGAGACGCCCATCCTACCATACTTCGTTTTTCTACCTCAAAGAACTCGGAATAGAAACCAAACGTTTACCTGCAATTAAACTTTCTTTACAAATATCTCCGTGCATGAGCAGTATAACGAGAATTATCTATGCCAACAATAACATGGAATACTGCATTAAAAATGGAAAACCAGAGAAAAATGAAATTTCATCCACACACGACTCAAATCACCATCTATACAATTCTATGCCCTGACAATGCATCCAAAGTGCATCGCTTTAACTATGCAACTACGTTCCACCAATTCCCGGCTAATCATTCTCCAACGACGTCTCAATCAAATTCACCGAGGATGATCACAATCTCTTAATGAGAGTATTATTCACCGCCATGACAGTCTATTCCCAAGCTGGCCGTGCAAACTCGAACTTCACGTTGTTGCAATATCTCCATCAGCCGACTTCAATCCTCAATCAAGATGGAGGACTTCAATGAGGCTAGATCATCCCGAATAAAAGAAACACCGTCCTGCATTCTCTTCTAACGTTCCCTCCGGTATCAATTTTCAAATGAAACTTTCCAGCTTACCCGATAAATGGAACAGAAAATTTTGAAGTTTTCGAGAAACTAGAAATTAAAAATATCATTTATATTTGACACGATTCAATGATTTCCATTTGATTGATATTACGTTAAATTATACGACGTATCAGAAATCACTGATGAATTTTTCCTTCTTCAATTTAATTCGGAATCGTTGCCAGTGCAGTCTCAAAAGAAATCATAGGACAAGGGGTTGCTAATGCGAGAAATTATATTCCATTCTACCGGTCAGAATTGCTTTTCACTTTTTAACCCCTTAGCCTACAATGACACACGTGGAGCAATAAATGGAATAGGAAATTTTCAAATTTCGTAAAGCCTATAAAATTGAAAATACTAGGGATACGCGACACGATAAAATTCTTTCTGTAATATTAATATTACTTTAAATTGCAGGATATATCAAGAATCACTGATCAATATTTATTTTAACAATTTAATGTTGAATAGTTGCGGAGGCAGTCACAAAAAAAGTCGTACGGCAAGGGGTTAAATGTAGTCATAGTTAATTCATGGATTATTTTCAATCAATAAAACGTAAAAACGCCCCTTCTAGAATTTAAGGCGTCAATAGCTACCACAATGATAAAAAAGGGCGAAAAGCCAAAAAGTGAGGCGGACCTATTTCAAGCTCTGTATGTGAAAACCCACCTAAAAAATTCAAAAGCTAGACTAAAGATGATCGTGAAATCAGACTGAACGGTATAGGTAATCACCCTAAAAAAACAACTGAAAAATCCTCCAAGATATCGCGACAAAACGTTGTGTAAAACGAACTCGTTACATTTTTGATTTTACATTTTTTTTATAAGTTACTATTAACGCTCAGCGGCCACAAATGTGGACGTTACGATTTTTCGTACATTTTTATTGTTTTCCACACTTTCTTTTTGAAGTCCTATCAATATAAAATAAATAAATCGCAATAAAACAAAAAATTGAGTTACTTTTTTCTCACTATAAAAAAATCGTCCCTGAAGAGGTTAAAGTCTCAATGTCCCCACCTTCCAAAACTCGACCACCACGATCCCAAGTATTCCCCAATCCCCATGAAAATCACCCCTGCACACCTTAGAATCACAAAACCCCCTGCACCACCATTACACCGAAAGGAATGCAGGCTCCAGCGAGTATCTAGAAAATCAGTCGGCAAACTACCGGTCACCGTTTCTCGTTTTCATCTCTAATCAGTCCTCCCGGTGGCCGATTAGACTCCGCCGGAGATAACCGAACGGCTATCGGGGATCGCGGCTTCCCTTATCCTCCCTCGGATCTACGCTGCAACGTCTCCCGGAATTTCGACGTCCCTTTTTCGGCCGCAGGGTAAAAAAGGCAGCCGGGGGACATAAATATGATAGAGTCACGAGCTGGCACGGGATGCACGCACGGTAGGAAGAAGCTTTGGTGCACTCACGGGGTAACATAATACGCGTGCATCGCCATGCGAGGCGAGAGAGACCCGTAACGCGCACTACTCGCACATGCATCATCGGTAGCCGTCCCGGTGTCGCAGTATTTCTCCGGGCCTTTCTCGGATCGTAACACACTCGAGGCACCGAGTTATGTCCTGGGATTCGTTATCGTTACGGGAAGGGTTAAGGACGCGCTTTTCTATTTGGATATGTCTTTGTTGGACGCTGCTACGAGAGGAAGTCCAAGGATTATCGCGAGTCTTACAAGGAGACGCCACAGTTGTTGAGTTACCGATTTTGGTCAAACTTTTTCCGTCGAATGTACAGCAGAAATACACCAGTCCCTCGATTTGCACGGTACGCAAATTATTCGATTTCGCTTTTACACGGTTTTTAACACTAGAACTACCAAACCAGTCAAAATGACTGGTACAGAATTTTTTCCAAAAATTATCCAAGATTATAAGAGAGTCATAGAATAGATATTCATCTATATTCATGATAGATAGATAGTCATGAGATGTTTATCTCATAAAACACAAATTACTGAATCGATCATGTTTTCCACCTCCGTATTCCCCTTTTTTAAAGTACTTACTTAATATATTGAAATATAACAGATTTAACGCAGGTAGTTCTAGTGTTACGAGAGACTTTGAAAAAACGGCGACTGCTGCAATCCAAATACAAGAATACTTGGTACACTTCGAGTCGACAAAAGTCGAGAGTCATAGAACAGATATTCTACGTCCATCTCATAAAACATAAATTACTGAATCGATCATCTTTTCCACCTCTGAATTCCCCCTTTTTCAAAGTACTTATTTCATATATTTAAATATAATAGATTTAACGGCGGTAGATCTAGTGTTAAATCACAGCAAAAAAAATTTTTTTTTGGTCTTATTCTGATAGTTTTGCATTATGCCATTTATTAGTATCATATTGATCGTTTTACACGGTTTCGTTTTGCACGATTTTTCCAAGAACGTATCTACCGTGTAAATCGAGGGATGAGTGTACGTTGATTCGACGGAAGGAATTGTAGGTAAAGAGTGTAGGAATGGAATTTTTAGATTTAATAAATAGTTTGAATTTTTAGAATTAGTGAGAGTGGATGGAGCGTGGGTGGACGTTTAGAGCGCGTGATTCGGAAGGCGACGAATGCTAGCGTTAATTTTTTGGGTATGGATGAGGAAAAAATGAATGAGTGCAATAGAGAATGCATGCCGTGAGAAAGTATCTACCAGTGATCGTCTAATATTAAAAATTAACGTTTGCAACGTCATCTGTTTTTTCTGTGTGTATATGAATTAAGTTAATCTCAATATAAAAATAATTTTTCTTAGGCGAAAGAAAAGAATTCGGGTCTGAAGTGGTTAAACAGAAATTACTATTATATTTTTGTTACGTTCGTCAAAGGAGTACAGTGAATTCAAGTGTTCCAAAAAATGGTAGATTCATCAATTTCGTAGATTTCAATTTTTTGGTATATCAATTTTTATCACTATATGTATTTTAAAAATAAATTATACTTAACAAATGACACTAATATCGCAGATGTTTAAATTGAAACACTGCAAAGGGGATTCAAACGAGTAGAAAAGCCAGTTTATAACTTTACGAATTGAATTATATAACGCAACTTCTGAGGAAATTTTACAGCGAAAACTACAAAATGAATGTTTAATACAAATTCCTTCCAAATGGAGGTAGATTCCGTCGCTTTCCTTTGTATGTCATCATTGTCCATCCCCGACGAATTAAGACACGTTTTATGTGAATGTTACACGACACGAGATAAAGAAGAAAGAGAACCTTGCGACGAGATTAAGTTGTCGGAGATAAAGTTCGGTGATCTACCGATATGCTCCTGGCTGAGGTATTTCAAATGGGATTCTGAAAAGCTGATGAGAAACTTACAGATACCAGGAATTTCGAAAAAAGAAGAGGAAAGATGGATAAACTACTCCAGAGAAGAAAAACGGATATATTTCTTCGGTGGGAGGAACACCTTGGTCTTCCCGTGAATCGAAAGACGCGCGAATTTTATGATTAATGTCCGTCAGATTTGCGCTTCCGGAAGAACGTTGGTAATGTTTCGCGTTGGACGTAGACGCAGATTTCCGGCATTTGCGAATGAGTTATAAAATAACTTGATCTACTGCGATCGCACGACTGACAGGTTTAAATTCGGATTGAAATATTAGTAACTTATCTGCTTTTAATGAGTTATAAAATATCTTCCTCTTGGCAGACTAAGAGACAATGTTCAATCTCTATTTTAATCCACCGTGCACGTATATTCGTCTACTTTCAATATAGAAACCTGCTGCGATTCTTCTTCGTAACTTTGCGACAAAAAAGCAGTACAAATAATTGATACCGGTTCGATATCTAAGAAATTATGATTTTTTGAGATGTAAAAATACACAAAGATATTACAGTACAATACTATGGCTGATTCTTTGTCAAAAAGTAAGTCGAGAACATAGAATAAAGGTTTTTCAATTGAGGCTTTCTATTCGAGATAGGGACTTTAAAAATCTACTTAAGATAATCTACTTACTCTTAAGTTAATTAAATTCATTAATAGCAAATACTTTCTTTTACTTTATGTTATTTATCTAAAATAGGATAACAATATTATCTCTTGAATTTTTAAAGTGGAACTTTTCAAAAACATAGTTTTCCGATTGACAAACTTTTATTCTACATTTTTAGAGTAAAAGTTTTTCATTTGGAAAACTACGTTTTTTAAAAATTCGAAGTTTTTCATTTTATTCTACATTTTTAACTTATTTTTTCGTAGAATCAGCATCTATCCGGTTGCCCTATCAGTTACATGACACCCTGCATAACCCTTTGCACCGCAAGCAATTTTTAATATGACCTTTCAGCAACCCCTAGTCATGTTTACTACGAGCTACCGCCTACTCCTTTGTAATTAAAAAAAGAAGCGTCTAAATTTCGAAAATATGTTTTATTACCCCTCGTCATACGATTTCTTTTGTGACTAAATGCGCAATAACTCAGATTCAATTGCTGTAACAACAATCTACCCCTTTTCCAATGTACCCCGTAACTTAACTCTTTGAGGCACGGTAATTTAAAAAATAAAATGGCGCATGTTGCACACTTTTTTTTGATTGAACAAAGTTGGTTTAATTTTATTAACAAAGTTATTCAATAATACAAATTTTCGAGGAGGGACAAAAAATATCCCACCATGCATATTCCCGAGTCAAAATGGTGGGACACTTTTAATCCCGCCGTGCCTCAAAGAGTTAACTCAGTATTAACAGCACAGAAATAATTTCATCGTGTCGTGACCCATTGATATTTTTAATTTACCAGTTTTTGGAATACTTCAAAATTTTCTATTGCATTTATCGCATTAATAATGTCACTCGTTATTGTACAAGGTGTTAATGCAATACAATGTAAAAAATATAACAATCCCCAAAATTTATCTGATAACACAGTTATCAGCATCTATTAAAATGTCGCCACTGCACTTACAACGGACTACAAAAAGTTAAATTCAACATAGATAAATTTTCCGTTACGTTTTCACAAGTGCAACATCGCATGTCCATAAATGCCTACTTAATTTTTTTATAATTTCACCCCTGAATCAATCCACCATATCTTCCCATTATCGTAACACTTTACCGACCGCTATTGTTTCAGCATTCTACCCACCTTAAAGGATTTGTTTCGGCTTAGATTGCCCAAAAAAAATTACAATCTCTTTGAAAATTACAAATGCTTCTCATCGACTCCTTAAAACAGTGTCACTACAATAATAAATAACAAATTAGTGATTGCCGTGGGAACCGATTAATAAACTAAAAGTCTAAGCGTTGGTGACAAAAAGCCTATTAACACTAGAACTACCGGCGGTAAATCTGTTATATTTAAATATATTAAATAAGTACTTTGAAAAAAGGGGAATTCAGAGGTGGAAAAGATGATCGATTCGGTAATTTATATTTTATGAGATGGACGTAGAATATCTATTCTATGTCTCTCCTACAATCCTGGAGAATTTTTGGAAAAAATTGTGCTCCAGTCATTTTGACTAGTTTGGTAGTTCTAGTGTTAACACTAGAACTACCGGCGGTAAATCTGTTATATTTAAATATATTAAATAAGTACTTTGAAAAAAGGGCAATTCAGAGGTGGAAAAGATGATCAATTCGGTAATTTATATTTTATGAGATGGACGTAGAATATCTATTCTATGTCTCTCCTACAATCTTGGAGAATTTTTGGAAAAAATTGTGCTTCAGTCATTTTGACTGGTTTGGTAGTTCTAGTGTTAACACTAGAACTACCGGCGGTAAATCTGTTATATTTAAATATATTAAATAAGTACTTTGAAAAAGGGGAATTCAGAGGTGGAAAAGATGATCGATTCGGTAATTTATATTTTATGAGATGGACGTAGAATATCTATTCTATGTCACTCCTACACTCTTGGAGAATTTTTTGAAAACATTATGCTCCAGTCATTTTGACTAGTTTGGTAGTTCTAGTGTTAATAGGCTACCGGTCGGTAAAGTGTTAAAAATGTAACTTTTATGAAACCATGAAGCTGTTATGAAACTTTTCCCCCGCCAAAAGAAAAGTAGCCACAAACCAGGAATTCCGTGCTTTCGCAAATGCCAAGGAATATTCAAAATTCTCCCGGTTAAACGCGACGATAGCTATTCCCGTGAGAATTTTTCAGGGCGAGCCCGAAGCACGTGCTCGTGCTGGTCCTTTTTCGAGCAAGGATTCTCGCGCTGACTCCCGTGAGCAGGGGGTTCCAGGGAGTCTCCGGTTCTGGAGTCTGCGCGGCGCATCTTAATTATGAGGGCTAAATTATGAGCGAGCTCCCGGCGCTGAAATATTTGTGTGTTCGCCGGCCGAGGGTTATGGCTCAATTACCACTCGCTATTTCCTTTGCGAGCCGTTGATTTAAGGCGACCACTTCCTGCGCCCGGGAAAGGACGTCCCTCGTGATCGTTTTGACCGGCAGAAATCGCGAGAAATTCACCCCTTCTCCGGGTTACCGTCTTAACGAGACGATCGTTTGATCTTTCCACGATCCACGTACCGTGCACGACCGACACCGATGCCACTCGATCTTTCGTTCGTTCTTAAATATCGCCCGCAAATCACCCGCCGATCGTTCCTTCTTGTTTCTCCTGTCCTTTTAATTCCGCGTTACCGTGAAGAAACCGCGATTATTTCTGGCATACCTCTCTCTCTCTCTCTCTCTTGCTACGTTGAAACGTAGCAGTCGTAAAATTAATGATCATCGATGAGCACAAAAATTGCATCCGTTCCGGCTCTGTTTTAAGGACCGTGAGGAGACTACCAAATTGTAATCCCATTTTTCCCGTGAGTTTATCATCCGGGGATTAAGACATTACGTAAGATCAGCATCGAAACTTAATGCGATCAGATAACGGGCTAATTACATTCTGGCTTGAACTACAGCCGAGTCTCGAGGAAATCGTAAAACTTCGACTCGACGTTGGACTGCACGCATCTTTCTCTCTTTCTCCGTGTACTTCTCTCCCTTTTTCTTTTACTCCTGTCTTTTTCTCTCCTTCGGCCTTTCTGCGTTGCCCTCTTCGGATCATCGTAATCTTAGCTTTGCGATCAGTTTAGCTGTTAATTGATATCGCGGAATACCGGACGGGTGAGTGGACTTTTTGTGGCAATGGAGGTATTAGTTACGAGGGAATTGCCTTCCTCGGAGAGCTCGATATTTTGAATATTAACCCTTCCGCTACTAATGGGATACAGGTATGTACGTGACAGAAGGAAAAAATCGTACAAAGAGTACGATTTTGTGATAAAATTATTTTTTTATACTATGAGAAAGTAACCAAGTAATAAGACGGTATTTCCGATTTAGATATAATTTCTACACAAACCGGGTTTTCTAAACTTTCTTGGGGCAAATATCGCCCAAAGTACTTTGTAGATTATAATTTTCAAAATAAAGCCTGAGACAGAAGAAGCTGGCGAACAATGGAATAATTGAAATTCTAGTAATTAGAAGGATTCTTAAGTATTTTTTAGTGAGAAATTTGACATCGATGTATTTTACGGATACTTGAAGAGATCTTTTGAGAAAGTTTCTTATCGATAGGTTTAACAGAGCACTTAAATCTGTTACGTAAAATTCAGTTGGAGTACTAGCGATTTAACGGAAAAATTCAATTTAATAATACTTTTTATTAACATTTTTCATAAATGATCAGTAATTTAAGCTGAAATTCTGGCTTGTTATGCAAGTAGTCGATATTACGGTGATTCGTACAGAAGTTGTCGGTATTTTAATTAAAATATCTCTAAATAAAATAACGTATCAATATTTTTCATAAATTGTCCGAACTTTTAACAAAATATCAGTGTGTAATATTTTTTCACGTATTCTCCAATTTTGCAGTAATAAATTCTGCTAATTGGAAGAACATGTTAACTGATAAAACATATCCACCGTGAAATATCATTATCTAGACCAATTTTACCATTTATGCTGTCAAAAAAATCAAATCCT
This sequence comes from Cerceris ruficornis, assembly GCA_963989415.1. NCBI lineage: Eukaryota > Metazoa > Arthropoda > Insecta > Hymenoptera > Crabronidae > Cerceris > Cerceris ruficornis. The sequence continues at coordinate 7,662,237 of OZ022529.1, forward strand.
ACTGACCAAAAAATAATGTTATAATAAAATTCTCCCCACAAAATACAATTGTATAACAAAACCGAGTTATCTAAGTCCTCCAGTAAAGCCTAGACCGTAAACTAAAAAGATCCTTACAATTTAATAATAAAAATACTACACATGGCAGCAGAACTGATTAACCTTTGACCTACGATAACGTGTTACACTCCTAATGCGGTAAATTGACCAGGAAATTTTCAAGTTTTCCAAAACTTATCAAATTACAAACATCAGTCAGACGCGACACGATCAAATTATTTCTACAACATTAATATTACGTTAATTATACGATACATTCAGAATCACTGGTCGATTTTTACTTTACCAATTTAATTCTGATTCATTGCAGAGGCAGACAAAAAAAATCGTAGGTCAAGGGGTTAAAACACGTTAGTGTCATTTCTACCCTCAAACAATATCCGCAACCACAACCACATCGTTTCAAAACCCTCAAAAATTCCCAAAATATCTACTTTCTTCTGCGCAGCGCGGGAAATTCAAACCAGCTACTGCGCAAAGACAAGAAAAAACCGCGTGACGGAGGAAAGGAAAGCGTTAAATCCAACGCGACCGCGTTGGTCATTCTCTCACGGAAGACAATGATGTCCACGAGGTGAAATCAAAAGAACCAAATCCAGTCGTCGCACTGAAACGCCTGCACGCACGCATCCTTAGCCGGGCAGACGTTTACGGTGATTGTACATTTTACGGCTAATATCCGTGCTCAACGAGACACGCAGAGCCTAAGTGCATAGACGGGGATGCACTCCAGACAGCGTCGTTGCAACCGTCGAGAACTCGCTGCGCAACACACGCCATGATCACGATGCATGACCATTGCCACTCTCCTGGAGAGCCAGACTCCAGAAAGTCCAGGAAGTCGAGCACGGCCTGATCCGCGATCGTTTCCCGGCCTTCTCTTTCTATCGTAATTAACACTAGATCTACTAAGTTCGTCGAAAAGACTTGTGCTGAATTTTTATCTAAATATTTCTGAAATTTCTAAGTTCTTTCTTTTACAATTTTCTACACCTATCTTGTAAACTGACAGCGATTAAATCGATCAAGTTTTTTGCCTCTCGGTTTCTCTTATTCTAACGTATTCATTCAGGCGGTGCCACTCGTTTTCAGCCAGCTATTCCCGCCATTTCGTTTTTGGAATCCGAAAACTCAGCCTCCTAAAGAAAACGGCTGTGCGGAGTGTTTGCTTTAGGAGACTGGGTTCGAGAATTCTAAAAACGAAATGGCGGGAATAGGCGTTTGAAAATGAGAGGTTCCGCCGCTCCCTAGCCTTCTTTCAGTTGTCGCACTATATATCAGCGTTGCAAGAGTGTCCTGACTGATCGTGAGCAACCGTAGTCTTTTTCTACTTTCGTATTTTCTCTTTATCTTTGAAAGTCTCTGTTTAATTCGAAAATTGCAAAAGGATGAATCTTTCAGTAAATTGTAAATTACTGGGAATTTTTCATCTACTTTCACGTTTTCTATAATGATCGAAGTCTTCCTTTTTACCTTCAACCAGTTAAATGTGGCGACCTCTTTTGAGAGCGCGCACCTATATGTGTCGCTCCAGTTCCAGTGCATACGGAGATTCATGAATCTATCTCAAATTATTTATACTTTTTATTTGTTCGTTTTATTTCATCTTGACCTCCACATATTGTCAACATCTTTAAATTTACAAATTTATTTTAGTTTTCACGTCAATTATATTTCAAATAACCAATGGCAACTAAATTTCACGCATCCCGCATAACCTAAAAATGTTAGGTTAATTGGAATATCGCGAAAGGTTGAATCTCTCAGAAAATTGTAAGTTACTGGCAATTTTTCGTCTACTTTGATACGTTGCATAATGATCAAAGTTAATCACGGATTTGAAAAGTTATCACGCTACAAATTCTCAAAGCATTTCTGCACGGTAGCTAAGCCTTAGCACTTGTTCGATATCTCGTAGACTCTTTAACTTTAAAGGGACTTCCACCAGCCGAAAGTCTTCGAAAACTTCGCGCAAGAGATTCATGGCCACGCGAAGTTCATACATTCGCCGTTTGCAAAAAGCCCCGCGATAAATTATGCGTGTCGAGCGTCCCACGTGGCGCTGGTACGAGTTTACTCGATAAATAATGAGTGGCGGTTTCAGGGGCCCCATCCTCTCCCCCATGCCCCCGAAAACCCATGGAAGGTGAGAGAAGGGGGGGTCCAGGAGCGAACGTCGGACCCCGGCAATGATTTCGACGACTACCAATAGCGAAAATAAACCTGCAGGAACGCGCGTTCCGGCAAATCCGATCTGACGTACCCTTCGGTACTCGGAATCGTTGGTAAATTTAACGACCCTTCCTTTCTTTTCTTTCGCTCCAAGAGCAGAGCTGCTTACAGCCGCCCGACTGCGATTCAGTTTGTTCGAAAGACGACGTTGCGATGGAGTTCGATGCAAGGTCGCGATTTTGTGGGATACTTGCGAGATTCGAGGTGAAAATGCACCTGTGTTTGTTGTACTTTTGACTTTGTGTAGGTTTAAATTATATTTTATGTATTTATGTAAAATGCAGGAAGCGAAATGCGAGGAGGAAATCATAATTGAAGTCGAGATGCAGGGAGGAAAGGTATTGCAAATTATTTTAAAGTGTGCCAATTAAGGGGAATTTGGGATTGCGATATTTGAGAGGCTCAGAATTTATGGGGTTGCAAACTTATTACAGGAGAAGGCTCCTCAAAATGGCGAAATTGTATTCAATATTTGTAGCTTTCAATTGTAATTAGAATCAATAGCTTTTCGGTTAGAAGCTCTATCTTTTTCTTCGGATAATTGCTTTACAGATTACGGAATACTTCTTAACCACTTGAGGACGACGGACGCATATATGCGGCCTGAGAAAAAATCTGATTATAGTTTATCGGTGTATGTATACACGATTAGAGGTAAAAAATTGAAATATAACTGTTGAAATATGAATACCCAAATAGTAATTTATAATTTCTATACATCAACACTCTGACTTTCTGATAAAAAGGTAGTTTTTTAACGCCAAACAAATGATGATTTCTCAATATTCAAAAAAGTCTCCGTCCGCAAAGGGTTAATTTTGATAACATTATGCGAAACCTGCTCTTTATAGAGAATGCCCCGCTTCTATCGTCCTCGACATCAACGATGCAAAAGTATCCGTCAAATTCTCCGTCAATAGATCATTAAAAACCTAAGAAACAGCAATAAACCATTTCTACGGTCCACTTTCAACAACCCAGCAACCGGAAAAACACCAGAAAACTCTCCAAGCAACAAGAGAACCTTCCAGAAAGCAATCACCGCGACATCATCATCGGTGGCCACACCGCGAACTTCAAATTCCTGACTGCACTCGAACCGGGACGAGGAATTAATTACACAGAGACAGTGAACGAGCTCGTCGTAATCCTCGAACATCATAGAATGCAACAAAGGTATCCACAGTCGGATCTCAAAGCGGTAGTTCATTAGCCGGATTAGAGCAATTTATCAGTAATCAGGATGCCTGGACACGCTTCGATAATCGGCCAGCCGCTCATACAGCCGGGAAATAATAAAAATGATGATAAAAATAGAAATAAACCGAGAGCAAGTGGAGTTCGAAAAGAGACGAGGGAATATAGTAACGGAGGGAAGAAACGGATTAATCCAGGAAGCTCTCTCAAACAACGCGATCTCTTTACGCGCAAGCAATTTTTACGACGAAGCCACCCGGCCGGGCCGAGTTAACACGCAAGGTGACGAGACGTACTTTCGACGTTATTCGCCATCGGGAATGCATGCATTCATATTTTCCCTGGAAAGTGGCTCGTTAAGACTCGTCGACACGTCTGTCCGTGGCAGAAATCAACGGATAAGGCGCCGCATGCCGGACACCTGTGCGCTTAACCCGCCAACGTCTCGCCGCTAATTACATCCTCAACGTGCTCAATGTCAAAATATCAAGATAGGGTGAGATTAGAGAGATACCGCCGGAACCTCTCTTTCTCGATCGACGAAACGTGCCGTGATAAAACTCGATAGAGGGAAATTGGAACGATTGCGGAACGATAGGGTTGGTATTCTTTGATAAACTTGGATGCTTTTGGGGACAGATGCAGATTTCTGGCAAGTGTGGAGCTGTAGAGAATGTAGAGGTGGAAAGTTAGGGTATCAATTAGCAGGGCTGATTGGGAGTTTAAATTCCCATTGGTCCTGAGAGATTTTTTAGATTTGTGAAAGATCATAGAGTCAGTGGTTGAGAATTTACTTAAGGCCGTAGGTCCTAAACAAAATGGTAGCAATTAAAAACGGAGGAAGGAATGGCTTATTAATTTTAATAAACTTCCGGGACATTGTTATAATCTATCTAGCTGCCTAAGAACACTACGGTGGACAGGAAATTAACATTAACCGTACCATATGCGGCCAAATGACCGGTGCAATGAAATATAAATACATAATTTTTTGTACTATTAAGTAAAGACTATATGTACGGTGTTTCTTAAATGCAGTTGACAGTTTCCTGCGTTTCTTTCAGAAAGGTATCACTGTTATTCCACAACCAATCGCAAGACCTGCTTTCGCAAGAATAAGTATCCATAAAATATCGGTACGATTAATTAACAGTTTCAGTCAAAACCGGTATATAGCTGTTTCAAAAAGTTCGGAATCGTCACCTCCGAAACATTTTTCCTAACTTATCAATTAAAACATCACAACCTCAGCGCTTCCCTGTTCCCCTAAAGCTCTCTGTCCCTCACAAAATTACCATACGAATTAAATACAAGAAATTAAAAGTAATAAATAAATTTGCATTTTCCTCGCGATCGAGAGTATCCTGCATTTTTTTTAGAAAGGAACCATTGTTATTTCATAAACGGCCACAAGATCTATTTTCGCAAGAATAAGAATTCATAAAGTATCGGTACCATTAATGTTAACAGTTTCAGTCAAAACCGATATATAGCTGTTTCAAAAAGTTACTTTCGGAATCGTCACCTCCGAAACATTTTTCCTAACTTATCAATTAAAACATCACAAGCTCAGCGCTTCGCTGTTCCCCTAAAGCTCTTTGTCCCTCACAGAATTAACATACGAATTAAATACAAGAAATTAAAAGTAATAAATAAATTTGCATTTTCCTCGCGATCGAGAGTATCCTGCATTTTTTTTTAGAAAGGAACCATTGTTATTTTATAAACGGCCACAAGATCTGCCTTCGCAAGAATAAATATCCATAAAGTATCGGTACGATTAATGTTAACAGTTTCAGTCAAAACCGATATATAGCTGTTTCAAAAAGTTACTTTCGGAATCGTTTCAATCCCTGAACTACCAATTACTAATTCAACGACCCGTCACCTGCAAAACATTTTTCCTAACGTATCAATTAAAGCATCACAACCTCAGCGCATCGCCGTTCCCCTAAAACTCTCTGTCCCTCACAAAATTACCATACCAATAAAACACAAAGAATTCAAAATAATAAATAAATTTCCATTTTCCTCGCAATTGAGATTATCCTGCATTTCTTTCAGAAAGGAATCATTGTTATTTCCCAATCAGTCACAAGGTCTCTCGCAAGAATATTAATGTTAACAGTTTCAGTCAGAACTTATATTTAACTGTTTCAAAAAGTTACTTTCGGAATCGTTTCAATCTCTGGTCAAAGACTCGACCTCAGCGCTTCGCTGCCCACCTAAACTCTCTGTCCCACACAAAATTACCATACCACCTAAAATGAAAAAATGCAAAGTAATAAAGAAAAATCTCCATATTTCTCGCAATAAAACCAATTCCGTCTGATCGACACGTAAACTTACGAAAGGGTGTCACGCGCTGAAAGCCGGGTTCACTGGACGGACACGCGAGCGCACTCCCTAATAACAGTAGGCGCAAGAGAACTCGACAAAAACACTAGGCCGAGAAGTGCACGCGGCGACGAGAGCAGATCGCACATGCGAACGAGCCAGATAAGAGGAGTTTCGGCCTGTAGCCGTGTCGTGACGGGATGTCGGAGCCATTCCATCTTGGGTGTCAGCCTCGTATGACAATGCGCGCCGCGTTGCGCCTCGAATGCACTCGGCTTAAGCATGCGTTTCAACCTGAAGGTTTCTTGCACATCCTGGCTTCTCACTCGGGTATGTAGTTGGATGTACTCTTCCGGGAAAGTGAGACGAGATAGTGTTGCTTTCGGGCGGAAAATATAAGAGGGAAACGAGCGCCTGAAGCCGCCAATATTTGTGACCGGTATGGACGTCACTGATCAAGGGACAACTTTCCCTCAACTTTGACCAGATCTTAGTCACTGGTCAAGGGTCAGAGTTCACTCGATTCCAGCGACAACTTACAAGGGGGACTTACGATGGTGGATATCGGGATTTTTGTGAGCCTCATAGTAGGTGAAAGTACAGCGAAAAATATTTGTGACGTGTCCAGGTGTTCTTGTGAATGGGTCAACAATTTTGAGAAATCGCATTTTGAAAAATGCAATTTTTGTATGGTAGGTTATATACTCTTAAAGATGAAGGATGCTTAACCAGTTAACTGTGTTGGACGTGTATAGACGTCAATTCAAAGCTCTGTTGCGGTAACCTTTTTAACACTGAATTGTACATTTTTTATAGAATAAATATGTAATCCTTCCACGTTTTGCTTTCCTCTTTTCGTAAAATTTACAATAGGAGCATTTCCTCTGCGTTCGACGTGTATACAAGTCATTGTTTGACTTTAATTCCGCATCCCGTGAAAGATTTTTAAAACTAAACTCCACAGTTAACTGGTTAATCTTCTTAAGAATCAAATTAATTTTTTTCAATTTGATCGATATGTTAGGGGGACCGGAAAGTAATGTCATTTCTCCAGATATTTTGCTCGAAAATCAATTGATCTTTATCGATGCAGCAGTGAAACTTTGCACACTAGATGACAAAATGTTGTTGATAACGACGGTGATTGCGTCATTCGTTAAAATAAAAATTTTTTACAAATTCATTTGCTTGAATTTAATGTAAAAAGGCGATATTACTTTCCGGTCTCCCGAATATTATACTTTGAGCTATATAAATAATGATAATTGTTATATTGTGGATATTTGTGCAAATTTACATTTTTGTGTGCAGAACTGAGGGACTGGAAAACGGGGAATCGTAGGAGTTTCGGAGACTTCAATGCCGAAGATTTGCAAGTGCCGACTAAAACGACCGTCGATTCTTATGAAACGAATCTCAAGCTTCCGCATCGAATCTAATTAACATTAACCGTGTCATAGACAGTCAAATGTCCTGTTGAACGAGATGAAAATTTCTCCTTTCTGCATAGTTAACTAAAGGCTGTTTTTACCGATGTTTCCAATATTAAATCGACAATCTCCCGCACATCTTTCGCAAATATCTCATCGTTATTTTATAACCAGTCGAGTGACAAGTAAAGTGCCGGCATGGTTAGTCTTCATCTCTACTTCGTTTCTCAGATTACAAAGAATCAAAAACGAATTGCTTCTTTCATGCATAAAACCGATGACGGAAACGTCCAGTCCCTCGTTTGAAAAATTGAACTTATCAGAAGCTACTTTGCAGAAACAATAAAAAATATTAAACTATTTAACACTAGAACTACCGGCGTTAAATCTAACATATTTAAAAATATTAAATAAGTATTTTGAAAAAAGGGTAATTAAGAGGTGGAAAAGATGATCGATTCGGTAATTTATGTTTTGTAAGATGGAAGTAGAATATCTATTCTATGACTCTCCTATAAACTTGGAGAATTTTTCGAAAAAATTGTGTACCAGTCATTTTGACTGGTTTGGTAGTTCTAGTGTTAACAAAATGAACTGCTATTCCCTTATACACCTTAACACACACCCCAAAATAAAAATTCACGCGTATACCTGGCTCAAAGCAAAGAATTACTTACAATTAGACCACTCTCACAATTATTAAATTAAATTTCAAACTTCCTCGACTAAAAATCCATTTCAAATCGAAACTCATCAATCACCTAAAGATCATAATAAATTCCAATTCAGTAATTTCCGATAACAATAATACTTCGACTGCCTGCGCAGAGAAAAATGGTGTACATCAGGAATGATGAAATTGCGGATAGAAAAACCGCGGGAAATCTCGGAGTGTTTTGACTGGAAAGGAAAGTATGCACTTATATGCAACGTCGGATAATCGGATAGAGGCATTTGCATCTGAGGCACGGAGGAGGAACGAATCAACGTAATCCAAGCGCGTACAGAAAGGCGGAGGGTTCGCCTTACACAATCGCATCAACGGGAAATCTAGGCTCTCAAATTTCAAGCCTTAATTTACGAGTGCCGCGGGAGTAAATCACGAGGAATCGCGGCGCACATCGCAGCGACAAATTTATTCCTTTTCCTAGTAGATATCGCATATCGCCGACACACTATCCGCGGCGAACGAAGTTCCTGCTGGTGTGCGACAATGGGAAATGCGGCCTCCGCTCGCGGAAGAAGCTGCAAATTATGTGTGCACCTTAATTTAGTGCGACGTTCATCTAAACGCGAATGTCCCTAGCCGTTACGTGGACTTTCGATTCGCAGTTTTCTATACTACGGTTTGGAATGGAAGGATCTTCGAGAATCTTTCATTTTTTATGCGGAAAGTTTCAGCTATCGGTGGAATTTGATATTTACCTTTTGTCAGAGAATGTCGAAGTTAGGAGGAAGTCTGTTCAACTCCGTTGATAAATATTGTTTCTGTACGTAGAGAAATTAAACATGAACTGTCAATTTCTGTGTCGTTGGATGTGAGTTTTACATAGCGGATTTTAAAGATGGAGGAAAGTTTCTTGGACTCTGTTTAAAAGTAGCGTATCTTCAAATAGGACACAAAAAAGAACTTTATATTTACCACGATCTAATAAATGATGTTTTGCTACATACAAAAATAAATTAAAAACTATGGACCTCCTACTGGACAAACGTAAATTTTACGTAGCGCAAAATAGAGCTAAATGGAGGCCCCTCGACTCCACTGAAAAACAGAGCCCCCCTAAATAAGAAAACTTAAATATTGTCACTCTCCTAATAAATATAGTTTCCCTTCATAGAAAAATCATTTAAAAATTATGGACCTCCACTTCGTCAGATATAAATTTTGCATAGCGAAAACCAGCATTAAACTCAGCCCCTTCGACTCCATCGAAACACAGTGCCCCTCTAAGTATGAAAGCTAGAAGAAAACTTAAAAATTGTCACTCTCCTAATAAATAGAGTTTCTCTTCATAGAAAAATCATTTAAAAATTATGGACCTCCGACTCGTCAGATATAAATTTTGCATAGCGAAAACCACCATTAAATTCAGCCCCTTCGACTCCACTGAAAGACAGTGCCCCCTAAATAAAAAAGCTAGAAAAAAGTTTAAAAATTCTCCCTCTCCTAATAAATTGGGTTTCCCTAGATAGAAAAATCAATTGAAAATTATGGATCTCCGACTCGTCAGATATAAATTTTGCATCGCGGAAACCTGCATTAAACTCAGCCCCTTAGACTCCACTGAAAGACAGTGCCCCCTAAATAAAAAAGTTAGAAGAAAATTTAAAAATTCTCCCTCTCCTAATAAATTGGGTTTCCCGAGATAAAAAAATCAATTGAAAATTATGGATTTCCGACTCGTCAGATATAAATTTTGCATCGCGGAAACCTGCATTAAACTCAGCCCCTTCGACTCCACCGAAAGACAGTGTCCCCCTGAGTAAGGAAACAAGAAGAAGACTTAGAATTTCCTACTGGACTAATAAATAGCGTTTCCGAAAATAGAAAAATCAATTAATAACTCCAAACCTCCGACTGTCCCAGCGAAAACAGGCCACCGTTATGCGAATTATTAAAGGGGGTCGAAGAAATCTAATTTGGTCGCAGGCTACCTCGCAATTTCGGTAGCGAATAACCAAAGAGACGGTATCGTTCCTCCGTCTCTGCTTCTTCCTTCGTCCACGAGCATGGCATGCCTCTAAAATCGCATTAACCGATCTTAGAGGGCACAGCTGAGATCCTCGGATAAGCGGCTGGTTTTATCGCGCCGAGGAAGACGCGTGGTCGTGCGCGGAAGAGTAAAAGACACCCTCGGAGCGAGACGAAATTATCCTCCCTTGAAGTGGAAGAAGGACGTGGAACGTGTTGGATGCACGCACGCGCCCTTTGAAGTTGCGTTTACATGTGCACAGGTGACGGCCATTTCGACTCCAATGAGAATGAGGATTATTGAATTTAAGCAAACTGCTCAAACTTGTTAGACGTTGCGCATGAAGCAGCCAATGGAATTAACTTTACTAATTGTAAGATACGAAACATAGAAATTGCTATGAATTTGAGAAACAAGTCTGTCCGAAATAGAAGTTACACTCGTGGAAAAATATGAAGAGAATTTTTTAATTTAATTAACTCGCCGTACAATAATCAATCCCTACAAAAACTGTTCGAGTTTTGCAAAATTTGTCAAATCCAAAATGTCAGTGGGACGCGACGCGATCAAATTAATTTTACAATATTAATATTGCGTTAAATTATACGATACATCAAGAATTATTGATCTATTTCTATTTTACTAATTTGATTCCGAATTATTATGAAGGGAGTCTCAAAACAAATGGCGGAACACTTTGCCCCACGATTTCTTTTGTTACTGAACGCGTTATGACTCAGATTTAATTGCTAAAATAAAAAATCCATCCGAGATTTCTAATATAGCGTACAACTTAACGTAATATTAATAGTATACAAATAACTTGATCGTGTGGTGCCTCACTAACATTTTTGATTCGATAAATTATAAATATTAACCCTTTTAGCACCGACAAATGTAGCTGCCAATAAAAAGAATTGTCACTTGGCCATAGTTTCATATAGAACACGCAATATAAAGCATAAATTGTGTATTTTCAATTATTTGTCATAAAATTGCTAATACCGTATGAAAAAGCTAAATAATAATCCCGCGATGCCCAGCGTCAGAATTATTGCTAACGACGATATACTGTCGTCCAGCACTAAAAGGGTTAACCCCTCGCCGTTCAATAACGAGTGATACTCGTGACGCGATAAATGGAATAGTCAATTTTGAAATATTCCAAAAATTATTAAATTAAAAATATCAATGGGCCAGGGTAAAATGAAATGAATTCTATGCTATTTAATATTGCGTTAAGTCATACGCTATATCAGAAATCAGGGATAGATTGTTATTTCAATAATTCAGTGTTATTGCTCATTCAGTCACAAAAGAAATGATACGGCAAGGGGTTAATAGTGTAGGAACGGCATTTCTTACACTCGTAAATAGTTTTAATTTTTACAATTAGTGAGTGTGGATGGTTGTATCCAAATGAGTACCCCGCGTTCAATTAAGTTTTTAAGCTACAGTATTGTTAATTTATTTTAAAGAATACTACTCGGTTTCTTCCAAGACGAGTACCGATATTCTTTCGTGGCTCGTCTGAGATTAAATTAAAGTAGGACCCTATAACAGTATAAAAAAAAACTTGATCTGGACTTCCTGATACTTTCAATTTAGTACTTTCTCGAAACTTTCCTATTCATTTACCGCGTCGCGACTGTCGCACGTTCTTGCCGGTCAAGGGGTTAAAATCAACCCCTCGATGATCTTCCCGCCAAAAACTCAAGTAATCTTCCCAAAAAAACGATTAGCTATCTCTAAAACACCACGGAAATTCCATCGAAGAATTCTCCTCTCAACAAAAGCCTTCTCCCTCAAACCTCCCGCCTGAAAAATCTACAAGGACCAATCGCAAAGAGGACATCCGGGCGATGACGCTCGTGCATCTCCGATGACGTTGCCGTACTGCACGTGTATATCGTTGGTCGTTCGTGAAATGTAGATCGGCGGTGATTTACTTATCAAGAATCGACGCTTCGCCGGAGGTAAATGGTCGAGTCGTGACCATTAGTCGGCTCGAAGTGGCCAAGCCGTAGGTACGTAAGGGAGGCCATGTCTTCTGAATCGGGCAGAGCGAGGGAGTACGCTAATATCCGCGCCGTGTGAGGCCTTTCAAGGCCCAACACGATGTTCTCCTGTCTCTTCGCTAAGCTTTCGTAACATCTTCCCGCATAAACCTTTAAATTATTTTGCATGCCTATCGGTACCGAGGTACGAGTCATTGTGGCTGGATGGGAGGACTCTAATTTGTTTCCCTCTTAAGATCCTATGCTTCTCTGTGCAGTGTTTCTAATCGGTTTTCGTTCATTCTTAACCCATTGCCGTACAACGAGTGACACTCGTGATACGGTTGATGGAACAGGAAATTATGAAGCTTCTCAGAAATTATCAAATCGAAAATATCAGTGGAAGACGACACGATAATATTACTTCTATGTTATCAATATTACGTTAAATTCTAAAATATATCAGGAATCAGTAATATATTTTTATTTTATCCATGTAATTTTCAATTATTGTAGAAATGTTCAAGTTTGGTAAAATTTATTAAATTGAAAGTATCAAGATGGCGATGCACGATAAAATTATTTCTGTAGTAGTAATGTTACGTGGAATTATACGATATATCAAGAATCATTGGGCAATTTTTATTTTAGCAAGTTAATTTGAAATTAATGTGGATGCAATGACAAAAGAAACCGAGATATTGAAATTGTTAACACTGGAACTACCAAACTAGTCAAAATGACTGGTTTACAATTTTTTCCAAAATTTCTTCAAGTTTATAAGAGAGTCATAGAATAGATATTCTCCGTCCATCTCATAAAGCATAAATTATCGAATCGATCATCTTTTCCACCTATTAATTTTCCTTGTTTCAAAGCACTTATTTAATATATTTAAATATAATATATTTAATGCCGGTAGTTCTAATGTTAATAGATTAATCAGCGGATTTTTCGGGATCGTAACGCGGCTGGTTAGCTGTTTTCTCAGCGTTTTGCCCTCAATGAAACTTGTCACTTGATTTGTTTTTACAGACTTTGTCAAATGCATTTGGATGACTTCAAATTTTCTCATTGCATCTTCAACATCTAAAAATAACAGCGCATCGTAAGTTAAGGGTTTTAAATGTGAACCAAACTGTAGGGGGTGCAATATGAATAGCAAATGAGAAATTCAAAGTTTGTAGATTGAAGAGGTATACTCATCTCCGTCGCAGTTGCAGTTAGAGAATATGTATCTCAGTTGGTACTGAGGACTCGAAGTAGTTAGATTTATGGTTTGTTTTATCGAAGGTTTTGTAATGATGATTCAATTGCCAACGACTTAATAGATTAACGTTGAGCGTGTAATTTAAACGGGAGGAAGTATAAAAAGGTGCTAATTGAGGATGAAGCTGTTAATTTTATGTGACACGATGAGTGCTTAATGTCAGCGATATACGAGAGAAATTCAAGTCAATTTAATTGCAAAACTTGATTTCGTATCTCCCCAGATAGTATTTGCATCTTCATCTTACAAAGGAAGTTCGCGAACTGATACACTCCGATTTTGATGAAACTTTGCATAAATGTTTATTAGACATATCTGAGAAGATAGCTGGAATTCGTTCGTGCCCGTTTTCAACTTTATGGGAGATGTCAAAGGAGGCCCCTCTTTAAGGGAGGCCCCTCTTTAAGGGGGGACCTGTCTTTCTCGTACCGGCCCTGCATCAGTTTCCGAACTTCCCTTGTTAGAAACTTCAATATTTGTTGGAGCAGTTGCAAGTTACGTTTGTTAATTCTTGTCATTTCTAGTCAAAATTATTTACATTTCGTGATCTAAAAATTATTTTGTACTTGTATAACAGTCTCGGTGGCACAGACCCACCTAAAACAGTACATTCTGGACCAGTGTTTCCTAAACTGGGGACCACAAAGGGGTCTCTTCCAATTAGTTGAAATTTCGGGTTAATTCAGGCAAAGCAGATGGACCTCTCCCATTCAACGTACATTTGATGACTAAGATTTGTCATTTTCTCAATAAATAATTATTTGTCAAAAAATATTTTGGTAACTACGGCTAAATACGGAAGAAGACCTACAGTACCGTGCATTTCCGCGCGCAGCAGTTTATCATTGTACAGGGCGGAATATTCCGCGGCTGGTGTAAAAGACGATCGTCATCCGCATAATACTTCGCTTACGGATGCAAATGGTTAATTATAAGGGAATGCCTTGTACAAAATGTATAAAAATAATGCATTGTACATAATTATATGGGAAATTCTAAAAAAGCTCCTCTTTTCTAAGCAAACACACCGTAACAATTAAAACCGAAGAAACACAAAAGAAAAAGAAAATGTGTCCCATTTGATATATCCGCCACAGGTGAAATAATCACAGCAATTAAAACCGAAGAAATACAAGAAAAAGAATTAGTAATTCAGAGCGCACCCTTAAAGTTTCAACTTCCTACATCCGATTTTCATTCCGGAGATTATCGTCCTCACGGGGACATACCTGCAGAATTATTGCCCCTAAGTCCCCGTCGTGCTCAAAGCGGATTATCGTCTCGGCTCAAAGGGAAATAATGCAAGACAGGTGATTTCCGCGTATTCCTCCCGGCAAAGTCGCCGGGTCGCAATTGTTTCTCGGAATGGAAATCACCGGTACGGTAAAACGTGAGAAAATTCTTATTAAGCTGTGGCAAGTGTATCGGCGAGGAGAGCTCTATGGAAATTTCGTCGGACAAAGGTGCCGCGGTATTTCTGACGTCGCGTGTTTCCTACACCTCGTTTTCGCTATGGAAAAATTCCTGCGTTTTCCTCGTTTCTTGAAACTCACAGTCGGCACCGTTGCGCAATACGACTTTATCATGAATTATTTATCCGAATGCGGGGAAAGGCCGTGGAAGAGGATCGTGCGATCGCCGAGTAATTGCGGCAACTGGCGTGAATTATTACTTCCACCCCGAAATAAATATCGGACTCAAAACACCTGATGGCGCGTGGCAAGTGTTTTCGTTTGATTCGCCCGACGGATAGAAACATCCCTCGTTCACAGGTCATTTTCCATTCTAACGCGCTACTGGCCGAGAAAACGGCACTTTCGTTATGTCATCGTGTAAACGACGAAAGAAGTCTGACAGTACGTCCATTTTTCTTATTAACTCGCCGCACTTTTATTTTCTATGTCCGGTATACCTGAGATTAGAAAAGGTTAATATTCTGCGAGCCTTTGTTTTGATCGACATGGCTTCAAGTATTAACCCTTATCGGACGCTAGCTTTGTATAGTGAGGGACCACAAACAAGGCACTTGGGACGGAAGGGGAGATTACTCTTCACCGCCTTTCCCCGTCATGTCGGTCCTGGAAACCTGAGATCGACGAATGACAACCGAAAATAAAACACTCTTTCGTCGTTCACATGACGACGCGACGAATGTGAGGCTCTTTCGGCCAATAAGGCGTTAGAATCGAAAATGACGTCAGAACGATAGATGTCTGCATCCGTCAGGCGAATCAGAATAAAGCACAGGCCAGAGGACTTCTCTATTTTTGCGAGGTATAGAAGAAGAATACGTTCTTCTACAAATTATTAGACACAGCCTGTTTGGTGTTAGAATTATTTTATAAGCGCAATTAATAGAATAATATTAACATTTTACAGTGTAAAACACATGAAATTTATCAATCTCAATTTCTTTTCGCATAAAAACTTCCCGCTACTCTCAAAGCCATCCTTTATTCTTCGAAGCAACATTATGGTAATCTCGATACCAACGTACCGTAGAGCAGTGATCGGAAAATTGCGGCTCTTTAGCGGTCTGACCGCGGCTCGGCCAGTCAGCTACAAAATTTTTTTCAATAAATAAGATTATTACTATATCTGGTTGTATGTAATGTTTAGTAGCTAGTTTCAACCGACTGCGAAAAACATGGTTCTTGACCGTTTCTTGAAGAGAAATTTGGCTCTCAAAAAATGTTTAATCGCCCTGCTGCTGATTTTTTACTCTTTTGACTAATGAGTTTGCCGACCAGTGCGTTGAGACAACATCATCGAATCCGAATTACCCCGTCAATTGTTTCCATTGCCATCGACCAAATGCTTTCTCATTATTGCCGCAAAATTCCTTCCATTCGAATAAAGTTAAATCGTTGCTTACGTAAATCGCCCTCGTATCTCATTGTTTTCTACGTCGGGCAAAAATGTGCCGCGCGCTCACGAGGTCGGTGTATCACGATAATTTTTTGTTATTCCACCGCGCGATTCGCGTTCACTTTAATGCAGCCGTAATTTATAGTGATTTGCGTGCACGTAGATAAAAGTGGCCCTTATCGTCGCGTCGCAAAGAGATTCGCGTCGTCGAGGCCGCCACGTTGCGCAAATCCCCACCGTCCACTTTGAAACGTACGACGTATTTTCAAACTGCATCTTCAAATGGCCCCTGGAATCGTCGAAAATTGCGCTACGTCTGACTTACTGCCATCGCGACGCCGAGGCGACTATTCTTGGCCGGGTTGTAACGAGCTGGCCTCGTTGCGCGGATTGTTCGTTATTGAAATTCTGCGAGATATCGTCACGAAGAGACAGAACCTGATGTAACAGCCGTCGGCAAAATATTCCGTGGAGAAACAACCATCCTGAGACGCGTGCCCGGACGAAATCGTGATCGAGGGATAGTTTGTACAAATTGCTACCAACATGGCGGAGTGGGGTTGCCGATGCAGGAGAAATCGGTACATCCTGCGAAAGTATGAGGAGTATTCGACGATGTCTATGGAAATTTATGCATTTATGAAGACGTTGGAGAAAATGAAACGTAGATAGAGATTTTATTCACTCGGTGGATATCGTATGGAGAATCATGTTTGAGAAAATTCACGGGTTTCTCTGTGTAATGTGAATTCTGGGTGAATGGTATTTTGTCTGAAGTCTTGTAGTATATTTTAAATGTAATTAATAACTGGTAATGTGATAAGCCGATGGCAATTCGGTGGTTTGAATTAAATCCGTCAACGTAAGGTACTTAACACTATTCCTACCGACACTTCACGTATACGTTTTACTACCGCAACCGGTGAATTTGTCAAATGATAATTTTTTCCCGGAAAATGAACAGTAAAAAAAGAAGTGAATATTGAAAAATGTATTATAATGTGAATGTATTATACGTATATTTGAGGAAAAGTCGTGAAGTTTAAAGGCGATTCAATTACGTTGTATATAGGAAATTCTAATCGAAATTTTAACACGTTGAACGCCGCCTGTTTTTCGCTAGTTTCATCATTTCTACCAAGCTGAAACTTCTTCTATTAAAATCACATCTCTACAAAGTGGAAAGTTCGAAGACACAGATGGATATATATTCATCAGAAATTTATCTTTTTAACGTCAATATTTCAATATTGAATATATTACAAAATTCATAAAGATTGCGATTTAAAAATCATATGTAACTGCATTGAATTAAATAGCGCCGGTCACCGGTGACCCCCATGGCAGTCAACGTGTTAAAAACGGTCATTTGACCGGTCGTGGTAGGAATAGTGTTAACTTGAATGACCGGATCCCAAATTTTTCGAAAAGTTCTTCCTAGTGATAGAAGAACCATGCAGTAAATATTCCACTTCTATGTTGTACAATAAGATTTAAATTACGAAATTCATTATCCTTTTCGCCTCTTGATTTTGTTTCTTCCGAAGTTTTGTAGCACCGCAGTAGACAATTCTACGGTCACCATAGAGCCCTGAATCGCAGTTCTCCTCAATTTTATTTTAAGTTTATTAACCCAAACTCCAAGTATTTAATTCTACAGCCAACATATCTCCTCGATTCGTAGTTCTTCGTTATCTTGTAGTGTTGGCTGTCGAGAAGTTAATAGAATTGGATTTTTGCATTTTGAATCGCTGGTTTTAGAGGAAACCGATATACTTCGCGCTGGTAATAAAGTTTTTGCAAGTACCGTGTAAGAGAGGACGGGGACTTTTTGCGTGGCTGTACGTGCAAAAATTATGACATAAGGTTAACCACGAAACTAGAGAAAGCACTATCGATTAACGCGAGAAACGCTGCGCTATGTGGTTTCGTTTAATTGGTTTACTCAGCAGAATGATCCGACGGTGCAAATTCAAGGGCGTAAACAGGATTGTGAAACATGAGTGTAGCGGGCAAAAAGGTGGACGTTTAATTTTTTAGCAGCAGTCGATGTCTTGTACTCGCTAAGTGTTCTCCTAACTAGAATTGCACGTTGGCTACTTTTGCAGACAACTTTGTATATTGATACGTGAGAATTCGCAACGAATCGTTCTGTTTTAACGCTGAAACTGCAGAGAATTAATTCAGTACGTTCAGACATATTAGACGAATGTATTTGAAGAAAAATAATAAAAAGTGAAGATATATGAATTTAGTCAGTTACAGCTTCCCAAACAGGAGCGAATAATTAAGGGAATTGCATGTTCGGAAGTTTGAGGAAATTTTCGAACAAAATTCAATTTGTAATTTGAAATTGAATGACAGTTTAAGTGTGCCTCGAGTTACCGTACCACCTGCTATCGTTACATGCAAAAGGCCACCCTATTTTGTACCGGGAGTCTAATTGTAGCAAAACTATAGTAAAAATTTGCTTTACTTTATTAATTACTATCATACGAAGTTCAAACCGTGACTACGAAACTTCAAAATCTCCAGAACATTTCTACACCCCCATAAACAAAACCTTCCCAACGCGAAACGCCAACAACAAAGTCCGCGCCAATTTCTGAAATTATTAACTTCTAAGTTGACACCAAAACCTAACAACAACTGAATCAACCGATATAAAGTATTGTAGAATCGTAAAAAAGAAGGCGGTAACCCACCCAAGCATCAGTCCTCGATCGGAGTACCTTAACACGTTGACTGCCGTGGGGGTCACCGGTGACCGGCGCTATTGAATTCAATAAAATTTCATGAGACTTTTAAATTGCAATATTTACGAATTTTGGAATATATTCGATATTTAAATATTGACGTTAAAAAGATAAAGTTCTGCTGAATATATATCCATCTGTGTCTTTGAAGTTCCTACTTTATAAAATTGTGATTTTAATAGAAAAAGTTTCACTTCAGTAGAAATGATGAAACTAGTGAAATACTAGCGGCGTTCAACGTGTTAAACACCGGATATATAGTGCGTCGCGATTTTGTTTTCGGAAATTTTCAGCTCAGATTCGTAATCAGCGAGCCAAAAAACACAAGAATACTAATTCTTAGCTACATCGGATGTGTTTTGCACTTTTGGCGTGGATTTCAATGAAATTGCAAACTGTGCGAGGGACCTGAACATCTAAATCAAAGTTCTGGACCACTGTGCGCCGGCGCGAATCCACTGCGCCGGCGCGAACCCACTGCGCCAGCGTCCACTCCCTGATGGCTATTTTTGTCCACGTCCTCCTAACGTCTTTCCAGGAGTGTTCCCTCCAGATGCCACAGTATCGAATAAATTATGAAATAAACATCGACTCACCGATAGTAGTCCTTTTTGCAGTAAATATTTCCGTCCCTGCTGAAGCACGTGACCTCTCCATCGAGGCCTTGACGACAATGGGAGCACTGAAGGCAGGCCGCGTGCCATCTCCTGTCGACGGCCTGGAGATAAAACCTGTCGGATATCCTATGGCCGCATCCGGCACACACAACCCCGGGCACGTCTTCCGACTGCGCCGGGGGTGTCGGGGGTGGTTCTAGTTTGGGGATGGCGTGCAAGTGGTCCGCTGTCTGTTGCTCCTGCGAGTGAGTCTGGGGATGGAGATGAGAGTGATGATGATGGTGATGGTGGTGGTGATGATGCGCCGTCTGTGGTGGCATGCTTAGGTCACTGGGGTTCTCGAAGTTGCTGTTGTTCCTGTACTCCTGTCCACCTGAAGCAATTTCGATAGGTATAGTAGGCGCTCTGAACGTATCATAGTGTTCTACGAATTTTGCGTTATAAGATATGTAGAGTTGAGAGACATTTTTAATGACTTGGTCAACCCGCGGCACAGGAGATGCATGTGGTAGAATAAGAAATAGTAAGCTTAGAAACTTCATGAGATTGTGAGTAAGAATAACATTAACCCTTTGAGGACTAACGACGCATGTATGTGGTCTGAAGAAAAATTGAATTATAATTTATCGATGCATATCTACACGGTTAGAGTTGCAAAATTGAAATACAACCGTTGGAATATCATTACGCAAATAGTAATTTATGATTTATATATATTAACAATCGAACTTTCTGATAAAAGGGTGGTTTTGTTATCCAAAAATGTCTCCGTCCGCAAAGGGTTAATAGTACTACAAAGTACTGGTTAGTATTAATGTATTTTATCTGCCCAAAACAATCAGTTCCCTTTCGATGTGGCCCATGGAAGCTAAAAGTTTCACCACCCCTGGAGTAAGCCCTTTGTTTGCAATATTGCAAAGATACTCTTACAAAAAACTGTGTCAAGCTACTAAAAAGAGCACGCTGATCAATTACTTCCGTACATTCGCAAATCCGTAAACCTAAGAACACAAACTTTCAAGCATACATATTCCACCATAATATGTAATCTCTTACATGAATACGAACTGCTTAACGCTTTATCTACCGCTCATTCTTCTGAACATTATGCACGAGTGTATGTGCCTACTTGCAAAGCTCTATAACATTAACCCTTTGCAGTCCTATGTCGAGCTGTACTCGACATAGCTTTTCAGTGTATTTTATTTTCCAACGATTTAATATCGACTTTCCAATTTCTTAATGATTTTGTAACATCACCTAAATATTCGTCAGTACTCGTAGTATTGCTATTATTAAAAAACAATGAATAACCAACAATAGAAAGTGTTGTGAAATTAATTTCATTTAGCTCGCTACAAAACTGACTAAATAACTCGGACCGCAAAGGGTTAAAATGAAGATGTGAACAAATACTCATTATGTCGTTTTAATTTCAGTTATTCCGAGGCAGCGTAACTTTATTTTATTATCATCTGTAATAACGGATTAATAGACTGTCGGCCAATGAGTATTGATAAACAAAAACCCTATTAACCCTTTGAGGGCGACGGGCGCATATATGCGGCCTGAGGAAAAATCTGATTATAGTTTATCGGTGTATGTATACAAGGTTAGAGTTGAAAAATTGAAATATAACTGTCGAAATATAATTACACAAATAGTAATTTATGACTCCTATACATCAACACTCTGACTTTCTGATAAAAAGGTAGTTTTTTAGCGCCGAACAAATGATTATTTCCCAATATTCAAAAAAGTCTCCGCCCGCAAAGGGTTAATAGGCTTCCGGTAGATGAAATGTTAAAAATAAAACTAAAAATAATCAACTCACCTCCAGGAGAATCGTAGTCCCTAGAGTCATAGGGGGTAGTTGGTCCGTCGTAGCAATTATTATTAGTCCCACAATGGGTCTGATGCAGGGGCGTATGATGGGGCCCGTGATGGTGGGCGGCAGGAGGACTGCACGGCAAGGTGGTGGGTCGTGCAGCGTCGCCCATGGACGCGGGGAGGCAGGGACTTAAGTCCCGCGGCTGGTCCACTGCTCCGGGCCCCCCCGCGCTGCCGGGCCCCCCTTGACGCCCCACAGCCAAGCCGCTGCCACGCTCCTGCGAGCTGGCCGGCTGCTGGAACAAACACCCAGTCGAGGACTTTAGAAACCGTAGACATTTCTGGAGACCTCGCCGCCGGTCACGCCTTTTGACAATCGATTGCTCAACGTGCCGTTGATCATCGATGCTGAGGCCTCGCGGAATTGTTTTAAAAAGCGGCCAATTGCGAAACTTCTAATGCCGTTGGCAAAAACGCCCGACGGAATCGGACAGTCGTTGCGCCGACAGGGAAAGGAGGAGTTTTTCCGAAGTTTTGTTGGCATAGATTTGTACAGGTCAATTGTCTTCTTTCACGATATTTTTTCAGATACAAAATTGGCTCTGGGTTTTGGGTTTTTGTATTTACAAAAAGGTATTTCTACTGTGTGTCTGAGAAATAATCGAACGATTAGGGGTCGTTGGATGTCCGTGGTACTTTTGGATTTCAAGATAGCAAGGTTCTATTTGAACGCGACTGTACATTTCGTATCAAGGGCGTTCAAAATGTACGCAAAGTTTGATGTTTGTTCTTCGATACTCTCCAAGCCGCGGCTCGCGCAACACGGAAAGTAGCGTTTACATTGTTCCACTCTCAACGGTCCACTAACCACATCAGCGAACCAGTTAAAAAACGGCCCCCATCTTGCCGTATAACCGACGAAAAAGAGATTGGCAATCGAGGACGAGATAATCGGATGATCAGCCGTAATCGTCAGTGAAAGTACTCGCGGATCGTTTGATCGTAAATTCACGAAGAATGATCGCACACCACCTCGGACTTCCCCGTACGCCAAAACTAACGCCTCCAAGAACTGCCATCGAGTTAGACGAACGATGACCGGCAGAAAAAAAGCGAATCATCAGTGAAAGTAGCCAACCGACGATCCGGCAAAGAGAAAAGGCGCTTTTTAATCATCCCGCGAAACCAAACGAGGGAGAGACCATAAAAGCCACTGCCAGAAGACATCGTGCTCCTTCGAGCATCCGGAATAGGCGAAATAGGACAATCTCCCGAAGAACAACGACGAAGACGAAGACGAGGGCAGTATCCAAAGTGACAGCGGATTGCCGCTCGGTTGACATCGCCAAAGGGCAACCGTGGAGAAAGAGAGAAGAGGAGAGATAAAGAGTGGCATGCTGACGGCAGTAGCTGCTGGCCTCTGATGGATGTCGCAAGCCGGTGTGCGCATGCGCGCGACCCTATAAGGCGCCCGAAGGCGACCAATCCGAGCCGCCGCCGTGTTTCAACTGTCAACGCGGTCGCGGCGTACCGCCGTGCCGTCGAGACATAAATTACGTGTGCCGAGTTGCCCTGCTCCTCTCTCTCTTTCTCTCTTTCACTCCTTGTCCCCCTCTCTCCCTCTCCATCTGAACCCACTCTCCTCCTTTACCTTCTCTAAAGAATACTCTTTCCTCCCCTTTTACTCTGTGCCTCTCTCTAGCTTTCTAAGTCCTCTCCTTTTTTCCCCTTTGTCCATGTCTCTCCCTTTTTCTTTCCCCCTTGGCCTCTCTCTTACCTCCCTCGGAACTCTCCTCTCGGCGCGTACACGCCGTGGAAAACCAATGCTGCACTTTACGACGAGAGATACTGGTATTTACTGCGCCGATGGCGGAGCGGCGCTTTTGCGATCGGTTTTGAGGAGAGGTTAGACCGTGCTCAACTGATAGGTCGCCATGTCGACGTCGTAAGGATATTTTCGACGGGTATCCCGCTACTGATGAACTTAACCCCTTGCGGTAAATTTACGAGTCTAACTCGTCATTGGTTTTTCATGCCATACCGTGCAATGACGTGCTACACTCGTAGTGTGACTAAAGTTACTGTTGAATATGATAATAATTAGTTTAGTTTAAAATTTCTAGTGTATTGAATCTGGCAATATTGCATCCCGATTTATTACTTCTGTAAATATCACGGATCATTATCACATATTAGCCATACCATATTTAAATTTTAGTTTCAGTTTTTTTTGTAATTTTTGCCGTTTTTGATATTCCACAATGAATTACAATTTTATCCGAGCCAACAATATGATTTTAATTAAAAGCATGTATGAATTATAAAATGAAGTCTTATATTATTTAAATAAAAATTAAATGGTTATTCCATACACAATTTCTCATGATTAAATCGTACCGGAAGGGTTTAAGGTTGAACTTGCCTAGTAGGCTAAATCAAGTCTAGACTTATTCTTAGTACAGGAAGCTTCCGTATGAAGAGAGTTCTTTCAACGGTTCGTATAACGCGCCAAAGTTACTGCGCTCATCGTTTTCGGCCAGCGCGGTGTGCGATTAGGTGAAAGAATTCTCCCCATTTAAAAGTCAGATAAACTTTCAACGTCGTACTGTTTCTTTCATCTTTGTTAATTTCTTACGTATTTTAAATGTTTCTTTGGGCGTGGTTACGATACTTTTAACGTATCTGTGCCAGCATCGATATACCTCGGAAAAATAGAGAAGTCTCGCGGTACGAGGTAAGAGTAGGGTTTCGCTAGCACCGCCTATCCCCACCATGTCGGTCCTGGAAACCTGAGATGGACGAAAGACAACTGAAAACAAAACGCTTCTTTCGTTGTTTACATGACGACGCAACGAGTGTGCGGCTCTTTCGGCCAATAACGCGTTAGAATTGCAAATGACGTCAGAAAGGGGGATGTCTCTATCCGTCAGACGAATCAGAAGAAACCACAGGCCAGTGGACTTCTCTAGTTTTGTGAGGTATAAGTAGACGTTTGAGGAATTAGTAACGTATGACGGTCCTATTTGCTAAAAAGCAGAAGAAGAAAGTACAGGGTGACAATTATTTCAAATATGACACTTTAGATTGTTATTGGGTTGGCAAATAAGTGATTGCGGATTTTATATAAGAAGGAATTTCCTTAAGCTGATGAGGGGCCCATAAATCGAGGTTTTTAACACTAGACATACCGGCATTAAAACTATCATATTTTAAAATATTAAATAAGTACTTTGAAAAGGGAGGGATCGAGAGGCGGGAAAGATAATAGATTCGGTGATTTATGCTTTTTAAGATGGACAGAGAATATTTATTATAAGACTCTTCTATAAATTTGGAGAATTTTTGGGAAAAATTGTGTACCAGTCATTTTCACTGCTTTGGTAGTTCTAGTGTTAACATAGTGAAGCTGTTTTAATTTTTTTAGTGCATGTATGCGATACATTGAATTTTATTGAGCTTCTCTGCAATCTCACGTGTTGTGCTACGACGATCTGAATCGATAATAGCCTTGATATGACTCTCATCAACAGTAACTAGACGGCCAGATCGTTGCGCATTTTGGAGTGAAAAATTACCCGAAAGGAATTTGGCAAAACAATTTTGACACTGCCTATCTTTCAAGGCTTCATTCCCATATACGGCAAACAACTTCTTGTATTCTTGGGATGCGTTCCTGCCTTTTCGGAAATACAATAAAATATGTCTGAAATGCGCGTCTTGTTCTTCCATTTTCAAATTGGGATAAAAACAAATCTAAATAACTCATCGATACGATTCTTTTTACTAATAAAAGTTGGAAGTCCAAACAACAGTAAAACTATAGATTACGTACTTTGAACATGTCGACGAAACAAAAAAAAGTGCTAAAACCATCTATCGGCAAAATCCGCAATCACTTAGTTGCTAATCCAATATACAACTTATCGTGCGGTAGGTTAACTTATAACACGAATTCATGCAATGTGTAATGTATTAATCGCATTATACGGCACTGTAGTTTGCTAAATTTTGCAAAGTTCTAATCTTTCAATAAAATTCGATGAAATTCCCCTTTTAATGCGTCCCTTTTCTGTATATACCAATCGATAAGTAAAATTTCGCAGTCCCAAATAAAGCGAGGCCAACGAGACGCCTCGTAACGTTCCAATCCGGGGTGAAATTGTCGGAAAATCGCTGTCTTTGTTATGGCAAGTTTTCACTGTACTACAACGTAATAGTTACGTAGTTAGGTGTCGTTCGTTACGTAATAGACCAGGTCAACGAAAGGATCCGGGGAATGCACATTTCGAAGTGTCTCTCGCATAGTTGCATCGCGTAATGCATCAGGAACTCCGCTCGTTCTCTTTCGAAGATCATTGATTAAGCTCCGATTGGAACTTTGATTGGGTGACTTTCTCACATCGTCAACACATCTTTGGAATCGAGAGCGTCGACAAAGGCGCAATTTTCCGCGATCCCTCGTTTTTTATCGACTCAATAGCCGGTCTACAAATCGTCGAGTGGTTTAGAAGACCATGGCATGACGTCGGGAAAATGTCCGTGGAGTCGGAGCCTGTAAGTGGACTGTAAAATTGATGGAGAGATTGACGGGAGAAGAAAATGTTTTTATAGATGTACCCATTATGGTCGTGTTAGTTTTAGGTGAGTTCGATAAACGCGATGACATAGATATCGCGGTGGAAAAATTTCTCAGAGCTCAACTCGAAACTTCTAATTGGACGTCCGATGTTCCATCGTCGTAGTTTCACGTTTATAGTCGTCCTGCTTCGTTCTTTACGGAAGAATCGAATTTAATATCTCGATAAAGACTTATTTGGTGTTTGATAATAAAAAATAAAGCTATGGGAAAATCTCGTATGTTTTTTTTAAGACATAAATATGTACGATTAATTGTAAAAGGATAAATTGAATGTTTTCTTCTTAATACACCCAATTCTGTTTTTACACGGTTTTGATTTAACACGGTCAAGAAAAAAAAATTAATTCCGTTTTTTACACGATTTCATTGGATTTAGCACGATTAAAAATCTAAAATATTCTTAACCCCGTCAGACCCGAATTTTTAAATTATAATTTAATATAATTACAATTATAATTTTTATTTATAATTTGTAAATGTACATTTTAATGGGCATATGGTCCTTACGCAAAATTTGTAACATTAAGGGGACCCTGAGAAATATTTGTATAAAAAAAACTAAGTGAAACTAAGCTTAAACCTATACGCAATAAAATACAGCACGAAAAGTATTATGTACATTACAATGTGCACAGGGTCCGAAGGGGTTAAAATAAATTTTTTAATAAATTTATTTTAACTATTTTTTACAGGGTTGAAGGGTATGGAACTAATCCTCTTTTTTCTATGTATGTACTTCATGTCTTTTTTTACACGGTTTTTTTACACGGTTTTGTCTGGAGCGTATCTACCGCGTAAAAACAGAATTAGGTGTGTATGTATAATTCTGTTTGCTACGAAGTTAATTTATGTATTTATAGGAAATCTGACGGGTATAGTTGCAAAGTGTCATTATGTACTTCGTTACTGTACACTGATAAAATTATACAGAAACGTTAAGAGGATTTTACGAAGTGCTCAGTCGCAAGAGGCATCGCTTTTCTTTCGTATCTCAATGAGATTTCCCAACAGCTAGTATCAGACATCAGTGAAAGAAGCATCGAATACAAATAAAGCTATTCCTCCGAGCAACCCGTAGCCATAGATCATGATTCTACTTTTCCTTCGACTCCTCATAAGTTTCCCACAGACGTTTCTCCCACCCTCTTCGACGCGCGATTCCATGCAGTTGCATAATTGAGACGTTGGCTATCCAATAAGCTCATGCTTCTTCGACCTCATAATCCTTCAAGGATTTGACAAAAATAACAAATTCTCTTGTAAATTCTGCCGCTGGAAATTGATGCACGGATTCGTACAGTCAAATCTCAAATTCAATATGAAGCGGGCTGTTAACTGAAAGAGCAGGAATCGCTTCCTGATTGCACTGCTTTCTGAATGCAAATTTCTCATAGCGTTTCTGATTACACTTATCAAAAACAAGGACATCAGTCGACACACGTTAAAAACACTTTAGCAACAGAAAACTGTGGTCGTGTCGCACGCTATTCCATTCGACAAAATTCTCGACAATCTCTACAGTTCATTTTATAAAACAACGCAATTTGTTCCAGCAGCCAAACTGCATTTTCCAAAAGATCTAAACTGATATCATTTTTCTATCAAGCGTTATTCCATCCAACTGAACTCTGAAAACTGCCGTTAATTTGATAAAACTTCCTCCGACAATTTAGCTACATTTTTAAAAATAATAGAGAAAAATTTGTGACGAAGGAAAGATTCCCGTCGGTCCCAGAAATTTTCCATCAAACATCGCCACATCCAACGCAACTACGAAAAATTCCAATCAACTTCTTAAAAGAACGTAAATTCCTTCCGTACATCAGAGTCAAAAGTACAGATAAAAGATATGGCAATAAATCTGCGAAAAGGGGAGATTTCCACCGATCCCATAAATTTTCCATCGAGCGCAACTGCAAAAAATTCCAGTAAACTTCGTAAAACAGCGCAAATCCCTTTAATTCATCAGCCATATTTGTCAAGAATACGGTGAAAAATCTTGCAAAAAGAAAAGATTCCCGCCGATTCCATAAATTTTCCATCTACTGCAACGGCGCAAAATTCCAATCAACTTCGTAAAACAACGCAAACACCTTGGATTTCTCAGCGATTTTTGCCAAAAAGTACGATGGAAAATCTGGCAAAAAGGATGGATTTCCGCCGATTCCATAAATTTCCCGTCGGACGCAACTGCGAAAAATTCCAATAAACTTCGTAAAGCAGCGCAAATCCGTTTAATTCATCGGCCATATATGTCAAGAATACGGTGAAAAATCTTGCAAAAAGAAAAAATTCCCGCCGATTCCATAAATTTTCCACCGAGCGCAACTGCGCAAAATTCCAATCAACTTCGTAAAACAACGCAAACACCTTGAATTTCTCAGCGATTTTTGCCAAAAAGTACGCTGGAAAATCTGACAAAAAGGATGGATTTCCGCCGATTCCATAAATTTTCCATCGGACGCAACTGCGAAAAATTCCAATAAACTTCGTAAAACAGCGCAAATCCGTTTAATTCATCATCCATATTTGTCAAGAATACGGTGAAAAATCTTGCAAAAAGAAAAGATTCCCGCCGATTCCATAAATTTTCCATCTACCGCAACGTGCGCAAAATTCGAATCAACTTCGTAAAACAACGCAAACACCTTGAATTTCTCAGCGAATTTGCCAAAAAGTACGATGGAAAATCTGACAAAAAGGATGGATTCCCTCCGATCCCATAAATTTCCCGCAAAACCGAACAACCGATCGATCTTCTCTCGTCGAGAGATCCTTATCCATCTCGAGAGTGGACCGGCAAGGAGAGGCCGGTGAGCTCGGACAGACTTTCACCGCAGCGAACTTGCACAAGACTCCGCCTTTTTCATTTTCACGAAACGTGAAGTAAATAACGAGCGCGGAATCCGCCTCGCGGGATGCCGGCACGAAAAGACATAGAATGCCGCCAGAAATGTCGCTCGGCTTGCAACCGATTGTGGACCGTATCGTCCGTGCCTCTCTAACTCTGATCTAATGCCACGCTCGGTGCCACGAGATGTCGATGGCCGATCGTAAGCGACGATATCTACCCCCCTCATGGCGTCCCATTCGTTCTAACCCCCTCGGCTGACGGCAATGTAAACGCTTGGCTTGGTAGATTGAAAGATCGGCTGGTGTTACTTGGATTATTGACTGGTTTTGTCTGCGGGGACTTGTTGTTTTGTTCGATTGTTTTATTTGTATCTTGCATCGGGTACAGGTTTCGTTCGACTTCGAATCTTTGAAATGCGGAGATTTCAAGTAGGAAATATAGTTTTCGGTGGCTGGAATTAACGAGGTTGTTATTACGGCGATTTAAAATAGTCATTTATCGTTACGTCATTTAAACTGAATTCAGAAATTTAAGAAAAGTTTGAAGACTTGTGATTGTAAGGTGTCAATTATCTCTGTGATCATTTAATGTGCATGATATTTATGGGAGTTGAGAAAAATATTGTAGAGATAGCAGGATTTATATGGGGGACTTAAGTTCTCTATATTAATTTCTATGAAGTGAGTCCTGGCTGTAATTGAGCCGTTCAATGCACAAATCGATTACCTCCACTTTTTGAATTTTTTTAAATTTAAGTCTCAAAGCACTCGATTAACACCATTAAATGACGAAGTTTGTTTGGCCATCAAATAATAAATAATTGAATTCAGAAGTCAATATAATTAATTCCAAGGCTAGTCCACCTTATTCATGTTGTACTTCGTTAGAGGAAAGCTAAGTGCGATTATATATTATACAATACTTATCTGTATTTATATTTTGAAGGGAATTTTAAAAAGGAGTGTATACTATTTCATCATGTTTCTCCACTTTAGGTTTTATGGAGTTAATCGATTTGTGCACTGAACGGCTCAATTGTTAACTCATTTGCATCCGTAAGCGGAATATTCCATGGATGACGATCGTTTTTAATCCACCACCCGCGGAATATTCCGCCCTGAGCGATGTTAAACTGCTGCGAGCGGAAATGCGCGGTACTGCGAGTCTTCTGCCATATTTAGAGCTACATATGATGCAAATGGGTTAACTGCATTTGAAAATTCGTGATTACTGTAGTTTTGTATTGATATATCAGCCATATTATTTACGGAATTGAAATGGCACCCATGTTGTCAATAATAACTAATTGAGTTAATGATGTATATCCACAAATCTCTTATTCCGATCCGCTGGTGCATTTACTCCACAATCATAACATAAATATTTTACAGAATTTTAAGCCATCAAATAATACATTCAAACTTTTAAAAAATTCGCTACAAGATTACAGAATTATTAATATAATTAGTTTCTTAACCGTTTGAGTGTCAGAGGTCTTTGCGAAAACCAGGCCGAAAATTGCCAAGCAGCGAAATCGCGCTTCTTCCGTTTTGCATCGAGGAATGCAACAAAGTAATATTTCGACGTTTCCTGCTTATAAGTGGCAAATATTGTTTCGTTTCTCAGTTAAAAATATTGTCCATATTATACCTATACTATCGTAATCAGCATATATTAATCAACTATCTTTCTTGGTGCAAAAAGTCCCATCTTTGTTCGTGCAAAAAGTCCCATTAATTCTATAGGTCGATCAGCTTGGCACTTTCCAGCACGGAACAGAAGAAGCGCGATCGAAAAAGCGCACGAGGGAACAAATTTTCCAAAACGGCTCAGGCAATAATCTACAAAGTATACGACGATTCTAGAAATCCGCGTGAAAAAAGACCAGTATATTTTTACAAGCCCACACCATTCGAACCAACTACTTTCACCCATGAATTAAACTTTCTTACTCGTAACAGTTTGCAGAATTGTTACGAATTGTTTCCGCCAAATTTCAACCGACATATCTCCAAAATCATTGATGTACAATGATCTACCTAAAAAATCGCAAACAATCAGCTCGATACCTCCACCTCTCAAACTTTCCCGCCGGAAGTCCGAAACTTAAACTTTCGCGCCAGAAATCCGAAACTTTACACCAGGTTTACCGGACGGGTCATTTTGACCCATTCCGAACTTCGAGAGAGAATTAACAGAAACCGTTTACATATTTTTCTACCACTTGCACTGACTTTTATCCATTCAATGGGACGAGTATATGAGCCGTTTTCTTTGAAAGTGGTGTAAGTACCACTTTTGACAAAAAGTTAGTTGGTGATAAAAACGGCTGTAATCTGCTCTGAGCGTTTTATCAATAAACAATACCCAAAAGAAATCCATCAAAATTCGCACCATTTTATCAACATAAATTTACGTGGTTAATGAAACTACTAATATAATTGCTTTGAAAGTGGTCTAACAGTAAGTCCACTTTCCGCAAAGACATAATATTTAGTTGGAAAATTATACTACACCATCTCTACTTCACTTTTAAGAAATACTTGAAAAACGATCACATTGTAAACTTAAATCAATTTAATATTTAAAAAACATCAAATGAGCGTATTACATATACCGATATTTTTCAAACCATTCAAATACAAACCCTTAAATATCATATAATATAAAATGGACTTACACCACTTTCAAAGAAAACGGCTCATATATCGAAATTCATTTTCTTCGAAGCCTTCTAACCCTTTGCACTATAAAGTCACCTCTGGTGTGACAAAATTATTTTTCCCTAGAACTCTTAACACTAGAACTATCAAACCAGTCAAAATGACTGGTACCAGATTTTTTCAAAAAATTATTCAAGTTTACACGAGAGTCATAGAATAAACATTCGATGTCCATCTCAAAAAACACAAATCACCGAGTCGATCATTCTTTTCCGCCTCCTTATTCCTCTCTTTTCAAAGTACTTATTTAATATGACAAAACTATTTCTCCCTAGAACTCTTAAGTCACCTCTGGCCTGACAAAACTATTTTTCCCTAGAACCCTTAAGTCACCTCTGGCGTGACACTTCATATATAAAATTAGTGGAAAGCAGTTTTATTTAAAAAGTGCTTTGAAATTCTGTGTATGTACATAAACGTCTTGTATTATACTCTTCTCAGTATAATAATATTAGTATTCCTTATCAAATGTTCAAATGCAATCGCAGTGAATTGCGTATGAAACTTATGTCCATGAAGATCCCAGTTGTTTGATAGAATCAAACAACATCAACATCAGACCATGAAAATCGATTAGATGGTAAATTACATATACTAATGGCAGATCCTCAAGGCAAACATAATAATTGCGTAGAATGTTCAAATCGAAAAATAAAAGCTGGAAAGCGAACAAGTCTACTTTAGTGAAAATTGCGACAGGAAGCCATTTTTACATGTAGGACATTGTTTTAAAAAGTATCATACTTTAAAAAAATATAAATAACAATAAACTATTCGTATTTTGATATTATACATTTTTTCCGAACAATCGTTTTGTTAACATAACATTAAACTTTAACACTAGATTTACGGGCGTGAAATCTATTACATAGCAATATATTGAATAAGAACTTTGGAAAGAGAGAGATCAAGCGGCAAAGATGGCAATTCGTTAAGTAATTATTGTATTAATTATTGTATTAATAAATACACCTGAAATATCTACTGTACAGCTTCTCTGTAAATTTGAGAAATGTTTATAAAACAAGTAGGAACCCGTCAATTTGACGGCTTCCGTAAATGTAGTGTTAAATAACTCCAGGCAAATACTTCATACCAAATGTAATATCAAAAGCACAAAAATTAAATCAAATTTTCCGGAGAACAAACTAGGAAAACAATTAAAGTTCAAAGGGCTAATTTCGAAGTTCTCTATGCGGTATGTCTATCGACCCGTGTCAATAGAGATATGTATATAAGAAATGTTAGTAAACCAAGTGTTAAACTTTCCCCACAAATTCTACCCTTCTCATCGTCAACATGAAACCCATCCTTCTCAATCGTTACACCACCGCCGAAATCCAAGCAGAAGCAGATGATCGTCGGCCGTCGATCTCATTCGATCCCCCTGTACTCGCGCGAATCGGCGCGTTTCGATTTATAAACACGCTCGCCTGTGTTGGTGCGTATCAGCTTCCCTTGCTCGGCCATGATAGCGATAACAATAAACAGCCTCGTCCACTCGTCGGACGGCCGGAGGAGGCTGTGGTTTCTCTCTTAAAATGCGTGGGCGACGGTTAACACCGCAGAGAACCGATAAACTCCTCGCTATCTGCACTTCTCCGTGGCGACCGGCTACCAGCAACCGACCGAACCGAAACCACTCACGGACAGAAATATTGGGCCGTGGCTACTCACGGCTACTGTGCCACTGGATTCTAAGGATATTCTTTTATTCTTGTATCCCTTGGGAGTTTAACTGTTGCGGTCATTTCGCTTAGGACCTGGAGTTTTAAGTTTTCGCTGGCTTTGGAAGCGTCGAGGGTGTTTTATGTTTGTGAGTAATTTAGGGAAAGTTTTCCGAAGACGGAGGAGATTTGAATTTCGATGCACTGATTGCGAGTCAGAGACTGGAGATTCTTGACGATCATAGTTTCATTAACTAATATGATTAGCTCGCCTAGAAGATGTTGTTTTTGGTGGATTTCGAACTAACAAAGGTATGAGATATTAAATAATAATTTGGGAAAAGTTTCTGAGAGATGAAGGATTAGAACTTGGGCCTACTGGTATATAGTCTAAGCATTTACCTCCTTATCAATCATAGTTCCGTTAACTGATATGGTCAGCCCGGTTAGTAGCTATTATTTTGGTGGGTTTCCAACTAACAAAGGTATGAGATAT
The DNA here is from genome assembly GCA_963989415.1 of Cerceris ruficornis. Lineage (NCBI taxonomy): Eukaryota > Metazoa > Arthropoda > Insecta > Hymenoptera > Crabronidae > Cerceris > Cerceris ruficornis. Next base: position 7,695,906 of record OZ022529.1, read on the forward strand.
TAAATAATAATTTCGGAAAAGTTTCTGAGAGATGGACGATTTGAACTTGGACCTACTATTATATAGCCTCAGCATTTACCTCGTTATCAAACATAGTTCCGTTAACTGATATGGTCAGCTCGCCGAGAAGCTACTGTTTTTGGTGGATTTCGAACTAACAAGGGTATGAGATATTAAATAATAATTTGGGAAAAGGTTCTGAGAGTTGAAGGATTTGAACTTGGGCTCACAGATATAGTCTGAGCATTTACCTCCTTATAAATCATAGTTCCGTTAACTAATATGTTCAGCTCACATAGAAGCTACTGTTTTTCTTGGATTTCGAACTAATAAAGGTATGATACATTAATTAATAATTTAGAAGAAAATTCCCAGAGATGGAGAAAGATTTAAACTTGGACCACTGATTGCGAGTTCGATTCTATACCTCCTTATTCGCTATTGTCCCACGAATATTATATTATTCTTGTATTTCTTGTAAGTTTAACTGCTTTGATAATTTTCTTTAGGATTTGCTGTTTCAGATTTCATATCGACATAGAATTACTGACTTTGATATATTAAGTAACAATTTAGGATAAACCTGCTAGAGGGCCACGTGGATCCACTAATTGGGGGTGCAACCCTTTGACTGTAACCACAATAACATCCACGCATCTAAAATAATACTTAAAAATTGAATCGGAAAGTGAAAGAAAATTGGATTTGAATGTATAATTTCCCTTATTTTCTACACTTTCCCAGTGAAGAACAGCTAAGAAGAACATACCATTGAAAAGTTAATACATTATACTCATAAAAAGGATTAGCAGCTGATATTTTCATTCCTTCGAAAAAAATTAACGACGGTGAATAAAAAAAAGCTTGTAAAGCTAGCTGGAACATTTTTCATTGGAACATTTTTCTTCAAACACAGGAACTCAAATAACTTCTAAATATAGGCTTACGAAGGGTGCAATGACATATGATTTATCACTTCAGTTGGTATATTTGTAGACGTAGACATCGTATACAAAAATATACTATAAAATATCAATGATGAATACAAACAAATAAACAATAATTCGCATTAAACGTAAACAAACAATTATCAAGTACCTAATGAATCGAAAACCAAGCTATTTCTGAAAGAGACATAATTAATTCAACGAATTATGTTACCAAAAAGGGACAACGAAGATCAACCATCATAAAAATAAATTCTAACAAGTTGTACCTTTCCTAAATAACGCTCCATAGAGATAAATAATTCTTTGTATCGTATAAAATAGATTCTGTCGTATCTCAATTAAACCACGATAAAAAAATCCTCCGTGAAGATAACTCTAACTTATATTTACACTCTCTAATACTATTCGACGCGTAAATATTAATTAAAAATCTGCTGAAAACAGCGCGAATTTATATCAAATAATAAACGATCCACGTTGCATCGCCAGTGATAAGATATAGTAAATACGCGTATACTCGTATCATCGGAATATAAAAAACCCCACGGCAATGAATCATACATATTCGAAGATGTCCTCCAACGGGAAACATTGTTGCAAATTCATTATGCAATGTTTTATTAATAAATATGTCTGCTCGATGCCACTACCACGAACATTTTCCACGTTGCACACCGTAAAATTTCACGAGGCGTCCGTAAGCTACGTTTAAAAATGCCGTAACGAATTTCAATGCAGATTAATTATAAATCCCCGATGCTCTACCTCTCGGCGTACCTTCGGTCCAGCGAGGCCATTTTTCAACCTGCCATTAATCCGCGAATTTGTACTCCAACTTTATTACATTAATCCACGAGGAGGACCGAGTGGGAAATTTAAATAACAGTGAGTTCAATCGTACGATCTCACGATCGACCAGAATTTCGGGCGCCAGAATTTCCACCCGACGCGAAATAATTCCGTGGAAATACGTTTTCGCGGTTCGCCGGAAAATACGGGGAAATTTTCGTCCGAATTCGCGAGCGACGAGGAAATGAGAATTCAGTGGAGGAATATCGTGAGATGCGAAACGGAGGAAATAGAATCGAGGGACGTTTCTTGAGATGGGATGCAATATATTTCGTGGAGATGTGCCGATGTTGGATTGGACAGACGTGGATGTCGTATATTGAAGAGAATAATGGTATATTAACACTAGAACTACCAAACCAGTCAAAATGACTGGTGCACAATTTTTTCCAAAAATTCTCCAAGATTATACGAAAGTCATAGAATAGATATTCTACGTCCATCTTATAAAACATAAATTACCGAATCGATCATCTTTTCCACCTCTGAATTCCCCCTTTTTCAAAGTACTTATTTAATATATTTAAATATAACAGATTTACCGCCGGTAGTTCTAGTGTTAAGAGAATTGTTCTGTTCTGGTTGCGTGTAAATATATTATTGCAAAGTGGAGAGATAGGATATTATTATTTAACGGGATGAATTCCGTGGGATTAATTGGCGATCGGTGAATTAACACTAGAACTACCGGCGTTAAAACTATTATATTTCAATACATTAAATAAGTACTTTGAGAAAAGAGGAATCAAAAGGCGGAGAACGTGATCAATTCGGTCATTCATGTTTTTTGAGATGGACATAGAATATTTCTTCTATGACCCTCCTATAAACTTGGAGAATTTTTGGAAAACATTGTGTACCAGTCATTCTGACTGGTTTGGTAGTTCTAGTGTTAATAAACAACCGACTTTTTTACTTTTCCTGGCAATGTTAGATAAATATTGTTACTAAGATTTTCAACAACTATTGAAATACATTTGTCATTAATTTAATTAATTTTTCCGGTTGGCACTGAAAGCCGTAAATTACGTAATAAAAAAAGGTAACGTATACGTGTGTAATATTTTAATATTTTGTGTAAGTCACCTCGGAAAATGGCGAAAAAAATGTTTGCAACGAAAGGCTTCCTCTAAATGCAAATGGAAGTGTTCCGTACGGCATATTTGGGAGAAAATAATTATTTAATGCTTAAAGCTGCGGTGACACGTAGTGGCGCATGCCGCGGAGGCCAAGAATCGCGACCTGACCCCGAGATATTGCTTACCCTCCTCCGATTCTCCTTCATTTCGCAGTCCGCGAAAATCCAGAGCGGCTCCCAACATTGATTTACGTGCAATTAAACGTTCGAGTTTATCATTCTCTCGTAATTTATGGCGATCTCGCCCACGAGATCAAGGAAAATAGGGAAACTTGGTCGCAAAATTGAGGAAGTCGTTCTTCAACGATTCACTCGGAAACGTCCAAGTTTTCGAACTCGAAGAAGCGGATTTGGAGGTGAATTGGAATGATAGAATGAGTCAGTGAAATTTATAAAGTAGAGAAAAGGGAATTTTAGATAAATTGACGGCGCAGTGTTTGAGTTGATCAGTTTGGTTGAGCAGAGAAAATCCTTAAGAATTTTGAGTAATTCTTCAACGATTCATTCGAAAACGTCGAAGTTTTCGATCTCGAAGACGTGGATTTGGAGGTGAATTGGAATGATAGAATGAGCCAGTGAAATTTATAAAGTAGAGGAAAGGGAATTTTAGATAAATTGACGGCGCAGTGTTTGAGTTGATCAGTTTGGTTGAACATAGAGAATCGTTAAGAATTTTGAGTAATTCTTCAACGATTCATTCGAAAACGTCGAAGTTTTCGATCTCGAAGACGTGGATTTGAAGGTGAATTGAAATGATAGAATGAGTCAGTGAAATTTATAAAGTAGAGGAAAGGGAATTTTAGATAAATTGACGGCGCAGTCTTTGAGTTGATCAGTTTAGTTGAACATACAGAATCGTGAAGAATTTTGAGTAATTCTTCAAGGATTCGTTTAGAAAATTGCGGCAAATTATATGTTAATGTGTTTAGATTGTTTGCTGGGAATTATTGATGTTGATGCTGTAAAATATCGTTGGAATCAGTATCGTCTTTTGCTGTGTCATTCTAATATCATAAAAGTGTTTAAATCTCTTTGACAACAATTTTTTATATTCCTCGAGTCCATAAATAACAGCGTTTCTTACAAGCTCATATAATGACTAATGACATGAATTTTCTAACAAAGTAAACCCTTCCTTTTTAACTGATCTAAACGTAAATTATTCTATTACTTCTTTCGATGAAAGCCTTGAAAGTCGTACATCTCATTACTTCCGCATTTGAAAGCAAAGTCCCTCGTAAATATTACAAACATAAACTTCGCTTATACAGACAAATGGAAAATTAAATTTTGCTCTCGAAAAGCACACCAAATAATAACAAAAGGCAACTCTTTTAATCTTAAACACCTATTCCCAAACTACACATGTATCATCTCGAATCTCAAAATTCTCCCATCTTTAAACTCCAAGAAGAAATCTTCCCATAACTCCTGAATAAAAACCGGGAAACTCGCAACATTCAAAATGCGTCATGTATCATTCCAAATGTAAAAATTCTACCACCTTAAAATCCCAAATACTATTCTGCTCCTAATTCCAAAAAAACCTTGAAGCCCGCAATTTCAAAACGCAACATGGATCATTTCAAATCTAAAAAGTCTGCCACCTTAAAATCCCAAATACTATTCTCCTCCTAATTCCAAAAAACAAACACTTGAAACCCGCAACATCAAAACGCGTCATCTGTCATTCCAAATGTAAAAATTCTGCCATCTTAAAATGCCAAATACTATTATTCTCCTAATTCCAAAAAAAAACTGAAGCCCGCAACATTCGAAACGCGACATGTATCACTTTAAATCTAAAAATTCTGCCACCTCAAAATCCAAAATACTGTTCTTCTCCTAATTCCAAAAAAAAAACTGAAACCCGCAACATCAAAATGCGTCATGTATCGCTCCAAATGTAAAAATTCTGCCACCTCAAAATTCCAAATATTGTTCTTCTAATTCCAAAAAAAACTGGAAGCCCGCAATGTCAAAACGCGTCATGTATCGCTCTAAATGTAAAAATTCTGCCACCTTAAAATCCCAAATACTATTATTCTCCTAATTCCAAAAAAACTGCAGCCTACATCATTCAAAACGCGACATGTCTCATTTCAAATCTAAAAATTCTGCCACCTCAAAATCCCAAATACTGTTCTTCTTCTAATTCCAAAAAAACCGTGAAACCCGCAGCACCAAAAGCGCGACAGAAGCCGTCGGTTCTTTGATGTCCACGTGAACAATTCATCCGACAATTCGCATTCCTGCTCAGCTTTCCCGCGGGATGCGCGAACGTGTCGGTTGCGCAAACGGTCGAAAAGTGCGATGCAATAAATAAAAGCCGATCCCCGGGCGATCGGTGTATGCGTGTTTGTACTTATTAAACATTCGGACCACGATGACCGCCGCGGCGGATATAATCTCGGCGCGGCCGGCTAATAAATTACGCCCGGCACAAACGGACCACTATCATCGTCGACAGACACGTTCGTGGCAAGATGCCCCTTATCTCATCGAAGTTACAATAATCACTCTCTCCTTCCACGTCCGTCCCTCTGTCTCCGTTCGCATGAATCTCTGCCCCGGCG